>OX465582.1:57645335-59028329 GCA_950022655.1 Alentia gelatinosa
GAGGTATTTACAACATATTATGATATTATTTTCCAGACACTAAAACAATCAAATTGAAGAATATAACTGTGATAGAATCATAATTCTGTTATAAAACTATTATTTTCAGACACTTAGACTTCCTCAAATAATATCATATTTACAGCGATTATACATCTATATGCGCCCTACCTAATTCCAGAATTTCATAATTTTCCGTTAAGTATTTCACCCGAAAGAGATATTTTCCCAATAAATCACACACAATACCCTACGACAGGCTACGAAAATTCCAACATGTTGGATTTAATCGGGACCTCTACGATTGATGTTTTCTATCGCAGCCTATCGTGAGGTATCGCAGCCGGCATCGCAGAAACCTGTTCCACCTACCACGATTTTTGCTTACCTCACAATAGGATCGGTATGGTGTCGGGAAGGCAGTCGTAAGGCCTATCGGGACCAGAATCGTGGTACATTGTAAAGCTGATCGTAGATGTTTTGGAGCTCATTGGACGCCAAGCGTTAACACCCGTAGTGCCGAACACCATTGAGGCGCCCATTATATGATTATGGATTCCAGGAATACCTCACAAAGATTTCATGAAAATCCAAGCATATTCCTTGTGTATTTCATGACTATTCCAACTAGATACCACCTTTCCATTATCCATCGTATACAAAGCCTTCAAAGAAAATGAATTGGGACTCAGTAAACCACGACCAATTGCATAAAACCTGTCAGTTACCATAACTGTGGTATACGGATTCAAACCTGTGGTATACGGCCTGAAAACCATGGTTTATGGGGAAGAAAGTTCCTTTTGCTATAGAACAAAGAAATAGTGCCTATTATTATACCCTTTAACATGGCAATTAATGTGGATGATAAATGCAACAAACTATGGTTTTGTGGACAGGCGGCTCTGTAAACCACTCGAGGGTGACGTCGTAATACACTCGCTAACGCTCGTGTATTACTACGCGTTAACCCCTCGCGGTTTACGGCCGCCTGTCCACAAAATCATCGATTATTGTCTATGTCCGCGGCCCTTCTCCACTCGACCTAGGGGGCAGCAACAGCTACCAATTCCGCCCCCTCCCTCTTGTCGCATGTTTCATTGTCGGAACCACAATGAACGAGATTGTCCTTGTTTCAGGCTAATTTCCTGTGTTTCGTCGAGATAGTTCCCTACATTGGCACAAGGGGCGAAATCATGTGATACAAGATTGGAAAAAGCTGAGGCTATCCAATGGCAGATGATAATTTTGTTTATTTTGGTTAACCATGATGATGTATGATGATAGCTTAAATTCACGAATGGTTACCACTTATAATGAAATCATAAACGCCAAGTCCAGAATTTCACACAGATATTCTGCAATGTGTAATCAGTGATTTCTTGTAAGAGAGCTTCACAGTTTCAAAATCACTTCGAGATATTCGTGATGAATCGTTCTAAGCTCCCCAATAAAATACTTTGATGTAAGGTTAAACAATTCTAACTAAAATAGGAGTAGGAAGGCAAGCCCGGTTCTTAACAGTTGACATAGTAGTCACTGCAGGTTCATACAGGGAATGTTTTCCATTCAGCTTCAGCTTCTCGGTTTTGCTGGTGAGCCGTGAATATCCCAGCCCAAGTCCCTGAGGAAGGCCAAACCTCTAACGCTCTGGGTAGCTCTCTCAGCTGAGCCCTCACTCCTCCTCCCACTCTACCTGCCCATATATACTGTAGTACGCACCGACGTATTAGTACCCTGGGGCAATATTGTAGCTTGAGGGACTGAGATAGGGGCAGAGGGAAGGGGAGGTACAAGAAGCCAGGCGATGCACAATCCCCGTGGTTGCAACTTCGATATTGGCAGCGAGTGGCTCTCAGAAGCCAGCGTCATGACAGAATTGCTCGCCACCTACTCACAGTTTGGTTGAGCGAGCAGCTCAAACTCCATTAGGAAGAGGAGGCGCAGGTCTTTTCTCTATAGAAGCGCGGCCGTGACTTGGGTCAGATATTAGCGGTACACTGCCACTCAGCTACAGCCGGTGTATTTATTTAAAGAAAAAAAATCTACCATTTCCCCTACCTTTCGATATTCTGTTTGCTAAAGGAAGCAGCCAAAAGTGGAGGTATAGTCATATGTGTGTGTTGTGTTGGGTGTGCTTTTTCCCTTTTTTTGTAGAGAGCTAATACAAGACTATATTACATTTAATCTGGGGTATAATCTATCTTTGATACCAGTTCTATATGCACATACGCCACAGAGTACACCGATCCATCACTTTGTGTCGACAGGCATCTTAACTCTTTGCAGGCCATCTCCAGAATTTAAAGTACCTCGTACAGGTCTCAGGGAAGGCTTCTTTCTGTTTATTAATTGGTCTACAATGTAAATCGTTTTGTTCAGAACCGATGTGTTTGACTCCCACATAGATTAAAATAATCAATGTATTTTTGAGAGAATTTCACAGTTCACAGATTCTCACCTTTCTAATTCATGGGGGAAAAAAGGGCTTGAAAAATACATGGAAAGCAGATGAGAATGGCCGGCGAATGAATGTAAACAATCAAGTATTTGCCACAGAGCGGGAAGAATGAATATTGCATGAACAACGTAGTATATGGAGACTTGGTTAGTGTACCGGATGGAAACTGTTCAGAGATATTTTGGTCGGAAATATTCACGAGGTCGCAGAATTTATCGACCAAAGTATCCAAGGACAGATGGAATCAAGGTACACTCTCTGTGTCTCCTTATTATCAAATACCTGGAAATAATTAAGAACGCCGTCTTACAGTGGTCCCGTGGTACGGAGGGACGTATGGATATTATTTTGTCACTCAACGACAAACAGAATACGAATTCGGTACTGGTCAATAAAAGTGAGTAATATGCTGGATGTCATGTCCAGTTGCAATTATAGTTTAAGCCAAGAGGAACGTGGAAAACAACATATCATTATCAACACGGCCAGAGAAGATAGGAACTTGTTTCCTCTTGTTAGCCTTGTCAGATGGGGAAGTAAAGTACGTAATTACATTCATTTATTTCATTTGTTCTTAGTTCAAAATAAATATCATACTGCAATAATCGGTATATGAAATTTACCCGATATGTATTACATACCTATGTATGCTCATAAATCAATTATTGAAAAAAGGACACTACTACTCTGCAATTGGAAATATTTATCTACTTTCTCTACTTAGCATTTTGTGTTAAGCCTCAGGATCCACATAATTAGTAATTACTAATAAATACTATAAAAAATTGAAAGAGCAAGTCGTAGGGAAATTCATGGAAACGTTAGGTCGTATATCAGGAACAAGGTTTGGTAGCGTACTTTTAGACACCTTGTCTTGGAACTTGAAGGCACTCTGTCACATGACAGGCCATGAAGGGAGCAGGTGGGAGGAACAATCAATTTAAGTCTGTGAAGTGTAGCTCTCGACACAGATCTCAGAGCAGCTCAGGAGTACGTGACAGCGCCAATAACGTGACACGAGGAGCAACGTGTCCAAAGACAGAACGTGAGTAGGACTGGTGAACTTATTGAGGAGTCAGTCTGGAAGCATTTCGTAGTGGCCCGACGCCAGCTGGAGGGAGTACCTCAAGAAGCGGAATTTTTACTGACTTAAATCACTTGCAAATATTAAGTGCCTTGCCCTTGATATATAATGATATTCTACTTCATAGTTTCGGTCCCTATCCGATATACATGTGTCGAAAGTGATGAGTTACTTAAACAGGTTCTAGAGGTCCGGGAACCACCAAACTAAAATAGAATCCAAGACATATCCAAGGCGTATAGTGATGGGGAAGTAGGACATAAACTTAAAGGTTCCTTGTATTAGTGAAAGTCAACTAGAGGACAGAGACGGAGAGACCCTTGAAGATTAAGGTGCGAAATAACTTCAATGGTTGGTTCAACTCCACAAATTAGAATTAGAATTTTCATATCTATCAAATTTCTTATCTCTGTAGAAATCATACTGGTTACAAATTTCTTCTTGTTATTTCTGTCAAACCTGCCGTTAGTCTTTCACTGTATGAGTTAAAAGTAGCAATGTCGAGGCGAAATTCCTATACTACTTACACGCCCTGGCGTATGATGCTCCCTGTGTTGCACAAAATTACCTCGTATTAAGTGAGAGGGGAAAGAGCTTTGATAATGGAGTCAGACTGATCCCATCAGACCTGATGATAAGAATATCTTTGTAGATAATTAGAATATCATTTCAGCCAGTTACGTATAGAAGAAAATGGGGGTGAAATTAGAAATTGGCGATTACGAGGAGGCTACAGGGATCGATAGGCGTGTGGAGTGTGGAAGGACGGTGTAAGGTGGTACTGGTTTAAATGAGCAGCTCAGTGGATGGCGTCCATGGCAGAGTGAGTGATTCCAATAGGGACTGACGACCTGCCATTTTGTGTTGTCGCCCGGAGTCTTACATCAGGGGTTAGATTAACCCTCTTCTCACCGGCTTTTCCGACCGACCAGGCCGGTAGCAGGAACCGATGAACCCCCTCCAACCCCACCCTACCGCAAGTCCTTGTTTGCCAAGAGACGGGTATTGGCTGGCTGGAGACGCACTGGCTCGAGGGTGGGATTTGGTAACGTTGTGGATGTAGACTAGGTGTTCAATCTCCCAGCACTTATGTTCTGGATTGCGACAGGCATGTACGTGGTTAGTCGTGTGGCAGGAGAGTGCCTGTGGACATTTCTACTCAGCGAGTGGTTTACATGCTCATGTTGTGTCGTAGTATAACATGACCACTCCTGAACAGTGGAAAGTATCCGTATATTGTAATACTTTCTGCAATTGGTGATTGATACTCTGCATTTACACATTTGATTATATACCCATGACGTATATATCGTAAATACGCACCGATTCGCCGTATAACGTGTAAATATTCTACTGCACCGGGTTCCGTATAGCAGTTTATCCTACCCCTAATATAAAATCCCATAGGCTTAACATTGACTTTCCGTATGCGCCCGTATGTCGCATACGGATAAGAAATCGCTCCTAGGAGCGTACAAAAATTGGACCAATCAGAGATCAGCAGCTGAAAGTAGTTCCAAGCTGCTTCAGAGCAGCAAGGAGAGCTATATGGAGCACTTCAGAAAGTTTTTATCATGTTTTTTGTTATCATCCTCACATAAAAATGTCTTTCACAGGGGGTAGGATAAAATCAAAACCTTATTCGTTTTAATCTGGGCTCCCGTATGCGACTCCTGGAGTTTTGGCTCTGGATATCACTCGGCTCCGCCTCGTGATATCACTACGCCAACTCGAGTCGTCGCATACGGGAGCCCAGATTAAAACTCATCCGGTTTTACGATAGTACTGAACACGTTCAACGCATGTTGCTATGTATACTGAACACGTTGACACACGTTGCTATGTATACTGAACACGTTGACGCACGTTGCTATGTGAATTGAACACGTTGATGCGCGTTGCTATGTGAATTGAACATGTTGAACAGTACACTCTTATACCCATATAAGAGTGTACTGACGACTTTGCGCTATCGGTGGATTAACGAATTCGTCGTAATTCTTGTATCTACAGTAAATTCTGGTTAATTTCAACATTTACGGGTATATAATAAATATAGAACGCCCCACCATCCTCGTACATGCTACAAAACTTGATGAACATTAACGGTGAATACGGAACTCGGCGTAAACGCCTCGTTCTGTATTCCCCGTTAATGTTCATCTCGTTTTGTAGCATGTACGGCTTGGTCAGGACGTTCTCTATAAGTATTATATTGTAACAGTAATGTGAGTGCAGCCATCTTATGACTTTTATACTTTCTCTTTATCATTGGGATTCGCACTATGTCTCTAAGCGGACACCGTTTGGGTAAAATGGACAATACAGTGGGTTGAAATGACACGATTTTCTAGTAGCATTTGTTGTTCTACCTCGTTGCCGATAAGCCATAGGTAATACGACATCTTATTCTCCAGAGACAAGTAAGGGCCTTAGATAAACTCAGCTTAGAACTGGAGAAAACTTAAGAGTAGGTGTTAAATGGACTGTACTGTTCTGTAAATTATTTACAATTGACTCGAAGATGAACAATGAACAGTCTAATACCTCATACTGCTTCGGAATCCTTAACAGAGCAGCTCTTCGGTCCAGGTTATCTCTACTTGGTAGCTTTTCGATATGGCCTTTGCCTGAATGAAGGCCAACATGGTCGAGTTACATTGAACAGCTCTTTCTGTTGTCTTTTCACTGTGCGTATTTATTGCTTTGTATCTTTATGGAAGAAAACTGTAACTGTTTGTGAGGTGAATAAACCTGTCGCTAATAGTAGTTTTGGAATCATTATCCTCACTTCCTCTTTCTGGTGTTTTACATGGTTCAGAACGTGCAATAAGCGACGGTGTGGGATACCCCTCTACAAAATAACGGCTACAGACGTAATCATATTTGGAAATCTTACACGTTTCCCTTCCCCTTTCAAGGGTCTCGTATTCGCCTCTGCAATATTGCTCATTAAACGTCTGGTAGACATTGACATTTAATAGCTGCTTGGTTCAAATGTTTACCGACGGTTTGAGGAGACACAAGAACCAGTATTAGACCTTTCTCATTTGCGATACCATTCATGTGCAAAACTACACAAAATCCTCCTTGCGCCCTTCCCGGCATCCTCTGTGTCTCGTCAGCTACGCCCCCTATGGACCGTTTCTGGAACAAGATTCTAGGAGCGAACTAATTAGCATGATGGGGGCTGGATAGTTGGACGAGGGAGAAGAGTAGGGGTGGTGATGCTTGCGGAGGAGGCTTAGGAAGTGAAATATATTGATTGTTTTCAGCTGGTGGGGGACGTCTGTGGAACGAGGAGGTACAGGACCTGAATTGGTGTCATTAATAAGGGGACACAGGTGGAGAGGAGATTTAGGGAGGCACTCTCGAGTCTCCAGAAAGGAGGGAAGGAGCCCCCAGCCCTTTAGAGATAATCATGAGTTGGGGGCTTTGACCGGGGACCAATGCACAGTTAGAATGCCCTCTCCTGTCGCCCCTGCTATTCAAGACTTCAATAAAATCGATTATGATTCTGTGTGGGTCAACATTCTACCATGCCAATCAGCTCTCGTCTTGATAGATATTTTTGTCCTAGTTGATAATTAATTATAAATCCGCAAAACTGATTTGTTGTACATAGATGTAATTGTAAAGGTTTATCTTTAGCTTAACGTTCCTAAGCAACGACCAATGCAATACAGTAGAACTCCGCCTAACGGACACACCGCGTTAACGGACACCCCGCCTTAACGGTCACCTTTCCTCGGAACGGCTCCCTCTATTAGATGTTGATTATAACCCCGTGTAAGCGGACACCCCGCGTAAGCGGACAATTTGACCCGGAACGGACTATGTCCGCTTACGCGGGCTTCTACTGTACCTTATTTCATAATACCATAAACGCTATACATACAATATAATCACAAAGATTCTGCATATTTTACACATCCAATGACCAACCTTTACGGAAGGTTATATGGGAAATCTCTTACAGGACAGTATGATTATACATTGATTGAACTGCAAAACAAGGGGATTTTTTTAATTCAAGTTCACGATCACTTTTTATGATTATATTCCGGAGATCCATTCTCATTGTAGCCACGTAGTTGTTGAGTAACGATGGTCATTTGTCCTGATTCCTTTAAGGATGTATTGAGTCAGGAGCCTGTTCAGATAGGCATACAGACGATGGAGGAAATATCAATGGAACGTAATTTATCTACAGAGGGTAGATTGGAACCAGTAGCATGGAAACTGGACAGATGGGACAGGTTTGGCCCCAGGTCGGTTGTGGTAGAGAGAACCACAGGGGAAGGGTGGCCTAATTGTGTGACCCGGCAGAGTAGATCCAGACGAGGAGGTATATTCAGAACAGCTTTGGATAGCCGTGAGCAGGTCCGAATAGCCCACTGCCTTTGCTACTCCAGTAACAAAACGGACCGTGGACAATGGGCTCTCATTTGTGGGCTTTGAAGGCCCAGAATTAGACTATACTTGACTGTAAACGTGCTTTTTCACCAGTGCCTAGTCTCTTTCCTCTACTAATTCCATCATAGTTTTTTTTTTTTTTAAATTCTTTTATTTAGACTGGAGTGTCTACATAGGGTGACACCCTGTTTTCAGTAGGCTCCAGTGGCCAAGATAATTGTCGTTTCAAAAGTATATACAAGTAGAGTACAGATACGAACATTGGTACTTAGTATAGTGATGCAGTTTGTAAACAGAAATAAGATGTGCTGATAAGAAAAATCAAAAATAGACGGATCAATAAAGTAATGTGATTGCATTATTCTTATCAGTTGAACTCCTTTGGATATTGAAAATATTGGATGTCTTCCCAAAGGTTTTTAAGAAATTATGCCTCGTAAATAATGAAGTTATGAGACCTAATTATCCTGGGAAGGGGCAATTCCCATTCCTCTGCTGTGCCGATTTATTTTCCCTGGAAGACCTATGCACCTGTTACAGCTGGTGGTAGCGAACCCATCATCTATTCATTTCTTACCTTTTTATTCTTCCATTTTTCCACCAGTGCTTATTCATCCTTCCTTCCTCACCCTCCTATCATTTCTCACATTTCTCTGCATTTCCTCCCTAAATGAATATATCTCCATATCTACTAGCTCTATCTCCCTTCATCTGCATCCAGCTCTCTTCCTTCTTTACTTCCTAAAACCAACAATATGTTCTTCCTTTTAATATTTAGTCCAACGATTGTATCTAATGTTTTCACCTTTAATCGTTCTTGAAAAGTGTACACCAGTCGTAAGGGGAATTATCTATTTTAACACATTTCCGGGTGGTTGCTGGCCATATTCACCTTTTGCTTCTAAGGAACCCCATTTAACTATTTCTCATAAATGTCTTGCTCTAAACCCGTGACTAAAGTGCACTCAACACACCTCTTCAATCCTTGATTTCCTCTTTCTCACCCACCCTACTTCCCCCTTATGCATTATGGCAGGATCATATTTCATACCTCCGTCATACTTTTGGCAGTTCTCTTACATCTACTACGCTCTACTCAAACCCATTTATATCCCTCACGCGACAAGTATCTTAAACCCTTCTCCTAGCCTTCATTTCACCATTCCTCTTTTTTCTCCGCAACCGTATAACGTCACTATTATCTATTTAGCGACGATCTATTTTTATTAAGGGCTGACACCGAGATGAAACAACTCATCGGTTGGCAACTTAAAGCTGCTCAGCGCTTTCGATGCTAGAAATTAGAAGCCAGAGTGTTACTTGCTAACCTCATCTCCCTCTTTGCGGTTCATTTAGTGGAGACATTTGCTTTAGGTATAAGGTCAGGCATTGTCCTATAGGCTTGTCGTATAAAGGAACAGCCCCTTTCCTTGTAGTCAACCACCAAGCAGCGGCCATAATAGGCCCTGTCCGGCCTGTAGCCACTGGCATCCATTTAACAAGACTGACTTTTTGCTCGTCGCCAGGCAACACCGGCGAGCTGTCTTTAAGTGTTAGTCACGTGATCCGACCAAGCCTTTCCCGGCACATAACGTCGCAAACCACGTGACGGCCGATCGGTCACGTGGGACAGATTCTCGGCGCACGCGCATGGAGTCGGGCGCGTGGTTAGTGTACCGAAGGTGTGCGGGCGGCATCGTGTAGCCGGGCACAGGGGAGAGGGAGGGGCTTCTATCGGAACAGATTGTGGGCAAAGATTGAAGACACAGGCCTGAGTGTAGATGCAGTGGAGGCAGCCTTTAGCTTATATATAACCACTTTGTATCAGAGATTCATCTGGGAGTTTTCGTGTATTTGATGTTCCCAACCTACACGGCTACATTAAGATGACATGAACAGGTGGTCAACAGGTCAATAAAAGGATATTATGTGGTCGAACCTCTATACCCACTGTCAGGGGTGCAGTATTAATAATGTTCGCACCCTAAGGCATCAATGGATAGCTGTAAGTATGTAAGTAATTAAAAAGGCGTTTTAGCGCTCGTGTATCAAAAGTAAGAGAACATTGAAGTGGTATTTTTTCATCATACTTTTAAGGCGAATTATCTCTGAAGAGACTCATGGTTGAATTGCGGGTAAATATAGATATGTCATAAATTATTCATTTCATTTTCATATCGTTGACACAGTAGCACCTCAACAGCAGCAGGCTCCCTTAATCTGGTCCTGAAAAATCACTCTCACGCAACCCATTCTCCATCAACATGAATACACGATACCTAACGTACCATAATCCCCTTAACCACGGTTATGAAGAAGTACAAGCTCTCTGAAGGATTACCATATACAGGATTAGGGATCACCTGATGTAGTCGTCGGTTTACAGCACAGGGTCCCGAGTTTGGTGAGTATTTATGGCCTCTAAATACCTTGTCTGAGGGCGTGATATCTGTTTACGTAGGCAATGAAACCTCACCCATGCCTGGCTTATGACAAATTGATGGTAGCTCTAATATCATACGCCAGTTCCACTTCAGACCACCCACCGCCGTCCCTAAGGCCGGCACCGCACCCAACCTTCATCATGTTTCATAAAGACAGAAAGGGGAAAAAACTTAAAAACACACTCCAGCAATAGGAAATTAAACAGTGATTAATGGCTTACTGAGGTGTGGCCCATATAGGTGTGTGTGTGAGAGTGACATCGGCGGGTACGCGAGACACTGCATGGGAAGGGTGTAGAGATTGGCTGGTGCATAGTTATTACAGGTCAGCCCCACGCACAATGTAGCCGATTCACTAGGATAGACATCCCGATATGTATACTACGATTTGAAATAGTAAGTTCGTGGTGTATGGGGAGGCATTTTGACTTCATCAATTAAAACCATATTTGCGGTGGATAATCATCCGTTAATGTTCAATCTAATTCCCAATATTTCATAACCTTTTGTTGAGCATTTCATATATGAGGGGCATTCTTCTGGTGGAATTACGAACCAATATTTTGTACGAATACGCGGGGAAGGGGGGCGCTAGTTTCTTCATAGTATGGCATGCTCCCGATACATGCCGATTCACTACGACAAGCTGCGAAAAGCTTAACATGTTCGATTCGATCGGAAGCCCTACGATTTGGATTTTTAATCGTGGCATGTCGGTAGCAAATCGTGATATACCAGTGTGTACCGTAGGGTGCATAAGAGAAGTGCGATACACTGCTACGGTTTTGTCTAGCCTTTATTATGCCTCCAGCTGGGCGGCCCTCTACTGGATGGGAGCTTTAAGGCTGTGTAGACTCTGGACGATGCTCAGTCCTGTCAGGTTTTCCTAAAATCAATCTGGCGAGATTCCTATGCCGTTAAAAATTTCCTATCTTCACCGTCCGGGGTGAATGATATGCAGCCCTTCCTTCCACCACGCATATACAAGCAGTTATTGTTCTCAGAGCTGAGTCTAGCCTATAACTGGGTAGAGGAAATCCGTAGGACCGATTTGAGGACCCAGCCCGAATGGTATCGATAAAAGGAGTCCGCGGGCTAGGCTAGACTCATTTCTGCTTGTATATTGGGGTTGGGTTCCTGAAGCAGGCAATCTGCCTGAGGTCAGTTGGTCGCCCGTCGGCTGTCACCTGGTTTTGACTGCTTGTCCATATGGACTTGTCAAGGAAAGGCTGATATCACACACAAGAGGGTTTGTAAGACCCAAAAGGATTGACGGATTGCAGGAAGGAGAAAGAAGACTGCAAAGGGGAAAAGGAGCACTAGCCAGACGGGAGGTAAGATATTATAAAAAAAGATTGGCCAATTGTGAATCTGGATATAATGTAATGGATTTAGTTTTCAATGATGATGAAGAGGAAGATACAAGGAATAATTAGTACTGAACAACAGATACATAATGGATGTTTCTATGTCTTAACACTAGCCGGCTGATATCACAGATATGCAGAACATTTAGATAGTCCAGAAAATACATAAAATAATGCAAACATGGATGATAGAACTAATGTGAATACCGAAGTAGCAATTGATGTCAATATCATCGAAACTAACAATGGGACGGTGATGTCTTAAAATTTAATTAATGTTCACATCGGCTCAAAAACAAATCAACCGTCAGAGAGACATTCAGAGGCAAAATAAGAATGAAGAGCTATCCGCAATGAGCCACATTGTGCACTGGACAGAAATGCCTACAACTTATAGTGCAGGAAGAGTAGAAAAAGAATAGGGTCTACTGTATTCCGCAGTGTGGACACTGACACAATTAAGTAGCCCAACCACCACATGGGTGGGGTTCAGGGGGACACTGGAAGAAGTCTGTAGACAACTGGTGAATGTACGCTCTTGTGTTCTAGGAATTCCGTCCATCCACACACTGCCCTGACCCGTGCTGGGACAGGTTTGCGGGTACCTGCCGGTTGGACCCGCGCATGACGGAGCGTCGAGGGTTAAACCCCGGGCTCTTTCTTCCTCCACACGCTTCTCCTGTGTCCTTAACGGGCGCTTTCATCTCAGCCACACCTGCTTCGGGCGGAAACCATGGAGACGCACCACGTGGCGCCCACGTGATTTATGGGGCATTCTCCTGGCGGTGGGAGCATGGGAGGAAGGAGGGGGGGGGGTTGGCAGAAGGAGGTCCAGGGTAGTATCAAGGGGGAGGGGTTCTAAGCTGGTCTGCGGTAGTCATGTCGATCTCCCATGACTCTGTCACTGGTATCAAGAATACCATCATGCAATATCTGTAATGTAAACTGCCGTCTGACAGTCGCCGTCTGTCCTCACGCAATGTCAGGGTGGAATATAACGGCCGTCCACGGGGCTCCCTCGAGCCTACTCCTCACTTGGTGTTACTGTAGAGGATTACCGCCCTCTAGCGTCAACGCCGGAGGGAAGGTGGGTAAATCCTTTGGAAATAGATCTACGCCATCCATGAATATCGACCTGGGAGATCAGTATAAACTATGGATATTCTCAAAGCCACCCGGGAAGATCTAGTTCCCAAAATACGGGACCCAATTTTTATTGCTTGGCCTCATGTGTGAACCTCATGTGTAAAGAGCAATGGCGCGTATGGCTCCATATATATCCATGAGAATCACTACCATCATCTAGGCGTTGCTGATACTTCCCGCATACTGCGCTGGCTGGATGTGAGCGACCCAAATTTGAATTACACCTGATGCTATGGGTTGTATTTAATAACGGGAATTTGGGCCTAGAAATACCTACATCGCCATGATTTCATAACTCTAAAATTTAGGTTTATCTACCACTTCATTACATTACATTATAACCTTGATAAACTAACAATGACATAAGCTTCTAAACCCGTTAAAAACGAAACTTTGGGTAAAAGCTTGTCTCCCTTTTTGAATAATCAGAGACACAAGGTATAGAGGCACTGACATGTTATGAGATTATTGTGGAAACCTTTTGCCATTGATTGTATAAAAACCTGCCTCCTCTTAGTGTAATTATCATAGGGCTTATCATACATATCATCGTCCGAACTATGCTCGTGTATAGGGGAATTAACAGAGACAGCAGTAAATATTCATGACAACCTCCTGGTTCTTTACTGCCTTGTTAGGTCGCCTTCAGATACCCACCAATGGACACCTTACATGTAAATGAATTACCCGGGGCCCGCTTAGGCACCTTCTTTGTTGAATCTGTATGAAGGAAAAATTCCTTTACAATCGTCAATATTATTTATCTTGAGCTATTAGTGTCGCACAGTGCCGATGGCGGTAGCAGAATCGACAGATGTTATTTCCTACCCCGTTTATTGATTTAGAAGCGCGGTCTACAGAAGTTAAAATGGGTATATAATTGTTTCTATACAAACGTATCTACTACTATAGTAGATGATCGATGAGGGGTAAGTGATTGCTCTTGGAAAGATCTTCCAGGTTGTGATTCAATCAACATGAGGGTCAGACACAGTGTTTTTGCATATAATAGGAGTTCTATTATCAACGTTCATTTAGGATTATCTATGGATGAAGTAGTTGCATTCATTTACCAGTATCCTCCAACACCAATATCTATATTGACTTGCAACCTTGAAGAATGGCGTTTGTGTCAGTAATGTATATTCAATCAAATGATATGTGCATATAGTCCCCAGTTCAGAGATTATGATAAGAAGTGCATGTATGTTAGGAAGAACGTCAGCACGAATTCAAAGTGGAAAAACTCATCTAGACACCAGTGCAGTCGTACACCGGACTCAAGACGCCTCGTCACCGCTAGGATATCAGGAAGAATGACCTAAGATTAGTTTAGATTAAACATGAACATTAAATATGGAGAAATCTTAGCAGAACCTGAAAAAATATGAATAAAAAATGAATCGGTCTTCCTATTGTTTGAAGGGCACTATAACTTCATATATTTTCAATATCAAAATCTTTGCCAGAAATGTGGATTAAAACACACCATTTTCAAAACATTACATAACCGAGGCTGTGAAGGTTTAGGGAAAGCAATTAGAATGGTATTGGATCAAATCTTTCAAATAGTTCCAACTGACAATGAAGGTGAGGATACCTTTTAGCCTGTGTTTAAATATTGTCTTTGTATTATTCTGAGATTTTCTTGTGTAAAATCATGAGCAGAATCGCACTTCAAACATGATGATATTGACGAACGCATAAAACTTTCACTGATAACATCTGCGAAAAGCAGAGGTACACAATGGTTTAATCAAGCGTAAATTCTGATAAGTGTCATGCAAATATACGCAGCCATAAATCAATTTATTGGAATTGATGATCAATGCCGATGAAAACACTGAATTTAAACAAAGCCTTGGATGGCATGTAATGCCCCTGGAAATACTGTTTATGTCTGAAAGGGAAGAGGAATGACAGTGAAAGACAAATGGTAAACGCGAAAAGGACCAAGTACATATGGCCAATGCTTTAACGTTGTACCGCACTGAAATGCAACAAGGAGTCTTGTTTGGGATCTCACAGCTATGCAACTCTATCGCACATCTCTCAGAGTTAAAAGATCGTGATTAGATCCTGGGAATTTTCATTACTACAAAAACCATAGAAATATGAAAGCATGTTACTCGCCATCTCATATGACAAATGTGAACATAATAAGACGGAATAGAAAACTAATTTATACTATGTATCATCAATCTGAATCGTGGTTAGTGCCACTGGCCTACTTACCTTTGGTTAGATATCATCAGTAATATGATCTAGAATGATGTATCTTACATACAGGGGATGATGTCCATCCAGAAGTTATTACCCTTTTATCTCACACCAGAATTTTTCTCCATAGGCTTAACGTTAGGAACTCATGCTACACCGTCGATATATCAAGGTAGTGTACTCAATACCCAATCGCACATTGGGTGAGTTATCTTATTGCTCAATAATGTTCCAGATCATGTATATGGGGTGGGATAAAATCAGAAACCCACTTTATGAAAATAACTTGGTCCGCACACGTCGTTTGACCGCTACATAATTTACTCAGCTTCGTTTCGTGAATTACTTCTTAGTCAAACTTGGTGGAGTACGGACCAAGTTATTTTCATCTTATGAGTTTCCTTCTAGAAATACAATCATTAAAGCAGTTATTTCATAGCACACCAATTACACCACCGTTCATCACGACCTACTTCATAGCACATCAAATACACATTCGTTCATGACGACCTATGGGCCCCCTTTTTCAGCGTCTGGCTAGGATTCCATCTTTAGTCACCAACACTACTGCCAGAACCGCACATGCAGCGGGTGGTGACGTCATAAACAAAGCACGTCACATTTCTTCACGACATGGAAACGCACTTTTGGCCGGTGCGGGTCGCGTTGTGACAGGTGAGCTGCCAAGGCGCTCAGCGGTAGTTCTCCACTGATGCCTTCCTGACATGCAGACCAGAAGGTCCATTACTCCGGTGGCTGTCATGAAAGGACTCCTTTTCTTACCTTAATGGAGAGTGCATAAAGTATTTGGTTGCTATAGACCTTGCACACTACCGGATGGGAAACATAAACTAAGGAAATATCACATTTGATTATTGGGGAATGAGCATTTATACCGCCTTCTCTTCACTCCTCCTGAAATATACTGAACGTGACTCCATCAAAATGATTAAATCCTGCGTTTAGGTATACATAGATTGGGACTGATAATATGTATCAACCGTGAAATTTGATTTAGAATTTAATCTTGAAAGGGGGAAGAAACGGTTCCAATTATATATAACGATCCCCAGTAGAGAGTTTCAACTGTCATTAAATATTACTATTGCACAGGGGAGACAGCCCTGGAAGGAACGCCGGCAGTATAATGAATATATTTTTGAAAGTGAACGGTTCAAATGTATAGAGAATACTGTGCAAATAGAAGACGTCGATTATAGCACCGGTCATATGATGCTTTGTTTGAGGAATCCTTACTTTGTTCCAATCTGGTCATAACTGTGATGCTCATGATGAAGGCTGACAGACAGGGATATCAGCTAATGCTTCTCATGATGCGTTGATCGCAGAGAAAAGAGCAGATTAAAGGCGACATATCCGTTTAGTCCACTGAGCCGCCCTTTTATGATATGCTTTTTTACTAAAGGATGGCTAGGGCCTGATTTCAACGGCATTTGGAGTATAAGATCTGGGTTATCAAAGTCTGTTTAGATGGTGCCCTGCCCATGGTACCTTCAACATATACTAACGCCCTAGAAAGGGAGCTTACTTTACACATTCAGAAAAAATTGACTAACAATCATTCAACTTGATATATCTGAAAGATAAACTTATATATGATGATATGGAAGGCAACGTGCTTTCATTCAATCCAATAATCCCGAACGATGACAGTCCTATATCAGCCGGATGTTTTCATTGACAACTGATAAAATAAACCAGTTCATCTGTCAGTTTCTACAAATCTCCGTCTTGGATTCTGCAGAGCGTGTATCTAACTGTACGCACATCGTGTCCAAACGAGCCCAACTTGTATTTCAGACATAATTAATTTTTTTTTACTGTCAGCGTATCCCCCGGCATGGAATCTCGCTGAAGCAGCTCGTTGTGTTTGTTACGGGGAGGTTGGTTGTGGAGGCCCAGTCTCTTTACTGCAGGATATTCAGAAGAGATCGGATTGTGCCCTCCAGGGTTCGTGCATGGAGGGGGGGGAGCTCCACCTGGCGTTCGTCGGAAGAGGCGCGTTACATCGTGGCAAGTCGGGCGGAATAAAATAATTACCCCAGTCATTCGGAATCCCGATCAATGTTTCGGCTCTGCCAATACTGATGCACTTCACCGTCATCATCGACTACAAATTGCGAATCCTATTTGTTTATCCATTTAAGACCCCTAAGGAATAACAATCGCATGTGTTTATTCATTATCTTATAGACTATTGTTTATTTTGCCTCATTAAAATATACTATGTACATTTTTTTAACAAAATTTACTAAGTGCACTACAAAATACTATATATATACCAATATGTATATATATGCTATAGCATATGGTCATATTGCATCGAGGTTTGCATGTTAATAGCAATAAATGGAAATAATGGAATTGGAAAGTAAAAATGAACTCTGAACATATTAGTGCACCCCCGCGCCCCTCCCCCAAAACTCACCTTGGGCTTCGGGGGAGCTACTCTCTAACAATGGGGGAACATTGCCTTCTATGTCTGGAAGCCAGACTGGACCAGCCGAGACAGATATGTAAAATGATCCCACCATCTTACATGGAACCCGCCCGTGATGGCTCGTCTCCTAAAGCGGTCGTCTCTATGTTGATGGTATCGTAGTGGGAGAAGTTAGGGGTGTACGTAGGAGTATATATTAGCTTGCAGGGCATCAGACGATGGACTCTCTTTCATTTAAGCCAACTGAACCTACACCCATCCCCAAAGGGCGATGGATAAAACCCCTCAGCCAGATGGAACCATTTAAGAGATTGGAACGTGATTGTAGTAATTTTTCTTCATTTTTTTAATACCGAACATTAATCTCCATTATCCCATAAAAGAAAGGCGTCATCAGGATTCTTAGGTCAATGAGACGAGTTAATTTATGCCAGAAAAAGACTCTCGTTCAGGGACTCTATCATAATTTCCACCTAAATGGGTGGGAAAACGACCTATACATATAAGACCTACCAGCCGAAGTGAAGCCCATGGGCTGTTCTGCTTTGGACACTTTCCAAATCCTATCTTCAGCGCTACCTGGTGTGTAAAAGAGTGACTTTAGGAGACGGAGCCTGCAGCGCCCCCTAATGGCAGAACGGTAATGGGTGGGGGCTTAATGGTTCCGCTATCCCTTAAATAAACCTATTATCGCTCACGTTGTGAGTGGGCGGCGGAAGACGCGGGTATTAACTACTCCACGGGGTGGATTAACGGCTAGTGCGGGGGATCAGCCCTGTGAACACCTCCAGGAGACCACTGGAGGATTCCCTAAGCCAGTCCCACCTGGAGTAGACTGCTCCAGGGCTTTAGGACCCAGAGGAAACCAACACAGATTTAGGCAATGCTTCATGCAGCAGGCTGCGGGAATCCTATGCCATCGTCTCGGTCTCGGAACGCTAATCGCCGCTATTGTTGTTATTAATATGATGATTACGGGGATTATGGTTTTTAATTGTAATAGTTTGCGTTTATCACCGTACACTAAACTTGAGATTGGATGGGTGGAAATCCGAATCAAAATTGAATCTAATTAAAATGTTAGTATTCATTAATTCTCCATGCACATCCTCTTGTCGACATTTGATAGACATCACAAGATGATTTAATATTACTCTGAACTGAAGGGTTCCTTTTGTATTTTAGCAACTTGAAACTCATTCGTTGATAGTGCCCAGAGTATGGAGTTTTGGAATATATTTGGTCTACAGAAATGTAGATATCCACATAGAATCACAGCATAGTCTGGCTAAAAGCTTGCTGTGTATGTATTGCTGCCATGCGGGTGGTGGCAGACGACAATGACTGGCCGCCTGAATCGCGGCCCTACTGCTGCCTTTATCACTTTCCCGCCAACTCTGATTCTGACAGCTCGAATAAGCAACGGTCGTCTGGAGACCGACATCACTCCGACCAGCCGCGCCACCAAAAGCCCACAGCACATTCCAAACCACCCATTGGCAAGGATATCTCACAGGGAAAAAATAAAGAAATACGAATAGAGAAAGCGCGGAGGCAGGAATTGAGAGCGTAGAGGAGCGCGAATTCTGTGGGGGTAGTAGATGATGAAGGTGTGGGTGACAGCTGCTGACGTGAGCTGGTGGCGGGAGATGCGTGGGGAGGGGGTGTTACAGTGAGAAACTGCTGCGAAGACTTCAAAACAACTCGGAGCAGCTCGACTGTGTGTAAAAGTAAGCACACAGGGTAATATTCAAAACGTTTGATGCTGTGATACACTCTCTACTGGTAAAATCTATATTCTAGATGTTCGTTTATATATGTTTCCAGTGAATGTGTAGAGTAAGTGTTTATGTTAATTCATTTTTGCACACCATGGGCATACCTACTAGCAAATTATTTGCGTGATTTATTACTATTAGAAAGCGGTTCATGCAAGGGTCTATTATCTACAAGATAATATCCTTTGGTATCGCTCTATTCCTAAACACAGTGAGTATATCTATCTGTTTTCCAATCATGAGAATACAAATGTACAAGGTACATATGGTGGCATGTTATCAATACGATGGTTGACAATGACAGTGGTAAACTTGTGTTTGAAAACACAAATTGGATGGAAAATTGGTTGTTGATATATTTGATTTTCATACCAGATAACAATAGAACGTGTTTTAACCGTTTAAAAAAAAAGTTTTTCTATTATCTGCTTGTTCGTAAATTCTAACATTATGTGAAATTATATAAAAAGTATTGATATAAAACATGTTACATCGTTACTCCAGACTTCAATTCACTATTTTTATATATGAAATGAGAGTGTGCATGCAGTCATGTGGTGACAGGCGGCCGGTGTGGTTTGAATCAAAGGAAAGCACGTTTCAGACAACTTTGTTGCATCATTTTTCCACCACACTTTGATGACGAACGTGCTCTTAATTAGCCAATTTGATTACTACTTTCCTTGACGGCTGTCTAGCTAGTGCAAGTTCAGAAAAGCAAGGGAAACGCACGACAAACTTAGCCATTGGAATTGACATTTTAGTCACTACAAAGATAACTATAAAGACCAAATAGGATTCCGAAGTATTGGTGGAATGAGATGATTTTGCTTATCGAAAATGGTGCTATTTCTGACAATTATCCTCAATTACAGCCTTTAGTCTTGCAGAATATTAAGAGTAAGAAGATGTGTGAAATACGTCTTTTAGTCTTCATTCTACCTGAAGTTAATATTGTCTGAACTATACGGCGGCGGTGAGGTTTCATTTGCTTATTTCTTTGACAACAGGCTTTCAAAGCATAAACCATCCAAACATCATTAACTGCAATTTAAAAGTAGTACAGATAGGTGACCACAAACCAGTGACATAAACACGCATGTATCATTCGAAAGCCCACCACTATTAGTTTGACATTTGCCATAAAATTGAATATAGAAAAACCAGAATTTCACAAGACGTTAGTCTTGGAAAATCGTGCACGAATATTTGCACATAAGTCAGTATACACAGGGACTTCGACTATAGAAACTGTATCTTTTCTGATGGACATTGATGGCTTCGGGATATCTAGAAGAGAAAGACTACATACTAACCTGGGGGTCGCCCTATGGGGTGTTGGTGGCTCCCTCGGGAAATTAAGGAACCCTAAGGAGTATTTACACTCCGTTAAGGGCGAATCACAATGAAGGGGTTCGCTATGCATGGGGACTGGTGGGCGGCCAGACTATAAAGCTCTTCTTTTCACAGGAGACGACGATATACCGTTTAATGTTTAGCCTGGAGGAAATGAGGACGTTGATGGAGCTCCAGAGGGAGCTCTCTGGACGTGCCGTGCCAGTGCTAGCACCAGGAGTAAATGTGTCCAGCCTTTGTTAGCTTCTCCTCGTAGCGCTATGGAGAGATATATTGGTGATCAGCTCCCAATCATTGAAATTGTGCGTGATAAATCCTGAGTAAATTTGTTAAAGGAATGCTTTCCAGGAGGTGTGGCAAAGAGCCTTCCCCCCAACATCTGCGTATTATATATGCAAAATTACTACTCGGAGTATGCTTCTCCCTAAATTGCTCTGGTTATTGATGACCTAAAACCATGGTTGTTGATAGAGATTTGGTGTATTAGAATCATACATACATACATACTATTTTTGTGTGACCACCAAAGATATAGGTTATTTATTCAATTATATGTAGAATCTAATAAATAGGTAGTGGTTATGGAATATGGCCTCTAATACTCCAGTACACCACAGTAGGAACCCTTAGTTAAACAGAGTACTCCCTACAGTCCAGTGACAACACTGTTCCCTGGGCCCCATCGAATATATGAGGGATATGTCCTTGAATGCTCCTTGGAGAGCCTAATGTGGTTCGCGTTGAACAAACAAAAATTTCCTTTCTAGGGAAAAATAAGGACGGCTACTTAGAATGTCCTTCCAGTCTGTCTAGAGAAAGAAAATTCGAATTCCTGATCTGCATTGCCCATCCCCTTTATATAAATCGTCCTTGTATAGGAGACCTGGTGTCGTTACGGAAGCTGGTAACGAACCGCTGAATAATCATAATACAATTCTTGAGCCCATAAAATTATTAAGATACTTTGGTTATCCAATACAGCTTTCCCAAGATAAAAGGTGAAATTTAGCTTTTCTGAGGTTTAAACTAAGCGCCTTTTGATTACCAGGCTTACTAAACAAACACCCACATGAGGTACCCAGGAAAGACACCAAGCGCGACCAATTAGAGGATAGGATAGAGGGCAGGATTAGTGGGATGGGCTGGGGCTGGGGGTGGCGTAATAGAGGACCCGCATTAAGGCATGTTTAATTGAATGCTTGCTGCCACTCTCCTATCTTTGTCTTCGTATTCCTTCGTACATATTCAAAGGGCCTCTCCTTACTAAAAAGGTACTGTCGATACTCACAATACAACTAGCATCGATTGGACAGTTAGATGAATAAAAGAAAGTCGTATAAGCCTTGTTTCCATAACCGTCCATAAGGAATGCATTACCTAACGAACAATGTCTTCATAATAATTGCTGGTGCGAACAATACTAATGTTAAAACATAACATCGCCTGCACGTCCATGTTATCCTCCAGGCGAGACTTGGCGGATGTTTTAAAAAGTCGGTCTTTACTGTAAGAAATCGCTGCTCGCTCAGCCGATACTGTGAATCTGTGTTGTTCTTCTTCAAATTTTCTTTCTATCGGACAAACTCCGGGGATACTGACTGCAGCGTGATGAATAGGGCGGGGAATGAGAGGCAGGGAACCACTTACATGACCTGACCAGGAGGATTTTGTTGTTTCCCATTTTACCCACCAGGAGACATTGATTGCGCTTTTTTGAAAAACGCCTGGAGCATGAAATTGGATTTAGGTGGGGAAGTAGGGTGCAGAACAGCGATAGTATATTACTGTGGTTAGCGACTCTCTCCTAGCCGTGATATTACGTGTGTGTGAAGGGGAAGGGGTTCAGTGGTTACACCGCAACAGAGACTGAAATGAGTCGGTTGCATCGTCCTCCCGACCATTATAACACAAGGCATGTTTGCGTTGATTTCAGCTTCAAGCCGAGGTGAAAAGCAAAGTGCTATTGGCACGTGGGCGACCGGCGCGGGACGGGGTCACGTGTCGGCATCACGTGACCTCTTTGTCAGTCGGATCTGGCCTTGTTTGTAAACTGGCCACCTTTCAACGGTATATCTCAACTGTGACCGTAAACAACTGGGCACGTGGAGATGATAAATCACCGTCTGTTCTCAACTACCCACCATGACAATCCAATATAGTTTACAGTACGTCAAATGGAATTTATAGGCAGTCAAGTAGGATGAGTATGATATATTGTAATTATCAAATTACACCTAAATTCTTGTTCATTTTCTGGATTATCTAGCAATGAAACTAAATATGAATGTCGGTAACCACTGAGTAAAGTGACAGACAGGTTGCGTTAAAGGATAACCAAAAGGAAAAACGACAATATCCCTATATTTGTCCATATTTGGATTGGATTCAACGTGATCACACTGAACTGTATTATAATTCCTCAAATGTATGAGGTGCACACGGTGATCAGAATACTCACTCCGACTTGACATTATTCACTTGTGAACATGATAATTGACTATTTCTTATTCATAGCACTAACAACGATAAAATACCTTTAATGGATTTTCTAAAATAACAGTATAATTCTCTAATGGCCGCAGTGAATTCCTTTTATTCCAGTGTGATTATCATTGTGTGAAATCCCATGGTGAGACAGAGAGGGCAAGTTACGAAACAAGCTAAATAACAGTTCTTACTGCGTGACAATGTTCATGCGATTTCTGCGGGTTTTGAGATGTATTGTGCAGTAGTCTTCAAACAGGCCTCCTGACCTCATATGCGTGTTGCCATCCACTGGTCGGTTGCCTCCTGTTTCAGTATCGATCGTCTCAGCCATGGAGGAGAAACCTGCACCCTTCTCCAAGGCGGCGAGGTGGTAACTTACATACAAAAGATTACACCGCCCTTTCGTCCTACTGGCCAGTCACCGGCTGATTATTAATAATAGAGTTCCCGTGATAAGCAGGCCCTATGGTTCCAGCCCGGGTCCCTTGCCAAACACAGCCATCAAATATGAAGAGCAGTGGCTATCATAATGCTAACATCTTTGCCCAGAGAGCCTGCAGCACAAAGTTTGCTAATAATAACATGATTAAATATGTATTGGTTGACCCGTTCTTTGCACAGTGGTCTTTGACTTGCCTACCCATTTGGTTGTGATCACTTCTGGAACTGACGCCCACTGATCTAAAATATTTATTAAAATCTACTCAGCTCCAAACAATAAATACTTCTTGACGTTTCCTGGCTAGCGGCATCCGGTTTTGTACTGACTCAGTCAGCACCGATGCCAGTTTTGTAGACAATGACAGAACGATGCTGTCTACTTGGCAGTAAAACTATACAGATAATTTTCTTGCAGTTGTTTTCAAACTGTATATACAATTAAGTGTAATTAGAGCCAGTGGGATCCACGGTCAGTCCGTTCCCAAAGGGTACAAGTCCAGGACAGTTGTCCGTAAAATATTAGATATAAAGCTGAATAATAGCATGTCAGGAATGAATCCGACAAATATTTCTGGATACCTAAATTCACTCAAATACAATTAACCAGTTTGACAGTGAAACATGCCCGGACTAGTGTCAGATCAATTCAAAGGCACCCAAGTGTTAAAAGTACAACCAGACACTGCTACCAATACCATGACCCTCGTTATTGCTGCCTACCGTCTGTATATTCGCAGCTCTGATGCTACACCCTCTCCTCAGCTAATAGTGCTTCTGGCCACTACTAAATAAAACCTAATTGATTGTGGGTCAGGTTAATTTTAGGGAGTTCATTGAATTATTGATAACCGTGCATAAATTGAAGACTTCCTGATGCACTATGATGCAGAATATCAAAAATCGTAGACGATCGGAAACCGTCTAGAGAAGATGTATGTCGGTTCGAAATATAATGAATATATATCTACTCAGAATCTGATGTCTATTATTTTATGTCGTAGATGTCCTATCAGTAAACACAATATATGCATCACAATATATGCATCAAAAGATATCTGGTCGAGAGGCCCAATGTACGTGATATAATGTAATATGCAATTGGAGGAGGAAAGAATAGCAAAACGTCTTAGCACATCGATACTCCACACTTCAAACCCATCATAATAACCTTACATCCTAAGAGAGCCAAGGCTGAAGCGTTAGATGTGGGTTACGTAGGGGACTGTAACTTGTGATTGTGTCAGATGAGTGACTCCTCGGGGACAGAGATAGCAGACTTGTGATTGTGGTCTCAGGGACTTTACTATATTGGGTTGGGGACCGGGGGCCACGAGAATAGGAACTGGGGACAACGGGATTTGCAAAGTAAAAGATGGTACAATCTGAGACTAGAAGATTGAAGACGACAGAGACTGGTGAGACTGGTGGATTGGGAAATCCGCTCTCAATTTTAGGTTTCTAGAATCGAGGACTGGGAAATCGTTGAATTGATCGTCTGACTGTAGGGACCATATTACTACAGAAGAAAAGGAACTGAATGGCAACAAGTCGACTACTGGATGCTTCCAAATTGGGGACAGGATGTCCCTAGACTACAGGTTTCTATGTATGTGAATGAAATATGAGACAAGGGCAATATCTATGAGTGGAAATCTATCTCGGAATTAATCCTGGCACCATATATTTGTGTGAAACAACGACCAGACATTCAAAGACCAGCCAAAGGACTGGAACCAGACGATCGTAGACTAGATGAAAATAACCAAGGAACTGATCACCAAAGGACTGAGGACCGGCACCGGGCTGCTGGGAGGACCGCTGTATTACGCACCAAACTCCACTACCCAGGCCAGGTTTGACAAAACGAGGCCAACTGACCACCAATCAACACGACAGAAACGCACGTACTGATGGTCGGGTACGGACCAGGGGAGAATTAGCCTAACACTCCACAGCCCCTTCACTGATGAGGTCAATCACGTGCGGGGGACGACGCTGGGGAGCTGCTCAGAGCTGTGCTGGACAGTGAGAGCTGCTCATCCCGTTAGCTGGCCACTGGCCTAGAGGCGAGGCCGAGCTACTCGTGTATTCACGGGTATTGGTGCAAAGGCCTGGCTGGAGGCCTTGACCTCTGTTCGAGTAGTGTGTAGTATTGCTAGAGATGCTCAAAGACTGGTCACAAATGCTTATGAAGTGGCATCAGGGGTTTGACAAATCATATTGATGGCATATACGCGGCTGCCTCAACCTTGAATTACATTTATCCTAGATTTGTTTCAAAATGTATCCATGATTAGTATATGAGACGTACTTAGCGTTTAAAAATGTTATTATAGATGTTAATACAATAAGCTCGCTTTGAATTGTTATGTTCTTGATTTTGATTTCTTGGCCATAGTAATAAAGTTTTTAGCACAATTTCTAAAAGTAAATGATTTTTCTGAGATTAACCAACTTTGATCTTCAACCGAATCACGCACATTTCTAGTGACATGGCTGGGCTAAAACACACATAGTGAAAGATATATAGCATGTAGCGTGTAGTACATGGCATGAAACATGGGTTCACCTTAATAGGCTTGCGTGTGTGTGACCCTGGAATCCTGCGTATTCTGCCTTTCGATGTACGGGAGCTGCTTAGATCCCAGAGCTGCTTGTATCGTACCCCATCTGCTCAGTATAGACTAGACAAGTAGAATATGATATGAGGTGATGTTGTATACTAGATACATAAAAATGCTATGATCCCCAACCGGATCTAGGAAAAAGACTTTTCGAAGAAATCAGGGCCCGACTTTCCTCGAAGGAGTTCCCAACACGGATCTAGGATTCGAATGGGCAATAAGGAATTGAAATCAGAGAAATATTTCACGCAGGAGTACAAAGCTAATCTTCATGTAGAATCAATATTTATTCAGTCGATATAAATGAAAATATTCACGGACAAGCATTACTATAAAGAATTATGTTCATAGACAAGTGAATATAAAATAGGAAACGTGTTAGGCACAGAAGGGTGGTTTCAACCCCTTCCAGCCATTTCCACGGTGAATAGCCGACCATTGCCTGTCATATCTCCCAGGGAGAAATAAACGCCAGAGAGAAGAATAGTGCATAGTAAATACCACATTATGCAGCACTAGGCCAGCAGGACCAGCCCCCGGCTGCCTAAAGCAGCCTTCGCTGTTGCTCATGGCGAAGGGACCGGAATTTAGGACATTGGGTTCTCGAGGTCCATCATTCACATGTTCTCACAAAATGGCTGCCCTGTCCCTGACAATGCCCTCCCCTGTGTTGTGATCAATATGGCAGGGGTGGCTTTATCGCGGGTGGTTTCTTGCTCGATTTCTGGGATGAAGGAGGTCTATGGAGCCAGACCCATGTCATCGCGTATCCTTTCTAGGAAACAGCTTCACATTTGTGAGTGACTGAGGCGTTGATTTTTTTAAAGTTTCAGTGGCAATGCAATTAACATCTGAGGGTGGGACACGAGAATTCGTTATCGTTTTTGTCTGGGACAATTATGGTGAGCACCCTGTGTCTGGGGTGGGAGCTTGCTCTTCATCTAAACGGCGGATTCGTGATTAAAAAGATATCTAAAGATATAAAGGCATTATTGACGTATGACACCCGCATATCATAATGGACTAGTGATGTCAAGCAACCACATATCAATACCTCCAAAAAGATGACAGACGGGGCAAGATTGATAAAAAAGACTAGCGAAGTTTAGTATTTGCACGGAGACATCAACCCCAAATGATATAAAAGCAATGCCCGGGAATTTAAGGTGTCTGCTATTGTCTCGATTTTGCCAAAGATTGAGTATGCATCAATTTCAATGTTTGGAGAGAATAATGACATTCTTGCCAGTAAACACCGCTTTAGGATTATAGGCCATGTTTTGAGTAGGTCAGTGGCAGTTTATCGACAGAAAATATTAGTTTTCAATTGGCTAGTTTATCAATCGTGTATCGTATTTTCTAATACATGTATTGCTCTCTTCAGGTACTGTTTCAAGGCTGTTTTCTTACTTGCTTCAGGGTTCAAGGCCTTTGGGCCTGTGCCGTACTGAGCTATTCCAATCACATACACTGTGAACGGCTGACCTACAGTAGCCGACTATCACCTCCAAGCCTTGATCTGATTTAGTAGTTGTAATAAGAAATCTGATTGGTCGAAATGAGCGAATCCTTGAGCAGTTAATTTCGTTAGGTGTGCTGTGATTGGTCGGCTGCCGCACAACCTATGGTCAATTTGGAAGGGAAGCAGAATGGACTATTCTCACCAGGGCTGCAATTACTAGTAGATCCCCAAGTCTCCTGGGCTAATATAAATGCCTGCGGGGTGACCAGGATAAGGAAAGGAATTCCCCATTAGAGGGCCCCAAATTCAGATTTGCTCACATGGATGTTATGCTGTGAGATACACGCCGCACCCACAGCCCCTTCTCCCAAATTGGAAAGATGTCAGATGGAACGTTTTTCGTTATACCCATTCAAACAGTCTATATAAACTAGGTGACATGAGCCGATATTTTATCCTAGTTTTAAGGGTTTATCCCACCCTGGTACTTTTTCCCCATATAGGCTCAACATTGGAAAACGCCCGAAGAATATTTAGGAATAATACTTAATGGGGGATTATATCACAAAGGTTAGCCCATTAGTCAATGTGAAGAGAGATAATCTAGAAACCTATTCAAGTTTAGGGTCAAAGCTCGATTCCATCTCGTTTGAATCGCAATTTAATTCACGTGGCTTCGCCAAGTGAATCACTACGCAATTCAAACTCGATGGGATACAAACTCTGACAGTAATTTCACTTGCATAGGTTTCCTCTATCATGATAGATATTAGACCACATTGTTTTTGTTGTTTGATCTCATATCACATTCCAACAGGCGATCTATAGGTCAATGTCTTGGTTTAAACGTCTGAAATCACTGTGCGACTCCTTCTCAGCTGGGATAAGTTCCCATATGAACAACAATACGTGTTTTTCATTGTATTTCACGTATCTATTGAATTTCTGCATGCTGTTGTTTAGGTGGGAATAACTTTAAAGTGAGTGGCAGGAGTGAATCTTTATCAAATTCAATTACCAACTCATAGTAATATTTTGACTATCTTTATGGTTGTGAACTCCATTCGTAAGAAATGAGTTGGAAATTACAGATATTCTTTTGTTCAATAAAGACAAATGTAATCGCCTAGTTTGGCGTTTTTCCTCACAAAAGTTGCCAAACATGATTTACAAAACCGATTATTGTAAATAGAATACTCCATATATGGGGTCAATGGTGAGGAGCAGTAGGTGTATTAGGTGTATCTGTACATCCAGGCATCAGATAGGACAGACCTCATATGTTTGGTAGCCAGTGGTACTATAGACTGTACTCTAAACGGTTCCACACACCTGCCACCGCTTAATAGTACCTGATCATTTTTACATGAAGCGTTTCTGAATAGGGTGTGGACCAGGTGTGTACTCCAGGGCGCAATAATGGCCCCTTCTCCAGTGTGTTGGAGGGGAGGGGGTTGGCTCGTGTGCAAACAGTCCTGGTACTCAATGCACCCTCTCAATATGGAGTAAACAGGACTGAGTGGTGCATAGGCTGAGGGATACGATGAAAATACATGGCACTGTACTGTGATCATCTCACATTTCATATACCTGTATCGCACAAATTCATGCATTTCATTACCCTAGGACCTTTACTCTAAGCCTTTGATAACCCCGCTCTTTCATATTGAGACCTTTCAGACGTTCTCACAACAAGGCCATCGGCCTTGACAATGTTCGTTGTTCCCAGTTTATAAAAATAAATATATATATATATATATATATATATATATATATATATATATATATATATATATATATATATATATATATGCGTCTGATAAGCGTTGTCCTACTGCATTACAGTTGCAAACAATAGAGTTTTGTAATGACAGATCATTAGAAAACACCAATTTTAGCGGCTTATATATATGACTGAATGAAATGTGTTTTCTCGCCCTCTCCCAGGCTGCAATCTGATAATGTATGATCACCTGACTTCCTCATGGTGTGACACTTATCGGTTATTTGAATATACCGACGCAAGATCAATTATTGGAAAAAGCCCTGCATTTGAAACGATCAGTGATTATTTTGGCAATGACTAGGCAATAATGCCACTACCAGCTGACTTGGTCAACGACCGACAAAATCAAAACGCTCTGATTCCATTAGTTTTAATGGTCTCAATGTTTTACCCTGAAAAGAAAAATCCATCGATATGGACATGTGAAATACAATGACTGTTGTGCAATCAGTGGCCACAACCAACATACTTTGATAAGCCTGACTTAATACTATTGTCTTTCGTTGGAAATGATAGCGGGCTTAATAGGCCAACAGTACCAAAATACTAATTTAGTAGATGATCATAAAGTTATTGGGGCAAGTTCATATACCTCGTCGCTGGCCTGTTTACTGAGTATAGGTGTCCGGTGCGGGCGGCCGGGTGCAGACGTCCGTTACTAACCTAGGATCGTACATGTAGACCCTTTTCTGCATGCCATAGAGACCCAGAGATGATGTGGGTAAACTTTATTCTACACTTATTTACGACCTTATGGACGGCTAATACTGTCTTAGCGAAGAAACTTACATAGTATCAAACGACAACCCTTGTACGAGGTACAGACAAGGGTCTACATGTACGGTCCTAGATTATTAAACGGGCCCCAGGTGATTGTCGTGCCAGCGTTGACTCAAGGTGGTCACCAAAGGGAGTGTGGCGGACTGGTGCAACTGAAACTCATCTCTCATTTAAACCTCCATATATACTATATACTTCAGCCCCATCAGCCATGCAGACAAATGCTCACCGATTAAGTTGACATAGATTATGTAATCAGGCCGATCACCGATAGATTTCCTCACAGCTAGAAAGAATCAAATCACTTTGATTTCTCTGATGATCCTCAGGGTTTTAGTGCAAAAATGTGTTTGTACTTTGTATACGATGGATTATAAAGTGTGTGGACAACACTCTATAACAAACTAGGAGCAAAAAGTAAATTCATCATAGATGAATGAGCGTGCAATTATAAACGTATAACAAATAAAAGGTTTGAGTTAGATTTAGCCTATGGATAGTTTTCTACAACCCACTTGCACCCAGTCAACTTGCCATTTCTCTAACTACCTGAGTCTAGGATCAAAACATATCAAAAAAAGTGGTCAATGAGGTATTTCGGTCTTGAGTGATTGGTCATGGTCAGCTGGGCACACTTCTAAGACCCTGAGACACTGGCTCCCTGCTGTGTTCTCACTGTCACAGGGAACATCATGCAGATAGTAAAGGGATAGTTTTCTGGAAGCGCACTGAAAGTTCAATGTGACCACTCTAACCCTGACTCTAAGCTGTAGATGATGTATATAGGCGTGCAAGCACGCTCTAATAAAGTATTTGTTTTACTATGTTGTGTATATTGGGCGTGTGCACTGGTGTCAAACCAATCAGATACCAGACAACGGCCGGCGTCAGCCCCTGTAGGCGTCTAGCGAGACATCAATTTGGTGTTTGCTCAGTTAGATCTGCGCCATCGAGGAGTGAGTAGACTGATGGGTTGGGACGAACTGAGTTCGTTGAAGATGTGAACGCTCCACCTCAACAAGAACACCCTGAGGTAGTAACTGCTGTGAGGCACAAGGATGCAGTCGCTATACCCCCAAGGTATATAGTATATGCAATCGTTGTTTGTTTGTTTGTTTTCTATAGAAATGATGTATTCTTTACACATTGAAAGCTGAAAACCACCTGTAAGGTGTGTGTGTATTCATTCTATTTATGAAATGAAAGCTGCCATCGATGGTACTCTAGCACAAAAATCGCCAGCCATCATGTCACCAGTGGCTCCGCCGGTAGGCTATCATCCAAAATGGCGTGACAGCCAGGCCTTGCCAAGGTCACCGCCCTCTTCAAGGTCAGAGGTCAATAGCTCAATAGGCCGCGGTCCCAACCTGTGCGCTGGGTCGGGAAGGCGTGATCTCTCCATGTCATTGTGCACAGGATCCAGTATAGTCTCTGTGAACTCCGTATAATGGTGAGCCACAGACGTGTGCATGTCCATTGCCCACGGTGTTATTTTTTAGTCCTGTGATAGCGCCTCTGACCTTGACCTCTTGCCCTGTAATGGTGGACGTATAACGGGTGGTCGTCCCTATCCATAAGATCGACTGGGCGGCGGTACCATCTTGATTGCAACCATTGTGGTGCGAGAACAATACCTGTTGTGCATGGGAGCAGTTTGTTAGCCGCGTCCCATGACGTGTGTGAAAAGAGAAATGTGTCATTAAACGAACAAAAGTACAGGAAAAGTGTAATCGTAAAAACAGGCAGACGACATGTCGGATTCTATGGCTATTTATGATTATGAATGATGTCATTATCAATATATTGTTCTGCTTTTCAGTTCGCCTGACTCCAAGTCAATCAGGTAATTGTCTCTGGGAAACCTGATTTGAATCCCTTACATGGACCTTTCAAGACTGAATTCAAATCAGCTTGAATTATAGTTTAATCATTAAAAGGAGACATTCCAATCTGTACCCCCGCGAACCGTTTACACCTATCCTTATCTTAAAGGTATCTTATATAAATACATTCAAGTTGCTTTGAAGCTGGCGCATTAAGCGTATACATTGATTCACAAAACTGACACACGACCCATATTTTTTTGTTTTAAGTTGCGGCGAACGGAAACAATGGTGGCTAATGTTCCAACTTCCTTTTGAATTACATTTACTGCATTATACAACTTGGAACAGATGTCTGAATATTTCATGTCCCATACCGAACATAAAGATCTTCCGGCCTTTGCCAATTAAACCATGGAATTAACTCATAAATCCGGAAATTGTTGTCGGAATTTAGCCTTTTTTCCTTCGAACAGAAATTTCTCCCCCTTTATCAAATGGCGATCCCTGCTTAAAGGATTCTTTAAAATGGATCTTTACAGTGAGAATTAAGCAAGGTGAGACATGAATTCTATAGTCTTTACACTGCACGACGACACATCACATCGCGTTACCCGATATATATAAATTTACTATATACCTACTGCCGTAACTAACGTGATTACTACACGCTGTTCCTTATGATGTACTGTGCAGTATATCAGGGTTCATTTCACGGTCGTAACGGATATGATTACGACGTCGATATTTAAAAATGGCCGACAGTGTTTACGCTTCGACATCGGTAACGTTTACGTTAGAGTACATAAAGAAGACATACTGAAATACTGTAAAATCAAAAATAGATGAATGAATTACAGAAAAACTTCGAAGTACAGTAATAAAAACCTGAATGAACATGGTAATGACCTTAAAACAGGAGAGAACAACTGCTATGTTTTTTTCCCTACGGTTTCACGCCGGTTTCCCCCCGGTTTCCAAGCGACAACAAGTGTTGCTATGCAGGTTGCTATGTGCGTTGCTATGCGATAACATCACATCCGCATTCCACGGACGAAGCAAAAGCTAGGGTTCATGTCGACCTTTCTGTACCCAAATGGGACTGAAAATGGCTCTTACAACTTAATAAAGGTAACTATATGAATGTTTTGGAGGCATATAGTAAAGATAAAACGTTGTGCCTGTAAACGTACAAATTTTGATCCTTACTCGGGCCCCTAGCACGTTTACAACTCGGTGTAAACACCTCGTTGTAAACGTGCCCAGGCCCGAGTTCGGATCGAAATTTGTACGTTCACAGGAACATCGTTTTATTACTATACTAGACGATTGAAAACGTGGCGACTGTAGATCACGTAGCCAATAGTCGTCAGGTGGTATTCGATTATGCACCCTCGCAACATATTCGTCAACCCAAGAATTTTCTGCAAATGTTTACAAATGCTAGACGGTCTTTTAGAGAAATGTACGACGACTGGGTTTTTACAGAATCGTCATGTTTCTTGACAACTAATTCAAGCCGAATTTAAATAGTCGCCAGCATCAAAGCGTCTGCTGTTGTCGTCGGGTGGTACCGAATTGCGTAATCTGGTGTAATCAGAACATCTCTGGTCGTCACTCGCTTGGCGTTTACACTCAACGATTTTTTCGCTTTTTACTGCTGAAAGTTGTCAGGTGGTACACAATTCCGAAATCTTTGCTTATAATCGTCTGGTGTAAATGCCGGGTCACACTCTGCGACCCGATCAGATGAATCAGTCGTTACCAATGGGCTCTGTAGCAGCGTGAGCACAGCCAAACAGAGTGCGGTGTGCCGGGTCGGTGCGGTGATGGGTTGGGAGAGGGTGTCGTGTGGAGCTTAAAGCTACAAGTCCTGCCGTTCCCGCCCCTTGATTGAGGACTCTTAGAATCCAAGGTTGTTTAAATATTGACAGACCGTCGGCGTCCCCATGGGGACTATCCAGCCGGCAAGACCCCTTCATCTGAGGAATACCCTGCAAGTGGCGGCACCCTACTATACGCCACTATACCTGCGCCACTGACATACGCAACAAAAAACACCTCATGTATATGTATACGGGGATTGAGTATACTTCAATATTAATTCGAGTGGCGGAGAAAAGGTGGCTGCTGCATGGAGGTGATTTATGAATGACTTTCATGTCTATTTTTTGTCCTGTCGGTTTAAACCCCCATTTCAGTCGGATAAATTTTCCAGGGCAGGTCATGCAAACATTATTTAGTAAATATTGGTGATGATGCTTTATGGGAGGAGGCGGGTGCTTTACAGGAGCGTGAGTGGGAGGGGAGTCATTTTGATTGTGGCAAGGTCAGACGGGTCACTATGCCTTCGGGCTATAGGACATGACAGATGGAAAGGTATATTTGTCAAAGGCATGTTGAAGAGAGAGAATTGTGGGCTTTTACAGGTTGGCACTTACTATTCCGTAGCCCGGGAGAGAGTCATTTTACGCGATATTTTAAATGTCTACTTCTTATGTGATACTTGCTTTGTTCATTTTATCACGCCTATACCGCCTTCATAGTCATTATCAAATTGTAAAGATATACTTCTCATGATTTATACACACTTCACTCATTACCAATTGTTAAGAATATATAATAGAATAGCTTATTCCGGAAGTCACGTTCGGTGTTTCATAATCATTTATATCACATCACGAAGACCTGTATTAGCGGCATATAATTTTTGTTCAGTAGAGGTGGACTGGAGTGGGTGTGTCCCATTACTAACTGGCCTCAGATATTTTCTTCCCCCCTATACCTCATACGAACTTTGAATCATTTTTTTGTTGCGCAGAAGATGATAAATCATATGCTACAAAAATATCATTTGTATCATAGTGGGTGGGACTACACCCAGTTGAATCAAAAGGTGTTGAATTACCCTTTCTATGATCCCACGCCCAAATCAATAGCTGACTGAGTATATGCAACGTACCCAGGCAGAAGAAGGATCAATGGGCGAAAAACAATGTTCTCCTCATCCCATTATTGTATACTCCACTTTTGAGGGTTTGGCTGCTCTGAATCTGCTCGTTTATTCTTATAACAAGCTACAGAAATCGTATTTCACCGACTTGATTAGTCATCCATCGGCCAATTTGATCTGCGAAACAAATTCAAGATGCTGCCATAAACATAAATTTGCCATTAGCTGAACAACTTCAATAGGCCGATGACAGATGACAATAACCGTCACATATCTAAAGTTGGACGCATCAAAATGTGGCCAGACGATAAAATGTATTCCAATGCCTGCCTGTCATCATAGATTATGTTCTCTTCATGATATCCCTCTTGTTGTTGAAACCGTATTAAAGGCTCATAAAGCCCAAATGCCAGGACAAATGTCCAAGCCAGCACGTCCTACAAGAGCAATAAACATGGTCTAAAATAGCTAATGGGAAACGCATGTGGAGCTAGGGAAATCCAGTCATGTTTCACGGCATAGAACAAAATTAATGTATCATTTGATGCTGATATATTGTCGCATGTTATCACTGGGGCGATCTTTGTGGAGGGACACCGAGCAAGTGATTCAACCTCTCCACTTTATGCTTTGTGAACCTGATATGATGACCGTTTACAGAACACATTCTATGGCTCCTGTATGGACCCTACGCTCCCATCCCCTGATCACGCTGGCCTTCCCAAACCACTGTAATGGTCCCAAGGCAATTTACTCTATGATGGAATTGGGTCAATCGAGTGACATAGCTACAATTTGTAATGCTTTAATCTCCCCACCCCCCGATAAGCCTCCACAAATTGACCGTTCGAGGCTGGCCTGTCTTGTAGGTAGAGGTAATGCCTGACCTGGAATGTAAAGCGTTTATTTCTAATGAGCAATGCGGACACTGCCTGATCATGTGGTAAAGGGCCTCACTGTTTTTATATACACGTTATAGGTTTGACATCCCACCTCATATATATGTGAGACATATTTACTTTTTAATTATGTATGTATGTATGTATGTACATCTGTCCTTGTATTTAACCACACTGTATTTTCTCTTTTTACAGGTGAGTAAACTCTGAGGTTACCATCAACTGTTCGTGAGTATAGGTCTTGGGTATAACGGGTTAATCGTATTGACTAAAAAGGTAAGGACTGATATTACCTCTCCGGATTCCTGTCAGCACAAGGACCATGAAAAACAAACAGAATAGTGCATAGGTGTGTCAGTATAGTCAGCATGCCTAGTATCATTAGCAGGAGTGAGAGATAAACATGATTGGGAATTCAGTAAACAATAACTCAGTATTTAAAAACTGCCAGATATCATAACAAATGTATACGGCTTCAAATATATTGTATACATACAGCCTCAAAGCCATTGTATACGGGAAAATTGGAAGGAATACTGCATCAAATCATTAGCTCACAAAAGAACAACGATAAATGATATAATCTAAAACACACACAAAACCGTTCATCGATGGTATGTTTATTTTGAATGTTATAAGTTAAATCATGCAAAGTAAAAAGAAAAAAGAAATTGCATACAAAGCTGTGACAGCCTGCTCCCTATATCTTGTACATGGGTATACCACCAATAATGCTATGTAATGGTACTTGTCTCTAGGTGTACTTCAGGGTTTAGATTACCCTATTTATCAGAGAGCATCTACCCTGTAGAGTAACAGGAACATTTGAAGAAGAAAATTTGAAGAAGAAAAACAGACGAATCATCAGATACGTCGTATGTGGCGGTGTTTCGGCAACGGAACCGAAATAGGTTAGCTTTGATGAATGGAGGTTAGACCTACAGTCAGACCTTCCCCCCTCCGTCCACAGATTTGACCGGAAGTGGCTGGACTGCGCTTGGCTACGCCGGTCGCCGGCATGTGGCAGCGGATACCAGCAGCTCCGTGTATATAGATTGGAGCCGTTACCCGACGGGGACCAGCGTAATGACGCCAGGCCCCGGGAAGGTGTAACCGAGGCTAGTCACGTGGTTCTCGCGAGAAGGGGATCGGGACGATTCATGGGAGCAGGGGCGCAATGCAATCTAGCAGGGTGACGCCGACGGGGGCTCCTGTGGTTACCTACCACCAGGGCGGGGACTCCTGCGTATGCGCCCACTCTACTCAAACCACTGACGGTGGTATGGGTTTTGCTGTACTCGTGGGAGTTCTACGGGGCATGGAAGCGTAAGAGCTTCCTTTAGCAATACGGAAAGAAGCATGGTGAGATTCAATTAAGAATATCAGACATAGAAGCAATGGTTGTAGACGTATTATGAAGGAAGAAACTTGTTTTAATGAGTGTCTTATTTTAATCCATTGATTAATCCATTATAAACCTTTACACAGGACATAAAATGGATAACCAGGGATATAGAAGCAGACAAATTCACAAGAGGAGGAAAATGTAACATAGTTCTAGAAGGAAAATTCAAATGGCATCAACGGAACAGGTCTTCTTATGCTAAAGGTCTGCTAATTCCACAAAGAGAATATGATTGTGACTATCAATCAAATACATGTAGCAAGAAGACTTTTTGAAATGTCTAATTTCTATTCTGAGAATATTCCGAAGTTGATACCATAGAAATAGTTGAATATAATGGATCATACAAGTGACACATAGAAGACGAAAATGGGATTTGTTATTCGAGGGGCATTATTTATAAAAGGCTGGATGTATGTACACAAAAGTGTATGGTGTTGATATTTACAGACTTCACTTAGGAATAAGTGGCATGACCTTTTAAAAACCGATAGACAGCCCATGCCTTTGTAATAAATGGTGTTTGTATACATCAGAGACAACATCCGTCGCATTTTTCCTCACTGAAAAAAAATCCCTGCATTGCAGAGTCAACTGACACTGCCAAAAGATTTGTCATTTTAAGCAGATGCCAACAGGCGTAAGTTTCAAAATTTCTATTATGCTTTAGAATTTCGCAGTCTAAAGTTGACACCAGTTTACAAAGAGATAAAGATGAAGCATAAGCCCGAGTCAAATCAAGACATACAAAGAACGTAGTTTATTTTCTTCTTTTTTTTCTATTCGCCGCACACAAAGAAAGCTGTCCTTACACAGTCAGGCATGCTGTTTGCACAAGATGGAATGCCAAATAAAAACTATACTCGACGTCTATTTGATACTAGACTTTTAAACCCTCAAAGAACTGGCTTGTGGGCCATACCCCTCTCCACGTTCTGTAAACCATGCAAGCATCCGGATATTTCATAGTCAAACGAAAAAATCACCATAGCCGTATCAGTGCCAATTAATCATTATGAGTAAACGCCAAAAATATTTCTCAACCTGTTCATAAAATGTAGCAGCCAGAATATTGTCTAGGATAGAAAATGATATATAGAATGTTATGTAGGGTACGGCCGTATTCTTTTGAGATTTTGCTATTCATGACAGTCAGATTAGATAAGCTGATTACATCTGCAGGATTTAGTGGAATTTGCGTGTCACTGAATGTCCCCGACAATCTTTATCACCATAAATCCAGATAGGTCCCCCTAACTATATACATATCATTACGTTACCAATATCCCACACATAACATATGTTTGACAAATCGACAAACAAAATATAGATAATGTTGAATTTAGGGATACCATTATAGTACATAAAGTATAACATGAACGTGACAGATAAGTTAGGTTAGGCTGCTGGCCCGGAGGAATGTATGCCTATGTTATATAGTTTCCTTAGTGAAGAACCTATTTTTGCGTCCCGATGCTGCACGGAGGCATAAGGGTATGGGTCAAAAACGATGGATGTGAAGTGAAATCCTCATAAAATCTAGGACACAACTCGCCAGACTCAGTAAATAATATACCCAAGCTTTGCCACCCCAATGATCTTTTCCAGTTCTAGTCAGTTTTGTTCCGCAAATCCAATTCTGGTTTGCATCTAAATAATCTATACAATCATAGCCTGCTACCAGCAATAAGTTATAGGTGCCCCTTAAGCCATCCCTCTGAAACATCATGTCTAAGCTAGCATAGCACATGGCATTTAGTGATTACCGTAACACCATGGTGCAATGTGTAATGTACAAGCATGGTGCTTATAGTTCGAATTGATCCTACTGGTATGTTCTATTGTTTGTCTATCTTTATTAACCCATATATTCGAACTATATATCTCTTATAATCTTCACTATAATATTAATATAGATATATGCAGAAGACAATTATATGACTGAATCTTCTTTATTTACATTTATAATCTCAACAACCTTATTGCGCTGTCTACGTTGTTTTTCAAAGAGGAGTCGTCATGATTCTAGAAGGAAACCCTTCGGTGTGCGAATGTTACCACTATCTACGAGATGCGGAAGGGGCATCATTTCATGGCACCACCATCTACCTATCCGTCCTTGAAGATCAAGGCGTCGGATCCTTGTTTGATCTCCCGCCGACCTAACAAGCTGCGAATGAATACCTAATGAAGCACGATATTCCCTTATAGTCGTTCCATCAACACCCAAAACATCACACAATGATGAATATCTAATACATAAAGGTAGTAGCAGACTACTATTATTATAACTTATTTTAAAGAGCTATGATTAAGACGGCTGTGGTTCAGGGCAAACTGTTATATTATGCATATATCCGATTGAAACTCATAAGTGTGAATTGTTGATGTGTGTGCCAAAGCACCGTAATTCCTTATATGAAATTGCCTTCGACCTGAATATATACACATCTACATCAATGGTGTGCTCGCGCTATCTAAAACCAGTATGAGTTTTCGTAATTTTCATTTAGTTTATTTTCTTATTTTAGAAACATCTTTTCATTATTTCTCTTATTTCGATTTGTCATTCAAAGATAACCTCTGACTGACAAAGTACGAAAAGATAAATCCTCTTCTCAATGAAACATGATATCTATTTGTCATGAATCACAGAATGTGATAGGTTCAAATCAATAATCTTATCAGGAAGCGAGCTATATTAAATATAAATGCATATAACTCGAATGATATCATAACGCTTCTAAATAACTGTATGGAAATAACCGTTCGCAACAACAAGTCAGTTTTGAGAAATAGTGCATGCAGCAAACTGTGAAACATACCTTGACGCTATCGCTCATCCTACATTGACCCTCATGTGATAAACTATCACTTCCTGGCGACTATTTCGAGATGAATCGGGCCATGCCGTTCCGGTGATGAGTAGGAGTTAACGTCTGGGGTGCGGATCAACGAAGCCAACGCCCTGGCACGAGGATCGAATCCCTGAGCGGTGCCCCAGGCTTCGGTGGTTAAGAACTCATCTAGTGCGGCGTGCACCAAACATTGGGCTGTAACACATTCATGAGTAGGGACACCAGAGCCTTAACCGCCAACGCCCCTAAGTCAGCCCCAGGCCCCTCCCATACCCCTCCTTCACCATGCACACCTGGGCGAGACCCGCCTCCAGGCACCCTGAAAGCGCTTTGATCTTCTTCCACAAAGGGATCCAGGTAATGAGAGTGGGATGGCTACCTAAAGTGGAGGGGATGCGGGTTATCACCTCACCAGAACCAGCAGGAGGCTGAAGTGGGACGGAAGTAGGAGACATCAGTTATAGGTCATAGTACCGGAGTTCCTGTACCATAGTCTGATGTGAAAAATGTAAATCTCGTCGGTCGTAAAGATATCCAAGCCAAACCAAAATAACAAAGGAGCAGTCTGGGTTTCCGTCTGTCCCTTTATTGTACACCTATGCACATTGATTTTATACTTACTGATCTCTACTTCCTATATCGTAAAAATCATGTGCGGCACAGTATGCCATACAAGGATACCAATAATAGGTAATTGCCTATAAATTTGAAACATTTGAAGGTGTATTGTAAAGAGAACAAACTGCTGGCATGTAATACTATGTGAATGTTACTCACAGAGTCGAAAATACGCCCCTCCCCCCCTAACATCGTCGGGCCAGGTATTTGCTGTTCCGTGAGTTCGGAAAACTGGTTAGATGAGTTTTCCAACTTATCTAACCAGGCTGTCGGTGACGATAAGGATTTTTGTTTTTTGTTCGCATAGGACGTTTCCTATGACTTCCTATGACTTCCTATGAAGTATATATGTACCATATAGTATCATAACGTATATATTATACCTCCAAATGGAATAGTTCTTCCCAAATCGCACTGAAGCTAAATGCCAAAGTACACTACGAAGCAGAACTATATTCCGCCGTCTGTGTGACGCTAGTAATGTCATTCACAAATGTTCTTCACACCTTGTCTTTATTAGTTTGACTCAGGACAAAGGGTGCGCTACTGCTGCAGTTGAAAAGTCATATGTCGAAGCACATTACTGTTATTCCCCTCCTCATTCCCTAAAATGAAACAACTTATTTTGCGCAAATTAGGTGCGCTCTTTCCAACTGGAAAGTAATAGGAGAATCGCTATTTTTGTGATCGTGGTATTTTGTATCATGATTGTTTGTTTCATGATAATTTCGTTCAGATAACATTTTTTCTTTACAGAGTTGCAAAAGGTTTAAGAACAAGTCCTGCTGTCTGGAGCTCTGGAAACAGCTACACGGAAATTCATTAATTTTACTATATTTCAATTTATTAAAGAACAGACAAAGACGTTTTTGATAGAAAGTTATGGAAGGTGATGATTGCTGAGAAAAGTAAGGCAAACTGAATGACTGAAATGACAATTTGATTTCACCTATTGACCAATTGGAGCAGCTTTATCGCCCATTTTCAATACGGTATTGTGACTGCGTATTATTGAGCCAAAACGTAAAGTAACCAGTATCAATATCAAGCGTTGTTATTCCAACGAGCATGTAGATATTCCTAGATCATACAGCCTCTCACAATAAGCTGTCATGAGGGTACTACCAGGAACAAATCATTTTGCAATACATGCTCTGATGGGAAGTATTATACTGCCTAGTGATGAATTAGCAGCTTGCCGGCGACGGCTGGAGGTCACGGAAAGTGCTGTTCTCCATGCAGGTACTGGGACTGACGCTCGTCTATATCTACGTACTTGATACGGGGGTTGCTTATCAATAAATTAGTGCACAGTTTCTTTTACCGTCGGCAAGTAAAGAATTGGACCGGTCCATCTTTACACTTACTGAGCCTTCAGAAGTCTCATCAGGTGCAAGGATCAAGGAAGGACACCGCTGTTAAATTATATGCTTTCGACTTCTAACCACACGGTTTGAATAGACCAAACAGCATTTCATTCGGACAGAGCCAAATCCTAAGGGCTGTCAAAATTAAAAGGCTATGGCTGATTATGGTACTAGTCATAGCCACCTCAAAGGCTTTGGCGAGTTGTTTTCTCAGGAGAACATTGCTTTGATTCATTTCACTAAAGTATTAATTCTAGATGAGGTTACCTATTCAGCGCACTAAATAACAAGTCAGAAAACTATCCTCCTTTGATGCCAAGTTTCTTAATCGCTGAAGAAAGTTCATTTGTACCAGTATAATTATTCACAAAAGACAACACAAGAGACAGACAGAAACCAAAAGTTAGTAACCAAAAGGCAGTTGAATTATCAGGTAATAAATGCGTGGAATTTTAACGAGGCACGTATTAAGCCTTGAAACATGATTCTGCATACAATGGAGGCCTCATTAACAAATAACAAATCTTCATTATGTAGGATATTGTACCTGTACAACAAAACACGATCCAGGTATCATTTTTAATTAGTGAATTTCATTATTGTGAAATCGATTTCTTTATCAAATGAAACAGTCCCCACATGTACACCATATGACCTATGTTTACTTATAGTAGGAAATACGAAATGCAAGTCATTCACCATTGGATAAGACAATATTATTCTTTCATCCTCAGTACTTCCTTTACTCATTCAAGATAAGATATCTGAGAGAGAGGCTAAACTTTGTCATTAAGCCTCTTGTACCATAGTTGGTAGTTTAAGTTTTTGTACATTTTGAATATCCTCATCAAAGAATGAAAACAAATGTGCTTAGTAATCATAAGATTATCAGTTAACCGTAAACGTCACTGTTAACCTTTTAGGCACCGTGAGGCTCCCTGGTATAACGCGAAGTTTAGTTTCAGGGGGAACGTTCAAAGAATGTAACATGTGAATGTACTTTAACAGCTTCATTCGCCAATAGAGTTATGTGTATTTTCCAAAGGTTTCCGCATTCTCCCCACTTAGCCAGCCTCTCCTTCCTTTTTGCATCCTGACTGCCAAACGAACAAATTTATGTGGAAAGATGTTCACTTCGCAGGTCTGGGTAAAGACAACTGCTATTTGTTATTTAAACCGTGTATACTCTACTTTAATAGCCATGATTTCTAGGAATCAATGATTGCCCAAGTAAAACTTTATCCGCTATCTTTACTTACAATCTGACAAAGACTTTTGTCTGGCACTATGATGCCCCTCATAACTTTTATAAGTACCCTTGTTGTATGACTAAATTATAAATGGTTGATTGGATATGGACGATGTTGTCTTCAATGTGGAAATGACCCGGCTATTTGAAATCATGAAATGAGGGGCTTCAGTAAAACCTTTACCGAGGTAAAGAATACGAAGGAATTTAATTTGTTAAAGAATGGATCAGCAGATAAGTATAATAAAACAGTTTTGATATCCAAAATATTTGATATAGGAATGTTTCAAATACAGGTTCTAATTGCTCTGGATGGAACCCTCCTTGAAATAGATTCTATGCAATCTATATTAGCCATTAGTCGAAATGATGAAAGTAAGTATTTCGTACAAAGTCTGTTTTCTCAATTCACTAGTCAATTGTTGCTTAACATGATGCCATGTGTAATGCTAGACCATCATTAAGTATTCCACGTGCCTACTCTATATACAATAGACCGCCAGTAGTACAAGCTACTGAAGATTATGGTAACCCAATGGTTCTATATTGTACCTGTGTGTAAACAGAACACCCATAGCTCCTTACGTACAGGTGTAGGGCGTATTTATTGACGGAAGCCGAAGCTATTGTCATATGCCACTCAATACTAAATTATCCACCCGGAGTGTTATTGATTTCGAATCACAGCCTATACATCCCTTTATATTGAGAGCATACCGTTTTTGTCCAATTAAATCCCGTATTAGTGGATTCGATGGAACAGTGTATACATCCGTCAAGGTATGTCCAAATAGTAATTAATGAGCAATTAATATATCCTCACTTTCTTTTTACATCTTTGCATGTTGGCAACTGGGAAAGATTGTAGATTGTTAAAACTAGGCTGTAGCAGCGATCTATACATTGCACTTGTTGACATAAGCAGCTCTGCGTAGTGGTAGCCTTGATGTGAGGTGAACTGTAAATAGCCATATATACGCCCACGGTAAGCACGAGTCTTGAGGCTGAACATCAATAACACTATTGACAGATCCCTGCTAATACACCACCGTGAAGGAATTGAATGGTTGGCAGGCCTTCAGTATCTAAGATAGGAGTGGGTCCTCACAACTGGCACTACCTGTTCTATGGGGTGTGCTACATTTAAGCAGTATATATCGTGAAGACAGCTTGGGTTTTATATATCTAGGGTTTCATCATCAAGTATCAATGGTTTGTTTTCTTTAGTGGATGCGGAATCAATCTTGTAACACTGCCTTAACTGTTGCATCACTCCGTTCCTCATATCAAGGGTATGGTGATAGCAGGACTAGAGGTCTTGATGTAAGTGCATTTTACTGCTACAAGATATGAACTCAACTCATGAGTTAATTATGAATACAAAGTATATAGTCGTAGCCTGAAGTTATTACTGCTATCACTCACAAAGGCACATACTGCAAAGTCTAGCTCTGTGTGGACAGATGTTGGAGCTGTCCTCACACCTGGCACCTTCACACCTGTCAACCTCGACTACCACGCCTAACTGGAGTTCCTACCATTCAGAATAAAACATCCATGAATGCTGTATTTTAGTGGTATTTCTCTGACGCTCTGCTTATATGGGGCTTTATATGGGCTAATTGACGACTAGAATATCGAATTCATGATCGTGCAACACGACAATATCCTCTATATCAACCTTTGCAAACTGACGGACAACACCTTCGACATTCCCTCTCAATATCAGTTCTTCTTCAACGTCTTTATGTAAGCATCCCTTACACATTTGACGGCCTCTTATCACTCAAGATAATTCATAGCTCTAGATCTTTCGGAACTAGGTCATAAAGAAAGATAACACACATTTGGGGAGATAGATCTGCTGTTCAGGTGTGAAATTCGACAGACAGCGGTCTGTGACGCATTGGGAATTCTTCTTCATTGTGGCATTCCGAACAGGAGGTGATAACATAATTAGTCGCAAACCGAATTAGGAATGCCGCCAATTGCCAAGCCCTAACCCAGAGCTGAACCTTTCCACCTCAATAATTTGGTTAGCCAAAATATTTCTATAGGTCGTCGACCTTAAGCTTCTGAATACTTCAATACTGGTTTCGCGCAGTGAAAGTCGAAGGACTGGCTGGTTATTTTGCTCCTAAAATAACCCCTTAATTGCTCACGAAGAAGCGAGTAGAGCTAAATAGCTAGAGCGAGAGGTAAAGAGAGGGGGATAGGTTTTTTGGACATGATCGCAACTTTTTAGATAAATAAGATTTATCTTTATAAGTGATATTTCGAAAGTTTTCACCATCATCAGATTTCGTCATTACATCGAAAACGAGTTTGAATTCGGCGCTGCTCATCGACTCGGAGCGTCGCCTAGCGACTGGAGAGTCAGAGGCTGGTTCTCTAAGAAAGGAACCAAACACCTCCCATAAACGGAAACACTTTGTTGAATACCCCCTGCCTCTGTCGTCTTCCCTGTCAGTATCACCTCAGAATGAACGATAAAAGAGATCATGGCTAATTGGTCGGACAGCTCAGATTAAACCCTTCCCTTTGTTCCAACTATCAAAGCGCTCACGGTGACTAATCAAAGACTCACCCTCCGTGTTCACGTGTGTGTGTTTCTGAAATAGGAGCCAGTGTCTGACCAGAGATGTTTGATGTATACACATAAACGATTATGGTCAGACGTTAACACTATTTATAGTCTGTTATTGCTGTCTTCAGGGTATCAGGTGGGGTCTGTTGAATAACTTATGCATATGAAAGTACATGGAGACGTCTTAGACTTCTAATGATATTCAAGCTCTTTCGCTAAGACAGTCAAAGCCAATGGAAGGTCGTCCTTGAGTGTCGAATAGAGTTGCCCAATTTGGTCCCTGAGTCCCGTTGAAGTACAGAAAAAGGGTCTTCATGTACGAGCCAAATCTATTCAACAGGCCCCAGGTCATTAAGAGTGCCTCTCGCATGGTGCTCTGGTCAGGTCCGTGACCATCAATGAAAGAGCCTGGGGCCCGTTCAATAAAGAACATTCGCACTTGAAGACCCGTTTCTCCATTTTATACAAGGGTTTTCGTTCAATAATATTCTGGTATGTTCACTAAAATCCTAGGCAATCAAACGGGCCTTAGGTGATATGACTGACTCTGAAACACTAATCGTTTCAAAATTAAGACTACTTATCAGTCACTTGTTCCTACAAGACCAAAACAACCACCTCTTTATTATTCGTCAAGAAGGTGTCTATGCGGAAGGAAATGTTTGAGTGGAGTGATCATCAAAAGAAGGAATGCAAAAGGGAAAACAGTTTTTATGATAGATTCTGAATTTTTAAGGATTTTTCTTAAAATGTTACATATACTGGAATAACCTACAGATAACACTTTTACTGACAGTAATTCTATTACCTGTGGTTGTCGCGGATGTCCGCGGTATCCCCAGAGCGCGGGTGCACTTTGCCAAAGGGTGTTTCTGGGCACTTCCGGCGACAGATGGTCGGAGAGGCTATGGCGCACTGAACGACCCCAGAAACGACCCTGTGCTAGCACGTGGCTAAAATCAAAGTAGGATCCCGGGGGGCGATGTAGGAGAGGGTGAGCAAAACCATGTCACGTGATCCAGACTCGTTGTGATCAATGCTTTAGATACCGCCTGCGCTTAAGCGCCACAAGAGCATAAGCCCAATGGCGGTAATACTGCTAAATATAGGGCCGACAGATGAGGCTGGGCTGTATGTAAAATGACCGAGATTGACTTCTGTATGAGCTAGAATCATGGCCTGGCTAAGATACATAAGAAGTAATGATGGTGTTGCTCGGGCTGCTCGATATTCATATTGTATGATCAGGGAATGGATCGAAAGAGATTATTGAGGAGTAAATCTTCAAACGGATTAATTCAATTCCTAACTCCAACTAAACCCAATATATGATGGGCTGTACAATGAGTCCTCCCACGATTGCTAGATCTGGAATCACTGGTTCATGAATAATTTGTGGTACCTTTAAAGAAGACATGTTTCTGTTTTACCTAAGCCTCAATTTTCCCCCCAGAACTATAACTGTTATCCATACGTCGACAGCCTCGTTCATCCAATTCTAGGTACATGATTTTAAGTCGACACCTAGTGAGATGTTATAAATGAACGATTGTTGATAAGATCCATGCATAATATCAAAACCCCTTTGCATGTTTTTATTGCTTCTTTCTTCCAAGGCATATGTATTGTATAAGGATCCTTTATATTATCATAATAAAGAGGACATGAAGGTTTGAATATTTCAAAGCAATACCCAAGACCTGGCACTAACCCAAGCTTGCACCTCAATGGAGATCCCCATGCAAGCAGCTGGTACGCATATTGCTTAGTCAGTGAGCTAATTGTAATCTGTGTCAGGGAGATATGTCACCTCACCCTACTACACAGCATGATAATCAATCATGTCTCCCTTACCTACAATGCCGAAAGTAATAACAGCACCCGGCCTGGTCCCCATCAGTAATTAATCATCTCCGTCTTACGTCAGTTTGCAATTATAATCAGCGGGCAGTGCTTTATTGAAGACTTTATATGAACATATGAATTTTGGTAAATTTCATTGTGTCATGTTGGTTAATAAGGAGTGTAGGCCTGCATGGAGGTAATGGCGAAATCACAGCAGAACTATTATTAAATGTTTTTTCACTAGTGTTATTCTTTTTCGACGACAAACCCTTATTATTTCCTTTCATCAATTTACAGGTTGCTTTTTAAGCTGTTACAATCAATTTTACCTTGTCCTGCATTTCCGCACTGAACGTTTATAACCGTAGTTATACATGTTCACTTAGCTCCCTTTTTCCCTATTATAAAGTCTTTCTTCTGTTATTACAAGGGTGCTGTTCTTGTTTTTATATTTCTTTATTTTCTTAATATGCGTGATGTGATATTATCATTTTACCCCTTATACAACGATTTTTCAATCGCCTATGCTTTACATATATGTCATGCAACGTATCCACGCGTTGAATCATAGTGCTCATATGAAAATAAACATTCACGTTTCGTTGAATATGTAATAAGCATGGTTACCTAGTCATCGGCAACTTATATTGGATACGCCTAGAATGGTGTATACATCTAAAATGTACTCGTTTACGGGATTATATTTCATGACCTTGCCGTAATATGTACAAGATGCCCGTCAAATGACTGGAACCCATCCTGTGCGCGTCCAGGGGGTGAATGGCAGGGGGCAGGGGCTCCCATGGACACCATCTATTGATTTCCGCAGTACTAATTGAAAAACAGGGTATTATTTCGGCGCCTCCCGCCTCCGGAACGTTGAACAATGCGTCGTGTCATTAATGATACCGATTCCACGCCGGATTACATCATGCTATGACGTCACATGGTGGTGTCGACATTCAGTCAGGACACTACAGCGGTGTTGGTCTTTGAAACCATGTTGTCACTGCTTTGATTGGCAAGATTGGGACAAAATGCAGTGAAAGGCTCTATTGATGCAGCCTATGTACACAATCACGATGGTGGATTACTAGCGGTGATGATCACATATTGAAACGGACTATCAAATGCTCATATTATCTAGAAAACCAATATTTCATATTTAGCCTACCCATCATATAAATCATTAACATGGTGTGACTGTATGCCACCGTTATGTCATAAAATATTTATATGCCACGCGTGACCTAAAGTTTAAAATACGTGATGGGATAGGATGTGTTTAGTGTTTGCGAATATACATTTAGGTATATATTTTCAGGTACACAAGGCAGTTTCTTCCTGTTCCGATCAATTTGTAAACTATCGCTTAAACATCATAGTGTTTACTCAACTGTAACTTGTAACATCACGATCGCAATCGTGAAGACAATTATGGCTAAGAAACCAGCGAAATCACAGATGAAACGATATATAAACACTTGGCTTTTAGACAACTGCCTTGAAAACTATGCAACAGATTCAATATTCAGACTCTCTTTTCCTATTATCAATGAAACATTTGACTTGGTGCTCTGACTTACCATTCCAGCAGTATGGATGCAATTGCCCAAGGCCATTTATATAAATACCACAACCATATGTGAATTGGATTACCTAGAATGTTATTACATACAACTTTCAAACTATATATGCACTAATACTTAAAGCCGGTGGTTTTGGGAGGTTCGTAGGGGCACTCCACGCGTATCTCACCTTTTGTGTGTGAATTTGGCCAGAGGACAATGTTTGACAGTACCTGCCAATATAGATTCAACCAACTAGGCTGGCCTCAGTTAGAGTGCTAGAGAGGCCTTGTGACTTCACCTGCTGCAGCTGCTCACACATAGGATGGACTCTGGATGGTGGTGTAGTTTGAGTTCAGGCTTTTAGGATAACGTTAAGGAGAATATGCACAGGAACACAATCCATGTATTTCCACTACTGCATGCCCTAGACACAAGTGGTATGAACGATAACTTTCGGACTAATAAGCGTAATAAGGGCAATGGTGACCATTCACAAACATGAGCATGTGCACGATACATGATGTAAAGTACGACAAATATTAATTCCATTTCTGGTAATGGTACCCGAGTTAAGTTTGATATATGTCGATGCATTACTGAATCGCATCTTATGAGCCGTGTACAAGCTACTGCCTATGTTAAGACTTTTGATCTATGTGCCATAGAATTTATCTCTAACATATGAATTGTGAGCATATTCGTGTAACTTCTAATGGACGAGACTGTTGACTTCCATTAACGCCACCGTCCCTTTTCTCGCTGACATTCACGGTTATTTTATCTGACGATGACATCCCTAGAGGGAGCAATAGATGATATAGCGATCATAGTTTAGATCTACAAACAATTAATATACTAAATATATGAGCCTGCCAGGGAAGGGAAATAGTGAAATAGATTTTAGTTATATGATTCTTATCGTAGTATAAACTAAATCCACCTGACAGAAACTACCTGACGGCTTTAACCTCTGCCTTCACTAGGGTTACCATAAACGTTTCATAAACGCAGGTTGGGTCTGCGAATGACAGATTTTTCTATGGGGCAGCCAATTAAAAGTTCAAGTACATAAATGTTGATGTACCCTTCGGCTATTCTTTAATGCGAGTGTCCCTTCCGGCGTCCGCTAAACACGGGCCACAGTGTGGATATTGCTTATATGACATCAAATCAATTAAATAGCAATTAAGTCCCGAGGTGACATGTGTGTGAGGAGGGATAGAGTCGAGCTGAGGATGGTGACGGTGACCTGGCAAATTGCCTGCTTAAGCAGGTGTAGCTCTATTGTTACTGGCGATGCTGTCTAGTAAATGCTAGTATGCATATCTAGGATGCCGGATTGGCAATTAGTATAGGGCTATATAAGGCATATAAACCTAAGATCTATGGCTAGAAATCCAACGTGTGTCAAGGACATGAGGTGGCGTGCAGTTAACATTGTGTAAAACCGATCACTCCAACCCAACCCAGCAACTATTGGTCATTATTAACTGTATTGAAACTAGATGTGATGTTTTCTACCGACAATATTTTTATCATTAAGGCGTATCAGTAAAAGAATTAAAGGTTTTATGGGACATTACATTTGTGCCAAGGGTTAGGTCCGCTAATACAGTTGCCTCAATATGACTTCCCCTAATACCTGGTTTACTTCGGGAACATGTACAAATCACCATGTTGTGCTGTTGATGGATTTACACTTTTCCTGTCTACCTGTCATTCACTCTATCTGCGATAAAGATTTATTATCATCGAATTACTAATTTGAGAGACAACAGAAATAAATTATTCAACCTTTAGGATATATGTATAGCGCTGTATCACGAACCATTATTAGATAATTCGTTAGATCTATATGAAACTTACATTATTCACTATTCACTAATTGTCTTTTTCTACTTGGGAAACCGGTATCATATTCGTAATGTATTCTGGTTCTGAGGTGATGATATAGACCAGGGGGCCGTTTAAATAATGTCTGGAGGGATTCTCCCAAGTCTGTCATATGATAGTCCGAGGACTGCCATAGGACGGTCGACGTTTAATAAACATTGCCCTTTCAAAGGACATGGAGATGGACGGAAACTTGAAATGTCCTCCAGGCTGTTAAAAAAATCTGTCACTGTCCTGACCTTGATCCTGAAAACTACCACATAGGGATGACATCGAAATTGGTGTCCTTTCTGATGATGGTAGCCTAACTAAATCCTGTATAACTCTTGAATAGTATCCTTCAATTATAAGTGTATAAGATGATTTATCTTAGAGAATAGATTAAAATGTTATTAAACGATGAAGCTGTACGTGGTACAGAAAAGGGCCTAGATCAACGATCCCCATGACAAAATATGGACAACACTGAATGAACGAGATGATTCTCCCCTCATTGCCATTGTCCTTGATTCTCTCATCATTTTTTTTTTAAATTTTCTTTATTGTCATCATCGTGTATAATCATACAACAGTACAGAGATCTGCAATCATTCCTCAGCGTTATGCAATAACAGACGACAACAAAGAGGCCTCATTGATGGTTGTGCTTCCCTGAGTTCTCCTACCATTGGACATCCTTATCCTTCACACTGTATAACCAATTATTAAACGGTCCCTAGGTTCTTTTGGTCTCATCACGTTTATCTACGCAATGGTACTATTTTCTTAGACCTATTATGATTCATTATCACTTATCTATTATCCTATAGGTTGCGCTTACATAAGTTTGTAGTAAAATGACATATAATCGGTAAAGCTCATTGAACCGTCTTCTAACAAGCCGATCCCGACACGCACTTTATCGAGGATATTTTTCGAATTAAACCTTTCCTGTTATAAACAAAATTCAGGGACGAACAACTTTTATTATCAAAAAGAATATTTGAAAACCAAACACTGATGCTGTAATATAAGTACTGCAGTAGTGAGTAAATACACCCACTAACAATATACTTGTACCTGGTTTTAGATGTAACACGAGCTGCATAAAATCACCAAGCCGATAGTTCAAAGCATGAATGCCTCAGGCGATAGAAGCAATGCATAAACTGACTTCCTCTCCTCCGATGGCGGCCTGTATTATTTCAAGAAAAAGGCTGTGACTGCTACTAAAGAAAGGTTAAGTAGACAGCTGCTGCATGGAGGATATGGTTTCATTTGATGTCCTCTAAGATGAAGTGTAGGCCTCTCCGTAAGTAATAAATGACACGTGAGGTAAAAGTCAGCGTTAGAATAGCATTAATCAGTGGACTAAGTGCTATAATTAAAGGGGATGGCTGACCCCTCTAGTCACACCGGCCTGACTTTATTTGCTGCTAGGGTAAAGGTGAAGTAGGTACAGTCTTGAGATATATACACCCTTAATCGCCGCACAGAGAACGTCTTGTAGATCGTTCCTGATGGTAGCTTACCTTAAGAGGATATGCTTAAAGTATAAATTCCAAACACACGGTAATTCCATACCTAGAAGCAGGGTTTTCCGCTTGACTAATATTTAGATTTTATATGAATTTCACCTGATAGTACCTATGAGGTCATATCTGTAGGCCTACAATATTGAACCCATAAAGAACAAGGGTCTGAAAATAGCATACCAAAATTTCTTATTGATAATGGTATTAAATCATTACATAAAACCCCTTTTAAAATTATAATAGCCACTTTTTTAGATCAGTTTATTCAATTTGAACAAAATACGGCAATCTACCTGTTTTTAATTTGGTCAAGTATATTGTACTTGGCTTGAAAATGGTACATGTAGTGGCCTATCGTCCACCTAGCTCACTAACAGAACTAACTAAACAGAGGATATATACAATGAAGAAATCTCTGTAATAACTTACAGTCCTGTATTCGTTACATATTGGTAGTTACCTGGCAAATGGATAGTTTTTCGTATTGCAAATCTTTCTTTGAGTACATCGAGATTCATTTACCTTATAAATCGGCAATTAAACATGTATAGGTTCTACAGGAGCTTAACAATCAAAAAGCAATAAGTAAATCTAATACAATTGATGTTTGCATAATCAGTTTACACAATGATAACAGTCTAGGATTCCTTAACCACTAATTTAGGATTTAATGTTTTGTATGGTTCCTTGATGATTAATAGTTTAGAAGGATATTCAATAGGAAGGTACTTTCCTTATATCTGAACTGGGGGTAAAGTAGGGATCAATCTGTATTGTGCCGAGAGATTGTTCCAGTGATGAGAACATATGTATAGAATTCTTCTTTTGAAGCTGCTAGCGGGTATTGTGTAATTCTGAAGAACTATTGCATCATGCAAGCGTGTTTCGCTTCTTGTTGTAGCTTGGTACTCTACTCTTTTACTTCTGATAAATATAATTTTCTGTATGGCTGACTCTCTCCTTTCACCAAGGTAATTTGGTTTTGCAACTTTGTGTAAGGTGGTAATCAGTGTTGTAGTATCACCTTCTAAAGCTATTAGCAGTTCCTCCTTTTGTAGCAGTTGCAGTTTCTTAATTAAGCGATCGTTGATTGGTATTATGTATCAGTGCGTTACCATACTCAGCATGGGGCAACATATAGAACAGGGCTGATTGATTTTTATCTGAGTACCTTCTTATTATATCCAATAGGTAGATTTTGCTTGACATAATAGTCGGGTTAATGACTCATCATTGTACCCAATTCTGTCTTTGATAGAGGGAAGGCCTCTATGGTGATAATAACCCGCTCTAGCAATGCAGTAACCGGGCGCTGATTATCCTATCGACATATGAAAGAACGAGCGTAATACTCGAATCTGAATTACCGAAGTAGGAAAAAATACATATATGGCTTACCGTATAGAGGTTGGAATACATGGGTGTCAGTCATTGTTATTATGGAGGTGTCAGACGTCCGTTGAGTATTTTCTTTCTGTGACCAGGAGCCGACAGTGGAGGGTGTGGTCGTGGCATACAGAGAAAACACCTCATGGTATAGGTGTCTCTAGCTTGCATGTCGGCGGGGAACTGTCAACAGGGAGCAGGGGTGTGTTCTGTGATGTTCACTGCGGGTGTTCTTCTATCCTCCCGCACTTTACTTTCTCACCCTCCTCGGGTGGTGGGTTAATAGGGCGGGGGCAGACGTCATCATGTATGTCAGCCACTCCCACAATTCTCACCCTCCCTATAAATTGAAGCGGGTGGGGGTGATGCAGCATTCTCTCATATCCCAAGTACTCAGTGGTAGGCCACGAGGTGGTTCTTTTCAGCTAGGAATTTCACGCCTGTATTAACACGCATAATACAACACCTATAATGTCTATGATCATACTTTAAGCCCCATATAAAGTCACCCTTTCAGTCTGCATGGGTGAGAACAAATAATGTTTCTGCGAAAAATAGCACTGGGAAAAGATTAAATGATCTTCGTAGAGAGGATGAAAGCGATTGAAGGTCTGACCGCATTGACACTTTAAACACTAATGTTAGAACCCATCGGCCCCTAAATGGTCGATGCAGGTGCAGTAATGCGTGTAATGACAAATTAGAGGCAATGCATCTACGCCGATGCCATTGCGGGTGGATGGTTTGATAGATTTGTATTTAAGGAAATCTACAATCTAGAATCAACACTTCTTGGCCCTGAATCAACTTTGGTACACATTATGTATTTATCACTTATTTCAGGGTGTATCAGGGCTCTAGTAATAAGAAGAAACAGTGCCTACTATTATCCTACCCCTGCTAAAAAAAATCCCATAGGCTTAACATTGGGTCACTGTATTCGGTCTGGAGTGAAAAATGAAAAATATCGCTCTAGTGGGATACACTTGACAAATGACGTCATTTGTAAATGTAGAAGTAATTTAGACGGGCGGGGTAGGATAAATTCTAAACCAAACTCGAGTTAGTCGTGTTATTGTTCATTGCACTCCGGCAAGATCACATATTACTGCTCTCGGCTTCGCCTCGCACAGTAATAAGCGATCTTGCCAGAGTGCGATATACAACAACATGACTAACTCTTGTTTGGTTTCTCCATAGTAATTGAAAGGAGTGTCGGTATGTGTAGAAATGTAAAGTGTAAATCTGTTCAGGTCTGCACCACATGTAGTGCAGCAACATCAGAATCACAATGATAGATACGATAAGAATTTCACCATCTGAACCATACAGATAAATTTATATCTTATTTCATAATCCATATCCCAGTCGTCGTCAGGACTACGTTTCCAAATAAATAGATATAAAGCTAATTATGATAACATTTATAAGAAAGCGTTAGGCCACTTAGAACCTTAATCCCAGTTAGATAGGCAGAATATTTTTATAATTGTTTTTATACAATCCTTCAATCATTATTAGTACAAAAAAATTCCATTTCCAAAGTCACATTTTTGTCACTCTTATCTTGCTCCCTTCCCTGGACTGCTTGTCTTTTTTCTTGTTTTTTTTTGGTTATGTTATTAAAGTTTGCCTTCACATCCCTCTGCAGTTCTAGGGGTGACTGGACCTCACCAGCAATATCAGAATCAATTACCTTATTAATAGTTTTGTTTTCTTAAGTTAGTTTTTCTAATTAGAGCAGAGTTTATTTCCAGTATTTACTACAAGGGGTACACAGTCCTTTAGATGAAAACGTGCATATATAGCGGTGTCCAATACTTATGATACAACAGATTCGTTCTTGGAGGTCATGAGAACTTGCTTCTGTATCTTTTCAATTTTTTTTGTTATTGGAAAAAGAAATACAGTTAGTTGGATTTTTGTAGGTTTTCTTTTGTCTGAGAAGAGCCTAATTGACTAGGAGTCCTAGTGATTGGTTTTGTAGCCACCATGATATTTGCTACATACATTTGACTGTATTTCTTTCTGTTGTGATGCTACACGGGTTCTCCATATCAGTTCTCTCTCTATACATAACAGGATATCTGCTATTGGGCTGATCTTGCTTTCGAAAGGCAAAGGTACGAGAGCTTTGTCCTGGAACACATACATTTAGATCAAGGTCAACTGTCTAAAAATCGAAAAATGACATATCAGAGCTTCAAGTGTGATGCGATGGGCAATGCCTCTTTCGGAGTATAAGATACGAATCTCTGGCCTTCCTATCTTAGATTCTTGAACCTGCTAGATGGTGCGGCATGCCTAAACGCAGTTAATTGTTGCACCACTGAATCCCTTAACCCTTTCCCTGCAGCACCCAATTCCTCTGATCACCATTACATAGCAGGCATTGCTTGCATAAACGACCCTGCTACAGCAGGCACCTTTTTTTGGAAAATAGCAATGTCACATGATGTGTCATGTGATTTGAGTAATTTACCTTGGTAGCTGATGCTATTTTGTTATACCAAATCAAAGGTCAATATGCTGTTTTTACAATGTCAAAATTTCTTTCAATTCAAACAGTTATTGTATTATTTATTGAATTTTGTATATAAGTATCAATGATGCCTCTATGATGCCTGGAGGCATCATGCTGCAGTAGTCAGGGGAATGCCTGGAGGCATCATGCTGCTGTAGCCAGGGGAATGCCTGGAGGCATTATGCTGCTGTTAAAGGGTTAAGATTTACTCATAGGTAGGATACTTCAATAGAGAAGAGAGACTTTGCATTTGATTCTGGAATCATAAACTTCAGAAACATAAACAAGGTCAGTAATATTTTTTTACTCCAGGTCGTAATTTTAGGCTAAAATTAAGGCCCTTCACGCCAATGGCAATTCCTTATCTCTCCAGTAAAAGTTTCCATATTTGGTTCTCCCAGGTTTGTCATTGCGGATTTGAGCACTACGCACCCACTTCTTTACTTTACGTATGATTTACTGTATGTTGTGTCTTTGTGTATTTTACCCTTCCTCTGTCTCTATTGAGATTATGCGTCACGGGCAAAAGAAATGAAGATGGTGTCAGGTTTTCCTAGGGGGAAGAGGTAAGCAGAATTACACATATAAAGTAATTAAGCTTAAGCAGACAATTTCATAACTACGTATCACATAACTCAAAAGATATGTATTTCCCGAAGCCTTTTATTAAAGAACATACAGAGCTGAGATGTAGTAGTTGTTTCTGTGAGAATTATTTTTTCCAACGGAATGACACCTACACAACACACCGCCAAGCGCGTTGAGGGAAGCAACCCCATCCGGTGGGGCGAATTTCACACAATAACCTTACATATTGAGCTCTAAATACACAGCACAACTAAGGTACAAACGTTCTGACATAGCACGATTAGTCGATTCTGCATACATGGTATGTACGAAGGCTACATTCTAACGAGTGTTTTACCCCGATTTTATTTTACTAGAGGGAGGTATAATGTGAGTCGGGTCTTTCAATAAACATACTGGACTATGGTGGAATTGCAACACGAGATGGGGACTAGCAATTTCCACTGAGATCTAAAGGCCATCAAAAGCTTTTAGTTTTGGTCGGGCTCAGCATGGAGAGCACCAATTATCGCCCGGCCTACATTCCACATGACAAACCAGCACCCCCTGAATGCCACCGCCCATCCGGTGACCACCTAGCGGTGAGGGGGCGACTCGGAGGTGGGCGATATTAAGTGCAACTTGTCATCCGGGGCCACTTTGGAGCCACCAAGCGGTGCTCCCATTGACCACTAATGACGCTCGATGGCTCCTCGTGACCGCCCACCCCTGGAGAGTGACATGAACTCGGCTTGGAGTCTGTCATTACCAGGGTTTACATTCCCCAATGAGGGGTTTTAGAGGCGGGAGAAACAGATCACGGGCATACTGTTCACATAGCTCAATGTTTAATAATTGATTTTCATATGTAGAATAACCCTCTTAGGTGCTTGCAATAAAACTAATATCTTCTGTAATATGTCTCCTTATTGCAAGTAATATAAAGATAACAGTCCCATGAACGAAGCTTAAATAAACATGTTCGTCAGCAGCACTTTCCTCCTGAAATACTATCTATGTATATGCCAATGGCAGGTTTTCCATTCTGACTATGTCTCTTCGTAGTAGAATGGAGCTTTTTAACTACCTGGAATTTTTCAGTAATTGGTTTCGTCTTTATATTATTTCTATTGAAGTGAGCTGATCTTCTACTAATTATATATGTAATAAAAACGTATGTTTACATATAGGATGGGTAATATCAACGTCGAATCGACCTTTGCATAAGTGATGCAAAAACATCATATATACCGAGTTAACCTAATGGAGACCAATGTGTAAAACATATATCATGGTTGGATTTAGAATACATTGATAGGTTACTGATAATAGCGTTAGCCTCCAAATTGCCTATCGAGACTTGTAGTGACACAAACATAATTAAATGAATGTATCTGTAAAATTCATTGCAACCCGGATACCTTTGAAGTATAACATAATAAACACTACATGAAAACTTACTTTAGACGTTGGGTCTACGTTGTTACTACGCCTCCTCCTGCATACTCTCCAGTCTACTTCCTCCCATGACCAGCTGAAAAGTGTTGCCTGGGGATATGGTCCGGCTGTCTGCACTACTTACAAGTACAACATACCCCCAATCCCTTCCCATGCCACAACCACCCACGATCCCCACCCACGATCCCCTCTTCAGCCGGCAATAGTGCCTAGTCAAAGCGCACAGTTGCACTCGTCACTCTACAGCCTGGGGCAGTCAACCCCTACTTGATTCCGCTCTTTTCTGCAGAAAATATCGCTATCTAATGTAATATAGCTATATTCTGCTCAATTTTAAAACCCTCCTGGTAAGGGACCTATAGCCCCTTCGGGTCACCTATACTCGGTTTCCCAAGATGTATATAATAGTCACCCACTTTAGGTGTCAGTAGCCTTCAGAAGCCGCCTTCTGAATTACACTGTTTCAAGATCATTAAGGATTAAAAATAATATGGAGCTCAAACAATAGCTATATGAAATAAAATAGCACTGGATCTATTTCGGTGAATCGTTAGGGAAGAATATTCCTCTCCCCATGACTACAGCTTTTGTGTGCCTTATAAGATACCATTTTACAGAAAAATAAATCTCGGAGACAACCTTCATATAAGTTTACGCATTATACAATATACCTAAATTTACACTAATTGTCATAAGGACAATAAATAAGAAGGCGATCTAATCACGGGATTTTCCGATTCAGTGAGGCCTGTAAAAACAAAAGAGATCTCTACTTAACCTTCCTATGTTGAACCTGACTATCCGAGCGTGCCGTATGGAGTGGGTGAAAGGGGTGAGAGAAGTAAGGAGGGTAGGCGTGCAGAAGTACGTAGTCCGTGGGGATGGCTGCTGGCCCCCTTCCGAGTCTGCTACCTGCAGAGACTGCTTTGATCCTCCAGATCAATCCGTTTTCCTGCTAGAGGTTTTACTTTTTCCCCTATCATCGAAGCCCTATGTGTTTGGCCGGTTGCCAGTAACGTGAGGAATGTTTCCTGACAGGAAGCGTAACGGAACCTATTTTTCCCTACCTGAGACTACTTGAACGTCGCTCTGTCTGCTACCCATAAAAAGTGGAGGGAATGTGCTTCCAAAATCGAGGACCATTGTTTTCTCTCTAGGTTTTCCTCACCTCTCGTACAAATCATTCTTACAAGTCCATGTCTTCCACCAAAGGTCAGAGGCGGACGCGCTGAGACAGGGCAAAGTTAATTGTAATTCGCGGGGCATCGGATTGGGTCATTGTTCAGGGACTCCTAGATCAAGGCGAATACCTGAAAAACGGAAGCACTAATAACAGTGTTGTCAGGTAACACCATCAATCGACTCAGCACGTGTTACCGGTGGGAAATCAATCAAAGAATGCTGTTCTTTGATTTCCTACCCCTCTTGGGCTGGCATCAGACCTCGAAGGTTTTCTGTGTCAAGGTTTTCTGTAACAAGACATTACTTCCTTATGTTTTAATGTATCACTTGGGTGAAGAATAAATCCTTGAAAATACTTTTAATCAATTCAATTCATTCAATATAGTTGATAAGAAAAATAAAGGATGTTCCCTTATAAGCTGTTCTATGGATTTCATCTGCGACATTCACTTTCTACGGAATCCGCAATTGGTTCAGCTAATGCACAACTATCAACTTCTCCACAATGTTCAGATTGGTGATATCAGTCCCGCTAAAAACGCAGATAAACATCTATTCAGAATCACGTCGCTCCCACCACACTGTTTAGATAGAGTAGGCTCTGTGCTATAAGCTGTAAAAATTGCGCTTGCGAGGCCAGACTTTGCCTCCTCATTGTGTTAACGGTTGATAGAGCGCCTTTCCGGCCTTATAAAGAGAAATTCCTACTGAGACATTAGGTACAAGACAAGTGAAGGAGGTGGGTAAGGTTGGGTGGGGAACCCCTAGAAAAAGAATGACCACCAATCAACAACAGCACAGCTGGCTAGGAGCTCTTGAGGCCGGGACTTAGTTAAGTGGGCACGAAGATGCATAGATAAAGGCAGTCAGGAGCAGCTCCTTCAGCGAGCAGCTTGCCGTGGTATTTTTGTGCAAATAGATAGCTCATGGTTGGGCACGTACAACAAGGGCGAGCCACTCGGCACCGACTCTCACACGCCAGTTTATGGACGACATCACGTTTGAGACGGGGAGGTGGACGTAGTTCAGGCAGTACGCGCGTGCACGTGCGAGCGCGCTGTCGCATGACAGACGACGCGCTTGTTACTAACGACGCCATTATCCTCGGAACAAGGAAAAGAAGGACCTGCTACCACATGCATGTAATTGGGATCCTTTACCTATACTGGCTGCACCCTCCCCCGTAGCCTCTCTTGGCGTTGCTCCAGACTTTCTGCATGATGTTAATGACGCCATATCGGGGACACGACAAGAGGGAGGTATGCCTTTACTGAGGGGAGTCCCTTCCCGTTAAGATACACTGATGATACTACCTGGCGCTGCTAGTAGATCCAGAGGTTGGATCCCCTACACGTGGGTATGACCGCTTTCTCCAGATCCTCCCTTCTAGCCCCACCGCTCGTGCGCCCAGACTGCGTTAATTAAGTCCAGGGTATAATCAATAAAACACAACCACGCCTCTCTCTGACGTGATTCTACCGTCAGCCTGGGGTCTAGGCAGACTGCATACGCCCGGCCTACTATACTACTCCTTTAGTCACTCACTTTACTACTAGTGGTGCATTTATGCCATAAATAATGTCTCTGGACTAGAAGCCGAAGTCACAACAGGACAATCGAAGAACTGGCCTTAACACGGGTATTACATTAGACTATTAGTGCAGGTCATTTTACCTCCCATACTAATTAAGTCATATGCCTTGATTATGATTGAAGCAGTACAGCATATGTATAGTGCCACCAGACCAAAATGGCAATGTACCATTCCCCAGAAATGAAAACCATAGTTACATTGTACATTAAGGACATATCGGACAAGTATGCTTGAAAATTAAACCATGTCAACATCCTAAATCTTGAATTTGTTGCTCTCCAAGTGCTGTAGAACACATATCTAACTTAAAAATCGGGAGTCACCGTGCTGGTTTCTGATTTAGAGATCAATATCATGATAATTTGATAATATAAAATATAGAAATACTAAAAGGTTGTTTGTACATAGTAAAACCCATGTCATTTCCCTCAAATTTTCACACAATATAGTTGATACTACATACAGTTGGTACTATATATCAAAGTAATACAATTTATATAATATGGGCCTCACAACCTGCAGGTAGAAATCCATAGAAATGTGTCTTCTACAAATCTGAAAATAGTAATCACCAAGGAGCAATTAAAACTGCTCCAAAACAAAACAAGAAAAGCTTTCAGACTGAAGCTCATACAGCTTTGTTCATCAGCAGGTAGGCTCAGCTGTCCACCTACTCACCTTCTCATTAGCCCATATGCTCGCCGACCCTCCCACTTGTCTGCTCACCCAGGAGTCCGGCCGCGGTGGGCCGAGTGGCCGACTCCGTCGTGTATTGTCGGGCGTCACCATTCTGTGGTCCCACCCCTGCGTGTCTACCACTCGTGAACAGCTTCTGAACAGTTCATCGCCACAGGGTGAGCCCCCGGGAGCGACTTACCTACAGGTCCTCAGAGACTGTCAGCTGGAACTGAGTGGGTCGGTTGTCGGCTCATGGAGTGCCGGGCTTGAGGTCAGGCCTGGAGATGAGGGCGTAATTTTGTCGTGAATGAATAAGAAAGATCTAATAATTACATGAAACTGAGCACATCTTTTGTTTGTTTTCTCCTTCATGCAACACAGAATGTTTGCCTAGAAGGACTTAAAAACATTCTTTAAAAAAAGTATCCACGTAGCTTAAGTCCGACAAACTTTGATTTTCCTCTATTTGTATAATACATTTTTTTATATCTGAAATATTCTCTTTAATCATTCAAATTCCGAATCATGACATACTTTATGATACTAAATAATAAAGCTGGTTTTCACCCTAAACTCATGCTTTTCTTATCGAACACTTCATTCTTCAGCAATAACAGTTATTTCTCTATGGATATAGTTATTAGCACAGAAGAAACAGGGATACTTGGATGGACATAATTGATAAATATATCTTCCTAATCAGTCACTCATGCATGCATCATCTGGTAGGCGATGGTCATCCTTGTATTCAGTATTCATGCAACACTTTGATACAAAGAGAAAGAAAGCGAGACGATGCCCCTGGTATTTTAGGTTTCAAATAATCATTGCAACATGAAAGAAGATAGCGTATTTTGGGACTGCTTTCTCGGATGCCTGTCGACTAATGCCTCAACCTATTGTTTAGGACGGAGTGATTGACAATCTCGTGAAAACCCATTAACGTTTTCTGGAATACTACCTGTGGTTGTTACATGGATCCTCTAGAAGACTTCGCCTTTAGCAGCACTGTCAACCTGTGATATTAAATAACACAACACAAAGTGGTTTCTGGTCCGTTAAATTATATTCAGGATTGTGTATTCAGTCCTTATTTTACAGAAACAATCTGAGTAACAATAGCGCTTAATTGCAATCACCACAAGAACAATCTGTGCAAATGCGAAAACCTGATTTTTAAGAGTTTGGTAATATCCTTTGGTTCGGATGTAATATTAGTGGCGTGGTCATGCACGACAATCTCCTGATGTGATTACGGGTTTTCCCTCTCGTGTGTTTGCTAATGAAGAAGGTGTGAGGAGATATAAATGTAATTAAAGCAGCATAATCCCGACTTGTATTTGGCAGCTTAGGTAGAGGGTTTATGAGAAACTGGAAATGTAGAATCCTTAGATCTTACGTGGAGACATTGAATAAAACACCCGGAGGTTGTGGCTGCAGCGACCAGGTTACTGCTCTCTCGGGACTGAACCATCGGGAAGTAGAAAAAAATCACCAACGCTTCCTTCCTCACGTGATCTCACGCGAGAATGTGCGAGATTAGTCCCAGGTCGAGGTTATCTGGCGAGATCTGAAAACAGCACAGAGTTTAGGTCGGCTTCCATTCCTTGGCCGTTTCCTTTAGGAGTCGCCTCCTTGGGCAGGGGGAGATGGCAAAGAGTCAAGATGCGTTATCACGATTGACGACATAGGTCACAGCAAACCTCAGATGTGAAGTGCGAAATGCTCTCCTTCCTACCGTGACCTGCTCGTTGAGGGTTTGTCTCTGTTCCTCTCAGCTCCAATAGCGACACTAAGGGTATATATATTCAGTCAGGTGGATTATTGCCGGACATCCTATATCTAAGCGAAGGTCTGATCTGGGAATATAAATATACATTTGATATCATTCCAAACCGCAGGAAGAAAGGCGACACTTCAAACTGCATTAATCTCATCTGCAAATTGATTTATATTGACGGTAAAACTGTTCACTCTTGGCTATCTTCCCATCTCTTGTTTCTTTGGATTGGGTATTTATGATGGTGTTCCTTTTCCACGTTCCCCAATAGTTTGGCAAAGAAGCAGCCAATCCTTGAGCTTCTCCAGAATAAATAAATGATACAAAGAAAAGGTAATCGATTATTTTCCATCATGATTACATTGCCTAGATTTATGAATACCGGCTTTTTTCAATGGACTTCCTTCAAAAGCTACACTTAAAAAATAGGTCAGATGAAGGGGAGATCATTGGAATGCTGTTTGATGCGTGCTTTGTTACCATGCCTAATATAGAGCCTAGGTTCCTGGGGGAGAACAAGCCGCCCTGGATATAGACCTAGACCGGTAGGGGGCGCAGTATCTACGCATGCGTACAGGTGATGCGGGGGCAGTTCGTTAACGTAGATAATTGAAACAGGGAAAACACTCCGGTTCAGCTGGCCAAGCGCCAGATTAAGATGGGAGCATAAAGTATCTATTTACTTTTCCCACTTTAAGTTAATGAGAATTAGTTGCAATAGCAGTAGCTCAGCTCCGTTAACCCTTCATACATCCAACACCGTGGAAAGAGATTAGGGTTTATACAGAGCACCAGGTTTAGCAAATTAAATCAGCTAAATTGAAATGTTTAATGAAACACCTCTCATAATTGTAGATCAACCGAAGTATGATTTTCTGAAGAATGGGTACAATGAAAGTGCTTCTATTGGTTCTAAATAGAGTTTAGTAGTTTCTTGGCAAAATAAGTATATTTCAAAGTTAACAGTAATGTGACTGTTCTGTGAATTACATATCATAGAAAAGGGTATACTTTTTAATTTGTCACTGTCGAAGCAAAATTAGAACGAATCCTGACCATCAAAATCCACAAAACCGCTTATTATGAAGAATACTTTTCAATCCATGGTCCAATGGCTACATTTGAAATGATTGATCTGATTGGCTTGTTGAGGCACCTATCTAATCAATTGTGTCCTTAGTGTAGGAGCTGTTCCCCTGCTCTAAACATGCACACAAGTTTACATATCATCAATGGGCTCTGAGATTCTGCACTCGGCATATCCTTGCAATAGATTTACCTATATTATCCAGGCAGGTGCTGTCAAGGACATTCCCTGGAGGAGGGGGACTCTTAGCATTGATCTAGGCGAGGAATCATCCTTTTTCTGGTCTATTTCTGGTTCGGAATGTTTGGTACCTTCCGCACCCATAGAATTAGGGACTCTGAGCTATACATATTGAATGGTCTAGACCCTGTGGAGCTGTAGTCTGTCAAACATGAACGATGCTGGTGCCTTGAAGTAGTTATTAAATCGACAGGAGGTATTTGCAGACCGCTCTATTTAACATGGATGGGATTGCATGTGTAGAATAACAATTATGAAATGAGACCTTTATGCCATTCCTAATGTGGCAGCGTATTTCACACGTCAGGAAACCTTCTGAGCAACAGCGGCTGACACCCTGTAATCACATGCTGTCAGAACATCAAGGTACATCATTCACCTCGTTTTGTCCCCTTTTCAGTGAATACATCCTGCAATTATTATATGATGATTATTTACTATGAATGAGATTGGTTGCATCTGTATAGGATACTAATTTAAGCAATTTTTATCTAATCAGCACAGATAGAGAAATACATGTATATGCACAAAATGCACTGAGCATTTAAGTCATCAATATGGGTCGTCATCATGGTGGGATCTGCAGTGATTATTTCCATCATGTGAATGAAGGAAACCAAAACGTCTAATAGGCACCATGGTTCAGAGTAAAGTGACATTAGTGTGAACAATCTTCTTTATCTAAGTTTGGCACTTTCTTCACCAAAGACACCTTAAAGTTGTTTAATACCCTACAGATGCCTACAATCTGAAAATACTCTCATAACGCAACGGGAAGATATCCGCCTTTTTCCTGATGCTTTTGTCGAGTGATGCCTCTATACCCTTTTTAGGGGTTTGCAGTCTTTATTCGCTATTATATAGAGATACATTTATCTTCGATACCGATCCATCCTATCAAACTTACAAAGTAACATCAGATTCTGCTCGAAACATATAACAGTTTTATATGAGAGGTTTTGATGTCCAATATTCGGGTACTGAAATATGAACATGAAGACAAAACCTATGAAAATGCCTCTGTATCCTTTCTGCTTTCTACTGTCTGATGTATGGACGTGTATGAATGTGACGGATCAATACAGGGAAGTACAACTGGTCATTAACGGCTTATACGGCTGTCCGGGGGGCTTACAATGACCCGGGCCAACGAGAGCATATGCCTGTAGGAGAGGTCGTAGGAGACCTAACGTTTAAAAATAACGACAATCCTTACTGGGGAGTGTCGCCAAGGATGCTACATCCCATATGGTCCATAAGTGTTTAACAAAAGTGACCTACGTCTCCCATACTCTCGTCCACTTCCAGAAAAGCCCCCTAGCTGACGATATCCCTTAAGGTCTCGTAGGTGAATCAAATCAACAAAGAACAGTCATATTAGTTATTGTCTCAGATACGAATCAGCAGTGTGAGGGGGAAAATGCCTTAGCTATTTAGTTAGACTCATTTATAGTTATAAAACTTGAAATGAATTACCAAAACCACCCTTGTGTGGCACTACCGCCAGCTATTGGAAACCCCAGGTACCTTCAACCTGTCTTACAGATCGTTCTGTCCTAGCCCAGCATAAATTCATTTTGAGCGAAAAATATCATAAGGTTTTCTCTACGTAGGGACGGCACCACTTATTAAATGGCATAGGTTTGCTCTCCTTAAATAGCCCGTGGATTAGCAATATGGTCGCCGGTTGATTCTTCCGCTAAGACCAACAGTTTGCTAACATTCACCAGGACCTAGTTATACTAGGTACCTAGTACTCAATACACATGGAAATCCAACTATGAATTATAAAGAAGGGGAGACTATTCACACATGCACAACTTCTGCACTAAATTATCTTCATTATTTTGACTTTTTCAATTTTGTCTTACGGTCAAGGGCAGTCGTAGAGGTCAAGCTTACACAAGATTATTTGTTATCAATTCTGCCAATCTGTCATATCAACGAAGATATTGGTCGGTAAACCACAGCATAAACACCGAAATCTAAGAACATGGTATTTTGGCACCCTCGTTTTAGCCATTGCCACTCCTAGGTAACCTCATGTGCGTGTGTAAGTGTCTTTCAGTTGCTACTTACTGGTCAGTCCTTTGTCTCAGAAATAACATTCTGAAATTGTCCTTTCCAAATGGTAAAGAACACGAAGCAGTAATTACTTTATTTTCCCTTATCCTTGGATAAAAGATAAGAGCCATTACTTCGGTTAATACAATTTTATAGAAATTTATAAATGATTATGAGGATTTTATTATAAAATAAATAAATTCCTTATTATAAAAGTGAGTATGTGCGTATCGTGTGAGAGCAGGAGAAAGAGGGAGGGTGATAGGAGGAGAGCGGAAATGTACATGAGGTGCGTGGTGCAGAGAAATGACACCAGGGGGAAGGATACTAGGGGTGTGTAGTGTTGAAGGGAGACACAGGGGGGGGGGGGGGGGCAATGACTACCCCTGACCAAAGGCCATGAGTAAACTATTATATTCTATGGCTAATCATAACAGCCATTATCAACACGGTATTATTATACACCTATAGTCGAATATCCTACTTTGACTGACCAGGAAGAAGAATCCTGTCCATCTCCAGGCGACGTTTAACTTTACATCTCCCGTACCACATGACCACCGTCAGTCTCATGTCAGAAAATAAACAAACAAAATTGTAGACGTTTCCTGATTCAGAGTTGAACTTTGACAACACAAATGCCCAGTATAACTCACGCATCCGAAACGAACAGTCTGCATCATAAATAATACCCTATTTGTATATTATCACCCTAGAATAGATATGAAATAACGCCCTGCCCAACGTCCGATGGCAGACCTCGTGATGCTCTTCGTAAAGCAAATAAGCCAGACATAAATCAACTGCACCTTGAACTTCGAGGAGATCTCGAGACAAGAAAATGCAAATGAAACTCAGGCGCTACACATACACCATCTTCTCGTGGGTGCACCCACACTTGATAGTGTACTTTCTTTCACAAATGGTGGCTGGTGATGGAAGATGGAAGAGGTGAAGGGTGTGGGGGTACATTTTACGGTCAATCACCCCTATTTGCGACATGACTGCCAAGCAGAACCAGGAATGATTGCGGACCTGCCAATGCAGTAGCCGCCAGAGAAAAGGCTGGAAACCTCTAGGGAACCTGTGGAGGAATAGTTCTGAGAAGTGCTGGAAGAATATGTATTAAAGAAACATTAAGAATGCAGATGCAGGGTTGGGTAGAGGGACTGAGATATGGACCGTTCCCGACAGCATTTGAACCAACAGCCAGTGCCGTTTTACAAAACGGTGCCAGGAAACGGGCAGATTGCTACGCAATTGTCTCCATTTACCACCCTTTTGGTGATTAAAGTATGATTTATTTACATTCTATTATATCAAAGATTTACTAAGATCAAAAGGTATATTTGAATATTGTTTTCCGTTTTTTCTCATTGCACAAAACTATTGAACTTGGCATAATTCCGATAGACAATTGAATAGCGAAGGATGTTCTAAATAGCACGAGCCTCTTAGTGTATAATTCCAAAGCTTTATATTTATGGAGAGGTTGATAATGGTGCTATCGTCTATTCGTATGTACAGCAAGAATCAGGCTAGCGCTATCCCAGGCATGTCTGGCAGGGGATATCTGTCTGATAAGGTAGCTGGATGCTGCAAAACGACAGGTATTACTAATGAAGACATACAGACATAGATAATGCTTACGGAGCTAGCTAATAATGTCATCTCTAGCACAGACGGGGTCAGAATGGATCATGTCCATATATGCGCTGGCTGGGATTGAGATTAATTGACTCTATACGCCTATGGGCGCATACAGTCTTCAGCTAAGGCTGTACGTGTATTGCAGTCATCTTCAGTACAGCATTATATTCACTAGAATACACCTCTTCTGAAAACCTAGCCATTGGAGTATCTTGTTTTCTCCGACCGATCACTTTTAAAAGGTGTTCCTTTTTTTATTAGGACATGAATCTAATTTCACTGTCTACCTATATAGGAGATTTTCAAAACAAACATAACGAACAGTCACAGAGACATTTACTTAAATTAGCATACTTTTTCTAGCACAACAAGCAAAGACGTTCCCCTTGGAGACAAAGCCAGTACTTGTCAAATATATATGGACAGACAAAACCATCATTAGAAGTCCCAAAGGGATACGGCTAGCATTTAGCATGCAAAGAAACTACTGACAAGGACCATACTGACAAAGATACTGAATGCATACTGCTCAGATAGAGCCATAAAAGTCCAGCTAACATGAACATCACGATACGCAACATTTGCACACAGAATCTCTTACAGAAGGCAAATGCTAGCAATGTCAAATTGTATGCCCTTTACCTTGCCACAAGACGATACGAATAAATAATCTTCCAGTCACTTCTTTTAAGGTTTGGCATGCAGGCATGCACCTTAAAATGTTTTTGTTAGGTGTGCCGTTGAGGGTTTGTATTTGTCATACGAATGAGTCTGACGTTAGTTTCCTACGCTGGAATAAATCATGAAAGGTTTCCTTCTCCCGCTGAACAAAATTGAATAGACGTCTAGCTTTACCATCCCCTTCGAGGTATCAACCTTCCTATATCATATATATATATATATATATATATATATATATATATATATATATATATATATATATATATATATAAGCAAGTGTTCCTTACATTGAAGCCCGATTGATTTTCATTCCTTTACTTCTCTGATTATTCACGACCAGACGGAGTTTACCGGCGGCAGTATATAGACACAAAGTGAGTTTCGTTTAGACGTGATGGCTCTACATCAAGAATCTAATACTCGCTTCTATTGAGAAATCCCCAGGTTGACCATACCCTGTTCCATAAATAGGAATGTGGGATTATTTATAGCTGCAAACTCCGCTACCCTACGCTGGGCCACAATTGAGTCTGGGAGATACATCAACACGCACTTTTCCATCGTGCCAAACCTCTCCCCTCCCTAGGGGAATGTTCCTCCTGGGGAGGGAAGAAGAAGACACTTTCAAATTGGATATATTTTCAGTACTAGAAAATCTAGGTGCCAAAATTACCTGGCGATCTCTTTCTCAAAAATTTGCCTGAGCATAAGTGTAACCGCGGGGTACAAGCTTGGAGATTCAATCCCGCCATCTCATACTGTAATTTGTGCTTTAATATGGCAGAGCAAAATCTGTGTAAAATGGTAGATAATTCTCTTATCTGTCTCTATCCTCAGAACTTTGAATATATCAAATTTAAAGACAGGAACTTTCAGAAATGTCCCACCTAGCAGGAATGACCATCGGTAATGGGAGTATGGTGGGAAACTAATGAGGTATGTAATCTGTGAATTGTTACGAACTCACAGACTGGCAGATATTTGCCCCAATGCCGTTAGGCGCGCGGGGCGTATTTACCAGTGTTGTCTTGGGAGAAAATAACATCTCTAATGGATAAACTATTATGACTTTCATGCATGGGGAACTATTTGCACATCTAACATCATGTAAATAAACCGGATCATGTCACGATCATAGGTGAATATCATATTCTGTAAGCCCTGTTTCTGCAGAAATACATTTTTATACATACACAGTATTACCATAATTTTAATTTGCATGGTGATGTTCTTCTAAGTAGTTGCCACTACGCAATATCCTAGCATTCGCTCGTATATTATTACGCGTCAACTACGCGAAGATCGAATGCAGATCGAAATCATGGTCATGTTGTATTTATTATCCGGCATTCCTAATATAAGTTATCAAAAGAAATACAAAATGACCGCCGATCTTCTCATGCACTACTTTGCATACTTTTTCCCGTATACTACTGAGGAGAATACGGCGTTCTGTTTTCTATTCAATGACGATCTGTAGGCTCCATATGTTAAGCATAGAGACTATGCATTAGGTGTATAATAGATAGAAACAGTAAACGCCATCATGGATATCTCCCATCTTAAGAATCAATAACTAAGGAAGTCTCGATTCGTAGTAATATGTTATCCAGAAGTTGCCCATCAAGGTTACCTCCCCAAACTCAAATATCCTGATGTTGCCCCCTATGGTAATATGCTCGGGTTGCTGTTGAGATGGTACGGTATTCTCAGAAAGGGAATTTCTCTTGTTGATAAATGCCCTTCTCCTCTACCTGATAGATAGTTTAAGGACTATCTAGAGTGTTTATTATATATGAAACAAATTATTAATAAACACATCCTAAATGCAATTTCTAAACTGCTCCCTGACACAAACAATTCCTTTTTATTACAAAGATTGTTTAGGATACAATGGTCATACAAAAAAGGCAGACTAACAAAACTCGGGTGGAAAAAAGCACCAGCCCTGGATCGTAGTCATCCAAACTCGGTAAAAATAGTTGAATAAATGAACAACTAATCATTGCTTTTTGGCACAAAGCTGCCAATGCTTTTTCCCTTACATGAAGAGCTTTAAATCTGCCCGGTAATAAACTCTTTGAATAATCTGGCCCCTGCCCCCTTTTAAGGGGTGATCATTTTCAAGAGTCTGTTAATTGGGAAAGGCCTGGCTGCACAATAAATCATCAGTAAGGGATGGATGCGTGTAGGTACCGAAGAGAAGGATGTAACATCCATACTCCTTGGCCAGAGAAACGCCTTAAGATTAGCAAACTGACTCACACTGTGTGACTGAAGGGTTTCCGACTGGGTACTTCTAGTCGCCGAATAGAGGTACCGCGCTTCAAATTGGACGTTACAAATTCCTTGCGACTGGGCTTACCTCCAGTACGCACAGTCGTAAACTACACTCATGCTTTTGTGTGAACTGCCCCTGCAACTAGAAAGCTTGCGACTGGGCGTCGGTACGCCCAGTCGCCGACTAGCGGAAAGCGCGCAGGTCAAGCTGTGCGCTTTGCGGCGCTAGGCACCTCCAGTCGGTAACTGGCGGTACCTAGGTACCTCCAGCCGTACATTGTAAACGGGGCATAATGGTCGCATATACCACGTTCAGATTATCAAATTAATTGTGATGCGATTAGGATCCCGTCTTCATTCTTCAACAAATATTTGAAGCTGATCAGTATCCAAACGTAATATTGATGAGAGGCTTGATTAATTCCAGCATTGATGCAGACCCAATCATGCTATTGTAATCAAATAGTATATAGTTCAACCATGTATTGTATTATCAAGCATTTGACGTGATTCGAGTGTAAACAAGCCTCACATACGTATTGGGAAGGTCCTGATATCATTATGATACGTACGATCCATGATGATACAAACAAGTATAGCAGATATAAACCTCATAAAACACATGCCCAAACCAGCCATTTCAACAGCCGAGTGAATTAATTTACAATTCCAATCGAGATTCACGAATGAGAATAACAAAATAACCCGATTCTTCCAACCGTCCCTACCCTGCATAAAACATACAATCCGAGCATGGTGACCTAATATTTAGATCTGCAGATTGAAAATAAAACAGTAAGCAGCGAACAATAAACGGCAAACACAAAAGGTGTGATATGCAAATTGGATATTTGCTGGGTAAATGTTAGTGAAGGGGATGGGGTGCATTTGTTCTCCTGGATTATGTTAGGAATCAATAGGATCTATGTTACCTTGGTGCCTAGGTGGTGGTCCGCGGATGAGGAGGCACTGTAAGGAGGTGACGGATTTGTTGCTACAGCCAGACACTCTCTGCGTGTATTAAAGCATGACCAATCCTCGTTGGTGGCCAGGTGGTCAGGGACAAGTAGTCACAGGTGGGCTGCGGTGAAAACTGATTGACTATCATTCCAATGATTACCACAAAGGCAAAAAGTACTGCCCTCAAGGTACAGCTTAAGTGGCCAGGTGCTTGAGAGTTGGCACCCAGCATGGGGTCTCATACACCGACATCCCACCGCTTTCCTCCCGTAGGCACCACCCTCTACCCATTCACCCCGCTTGGGTGCCATGCCCTAGAGGTTCTTGCATGACGTAGGGAGAGAGTGCTACTCGTGGAGATCGTCCAGAATCGATACCCCGCCTGGCTCCCTCTACCTCCCGCCCGCACATGGAATACCCCGGCTTTCTCCCGCCCTCCCGTGTCATCTGCTCGGCCTCATTGATCTCTTATCAAGTCCAGGTTTAGCCTATAAGTTCCAGATCTAAGGCAAAGGCACTAGGTATCGCAACCTCTAGTGGGACTACGATACGCACCCTGCCAGGCAAAACACCAACCCCGGAACCCATGCCCCGACAGACTATTCACCATTATGTACATTTGTCACTACCACCCGTTTGCTAATAGTCCATATTCCCACATTGATTGAAGGACCATAGTACAGGCAGACCGCAGAATCGGTAGGTTATACCATAGAAAATGAAAGGTGTACGAGAAGCTGGTAGATATGTGTTGAAAACATATAGCTAGTCCGGGAATTTTAATTCAAGAAGATTTCACGACGATAACATTCACACGCATAAGGGGCGATCTTTCATGTTTTGGTCATAGGCCACGGTGGTCGGGGGATCTGAGAGGAAATGCATTGATGCACTGATTATCTATGGTTACCATGTGGTGATACTTGTGATGCAGGGTGTGTAATAAAATGTTTATATATTTGCCTAGAAAGGTACAGTAGGTCAATTCTTCTGCTGGTACTCTGGTGCCTGGAGCAGCGTAACATTTCACTTTACTACTAACTGTTTTGCTTGTCTGACTTGTGTCCAAGTAGAGATGGACCTAGATTGTAGGAGCACCATATCTTGATGTAGGCTTGATACAAAATGAAATATTTGTTCAGATCAAATTTCTCTTGGACATTTTGCATGATTGAAGTCTGTACCTTCGATATGGATCCTTGAACTAATAAGCATCCCGTCATATATATATATATATATATATATGTCTGCCATCTACAAACGGACAGAGGCTCCAAGATACTCCCAGGACATCGTATATCATTTCTAAACAATGTTTAGACATTCCTTCAAACTCTAGTGATTGTGGATCAGACACGGCCTCCATGAAGAGTAACATATGATCATGGTCCTCGAGATTGAGGAAGATATGTATACGTAAAGCAGACCCCTAGTAAGCGGCCACAGACGGATATCTGTAATCTATATTACTATCTCGCCATCTACATCGATAAAGATTGGAGCTAATTCCATACGTTCATACATTATTATTTCATAAAGCCTATTTCCATCGGCTGATTATTCTGCACCGATCTGCTGTCGGGGACCACCGATAGATTTTTCAGGTACACCGATGCCAGATCGGTAAATAGAAACGAGATCTTCAAAGAATGCTCACCGATTAATTTGGTATAGATTATATGACAAGGCCACCACTGACGGATTTTCTCACGGAAAATCTGTGTGTACTTGGAAAATACAGAAGAAACAGTGCATACACTACACCCTCACCGATTCTTTGATAATGACATACATTCAGTGCCACAACCGATTTTTAGCGTAATTAAAAAATCTCTATAGCTAGACGGGGGGACAACAGTCAGCTGTCTTGTTCTTGCCCAATGCATCATTTAGTAAGGTGAGAAGTAGACATGACGACGCCTCTGGTAGACATGTCGTGCGGCGACATAATTCACCAGTCCAGTGGTGGTGACATAAAAGATTGAAAAGTAAATATTGCGTCATTACTCATGCAGGGTGGGTGGGATACTCCCGCAGGCGCATAACCATATTGATTGGGTAGTATCGATTATTGAAATCGGTATCGATCCCTGGAGAAGGGTGATGGCTACTCTGGGCCATGATCACCCATACAGTTAGCACCGAGGCTCCGTTTCTCAGTCATAAACACTGAGATCCGCCGAGCAGCTCAAGAGAAACTCAGTGCTGCTCCCTGGCCTTATCTTCGGAATTTTCTACATAGTAATATTGGTGCTGTTTTCCGAATAAGTCATGGGATTTTAATTTACTAGAATAATCACTCCATATTATCATATTTACGCGCAATATACGTTGTATATTATCTAATATCCAGTGCTGTGTTACTGTATTGTCCTGTCTGTACTTTGCTGTGACCCCATCATGGAAGATCGCCTATTGCTGAGCGAATGATTGTAGTCGTTAAACTGTTACTTGAATAAAAAAAAAAAAAATCCCTATTCTTTCAGGAACTCAGAATAAATGTGCACATCAACAGTAGTTGCACAAATCAGCCCAGAAATTAACCTGGTCCCCTCAGATTTTGAATCAAGATGATGTCCGGTACTCCAAATGAGAACATGTATTAGTATCATCAGAGATTGGTCTGTGAAGGCCTGCGTTTTCTATTAGAATGAAACCCTAGTCAATCAATTATTCATCAATACGGAACTATCCATTGTTCACTACTGTAGCTATTGATAGAAATTCAAGCTGTGTTTCCTCATTCACCTGGGCTCGATTACTAGTTAAGACAGCCCTGTCGATGCTTGTCATTCAGATCATTGGCTTCCTGAACTCAAAAGGGCATCTAATAATGGGATTGACGGTAATCATTATTATATATATGATGTGGGAACAGTCGTGAAATCAACCGATGGTTCTACTTTGTAATGTAAAAAGAGGATTAATTCACAAGCCACTGGTGCAGAAAAGCTTAGGGCTGTATAGGAGTGGCTTTATTGTCAATTATTTTCCATGAAACATTCGGCAATGGAAACTCTTGATATAACATGAGTAAGTTTCGTAATATGTTTCTGGTTTTATCAAATATATAAAAGGAGGAACATATCCAGGCATATATATATATATATATATATATATATATATATATATATATAAATATATATATATATGTATATATATATATATATATATAGAGAGAGAGAGAGAGAGAGAGAGAGAGAGAGAGAGAGAGAGGGAGAGAGAGAGGGAGAGAGAGAGAGAGAGAGGTAGGGAGAGAGCCTGAGAGAGTGAGCCAGAGAAAGAGAGAGTATACATCTATGCAGTTGTTTTCTATATGTACTACATGATAATAAAGAAGAAACAAACAAGTTTTGGTCGAGGTCGTCGTTCTCCACGAGTTTGATACGGTGTGATATGAACGAGACGAGAGCCGAGTGAATGTAGCATTCAAACTTCTTTGACCAAAATTAGTTGCTTTCTGTATTCATCTCACCCCTGTACACACTAAAAGAATGGACAACACACATGATATAAACCATGGAGGACGGACTGCAATACTCGTGGGGGCATGGAGAACAAGTTGCCAATGTTAAGCCTATGGACTTTTATTCCAGGTGTGAGAGAAATGCATGATCGCTCTACCCATATCTACGTAGGAGTGGCTTCATAGATATGACCTTCAGTTGTCTCCCTGACCCGGTGTTTACACTAGACGATTATGAGCGACGATTTAGCACAACATGTCGACTATGGGTCGTCAACAACTAGAATTCTTCCAGAGTAACACCAACATTTAGAAAACGGGTGAATATCTGTGATCGTCTGATTATGCAATATGACATCACCTGACAATCATAGCGACATTTTTACACTGCCGACTATGTCAAAGTTGCTTGAATCATTGCGTCGATGATCACGATATTCATTCAACAGTAGTTTAGGCTGGGTTAACCTTTAATAATCGTCGCCGACAATCGTCTAGTGTAAACGCCGCATAGCTGAGCAGCAAGAAATAATATGCTCCTCATATGAACGAAGATAAATCACCTAATGTAGATGCTTCATGCACTTCTTGGATCCAGGATTCTTGGTAACTTTTTTTAATCTGGGGGGGATTTTATGATGAACGATCGACAGTCGATACATTTCAATCGTCTAGTGAAAACGCCTGGCGATATTATAAAGTTGAGTGGGCTCAATGACTGGCTACCTTTACGGCTATTTCTAAAATGACATAAATAAGAAGCAATCGCGTATTGATGTGATTTGGGCGTTTTAACCCTACATGTAACTTTATCCTAATGTATCTTATCTGATAATAGATGCGCTATTTGATCAAAATTTTATCTAGGATTCCAAAAGTGGGATGGCATGCATATGATATAGAGATTGATAGAGAGAATTATAGTTGTGTGTTTTATTGATCACAGAGAGCATAGAGTCCATTAGTGATTTATGATTAGAGAAACATATTGACGGAGATCAGAGCATTGCATGACGGTTTAGTAATGGGCATCACAACCAGACCAAATGTTAGCGTTTTGATCTAGACGTGTTTGACCTCCTCTCACTTACCCGGTAATTGTTCAAATAATAGCTTCCCGGCTCGTAGGGTTCACATGTAAAACTATTTCATGTTCTAAATTAAGGTCTCTTTAATCGTATATTGGAAGCATCACTTACATTACTCGTCTAGGGTAAAATAGACACGTTTATTTCTATGACAGTGAGAATTGCTGGATCAGCAGGTATTGATATGTATTGCTGACGCTCCGGGTAATAGTTGTGCAGCATTTTCTGTTCATATATTTATATTTTACACATTGCATTTGATATAGTTTTCATTATTTGATATGGAAATGGTCAAAGCTCACAGCTTATTCCAGTATGTGCCTATACAAATCATGAACAATACTGCCCATATTGATGCAAGCACAATCTGCTCTCGGTATTAGTATCATTTTCCTTTGAAATCCTCTCGTCTCTTTAAGCATTTTAGTCATACTGGGGAGACCAGATAGACTCATTACGGGTATCACTCTGTGTCTGGATTCAGTAGCCTCGTGATTATTCGGAAGTGTTTTCGAACAGAGATAATATGGTTGCGAGATATTTCTCTTAATCATGCGAATGCAAACTATTAATTGCATATAAATCAGGCTGTGTTGATGTATATGACAAAGGATGAAGTCAAATTACGGCAAGAAAGACTAACGGAATGCGCAGAGTGAGATATTCAAAGGTTATTGCCACCATATGAGGAGGAACTATTGATATAGTTAAAATTCTTCTTACTGTGTGAATACGTTGATCTGGCGGGATCTGTGTAACGCTTCCAGCAGAAAAAAGATTCTGCAAGAACTATTGATATACCTTAACAAGACTAATTTGATCAGGCCCATGAAGGGATCTGACATAAAACTTCGCAATTCTTAAACAATGGAGGCAGGTACCAATGAATGAAAACTCAGAACTTAAAACTAACAGATGAAGACACGTGTCTCACCACGTGGAAAAGGCTCTGACAGTCTGCCCTAACGCATTGTCTCTGGAGGTTCATCAGGGCAACCCAGGCACGCCAAGCATGATGCATCATGGAAAGAGGGCGTTACCTACACTTCCGTTGGTAATCGTAGCTGAGGGAATTGTTGGATGGGAATGAGGGTACTCAGGTAGTCCCTGTGGTTTTGATTGTGATGTTGTATGGTAATAAAAAGGTGTTGACATCAGTCTCTGTCTTTTTTCTCGTTTTTCTCGTTTTGCTTTCTGACACCAACTTCATTGTTATTTTGGTCAATACAACAACCTTTAATAAGACTGTGTCTATTCTTTTGTGATTATACCGCCACTATATATATATATATATATATATATATATATATATATATATATATATATATATATATATATATATATATGCATATATATATATTGACAGACACCACCTTGCATGAAGGTTATTCTATCTAAGTTAACTGCTAGGACAGGAATAGTCTGGAGAAGGTAGGAATCCCTGTATATTGTCGTCTGTCTGGCAGTTGACGTGTAATAACAACTTTCAATAAGCAATAATAAGAAACGGGGAACACTAATACAACCGCATGTAATAGAGTGGACGGTTGCATGCCTAATAAACCTGTGTAGTGTGAGTCAGACGTCCGCGAGTGGTGGGAAAATATCCACGCCATTGAGCTCGGCAGAAATCAGAGGGGTTAGGTGTGTACATCTGCACACGTTTGACTGCTCCCACCGTATGGTGCTGTGAACAATTAACGGGTATAACTTAAACACATAAAGGTAAAACGTGCCTGCAGCGGTTTTAGTAGTCTACCCATCTTGCCCAACTTGTCTGATAAAATATAATGGGGCCCGTCGATGCGAAAGGTCCAAATTTGTGGACGAATCGGGTAGGTCTGTATCGTAGACAAACATTTAGACTATGCACTTCAGCGTGCGTCGTTATCGATTCTCAGGTATAAACAAGATGATGATGGTCCGGACACACCTCACGATTTTCTAGCACCATTTTAATACTGGCAGCATCATAATTCTTACCTAAAACATTAGACCTAACTGAAAAGAACTATATTTGCATTAGGGAGGTAACGACATATGCTGTATATAACATCAAAATTTCATAATTTTCTGTCAAGTATTCCCGCTGTCAGAGAGATTTTGCCAGAGAAAAGGCTATGATGCATACCGATTTGTCTGCGACATTAAAGCCGGGCTTCCACCACCTCTGACATACTCCAGTGTGGCAACGATAAGATGGCGATATCCATTTTGTAAGGGCTCTGTCACAGTGTGTTGCAGTATGTGTGAGTGGAATTTGCGGAAATAAAAAGATGACCAAGGTACTGACACATGCCATTACATAAGAGATGCACGAACACAAATGATATGAAGGTGTATGTGTGAGGGGTGGAACAGAGGACTGCATAGTTTACACATAGTAAAGAATGCTTCCAACACAGTCCAGTTGCTACGATAAATCGATCATGATCTATTTTGTTGGACGACCTGCGACATGGCCATTCTGTCTGAACCATGTCAGAGTGTGTTGAAGCGTGTTGGAGACCACCTCGGAACCCAGGGTCCACTGCTATGAGAAAACCGTTAATTCTGACAGAAAAGGTGATTCTGTGTCAGAACCATGTTTGAATGTTTGTCGTAGTGTGTCAGAAGTATAGTTGGAGCCTGGTTTAAAACACGTTTAAATGTCATGGACATCCTACAATACTCCTTTTCCATTGGGAATAAATCATCTACAGACTACCGGACTGTATCATAGGGTAACATTAGAAACGTAATCAACTGCCACGATTTCAGCTTAAGCATTCTGAATTTTCGTCGGGAGGTGCATTGTAAGGCTTATCGTAGACGATTGATAGCTCAAAGAAAGCCGGGCCTTAGCAAATACTTAAAAATCTAGCTTTTGTCATGAGTAATGACGCATTTAGGGGTTATTGCTTTGCTGATTCAACAAGTAAGGTGGGATTTAGGCCTCAGTAATCGCATCATGCAAGTTAGGCGACCTTCACACTAGACAATGCAATATTGGCACCAAAAATAGTAGACCCTAGACGCGCTTCAAACACTTGACGACCAGTTATAGAATCTAGGGTGGAAAACTAGTCTTGGAAACCCGCTGACTTGTAATTAGAATAATCGTTGCGTCTGTCCATGGTTATTTCAAGCCATTTTGAAATAATCGTTGATGCAAATCATCATTTAGAACTGTAGTAATACATTGAATGATGATATATACGGAACCACAATAAAAGGCTCTACACCATGAGAATATAGCCAAGTCTCAGTTTTCTCCGCATGCGGATCACATAAGTCAAGTTACCTAAATACATATCGATAACTAACATTGCCATAAAAACTCAACTTCAGGATTAGGATCCCTTTCCCTCTCAGTGTGCGACCCAAGGTTTATTCATACCCAGTCATTATGTTTCGGTACAGTGTTTAAGGGCGGGTCCACCAAATATCGCTCACCCGACTGGAGTCAGTCAGGGGTGACGTTCATTAGCGTTAGAGATGAAAGGTCCTTGTCTGAAGGCATTTGTCGGCAGCCGGAAATCCACACGTCCCAAGGAATTAATCCACATGCGCACTCGACCATGCTGATCAATGCGCAAGCTCACCATGGGTTCTCACACCTAGCGGTGTGTGTGGGTGGTGGGGGTGAAAGGGAGGATAGGTGTAGGGGAAGGATGGGGGGCCTGGGAAAGAGGTCGATGCAGGAGACGGATCGGGGGTGCCAGTCGGTAGGAACCAAGGCTTGCATTGATGTATAAGAGAATCTTCCCAAAACTGGAGGTATGGGCTGAGCTTGAAAAAAACGAATTTGGAGCAGCGGGGGGGGGGGGGGGGGTTAAAAAAAATGGTTAGAAAAAAAAGTACTATATTGTTCTGGCATTTCAACAAGTTCGAAGGGTTAAAGTTAAATCGCAGTATTTTTACCATGTGTATGCTAAAGACATTCATTCTATTTACAGTAGCTATCTAATCATTTCCTATTTCTAACAAAAACAGTATATGTAGCAAACTCTGCATGAAATTGCTGTGCCACCCTTCAAGATTCGCCATTTTCAAGCGAAAGTATATTTTGGGAGAAATATATGGTCATCATGGTCCTGAGTTAGTACGTGCTCGTCATGTGGCGATTCCACCTAGGATTATGTTCACCGATCATGGCGTTTAGCACCACCGATTGATCAGGTGACAATTGGTGTGATAATCGGCAGGTGTAAACAAATAGGGACAACAATTATTTTCTCTAATATTACATGATATAGCACCACCGATCTGTTAGCTGGAAAGGTTACTGGTATTTTTAGAATTACTCCACAGTTCAGGGGTTATAACTAAGGCCTGGCCTTGAGACCTACCGATATGGCACCGATACAAAAAGTAAATATCGGAGACATATCGGGAAGGTGCAAATTCGTAGATAAATGTCTAGACATGCCAATCCACTATGCATCATTACCCTATCCCCGGATGAAAGTAGAAAAGCAGTAGCTGGGAGTATAAAATTTTATTTAATTTTATGTGGTAAAATGCAGTAAAATATTTATGGCGACCTTACTGGACGACATATTTAAATGTAATGTGAATATGAAGGTAAGTAAAAGTAGATAAATGATAATTGACGGTATAATGTATGTCAATTATAAAAATATTAAAGTAAGATATACAATAGAGTTGTATAGACAATACATACGTAATTGTATAATATAATAAAAATGGCCTACGTGAGTAGGTAAAGAGAGACAGGTTGTGGGTGGGTGGGACGAAAATGGTACTGTAGTACGTGCGTACTGCAGGGCGGGTGAAGGAGAAGTGAGGCCGGGGTCTGGACCGGGCTGTACCACGTGACTGCGTAGTATGAGTGAAAGCCGCGAGGGGGCAGGAGGGGCGCCCGTGAGGCGCGGTAGAGGGGGACACCGGGGGGAGCAATGACTACCCCTGAGCAAAGCCCATGAGTAACCCATTACCCTATCCCCGGATGAAAGTAGAAAAGCAGTAGCTGGGAGTATAAAATTTTATTTAATTTTATGTGGTAAAATGCAGTAAAATATTTATGGCGACCTTACTGGACGACATATTAAAATGTAATGTGAATATGAAGGTAAGTAAAAGTAGATAAATGATAATTGACGGTATGATGTATGTCAATTATAAAAATATTAAAGTAAGATATACAATAGAGTTGTATAGACAATACATACGTAATTGTATAATATAATAAAAATGCCAAGAAGCCAGTAAAAGGTGAGGGGGGGTGGGAGAAGATTATGAAAGTTTGTTTAGGGACCAGATGAGAGCAAGGTTAACGGCCTTGGCATCAGTGTCCTTGATGTAATCTCGGTGAGAATTAGACCTCCAGCCGCCATAGCGCTGGATGGATAGCTCGGGCATACCCGCCTGGTATGCCTGAGTGGCGGCAGCCTTCCGGAGGCTGTGGAGGGTGTAGTCGGCAGGCTGATTAGCAGTGAGTAGCAGCGCTTTCCACTCCTTGCTCAGAGTTCTGGTCGTTATCACCTGGCCGTCTGCCAGGAGTAAGAACGGGTCCTCGGGGCTGGCCGTGGGGGCGGCCGCGATCATCTTCCTGACTGCCCGCACCGGACACGAGGACGGGTCCGAGGACGCCTGCAGGGTGACTGTCTTTTCCTCCCCCACCATCTGCATGTTCTTGGCCGCCTTGACGCGTATCGAGACCTGTCTGGGCGTGACCACGACGTCTCGGCGTGACAGGTGTCGCGTCGGGTCGAACTTGGTCGCAGATGGTGGGGCGACCTCGCTTTGTCGCAGCGCCGCGTAAAATATCACCAGGATAGCGGCCCGCAGAATGATGTGTAGAGGTGATTCGTCGAGGGCCTCGAGGGCAGCCCTGAGGACGTCCATCGGCACCGCCGGCTTGACGTTCGGTTGGTATGTTTTGTTGCGTCTCATGGCCTCGAGTGCACGTCTCACCCTGAAATCCTCCGTCGGCGCGACGTCGCCCCCCGTCAGCCGCAGGTGCGACCGCACGTGGGATAGCTGGTTCGCGACCGTCGCCGGCGAGGGGGCGTGGTCCGCGACGTATTCGAGGAACGCCGTGGTAAAGCTGACGGTAGGTTTCTGGGGGTCGGCGCCCATCCGGCGGCAGAATGCGAGGTAGGTCGCGACGGCGCTGCGCTGGTTCGCGACCGTTCCGGGGGCACGCGCCTCGCATTGCCGAGCAGATGCCCTCGTCTGGAGCGATCGTAGCGCCGGATCTGCAGGTGAGACGTAACACAGGGTTGAACGATACGTGAGTACATGGCATGACCTCGACTAGGGAATGGAATTTTATGTACCTAGAGGCCGTATCAAAGTCCCTCGAGGTTAGGTGTGCCCGGCTGAGCGCGTCGGCCACGGTATTGAGGGCACCCGGGACGTGTGTGTACACGAAGTCTACCTGTAGTCTGGCCTGCACCATCCAGGCTTGACGGGCACACTCGGCCAGGACGGGGTTCCGGGCGCGTCCCGACCGGAGTGCCTGGACGGTGCCCATATTATCGCAGTAGACTTCCACCCGGGTGCCGCGGTCACGGTCGGTTAAGAACGTGCACATCGCGTATACCGTGTTGAGGGCCTCGAGCTCCGCGATGCAGGTAACAGGGTCGTTCACTGGACAGACCCGGCCGGAGTACGAGTACGTACCGTCTGTACCCCCGACGCCGGACAGGCACGCATCCACGATCAGGCACTTGGTCAGGGGGCCTCGCGGGATGAGGGCGTGGCCGTTCCAACCGTCGGCAAAGCGCAGGAACCATTCGAGGTCCTGCCGCATCTCGGAGTTTATGTTGATGTAGTACCCGCCCATCCCCCGGAGGGCCTCGAGCAGTTTACTCACAAAGGGGCGTGCCGGCCGGATACACTTGGCTACATGTAACACGCGCCCCAGTATGGATTGGAGCTGGCGTTTGGTCAGCGATCGTTTCTGGGCGACCGCCCTCACGTGCTCCCGGACCTCGTGTAGCTTGTCCTCGGGGACGGAGAGCGACATGTCCATTGAATTGATCACGATGCCGAGCCACGTGACCACCTGGCTGGGGGGCTGAGCCTTTTCTCGGGCCTCGGGGAGGCCCAGTTCCTCAAAGAGCCCTCGGGCTATGGCGAAGTCCGAGGCCGCCTTTTCCTCGTCGGGCGAGAGGATGATGAGGTCGTCCAGGTACATGGCGGCCTCGACCCCCTTCTGGCTGAGGATCTTAACTATTGCATCTGCTACACACTGCATGTGGTAGGAGGAGGCACGGGCACCAAAGGGCATCGCCGTATCACAGTAGTATGCCTCCCCCCACGCAAAACAGAGCAACGGCCAGTCGAGGGGGTCGCACCGGAAGTTCTTGTACGCCCGGGAGATATCGATGGTGGACATGAAACTCCCGGGCCCCGAGGCCACCAGGCGGCCGACGAACCCATCCACGGTCGGGAGGCCATGCTCCCGTTCCTCGCCGTAGACCGAGTTCTTCACGATATAACCGTTGACACTGTCCTCCTTGGGGTACGTCATATCGGTTATCACTCGGCGATCGGTGGTGCCTCTCTTCTCACGTGTCATTAGAGGCGACACGTGACACCAGGGTAGGAAAGGGGGGGCCTCGAACGGCTTTGGTTGCTGTACCCCTTCTCCTTCCTGATGAATTTATCGACCTGCTCCGGGTACCCCGTTGCACTGGGGTGGTTGGGTACCCCGCAGGTATCGCTGACCGGCCCGGCGTAACCCAGTGGGAAGCCGAACCTGATGAAGTCGGTCAACTCCTCCTTGCCGGGGATCCCGGCGAGGTATCGTATCCAGACCGGGATGTTGAGGTCCGTGGGGATCTCGATACGGGCCCCGAGGGCGTTGGGTAGGCCCGTGCGCCTCACAACATCGTAGATGTGGGCGTGGTCCGGCGGCCCGTGGGCCGCGAACTGCGGCCAGTTATCCCTCCTATGTCCGGCGAACGCCTCGGGGTCGGTCCGGACTCCGGCGACCGGGATCCCGGTCTCGCAGAATTTTCTCACGGCAGCGAAGTCGATGGGAGTGGATTCGCGGCCGTCCTCCCGGGGCAATTGCCGAGCCAATTGCTCCTCCTCCCCGCCAACACTACCACAGGCGGGAGTGTATTCCTCGGTGGGCAGGGCCGCACGCTCTGTGCTTCCCCCCACGTGCGCGGCACGCGGTGTTGTTGTCACGTGGGGGGTGACGTCATCACTCCTGCACTCTTTGATCGTGTACCCCTCGCCGAGTGCACTTGTACCGAGGCCGAGGGGTGCGTCTCGCGCCACGCTCACTCGCGGGGCGCGTCCGGCCCGTTTTTTGAAGCTGTTGCGTGTTGTTTCTGCACTCCTAGTTCGGTGGGGCGGACCGTGTGTCCGGCGTGCGGCGTCCTCCGTGGGGCGGGTGCGGATGTTGGTGCAGCGTTGTCATAACCCGCACCGTACACGAGTTTCCTGTTGCACGCGTGTATAGAGTGCGTGCACATCCGCCCCACCGAATCGCAGAACGAACAAACATGGACCCATTTGATCTGCCCGTCCTGATGTCCGTTCCGTAGGCGACAACCTCGCTCCGAGTTGTACGCCCGGCAGGGGAGCTCTCGGGCCCCGTCCCTTCCTCCGTCTTGACCGTTAGGGGTGCTGGTGGCGGCCGTCATGGCTATGCGTACGCGTTCGTCTTGAATGCGCACGTGATCGGACCAATAAACGCGGCCCGCCTCAACCTGATCGAAGATGTAGTTAGACCACCTCCTAACCGCGGGCCACGGCCGTGTCTGGGCATCCACAGTAACCTGAGAAAGGTGCCTGTACATGTCTCGGCGGTCGCCCTCGGGTATCGCCCGCTCGTCCTCCATCATCAGTAAGAACGCGCTCACGTACTCCATGGGGGCCAGGCTTCCCCTAACCTCGAGCTTTTGGGACATGGTATACAGGCCCTCACGTTCCACATACATATACGGCTTAGATATCAGTTTATGTACGGTCAAATCAGATGAGAACCTACCGGCCGTGCGGTCATGACGAATGCCCTCGCGGTCGATCTCTCGCTGGAGCAGGTCCTCGCTCAGGTAGCGTTCCCTGAGTTGTCTGGGTGCGGGTAGCCTCGATGTCTGGTCCTGGGCCCAGTCTCTTGTCCGATCCTCGGCCGTGGAGCGTGCCTCTCGTACCGTCGGCTGTGTAGCCCTCGTCGGCGACCGTTGGCGTGCCATGGCCTGCATCGTCTGAAACATGCTATCCATCGTCCTACCCATTTTCTCCATGTTGGACTCGAGCTTCGATATCCTAGCCGTCTTTACCGTGCGCCCGCTGTCCGAGACCGACTCGATGTTCTCGTTGGCGGACTCGGCCGTTTCCTGGAGAGTGGCCTCCGACTCCGCCGTGGATTCCGTCGGCTTCGATGTGCTAGGCATCGGGGTACTCCTCGTCGTGGGACCCATTTCTCCGTTCACTATACCGTATCGCGTGTATGGGGGTGCTAGCCTTTACTCGGGGAGTATGAGGCGAAGCACGTGGCCAAGAAACGAAAATGGTACTGTAGTACGTGCGTACTGCAGGGCGGGTGAAGGAGAAGTGAGGCCGGGGTCTGGACCGGGCTGTACCACGTGACTGCGTAGTATGAGTGAAAGCCGCGAGGGGGCAGGAGGGGCGCCCGTGAGGCGCGGTAGAGGGGGACACCGGGGGGAGCAATGACTACCCCTGAGCAAAGCCCATGAGTAACCCATTAGGGGTTTTTTTTCTGTGCCTAAACGCAGAAACGTGGCCAACTGCCCCGATATTAGGTGACCTTCCGAAGCGATTTTGAGTTTTTATCAGAGGTGCATCATAGACCATATCGGAACCATATCACGGTAGGTGGCACCGGGCCTAACTAGCTTGATTTCACACATGGAAATAAATACCAGTTCATAGTGCAGTATAAACTCTTGTAATATCTAGAAAACACTGCATGTTCTTTCAATACGAGCTGGCCTTGTATGAGCTCCACTCGCCCACACATTACCAGTTCAGAATATGAACTGGTATCAACTATACACCTCGATGGGGTCCGATGCGTTTGATGGATGCTTTCAAGCTCAAGTAGGCGGACGAGCCTCCTCCTTTACAACAATGATTTACATACCGACGCCTGAGTGCACACCACCATCAACCCTGGAGTGCGAGCCACTCGAATCCCGCGGTATGAGCAGCTCAGCAGATAGCCCGAACCACCCCTTGGGGCTGTATTTACTACCACAGTCCGCATCTGGCACGCTCGCAAATAAAACAATACGGATTGCTCCTGTGTGAGGTTTAAGTACAGGCTGATGGAGCTCGGAATGAGGCTGGTGGCGGGGAAGTGTTGTGCCTGACAAAAGAATAAACCCGGGCGATTGCAGAGAAATGGTGGCCTCCTCTCTTTCCTGCTGAGACATCAGTTTCCAACAGGAGCTGCCTTGAATAAATACATCTATTGGCAAGCGGAGGCACTTGGAGACGCATGCAATGGCGGAGTGGATGTGCCCCTAATTAATGTGAAGCACGGTGCAAAGCTACAGGAAATGTTACCCTTTCTATATGAATGTCAAGATACCTTGACAACACACCACATGGTTGTTTCATATATACCTATAGGAAAACATGGTGGAAAATTAATACAAGATTGCGGTGATGTCCATCGAGGACACACAAGATTGCTTGCTAGTTAAGAAAAGGTCATCGTTGGAGATTGTATTTTGATAAGAAATTAAAATCCGCTATTATTTAAGTAAATCAGGGAATGTAGTATTATAATTGGAAAGATTGAAGCTACTCTTCGTCCGCTTGAAAAAACTACACACTGGTAATTACTAGCGAATACCTAACCCTGGCCACGATGTTAATCAACCATTGTGTTACAGTTGCGTGTTAATTCATGGGGGAGAAATTTTAACTTGGTGCTTTTCCTATTTCGAAAGATCTTTAAATCATGGAACCTCCACAATTATTGCATTGCATATTACAAAGGTATGATGTTAGCTTATTCTGTTACCTCTGGAATAACTATACATGCGTGAACTAACACTGATATCAACCTTTTGTTATCAAAGCGTGAAATCCTATGAATACAACATGGTTATTCTTCTGTGAGATGCAAATGGTACCTCGTATATAATGGTACTATAGAATTGATTACATGTGTAAGACCGGGGGGATCCTTGTCTCGATGGATTACCCCCTACCTAAGGAGCATTACTTAATTAAGGGAGCACCTATTATCGGCTTCACTAAGGTCATTAGAAGTAATCTAAGAAGATTAAGTAGTAGACAACATCATATAGAGAGGGTCTTAGTCCCAAACAAATAGTGGAAAATACCAAATACCACCGCTATGTCCTCATCTCTTATTGCTTAAAACAATTGCCAATTACTACAATGACATTATAGGTTTTATTTCAGTATTGTTTGTCCCGTTTCCCTTTGTAAATATGATAGCAGTGTCTACGAGATCAAACATCACTGAATACTTCAAGACCAATGTGTAACAAAGCCCCATTGTCGGAGAAATGTTATGCTTTAATTGAATAGAAACAAAGAAAATACAGGTCTCAGATGCGCTCGGTCTGATAAAAGCATTAGAACGAGTTGTCATAGTCCAGTATTTCTTTTATTTAATTGTTAGATCGGTTTGATTGTTTTTCGATTTTTATTTATACTGAAGTCATCTACTAGGAATTGGAACAATCCTATCTTCGGTAGTCTCCACTAGTCTTCAACAATGTAACATGAAGAGTGTCAAATCCACCGAATTCCATAGGATTCTCCTAAGATAATTCGACCATGTATTGATGCGAACACATGTGGCCGTGCAAACTCATGCGATGATATTTAAAGGTTTTGGTATTGTTGCATACTGGTCGTATGTGCATGTGAATTCGCATAAAACATGTGACTCCTAAGCAACCACCATGCAAACGCCTGAACCACTAATTGAGACTGAGCAAACTCCGAGTGAACGTATGCGACCGCTAATTAGCAAGGATTTCGCTATATAGACTTTTCATTGAGAGGTGCATCGTGAGGTCCGGCGTCCACCTACAATGATATGGCTCCGATATGGTCTATGATGGACCTCCCGACACAAAATCAAAATCGCGTCGAAAGGTCACCTAATATCAGGACAGTTGACCACGACTCTGAGATTAGGCACCGGTGAATAATGGGGGTCTACGATTTCATTTTGATGCAAACCTGTATCGTAGGGTCTCTATGACATTTAAACATGTTTAAATTGTGGTGGCTAATTGGGAGCATCTAGTATTCTATCAGAAAAATCAGTCTCACTTTTGAGATACTGATCAGAGATTTATGAAATTGTGTAATTAGATGGCAATACAAATTCCTGTATGCCCTGCATATTAAGTGATTTTTGATCAGGTTCAAGTATCTCAAATCAATGCTTTCTTAGTATGACTTAGAACAGAGCTTAAAATTAGTGCCAAAGAAAAGTATACTGTTGTTCTATGTGAACTAATAAATTTATTGATGCAATATTTCCTGAATTATAGTGTATTGTATATGTAAAAGTGAAAATAACACCGCAAGATATGAACTTATGCCCTGGTTGTATCATGGAGTATATCGGGACCATGATTACCATTTTTTACCAGTCAACCCCTTACGATGCGTGGTGAATTGGCATGTCTAGACATATGTCTATGATTTAGCACCTTCCTGATATTTCTCCGATATTTGCTCTTGTATCGGTGCCATATCGGTAGGTCTAAATTTCTATGGTAGTAGGCGGACGCCAGGCCTAAGGCCTATCGTAGACGATTCTTAAAGGGGGCTATACCTACGACAATTTTGGCATTGGTAGAGTATAATATTTAGATTTTCAAAATGAGAAATTAAATCATACTGGAAAGAACCATGGAATCGTAGTAATGGATCTGGTTTCCCTGATATAGTCTAAAATGCACACCAATGTACTACGATGACCTCCCGATAAAAAGAGATGCATCGTAGGCTTCACTATTATATGGGCAATCTGATTGTAGAACGTCAGGCAGTCTTAAGCTCAGTGCACACCGGATCCTTGTATACATCGGTAGAGATTCCACAGACTAAGACACTAGGTTTGATGAAGGTCTTCACGTGCTGAGCTGCTCTCGACTCTGCATCTTGTATCACCACAACCACTCCCGAGCACCTCACCGTGACTATATACCCAGCCACAGGCGGCCTGGGAAGAACCATTAAGGCAAGGTATTTACAAAAAGGGGAGGAGGATTACCGAGGATGACCAGGGGAGCCTGAGTAGATTATCTTCACGGGGGACAACGACGAGGGGAGTCCATTTGCAAATGGTATTGAACAACACCTTGGTGAAGTGGTTGCTGGAGGGAGCCGAGGAGATGCATACTAATGCCTCGTTGGTGGGTGTTTGTTCTCGCAGGCTCGCCATGGAGTATACCCACTAAAAGGAAACATTGGTATTCCTACCTATTCAAGACTTGCCTATTATCAGTAAATGGTAGCGGCAAAGACACCTCAAGATTAACGTCGTCAGATTGATGTTGATTAAGAAATCTAGATAATTCATTGCTGGCGCTTCGCTATTAGGGGAATAATGGAACAATGGATGAGATATATAACAAACATTTTGTAATCACCCAGTCTCATTCCCTCACAAGTCATTATAAAACCCGGGTATATCATGGGGAGAGCCGTGATTGTGTTAGGTTTCATTAAGGGTTGATAAATGATGGATGGGTTGTGATGTAATTAGGTTACATTTAGGTTTGGTAAATGATGGATGTTACTGTGGATGGATAATGATGCATGTTTTATATCTTACCCTATTCATTCTTTTAATAACACCACATTTACAGAATGCTTGAGGTCTCTGCACTTTTCACTTTCAGCCTCTTTGCCAATGATCATTCCAATACTACCCATTCTGTCCGTCATCATCGTTGAGGAATGACTACATTACTGTATTGTGAATGGTGTAACCTTGTTTTTATACTGGGGTTTTGTACCATTTGCTTACTTGAAAGAATTGATCCGATCATACACAATGATTATAAATAGCAAAGCATCTAAAGTCAAACTTTCTTTGTGTCAAACGCCCCCTTCTAGTCTTGATGTAATCCAACAGGATAATCATCCCTGGAGTCTACTCCATAGTTCAGCCGGAATGATAATAATAATATAAATTATTATCATTATCATTATTATTATTGTTATTATTATTATTGTTATTATTATCATTATTATTATTATCATCATTATCAAAGATACGGTTTTTGTGTTTCCCCACTTTACAAGGTTATTCGTATCTAGGCAATTGGATCGGCGGAATCTTCAAGGGGGTGATTGAGAAGCCAAATGACATTTGTCACTAACGAAAGCTGATTAAACTGTTTGGTTAACTCAATAAAGTCACGAGGGATGTCAACGGAGAAAGACTGAGGGACTCCGCTCCGGATACCAGCCAGAATGGCGAAAAGGAGAGCTTAGCAATTATCGCACTTTACAAATCTGATAACCCTTGGCAGTAATTCGATAAAAATAAGATGGGAGATGACGGGGCCAACCTACCCATGCCGAAACAACAATGACAAGTTGAACAATTCATATTCGTTGATAATTTAAAATTTCCCCTATATGTTTACCTTTTATATTCGGTAATAAGAAAAACATATGCTAATAAATGTCTATCCCATTGATAGTATCGTTCTGTTTTTCATTTACCAATCCAAGAAATGTAAAAAAATTTGAAGACATTCCTCTTCAAACGTATTAAGTATCAGGAAAAAGGGCTGGGGTTGTCAAAATGAAGCAAATATCTTGGTGCTGACGATCATTAATTTTGATTAACCTTTCACAGAATAGCAGGTTTTCTGCTCCTTCCTTTACAAACAATATTATTGTCCTTCGTGCCCAATAATCCCTTGATCATTCTAAGATAATCAACTTTGACGGGTATGACTAGTATGTTCTGAAAATATGATTGAAATAAAATATTCCTAAAATATGCTTCATTTTGATATACTAACGTGGTATTTTACAGAAACAAAAATCCCCGACGATGCATGTTCTTTATTACCAACCTAATACGTAGTCTCCATAGGAAATGAATAGAGCACCTGGGATCGCCTACCGGGAGATTCCAGAAAGAAATTCCCATCCATAATGAGGTCAAGTTATCATGTACTTCAAAATAAGTTTTTTGAATGTTCATTCAATATTAATTATTCTAAATAAGACGTAATAATGCCATTTACCATCAGAAATCACTGTCATCGCATGCTTTGCATGCTAAAATCATGGGAAAATGACAAACTATATTATTGGTGTAAGTCTACACCAAATTACTGCCAGGCTTGACAGTGCTGTGGTGTTTGGAACCGGTATTGCAATAGATTTCTTATTAATGTTGTAGGTGGGTAATAAATACAATAACGACTGGTTTTGTATACGAGTGACCGTAATCTCCTCGTAGTTGACGATTTAATATCCTCGCTGATCGCTTGGATATTACTACGCGTCAACTACTCGGAGATTACATCACAATTGGTATAGGATAGTGAGAAAGTTGTAAGGTGTACAGACGTTCTCTTAATAATAATAATGTGGGATCTATAATGTAAACTAGCATAGAGTATATAACAGATATATTCATACACAACACATCTGTACACACACGCATGGGTGTTATTTTGAGTGATGGCTTACAAAGATGGAATATAGGATACATTCTAAATTTCTAATACACTGCATTCGCAACGAATTTACTTATTTACCTCTAGTACACACGATTCATGGTAACACTAGAGCCCCAACACAATGTGACATCTATAACAGCATGTCTCCAGGCAGGCCCGGAGCGGTAAGAGTGCTCTCCAGGCATCAATATTGCATTCCACCACGGAGCTACTGGCGGCCAACTCACCCTCAGTATACCTTGTTGTACGGCCAGGCTCACTGGTACAACCGTCCTGGTGGCTAGATTGCAACTCAGTAATATGTCTCCGGACACGCATGTTCCTGGTCCACTTACCTATTACTACCGGTTCCAGGCCCGAACCCTTAAAGGTCAGATGCCCTCTTTCAGACTTAGTAACAATACTTACGTAGAATGCTCCAACTGCTGCTATGCAATGCATGCAGGTTAAATGACGTAGTGACAAAGAAGGTGCTGGATGCTCACATGCTTCGGGAAAATTAATTTGATAATTTTTTTGTTTAAGTCTTTTCTTTTTATGATATACTGCACTGGGAGTACTGTTGACTCTATTCTGAGAAAATAATTATTTTTGAAAATGACATTTCCGAGGCCCCGATCGTTGATACATTGTCATCTTCCTTCCTTTAATTCCGTTCTCATAGAATCCATTCTTGAAATTACGAAAGTATGGATTCCATACGATGATGAAAGGCTCAGAGACTTTCGTAATCTATTTGAAGACATATTGTTGTCAGACTAATTTTCTCACATATAAACCTCTTCCCTTAACATCTGCAAGCTAATTTATTTCAAAATACCCCAGTATGTCGAGGTACAACAGTGACAGATCAGAGATGATGTACTTTTCTGGAATCTAACCTGGGTTCCTCACTGGAAGATATCGATTATTCGAGTCACGTATAATAAGTATGACATCTGCCATCACCGATGCCTTGACAAAAAACCCTCTTTAAAGAACATCCAAGCAACGTACACTAGGCATGGATGGTCATCATGCAGGGATGAGGAGGAGGTCAAAACTAGAGCAGCATGAACGTGACAAGCAACACGAAGCGTGCTGTTTAGGTCGATAGAGAATGGTGTAGAGGCACTGGGTTATCGCCAGGGTCAGCCAGCAATGGCTAGGTCATGTTTGGTAGACAGGTCAGGAGGACCAGGAGGTTGGAAAAAAAAATTCATACAGTACCTCAGCAAGAAGGGGCTGCAAAGGGGTATGGATGTGTAGTGAAGGGGGCTAGTTGGCGGTGATAAGATCAACCTGAGTAGCAGGTCCTTAGGTGTAGCGTGGCAAAAAAATGATGTTATTATGAACGAGCAGCATCAATCGGTCAGAACAAGAAAACCTGGGGACGTTTAACTACGCGGGCCAAGGAGAGTATATACCAAAAGGAGAGGTCCTATGATGCCCAGCGTTTAACTATAAAGACAATCATCTTGGTGGTGGACTGTCCTCGCGTAAGATTTATTGCCAGAAGCCTATAAATGTTTAGCAGAAGTGACTCATATCTTCCATACCCTGGTCTTCTCACCGAAAAGTCTCCTAGAGGAGAACATTCCATTAGGTCACCCAGATGAATCAAACTAACAAGAGCAGCCTTATTTATAAACGAAGTCAGCAAAAAATGAGTTTATCATGGCCTCTAATACAAAACAGCAGTATCAGAGGGAGAATGTCGCAAATATCAAGTTAGATTCATTGATAACTATAAATGATGAAATTAGCCTCTATGTTGCACTACCTACAGTGACCAGAAACTTTCCTCCACTAGGACCCCCAAATCTGTCTGACATATCATTTCAAAGCAACTTTCTTCGAAGAATGATGGAGATGCTCAATCGGTCAATGAAGATCTAGGTTCCTGTGTGAAATATGTTCAGAACTCTTTCATTCACAGGGATTGACTTGATATTAATGCTATTGGGAAAATGTTGCAGAGTTTAACGTTCAAGAAAAATAGGTATTGGGAGACAATGTTGGTGTGATGAGGGTGTTACGACGGAAGGACTTTGAGATAATCCATGCAATCTATTTATTATCTAATATAAAATCGCATGAGAGTTCCGTGGGTTGAGGGTTCTATTGGTATAATTACTTGTTTGATATTTCATGCTGATTATGATGCTGAGGCCAGGCACTTAAGGATGGGATAAATAGGATCATAATGCAGGTGAAAGTATTTGGTAAAATCATTCAAACAATCATAACTACACCTCTCTTGGGAGAGAATTGAAGGAAATCCTGGTTTGAAAATATTATACATATATATATATATATATATATATATATATATATATCTATACATGATTATTATAACAGAATCAGAAACCAAGTATTCAACCTCTCTTTAAGGGGGGTTAGGTACGCCCTAATATCATTCAATTTTTCAATACGGCTTTGTACTAGACCGGGTCCTTCATTCTGAGGATTACAATGAAAATAGATAAAGATGAAAAGATGAAATAACACATAAGATTCCTAACTGCAGTTAATATCGTCATACCCTGCGATGAGTTCATTTACCTTGCAACATTCAAGATGGAAAAAACTACATGTTGTCCTATTTCATCAAAATCTAATTTCCCACCACTGCACTGATACTGCGTCCCCTAATCACGGCCACCTTTCCCCGCTACCTCATCTACCCCTTCAATCATCCACTCCACTAATTCTGTTCCATTCACCAGCTTCCCCTCCACCCATCCACCCATCCACCTGTGTCTCGCCCACCACCCGCCACCCACAGGCTGCGTGGGAGCAGTATCACCTGCCGAGATTGATCACAATAGGAGAAAATCAGTGCTGGGGGGTCTGGTAAACAGGCCTACTAATTAAACTCGAGATTCAGTAGGTACTCTCTCTCAGTCTCTCTTACACACCCTCTCTCTTGCTCTCCGTCTGTGTCCCTATCTTTGCCGATCTCTTCATATTGCCCATCCGCTCTATCCATGTCCCAGTATGTCCCTCTCGCTCCCAGCTCTCTAGCAGAGTTTTATTCAATGTTTCCCGGTCCTTATCTCTGTCCCTCTGTCAATCTCTTTCACTCTCTCCTTCTACCTTTTACGTCTCCCTTTCCTTTTCTACGATACACACATCTTTCCCAACCATATCGCAACAATTCATCACCCCGACAAGCAATCTCGAGACTCCCTGTAGAGCAAATGTTTAATCAATGTTTATGCAAAAAAGCGATATGTGTATGGCCCAGGAAGAGTCTGCCAATTCTATTTCCTTATGTGTAACCCTAGTGACATATATATATGGACGGGTTCTATGTACAGAATGTACTGGCATATTAACAAGATGGTCTCTTGCCTTTTTAAACAAAGCCATGGCTAACGCATGGTTATTTAGCAAACATAAAAACCGTAATAGTAATTTACAATGTCCAGTTCAAAGCCATGTTGTAAAATGTCAATTCTCCTACTCTTCCCAGTAATGATGTTTTACATTACATCAGAATAAGATCTTCATTTTGGGAAAAGAAGACATGCCAACGCAATTCCAGTTTAGAGAGTCCCTGATGAAAAGCTTAGCTCATTTGTAAAATTTTCGCTTTCACTATTCACTTCAGATGTTTTGCCATTGTAAACACATATGAATGAAAAATAGATACCATGATCACTACTCCACAAAGATAGATCCCATTTAGGATCTAATGTTGAAATTTGTATATTGCTTCAGTGATTATTGGCAAAGTCTTATGAGGTTAGCCACATATAATCGACTATAGAAGAAGGCAGCTAACGCAGTTAGAACCGACCCATTGAGTCGGCCCACCACTCCCTTATCGACGAACCCATCTTTCTAGGCCAGCTAACAGTTTTAAGCCACCATAGACCACCGCGGTGGTTACTGGGCCCAGGTGATGCCAATGCTGTAAGCCCAGGCTTAGGCAGACCTAAGCCTGACAGTTTCACTTGTAGACATCATAAGCGAATTATATTACTTGAATAAGCACTGAGCCTTGTTGAACTCCATGTTTGAGAGAGTACATTCGCCGTGGACCTTCTGAGCCTGCATCTATCTGGTCGAGTAGCTGGAAGATCTATATTTATGTCTACTTTGTTTCCCTTTAATACCATCGAGTCCCTTGTGATTAATCAGTCTTCAGCCAAGTTACATGAGAAACATTTAACCAAAAACGAAAGTTAACATTTTGCTACCTATTAGGTACTGGAGAATGAAAATGGTAATTTGAGCACTACAGGGTTAAGCTGTCTATGGGATAATGGAGGTCCAGAATGGTAGCCTGGGCTTCATGCTTCAGTTCTCTGGTATTACACGGTCTGAGTACCAATGATTACCCGCGGATAAGAGCAGATAAGAACACGGACAGAACGATGTTCAGAGCGGCTCCGGGCAGTGGAGAACCTAAAATCAGTAGCAATAATTCTCCCCGTGCAGCCTCCATTTTCTCTTAAGCTTTCTCTTAACAGTTATACATACATGCGTGGAGTATTACATTATAAAGGGGCACAACGGGGCATAATATGATATTATGCCTTTCGCCTCAAATGTGGTCTTGGAAATGTCCATTCAGGACGTGTTCCAGGAATTTCCCAAGAATATTTCTAGGAGTTGACCTTAGGAGTGACAAGAAGTAGTTGGTCTTTTGTCAAAACCACCCAACCCTAAAAGTGGCACGTCTCCCCCCCCCCCTCCAAACTTCCACCCACGTCACCAATCCCGGCGGATCCTATTTTGAGACACTTATTGATATACGTTCCAGAAATATAGTATTATTTTCTACCATTTTCTATCATTTTGCCTAAAAGGCCTGGAACCCATCAACAACGAATAGAGAATCCAGATTTTCTGATGCACCTCGGCACCCATTCAATTCAATACAAATGCGCTTATTGTAAGGCGCATCAGTGTGCATCGAAAGCCTGGTGCGTTCTGGGTTTAACGCGTGTGTGTGTTTCTAGATTTCTAGTTATTTCCCAACCTGATTGATGATGTTTTCTACTCTTTTCCTTCTTTTATCCACCTGCTACTAGGTCACCATAGAAAATTTGTAGGACGCCTGTAATCTACCAAGAAGGGATTCTCACCAGTAGAATATTCTGGAGAAATAGTGCCATCTCAAATAGATATTGAACATTTTCTTTGTAGAAATTAGCATGCAATCCGAATTTGCTCAACTTTCATCTACATTTAGTAAATGCTTTGAGCATTTCTAGCGCACGTATAACATGTATATTCGTACAATACGCATGGGAAACTCATTTTATTACATGCTATGGAGCGTAACTAACAAAGAAAGATATTATTCTTGAATTTCAAATTCACTCGATAAAGAAAATGGCAATTTGCATGTTGATTTATTTCTGATATGGCTTGTTACCATAATCAGACTGGAAAATACCGACGCCAAGAGATTGTGTTATTTTGTTTTTTCCAAATAAGCAGAATGAAAATGGGACAAACAAATATAATCATTTTTAGCTGATCAAACATTGCTATGGACATTAAATCATCCCAAGGAGATGTTTTTTAAATAGTGCAGAAAATTAGCCATTTTGGGATTAAGAGATTGATGTAAGCACGGTTCACTTAGCACAACCTTTTTTTACCCATAATGAAAATGAATGTTCGATACCTAGTTTCGCGGTAGATAGCCGTAAAACCTTTTACTTTTTGTCAGGAAATCCAAGTACATATATTTCTCAGATAACCTTGATATCGGACTTCCGTCTGCCTTGGTATTTATATCACCATCACTATAAAAGGGAAAGTTTTGAATAGCATATTATAGCTTAAGATTATAGCTAATGATTATTTGCAATTATGTATATACTTTTCTTTTTGTCGTACCTAATCTCGTTTAATGGCCACTGTAAAATCTAATTGATATAAAATGTTAGAAAGGACCACACAGTTTAGAGGATAAAATACAAATGGGGACAAGGCTATTGTGAACAGCGAGGGTAGAGATTCAATATTGCATGGATGACGGTGGTGGCTAATTACCTATAGAGGTCACTAATGCTGCACCAGATGACATCCAATATATTCACCTCACCAGGTGTATTCTGTTAACCCTTCCACACGCTATCCCACCCTTAGAGCTCTGCCTACCCGTACAATACCCCAACACTTACGCACCTGCGCGTCCTCACCTGCCGTAACCAGGTGACCTCAGTGACACTCGAGTTCCTCCGGGCATGCACACGAGACCTGTGAGGGAGATGTAATATTATAGGTACTCATTCACCTTCCTAGGTAGGTATCTCGTAATGTGACGATCTCAGCTAGACCTTATTTTGTATTACATTGCCGCATAAGTAGCACATGGTGGATGTCTTTTTTCATAAATATGAGGTCTTCGAGGTTGTCTTCCTCATACCATATAAATCAGAATTTAAATGAATAACGCTGCAATTTATTAAATTTGACACATTTGACAATCAATGGCAATCTAGATTTTTTAGTATCTTTAGTAGCTATTGTGCCTTGATGAATGGTGCTATATAGAGTCCATAGCATGCAGCAATGGACACAAGAGTGGGTAATCATTTTACTAATTCCGGTCTATTCATTAAGGATTCATGCCTCGGCTGTCCTCTTTGCTACTTTTTTTTGCTACTTTTCTTCTAGCCTGAGGAATCCTCTTGACCCTCCAAGCCGACCCTGCCCACTCTAAAGGCATATATATCCTTCATACACTTCCATCAACTTCTACTCTTTGCACCCCCTCACTAATTTTCCTTCCATCTTAACCTCAGGATGCTACTCAATGGTTGCTAACTGACCAACAAGGCAGTCGTAACCATTCTTCCAGAACATTCCCCGTCAAGCCTCAACGGTTACCCTCGTCCATAGTCAACCACCGCCCCAGCAGAATCTCCTCCCTCCCGCAAACAAGTGTCCCCGCACCGGCCCCTTGACCCCTCCCCTACGCCTGACTCTTCCCTGCTTGACTGGGCGTGACTAAAAGCCTTGCGAGCTGACCGGGAAAAGTGAACACGGCGGGGCAGCGCTGGATGACTTTTTAACTTCTTTTGACAATGCCAGGAGATGGGGCATCACTCAACAGGCGGCAGTAGCTGGACACTGTAGGTGTGGGTGAGGGATCGTGGGATGGTAGGGGATGGTTGAAAGAGCAGTAAAGCAGTTGGGTCTTTCTCTGCATTGTTCTCCGACCATAACACAATGACTCACCAAACTTCTAATGGTCTAGTGCAACAACTTTGGCAGTTACATGCGGTTAAAGTGAAGCAACCTGATCAATCAAAACCTGTTTCTGACAAAATGAATCATATTGGCGATGTATTTCTAATACATGACCAGGTACCTACCTAGATCAAAATGAATGTAGCAAGTAGATGATGGCGCAATAGGATTATTCGCGTGTAAATCACCTTGGGATAGGCGGTCTTGCATCATAGCGTTTAGGATCAGGTTGAGAACTTTGTAGGTTTCACAGAATCAAGTTCCATATTAATCTATTCATCGTCTGAAGAAGGTTTTCTAGGAAATGCCTTCCAGGAAGACTGTTATTACAGGAAGTCTGCAGGATTAAACGGGCAGAATGTAAAGACCCTCCCACAGGTCCCCCATAACTCCATCTATATGGAAAATATAGCGGAAATTATATGGTCATTGCTCGATCATCAGGTATCATGTCCTCCAGCCGCCCACAAGGAGGAGAAAGTGTGCTCTCCAGGCACTGCCCCTGATTAGGGAGTTCTTCGCCGATTCTGTAGTAACACTATATCCTTGATGATATGGTTGGCATGGCAACCTGACGCCAACAACGCCCTTAGCAACTCCTTGGTGACAGCCTGCTGCATAGGTACTGTGTTTTGTTGGCAGCATGCCAGATCTGGAAGCAGCTAAAGTAGGACGAGATATTTCTTGTTCGCGAGCAGCTAGAGGAAAAGTATGCAGTTGCTGCCCTACAAGAAGGAGTGTTTGCTGCGTTTTTTGTATGGTGCCAATCTCAATTGCATGCCTCTATATATCGACCGCACATGCTACCTTCAGACGAGAATATCTGTTGGTCCAGATATGCGAAATATGTTATTCAAGGTACCATAACATATGATAGGAAATCGTGTCTGCCTGAACGTCTCGCCCTTTTTCTTTACCAAGACTCCACTTTGAATCCTAATTAGAAGTCATAGAGAGTGTCCAGCAATCGTACCATTTAGGATAGTTATCATAGTCATTGCAATGCTTTAATCAGAAGTAGGTCGCACCAAGGCATTTAGTCCAATTGTACAGAATAAGCTTTATGATTAATTAAAGTAGGACCCCACGTAAGCGGATACCATTCATTCTGGGCCCCAGTGCCCACTTATGCAGGTTGCCTGCTTACATGAGGTTTTCATTCTGTCGATGGTTAGGCTACCTAATATAGCCATAGGCATAGCGACATCGTTATAACCACACAGACATCGCACAGATGCCAACCTTACACCTACGGCCCCCTATGCAGGCTGTTGCCTGGTGTCTGATTGTCTAGACACCAGTCTACCCACTTCACATACACACCATAAACCAACAATAAAGATAATCCGGAGTGTGGTCCCCACATCGCCCAGCTTTATTTGATAAGGTGTCCCTCTGAAGTGTCCATTTATCCAGGGTTAAATAGCTTTTTGTACCGAGATAACTTTCGGTCCACTTTCGCAAGGTTGTCATCTACACTGGGTTGAAATGTACATATATAATAGAAGGGAACAATTTCCATTCTGAGCAACATTGTCTGTTTACGTGTCTGTTCTACTGTATATGAGAGTAGATTTAAGCCCTGCCCCCACATACGCCGAAAATCTATGACATAATTCCCGATAGGCTATAATTCCAAATGCCCAAATCGTAGCCTATCGGAAGGTCCCCAACAATTCAAATCGTGGTGATGGGTGTAAAGGGGGGCGTCCACCAACCAAGACAAGGCTATAATAATGGTTTCCCCACAAGTTCCACCATTGGCCTAGGATTGGAGGCCTTGATGTGGTTGGTGGACCCCAGTTTCCGACAAGAGTCTACGACAAGGCCACGACAAGGCCAGGATTGGAAGTTTGTTGGGAGCCTTCCAACAAGGCTATGACAATATCGAACATATTCGATTTTCCTACGACTGGACCCTTGTCGTGGAGTGTCATGGTTTCCTCAATACCACTGTTGTAGTGTGTCGGTACCATGTATATCTTTTTTACGGGAACCAGCGATGTCTAGGACACGCCCTGACAACGCTGTCGTAAAGCCCCCTTTCTTACGACAAGGCTGCGACAAGCACCGATTGGAACTTTCTTGTCGGTGCTTGTCGTAGCCTTGTCGTGGTTTCTGGACGCCCCCTCTTAATTATAGACCATAGAAACGCCTCCGGAGGACCAAAACATAAACCCGCTCACAATTCAACCTGTGTATCAATGTAGATCTCAGAAAGAGTTTGATATTGATATATACGTTAATTTTAGAAATATTGACTAATTCTGAATAATCTTTTACGGATATTTAGAACATATCAGACACTAAAATAATCAAATTGAAAAAAGCAACTGGTAGAATCATGATTCTGCTATACTACTGCTATTTTCAGACCCTTCGACTTAATCAAATAATATCATATTTACAGCGATTTTATAACTATACCTAATTCCAGAATTTCATAATTTTCTGGGCCAAGGATTTCACCCACAAGAAATATTTTCCCGTTAAATCACCTACAATAGGCTACGATAGGTTTTGATTGGGACCTTTACGATTGGAATTTTCAATCGCAGCCTATCGGTATTCAAATGTGAGGAATCCCAGAAACCTGTTCCCCTGCCACGACTTTTGCTGACCTCATGATAGAATCGGTTTGGTGCCAGGAAGTTAATCGTACGGCTTATTGGGACCAGAATCGGCGTTGGTGGGGGCAGTATTAAGTATGACCTGCCATGCCATGCACAATCCTTACTAACTATTTATAGTACGGAGAGTATACTTTGTCTTAGAAGTTATTGTCGATATTGATTGTACAAAAGGTTGGTCAGGAAAGGAGTCTGTAAACATAACCCTAGCAGATATGTTCCATGCTGTGTACACACCAAGCCAGAAGCGTAGTGATATTTCCCACCGATAGTTTAGCATCTCATAAGCAGTAATCAGGCGGAATAAGAAATAACAGCTCATATACACGCCCTTTTATGATGGCGATTCACGAAATGGCTGCGTACCCAATAGTCTACGATCTTTGACATTCTGTATCGTAGTGCATCGGTAGGTCTTCAATTTTGATCGTAGTAGGTAAACGCCGGTCCTAGCAATACTTGCCATTATTTACAGATGAGATAGAATCTTAAGGGAAAACACCTAAGAGCCGTTGAGAAATTATGAGAGGGTGCTTGGTCAGTAGACGGTGGTTGTTCCGCCACCCCTACCTTTTGCCGACCTTTGACCCTCACCTCTGGGGCTGGATTCCTAAGTCGGCCATCCTAAATCAATAACGGATCGAAGATGACCGGCAAAACTGACCCCTACCCCTTGCTCCTGTGATGGGGTGAATGACCACACCACTCCGCAGAGTGCGGGGAGGGACGGGATAGTATAAAGGCAGGGTCATATAACGTTAGTTATAATTTGTCTTATTGATGGAATACGGGTTGGTTGGTGAGTGCAATAAATATTTATTGTCTACTACTAAGACACCTGACCATAAAGAAATAACCCCATAAACCCCCAGGAAATAGCCAATACAACTATATGTTATAAAAGGGAACATTAGAAATAGTCGTACCCCCTAAAATATATCGTTTAAAAAAAATGAATATTGTAATATACCCGTAGGCAAATGTCTTATTTTTACTGGCCAGGAGTAAAGATTCCGTTCGTCTCTGAGTGATGAAAAGTGACCACTGTTATTCTCATAGGCCTACTATGAAGTAAACAATTAACATGGCGGACAATTACTTTATTCAAAGTTAAACTTGCACACTACGATAGCCACACGAAATCTATGTAAGATATATAAACAAACATTCGTCTTCGCATACATACAAAATAAAAACATTGTCTGACTGAGATCGATGTAACAAGCATTGACACACCGCTAATAATTGCGGAGGTAAAATAGTAAGGTGTGAAATGACGTGTTAAATTATTTCTAGGCATGTAATACTAAAGACACACAACAAGAAGTCCGACAGTGGTTCCTGACTGTAGATCGGTGATGGGAAATCGGCCGATGGGAACTAGCCTATCCTATAGCTCTATAGGCCCGTTTCCAATGTCCTTCGAAAGTGTCGATTTTTTTAGCTCTCCTAATAGTCCATTTTCTTTTTGCCTTAGCAGTGCTAAAGGTCCGTCTGTGGTGCCGACTGTACATTGGTGAATAGGTTATTACGAGAACTACAAAAATCTACACACTTTTGGTCGGCCAATGGAAACAGGTCTTGTATGATATTCGACAGGGGGTAGCTTAAGCAAATCTTCTCATCTATGAGGTTTCTGAAAGAGCACCGAAAGCGTTTATATCAACAATGGAGTGCCTCAGAATCAGCTTGATTGACGTTATCAGATATTTCGCTTCTGACATAGAATAGACAACACATATATCTTCTTTTCGGATCTAGAACTTCTTGCTCTTGACATTGATATAATAGGCTTCCCCCTAAGAATTATGTTCCTTTCGTTCTGTTTTTAAACAGATTGCAGACATTTGTACAGGGAATAATCGAGGATCTATCTGTTAAGCAGTTTATTGATGAACATATATATATAACGACACACCATTTGCCAAAGATTTTTCAATGTGCTGGAGATATATATTCTATATTCAGCGTCTTAACATTATGATACGCTGTCAGTTTACTTGAGAGAATGGCATGCGTGTCTTGAAAATAAGGTTCCCGTCAAATACATGCAGGCAGGAAATATGAAAAAAAGGAATCCAGTTAGTCATCTTCGTCGTTATGAATATAGGTTGAATTTGAAGTTTAATACCGTGTGGGACTCTAGAAATAGGGGAATAGCGTGTCTATCACGGTGAAGGCCCAGCATATGCTGAGAAGTGACATGTGAGGTGAACTTGGGACATTTGATATACTCCAGCGTCAGAGACCATACCTTCTATTCTGATAGTCGTCTAGACTGGGTTACTTTTATTCGTGCATGACTATAATACCCCACTGGACGCCATGGTACTTAAGTCTGAGTTCTAAATATCTTCACATTGTCTTTTTTGCTATAGAAAATATTTCAGAATTCATGAATATTTTGTTCTATATTGAAAATCGATGAAGTAGTTTTTTTTACCAGATACATTGTACGTCTTAACCGGCGTTTATACTAGACGATTATAGGCAACGATTCTAGAATTTTGTACCACCTGACGACCTGCAGCTGTCAATGGTTAGAAATCGGTACAGATAAAAATTGCAAACGCTCGAGGAAATTCTTGTGTTGATGACTATTGCGGCCGATGTTACGTAATTGAGCACCACCTGACGAACATAAGCTAGACGATCTACATCGTCACATTTTAATCGTCTAATGTAAACCCCGTGTTAGAGTCGAGACAGTTATATATTATGTACACTCTATCCCAGCAAATGTTTAATTGGTAATGGAGAATGATATGTTTACCTTAGAACCATTTCTATGTACTATATACCAAATTCTGTCATTTCTTCCTTGGAAATCTATCAACACTGAATAAGTGTAGGAAACAGTCCGACAGACAAACACTGATTGAAATCAGATGATCTTCCGCCGTTCTATTGTTGACGGATAGAGTTGTTGTTGGGAGGTTGATTGCTTTCAGATTAATGCATTCTGTTGGCGATTAACATTGGGTGCTTATTCATCCCACATCAGTGCATCCATATCTAATCTATGTTCCCATTTGTCAGGAAACATAATTGATACATAGGACCCCATTGTCTTAATACAATGCTTAGGCATCATATAAACCTAGTCGCAATAGCAACATTGCAGTACGGCTTGATTAAAGGTACCTTTATATTGTCTGTTGGCCGACTGATACAAGGTGAATATAACTTCTAAAGTGGGGCTCCCACCATCACGATTTGCGCCTCCAACACACTACGATAGCCTTACGATAAGCGTTCCGATAAAAAAAGTATTTTTTGTCAGAACGAACGGGTCTATCGTAGAAGTGGAGCCTGTTACGACGTGGACTCCGACACACACCAACACACTCTGATAGCGCTGCGACAGAATGGCCGTAGCGTTCCGACAAATTGAATCATACATGGTTTCACATGGTACAGATATGTGTGTGTGTTTGAATCATAAATCTTCTCGTTTATTACCATATAAAGGCTTTAGTTCAAAAAGCGCACACCAGGGGTCCTTCTTGTCGGCAGAGAAGAAACACAGAGGTTGCTATGAGCAACGCTGAGCACGACTTTATATATGTATATGAGCCCAACATATAAAACATGTCGGAGAGTGGGGGCCTGGCTTAATGGTAAATATCGTTTCAGCAGGTTCAGAGTGCAAAAGAAAATGGTCGTTATACTGAATCAGGAGAGATGTATTTTGTGATTTTCATTTTCCTAGATGCTAACGTGTTATCACGTACATAACAGCTTCATCACTTTGATTAGGTTTAGTCTCTTGTTGACCCTCTTTGCCTTTTTCACAGTTAAATATAGGATTCGCTAGTACGGTTCTCTATCCTTTTATTACATGTACCGTGAGGATGAAGCTTTGTCTATCATTTTTCCTTTTATAACAAAAAGAGTGAGATCGGTACTTCCCGCCATATTGTACAAGAAAGCACCCCTCTCATAAGATCTCACACTCTCTAAGTCGTATTCTGTACTCTCACGAGAAGAAACAAACTAGGCTTAGAGCCCTGAGAATCTCAATGATGCCACCTAGCGAGAATACTGTGTGTCAGTGGATTCTCAATGCTCTAAGCCTAATTCGTTAAGAATTCTTCTCCCATAGAGCGTTGTGATAACCTTGTACAGAATACGACTTTGAAAGTGTGAGATCCTATGAGAGGGGTGCAGAAAGAACACCAACTGTTGGCGATTGTATCTATTTCACCTGAATAGATAGAATCACATTCAGGGTGACGTGTGGATGATCTTTTCTTAAAGTGACGACTTTATCACATTCAAATTTAAATATTAAAGAATTATACTAATCGGTACTCTCTTTTCACCTTCAGGGTGAAGTGGAGATACGGGACGGAGACCCTGGCATTGATAAAGTTCGGATAGAATTGGATAAAACGGCAGCAGCAGAGGACTTACTTACCAATTTCGCCAGCAACAAGTCCATCTACGACATTGGATACGGCACTGTCTTCGTCTTCCAAGTGGTAAGTAAAGCATCTTTATGATATTTGTCAGACACAACTAAAGTATAGCCAACCGGGTGTCTCTAAACCAGCGCTTTGCTAGATTTGGCAATTTGTGACAGAATCAGCGGAGTATGTTATAGGTCATTGTCTCTTACTCTAGCTGGTTCAGTGTTTCTAATTGATATGGGATGAAGAATTTCTCCTCAAAGCTATTGTTGCATTATATAACGAAAGAAATCTGAAATTTCGTTATACTGGTCCATACAAACCTACGATAAGAAGGTCACAGTATGGTCTCCAAGGGAAAGGGATATTGACCTTTTGTGGTCGTTACATGACGATGGTGATAAGTAAAGGGCATAGGACACTCCTCCACCCTCTGTATGTGCTCAATATCTCCCAACAATAGTGACCATACCGATATATTGACCATGCAAATCTGCCTGTGTTCGTTACAAAGAGATCTGAATCAGTCAGGACCATGAACGTATGAAAGAGAATTACTTATCTGTGTCTATACTTCGCAAAGTGATATAAATGCCACAATAGTTTCCCTTCAGTACAACATCCTTATATCAAATTGTTGTTCTAACTATACTCGGTCGAATTTATCAGTTCTAGTCATAGTGTCTCACCTACAGCACGTGATGCAGACCTAAAGGAGACTATGGTTATTCCATACTATATTTGTCTGATACTTTTTCATACACTATTACATTTCATTTAAACGAGAGGCTACCATGGAAAAAGTATAAGTGGACTCCCTGAACCAATAACAACGAGACGCTTGTAACGTAGATTCGCTGGCACTATATATGACTGACGTCAGTCAGTATTTGGAGCAAGTATAATATGAGTAAACCTAATTCTTTTGGGCGGATCTAAATTCTTATTGGTACTTCGGACAATAGTTTAGACTTCCGATGACCTCGTCGGTCTAAACAAAATGACAAAAAGATCAAGAATATAGATAATGTGCCCACAGGAAGTAAGTTCCCTCATTATCAAATGCCTAAAATTCATTAACAATAACCACCAAGTCGCTGATTCCAAGCTCGTCAATGATCCTAGTTGGATCCAAACCAATGCACTATGATGTGTGTGTGTTTGCTTTTTCTTTTCTTTTTGGGGGTGCATAGCTTCCATGTGGTGGGGAATGCCCCCGAAACACGACGATTCACTACTAATTTTGTACGTTGCTGCCTACCCCTGAGATACGATTTAGTCCAATTTTCAATATGTGTTGGTAGTTCGAACAGTGAGAGCTTCGAAATTAGTTTATACGAGATGGGTAGCAGTGGTTAGTACTTCATTCATATCGTTTACAGGTTTCTACACTAGTATTAGCAATAAATTACTGAGTTTTTATTTTCTTATGTTGCAATTTTGAGACAGATACCTTCCTTAGTTTATGTGGTGTTTAATCATGGTCTATGTCTCCTTCCCTGTATCCCTGCGAAAAGGAAAACATTTTCCTCTTATCTCAATGACCATGTCTATTTAGATCTGTCTTTATTAAGCCACTTTGACAGCTACCTCTGACATGATTCAGAGACTAAATAAATTTATTGCATCAGCAGTGATCGTTGAATTCATTAAGATGCGTGTTTCAGTGACTCTTGAGACATTTCGAGATGTTAATGGCACTGATCAAATGCAGGGGAATTGTTTTGGCTGTCCGTTAATGAATTTTAAACAATTACGGTGAATTTACAATTCCTAATCTAAGTCGATCTGCAATCTTTTCCATCATTGAAATAGGTTACGGAAACAGGCTCAAATCATCTGTATTGTTAGCTTATTATTATTGAAATTATTATGTTTTGGTGACTTCAAAATAGAGAATAATTTCTATCTAAGAATAAGCATGAAAAACAGGAGATTATTGATAAAGTTACCTAAATAATTCTGATGTGATCCGAACTCCATGAACAAAGAAACCATCCTTTAAATGTCATGACACCAACAAGGTGACATGTCTGCAATGAATTGCCGTTGCCCAGTTGCAGGGTTGATGGTTTCGTTGAGTAATTGGATGAATTAGAGAAAATAACAACAGGCAGCCCATAGCCACATGAAATACGACCAGGTAAATTCTTATCATTACTTTAAAACCAGTCAATTCCACAGTCAAATCCATTTCTTTAAGGCCATAGTCTGTGATGAATCCTTCAGCTTTCTGTCCTCCTCTTTCTTCATCTCTTTACGTTTTTATGTTCTCGTTTTTGTTAACCACACCGCCTCTTACATGATTGCCTCGCGCATGATCGAGTTTTTCCCTTCTTTCTAACAGCACTTTCACAAAACCCCCGTTCGCGGGAAACTAGATGAAGATACATGTAAACAATTTGCTGGGTCCCGCAACGGCGTATTCTCATTCCATCCTAATCAGGTAACGCTTAAAAGAGTCCGGCATTTCTTACACTTCCCCTCCTTCTTTCATTCACTTAGATGTATCTAGATTTTCTACCAGTCTTTTTGGAGCTGATGAATGAAGATAACCTTGTTCACCTGAAAATTAAAAGATGAATGTGTTGCTTTATATTTCTTATGTATGAAAGCACTACTAACATAAAATCGGTCATTGGAAACAACAGGTCTAGGAATTGACTACTGCCTTAATTTTTCCGCCTACGGATTTCTTTCAAGACTGACAGAATCAAAGCCCATTGAAGGTGTTATTTTTTATACTGATGCACAGTCAGTGGCACCATCGGCAGACTTTTAAAAATCACCGTTTTCGGCCAATGGAAAGAGATTTTATCCCCTACACTCTCTAGAACTACCCACCATGAAGAATGTGCTATCCCACACCAACTTCCTTATCCATTTATCCACACCTCCTCGCACCGGGTCCCAAACTATTTCCGAGAAACCTTTACAGGCATAAACCGGATACTTCCCTTCGCCTGCGGACTTATTCTTCCCTACCTCCAACAACCGATCTCCCAACACTGAACACTGGTGCCTTGCCTCTCTGGCTCGACTGCTCTAAAGCCGACCCCCTAAAGCTGGGTCCATGCTAGGCCTGATGCAGGGCGCCCCCGAGGTGCCCTTTCCCGGGGAAAGAGATTGGTATTTCGTGCATGACTAGCAAAAGAAGGCTGCGATGAAGACTGATGTTGAAATAAAACGTCGGCGCGACCTCGCAACCTACGTCTCGAGTTCCATCATCCGCCCACCGAAAGAAGTAGGTCTGGGCGGCGTAGGGCACTTTTAACCCGTTGACGTTACGTTCACTGGAGACACCAATAGTTGTCGACTAAAAAATGCAATTCATTGTTTCACGATATCTGGCACCGAACAGCGTCTCAAGGGATTTCTTCGTGTGTCAAATGGGTTGATGAACCGGCAAGGGTTTCGAAATATCATGTGGTGTGCAGAGATGAGTGTTAATCAAAGATAATGCCTGACAAACAGAGCAGACGACATTCATCTCACCTGTATTCAAAATGGAGAGAAAATATCGCAGTATCACTCATTCGTACAATGGGCCTTGTTCTGGTCCGAGGGTCAGGCATTGGACTAAAGGTCAGGTTGTACGACCAAGGAGGGTTAAGAGCTTTGAGGTGAGACTATATGAATTTTAGATTAGCCCGGAATAGATATGCCATGGCTTGTCCCAAGCGTTACAGCTATGTACGCCCTGCGGGTACGGCTAGGGCCTTGGAGGGGCATACACAGGACTGCCCTTGTCATCGTATCTCAGGGCCTTGGAATGGCCCAGACCGAGTGGACTCGGAGTTTTTATCATTTTCATACAACGAAGAAGTATAATAACTCAGGGTTCTCTTAATGTTTGTTTTACTTCATGGATTCCATCCCCCGGGTGCAGATCTTATTTGTATCAAAAGAAACTTGTCTTAGCGAATATGATATCATAGTGGACTACATGTGCATGTAATCGCTGCATAATTAGTAAGGCATTGGTATCAAGGCCAGTATTCTTTTCCTTCATTTCTAAAATTTAAATCTAATAATCCACCCATTTTTCCTTTGACAATTGTTCAGCATCGACTGTGAGATTTATGTAGATGGTTTTGATTAAAGTAAATGATAATCCTCCATTATGATGATGATCGAGTGGTTCACAGTTAATACGAGACGCGATGTCACTAATCAGATGTCAGGGCCCATCCTTCAACCTTAGCCCACTCAAATAAACCAAACACTTTCCAAAGTTTAAGTCACCATGATATGATGGATGCCTATTGGTGCATTCTCAGAGAAAACACGATTTGCAAATGGCGGATGCGCGTGACACGACTCGACGCATGCGCAGTGGATGGTTGCAATTGGACAGCCTGGTCATCGGTGTGAATGAAATACCTGGTCCTGTTAGTGAGGGTTTTTGTGTGTCTCCCAACCCGATGATTCGTTCGCGTAATTGATGTGACATCTTGACGTTGAAGCTGTTCAAAAAAAGAGGAGAAGGTGAACCCAGCAGTGTAAGCAGCGCTTGTGCTGTCTGCCAGACTACAAATAACCTACTCTGCAGGAAAAATCCTATCGTTGATGCTCCATCAGCGGGAGATTAAATTGTTTAAATACTGCCTCAGAGGGAAATGGGACATTCGTAGCTGCCTCCGAGCGAAATTAATTTGTTCTAGCTGTCTTGGTCGTTGACAGTTCCCAAGAACTGTGATAAGGAGAAGATGCTGGAGGGAGGTTGTAAGACATGAACTTTGATGGAAGGGGAATTGATAGGCCACTAAATGTGATGAGTGGTGACATGGAATGACATTGATGGTAATTGACTCACGTTTCGATACTCTTTTTTCAACTGGATTATATATACAAAACTGACTGAGCGGAAAAAAAGGTTTTGACCACGGTAAACTGTCATGCATATTAAATGAGGTATGAAGGTATATTCAAGAGCAAAAGAACTCAATTGTATGGACAAGAAGTATTAATGTAAGATAAACACGGAGCAGAGGTCGAAAATCGGGACAGTTTTGAAAGAATGGACATAATTTTATCACCAGAGTGTGCTATACTCATTCAAAACATCAATGCTTATTTTTATTTACCTGCTATATTCAATTGGCTGCGGTATTTAGCGGAAATTCACAATCATCCTCCTAGACAAATCCAAGATGGCGGACACTGTGCCGCTCCGGTAGTGGTAGTGCTTGAAGACAAAGTTTGTATTTTAAAAAAAGATGAATAACAATCTAATTGTGCAAATAAAGTGAATAAACAACAAATATAGCAGATTCTGGCCGGAAAAGAGAGAAACAAATTATCTGCTTTGATGGAAATAGGCGGTTTAAGCTAATCCATCCTCTAGCGATTGAACGGGGAGCTCGGCTGGCACAACAATACTGCCAACATCCACCAGACTGTGTGACAATCAGTGCTGGTTCGTAGGGTGATCCGCTATCGCATTAATTGAACTCTGGTGAAGCCAGATTTAGAGCTGATTGAGAAGAGACTGACAAAAAATACATCATACCGGGAGTGGAGTGTTAATGGAGCATCACACAAGATTATGGTAAGATATTCGCAAGAGCAATACGGCACAATCTGGCGAAGAACGGGGAGAGAACGGTGGAGAATATGAATCGGCGCAATGGAGCATGGCATTTACAGGGATATGTTCATCGTACAAATCACATTTGCAGAGACAGCTTCCCACTTCTCCATTCTCACCTCACCAAGACGCTTCTACTATGTTGACAACCCCTACCTGTCTTCTATATTGTGTAACATCTTAGTCGTAGGAGATAATATATGCAGCATTGACCTTTAATGTGATGTGGGAAACGGGAAACAAATTCTAGTTACATTCTTGATGTACGGCTCCGTTCGCTTCTAAGTATAGCATTCACAAACAATACTGTTTGCCTACATATCAGTTATATCTCATTTGCTTACATTTACCGACGACTCTCCGTTGTCTATAGCATGTGTCTGCACTATGATATGTGTGTACAGCACAAGAAAATGGTAAACACTAATATTTTTCGCTTGTACGATGGAAATTAATTGAATGAAATAATATCGTATTGAAGTCTCTCAGCTGACCCACTACAGTTTTGTTTTACATATTTGTACCACGCGCCAGTGTTGGAAGTCGATTCATTGTTATCCTTTGTAGCATATCATCAATGAATGCCTGGTAAGAAAGAGATAAAAGGAAAACAAAGTTGGCAGCAGTATAACTGCCGTTTCCGCTAGGAAAAACAAAAAGACACATGGTTAGAAGAATGAATGGTACCAAGCGCCGTTGAGACCGGCCGGCTAGCGACTGGCATGTGAGCTGCTAATTAAGCGGGCAATCACCATAGCAATGTGTGACTTAATGACGGTGCAGTACGCCGTATATTTACACCCTCAGCCGGCAACAATCAAGGGGAAAGTGGGGAGAGTTAGGAGAGCTTAAATGACGTTGTGTTGAAGAGGTAGGTTCGGCCAAGGATATAATACATTCATGCTTTATTGTAATATATCCTAAATAAATCTACCACTATTTTGCCTCCGCTTGAAGCACCCATTTAAAAGTATTTTTGCGTTATATTCATATACACTGGCGAATACCTTAGCCAAATCTGCCGGCACCATTGATACCATTGACCATTGAACACCACCACCATAATTTTACTTTAATGCGAAGCATTATTTAACACCTTAAAATCCCCTGGCTTGCACCTCCCCCTTTCTACGACTCGGAGTGCGCCGCTGAGAGGGTTAAGCCACTCGGAACGGGTGTAGAGTGCTTTATGGTGGAGATGGATATTGGTCGAGCACAGTGGTCAAAGCCCACATTAATGTCCTGGAGGGAAAAACGGCTCAACTCTGGAGTGGGATCCCCTTGCTCTGGTTTCCGCCAAGGTTGCTGGGGCTTAGCCCTGAGGTAGCGTTGGGAAGGCTACCCAGGCCAAGAAGCCGCGGGCGATAGCCATTGGTCCAGCGGAGTTTTAAGTAAACCAATCAAAAGCGACGCAAACAGAGAAGGGGCGGTGTCAAAGGCTAATTGTGTCAGGAGCTCTCATTGGTTGGGCACCTGACGGTGACAAGTGAGAGTGGCTTCTCCAGTTGGTGTGAGGTCAGTGGCTTCTCAAGAAAAACTCTTAGGTAGTCTTCTTGGTCCAGCTTCGTAAGGCAGATATGCAGGGAAGGGAACAGAGATCGAGCTCATCGAACGAAACTAATAATGTCTGTGCCCAGTGACTGGTTTTCATCCATCTCCACATCAGATTTTGGCTCGCGACAGTTTTTGCAATAGACAAAATCAAAGTAGTGACTTCGGAGTGATATGAAGGAATTGTGAATTTCTTCTTTGTCATATTCATTGACCTAGTAATGAAAATATAGTATAGAGAATATGAATGTACCTATTCCTTTCGTTTCGAAAAGAACATCATTCTCCTGCAGCCATCCCAAGATGTATGCTTTTATATACATGATTACATGTTTCCCCTAATGTACACTGAAACCTTTGGTTTTGCGCAGTTCTTCTGAAGGAAAATCGATGAAACTGTCCTCTACATGCAAGGACCCTATAAAGTGAAGTAGAAAGGTACTTGTAGCGTTGATCCGGTCGGGATTTTACCACACGGGATCTTTACCGATGCACTTTCATCAAGACTGTTTTTTAACGACGACAACTTGGTTGGGAAGTAATTATTCATTAAACTCCTATGATATTTGGTATAAGTTATTACCATAGGTGTTTCTTATTTTGAGGCTCTAATGTTTCATGATGCATATATACTATCATGATTAAGTACATCTACTCTCGATGCACGACAAGGAAAGGTGTATTCATTTTATAGACTGGTAATTTCGTATAATTAAGTATTGCAATCGGGAGTGGCCTAATTTAATAGCATAGATGCTGGAAATGATTGCTATTTAAGCCTTGTTTTGGGATCCCTCAATTTCCTGATTTTCTGTGAGGTGGACATGTGGTTGCAGCTAAAGCTAAAGATTTATGCATTACTAGTTCATAACCATATTGAAAGGTTATATTAGCTAAGATACCTGCAATATTCTTTGCTGTGAGATCCAACCTTATCCACGCTATTCAGGAATATCAGAATGCAGGATATCAGTCCATCCCAGGTATAAGTAAAAAGGATTGGTCCGCTGCGCCTCCATAATCCAGGTAGAAGTATATGCCGTTTCCTAGCTGGCTCGCTGGGATCTGAACGCGATCAGCTGATGAAGATTTACAGATATTGCGTGTATAAACCAGAATCCTAGGTAAATGGCTAGGGACGCAGCTACATCAGATTGCCTATGTAGGCCAGGAGTGGGAATCTCTGTGTAGAGTGATGAATATGACGTTTCACTGGAGGAGAGTCTGTGTGTCTGTGTATGGAGGGGGATGTAGGGGGCGCTCAGACATCACAGTTAGCGACTGCAGCATTTTCCGGCACCCGCACATGGTCGCCCATGCTTCAGAGGTACACACATCTAGGCAGAGGCTGGCACTTCAGGCTTATTAAACACGTCCAAACGGGTCAGTATCAACATAGCGGCCAGAGGGCGCCACTTCCGACACCCCCTGAGGGCAACAGACCTGAAAGGATCAGGTTTCATTGTATGAAGCACCTCTGAAGAAACCCCAAGACCGTGGCCCGTCTCTCATACACAAGCCCTGCTGAAGTGTGTCCGCACCCTCTCTGAGGATCTGACATAGGCGTGAGAAGGGGCCTCAAAGGGCCCTTGACTGTTTGCTTCATTAGCTCAAGACTCTCCAGCGGGCGTCCGATTCTATCACACAAAAAGTAGACAGAAGCAGTGAATAGGGTGTGATTTTAATGAGTGGCCGACCGTGGTCCTTATGGCCGGTGACTGAGATGAGAAGAGGTGTGGGGATCGGCAGAAGATCGGTTTGTAGGATGGTGTCTGGGGGAGGGCGTGTGGGTAGAGAGGTGGGAGAATCCTTTGTGGTTACGACCTAACGTCCGCTTTCAAAGGCCTCATTCGCGGAGGGTGTTGCGTCAACTCTGCTCGCAGCTTGTCTGAAATGATAGACTGCGGCGCAATGGGCTTTGTGGGCCGCACCCGCTCGCTCGGCTACTGTGGAGAAAGTAAAGGCAACACGGTGTGAAGGCCCAGCTGCTCCGGAGACAACCTGGACGGGATAATAACGGGGACCGTCCCCCCAGGTCGGTCCCACCTGTGTACCTCCAAGCGACACGGCGCGACGTCCCCACAAAAGGTGAGGTGTTGAGAGGCCAGGTAAGGTCGGCAATTAGGGGCGACCTTAGCCATGGCCTAGTCACACCTGGGAATAAAATCGGCATTAAATGTATCACACAGGAATAGGGTGGGGTAGGGGTATAGTTAAAACTCATACCTCCTTGGTTTTGTGAAGGGTGTATGATTCGTGTGCGTGAAAGCTATGGGATGAAGCTAGAATGAAGATCGACACAAATAGGGTCACTTTCGAGGGTGTTTGCCAAAATAGACCTTTTTGACCGTAGGAAAACACGCTCTGATACGCTGCCTTCAGGTTAGAGGATGTAGAGGTTCTATATATGTTGGGCTTGCTGCAGAACATAACCCTTCACTGTATGCTAACTCAGTGACATTGGTAAGGAGTAGAGAACCAGTGTCTCAGTGCCTTAGAAGAGTGTCCATAACCACTGGCCATAAGCAATCCCTTCCGACTGGTTTGATGTCATGTGAGTATCAGTAAAGACCCATTGACTATAGGTAAAACCTATAGCTTAAAAAGAAAACACTGCATACCTCTTCTGTCCATCTTTTCGCTCGGTTGTATGTATCATAAGGCTATAATTTCTTTTTGTAAGTAATACAAAGGATTTATAGAAACCCAATATAAAAATCAACCTTCGATTTTGGATCGACATGTTTTTGACATTTAATGCGTTAATGCAACAGCTTCCTTATCGACAGTGAGTGAGAGTAGAGCTGTTTGTAGTTTGCATTCCTGATCTCTAGCATCTCGTTTCACGTAGCCACACCTTGTCAGATACGCAGTGACACTACCATCCAAATTCTAAATTCAACCGGAAATATATATACCCTTCGTAACGGAATGTCAAAGTTGCTGTTAACCAAGATTTACAGAAAAATTGTCGAATTATTCCAAACCATGTAACATTCAACCGTCAGCCTTATTCATCCATTTATTCGTTCAATTTAGCTATTTCTACCCGTTCTCTTTCCCCATCTTTATATTTGCTAGTGGTTGTGGAGTCTTACTCTCGGGAAAGGAAGAATTAATGGTCGTTTTACCTTTTTTCTCGAAATAGCAAGGTCTTATTAGATAGGAGGCTTTCCAAAAGGCGATATCAACTTCCAGCACGAGGGAAATTACTGGATTTTGCAAATTAACCAAGCAGATTGATTGGAGATGGCTTAATGATCGTCCCACCTGTGAGCTAAGTATGTGGAAATATATAAAGGTGATATAGTAGCTAATAATAAAAAATGGAGGGGCATATCACATCAGCGCCACCTGTGCATTCTCCAGCGTACTAAGATTTCGCTCTTTTTATAACATATTAATGCACTTTATGTCTTCCTTGGTAATGCATCATCCGGTCTAAAATGTGGAGAGCACTTTAATGCGTACAGGCTTTTAAAATATAAACAAAAATGCCCAAAGGAAAAGTGCAAACCATGGGAAATGTTTGATACTGATCCATCGTCTTCGTTTGGACGAAGATAGATGGAATTATATTAGCATATAAGCGAAAACATATATTAATGATTCAACATGTTTCTCTATATGGACCTGCTACTGAAACTAATTTTAGATGATGGTTGTATTTCGCAGTGAATTTACTCGGCACTGCTGTTTATTATTGTTCTATTTGTGATATTTTCCATCATATCATCAATGATAAAGTTTGAATATTTGAAATATCCCCTCTATGGTTTCATTCATGGGTCTATTCTAAAGAGCGGTCCATCGTTCTTTGGATTTTCCACGGAGACACGAGGGCATGTTTCAGTCGTCTGGTGGCAAACAGGCGTTTCCAACGAATAAATGATGTGCATGATGTGTTGAAAGTTGATAATCTGGTGACAAAACACAAAATTCAACTCTTAACACAAATGTCCAAGCTATCAAAAGACCCACGCTGACTAGTATTTTACACTTGTACCCTGCCAACGAGAATTTCTAGCAAACTTAAATTTAAAAAGCCTAAAATAGAAACCAGCTTCTACCAGCACTCGGCATTATGTATTGGCAAATCCTATGGAACGAACTGAGTATGAAAATGCAAACCGCACCCACTATCAAAGACTTCAAAAGACTCAAGATATCATCATCCATCTTCTATTCATATTGTAAATAATTGTTTACAACCTGTGATGTATGGATTGATGTACGTGCTTCAGGGAAGACCTGCTACAAGCAGAACTGTTGCGGTTCCGCTAAATAGAAAAACTTTAAAAAGGATGAACCAAACACTGAGACTGTAAGGACCTGGCTTAACACATAGTGGTTGAATGGACATCGAGGAACGAGACAATACTACTCAAATGGGTCGGAGATACCCGACCCTCACATAGCCACAGGAAAGAATGCCCAGCAAGACCATCGCAATATGACTGTCGAGGCGAATTAAATTGACAATTTTTATTTCCCCCATCCCTACCACCTGGACCCCAGGGGCTCTCAAAAATTAATTACCAGTTCCTTTATGAGTCTGACCTATGAACCGTTAGGTCCTTCAAGGGGCGCCCCTGGTGATGGTTGGGTGAACTTTGACATGGTGCTGACGTGGTTACTTGAAGCTGTCTAGTCTTGTTGTGTTTGTGAGATTATGGCAGGATCGGTGTCTGAGGGAAGTTCTGATTCTTCCTGTATGACCCTCGCCATTTTATAGTATACTTTTAACTTTCTTGTCCTCAACTACAAATTCAGAAAATAATCATTTGATTTGCTTCACACTATCTATACGCATGAATTCTCTGTCTGATTAGTTTATCGCCTCTCCTTCGCCCTCCTTTTCTATGCCATCCCCTAAATACGTCCTATTGCTATCTTCTCTTGGTTCTCCTATATTATTTCTCTCTCTCACTCTCTTTCTCTTTGTTTCTTCATCGGTGTTTTATTGGATCTTTGCCTAATCAATCTCTTCTTTTTCCCCATAATGGTTGCTCCTCTCCAGACCCATGGCAGTAACGTTGACATTGTTTTGGTACTTTCAGGTTCTCACCACTTGTACTTTTTACGTGGAATAGCTAAGTATTTTGCTGTTTCCGGTACCATTTCTAGTTTTATTCCATGAATATCGCCCGTCCCTACTCGTAAACTAGTAATTAGGACTGATAGGCGCCGCCCAGATAGATCCCTCTTTTGGGAATTTATAAGGCATCGCCCCGATGAGGTATGTTGACGATAGTGCAGGCTGGTGGGGGAAGATGCTGATGTCGGTCGCCACTTCTCATTATGCAAATCTTCCACATATATCACTCAAGTAGGAAAATCAAGAGTCTTAAGTAAGGAAACGAAGAGTATAGGACGTATATAGTTACCTAGATTCACCTAGGATCTGGGCAGGTCTTTGAAGCTTGGACCACCAGTCCATTCTAACAGAAATAATGTATCTCCTACTCGCGTGTTATATTAACATGAGCGTTTACATCACCTAGTGCCTATATACCCGGCGTATGATGAATGGTCTGTGCATTAACTCATGAGGTAAAGCTGTTTAGCATTGGTACTGTGAGGGCAATAAAGAACGGGCTTCACCTGACATAAAGTAGCGCCCAAGCATGCCTCACGAAGCGGGGCCTGACAGTCGTATGATGCAAGTCCTGCTTTCAGTAAAGTGAAGATAAAAAGATGAATGGAATTCGCGTCCCTGGTTTCAGTCAAAGTAAGATGGATCACTAGGGCGCTTCCCCGGTACTGCATCACACCTTGTCATACGGCGCGACACTATCAAGCAACAGGTGTGAGACGGAAAGTAAAGAATTGGAGACGGTAACATTTTCCAAGACTATGTCCTGTCATCTGGGCAATTATTCGCAAGGCCGTCAGTATAAATGCACATTTGCGTCTCCTTGAACCTCTCCTTGAATCGATACTGAGAAGTCACTGGTTTTATCCTAAGCTTAGATAACTAAAGATTTACCTCAGGTGATTTTTTTGTTCATGCTATAGAACTTTATCTCTTTTTTTTGTTATAAATACTGTACTCACCCAACAGAATATGTTAGGAATTTTCGGTTAAGTTGACCAGTATGTTAAGAGGTTTTCATTAACCGGCTGTTGATGACTTTGGCTCATATGACCGTTTTCAAAGGTTAATTTAATTGCAAAATAAATGTATTACCTATCAACTTTAACCTAATAATATACTGCCTTGAAAATTTGTCGTCCCCATATTCATCTTCACAATCTCCTATGTATGATGAGTAAAAAAGACTGAGACGTAATGTTCTAATATAGAAGAAGCCATAATATCACATCTGTATAGTCTACTCTTCTATATAACTGGGGTAAAGTTTAGATATTCAGAAGCGAAGCGGGGAACAGGTTCAGATATTTGAGCAAGGCTTGTAGTATTAGCCATGATGTTGGTGCGTATACAAGCCTTATTGACCCATTTGATGTATGCATGTCCAGAATCAACTATATACCTTCAGAAAGGGTATTTGCTATATATATAGCCTCATATATTCTATACTTGCGTTTTGCATCGATAAATGTGTTTGAAAATACTAGTGCAAGTTAATAGGAAAATGATGTATAAATGGGCAAGGCCTTAATAGGAATACGACCAAATCTACTCTTATATGACATGGGAGAGCATGCACGCTCACTGCTACAAGCATCAGAAGTCTGCCATCCACCAACCTGACCGCCACATCAACGAGCAAGCAATCATCATAACCACAGCAGGGACAATCATAGCCCTCGCCCAGTGTTCCCCTAGAGGAATAATCATGCACTAGACAACCCTCTTGGGCCTGGTTTGATTTCCGGGCCACTACTGACCGTCAACTGAATGGCCTCCTCCGCAATTAGCGATTACTGTTAATGGTGGATGGCACCTTTGAACTGAAAGATGAAAGATGCCTGTCGCATGTCGCCCTTTGGCTGAGAGTCCCATACCGGAGTAGAGGATAAGGTGTAAGTACTGGTTGGGCACAGGACGGAAGCTTACGTGCAGGGTTAGCTTAACTTCTCTGAAACTTCAAAGGGATTGCATCATAGAGCAGACAGTTTATCTACACCTACATTGATACAGCTCCCGCAGGTTAATATCAACTAAAGTAACATTATATAACTACCTCAGTAAGTGTGCATATTTGTATGGACCTTTACACATCCATATGCCCACAAGTGGTACAGGTATACATCTACACGTACCCGGTGTTGCATGCGTGTTTAGAATGTGATATAACGAATATTAGACATGCAGTAACAGAATTATATCAATCTGATGGAAAGGTAATGGAGACATGTTCAGATTCTGAACTCAATGATTTAAGAGAATATGTTCGCGTCATTTTGTAAAAAAAAAACAAAAAAAAAACAGCTCTTAGAATTCCAACTAGAAACTCCTAATAATGGCAACATAGTTTGTTTCTAGCTCACATACATGACGGTACATAAATACAAAATTAAGTTGACAATTTTCTCCGACGCTCGCTTTCGCGAACGCCTTGCGGAATTTCTGTTCGTGGTTCCTAGCGTATCGGTTTGAGAACAAGCCCAGTCTGATCCACATAGTTTAAAAACATGTTTATCGATAATGAACAACCTGAAAGCGTATTTTGTAAATATTTTCCGATTATGGTTCTCTCTTCTTGAGAATAGGACAGTCTCGTCAAGATTCGTCAAATAGGGTTAAGGTTTTAAGATTTTGATGCTGATTCATCACATCTTACTACTCCAATTTATTCCACCCGTAGAGGAGATGTGTATGTATTGGTTATCTCGAGGCCAGTATTCTCAAGTTGGAAATCAAAGAAGAATTTGGTGTTGGACGACGATTTCTAAAAAAAACCACACGATTTGATGCAATACAAGATTTGGTATCTGACATATCCGGAATTTCGGAAATACTTGATATAGATTTACTGTTACGAACGCATTTAATGTTTTTTCATTGAAGTATCAAAGGCATTGCGAAAGAGTTGAACGAATACAACGACGCTATACTGCTAAAGGACAGCCCTGTGAATACTTTTCGACACGTCTTGACGTTATAGACATACCTTATTTCTATCATGATGAAATTGGGTATTTCCAATTAAACTATTATTCGTCCTGTTATCGATATCCGGTGGGATCATATTTTCAATTAATGCACATCAGGTATAACAATAACATATGGCGAGGATGCATATTCAAATCATTATTATTCCTCAGCATATTTTTCAGCTCAATCCCATTCGGATTTTTTTTTTAGAAAATGAGGCCAGAAGAACCCACATTTTTAACACAGCTGACAGTAGAATAAGGTATACTGCATCGGACATCATTAGAATCTGCGGTTTCCCACCGCCCAGTTTATATATCATGATAATTCAGGAATTGATATATACATGAATTTGAAATACAAAATACATTTATACTTTTTGTCTAATCATCTCGCGATATCACATTTGTTGAAATCCTACCGCCCAATGAATATCAGGCTAAATTCATATCATGTCGGCTGATAGCTTTATCATTTTGTAATTAGAGAATTATGAGTCAGCACATAATATGGGCGAGTATCTCATGTTTTAAATCTCATTGGGTGAGCTGCTCAATGGAAATTGCCTACAGCCCAGAGGGGACAGGAAGGTTTCGGGTAGTACTGCTGCTTGTTAAAGTTAGAGTGTCTGAGCAGCTCCTGCAGGGATTATATTAGACGATAGTGCCGGGAGCGACACGTTAGAACATTAATTAGACGACAACCGCAATCAGTGACGGCCGGGTTAGGCTAAACTCAAACACTCGCCGGGAATGAGGAAGAGTGGGCGGGTGATGTGATTGGCAATTTAAGAAAACCACCCTGGAATGCTAAGAGTCTGCTTAGACTGAAGTTGTGGAAGTCTTTCCTCGATTTTCCCCAGTTTTAGGTGATAGTTCGAAAGTTGAAGCTGGCTCTGTTAATTATAAAATCGTAATAGGATTTAACATTATTCTGAAGTTTAATTGGTTTGTCCGTCTGTCACAACGAATACTAATCAGATGCCGGAGCCTTTTTGTCCGCCTCATCAAGATGATAAATCATCTGGTAAGTTTTTGTGATTTCCCTTTCCCATGCCCCTTTCCAGACGTTCTTAATTATCGTAAAGTGTTCGGGGGCATTAGTAGAATCGTCCTTGAAGTGGGGTCGAAACTGTCTTTCTCCGACAAGTGATCTTTTTAGATGATGATGCACAGAAGCTGTGACATTAGCTCCAACGTGATTATTTCTCATGCTGCAGAGAGTAAAATGAAAGTGCGAAGGTTAAACAACGGCTTAAGCTTTTCTGCGAATGTAGAAAATATGTAAAAAGTATGTACTGGTCACTAGTCTAATGTGTAATCTTTTCATAACAACACCGCGGGAACACACCCACATATATATCTTTATAATACATAGGACTTAAAATGATTGGCGTTTTGCAGACATTCACGGTTGTGTTACTAGGTTGTCCGCGTCCTCTCTACTTGTGTGTTTTTATTCTGAAGTGACAACGAATACGTTCGCAGTATGTGATACGGTCCGCCTTTGCATTCCGATGTGCCATCTCAGAAGAGGTCTAGAGTTGACAGATCTGACACCACTACCTATTGGCCGCTACTACCGCCCCCTATTGACCAACGGACCGCACTGCCCCATGACTGACCCCTCCACGGGGGGTGTGAACACCTCCTGTAAGTTACCCCTACCAGTGGGGTCTGCCTCGCTATCACCCGTCTTCCCCCCTTCCTCACTGTGACAGGCCTCCACGCCCAGACCTCTTAAACCGATTTCACTCGGGTCTCATTGGTTAAATGGTGCCACCGGATAAGGGCGAAAGGCAACACCCCAACCCCTCTCTACAACCATACTAATCCTCTCCTACCCTACACACTCCAGAGTCAGTGAGGCAACGGAGCGAAACAGTAATCTGACATGGTGAATTGGTTGTTTGCTATGTCCGGCTGTTTTATATATGGATGGCGTATTGCACCTTTCACACCCGGTCTTTTGACATTCCTAACAATTCCCAAACAGAAAGCAGACTGCGGTGACTACAAGCCATAAAAAGTGCAATTCTAAGCGAACTTAAGTGTTATGATACTATGGGGTGACACAGGGCCTAAGGCTGTTATGCTTCATTCCTGTGATGGTTACCGTCAGCCTTTATTCACAACGATTTGATAGGTTGTTCTATTTATATTCCTTACAATGATTATTAGATACTTAGATAAATGTGTGAAGCTGAAATTGCATGTCTGAGATGTACCTGCCAAAGTAGCCTAAAAATAATGAGAAGTGGTTTATGTCACTTGTTAATCACCTGAATTAGTCTTGAAATTCCTAGCGTAGAAGCGAGTACACTATATATGCAGAGCATTTAGTGAAGAAGGTCATACATCACACAGTATTATCAGTTACAGACATAAATGTTCATGCTTTTAAAACAACAAGTAGCAGATAAATATCCGTCGTTCACGGAACAGCACCAATGCAAAAGGGTAAAGTTAAAACAATATTCTGCTGTCTGATGGACGTTGGTGGCATTATCATGCTTCGCTCGCTTTTCATTCATACGATAGGGGGTGCGTCTAGGAAGACAGACAGACACAAGTAAAGAAAGACACAAGTAGTTATTGCAAACCATTGCAGAAACGCATAAAAGCAGGTGTCAGCTCTCAGGAGGTGTCAGTGCTGATTGGGAGGTACACTAGCGGGTAATGTCAGCGTTCAGTTTCTCCTTTGAAGATTCGGAAAAGCTGACAGTTCCTCTGAAAGTCCGCTGTATATGATCTTGGATAGCTTCCTCTTGCAATTAACAGCGACGATTTCCAATCGTTGGTGTAAAATACCTAAAAAGATCTTAGTCCCAGTGCATCACACGACTGTCAGCCTAGGGCGGGAGTGGGGACAGCTGTCAAATACAGGTGACTTTCACAAGGCCATCCAGGTTTTCACCCTGTCACACACAACTTATTGCCTTCAGTGACTGGATGTCAGACTATCCTGACATTGACATCCACACCACGTCACGTATGCCACCGGAAGCGGATACACGGTATTATGCATCATTATGTATATCCCCTAATGCTTTCCAAGCATAATTCTCGGCTCACGGTGAGTCGATTAATTCATTACATCATTGGATACATCTATGTCAGCAGATCTCCGCCATACGTTCACACCTCCGCCATACATCAATGGCTGTGTGTTGTTGTTTACTCTTCCCATGTGGTGACCAAGTGAGCTGTTATGGACACATCAGAGGGCATAAGGCCTGTCTGAGGCTGCTCTGTTATCTCCCACAATGTATACATCGATTTGATTTTTGCTCAAAGTCAAAGATTAAACCAAAGACATGATCTTTCTCAAATGGAAGGCTCTAGTCACATATAAGAGCAAGGCTAGAGTTGTGACAGTTTCCCTTTTATCACTCACTTATTTATGCACCTCCAGTAGTGATGACCGCCTACTTTTTCACTTTCATCAGTGAAGAACACCTATTGGGGAGGGGGGGCAAATGGGTGGGGTACATCCAATATGCGTTAGATGTGTATAAGTTTATGTGCATTGATATCGATAACCCACCAACCCCATCCCACCTCCACCCCAACCGGACATGGGGAGTATCCATTGCTGTCCAAGGCGTCGCTATTATAACATTTTAAGGCGTCATTCTCTGACAGCCGGAAAGACAGCGGGCGCTAAGCACGTCCATTAGTGTGCCCAGCCTCCTGGCCTGTGCTTAAATGTCGCCTGCTTTGAGATCAGGTATCAACGACAAGATATTTAGGTACCGGGCAGTTGGGTTACTCACTACCCGAGCCCGGACGCCTTGTACCAGGTGGTGACAGTCAGAGTGCGGTCATCTAACTGTGATAAATGCACTCCCAACCCGCTCAGGTGTCACTTTGTGACAGGTATATTCGAAATTACGATGTCTCTGGGCATCATAAACTTCCCCATTAAAGAAAGTTAGCGTCTCCCTTTCTCACAATATATAAGAATCATACTCAGGATATAGATCTGCACGTGTTTGTCATACTGATTTGATTTTCTAACAAGTGAAGATGTAGTGTTAGTTCAAGGAATTCGCAACACCATGAATCAGTTGCAAAACCTCCTTCCCACTTGTATGAGTGGATAAGTCTGTATGACTTATCTCTATGGGTGTCGATCATCACCTAATTATCAAACTGACTATTACCAATGCCTTTGACGAGTTCTAGATTTTACATATCTCTTCAAGTGAACAAATAATGCCGCATTTTCATATGCACAAAGATTAGTTGCTCAGTACTTATCTTCTACCAAATAGAATTGCTTAGTCACCATATCTAATGCTTACATTCTATTACCTTTATATAGTTACAATATCCTCGACCATGAATAATTTGTTATGCTTACTCAATTCTTCACGTATTCAAGTCTCCAAGTATTAAAAGCTTACGTTTATAAATGGCTCACTCACCATCCGTTGATGGTTTTATCAATTATTTTGTTATTTGTGATCCTCAGCCAAGCAATGTTGTCCACAGCCGCTCTTTTCTAACCGCATTCCAAGAACAGCTTCCATTTAGTCTCGGCCACAGGCACCGCATATCACAAACAGCATCCAGCCCTATCCTCTGTCCTCCCACCCCTTACTTCTAGTTCTACCTCCTACCTCTATGGATAAAACCATCCCCACCACAAACATACATAGTATGGACATGCTTTCGGTGGGGTTGACTAAATACATCAGGCTTTCTGTCCACAAGTGAATGGCGATCCATTACTGCAGGTAAACACGGGTAGACTCAGGTGTCATTAACATGCTGACTCGCTGGCCCGTTCAGCACGTTCACGGCGTATTGATAACAATGGCTGTTTGTATAATACTCCCCAGTACACGTAGTAAAACACAGGCTGAAATGATTCTACACACAATACTTTGTCTACGTATACCTGAAACGTACCCCGACAAAGAATAAGTAATTAACCCTCACTTTTTGGTTTTAGTGATATTAGAGGATGACGGTGAACGGAAAGGATGGTGAGGATTATAAAAAAAGGATATCAGTAGGTTTCGCGTTGTACATTTATGGAGCTATCTCTGAATCCTTTTGTCAACAGCCTGAAAGACCCGCGTCGATGTCATCGAAAAGGTGTTATGCTGCGATGAAGATGATAGTCTAAATATAAAGATGAAACTAACAATGAGAACCATACAAAAACCTATAATAACATAATAAGGATTTTATTGATGATCATGAGAGAGAAACACACACAATATTTATATATATGACCGTTTCAATTGCTCATGACACTGCCAGATGTTGTAGATCTATGTTTTATATAAACATAAATCTACCACATCACAACCATATACATAGATACACCCTGAAAACCCTTCGTCATATCAACTTCAAGAGAGAAAGTCACGATATTCCTATGGCTTATACCGAACAAGATCTAATGTAGGGGTGCGGTCTCGACTCTAGTCTATGCCAGCTTTTTTAATACAACTGTTCTAGGCTAGTAGACTCTTAGGAGTTGGGATGAAGAGGGGCGGATTAAAAAGTTTCCTCCTGACACCATTATGTCAATACGATCGTAAAAGCGCGTTCATCGTCGTCACGTGATCGGCAGGAGATGCCAAAAGTCGGCGCGCATGCGTACAGACGCCGTCGTCTCCAATGGCAACGCACACAACGTGCCAGCCCTGAGGCATCGAGGGGTATTTGGCAACCCTTCTGTTAAGCTTTCCTATTTAAAGATCGATTTCAAACTCTCTGAAAATGAATGTAAGATGTTGGCGAGCTCAGCAGGAAAGATATAGAAATTATCATTTGAATGCAAGGTGTATTGTGTGAAGTTTCTACTAGAGAGAAGCTATCATAAGATGTACTGATGTCGAAATAACTTTCGTTTACAGACGGACAATAATTATTATGCAAGTCAAAACATGTTTAAAGAATCCATTCTCTCTGCATTTCCAAGACCAAGTGTTTTGATTTTTATCACATAGCTTTATTTTCCTTCAGTCAGATATATCGTCAACTTATCAATACTTAAATGCCGAACTCCAATTAAAGTTAATCTGTACGGTGATTTATATGTGTGTCAAGCAGGTGTTTATTAAATATTACCATGTGTTCCATGCATATTAGCTCATTTCATAGCGACAAACCACTGAACAACGGTGTTCCTACTCTTTGCCACAGTCAATTGCTGACTTTTCAAAAGGAACTATTTCGGAAGAGATTCTTCGAATTCTTACATTAGGTGATAAAGGAAAGTACAAGTTCACACAGAAATTAAGGACTTTCTGCAATACCAACCGTTGCTAAAAACTGCTGTGATCCAAGGAATAGGTCCGACATCCCTCCTCACAAACATCTGTAACGCACGACGAAATTCTCGACTCTTTTAGCAGTCTTCATGAGAAAGGTAGAAGCTGATGTTATTTTAGTCATGGGCGTATTCCGCATCGAGACGGAACTGCCTTGAACCACTCTCTGATGGAAGACATTTTCCTTTATAGGCACCCATCAACTAACCCCAGCTTTTACAGAAGTCATTTAGATGTGTCGTCTGTTTTAACTTCGTCTCTGTTCCTTAAACATAATAAACGAATACCAGCCGTTTATTGCAATGTAGGGCTGTGTAAGAGTCAGGTATCATATTAGGTACCTAACTGAGAACTGAGCACTAGGCCCTCCGTAGAAACATGTATTTAGGTAGTGGCGCAGCGCACGTATAGAATAGAACTAGAGAAATAGAGGCTGGTAAAAAGAGTATGGGGCTTGATGCTGGTTTCATCGCCCTTGATCTGCCCTATTCCGCTGTGCATAGCGCGCGGGAGGAATGAGCTACAGGCTGTGCTTGACGCCTGTTGACAACCACCATAATCTACACGATGAACTTTGACACCGAGGCGTTCAGACATCGGCGGCAGGAAGGGACATGATTGAGCTCATACACCAGGCTATAGTAATGAAAAAGGACCACATAAAAACTACAAGGACCTGGTAATTTTAATTGGTAAATGGTAATGTATTAAAAGGTGTTATTCTGTCTGTTATTTTTTACATTTGGATATCTGTCTACAACATTCGATAAATTATGTCATCCATTACTTCTTAGTAATGGAAGGCAGTGTAAAAATAACATCATTTGACAGAGTAGCAGGTGAGGCTACCATGCTAGGCCAAACTAGGCGACATATATAATCCCGTCTTTGATAAATGGAACGACGTTGCAAAATAAACACCACGCCCCATGACCTTGAAGCCTGCCTCAAGATTAAGGAATAAAAAAAGATCAGGCTAGAGCTTGCCTCAGGTTTTAAACTAACATCCCTCACCAAAATTAAAACTCCACTCCGCCTATATAGTCAAGGTTTGGGAGCGACAAACGCATCCTACGTTCGCCATTTTGATTTATCTGGTCGAGGTGGCATAATTTCCGGCGTCGCACTCATTATGTATCGTGTTCATCCGCGGTCCACCGTTCTGCCCGCTGCCGCACACAGGCCGGATCTATATTTTTTTCAGACAGGTATCAAATATTCATACATTGTGTAATGGTATAGTCCGTGCATGGTTACTGGGGGCCGTTGAATATATAGGGATCGAACGACTAGGCCGACGAGAGAATAGTGTCTGGGGGGACAAAGACAATAATTTGAGGGCAGTGTCGTTGAACAAATAATGTCCTTGATCTTTGTCCTGATCGTGACCTATATCCTTATAAGGAGAGTTCATGATGAAAGCGGTTAGAACGACTCGTAATCAGATGGTTCAGAGTTCAAATCCCAAAAAAAGCTCAATTAGATTTTCCCCCTTTTTAAAAGAAAAGAAATTTTTCTGTAGTGGGTAATCTCATTCAAAGTACTTTGAATGTTAGGAGGTCTCAAAGATTGTTTTTCAACGTGTGTATCAATCATTTATTGATTTGCACAATCTTCAGTAAGGACACCTGTAGAGGTCGTCTACAAATGGACAATATGGAGCTCGGGGACACTGTGGGTCAGGGGGCCATCTTTAGGTCCTAGCAGGAAAATCTACATATTATCACACCCCGGATCAGCGAGCTATTTAAGGAGAGGAACCTAATAACAGTTTAATAACACCTATCTTCCGTAGGTAGAGAAATCCTAGGCTCATTTGACTGAATTTGATCATGCGATAGGAAAAATATGCTGCCAGACAGGTCAGTTTTCGCCCTTTGGGGAGGAGAGTTACTAACTGAAGGTAGTGCCATATAGTAGCGGCAACTAATTTCATACTTCATGATTATAAGAAGAGCTAACTAAATTTTTCAGATATTCTCCCTCTTACGCTGCTGCTTTGTATTCAAGACCACAATTGGCATATTTCTGCTGGTTTAATCTGCTATTTAAACGGCCATAAGGGCAATCCACCGGGCAAGTATCTTGAATTTTAGAAGGGCGCAAGGATCGTTTCCAAATTTATATATAATATTCAAATGCTTCTTTCGTTACCAACTTCAGGAAAGACACCAAGCCATGTTGAACGCTGGCCATCCAAAATCATCAATTACTCCAATGAACCATTTTATTTGTATTTTATTGTTAGTCCTTCCTTTGTCAGCGGGGAAGTTAACTTTTAAGCACAAACCTTTTGGTAGGTTGTAAACTAATTAGTACCATTTGAATATTTAGCAGCGTTGTTTTCAGCTGAAAATTATGTTAGGAAACACGCTAAAGAGTCATATAATAAACACTCCTTGCGGTGTTTTTTAATTTAAAATCTGTTTTTGACAAATTTTGAGAGGTGCTCAGTTCTTCTATTTGAAAATATGGTACCTCGTTTACAAGTTAGATCCTTACTATCAGATTTTAACTCAGCATAGATAGCATGTGCAGAGTGATAGAGTAGAAAGGGAAAAAAACTGAAAAAATGTGCCAATTTATCGACTCATTCACCTTTCCTATTTGAGACGTGCATCTAGTTTGACTACCTGCTTGAGGGCAGCAACTCTAGTATCTAAAAAGTATCTATCAGCCTTAAATCCATCAGGTTACGTTCTATTCTGAACGTCTTAAAGCTCAACCTATGTGATGCTTTTTCTATCTAAAGCCTCGATCGGAAAACAATTCCACGGTTTGCTCTGAGATGGGGGTGGGGTTCATACTTTGACCTTTTCCTGCTGCCGAGCGTGTTGTTTACACGCATTAGTCACGAGGTGATAAATCAACTACTGTTACTTTTGATTAGCTCCCTGCAAACCACCTGACCCACATTTACCTCCCCAAACACACACAGACACGATCAACGCTCAACCAGACCTACATACATTACTAAAGGCCATTTTCCACTGGCCCAAAAAAACGGCACTGATCATTTGAGTTCTCTTATAAGACTCTCGGTGGTGGCTAACGACTGTCCGTCGTTAGCTAAAAATTGGTGCTAACGACTACACGTCGTTATCTAAAAGTTGTTGAGGGTGCTTTGTATGCCTTGTTTCTGCCGTGTTTGAAGGTCAATATTGACATAATTGTCCTACAAAAACAATAACCATTACCAACTGTTTCAAACCCCATTGAGTCTGTTGGTCGTTGACCAAGTCAGTCGGTGGTGGCCTCATTGCATAGTCCATGCTAAATTAATCGGTGAACACTTCTCTGCATGCCTGTTTCCATTCACTGATTTGGCGTCGGTGTACCCTCGGTGGTTCCCGACTGCAGATTGGTGGAGAATAGTCTGCCGGTGGAGAACGTCTTATGGAGTCAGAGAATAGTCAAATAGAAAACGGAGTTTAAGGCAATGGGTATACGAGCACCATTTGTCTGTTTTTTTTTTATCAAGTTGGCATGAATAATGAGTAATTATTTATTATCATTTTGTGCAGTCTCTAAAGACATATATCAGCTCTTGCAGGGATGGCGCACAACTACCATACATTTATCATTTAGCAGCCCCCATTATTCATCATATTCTATAGAGGATCCGTATATTGACGAAATACGGTAAAAGGAAACGCAGATTTAGCACAGAACCGCATATTCTCGCAGGAAATATAATGATTTATGAGAAATAAAATGACAAGAGAAACGGAAACCCATCTGAAAACCTGCAGATTAAGGGCTTGAAGAAATGAGACGTCATCACTTTTCATTGAAGGAAGACCCTTCAAAACTGAATACTATGGCAAAGAAAGTGAGAGATCTTCTTTGCTTCAGAAGCCATGAAGGCCACAGGAAGAACGGGAGAGATCCGAGCTGAAGGATTGCAATGCTCGTGGAAAATTGCGGCGGGGATGGGAAAGAGAGACAATCTTATCGTTATTGAATATATACATGTATTCGTGAAGAGCAAATAAATCCTTCCCATCTGATCCGTTATTGGGAACTTGTATCGCATATGTACACAACAGATTGAATGAACCGGCTGAAGCGGTACCCGCTGAAAACTAGCCTGTCATGTCTGTCGAATATGCCGCTTTTCTTTTATTTATCTTACAGAATATTTAGTGAAAGATGTATGTTATAAGCTTAAATCAATAAAAGGATTTGAGATACAGAGAGAGTCTACCTCTGACACTGCCTGAGGTAGGAGCTTCTAGCTCTGATGCGGTGCATCAAGAATAGATTCAAGAATCCTCCAATATATATACTATTTGAAATATGCTCAACCACATTCTTCAGATATTACTTGGCGGGCAACTGTCATACAGAAACACACAGAGAATGATAGAGAGAGAAAGATAGAGAGAGAGATCGGAAAAGATAAAGGGGGAAAGAGAGACTTTACTGAGACTTAGGGGAGACTGGCGAGAGAGGGGAGACGGCCCTATGGCTTTTGGCTGTGGTGCCTGCTTGTACTGAATTATGCAGGCTTTTGTCCGCTGAGAGAAAGTAAATCAGAAATAATCACTGGCCTGGCCAACACCGACAGCCAACTACCACAGGAGAACTGCTTAATTTGCGGCCCGTGAAGCCATGTAGTAGCAGCCATTAGTGTATGATAGCAACTAATGCCTGTAATTGACTGGGTAATGAGTCTCAGACATTATTAGTGAGGTGCCCTCCAACGCAATTCTGCATAAATATGCTAAGACACATTGCATTAGGACCCCCGGCGATATTCGTACCGTCTGCAGACATGAAATTAAGATTGGAACGGTGACAATCAGAACATTCACCGAATTCTAATACATAGTTAATGAAGGTGTGGGAACCGAGCAGGCAAAGGCTTTCAACCACTTAGGAAATCAAATGTTGTGGAGCATGTCTTTGTTAAATCCCTCGATATCTGTTGTTAATGCCCTTATATTGTGATACTGAAATAACTAGGCATTGTCCTCACGCAATCAGGTACAAGCCTGGGTGAGTTATCAAAGTGAGCAACTCCAGAAATTGACTCTAAATACATGTGGTGCATCTTGCAGTGATCAGGGGGCGTTTAATATCTGAAAGAACCTTCCCATGACTATCGGAGGACTGTCATAGGATGGTCCGGTTTGTTTAAACTTGTATAGCCCTTTTTAAGGACAGCAAAAATGATGGACACTTGGAATGTCATTTCAGGTCGTTTAATAAAACTGTCACAGTCCTGCACCACCTCGATCATGAAAACAGTCCTTTTGGAAGGATATTTCAATAAGTGTCCTTTCTTTGAAGGTGGTGGCCTAACCAGTAACTATATAAGTTCAATGTTCCAACTTTAGGAGTATCCGTCAGAGTTTCTTATAATGGCTGAGCGTGTGATACCTCCTCAACAATGCCTTGATATTTTCCTTGATTACAGACTCATTGACTAAACATTCATTATCAAAATCCGGTACGACATACACTTACAACAAGGTAAATTTATGGTTCACTGAAATATTTTTAGAGATAATGTACAGGTATAGAGTCTAGTTTTTCCTCCACAGACAAAGTAAGTATTGCCATTAAGAGCGATAGTATGTTCAAAGGCATTTGGTACTAGTGGAGGTATCGACCAGGGATCATGCCAGCAATCCAATAGGTATTTAAGGAGAGCAGACTATTCACGTATAACAACCCCTGTCTCTGTAGAAATCTTGTATAGTTAGTCTTCTACGATTGAATTTGATCCTAGGCTAAGAAAAATAGGCTGTCAGACAGGCTAGGGTGCCTTTGGGGAGGAGAACCTCTAATTACTACAGGTAGTGCCACATATTAACGTTTTGTTAACTAATTAATGTTAGGAAAAGCAAAGGACACTGAGGATAGAGAAAGGATGAGACAATCAAATGTGGACACTATTTATTTAACTCCCCCCATCCTTATCATTGACCTCCCACAACGTCTCCCATCTTGGTCATTATCCTTGTCACTGTGCCCAAATGTTAAACGCTCCCCAGGTGTGGATAATTGCCGGATATAACATGGAATCAGGGATTCTGCATGATATACCCTAAAGCGGGATTCACACATAGAGACTAATGTAGCAAAGACGACTGTACTTCACACATTTTCCCTAGTCTCAGACAGGTTTTCTTTGGTACAAAGTTTTCATGGCATTAGGCTTTTACCAGTCTCAAGGAAGAATGGCTAATTTGATTAACATGGAAGGACACACCGGGTACATAGTCTCAGACATAGTTACAGTTAACACTCACCCTGGGACTCAACTACACATGAGATGAATGGTGTGAAACATGTGACCCTGTTTGCTGGCCTCCCATGGTTAGGTTAGGTACTCAGTCAGCGACTGAGCAGTTGGTCTCACAATAATGCTCCTGTAAATTTTATACATGTTTGAAATCAAAATCGCATGGGATTCGGTGACTTGTTGGAAGTAGTTGTTGCCGACAGTTGCATGGGAAGAAACAGGTCTCAGGGAAATCGAAACCTATAATTCAAGACAAAGGGATTGTGTTCCAGTACAGATTCTCAGCCGGATTTGTCTCAGACAAACACCCTGTGAGGTACATAAATCTCACCCTATGAATTCCACTTAATAACCAAAATGTATGATTGGAATCACATTCTGCAGGAGGTTAATATTCTTTGGTCTATGTAACGTAGGGTTATATATTTAGTGGTGAATCTTGTTATTTCTAGATCAAATTAAGCTATTCAGTGACAATTATCATCGACCTACAGAAACCACACCGTTATCTAAAACGGTTATAAATGGCGCTCTAAGATACTTTGCATATAGAAAGTCACACATTTTCAGCTCGGATGTTGCAATGTTTCAGAGATTGTATCATGTGTATGCAAAATGTCTAATTAGGATACAAACATGTAAGGAAGGTGGTGCAGCATTACCGATCCAGTGATCGACTGGAGAGAATTGAGCGGTCCTGCCTTAATCCTGGTATCAGGCTTTCTATCGGGGTGTGGTTGGGTGTTTTCCTAATTTAATTTGTTACTCCGATACGAGGAATGTTGAATCTCATAGGAACTCCTTCAGTAAAAGGATAAACTCATTATATACTGCCACCACGTGAGACTAGCTGCTACATGACATCACTATATACTTTCCATAATCAATCTATGCTACCAGCAACCTGTCCATGCAAGAACCTGCCCACCTACTGACATGCCCACCCACCGAACTCCCCACCTACTTGCCTACTCTCCTACCTGTAAACGTAAACCCATCACCCTGCCCATCTAATGACCGGCCTGCCTAGCCATCAACCTGCCGATCTATCAACCTGGCAACTCACCTACTAACCTACAGACCTGCTCACCAACAAACCTGCCAAACAACTACAAAATCTACCTCTCACCGAAGTTGTTACTTCTCTTTTTGCATCACTTTTATAAAATCGCATTCTTCCTCTGAAAAGGGATCATGCACAAGTTTGCTCTAGTTAGTTTAGATGTTGCCATAGTTAAGATATGTCTCCAACTCTCGACACCAACGCCAGACTCTTTTCACAAACAATATGAGTAACTCATTTTGAACAGGTCATGTCAGACTAACCCTAGTGTATAGTTCAGTTCATCTCTGCCTTGACCACTTAATGTCAGTCCAGACCCCCACCCAAAGACCGGCTCTCAATTTCTTCCACTGCCCCACCTACCCAGAGCAGCTCACTTGGGATCGTTTTGGGCGTGAGTAATCCGGGGAGCAACTCGGCAGGAGCCCCCCATAAACCTGCCCTCCCCACGCCACGTGGTGTATGGACATCCATTAGTCTGTTGTGCGCTTTTCTCTCTATCGTTCTTTTGGCCTGAGCAATCGGGCCGGCAGGCAGAGCAGCTTCGTGAGCAGTTCATCGAGGACGACAGGGAGACCGGCACCAGTAGCTATCTGGCCTGGCACTAGACCTTTGCAAATGTTTTACCTGTGAGGTACACAGGTCTGGCATGTTCTCTGGGAATGGTCTAAGCGTAGACAAGCTCATATAATCTACGTTAGATATGCGCCTGGAAGCAGTGCGTGAAAAAAGTATGGATGAGTATCTGTTTTAATGCATCATAAAAAAAAGTGGAGAATACGTGGTACATGCCAGTTATAAGTCATAAAACGTAAATACGCACCAACAGACGTTAAACGACGTAGGTCAGCATGATAGAACGTAAAGCTAAGACATACAGATTAACCACCAACTCTGAGAACATCAATATTGTATTAGGAATAAACCAAGCGGACAATGTATTCCTAAAGGTATTACATTTTAAAGGTGTACATAGATTGAGCGTTTTCATTCTGTACGATACTGTTTACCAGATATAGATTACCTAAATTGAATCCAAACTCCATTTGACTTATTCCTGTGATGTCAGTTGATATCTACACCAATTCATATTGGTAGATAACGTAGGCAATTGGATATAGATAGAATCCTTATTTTTGCGTCGTAACATTCGTTTCTTGTAGTCTGAGAAGACTTGATAAATCACATAATCCCTTTTTACAGACAAGGCAAACTTCTTGATGCGGCCAATTTATCCATCCAAATTAATCTATATTTCTTTTACTTTCTGGTCTTTTGCTGTGCATGCAGTTCTTTTGCCCAATTGGATAGACACTGAAGTACCACATGAAATAGAGAATACTTGGAGCAGGTTAACCAGTTTCAATACTAAGATTAGTGACAGCTTATGCGTGCATGTAATTCAATTTGTCAGTTTTATTTGTATTGTATAGTTAGACTGATTACATTAAATAATATGAAAAAAAACAACAATTAGTGTTGAGATATGCTACATATCTTGGTATTTCAGGATACCTCATAGTGGTTTTGTAACAAACTAACATTATCCGAGATTGATTCTGCCCTGTAATGTAAATACTCCCATCCTAATAAATCTAAATAGGTATCGATTTCATGAGGATCAGCATCCATTACGACAGGCGAAATGGACACTTAATCGCTAAACAGGATGTGAACTAGGGCCAGGATTATCGTAATTCCCGTGCTACAAAATTTACCTAAACAAATTGTCCGATGCAATAATTTCAAAAGACCCTCAATATCTAGCGTCCTCTAATTAATTCATCCTGCACCAATGCACACAAAGTTGTTATTAATTTTTGACGTGGGGGGGGGGGGGGGGGACAATCTGAACAATTGTATGAAATATTGATTTTGTTATTACACTACAAATTCGCGAACAGTTTCAATATCGAATTTCAGAATTTGTGTAGTACATCACCTGCGTCATCAGGTATTTACGCCTAGACATGCTGCAGAATATAACGTTTAAATGACTGAGACAAATCAGTGTTGTTTGCCCTTGATGCTACTTCATGCCTCGTGGCTTGATGAATATTCATAACCGGTGAGGGATCGGGGGTTCATATTGTGACTGTAATACGACCTAGGGAAGTCTTTGAACCCTTTTTATCGCCTAGGTGATTTATCAAATAATTGATCACGATTACATCAAACAAAACATTACTCCCGTGTCAAAAGACAAATGGCATGTGGAGAATGATCGTTAGGACGTTGTGGGCTGCATGCGGGATTGGCCTGACTGGAGTTAGTCGAGTGGAGGAGCCCAGTACTCAATCTCCCGGGCCGAAACCTCACTCTTCTAACAGTGTTCAGGCAATGGTACTACAACACTCACCAACAGGGGCCTGTTGAATAATTTAGCTTCGTACATGAAGACCCTTTTCTGTACGCCAAAAAGACCAAGGGATCTGTTGAATAATTTATGCCTGCGAAAGGACAGGTACAAGGAGATCTTGTACGAGGGCTATTGGTTGATGATATGCAAGGTTGTTCAGCCTAAATCATTCTACCTGACCAAAGGTCGTCCATATTAGTGTTGAATTAGGTTTACCCACATTGTCACTGGGTCTTGGTGGCTTCTAGAAGAGAATCTTAATGTACGACCCTAAATCATTCAACACGCCCCTGGTACTATATAATTCAACTTCATTCAACACTTATTGATATCCTTTGGTCAGGTAGGAAATTTTTAGCGAACGAGCCTGAATATTATCAAACGATGACCCTCATACAAGATCTCCTTTTACACTGTACTTGTGTCATCATGAGTTATTCAACTGACCCCTGTATTGCTACGACTGGGACAATTGGCAACAGCCCTTTCTTTGCCACTAGCACATCACTTTTTCCATTCTCAACATCATCTCTACTACTTAAAGCCCTACCATTGATATCCCCTACTTTCACCACACCACAACTAGCAATTATACTAACATTGTCAACAACAAATGTCGTACATTACCACGACTACTATGGTAAGTAACAACACTGCTTTTGATATCGATACTACCATCATCATCACTGTTTCATCATCACAACAAATGACGTCATTGTCACCACTAGTACCAAATTCATTAACCCCCATTGTATCATCACCATTACTAGCATCCCTGTCTTGACCACTACAAACACTATCATCAACACCACTAGTGCCACTTTAGCCACCACCATGCGAATAAAACAATTAATAGCAATATTGTCTTCACTGTCACCGCCATCATGATCAGCATCAATACTATTGGCTACATGTGGAAGAACGCCCTTCCTGTGGTATTAGTGTAGGTGAAAAAAAAGAACTATTGAAAGAGGCATGATTACAACAAACATCATCGCAACAACAACATCAAGAGACACCAGCAAAGATTAACCTACTTCATTAACACACCCTGATCTGTCTGTAAAGTAACGTCCACCACCATGAACCATACCAAAATAGGTACCTACCGTGTCCCTCCACTTCTGCTCAACCTACTCCAAAATAATCCTCCACTACCCACAACGCCGCCTAACCCAATACAACATCCCAAATAGAACCGCCCTCGAATGCATGACCCCTGCTACATCCCTAAATCCGCCTCCCTCTCTCTGTCATCTCCAATCCTATTGGAGGACTGCTCCAGTGGTACCCAGCCTGTATCAATACTGCCGCCTACAATGGTAAGCCCCAGGACACACAGACACACACAGCGCCTGCCCGCTACCAGCGTTAGTAATTACCCCTACTTCATAATTCAGGCGTGTTTTGTGGGGTGAGACCACAGGGTGGCCGCGGGCCCCTCCCTCTCTGGGGGGCCGGCCGCATACTGAGGTGTGCCCGGTTGGAGGTATTGCTTTCTCCCATCTCTCCATCCCAAAGCTCGCGAATACTAAGCACCCGCCAAGGGACAGTCTAAGGCTCTGCCGAGCCATATAGGTGCTGCTCTGAGCAGCTCAGTCTTACGTCTTAGCAGCAGTAGCCCCTCTGCAGTGGAGCTCTAGTCCATGTATTGTTCGTTAGATTGGAGCTGGGCAGCCTATATAGCTTGCATTTGCCTATGGCGTGCTGGCTTTTGTGTAGAAAGCGAAAGTTATGAGGGCACCACCATTGAGAAGAGGATAATACAGTTTTATCTCCTTGTGGCTGTAAAAGTTGGGGTAGGTTACAAACATGAACAAAGGCGATTATACTCTTATTACCGGCTTGCATGAGTGGGCATGATTCCAATATTGCCACGGCCTCATCCGAATAATAACTACAATATACCACGAATAGGAAATCTATGGCGTCGGTTTATTGCACCTATCGTATATAACCTAAATGGGGATATACATTGGACACTCATGTAAACTAGAACGAGTTGTAATGTGGTTTAGACTGACATTCTTCTATACAAAGTCTACACTGGCCGGTAATCAATGGGCTGGTGGTAACCCTACCAAGTATACATCTGCATTTCTCACTATTAAACTATATCGCTTTCTAATTATGTAGAAAAATATCAAATGGTTCTTTGATATAAAACATGGGTTTCCGTTTTCGTTTGACCGGTGTGCTAAAAATGTCTGTGTAGACTGATAAAATGATTGAATTCTGACGGCCTTTCTCACTATATGCTTGTTCTAGAATACCACAGATAATTATAAGCAGTTGCTATATATCCAACATTAAGAAATCAGAATATAACGCTGGTAGAAGGACTTATTCTCACAATAACCAAAAGAAAACAAGTTTAAAGGGGGTTTCCTCTTTACACTTGATAACCCAAACATATTTCTTATTCACTAAATTTGGGAATGTATTGTGTCTCTGCACCTAGCGTTTGATATACGTTTGGCTTATGAGGTGTGATTCAGGCTGGAAAGGCACACCCAAAACTTTGCTAGGCACCTCAGTGCATAAGAACAACAGGTAGGAGATTTAGTTATGACACTCTATGATTCCTATTGCAAACATACCTTTAGCTAAGAGACAAATGATACATAAAGCGAATCAGAAACATAAGTCTAAAGGAGAACACGATGAATAGGTAAACACGTCTTTTATTTACCTTTGCTGATATCATCCATTCAATACGATTTTCAGTTCTAGAGGTGGTTCCTTCATCCCCGTCCCATGCCCTACACACCAGGAACAAGTGTATTAAGTCTGGAACGGTCACGACATCCGGAAGCTAGACTTCTCGGAAGCCACAAAGGTCAATGCCAGCTGGTAAAGCCCCGGATGACCGCATGCGTGTTAGGACCTATGTAGGCGTGGGTGGGAGTGGCACAATGGGGAGGGTTGGTAGTGGCAGTGGGTCAGGTAAACTACCTTGTTAGGATGTGCTCAACAAGAGGACCTCCAGTAACCTCCCCACTTGACATGTACATCTAAATTGCAAACGCTCTTACACAGAGAAGTGCAATTATTATAGTTTCCCCTATCAAACCATATTTGCTTACAGCGGTCAGTGGAAATATGGCCTCATAAATCGTACGTGCCTCTATTGAAAGAGAAGTTATTATACTTGGAGCAGCACTCTTACTGGTTTCCTTCCCTCACGCCAAACTGAATCCTGATAGATAGTCGTCCTTGAAGGCTTTCAAAATGTATTTAATGTAGAACCAAATATCGTTGATAATAAGAGCATCGTAACTTTGCTCGTGATCGTCAATCAATCTATATGTAAAAACGACTGCCTTGCTGAACATTGTAGGTATATAACTCTCCGAATAGCATACCTGTTACCATCATATTCCGTGTATTTTAGTAATATCATCATCATCTTATAGATTAGCCAATACCAAAGTCGTAATATCACCATTATCGATCATTGATAGGAGTGATGTCATTATGTGTGAGCGGATTATCAAATCAATGCCAATATCAAGGGGACATGAACTTAATATTATCATTGTGCTTATTGTTAACCAGCGCCAAACTTCAGATTCCATGTACTACTATGACCATCGACTATGGTTACACGTGTAGAATCGAAAGACACATGAATAAGTGTCATGCCAAATGAATATGTATGTCTACATAGATCATTCATAATCATCTAGGTGTGTCTCGACACAAATACTTCATTCAAAGAAATTTGAAATAGTAGTGTGCCAAAAAAAACCAAGTCTATCTCATGTAATTAGTGCAAATAGGTGTTGACAACTCTACAATTTATTTATTCCATAGATTTCGATATGATTTTCTTGCAACATTGCTACCTTATTGCAAATTATTGGCGCTAACACTACATACATAGTTTCACGGGCTATGTCGCAGAATGCTGTCAGAAAGTTAAATGTCTTCCTGGGGCAATCTGTATGGAAGGGAATTCAATCCCTATCCAAGAAATCAACTTTCATTTCTTAACTCTTTCTCTCTCTCACTGGAAACTCTCAATCAGCAAGTCTGTTGACAGTAGTTGTTGGAATAACATGGGGGAGAGTAATATCTTATTGGTTTTTAAAACCAACATTGCTCAGCAGTAATTGACAGCATGCCAGAGACAGTGCAATTTGAATTGACTTTCGTTTATCAACATGCCTGAAAGACTTCATAACATGTTGGGTGCTGAAGAGAGTGACCATTCATTTGATTATCAATGTATTATGTGTGTTATTCATACTCATGATATTTATGTTTTCATCATCGTCATCGTATGAACGTAATTCCACTGACATGTCATGTGGTTCAGTAATACTCACATATCAATGGTGTTTTACTAGCGAGCAGTGGATCGGAATTTACTTTACTGTGCATCTAGACCGTGCTGCTCATGCGGTTGACCCAGGAGATAATCCCTACCTCCTGCAGGAGAGATAGGCACCGGCGCTGGGGCTCCTCACATTTATTTGTTGAGGGGTGTCGGGTGTCGGAAACAATTTCCGCTATTTGATAAGGTCATGTAGAGAGTCGAATAACGATGACATGGAAGCTAAGCCCCCTTAGTTAGTGCCCACTCAAAGAGTCAGAATGTACAACCCACACTGATAGCCCGATTGTAGCACCTGGATGTGACCATCCATACATTAATATTTCGCTGCTTGAAGTCAATGTAATTTTACTGCAACAGCAGAAAGGGCACTTGAATTTCCTGGTAATCATGCAGATGTATTGGCTTATCCCCTCGGCGTGTGAGCTCGAGACCTCATCAAGGTATTCACCAGTTAGACATGATCTAAATGGTAATCTGTGCTGGAAAGACCTAGTGGTATTGGCCAGACATTTGTATTGGCTTCTTCGCGAACGATGATATTACCAGAATGCTTGTTTTCAGCTAAGGCCGCCGAGGCAGGAACACTTTACAAAAACATACCTTGATGGGAAATGTCTTCAAATTTGATCAGAAGGAAAGGTCAAGATACTCAGCCTTTGAATTGTGCTCTAAGAATTTGCCTTAGAAGAATATATGAAGTTTCTAAATGATCACGGTCAATTTGATAACCTTTGATAGCAGAGAACAAGTCAGTTTTAGAAGAAATATCTGATAGGTTAAGGACAGTACATCGTTTTGTGTGGCCTATGTGAAACATTGTGGAAAGGGTGGAGGATTGTTAGAATAGTATAGATCTTGTCAGCGACAATGTGGTTGAAACACACGTCCACTTGTAAAACGTCTTAAACCGTCTTCTTTTATCACATTAAATAGACGTATGCATAGGCATTATATAGTTACGCATTGTACATATTTATATATACTATACTACATATTTACATTAAGATACATCATTTCATCATATGACGACGCTGCCTCCTTGAATATAATTCAAGTTTGACTCCAATCTTTTCATATTAACTTTCTCTCTAGTCATAAGCTCTCCCACTGCTGAATCATGCTGTATTATACAATGTCAATACCGTTACCAAGGTCTGGCTGACCGGCTTTTCAACCTTCTCCTCCCATGGCCCGACGCGCATGCGCCAAGAAATAGTCCCGGCAGGGGGACTAATTTCCTACCCCGCAGAGTCCTTCGAATGGCGCTCCGGGAGCTATTCCGGGCCTCCAGCACCTAAGCGGTCAAGAGTTGATGTCTTGTCAAGTGGGTGTCTGCCCGCCTTCTTACCCGCCTCTTCTCCTTACCCGCATACACCCTGTCTCTTATATCGCCATCCCTCCCCACCTCTTACCATTCCCCTGTCCACGTCTCAGTACCATGCTCCTTGGGTAAATAGAGCCCTGGGCGGGGCAGAGGGGAAGAGGGTATAATCGACCGCCAGTTACTGTATCTCCACTTGTGTGTCAGCACCTAACCAGCTACATCAGCTCTCTGTCTTTATCTCACCCCTGGTATTTTCCCCATAAATTCAAAATTGGGATCTTGAACACAACGCCGATTTGGTTCTTAAAAAAACTCATTGGAGAATTTCGTCACAAATGTTTGCCGATTGATCAATTTGAGGGGTTAGATGAATTCAGAAATCTATTCAGGTTTATGGTCAGAGCTCGATACTAGCTCGTTTGAATCGCTACACAATTCACGCGACTTCGCCTGGTGAATTACTACGCAATTCAAACTCGATGGCATATGAGCTCTGACCGTAAACGTTCATAGGTTTTCTCTATAGAGCCGTTATCTTTAGTTGTGTATGGCATTTTGCCATTCCCCTGTCAAAGGTGAAGTGCCATCTGGGACCAACCTGACGCTTTGGTTACCCTCAATAAACACATGCGGATAAATACTTATTTTCTCCTGGGAAAATATCCTTATCGTTTTTGCCACTGCTGTATCTCTTTTCCCAAATACTTTACTAGGAAACAGCCGAGTTGCTAAGACGAAATCATCGGGATGTTTTGGCAGAACGTAATACCATTCAACGCAAAGCTAAGTAGAGCAGTTGACAAGAAATCTGCAATTAACCAGAGAGAAGAAAATTCATCTAAGAAAATTGAAAATATGAAGGATATTCCACTAGTGAAAACAACATAGAATAAAGCCTAAGCAGCTAGAAAGCGCAGACGGATGAAGAAAGCTATGGAGTTCCGTGATAGGCCAGTTAATTTCGGAAGACGTATTTATACAAGTATTTATGAATGCTTTCACACAATAAAGATGTATTGAAAAATACTTATTCTTTTGGGCGTGTTCTTACTAATTAACCTGTGGTGAATTTTACACGGAACTATGCCTTAAGACACCGTTCCTAGTGGAATAACGAGAAATGGAGTAAATATTTGCCGTTATCCATTCTACTAATGCCACTGCATGCACAAACATGTGGTGAAGAACAAATTAGAATAGGTCATCTATCACCGGCAGTGAGCGGTTGACAACCCATGACAATGCAGTCTGTAATAGAAAGCGTATTGAGGTTGCGCCAACAAGGAAGCCTTGATCATATTATCGTTTTAATAACTACATGACCTTCTTTCAGATAAGCTCTTCAATGTTAAAGGTTGATGAATCTTATCAGGTAGATGCTGATAAAATCACTGCATGAAAACCATCATTTTACATATGAATGCGCCCGGTGTCTATAAGTAGGTATTTTGCGTCTACAAGATCATCTTAATCTCCATGTGTATACACCTCATCTATGGTCTTATATATAAGCGTCCAGTGAACAGGGCTTCACTGAGAGCGGGCGGGGGGAGGTGGCGGGGGGGTGGGGGGAAGGGCTTCCTACTGAGGATACCTGTACTTCTACCAGCACAAAGGGGCGGGAAGGGGTGTGGGCAGAGGGTATTTTCTCTCGTATACGCCGGGTGTGAAATACAGTCAAGATGCGTCTGTCGTATATAAGGCCTGGGCGTATATAAATGAAAACAAGTCAATATTCAGCCAATACATGCACTTCCGTGATGGCGTATATGTGAATAAAATGGTGGTTTTCGTGTAGTGAATGTATATCAGAAGAAGCTTGATATAAGAAATATCAATATATAAGAAACAATGAAATCTCGAGGAGTCGGAAAGGTTATTTGAGAGGACTTTTTTTTCATATATGTTATATTTTTGTGTTCAAAAGACAGGAACGAGAAATAAATAGGTTTTTTTCACTTGCTGAAGAAGCAAACGAAAACATTATAAACGTAATCGAATACCATTTGACATCCGTAGTTATCCCCAAAAATGGTCTTAATAGCTACAAGAAATCAAATGTTTTCACATTGGATCGCTTACGGCTGAAATAAATTAACATCGCTTCTCTCCTTAAGCTGCACCTGTCCTCAGAGAGTTTTTCACGTTAGACCGAGATGTAAAATACGACACCAGTTTATCACCAAGTCAGCTCTAGGCTACCGCCCAACAGCCAGCCGAGACTTATGCCCTGACGAAGTTTCACACAGCTGTAAATCCAGCCTATTAGTAGTATGCACCAACCCCACCTTCATACCATACATCAGGATAATCTGCGGATAAGATTACCGTAATCACCTCACAACTGAGTTAAACTGCCCATTATCCACAGCCCTTGCCCGACTATTCCTCGACTGAAATTCCAGTTTATGGCGATGGGTCCCGTGAGGCGGGCGCCGTAATTATATATAAACCCCTCTGTGGGCACCGCATCCAGAATATCTACCAGCCTGGTGTGCTAGTGGGTAAATGGGAGGCCCGTATGGCTGCCATTTCAGATATAAAACTCCCCATACCGAAAGCAAGGGGAGATTATAAAGCCCGCCATGCTAAGGAGGATACGCAATGGAATCCAAGAGAAAGAAAGAAAGTGCTATAGTTTAAGATGTCAATTTAGTTTTGTGTTATTGAGACGAGTTTATGTTCGTAGTAAAAGATGGTTATCTAGCTCGGTGTCAATGACTTACAAAAGTTCACTGCACCATTGTAGATTGAATATCAAGTAGTGCCTTATTCAAGTGTCTCATATAGCACTAATTCACTTTCATAATTATCGCACCGGTCCCCTTGAAGTCCACTTACTGTCACCGTCCCCTAATAATCAAATAATATACTTTAGATCGTTTCGAGTATTATGCAATTGTACCGTTTGTATTCAAAACAGGAGCCAAATAAGTTGACCAATACGTTCTTATAAAGAACTAATAACATTAAAACAAGGGCGTCGACCTGCAGGGTGAGAGGATAATGGGCATCGATAAGTTATCGCCTAATTGGAATAAGTCTACCCTAGTCCCCATTGCCGGTAGTTAAGTGGCAACCCAACACTTTCGTCTCGACAAGAAACTAGGCTACAATACATCATGGAAAGTCCCAGACACATTCCGAATCCTATTTGTTTAAGAGAAAAAAAAATAATAGGAAACCGATTCATGATAAATCAAGGTACAGATCACGAATCAGAACTGAACACAGGATGTTCCACCTCTTCATTGTCAATAAATAACGGATTTCCTTTCTGTCTGCCTACAGAAGTTACAGCCGTATTATCAAAAGGGATTCCTAATCGCTTCCTATTGCCTTACATCGTTCATAACCGAACGTTTGGTATTAAGTACAAGGGCTTATTTGGTAGGACATGTCGTATCCTTGACCTCTGCTCGACCATATACAACAGTGAGCTAATTTCGTGATGAATATAGTTAGTGACATGAGTAGCATAGAAATACACTCTACCTTTCTATTCCATGAAAGAGGCTAAATGATGTTTATACCGTATGTTACATCCCACATAACTACCTGATGATATTACTGAGATATGTCCTTATTTGGTTCGATGACATCGGATCCATATTTATCTCAGTATACTGCAGTATAATACACGGATATCCCTGAAAAACCGAAATTGAATTAATCTAAAAGCTGACAGGGAAAAATGACCCCAAATTGAAATACGAGCTAGCTTTTGCTATTTAATGGAGGAAAGATCTTATTTCCTACACCATTGATTGTATCAAAAGGGATTTCAATAAGTAAAAATAGTCAAATGGAAGCCATTATATCTGTGATTATAATCGTCTGGTCTCCTGATGAAAATCCCATTTTCCATGCACTACTTGGATGCAATAATGCCATGCTTACCGGCGAAAAGAAAAGAGATGGAAGCCGGCTCAGAAAACAAGTAGCAGATAGATATCCGTCGTTGATGGAACAACACCGATGCAAAAAGTAGGGGAAAAATATACTTCTCTCTCTCTTACAAAGATTGCAGGACGTTAGGACCCCTACCCGCAAGTTGGGACGTTAGGACAGAGCCTAGAACCGATGGTGAGAAAACCTCAGTCACGCCTTGGCCGCACCGCGATGCCGCGTTCGCACCTGCGGCGCTGGGAAGGAGAATAACATTGGACGTTAGGGCCAACCTAATTTTGCAGTTCATTTTAATCTATTCATTTGCAAGACGAGAATACAATAATTATAGACACATATTCTATTTCATGATTGCATCCACTATATCAACAAAATGCACAGTGAAAAATACTCAGGGATCACAGTATTATCAGCAATGATTCTAACCAATGATTACATCAACAATATTAACAATGATTGTATTCAGTGATTACATCCACAAATGACACGTTTTAAACATTAAATCTAAAGATTGATATATTTATATGGATATTTCAATGATGTATATCAATGTTATGATAGATAGGCGAGCCCCTGGTTGGCTCTAGGTGGGCCCTAGTGTCCCGGTGAGTGGGCCCTACCGTCCCGACTTTAGGGTGGTGGGCCCTTGTGACCCCCATAGGGCACCCAGCTCCTGCTTCTACTGAGTGGGTCCCGGCCCCGACCCTGGCCCCGGCCCCGGCGACCTGCTCTGGTGACGTCCCATAGACTCATCACTGCCCTAAGCTGCAATATGAAAGCTCCTAGAGCAGGAATGTTCTCACTACCGGAATCAGAGCATCTGCAAATAGAACAGAACTGTTGTGAATATGGGGATTCCCCATGGTTTCTGGTGGTAAGACAATCGCTGCCCCGGCCACCGGTGCCTAAAGTGAACGTTTTTCTTCATATATTTTCCCTTTGAATATAGTTCTGACACTCACACGCCAGTTAAGGGACTATATGAGCTAAAACCCACCCACATATCAGGAAGATTGGACACTGGGATCCTCTCGATTTTGCGAGTGCATTCTCAGTCAATCTACTGAATAATTACAGTGAATACGATTGGAGAGCAGTTCAGAATGTGAAAGATCACTAAGCAGAGACATAAGGTGGGAAGTATGGGACTGTAATCCCTACAGACAAATAACATGTGCACAATAACTGAAAATATAAATATATATTATGAATACTAGAAGGTTTATCAATGCAATATAGTGATATTCCGCCAAATTGAATTAATGTGAAATGAGTTATTCAAGAAAGAGTGGGTGGGAAGGTAAATTGTCTAAACATGCGCAGTTGATTGAATGGCCTTGTGGATTTGGCGCTGATGGACGTTGAGATGTGTAATGGGCTATGGAGGTAATATTCATCTTAAAGATGGCAAAGATATGGAAGTATTAGTTTCAATGAAGGTCTGTGTATGTGTCGCGGGGTGGCAGCAGCCACCCTAACTTAGCCATAATGAACAGACGATGTGCCAATATTAATGTCGAAACACAAAAAAAATAATCTTTCCTTGTCGAAATCGGAAATGGACTAAAAGCTCCCTCTCCGTTGTAATCCGGCCACTTATTTTCTCTTTGGATAATACAATAGGCTGATACATCTCCCGATGTGAAAAGTTCCCCTCCAAAAGCAGCAAAAAATCTTCGCGAGAATGGATGAAAATAAATCGCTTTCTCCATCGGGAGATAAATTGTGAATATGAACCCGTCATCATTTAAGAGGGAGAAAAAAGGTTTACTTTCGATTTGAGGTTTTACCACCAGACCGGACCGCGTTTTACCGTTTTAAGCAGATGTGAAGGAACACCACATATTCCCCAAAAATAAAGATTTATCGTACCACTTGAACTTCAGCCCTCAGACATATAAAACAGATATTGAGTCTCAATCGCTCAATAAACTTACCTTTAATTTTAAAGAAAGTTGGAGGTGCTAGATGTCATAGGCACTTACTCTTGCTGTGTATGGGATCACTGTACCTATCAGAAGGGACCACCGATCACACAGAGTATATCGGGCACATTACCATCTGACAGCGCGAGCTGCTCCCGGCGCCTACTAATCCGACCGTCTGTCAGGTGCAGGGGGACTTCTCCTGTTTCCTCCCGAGGGCTCCATAATGGCATCAGTCTACACCTTCTTACTTTACCGTAGTAGATAAACAGTACCATGTACTATCAATGACAGCTGTCAACGCAAGCATTCAGAATACTCACCACTGTGTGTATGTGGAACATGGACAACTAGCGGCTGACGTTCCAAAGTTCATTCAACATCAGATTCATGAGGATAAATTTAAGTCAAAGAACTTTTAGAAACCGCCTTATAATTTTCATTCAATACCCAGGTGCTCCTTGATTTAATGCCAATCATATTACGCCCAGAAGACAAATATGTATAGAGAGCAACTCCCATCCGATAAATCTAGATATCATTAGATGTTCAATTGTAGACTTATAAAGATCACAAAACCAACGACTCCTGATTTTTAATTGAAGGTGGGTGATACTTATTGTTCATTCTTGAGTCTTACAAAACGTTTCGGTTAATGGCGGCCTTCTTCGGGTGTACATACTTTCCTCCTGTAAGCACGCACTGAAGTGCGTTTTGGGAGATATTAGAATATAGATAGCTGCTTTGAATCCTTACTATGAATATTTAGATTTTTTGTGTGTCAAGTATATGGAATAAAACGGTACTATTATTTTGGATATTAATCAGACATACATCATGCTGTGTTGACACATACATCATCAAGGCATTATTTGATATAGTCTATTTGGAAAGTTTCTGTTTCTTCAATGATATTGACAGTTTCGATAGTATATTAACAAAATGGGAGGATCCATATAATGTCTTTCCCTGCACATTAGACATATTCCTATCATATGTTTTCCCTTTCACCGCTTGATTTAACCGCTGTTTGAGCATCAATCGTTTTGCCCTGAACTCGATGAACCGTTTGAATCATCATGGCCTAAGAAATTATATTGGTATATCAAGGAGAAGACAGTAAATTTGTAATATACAGAGTGGTATAAAGCCTATAAGTAAAAGGAGAAACACAAAATTAAGGGCAATAATGTACAAACCCGATATTACGTTGAGTGGCTTGACATGGTTGATAACTATACAAGACAATCTGACAAAGTGGCTGATAATGTGTCTCTGAATACTCAGTTTGAATGAATCTTGGCTTGACTTAGATACTATCTATGACACTGTGAAGGACTGGATTGAATTACGGAATATACTTCGGTGAGAGATGCAAATGATGAATAAAAATAAAATTACGAGTATGTCAAATTGCATGAGTCGTATTCGATTAATCCTGGAAATGGGATTTTACTGGAACTGCGTACAAAAAAGACAAAGTTCATAAATAAATATGTCCTGCTTTATTTGGATAGTGGCAGAGAAAACAAGGGTACTGACCCATTTTCTCCAACTCCCTACCTGAATAAACACCATGGTGTATTGGTGAAAGTCCTCTTCCCTTGGACTGGTTACATATTTTTCAGTTTCCGGTAAATTATGAGTGATTCCACCTCATACACATATACCCAACTATATGGAGAGTGCGCCATGAATCCCAGAGCACCGCCGACCGGAGTTTCCTGCGTCTCCCCGTCCAAGGAACACCGTCTTGAGCAGCTCAACCACTCAGTCACTCACCCTTACCCGCCCACAAACCAACCGCGGCCGACATTCCTCATGCAGCAGCCATCAATTATACACACAAACCGAGACCATTTCACCACCTCGGCCGTCGGCAGGCGGGGACCGGGCGCCTTCCACAGAATACCCCATCTGTACGGGTGTCTTACTCTATGCCTCCACTTTAGGCACCGCCGCCTCGAGCAACTCACAGAGCCTTAATTAAAGCCTCTGACCCCCACCTCTTCCACCCGACACACCAGAGCTACGCGTACCACCTCCAGAGAGCAGCTCATCCATGATTTAGCCCCCACCCTCACCTCCCTGGAGAACCGGGGTCCGATTTCCTTTAATTTTTCACCAATTTTGGGATCAGGTAGCGCTATTTTTAGTGAGGAGTGGTCGAGGAAAGGGGCTTGTGGGAGGAGGTTTTCTACTCGGGATGTCATGGTGATGCTCATTTGTCGAATCCTTTACGCTGACTTGAGCTGTTCCTGATGGTATCAAAGAGATCATTTCCATGCGGTTGACGTGGTCGACATTATACCTGTATATGTATAAAAACCTAAGTTGTCCCACGTGTATTAATTTGTTTCGCTGATGCCAACAGCACATTATTTACCCATAACTACGTATTGTATACGCATATTCTGCGTACTTCATGGGGGAAGATATAATCCCGATTAGCTAAATCTATCCTTATTTCTGACTCATTGACAAATAACGGCCGGTTCTAAACCATTGTAGTTTACACTGATAAATCCATAACGACTCAACTGGTTGTTTGATTTAATAGGGCCATAGGAGTAAGAGTTTTGGTAGCTGTATAGGAAAGCATATCAATCTAGTCTAGGATACCTAATATAGAAGGAACCAATGGGAGTGGTTGGGGTTAACATAGTTTTTATAGTGACCTCATGAGGTAAAGCCGAGTCGTATCACGTAGTAATCAAACAAATAGCATATTAGTCAACCCTAACCAGCTTCCATCAGAAACATTGACTAGAAGGGAATCTTTAAAACCCACCCTAAAGAACTACGGCGTGATAAAATACCTTGAGAGCTACTCGCTATCATGAGACTGAACCCTACCTCCCTCGGGAAGATGGCCTGACGTACATCATTTAGATCTCACTGATTGGTATCTTGATCATTTCTTGAGCTTGTTTCTCCAACTTCTTACTTATATCATATCAGATACACACTCTATATTCATTTATATGTATTATCATTATCATGTCGTTCACAGTCTATATTCTACACTACACGACATTATTTTACTCTTGTAGACCGTTGCTGGGCTAGTAGAAAATCTGGCCTATAAATATGCTGAACTTGACCAGTTCAGATGAACGATTTAAAAAGAAAAAAACATTGAAAGTTCAGATCTTATCCCACCCTTATAAAGAACGGCTAGATAAGATGGATAGTCATATGGTTAATAATACGGGCAATTATGTGTATAATCTTCAGCTTCTCGAAAGAGCATGGGTCTGAGTTTCCTGTGTCCGGACTCTTGAGGAATACCAAGGGTGGGATGTTGGAATTTATTTGCTTATTCGTAGGAATTATGGAATTTATTAAGTTAATAGGCAATACATATTTTCTATTTGCAAAGTGAGGCATATTTCATTGCAGGTTCTATAGCATTTGCCGAGTATTGAAGGAGACATCTGCCTTTTTATATAATTATTTTTAATATTGCTAAAGGAAAGCTGGAACCTAGTTCTCCCAGGTAGGAATATAACACTACTTGAAACACCACTACTGATTCTTAATTTACAATTATCTTTTTCTTATTTTTTTCAGGTAAGTGCTATGAATTCGGGTCTTGAACAATGGCTACAGGTAGGAGGTGACAGGTCTTCTCAGACCTTCATTTTATTATCAATAATACGGTTTGTCAATCAGGGTAATACTTTGAACATGTAAATACCTTTTATCATTACCTATCATAAGAAAAGTCAATGAACCTGAAAGATTTCTTGGATGCTGAAAGAGTGACCCTCTTTACAAATAGAATAGTGGGCTTGTCGCGTTAGTTCTATATTGCTATAGTTGATGTATGTAAAGGAAGGACAATACGATGAAAGAGGATGCGGCGTTATGCCATCGTGCTTGTACATACATGTTCCAGTCCATCAAAATGTAGAAATATTTCAAACCAAGAAAGAAATATCAAGATTGCTACTCTTCCAATGTATCTGCATGGAGGAGGCAGAATGTTGCTGTATCTTTCAAGAAGTCCATGAACAATCTTAGATGGAAAAAAACCGCTATCTAGATATTTACTTTTACCGCCGGGGAGATAAGACAGATTCTATGTTATTAATGAGGCGTAATGCTTTACCCTTAGTGACAGTAACTCTGTCACAATCAAGGACACAGTAATATAGATTACGGATTAGTTTCCATAGAAAGAGAAAGAGAGTTTCCTACCTGTTTATTTTAGGTTTGACTGCAATACGATGGTTATGCCTCATTCACCTTCATTTGTCCTTAAAGGGTTAATAATGTAGTCATGGAATTGACGTTAACTGGGATTTGGATGTGGGTGGCATTCTGAGCATGTGACCCTGCAGACCGCTGGCTGCCATTTATCACATCAGTGCGTCTGATTGGCCACTCAACGTCCAGCCAACCACGTAGTCAACTATCACCTGATCGCATGCTTTCATTCACAGCCCATTCAGGAGTCCATTATGACGAAAAATGCGGGCATGAAAACCCATACCCCTGGAAAAACATGATAAAAATACCACCTATGTTTGAGGATTGACTTGCGCACAGTCCAACAGGCACTGACAATGATGCTCCATTAGGTGGCCATTGTATAACGGGTGATTCCTTCGGTGGTGTTGTTTGTTTACACGAGTTTCCATGATGAGTATGTTGTGTGCGGTCCCCCAAATTTGCTGATGCCCCTGGAAATGCCTTAGGGAGGCCTGAAATGACTCGTAACGCAGCCGTCACTTTCCGTTCTACACCAGGCTTGTTATTCAGGAACAATTTGTTTTTATTTCTGACTCTATGGTGAATATCGGCTGGTTCTATAAAAACCAGTGTAGGATGCACTGACGGGTACGTACGACTCAAAGGATTGTTTGATTCCATGGCGGCCAAAAGAGTAAGGGTTTTGGATTATCACGCCAGCTATAAAAGAAAGCATCCTACTCCTAATATAAAATGCCATAGGCTTAACATTGAGTTTCCGTATGCCACGCTGACTGGCATACGGAGTTTCATATGCCACTACTGGCATACAGGATTGTTATCACGTAATATTCCAAAATCGAGGAGACGGGGTAGGATAAAATCAAAACCTGATTCGTTTTAATCTTGGCCACCGCATTCCACTCCTGGAGTTTTGGCTCCAGACTTTACTCGGCTTCGCCTCGTGAAATCACAATGCCAAACTCCAGTCGTGGCATACGGTAGCCAAGACTCATCCAGTTTTACGATAGGAAGTAGCCACAGATATGTGATAAGAAAAAGAACTTTCTATCAGGCATTTACATACCTCTACTCCTGCAAAGCTTATATGAAATTCTAACATAGTATCACTATTCTCCTTGGAAACAGTACCAACGATTGGAGAAATTCACGAGCATATATAGAAATTGGATTGTGAAACACGGCAGAGAAACAGCTCCCAACTCTGGAAACAGCAAATCATAACAAAATAGAAGCACACATTGCTGTGGTTTGAGGCGCGACTGTGGCCTTACCAAAATGGGAGGAGAGTAGGAGGCAGGGAGGGGCGTTAGGTAGTAGGCGGGGGAGCCTATAATCCTCTTGGTGTGTTTTGGAGCCACGCTCCGTGCTGACAGTTTAAATGGCTGATCATTCTGGTCCGGTTGTCATAGCGACACGCGCCAAATGCCAGGTAGCCCACTTGTTCACTTTGGACAAAAGATATTTCCATTCACAGGTAGATTATATGTTTGGGCGGCGACGGGCGCGCTGCAACTCAATACTGTGAATAACGGTCTCAGCTGGTTAGTGTTGACGCACCCAGTCAGGCGGAATCCCTAGTCCAGAGTACTTTCCAATTCCATCTAAATCGATGCAGGCTGGTTCCTCCATCCGCTGCAAGTTTTTTTTATTTGTTTATATTTATTTTCCTTTTTTTCCCTAAAACGGAAAAGATTGCCATTTAGGGACGAACGGGTTGAGAGTGCATAGATCACTGCTGCAAGGAGACAATATCGAACGTGATATTTTCAATTTTCTACGTGGCATGTGCCCTGTCGGTGCCAGCAAGACAGAATATCCAGATAGAGCACTGAAACTATCTGGAGGTATCCTAGGAATGCCAAGAGGAATTACTGATTGGCGAAAACCATTACTTCTAGTTGCTGTTTTAAATGGCCATTATATGTCATTAAATGGGAAGGCCTCCTATGATTGATAAATAGATCCTCTTCATCAGAGAAGTTCCAGACATGCCACCACCAATCAGGGCAATTGCAGAAATGAAGCTGTAATTCATACAACCTGCTCCTTATCTCCCATCTAATTCAAGAGGAGCATTAGTAAGAACTAATCTGTTGGTTTCCTAGTTCCCAAAGGAAGAAGATAAATTCTTAGATTATAACCAAAAACCAACGATTAGATACAGAACCTAATGGTGTAGGCTGGACAAAGCGATAGAAGATACGAATTTGGACCAAACTCTGATTTGTATCTGCCTCAACGTTTAATGCCTTATCTATATGGCCTGAGCTATAATTAAGGACAGCCTTGGGGGAGGCTGTCTGATTCTATCTGTAATCATTATGTACTCCGTCTTGTAATTGTTGCTAATTCGAGTTCCCCGGGGGTAATTCTGAGTTACTCCATCGTGGAATCTGGTTGATTGTGATGTCGTTTATCTCCGCAGGTGTGCCGACCTGACCTGGGTATGGGGATGGAGGTTTATGGATTATAAGCGAGCGAGCCTAAAGAGAAACTCTATAATCTCCTCCACGGAGATAAATGCCATGAGGCGATACTTTTAAGTCAGACATTACATTCGCACAGCAATCTCAAGGGTTTACTGTGTGGGAGCAATGAGAACTTTTCACCGTGGTGACATCGACCTCCACATTCGCTCCGAACTGCTCACAAATTATGCCAGCCGTTTTAAATCCTTTGAAATTCATCGTCATTAACCTCAAGGGGATTCATCAGAGCAGCTCAGAGCTGTTCGGGACCCACACAAAACCCAATGATGGGATATGCCCAGAATAGCTCGGAGAAGCTCGGCAGAGCCCGGTTTAATTCAGTGTGCTGCACTGCCCATTGTCTATTCAGGGAGTAACTCGGGGGTTCTCTGCTGGGAGCCGGCCACCAGCGCCTCCTGCCCGGCCTCTCATGATCTCAGCCCGCCACCTCTACCCCCGTCCCCGGGGGTAGCCTTCCTGTCGGTGTTAGTGCCTGGGGCGCTCGGGGCCCGGCTGCATATATACAGGTGGAGAAACACATTAAATATTTAAAGTAGCAATCACACATTCACAGCATTTGGGATACAATCAGTCGGCCTAGCTTAGTACCTAGAGTGGGGACTAGACAGATTAATCCGCTGTGGTTTGGTCACCTCGAGTTTCTATTTCGAGCTTCCATTCTTCAGGTGTATAGGACTAGGCCTATACAGCTGATGTAGAACTGTAGTCAGAGTATAATATTTACACATTTATGGAGGTTGAAAAGAACCCCAGTTGGGCGGTGCATTAGCTGTTTTGATCTAGAGTAATGTTCGTGATCTAAATCACTGCCAATGCCTTTGAATCATACCCAACTGGCTTTGTCCAAAAACAAACCATCATCAGCTCTCACAACGGTTGTCTCACTTCAAAAACCCGGGATACACCAAGCAAGAAACTCAGCGACTTTCAGAATCGCCAGCAAAAATGACGCGTATGTGAAGTGATATTTCATAGTTCCCTTGATTATTGCTTCGGGATGCTGAATTATTGGTGGAAGATATTACTATAAAATGATAGCTCACATACACACCATTTTGCGTTGTGGATTCCTTAAATCGCTGCGTTTCTTTCTTGGAGTTTCCCTGTAATTTAACCCTGTATATACGACCTGTTCGTCACCATATATAGCAAAAGCCAATACACCAATATATGATTGATTCATAGTATTTATAATACATTGTATAGGGTTAAGGGTATAAAAATCTGGCCCGTTTATAAAAATAATAATAAGTTTGGCTCATGCATAACGATTCTCTATTCTACGCCAACAAAAGCCAAGGATGAAGTGGGTCAACTTTATCTCCACTAGCCGTTAGATAGGACTGTCTTAAGCCGAGCTCCCACTGCGCTTCCGCAGCACTACGATAAGCGTCCTGCTGTTGGTGATTAGTGTGTGACTTTAATATGTGTTTAGCATAAAAATCCGCTGAAAACCTTAGATGTAATTCCCAAGTAGTTGATATCACATAATCTCCTAGGTATTTCCCTAAACTAAATTCAGGAAACGTCTAAACTTCCCGACATGCCCGCAGGTAGGGTAAACATGTGCACCTTCTCCTTATTATTTGTCATCTATCAGAATAGCGAATAACTTGGTCGTGTTTGATAACTCGTGCCCACCTATATATCTATATGGAAATCAACTCTGTGAAATAAAGACCACAGCCGTCGCCAGGATAAATAGATGTGCTTGCATCATGGATAGAACTCCTTTGATTCGACCTTTGGTATTTCTCAGCTCCTTCTGGCTGTGGGGTACTGAGGACAAAGAAAGGGGAGGGAGAGTGATTGGTCTTAAAGCATGGGTGGACGAGGCAGGAGTTAGGGCGCCTTCCCATCAGGCCTGTTCATGCTACGGGCGTCGTAGTGGAACCGTCAAACCGCCCTGCCTCTACTATAGACTGGAGAAGATCGAAGGACCAAGTGGAAAAAAATGTCTTCGACTCTGGCCGTCTTTGCGACAGTCGCTGACCGAAGCCATTCTACTAATTGACAACGCTTACTGTAATGGCTACCACCGGTCCTCAGGCCGGGTTCAAACGAGCCTTTCCCCCGTCAGCCCCTCACTGCCGCACCGCCCGTTCACTCGTACCCTCTCCCGTCCTCAGTCCTTACCTCGTTCCCCATCAACCTCCCTCCCTCTTCGCCGGGCACCCCGCCCATCGGCCCGCCTATTGTGGCCCAGCAATCCTGTCTGTTCTACCCGCCAAGACGTTTACAATGATCGAAGCCGGGAGGAAATGCCTCGCCTTTTTTCTGCGGCTTACCAGAGGGGGGGAACGGGAAGTCCTACTAGATGGGGAGCTTGGACGATCTGAATGTGCCCCCGTTTCTCTATTCCAACCCCCTAGCCGCCCCTCCCATCCGTCGCACCCCAGTATCTCAGGCTCAAAAAAGCGGCAAGGCGAGCGGCATTAAGCGTATCCATGGCTGCCGTGGCTCGGCGACATGCCGCCGTCCTTAGTGGCACTGCATACACAGTCAATTAAGTGTGGCATTTACAGCGAATATTCCCGTTCTTCACGTCAGAATACACCTCCCTCCACCTTCCTTTTCCGCCATCGAAAACCTTTTCAGTGGGAACGCCGATCCATTAAAAGGTGAAAGGATTCCTGTATATATGCTCGTGTATTTATTGACCATGTCTTTCTGTCTCAATCCTCATTTTACTATATGTCGTAATGGTTAATGGGATGAATTTGTGCTGTTCCATGGAAATATCAACAGCTCCTTCATTTAATTTGTTTATTTATCCTAACAACCATCAGCATGTAGCCTGAGTAATCCCCGATCTACTCCTCTCAGGTGCAGCCCTTGCGCTGGCATTCCGAGCGACTTTCACTCTCACAGAACCGCTGATGAACACAAATAGGAAGACCGGCTGTTGCCATGGTAACCACACAATCTTTTGGGTACTAAGGTGTGGGTCGGACATGCCTGATGAGGGTCGGGACGTGAGGTGAGGGGTAGCAGGTGAGGCCCTACTGGGGTTAACAGGGCCTACGTAAATGTAGATGGTGAGTGATAGGAAGGAGGGATATTACAGGACGAACTTTTGAGTTAATGTGGGTGGGGTGGGGGCTGTAGGAAACAGGAGCCGAAGCTATACGATATAGGTATTTTATTCACATACACATATAGGATGAAAATGATAAGACGAAATTATTCACTAAGGTATCATAAGACAGCGATAGTTCTTGACATCATGAGATATAAGGAAATACAAATACACACATGTACAGGACAAGCACAAGTTGTCACGACGTGAAAGGAATTTTAGCCGCGATCGCCTGCAGAGTAGCTTACAGAACAGAAATTAAATGCCAAGGGTTTATAGATCAACGATATATAGATCTAAATATCTGAAAGGGCTCATCTTAGAATGTCAAGTATGAGGTAGAACAGGAATCAGTGTTGATGTAGTTGTTACAGTCTACTACTCTTTAAGGAACGTTTTGGTGTAGGAATGAGGCTTTACGATCGGTGTATGGCAGCTTTTCGACCTCGATATCTATGTTCACGATTACAATTATCATTACAACTTTGATAACCAGGCAAGATATCAAAGAATAGCAAACATAGATCAATTTCGTTGTTGGAAAGGAAAGCAACATATTAAAGATTAAAGAAGCTTGTTGAAACGACACAATCGCCTTTTATAAGCATGTCGGGCAATATAGCTTGGGAACTAGAACCCATGTCAATTTCCTGGAAATTGAATATGATGATCTACAGGTGTTTTAGAACACATGGCTAATTTTGAAAATGGGGGTTACTGTGCTAGTGTTTTGTTTAAAGATGAAAGGTATGCTAATGTTTTAATAGAATATAGAAAGTCTTAAAATTTGTTTTCACACAGTAAAACGGATTTAATTTTCTTAAAACTGTCATAGAATAAAGTAAATGTGTGGCTCTATAGATTAAGAACTGAATTATAGGTCATCATATTTTTCAGTATATTTCTCCGCGTTGTTCACCTATTGAGATTTGATAAACTGGACAATAGGTTGAATTAATTCATGTGGCATTAGAACTTATCACAGGTAACCAGTTTAAACTATCTATTGACAATGTTAAAATCTCTAGGTGGTTGCATAGTGAATTGTAGGATATGCCTTGAAACCGGTGACAAGGAGTTCCTGCAATTTCGGCAAATCCATCCTGTAATGTATATCTGCCGCAACCAAGCTCGAGTTTACAGCCCATCACGTTACTTGCAGATTGACTTTACTCTTGGGGCTGTATTCTCGGCTGTATTTTCGAAATCTTCTCCTTGGTGTAAACAGATATCATTTAGAGCTATGTTTGAAGATGAGTGTAGAATTTCTAAAGCCAGATAGAACCAGAAAAGGATGGCATCAAATGTATGCGTCTTTGAAGTAGATGAGGCAAGAGAGAATCAAGGCCAGGTGGAGGGTAAGGGTTCGGTGAGTAGCTTCATGGACAGGCAGGTCGTCAGGCCTCGATAAATGGGGTGCAGGGGCCAATCGGAATGGACCCCCCATTGATGCCACATCACTGCAGAAAGGTGATTAATACGGTACCAAAAAAAGTTTGGAGTCCGGGGAGGAGATACAGAGAATGGTCCTTGCGGGCAGTCTCAAAGAGCAGCTCAGCGACCGGAGCTGTTCTGGGCGGCGTGCTGGGAGAGAGGGCGAGCTGAGCACGACGGGCGGCGGCTGCAGGGGGCCGTGACACCCGCCCGGGCCGCCGGGATTTGTGGCCTGGCGGGGTCGGTCCATTAGAGCAACTGGTGAGCTGGTCGTGGTGGGCTCACTGAGCCGGTGGCTTGGCCGTGAATGGTACTCCGGCCAGATGTCGAAACTTCTCACTCTTGTGACTTGTGAAGGGAATTTTTTGGAGCGTTGACGACACAAGAAGAAGTTTCGTGTTTGCGATATGGGCTTGTTTAATCGATAAGACGGGATTAAGACCGAGGCTTCATTTCAGATATCAGCTGCCACAGGGGGGATTTATACAGCTCAATACAGTTAATTGTGGCCACACAAAAAGGAACGTTGATTAATGTCAGAAAGGCAACGCCCAGACATCACTGCTGATAATATGAGAACACACTATGTTTGAGCACGCGTTTTCCTTCGATGAGGCACGAATTTATTTGCTTTAGTTTCATAACCCTTATTCAGATAACTCCTTATAACTATGGCCCGAACCTTTTGCGTCTAGTATACATTTCCTCTAACAATTATTATTCAATATCCGATTTTTTGCAGAAATCGTGGGGCAAGCCATGGAGCAGGTCCACCTAATACCATAGTCATTTAAAACTTCCCGAAGCACTACAACGCATGATGTCACAAAACATAGACTATCGGGAACCTTTTTTTTATTTTAGACAAACGTCTGTACTGGAAACATTGGCGTGTATCATAATCGGTTTTTAGGTTGTAAGGTCTATCGTAGAGAACTCGGAGCTCAGAGGACTTTGGCCCTTATGTGGCGTTTCCACCTGTCGACGAAAACCCCACAGTACAGAAGTCGGTGGGAGGTTCTACTTGAGAAACTATGGGTGCATGTAGTCGGTGGTAGCCACAAAAAGGCTATTTTCTGAAGAACACCGAGGTAGTCGCCAACCGATTATTGACACTCAAGTTCTGCCAAGGATATATGCAACAGAGAGACATTTCGTTTGTGACACAATCAGTTGGTTGGTGGTGCTATATTATATGATATTGGAGAAAAAAAGTTGACCCATTTTGTTTTCCACCTGACGATTATCGCACCAAAATGTAACATAATCGGTCAGCGGAGCTAAATGACATAATCGGTGGTCCTAATCGGTAGGTGGAAATGTCAGATTACACTGTCACAAACCTCTGCGTTCTCGTATGACGTTAACACAAAGCAAAACCTGTAATTGCAACAGTAGTTTCCTTACCCAGTCATCGAAATCTTCCAAGATAATACTGCCCGGGCCCTTCATTGTTTGGCCTGCATATGTCCCAGTGTACGCTTTGGTGTCGTGTAGCAGGACCTAGCTTTAGTGATTTAGGAGACTCAGGAACACATGTCAGACTGTCAATAGAGACAGTGGCGCCACCACACCATCGCCGCCCTGTGTACAATTAGTGGACACCACAGCCTTCAGCCAACAGTCGTTCTCTATCTACAGTAGGTGCAGCCTCAGTAAACCTTCATCATCAATCTCTGCTACACACTCGGTCCCTTTTCTCATCTCATGTGAAGCAAGCGGACACATGTTAACATATTAGCCTCGACATGTTGTATATGCTGAAAGCAGACGTGTTTACAAGCCCATTTGTACCACTCCTCTTATTGTACAATTATAAAAGATTTCTGTTACCTTACCAATCGGAAAGACTATCGTAAGTCCTAACGGTGGCAAAATTACAACTCGTTTAGTAATCGCAACCGTGGTCCCCTGTTTGTCGTTTGTCGTCCCACCAAGTCGTTTTGGTGCACTCTGATACCATGTGTCCACTTGCTCTTAAGTCCAAGTACATTGCCTAATTGCATTACTCCTTGATCGGGTGCCTGGGAATTATGCCGAATAAGTTTCAAATTAGTGTCTCCCCCAACCATGAAATACTTTTTCGTGCAGCAATATCCATGACTTATTGAATCTTAATCACTAAAGATGCGATTAAATTCGGTTCAGGATAATTGTGGGTAATAGAGATGCTAATTTGAGAACAGCTTAGATTATGAGGTTTATCAAGATACGCTCAACACCGACTCTAGGAACTGGATTCTTGAACTTAATCCATGTACATGTACACTTATCATATACATACATATATACGTAGTATCATAGAAGTATACTGCATTTATAAAGTCCATGTCTAGTATATCAATACGGTTCTAGGAATTGCCGTTTTCAGAGAATCAATCGCTGTTATATCGCACTTGCAATAATGTCGTTAGCTAGAAATAATCGGAAATACTAGAAATGTAGAATAGAGGATTATAATCTATGTGCTTCTATTTAGCTGGACATATTTGGGGAATACTAGAATGTAACATTAAAATCACAAGCAACCGTTTCAATTCCCAATATCTATGGCAGGAGTATAACATGGGATTCCCGTTTCTCTTTGCTATCCATAACTAGTTATTGATCTTAAACGAATGTCCTCGTCGCTGTGAAACATAGATGCTGTCTGGCAGTAATATTAATAACCATAAACCAAACAACGACGAGAGGCAATTGAAATCCATCTGGGATGTCATCCATGGTTAAAAGGGAAAATATGCTCAATACATTCTAACAACTGGAAAAACTGCAAGATATCCTGGAATTCTAATGATCACATTTAAAATCACATTGTCACTCCGGTCGTGGTGACTATCGCGTGAGGTTAGGCCTGATCGTAATCGTTCAGCCAATATCGTTCTTAATGTTAAAAAAATCTCCCAGGCCATTTGATAAACCGGTTATTGTCCTGACGTCGATCCTGAAAACTATCCTTCCTTATATTGACCATATAATATATTTTTTTGATTAAAAGTGATGAATATGAATCATTGATAATATATGTAATAATTGACTAATAGAGTTGTGAGCCAAGTATGTTGATACATACAAATAAGTTGATATAAGATGAAAGGTTGTGGAATGGAAACGACGGTTGTATTGCTGTTTGCTAGGTGGGTAACAATTTTTATTACCCACCTAATACGGAGTCTCCATACTAAGACTATGAAGATTACAGATCGCTACTGAGTAGAATACAGACCTCCGGAATCTCCTAGGAGAATACGGATTTTTTAGATGAAAGTAGTCCCATTGAGATGAAAGTAGTCCCTTCTTAACTATGTTGAAAAGTTTTCTAAAGATCATATTTATTGCTTAAATCTAAAAAATAAGTGAGTAATAAATACAACATTACCATGATTTCGATCTGTGTGGCCGTATTCTCCTTGTAGTTGACCCTACGCAATACTTCTCGCTATCGCTCGGAGTATTACTACGCGTCAACTACGCGGAGAATACGGCCACTCAGATCCAAATCATGGTAATATTGTGTATATATCTGTGTACCTTGTAGATGGGATGTGAGAGTAAGGGTGAGTAAGCAGGTGCGGGTGCGCGCGTGAGGGTGTATAAAGTATCTACAAGTAATCTGATCAGAACTGAGAGGATGTTCTGATAAGAGTGTAGTTGTGTGACAATATCAGCTACGTCTGACAGCCATGTCCTTAAAAGACATCCTATCAGGAACGTTTGAGTGTTAGTTTAAAGCTCACGAAGTGACTTTGACATTTCCTACTACGAGTCAATTTATACGAAGCACTTTGGCATTTGAACAAAATGGCTGCATTTCCATCGGAGTACACACAGAGACTTATTGTCACCGGACTAATTGCATAGTGTACGACATCAAACAACCCCTAAGTGAATGAGTTACATGTTCAGTCTTGGTTTGATCCTGTATGTGCTCAAATAGCTCCACATAGAACTCCATCGATATTCTTGAACCAGGTGTGATAGTAACGATAAAAGGCGTGTATTCTTATTAAAGAGGGATGAGAAAAGCTCATTTCATAGGCGCCTTACCCGAGGCACATGTCCGTTGCGCTTCCTTTCTAACCACGTCACCGTCTTAGGTTCAAGCGATTTCCCTTGGGCTCGCACTAGGGCCAATCAGGAAGATCGAAGCAAATCGCCTCCTTGACGATAATAAAACAGCGTCCGTGATTGGTTCACTACGGGAGGGAATGCTCCCTGCTGAACCATTACAATTTCATAGCCTGTAGAGGAGAAGGGTAATCATTCAGCTATTTCGGGAGGGAGTGGCTGGGAAAGACAGGTTGCCGGGGACCTCGGACTCCGCGGCGTACGTCGGGGTTTAAGGCGAATCTGAAGTAGATCCTGTCATTATTTTTAGTGCGCATGGCCGACCCACTTCTTTTTTCCTGCGATCGCCGATGCATCACTGACGGATGTACAGCGTCGTAGGCTGAGGTCTCATCGTCTTTGATGGCTTGGGAGCACGGGAGACTGGGGAAGCATGGTATATAAATTAGACGATAAGTAGCGAAGGGTGGAATAGAGAAAATATGAGGCTCAAGCAGTATAGCGAAGAGGAAGAGGTTCGTATCTTAGTCTGTTACATGTATACTTACATTTTTTATATAAAACCCATGTAAAAGAAGGTAAAGGGTACTTTCAAAGATGCTCTTGATGCCCGATTGTATGGAGAGACCTCTTCTAATTGGTACAGCTATGCCAATGGACAATACCGTTTGGAAGCTATCCTATCGCATTGATCTTAAGAGAGCATTTTTAATTTTTTGTTATTATGTACTGTAATGAATACGGCCTCTGTGAAGCAGTTATTCTGGCTGTGTTCTCCTTGTCCGTGAACAATGTTTCGTCTGGTAATAGGGAATGTCCATCAAAGTCATTTCCAATTGTGTAAATGATGAAGTAATGTAAATGGAAGAAAACACTAGCTGAGGGATTCTGTCAAACCACTCCATGAAATACTGCTCACCGATACCTGTATCATTTTGCCCTTAAATGCTTCTATACATAGATCCATCATGTACTTCCACCGGCAGGTCATTTTACTCTGAAATTACCAGATAAACTGAGAATGAGAATCTCCTGTTGTCCATAATTAAATGCATAAAGACTTCATGGACTTCAGTGACTCTGTACGGGAAATATGAAGATTATTGAAAAGATACTATAAAAACCTGTAGAACTCAGGGAAGTCAGTATTACATGCGCCACAGCTTGTGTGTCTGTGCATCACCTCGTTTCTATATGCAGACGAAAACTGCGAAGACCTTTTGAGTTACTGTCGGTGGTCCAATCTGTGTAAAGGCGATTCTATAAACCACTTTAGGCTGTAAACCACTCGAGGTTGACTTAATACACTCGCTAACGCTCGTGTATTATTATGTGTCAACAACTTATGGTTTACGCCCGCGTGTTTACAAAACCATCGATATTTTTCTATTTCTATACCATGTGACGATGTTTAAGATCGCGGTACAAGGGGTACACTTGTCCATTCACAATGGTTTTTTTCTTTCCGGAACGAAATGAAATTATGATGCAAATGAATTGCATTCTTTATGTTATGAAGGAATTTGACATTTTCTTCATGATGATAAGGCATTCAAAATTGACATTTCATCTTCGCATCACTGTCTATTGGCATTCAATAAGCCATTATATATTTCACATCAGAAGACAGAAAGGATCCTCGTCAGACTCCTTTATCCTTTATCACGGAAATCCTTTATGAACTTTGCCCAGTCCGGTAGCAGACTTAAAATTACTCATTGATTGCCAGCGGACCGGACGTCTGGTGACAATTCAGTCCTAATTAGTAATTGTTATCAAAGAAATGACATGATCCATTATGCCGATCTGATTAATATCTACCCGTCGGACAAATATGAGAATCAACTTGGTGAATTGATTAACGTTACTCAAGTGTTATGGGGACTTTGTTAATATTTCAAAATTTCAATGTTAAAGTGATCATTCATAATTTAGCTGAATTGGTATCTCAGATGTTCATCTGTCATACACAACCAAAGCTAGTTGGATATACCAGTTGAAGATGTTAAGATTTGCCCTTTTTCTTTTAGAAAATAATCAACTAAAATATTTCTAAGGATTCCCTAGTCAAATATGAAGCAGTCTGACGTATACACTGCAAATAAGCCCAAATGTCCATGATCCCTTGCCGCATATCCGCGGCTCAGGATGGACATTAGCCGGAGCGAGTAGCTCAATACTGTGCCATCTGTCTCGTCTTCTCCTGGCATCATGTGCACGCTACTTACCGCCGTCTTTACAAACAGTAGGCGTCTCCGTGTGATCACGCATGGTGAAATAAGGCCTCCGCCAGTCACCCACCGTGCAAACGAAACGCCTGTCCTTAATTGATAATATGCTCCAGGGAACTACAGAGATATAGGTCAAGCATCAGCATTGCTCACACTGCGCTATTTGAATCTCTCACTAATTGGAAACGTGTATCATGTCGATGAGCAATATAACGACCTGGTTGCAATTCGATGAGTTATTGTTGAACTTTAGTACTTTTTTACATCCGTTAGGGAATATCAAACTCTAGTGATATGCAGTTCTTTCAAATGGAACAATGACTAAATTATCAGTTGCTGTTTGAATGCGAGTGAGTGTGTGGGCAAATGTTCAAAATAAATAAATAATCATTTGATATCAGTTTGGAAGTGTCGAAGGATGGCTTCATTTCTATTCAACTAGTCTAAAGAATTATTTGCTTTCGAATATTAAATATCAATGGCATTAACGGTTGATCATTCCACTCTGCCAATGGAAATGTTGTGAGAATTATACTACTGTTGTGTGTCTAAAAAGTTAGTGGCACAGGTAAAAATCTCATTAAACAACATAGTTGGTAAAGGCACTGCGCCGATTTCTTTCTACATTGACAAATATCTTTACCTGTAAAACCTAGGGTGTTAATCTCTTCTTTGTATTGCACTCTGGTAGACATGCTTTGTAACATTGATCTTTTTGTAGAATTTCCCTAGGTCACATTCTTAGCGTACATGCGAAGTATTAGTACAAATTTTGACAGCGTCCACAGCCTTGGACACTACGTAGTTGGGGTAGGGAGGGGAGGAAAACTCTCTCATCTAACAGCCGCCACACCATCTGACAGCTGAGCACGTTAATTGATCCACGAGATGTCCCCTCCATCCCATCCCGAAGCGGCCAGATATTGAAACCCGACGGGTACCCGGGATCGAAACGAAACAGCCCTGAATATGTATATACAGAGGGTTGGAGGCTCATACAGCTTGGCATGTATTATCATACACATTGTCTGGGGCCCAAGGCACGGGAACCTGCCGCTTGATACTCAAATATTACGGGATAGCGTGGACAAAGGGGTCAGGATACTGTCGAGTGCATGGTGGACTCCAATATAGTATTGAGGATCGGGGGTGAGAGAGGCCGACAGTGAGATGGGCCTAGATTCAGCTTAGGGAACTGGGACGGGTGCAGAAACGGCTGTTGTCATGCACTGGGGAATGGGTTGAGGGGACAAGTCACGGCAACGAATATTGGAAGTCGGGTATGGACGTTTTGTACTCCGGTTACCCGGGAGTATATCCAGCAGTTATTTGCATACAAGGCTCATGTACATGAAGTGAACTTACCTGATCTAATGTTACTGTATCTGTAATACGCTTTTTCTGATGTGAGAGTTGTACAATATTGTATTCTGTCATACATTCATGATAAATTACATGATATATCCACTCTCCAATTGCAATTCATCAATTTAGATAAAGTTACTCATGTTTCCTTTTACCCAAGTGGGGCAATCTACGGTTTAGGTGACCAAATAATCATTCATGACTAAGTCTATAGTATCTTGTCTATGCCGACATATGGGGAGATGTAAAAATGCCGCCGAGAAAGACGATATTGCCAGCTGATAAGCATAGCTTGGGGCCTCTGAACCTACAGCTTAAGACCTCTGAACCTGCAGTTATATATCGACCCAGTATTCTACCATGTCATCCCAAGGCATGCCGCCATTAAATCAATGCATTCGCAACCTTCCCCCACCCACAAAACGTTACCCAAATACAAGTTTGCTATAACACATATAAAGCATCATATCACAGCCTGGCAGCGGGTGATATCAACTCAATATCAGAGTCCCACGACAGTAACGGTATACATTTACACCGCTATCTGTTATGAAATATGATCTGTGGAACTGAAGACCAAGAGAAATGGGCACTGTTAGGGAAAAAAACACATGATGGAAGAGGACGCGGCCTGCTAGGATCATGTATGACTATGAATTCAGCTGCGAGCAATTCCTCGGGCACCCGAGCTGTTTTGCAATAGGCTCAGAGCGGAACCAAGCATCTCCGAGCAATACAGAGCAGCTGAATGGAACCCAGAGAGAGGGTTCTGTGTAGGTGCCAACAGCTCCAAGCAGAGGCGAGAAGCCTGGGGAGTTACTGAGCCGTCCCGAGCAGATCTGAGCAGGAACGAGCAGTTAGAACTCGTGTGTCTGCTGCAAGCGAGCAGACCCGTGTCGGCCAAGGTCTGAGCTATTGACCTGCCGGCGGATAAACAGTCAGTGAGGCGCCTTGTGGAGGGCCCTGCCCTTCGTCACTGTAATTCCTCTATCTGTCTTTGGGCCAGCTGACGGGTCAGAAGTACCAATCGTTGTAGGGTGACAGCGAGGCGAGGATATGGAGGGACTGGCACACTTCACGATTCCCACTGTTCGGGGTTGTTCGACATTCTAAGTGGCAGAAAGCCAGACAGATTGGATCGACCGGATATACTCTGAAACACTACCCTGAAATCAAAAAAAGGGAGGATTCTTGTGTCCTGTTTACCATCTACACATTGTAGAGACATCATATACGTATGCTAGTAGAATTTGGTAGAAAATACAGTTTATCTCTGATATATCAACGTCATTTATCAACTAATCTTCCAGCAGTAGGACAATTGTGACAGAAAGGGAGGGGGATATTGCCTGTTAGAATGAAACAAAATGTTATCTTTTCCAAACCGAGTAAATCTTCCAATTCTAAAAGATGCCTGGTGTTTGGTTTGTCATTACTTTGTGAATTTCATGCAAGTATAGTAGCAGTTGATACAGTAAAACTGCGGAAATTGTCGCTTAATTTGCATATACAGAATTTCTATACATGGAAAATTATGAGCTGTCATGTTTCTTATAAGTGATGGATAGCACAGTGACGTATGGCGACTTGACCAGGGCCCTGTTTTTTAGTCAAGACATAATCGCCCAACGATACCCTAAGATGTCTCCACGATTGGAAGACAATTTGCAAGACACAAAATGGCGGGTGTACTAAAGACAGGGTCTCAGTGCGGCGCGCTTGATCGCCGCTAAAAGTGTCTCAAGTCTAGAACTGTCTCAGGCTCTATCAAAGCTCACTGTGTGTGTATAGAGGATTTCCCGTGCTTCCCATACGAATCTAGGAATGAAATTTTAACACGAGTAAGGGAGACATATAACCTATAATCGTACCAAATATGAAGAAGATGGGCCACACCGTTTCGAAGATATCGGCGTTTGAACTTCGTCATTGCAAATGTCTGCATTGGCCATTACACCCTCCCACCTCCAGTGAACTCGAGGTCACTGCATAAATTGGTAACCCATGGCCGTTGGTCAGGGGTGGTCATTGCTCCCCCTGACACGCCCCCTCGCGCACCCTGCGCACTCCCCCCTGGTGTCGGTCACGTGAACCCCGCGGTCACGTGGCCCACCGCGTCTCTGACCTCCGCCTCATTCTGCTCCTGTACTCCACTACGTTCACACGTATTTTCTTTTCCCCCACTTTTGGCCTACTCTCCACGCCGTCTTCGATACTCCCCGAGTATCTGACCGTGCAGAGACAGTGTCTGAATACGGGTAAAGTTCACGTGAATTACAGGAAAGCTAGGATGGCACCACCAACGACACGCGCTCAAGCGAGCGCCTCCACGACCACGGACCAGGCCTCGGAGTCAACCGTGAGGGAGAGCGACCACGTGGACTCCGCGTCTCAGGCCGGAAGCCTCCGGTCGGCCCGCCTCGTGGCCGTAGAGACCGGACTCTCGGACATGAGTAGGAAACTCGACGCTTTAATTCAGCTGCAGACCCAACGGTCGACGGGACAAGCATCGCCACCTACGGTTCGCTCAGTCGCCGAAGTAAGGACTCGGGACTGGGCCGAGGATCAAGCCGGCCGCGCCATGCCTCCACCCCGCCAGCTACGAGACCGCTACGCAGGGGACCCGTATATACAACGTGAGCTCGACCGTGAGGCCATCCGCCACGACAAGACGGCTGGTAAGCTGCAGTCAGATATTCATGTTACCCGTTTAATAAGTAAACCGTACATGTTTGTGGATAGGGAGGGGGTTTACACGTTGTCCCAGAAGCTGGAACTGAGGGGAACCCTGGGCCCCCTCGAGTATCTGAGTGCCTTTATTGGCTTGCTCGGGGACGACCGTGCGGTCGACCCCGTGGACCGTGAGGCCATGTTCCGGCACTTACACCAAGTGTCAATCGACGCCCAGAGCCGGCCGTGGGCCGGAGTCAGGAGATGGTCTAACCACGTGTTCGACCAGATCGAGGCCGGGAGGCTCTCGTGGTGCGACTATTCGAGGATCCAGGAGGAGCGAGTCCGACTCGCGATGACGACCGGGACCCTCACCAGCGGCGCCGACACCGGGAAGGCCCGAGGACGGGAGTTGCCATGCCGGCAATATAATTCGGAGAGGGGGTGCCGCCATAGGAGCGGTCACGATGACGGGCCCGTGAGATGGCTGCACGTGTGCTCGTATTGCGACTCCGTGGGGAGACAATGCGGGCACTCGTTACACGCGTGCAACCGGAAACTCGGTTACACAATGGGCTATGAGAACGGCCAGGCTGCACCCACACCGGCTCCCCGGCGAGCACCCCAGGCCGGACACGCACCCCAGGCCGGACACACGCCCCGGGCGGTCGACCCCAGAGCGGATGTGCTCCCCCAACACGGACACGGGGCAAAAAACGGCTACGGTGCGCCCCGCGAGTGAGCGGAGCGCACCCCCACACAGTCAAAACACGTGCCTCCGCCCCCGGGCCCGGGGTCGTGGGGTGCAACCCACGTGATGCAACACCAGCGGGCCCTGTGATCTCCACCACCCCCAACAGGATTTCCGGTGACCGGACGTGGGCGGGGGTCGTAAAAGGAAGCGGCCCGGTGACCACTCCGGGCCCCCACCCCCTCACGTGGAGGGGGGACCACAAGGGGGGTCCACGTGACCACAACACGAAGGCCGCCGGCCCACGTGGCCGGGCTCCGAACATAAACAACAACAACGAAGGGGGCGGGACCCGCCACGTGGAGGACAGGTTCACCGCGCGGCCACCGCCAACCCACAGCGGTAGCAGGAGTGTTAGTGTTACCGCGCCGGCTGAGGATCCAACTAACACTCGGATTTCGGCGGACTAAAGGAAGTCTGCCGGACAGGAATTCCGTCGCCCGGACTCCGGACGGACCCGGAGGCCTTCATGGAGCACAGGCGGGCCGAGTGGCCCCGCTTCACCGAGGCCGGCCCCCCGGCGCACGGTCACATCTATGAGGCGGTCCGGGCCTCGGGCCTGCCCAACGCCCTGTGCACAAAGATCACACTGCCGACGGACCTCAAACTACGGGCGTGGGAGCAGTACCTGACGGGAATGGAGGGCAAGGGGGAACTCCTCGGTTTCATAAGATACGGGTTCCCCCTCGGCTACCTCGGGCCGGCCAGCGACACTCGGGACGTCCCCAACCATCCGAGCGCCACCGGATTCCCGAAGCAAGTCGGGGATTTTATCAGAAAGGAGAGTGGATTCTCAAACCTGATGGGGCCGTTCACGGAGGCTCCCTTCGAGCCGTGGTGCCACGTTTCGCCGTTGATGTCCCGGGAGAAGCGCGGGTCCGAGGCCCGCCGCGTCATAACGGATATGACCTTCCCCCGGGACCGTAGCGTCAACGCGTACGTAATGAAGAACGCGGTCTACGGAGAAGAGCGTGAGCACAGCCTCCCTACGGTCGACGGTTTCGTCACCCGCCTGGTGGCCTCGGGGCCAGGGAGCTACATGGCGACCATCGACATCTCGCGCGCCTATAAGAACTTTAGGTGCGATCCCCTCGACTGGCCTCTGCTGTGCTTCATGTGGGACGGCGGGTATTATTGTGATACGGCCATGCCGTTCGGCGCCCGCGCGTCCTCGTATCACATGCAGTGTGTGGCCGAGGCCATCGTGGGGATACTCGCCGGTAAGGGTGTCGAGGCCGCCATGTATCTGGACGACCTCATCATACTGTCGCCCTCACGGGAGAAAGCTGCCTCGGACTTTGCCATAGCCCGAGACCTATTCGCCGAGCTCGGCCTCCCCGAGGCCCGGGAAAAGGCGCAGGCCCCTAGTCAGACCGTGCGCTGGCTGGGCATCGACATCAATGCCGCCGAGATGTCCCTCACCATCCCCCGGGACAAGTTGGAGGACGTGCGGGAGCACGTTGGGGCGGTCGCCAGGAAGCGGTCGCTGACCAAGCGACAGCTTCAATCCGTCCTCGGCAAAATCCTGCACGTCGCGAAATGCATCCGCCCGGCGAGGCCGTTCGTCAGCAAACTACTGGAGGCCCTACGGTCGATGGACGGGTTCTACATCAACGTAAGCTCGGACATGCGGCAGGACCTCCAGTGGTTCCTACGGTTTGCCGTCGGGTGGAATGGACACGCCCTCATCCCTCGAGGGCCGGCGACAAAGTGCATCACGGTCGACGCCTGCCTCTCGGGCGTGGGGGGCACAGACGGCCGTGCGGCCTACGCGTGCCAGGTTTGTCCCATCAATGACCCCGTGGACTGCATTTCTGAGCTCGAGGCCCTGAACACAATATATGCTCTCCACACGTTCCTCGGGGACCGTGATCGTGGGACCAGGATCGAAGTCTTCTGTGACAACATGGGGACCGTCCAGGCACTCACGTCGGGGCGGGCACGCAACCGCGTCCTCGCCGAGTGTGCCCGACAGGCCTGGATGGTCCAGGCCAAGTTGCAAGTCGACCTGGTCTACACACACGTCCCCGGGGTCCTCAACACGGTCGCCGACGCACTCAGTAGGGCCCACCTGTCCTCGAGGGATTTTAACAATTCTGCATGCCTGATGACATATCATGATCTGTGGTCCGTGGTGCCTTGTACTCATGCTTCATTCGTGCCTGTGCTTCGCCTGTCCTGCAGATCCGGCGCTACGCTCTCTCCAACGGAAGGCATCTGCGCGGCAGGCCGAGGCACGTGCCCCAGGCACGGTCGCGAACCAGAAGAGCGCCGTGTCCACCTACCTCGCCTTCTGCCGACGGACGAGGACCGACCCGCAGGCACCGTCCGTGAGTTTCATCACGGCCTTCCTCGAGTACCTCGCGGACCACGCCCCCTCGCCGGCGACCGTGGCCAACCAGCTCTCGCACGTGAGGACACACCTACGGCTCTCGGGCGGAGACGTAACGGCCACAGAGGACGTGAGGGTCAGGAGGGCCCTCGACGCCATGAGGAGGAACAAGGCATACACACCAAACGTCAAGCCTCCGATCCCCATGGCCGCCCTCCAGGGGATCCTCGAGCTACTGTCGGACACGCCCCTCGACCTGACCCTACGGGCCGCGTTCCTCCTCCTGTACTACGCCGCACTGCGGCAGAGCGAGGTCGCCCCCCCTACGGCCAGGGCATTCGACCCGGTGCGACACCTCTCACGTGGGGACGTGGTCCTCACGGCAAATCACGTGGAGGTACGCATCAAGGCCGCCAAGAACCTCCAGTGCGTGGGGGAGGAAAAACACGTGAGGCTCCAATCCTCCCCGGACCCGAGGTCGTGCCCGGTGACGGCCGTGAGGAATATGATCGCCGCGGTCCCCACGCTGACACCAACGGATCCGTTCCTGCTCAACGCTGACAGGTCGCTAATAACGACGCGGTCGCTGTCAAAGGAGTGGGAGCGGCTCAACACCACAGCAGGCCACCCCCCTAAGACCTACACCCTACACAGCCTGAGAAAGGCCGCCGCCACTCAGGCCTTCCAGGCCGGGGTCGCTGAACTCTCCATTCAACGATACGGGGGGTGGCGTTCTAATGCACACAGGGGATACATTAGGGACTCCAACTCACAAGAGGTGAATGCGTCCCTCATACAGTCCCTCAACCAGTGACTCTCATCCCTCACAAACTTTTCTCCCTCCCACCTCGCCTCATTTTTATGGTCTTGGCGTTTTTTATACATCATATTGTATAACCATTATACCTCATATTATATAACCATACTATCTGTTATACAACCATATACATAATTGACATACCATTATACATGTCAATTACAACTATGTATATTATACGTAATTGACCTCTTTATACCTCTGTCAATTACTTTATCTACCTTATGTCATATTCATATTTACATATTAATATTCATGTCGGTATAGGTATATAAAATTAAAATAAATTTTATTATTCCCAACTATCGACTCCTTCTTTGTGTTCAGGGATAGGGGTAATGGGTAACCCATGGCCGTTGGTCAGGGGTGGTCATTGCTCCCCCTGACACGCCCCCTCGCGCACCCTGCGCACTCCCCCCTGGTGTCGGTCACGTGAACCCCGCGGTCACGTGGCCCACCGCGTCTCTGACCTCCGCCTCATTCTGCTCCTGTACTCCACTACGTTCACACGTATTTTCTTTTCCCACCCACCCTCACCTCTTTCTTATCTCCTACTCCGTAGGGCGTTTTTTATACATCATATTGTATAACCATTATACCTCATATTGTATAACCATACTATCTGTTATACAACCATATACATAATTGACATACCATTATACATGTCAATTACAACTATGTATATTATACGTAATTGACCTCTTTATACCTCTGTCAATTACTTTATCTACCTTATGTCATATTCATATTTACATATTAATATTCATGTCGGTATAGGTATATAAAATTAAAATAAATTTTATTATTCCCAACTATCGACTCCTTCTTTGTGTTCAGGGATAGGGGTAATGAGAGTCACGTGAGCGTAGGGGTACACTGGCCACCAGAGCAGAGATTGCTATGACGAACTTCAAACGCTGATATCTTCGGAACGGTGTGTCCGATTTTCTCCATATTTGGTACGATTATAGGTTATATGTATACCTTACTCGTGTTAAAATTTCATTGCTTAATTCGTACGGGAAGTGAAGTTGCGCATTCTGTACGACATGTCCATAGATGTCTTAGGTCTAAGACAATTTGGAAGACATTTGGAACCACGTGACCCTAAAGATGTCTTATCTATAGTACACCTGACTGCAGCCTAAGTGCTCTTGACGGACAATCGTTGGCCGATCCCCAAAGATGTCTTATCTATAGTACACTGACAGCTGTAGGATATCTTACAAAGAGGATATCGTGACTGAAAAACAGGGCCCAGGCCTTTGACTACTGCCATTTGCGTTCCAGTCACAAGGGGGAGGGTTAGTACACACACATATTTAAGTGTACTTTGCGACTGGGCACACCTCCAGTTTCAATCGCGGCACCTCCATTCGGCGACCTGAAGTACCCGTTTGCAGGCCCCTAATCGCACAGTGTGAACGGGACTTAGAATGATTCGAGATGACTCAGTCATTGCCCATGTACCACACTCTAGCATCCATTCACAGAACGCGTTTTATAAAGTGTATGAGTTATACGGCCGTATCAAATAGTGTGCGTTGTTCTTTAAAACCAAAACTCTTCTACTCAGTATCCTCGCTGCGTAGATGCCGTATTTTGAGTGCACAGTCTCCCTTAAGCCAGGGGTATTCGCCAAGGTCCTGCCTAATGGCCACTGAGCCGCACACCGCTCGGCACGCCACCTGGCCGCCGACTCGAGAAGCTAAGGTCTGTCTATGCGAGGCAAAGTAGTGTTTGTTGAGCGCTGGTCTCTCGCGAGTTGCAGCCATAAAATGGATACCCCGGCAGGTACCAGTGGGGCGATTTATGTATCCAGGAAAAGAAAAAAAGAGAGTTAAACAGGGACAGAACAGAGAGAGAGCGCGGATGGGTGGGGTGGGTATAAAAAACGATGGTAAGTTAGTTGCTGATGTTGTTTTCTATATGGTATTTCTAAATTCATATATTGGGTATGAATAGGAGATATGATAGGACAATTTGCTTATTGTGATTGATGAACTCCGATTAGTTTGTATATTCTTCAGCCAATATCAACTTGAATCCCGGACCGAAATAATCCCGAAGTATATGTTTACATTCATGTAGGGTGTCTACAAAATTTGAATATGTCATATTGTGGCAAAGCATCGGTATGCATTCGGTCGGGAAATTTGTGAAATACCCAACAGAAAAATAGTAGTTAAACATATATGGGTAAATCCTGCACGACAATTATGGTATCATTGGATTCAATATGTTTAAGTGTCTCATAACAACCATTTCAAAGTCTTTCTTGGAACTGATTCTATAGTGTCTGGGAGACCGCATAATATTGCTGTGTGTATACTAGTAAAAAGAAATACTCATTATCATGCAATATTTCCTGAATTAGAGTATATCCTATATCATTCGATATAAAATTGCTACCTTATTTGGCGCATCAGAGTCGTGATCAATTCGTTTGTTCCAAAAATGTAATCACGACGCACGCCGATGTGCCCAGGCTCTCCCATTCACTCTGGTACAGAGCTTCCCGACGCACTCAATACTCTAGATTACTCATCGAAGTGCGTCGGAAGGTCTTCAATTTACATCGTAGTTGGTGGACGCAAGGCGTTAGGGTTAGTTACAGAATATACGGATGTGAATAATACAAATTTCGATCAAACATTGAAATATTCATCGGCTACCACAGTAAATGTTGCATTTACCTATACTACTTACTACTGAGACCATCGAGATTGAGATTGAAAGTCACATGATCAACTTTTGGCTAAAAATCCTAGTGCAGGGACAAATCATAGTGGACCACAATGCACTACCTTGTAACACATAAACATTCTTTGTACCTCTGGAACAGGTTTGCATACAATGAAATATGATAATATCATCCGGCTACAGTTTAGACACACCTTTTGACTGAGAAAACCCACATTGTTTTATTCATGGTAATCCAAATACCCTTACGACACTACACGGGGTTGTCATACCGATATTGTAACAAAGATGGACATACGGATAATAAGGATCACGAATAATAATAATTTCAAATATTTAAAAAACGTTTCGCAAAAATAAATATCATTGGAAATTTAAGATGCACATGGGTTCTGTTACACATACTAAATATTCGGGTAAATTTGATGCAAGCTACGGGCTACCAATATCAATATAGAACGTATATGCAGCCAAGGACCATATCCACTCACATCAGATAATACGACATACATGTAGATATGTTCATATATAATTCGTGTCGGGGGTTTCCCATTGGACTAGTTTATGCATCATCTAGTCGTTGTGTTCCCATAAAGCCATTTTTCACTGGCCGACCTGCAGTTGGGAAGCACCGATCGGGTTTTAGGGTATACCTACGCCAGATCGGTGACTGAAAACAGGCCTGCAAAGAAGCATTCCTCGATTGATTATGAGTAGATTATGCAATAAGGCTACCACAAACTGACTTGGTTAATAACCGAAGGGGTTTCAAATCATTTGTGATGGTCATCATGTTTGGAGGACAGTTCAGTCAGTATGGACCTTCAAATGTGGCATACACAGTACCGTCACCGATTTTAAGATAACGACGGGCAGTCGTTGGCCATCAGCAACCAATATTTCAGGGAACCCACTCAATCGGTGCCGTTTTCGCCGGCCAGTGGAAAATGGCTTATACAAACCTAGAATCCGATACACGGAGCATGATTGCTTGGCATTCTTATGGCTGCCCTGGTGCCTATTCTTTAATAGCCTCGGCACATGTGTTCCACATCGGCAGCATCACTAGGGGCCTCTGTCAGTCATTGACCGAGCCACGACTCCTCCATGCTGTTTACATATGCCATGAGAAGAAGACTCAGCAACCTCCCCGTCGTCTCAGAATGCTTCTTGAGCGGACCAGCGGCGGCGCGAACTGAAATGTTGTTGGACATCTGCTATTATCGCTCGGCTCCGGCGACAGTGCTGTCCCCTGTCGGGTGGTGGGGATATTACAGGCGGTAATGGAAACTGACATGACACGCAGGGCCCTCGTGAACGATAGGGGCAGACCGGGGCAAAGATGAGCGCGACGCTTATTTGGCCAACGGATAGAATACGTACATGGTGGGGAAGACACACACAATATGAACTGATTTCAGATACAAGCGGCCGTAATCTCCGAGGACTAGACGCCTAGTAGTATCCGAGCGCACGCATTCACATTCCGTCCAATTATATATTGGACGGAATGATTTATTTATTCGTTCTCTGGATACCTTCTAAAACATAACTAGTAGTATATAGAAAGGTTGGTTTCAACCTGGGTATCATATACAAAACCCTGCACTCCTTCAGTTCCCCACAAACTTCTACCTATTATTGTGATCTCTTCAGCTCCTTATTCAACCATCCTCAGTCGGCCATACTTACAGCAGCTTTCTATACATCCTCCCTTTCATTTTACTTCTCGCTCCATATGCCATGCATGGCTTCCGCCATTTCAAAGTCCTCGTTTTGTGCCCTATGCAATTGTCATCTGCATTTTGCATCTGGTTCTCGTAGCTTCTTTTGTTGGGCGGCATACCACACATGACTCGCTGAAAGATCTTCGTCTATAAACTACATTGGCAGAGATGGCGTGCTTCTATTGTGGCAGAATTTGAAGAAGACTTCTTCAAACTTCGTCATCTTTCTTTTTTTCTACATTTTATTCGGCAGTGCTGGCTGTGTGATTGAGTACTTCAGACCTATAGGTCACCACCGAAATATATTAGGGGAGACGGGGGACGGTTTTTGCGGCTTACATTATAATACATTAAAGTAATGTATTCTGAATAATTAGAGTCTCGATACCATCGATACCGGTTGGCACCCGGCGACTGTAGTGTATTTTTATATATTGTATAGGCACCTGTTGCGGTTCAGTATATTTATATATATTGCAACAGGCTTCCACCTCCCTCCCTCCCTCCCTCCCTCTGACCGCATGGACGTGTGAAAGCTGGTAGTAGTAGGTATTCATTGAACCGGAACGGGTGCGCTGGTGACCTATTTGACCTGATTCTACCCAACGCGTCTGGGGCCCGTTTCTTAACTCTTTAAGTCCTAGCAATGCCTGGAGGCATTCCCACGCAGGGGACGAGGAATGCCTCCAGGCATTGTTTATGTGTCATCATCACAAACGCTATGTTTTATAAGAAATAATGAATAGATGTACACCAGATAGGTATAATATATGAAACGGGCCCCTGATATCGGCGCCCGCACCCGGTATCTAGAGCTTTCAGATTGAGGGAGGGAGGGAGGGAGGGAGGGAGGGAGGGAGGGAGGGAGGGAGGGAGGGAGGGAGGGAGGGAGGGAGGGAGGGAGGGAGGGAGGGAGGGAGGGAGGGAGGGAGGGAGGGAGGGAGGGAGGGAGGGAGGGAGGGAGGGAGGGGAGGGGAGGGAGGGAGGGAGGGAGGGAGGGAGGGAGGGAGGGAGGTGCAATATATAAAAAATACACTACTGTCCGCCGGCACCCATTGCAGCAATCAGTTTGCACTTCAATTTGTTGAAACCGAAATCATCGCAATGCCATGCCTACTATTAATCCCTTGTTATTTGCTCGTTCGTTGTTGTACAGAAAATTGGGTAAACTGCAAAGAGATCATATATATATATATATATAAATATATATATATATATATATATATATATATATGTATATATGTATATATATTATAAATATTATATATATATATATTTTTTTTTTTTTCAAATAAATTTACATAAGACATTCTGCAACAGCAGGTTTTGTGTGTCTTCTGAGGTCACAACATACTTAATCTGAGTTCCATAACAACGTATGTCATTGGCAGCACTATGCGGCATGTATATACACATATGGGTTGATGAGATATTATATATATATCTGTATAAGTACCTGTTAGTACCATCTTCTGATCTTTTCATCATTCTATCTGATGTATTACGTGTACTAGTATTAATCTTTATCATTAAATAAAAATCATGTATATCTGGTTGTAATCAAGTCGTAATGGAAACAAAAATGTACGAAAACATGATCAGGCGTCTGTATTTGGCAATTTAAAATTTTGAAAAGGATAAGCATGTATTTGGTTTATTTCAACAATAAAGGTGTTTCCCATCTAGATCATAACTTCATTTTTATATTGTATTGTCACGTAAAGCAGAGTAAAGTATTCTTAGCAAACAATTGGATATAACAAATGAGATTTTACTCAGTAAATGAGAATTGTCCTCAGAAAAACAATGATATTTCCCTAAAATATGCATTGGCTCACCTCTTATGTCGTAGCATGTGTCAGTACTGTAGTCATCTTTTTATTTCCGCAAAACCCGTTCCGAATCACTGCGATACACTGTAACACAGCCCTTCTGACTTAAAACTTTCTAATCGTTGCAAAATGATAGCACTTTCCGAGTGTTTCGTAGTAGTGGGAGCCCGGCTTTATGCCAGGAAACTACTGAGCTCCAGACACACTACGACAAGCGTTCCGACACACTATGACATAGAACATTTCAACATTCCGACACAGCGACGATGTGGCAATTTAGTTTCGTACTCTGTCATTCTATGAAACTGAATCTTTAAACATTCTGGTGATGCGGAAGCTGCGATTCATAGCCATGTCGTAAGAAATGGGTGCCCGGTCTACGAGTGTTTCGTCTCGAATATTTAGATGCATGCACAGTTAGACCTAAATCATATAAACTACGATTCCTGTGTAATCCTCTTGGGACAGATCCCTAGTAAAAAGAAATGATACAAAAAGGAACCACTCTTTATATTTGTGATAGATGATACAAACCTAATGTACCCTAGATTCGAATGACTTTTAACAAAAGAACTGGCCCACAAACCATCGTACACCTTTCCCATCGTGTTATCAAGCATGAAGATAGCCAGTGGACCTTAATTGGGAATGCTTTACCGTCATTGCCTTTAACATTAAACAAACAGAGGACGGTGGCACAACTCAATAAAGACAATCCCAGCCGAGGGTGACTTATTATGCTTCTCCTGTGAGGTGGAACGTTTGAAGTGGGGCCTGTATACACAGCCCTGGGACTATTAGAATCGATTGCTGCGAGTGATGTACATTGTGAGCCGCTCTCTGGTTTTGTCCTGCGGCACTGGGGCTTTTTTGGTGCTGTGGCGGTAGGCATGTAATGAGCAGCAAGGTCCAGCCGCATTAGAAAATCGAGTAGCTCCAAAAGAGAAATGAACTGCTTGCCCGCCGGGGTTCTGTGTAAATCATAAACTGTTCTCTGGAATAGCAACGATACGTGCTTGAATCTTAGAATGAACGATACCGGCCCATGCTCAGCTCTAAGCTCCTTTCGGTTATTGGTGCATTGTTTTCTGCCGCTACTGTATTGTGTATACCTGTGTCTTTAATAAGCAACTCACTACCTCGTAATCTGACGGTCTAAAAGGAGCATTGAAGAATAGGCTGTCCATTTTGAACAATTTATTTTGTTTGAGAATAAGCTGTAGGACATTCAATCTGCTGAAGCGACTGCTGGTATATGACTAGATTTCTCCGATGGAGTTGGACCTCACACACCTCCATGAGAGAGTTTTGAGACAAAATGGAAAGATATTCTTTTTCAAATCATTTTGAAAATAATATATCCAAGCTTGAGACTACGAGAATATGGAGCTACACCATTCTACTGCTCACGAAGCAGCATATAATTACTTACGTTTTTCTTCGCAATAATTATTTTATATACACGAAGAAATACATCTGGCATTTGTTCATTCTCCGGATAGATAAGGTCCGATCCCAAGAGTACACTGAGGAAGTGCACAGACGGGACTACTTTCCCGGGCGGATTATTACATATGTGAGCAGCATTAGCTTATGGAGTAGGGATACAGGGTCGCCAGGGACTTTGTAGCGCTGACCCCAACCTTCACATGTGATTAGCAGCGCCCCCTGTCGTAATAATCAGGATTCTGGCGAGCCCCCTGGGGGCGTCCCCGTGCACTTTGATGAGCAGTTCTGCGTCCCCTTACGTCGAGCTCGAGCGGCTCGAGGGGCCTGCAGTATTATTACCTCAGTGAGCACGGCCGTCCGCTCAGACCCAAAATGCATTCAATCACTTCTCCTCCTGTGCGCATTGTCTCCATTAATCAACGTGAATCCTGCATCCTTTACCCGCCTAACGCCGGTCCACTGTAGGTCTCCATATAGAAACTACCCTGACTCAGCATACTCTCAGGCGCCGCATTCCTTACCTATTCTAACGGTTTATCTGAGATGTACGCAGAAAAAAACAACTACTACAGCTGCTATGGGCTGCCTATACAGGATGCTCGCTTGGATTATAATTATCATGTATAGAATGCTGAATATCTGTGTCGTTCATATGAGACTTTGGCGCCCCTATTGACTCACACAAAGACGGGGGTAATGCATTGAGGGCCCCTGCACGAGGGATTCTTAGCATGTCATTTAAGCTAACATATGTACATGTACCTGTTTCTGGGAGTAGGACATTCGCTCATTCCTTTAGTAGTTCTTGCATAGCGTTGCCCTTAGAACTCTGATCGTGTTACCTGACTAATTCAGATCCAGTTACCTTGCACTGGCCCAAGGTGACGCTCTATCCGTCGCCTACCTTTCAAAGTTCCTTTGAGGAAAATCGTGTAATGATGAGGATAGTGTTTGTGATGTCAGATGCAATTCGGCTATGGCCATCGATTAACCGAAGGTCATGTATACACCATCTCTGTGTCTGTAAAGTATGCCGGATATCGCAGTGGTACCCCTGAATACAAGTACCGAGCTATCGTATATCAGATGTGGGGTTAATAGCTGACTTTACTGGAAGTTGCAACCAAGTAATTTCAACATCTTACTTTTGTACATTTGTTGCGGCTTATGAATAGAACCTAAATATCTTATGTTTGAATATGTTCACAACGATGTTGATATCTAACCATAGATGTCAATTTACGATAAACAAGCAAAATATAAATAAATTTAAAGTTAAGCTAGCTCTGACTTTTATTGAGTATGTTGCATGGCCTTAGCCCGCACAACAACCTATATTACATATATCACTTCTTCTATCTATCTATCCTCTATCTATCCACCGCTGGGAGAAGCCCTATCTGGACGTACAATGTTTAGATAGAGAACTCCTAACCATATATCACTGACACAGACTATTCACCACTAAAACACACCAGACATATAATAATCTGAGGCATGCTTTCCATTTACAGGACTACAGAGAGACTTCCTCCAGGACAGTAACCATAGCAACAGCTGCCGTTATCTCGGCCCTAGTGTTCCTGTCACTAATGGCGGCGTTGGTGTGGTGGTACTGGAGACAGCAGCAGAGGACACCATTTTCCCCGGTCACCGATGAAGCCCAAGGTGAGAGTCGTATTATTGACCTAGAAAACGGACAATGGCATTGTTATTAGAACACGACGTGTGCTGTTACGCTGACTGCATCAGCGCTTTTTTCTTTGCTTTTTTTAACCTTAATGAAAGAGACCTTTTCATATTCTATTGTGGAGAAACACTATGGAGGGGTGGACGAAGATACTAAAACAATGTGTTATTAACATTGATAACTGTCCGAAGTTCAGTGTGACCCCTCACGAACTATGATATGAATAAATGAAGACTTTTTCATTTATTCGAAAATAAAAACAGAAAATATTGTTATAGGTCTTTGGTACCTTATGAGTTGAAAAGTGGGTTAGTATCATATAATTACAGTTCTATACAGGATTTCAGGTATTCCGATTATTGATAACTGTTGCCAGTGCACTAAATTTGAAAAGAGATAAGATACAAATTGATTACTTTTTTTATTTGTTCAAGCAGTCTTTATTTCCATATTGATCCATAGAATTCAATCTATATTGTGATCAGTGTTCCAATGTTTCCAACTATTAACATAGCTAGTGTATTTTAACATAAAGAGGGAAAGTGGATTTATAGTAATATCTATAGCAGATACATGCAAGTCCTGTTGTAATAGGCGGAAGCAAGGACTCAGACTCCATCAACCACCACTAAAGAATCCACTTTATAATACATCGTTTTATGTACGAGGTATTACGATTTGGAACAAACTAAAAGAAATCTATACCACCATTAAAGAAAAGGACCGATTTAAACTTCTAATAAAACGCTCTTACCCAAACTGTTTCATGGTATAGTCAGCTTGTGTTGCAACTGACTGTGTAGTATCATTGACTAACTAAGAATACCATCGTCTGATAAGACCCTTACTCTAAAATAACCAGCCATTGACTAGCCAACATAACTAGGGTGGGTCGTGTTACAACTACCCATAAAATAAAACATTTGTGTAGCTTGCGGTGCAACTACTACCACCATAGTATTAGGAACAAAGTAGATCGAGGCCCATGTACCTACAAATATTACCCACATGGGAATGTAAGCCATTTGTTGAATGTACATGAATCCTGCCGAAGGTAAATGTGAGATAATTTTGATGTGACTACTACCGCTGACGAACTGACTAGGGTACACTATGGATATTGTGCATATTGCATGACATCCTTAGGATACCATCATATGATATATCTGCACAGGTAGTTTTGAACTCATCTCATTCATCCCATCTCATCAATGTGATTTAAACTCGTGTCTGTATTTGCTTCCTGGTATAAAGTTGAAGTAGTACTACTGACAGGTGTGTACATGCTCTGATAATGATCCAGCAGCCGATTTGTAAATGCTTGAAGATGTTCCAGCAGCCAATTAGTTAAGATGAAGTTTATATTTCCCACCCAGAGGGACCGGGCGGAAGCACGGAAACTCCGAGCTCGGACATTTGTACAAATGTATCAATGATGAACCCTAATAAACGTGATAAAAAAGAAAATAAAAAAAAATATCATGCTACAAATCAACCATTTGATATTCCGACCTAGGTTCAGCAAATACATTGATATACATAAAAAAATGCCCCCCTCAATTTTTCATAAAATCTGGATATACAGCTAACTGAAAATCATAATGAAAATTACTACCTCCATTTGAAAGTCAAACCCATATTTTAAGCCTCTGGCTAATGAGCTAATACCCATGAGAATTCTTTAAGGGTGTGCCATGCGTTGACCTTGTACTAATGTCAAGGTCATATTCTCAAGGTCCCCCATAAAGGTTTTGACATTTTTCACCAGATTAGGTATATAGTGATCGAGCTAAAGGCTACCTACGCAAGGATGTTCAGTTTATTGATGACAGACACGGCAGTGACTTGTTGCTTGTTACCTACTTCCTTAACATTAATCTGATCTAGAGGCAACAGCAGATTCTCTCGCCTGTGCTTAAGGTCGGATGTCGTTTTGGATCAATAAGAACAGTAAGCGTCTGAAAAAGGATATCTGCATATCATAGATATGTATTAATCGCTTCCTTGAATAAACTGTTCAAATGCATGAGAAAAGCTTCAATATCAAAACAGCCGCAAACTTAAAATCGGAGATTATTAGAAACATCGGAAAGTGTCTTCTGGTTAATATAACATCAAAGCAGCTTATGCTTTATGAAGCAGACTAAAGAAATAATCCCTTGAGCTATATCTATCGGGATTCAAAGGAAAGTACATTAGAGAGACGCATTAGAAGCATTTGGTAACTTTGAAGGCGTTTCGGCAGGAGATGGATGACAAAATGTCAGATGTGGTGGATATATTGTCAGTGACATTCTGAGAAATCACAGCGGGCTTCTGGCCCCGTATAGTTGACGGGTCCAGGAACGCTCCCTGCGACAGAAACAGATGTTTCTAGACCCGCAGGGAGGTCTACATAGCACGCTTCGTATATCGATCCATCCTCTCGTGGATAGCCAAGCAGCTGGGCTCGATAATATACAGAAGGCTGGAATATACATAAACCGGGCCCCTGTTCCTCTTCATTCTGGTGACAAAGTAAAAGAGGCACGCTCCCCTGGAGAACAAATAGAAAAACAGGATGAGGCATTGGAATGCTGACAAGTGTAGTTCTATCAGTTCTATGAATAGGTTTCAGAGACTTACCTGGGATTTAGACCCCTATGTCGTGAGTTCCATTGATTTACCCATTTACATATTTTCCTTTCAGGATACATCTTGGTTTGAAATTGATCTGCCTAAAGGATTCCGAGCGGGGATAGTTCTGTACGACCACCCCCTACCACCTTCTTGCTGGTGAATAAATTAGGCTTATTTCAGAAATGGAAACACGTGACATTTCCTGACGGAAACATTCTCTAAAGGTCACTTCTTCCTAGCAATATATGAGTACATACTGATGGAGACAATAAGCAGGGCTATCCCAACAAAGATATGTCCATATATGATGGTGAATCAATGCCAGCAACAGCTGTTCCCATCTAGTCTTACCTCCATGGTCCCTGGGAATCTTTGGTCACCACACCGTGTTGCGACTGGGGACCAGTTCGACATGCTCTATGCACGAACCTGTGGCGGGTATAGAATCAATAGGATACTGATCAATAGGGGGAGCAGGGGGTTTAGGGCCAGGAAGTGTGTGTGAGTGTGTGGGCAGAGGCTGAGCAGGCGCTCCGCTTTAGGAAAACAGAAGTGTAGTGTACTCTGCTTGGGTCCTTAACAGACGGCCAACTAATCTATAAGTATTGACCAGTGCACAGTTTCCTCGATCCGTCTGAAAGCCCAAGGGTCTATCTGCACACAGGACCAAGGAACAGACCCCCTCCCTCCCCCCGCGACTCCATCTCCAACTGAACCTTTATTAATTACTCAGAGGCAATAGTATTTTTGCTTCTTGTTATCAAATCTCTCCAGCTGGGACAGTTTCCTCTCAGTGTATACGATTATGAGCATGTCGAGCACACTTCTATCTGGGAGGGAGGGATGTGGCATCGGGATGTGATTTTTCTCTGCCGGTAATGTTTTAATTTATTGCATTAATTTTTTTAGAATACTGAAAAGTTCATTTAGGGATTTCTGTTGTGAATAATGATTAAATGGCGCAAGGTTTTAGTGTGGTGCTTTGCTCTTGTCTCTTTAATGTGCCCAATAAGAGATAAAATGTCCTTTGACGTCCCAGTTCCGGACATTGGTCAAAGTCTGAGTGCTACTGTTTTATATCATTGACAGTTCGGGCTGCATTATGCAGCGACTCAGAGACGTACGTTCAGATTTACACAAACACAGCAGTTTGACTTCCCCACAATATCGACTCTTGCCCTGAAGCAAAGTGAAAAGGATTTATGTTAAAGTCACAAACTTTCTCAGAATAAATTAAACTGCTCCAGAGACTCCACGCCAGACAGTGTACCTGCCTACATATAAGCTCTTTAAAATTGTCTATTGGCGGGCATATCCTTTACATCAGGAATCTTCCTGTAGACTATTTCTAGGGACGCAGATGGGACGGGCGTATTAACAAATGGAGAAGAAGGCGATATTCGATCCTCCGTGCCGAAACTGGAGAGGGAAATGCAAAATCTCTTGACAATCCAAACTCGCCTCCAATTCTCTGGTCTCAATATAGAAATTCGTCATGTGAGCCCACCTTTTTTGTTTCTTTGTATTTTCTTTCGGTGGGCACATTGATCCACAGATTCACATTTCAGACCACAGCGTGGCCACCGAGTACGTGCCTGCACCCTATTGTATTTGCCATGCGCAAAGCACCGACAGGCGGACAATCATTGAGGCGCGAGATGCGAGTGACTGCCACTAGGTGAACATGGGCGCTCCACGACATCCAGGCGGGCAGGATCGTGTCTTAACAGACTCAGAAAGCTCCCGGGGTCTATTCCTAGAATAGTCTCATCCTGTGCAGACGTCGATCCGCTGTGAGTCTACCGTTTGCTGTCGTAATACGCGTTAGATTTTGATGAGCCCGAATACCTTTGATGACCATTGTGGTCGTCGCGATGTAACCCTGGCACAACACACTGTCAACTCTAAGTTTCTCAACGATATTTCTAGTTTAGGTGACCAGCCGTGGCCCTATTGTTCACTGACGTTCTTTGAGGATCTTGATAATTTTCGATGACCGTGGTTTTCCACTGTGTCCTGCGGGCAACAGTTTCCAACAGCGACACTACATTCTAAGAATTTCTTTCCTCTCTATTCCTATTCTTTTCTACTATTTACATTTTTCTTATTCCAATAGTGTCATAATCAGAAGAGGGGGAATGGTTAGAACCATAACTTATTTATCTAAAAATAGGATAATACCCGTCTTTACAACATCATAGTGCATAGTGCATTATTAGTAAGGCTAAATTTTATGTTTTAGACACCTTATGAAATGGATCTAATTCATTTTCTGTCAAAATAGTGTGTAGATTTTATACATTACATTACTATTGAAGACCTCCCGATGCACTTCGATGCAGATTGCCCATATCTTAGTGCAGCCTACGATGCATCTTTTTATAGGGATGTCATCGTAGTGCATTGCTGTGCATTTCAGACCACGTTGGAAAATCGAATCCATTACTACGATTTCATGTTTCCGACGTGATTTAATTTTTCATTGGGAACCTCTACAATACGCTAACATCATAGTAAATAGAGGACATTCACCTTTTCTTTCAGCATGGTTACTACCTTAATACCTCCCGAAAACATAACATGTTATAGTGCGCATCTGTCTTCAGTTGCAGTTTCGTCTCTACCTACCAGAATACGATTGTTTCACATTTATCTGAATCTATTTTATGCTAATTCTTTTAAATTACAATTCCAGAATTTACGATGATAAAAATCAACTAGATTTTCATATCACTTGTGAATTCATATTTTCACTTTTGTAAGGAGGAAGACAACAACTGTTAGAAAATACAGAGCTATACCCTAAATATCTTTTTATATCTGAGAGCTGTGCAAGGTGTTTCAGCAGACCCTTGTAGTACTTTATTTTTACATGTGCAGAGCAGCTATCCCAACTAAAACAGTAACCCTATCGTAATAGAGTGAGATCATAGTGAAAAATATCCGAGATAATGATACCCAGCTGATGCAATGATAAAGAGGCATGTTTGCCAAGTTGAGCTCAAATACAAAGCGTTCACCTTGACTAGTTACACTCAAAAGAGACCAGATTTCGGTCTGCGTCGGTAAAGTTTCTCACATCCTGATTGTTATTAAAGCCAACCAACACATGAAACTACTTTCGAGACGGTGTTTAAACTCTTCTTCTGTGTCTTTTATTACACCGAATCTGAGTTTCTTCCTTGACATCTCACATTGTCGTTTTCTCAAAGAAGTTTACTGTATAATTCAGAATTTGAGATTCGTTCACGAAGGTACTAAATTCTTCTTTGGTAGTGGGAAAGGGTCCACACATCAGCAGTGAGAGGACTCTACTCTAGCATTGGTGACCGAGCTAGTACCCTCCTTCTCACAACCCGAGAGCAAGAAGATTTGCTCCCTACAAACATACCCTCTTTCTAATCAGGTATGGACACCGACGCTCAAAACCCACCACCCCCGGTCATCCGCCTCGGGTGCCTCGCAGCCTCCATCACAAGTGGTTCTACCCGTGTGGTCAGCCGATAGTTGACCGTGGCCGCGCTGTGCGGCTGGTGTGGTGGACTGATAGGCGGACCACCAACTGCTCTGTTGTGTTTGTTGACTGCGGGTGCGGAGATTTATGGACGACAAGCACGAAACAATCACCGGTTTGCGGATAGAGCGAGAGGCGGGAGGCGGAGTGTGGGTAAGCGGGCATAGCCGGGAAGGAAGAGTTTCAAAGGCTCCTATGATTGTATAGACGGGTAGGCAATGATGCTCTTGGTGACCAATCGTATACGGTGCAGTACGTATCCTTTATCAGGGGAAAGAGTGCATGTGAAGGGAGTAAATATTGATTTCCGAATATAAACACAATATATAAAGAACAGAATTTACAGTTTGGATATGAGGGCAAAAGCGTAAGACAAGGGTTTATCCAATGGCTCGATGGGTAATCTAAGGCCTTGCCGATCCCTGGGCTGATAGTGAAAAATGCCTTTAAGATCGGAGATGGGATGGTGTGATAGGTGGGTCATAGAAAATGGATTGAGGTGAAGTATAAGTGTACTTCGAATGGAAGCATGAACTAGGTTAAATATGAATAGGGCAAATAGGGTTGATGGGATGTTGTGGTTTGGTGTGAGTGCATTGTGTTGATAATAAGAATTACGTTGGTTGAGGCAAAAGTTGATAAAGCCTGAAGAAGGTCAGAGAAAAAAGATGCGTTGTAGTCCAGATTGTGGGGTGATATTTAGTCACACGTATAACATCGTCTATAGCGGAGGACAAGGTCATAGGCCTCATGTGATGGCCCTACCTTCATAATACATACATTAGTTCTGGCGTTTCAACCTGACGATTCTGGCCACCGGTTATGGATCTTGGCACTAACCTCCGAACATTTGCCACTTTTAGTGCATTTAATCGTCAGGTGGAAACAGGAACAACAATTCCAGCCCAACGATTATTTATTCCCACATTACGAAATCAGGCCGCTAGTTTCATTTGATCTCTGGTAGTTGATCGAAGATGATAGAATGTTAAACCTGAAAGTATATTTTATAATCTGCATATCTGATGACATGCCTCTATTTGTAATAAAGCCTGCCTGAATTAGGGGGAAGTCCATGAAGGGGGCTCCCTGGTGTGAAATTCATTAACCAGCTTTTCCAGAGCAGTGTACAGAAGGATCAATTATAGTATAGTCCTCCTGTGATGTAAAGGTCAAAGAGTGATATCAGCAAGGTTCGTGGAAAATAAATGGATGCCATGATGGAATGCGAAGATGGCGTGTTGACATGGATACTGTTGGGATTGTCATCTAGGGCAACGGCGGATACGGGAAGTTGGTTAGGCCAACGGCTAGTATCTATGGTCCGATGAGAAAATTGTATAAATACATGTTATGCTGCGTTTCAACCTACCACCGATTATGTGCACCCTGTACAGAAGTACAAAAGTTGGTCGGTGGTGTTCTTTAAAAATTTATGTGTGCCAGCAATCGTTAACCCCAAAGCACACACTCTATTTCCACCTGACGACCGATTATGTGTTCCATGTGCCCCGATTATTCAATATGCATAGGGCCTGACCAGCCTGAAGATTAGTCCTCCCTAGATTTGGTTGTAGAGAAAATCTGTTGACCGTTTTTTGTTTCCACCTAACGATTATTGCACAAAAACTATCAAATAGTCAGATAGTGCTCCTAAATGTAATAATCGGTGGTCACTAGGGGCAAGTGAAAACGCCACATAAATCATAAATAATTAGCAGAATCTTTTGTTGACATAAACGTCTAGACTAGGAACAACGGCATGCTTTTTAATCGGGTTTAGGTGTACTGTAAGGCTTATCGTAGACGATTTGGAGCTAACTGGACGCCGGGCCTAAGTGAATATCTAGTGCTAAGATGGGGAGGAAGAACCTGTCTGGTTATGGTTAGGTCATAACCTTGTTTCCATTGGCCAACAAAAACAGCGGCGATTTTTTTAGTTACGTTAAACGTATATATTCGGTGATGCCACTGACTGTATATCGGTACCAATAGATCAAAGACGATGCATGGTATGCATTACCTCGCTTGTATGTTCCAGGCACACACAGATTTTATATAAGAAAATCCGTTGGTGGTGTGCTTTGTTATACAATCTATACCAAATTAATCTGTGAGCACTCTCTGCAGATCTCCTTTTCATTCACCAATAGTACTTTTTTTAAAGAAATCTGAAATAAACATTCAAAACAACAAGAGAATCACCGGGTGCACCCCCGTTCTTCCATTCTTTGTCACAGCCAAAGTCATGGTGGGTAGAACATGCACAGGGGATTAGTTGAGTCCTCGGCCTAGATATATGACAACCGAAGAAGGAGAAGGTAGAGCGGGCAGATTTAGGTGTATTGCCGTGGTGATTGTCTCCCATCCTCATTCCCGCCCATATGTCTCTTGTACGGCTCCTTCCTGATACCTGACCCGTCTGTCCAGATACGCCGTATCAAACCCGGCTCTGGGAGCATCTCAAGGCAGATGTGAGCAGATCGAGAAAATACATCCGAACCACCAGACAGTCAGTCAGCAGGGGGAGTAGTGAAAGTGGCCGACACAGCGGCTATTCATAAACCATGAGACAGTGCCGCCTGAATTAATCCCCCACTTAGTTCTCTATTCTATCATCTAAGAAACCCATTTAGCAACCCTGCCTGCCAGGCTACCTTCTGTTTATACATAATCAAGTGTCCAACTAATGGGCTCAATCATACGCCTTCGTGTATGTCCCAATTAAACATTTAATCATGTAGGAAATGCTGCTGCATCTGAACGTCGCATCTTTCCTGTCAGTGGCCAATGCACTGACCGATCCCTCATGAATTGGATTTACTAGCCTTGGGTAACAAGCTATATTTAGGGCAGGAGGCAAGTAAGGACAGGAGCTCAGTTTATGAAAAAATGATACACAATGTATCAGCTCAAATGTGTTTTTCCTTAGTTTTTTCTTCATTATAGAGAAAGGTCTAACCAAGGTTAGATCTTCAACTGTAAGTTTACAGTAATCATCAAGCAGGACAGTCCATACATACATTTAATCTTCCATAGATAAAACAGAATACTTACAATATGAAGATGAGGAAGATCAGGTGGGACTTGTTTTATTCAGCTGTCAAAGTTTCTGTGCCCACCATTTTTCTCTCCCACCTTGTCACACCAACCGCCTTCCCCGCCCACCTACGAAATAAAAGCCAATTGATTTAGACGGTGACAATCTGCATGTTACTACCAAAGGTCGGTCAGCATCCATTGCACTTTGGCAGTGCATGTCACCTATTATGTACCTGCGATTGACCAACTTTTGTTTTAGTCGGCAGATGGAAACGCCGCATTACATGAGTGTCAGCTGGCAATAAGAGTGTCAGCTAATAATGTGAACATCAGAAGGTAATATGAATGTCAGCAGATAATTCGACCGTGCGCCATAATGTGCCTGTCAGCGGATCACATGAGTTTCAGTAGATAACAGAAAAAGGAAGGAGCGGGCTTGGCGTTGGCGAGGACGCAACACTGAGGTGGGCAAGGGGAACCTGGAGAGCATGGTACAAGGGCGAACTCGGAAATCAAGATGTAGCACTGGTTGTGTGGTGGCGGGTGGGCGGACAGTCTGTGACTAAAGGCGGGCTTTTGTCCGCGGCTGTAATTGATTAGAACCAGGACTGTGAGAGCCGGTTGGTCGCTGATAAGACCGGCAGCGTTGTGGTTAATCGACGAATGGCCGATGAAGATGGAGGGTCTAGCCTCACTCCTTGTCTCACCCATCCCCTCCTCCACGTTACTGTCTACTCTACCCTCCATACCATACAGGCAACGACTCACACTTAAAAATATTTTCCATTGGCGATTGTTTGGCACCGATATGCAGTCGGGAATCCCCGATCGATTATTTTTTGTGTACACTGACGCAGGATCGGTGAATAGAAACAACTTGGCATTTGTAAGGTCACCGGTTGATTGTGTATAGATTATGCAATATGGTCACCACCGACCGACTTGGTCAACGACCGAGAGAATCAAACGGTTTGATTTTATCGGTGAGGCTTAAGGTTTCAGCATGAATGTTAAATCGGTATGGGCACGTGAAATGCAGGAGAAACAATTTATACAGTGTACCCTTACCGATTATTCAATGCCAATAGTCAGTGGCACCACCGACATACTTTAAGAGGAACTCAATCAATCGGTGCTGTTTTCGTCAGCTAGTGGAGAATGGCTTATACCCTGTAAATATAAGACTGTTTCCATTGACCGACTACTTGGCACCAATCTGCAGTCGGGAACCCTCCCTTGAATTTTTTGGTAAACTGACGTCAGGTCGGTAAATAGAAACGAGACCTGCAGAGAATGCTCACCGATTAATTTTGCATATATTATGTAACAATGCCAATTAAATCTGTGTGTGCCCAGAAGATAGAGTAGAAACAGTGCATACGATGCACCCTCACTGATAAATTGATACCGACATACAGTCAGTGGCACAACCATCAGACTTTCAGGGTAAAATCTTTGCCGTTTTCGTCGGTCAATGGAATCGAGGTTTATAACAATCCTTTTACTCACATACCCGAACCTCTACATACCCAGCTAATATGACCAACAGGGATTTCAATGTTATGTGGTCAATCGTGGACTGGCCACTTTGGTGAGATAATCTTTAAGAAAGGGAATACTTTCAAACGGTATGTGGGCGCATTCATCATTGTAATCACTAGCTAGTATCAGTCTTATTTGAATTAATATCATTAGTTGAAAAGTAAATTAATATTTCATATCAAATTTCATCATCTGTCATCTTCTTGGCATTTTGCTATTTTACCAAAACGGCGAGTGGGATGCACTTGCAATTGTGTGATTCAAATATCGTTGTGGATGCAGTAGTAAGTGAATATCGTAAATGTCGGGTGCTCAATATATCCTCGGAACATCTGACACCCCAGGAATTGATTTTGAGGAGAAATGTCACCGTATCAGATTTTCTCGTGGCCTCGAGGACGGGTGCGTTTATGTATGGAAGTTCTTCCTCCAGGGTGGATTGGTAGCGGATTTGAGTACGACCTGGGTGAGCGCAGCCCGTCAGCTGAGGCGGCCGGGAGGTGGGGGAGGGTATGGTGTACCGTAGAGCCGGGTCTCTCCTCCAGGCCCTAACATGGAGGAAATCAGGTGGAAGTGAGAGGGCGCAACGCGAGGAATAGAGGTCGAGGGCTAGACTATAGTCCCCCCATGTCACCTATACATCCTTGTGACATATACTCCAAATAAGGTGCTTTAATGAACAGTGTGTTAAGATACCTAGTACCCTCTACAAATAACAGCAATAAGAATTTGTTTGAAAACTACCGACTGAAGCCCCATTGTTTTATACTTCATGCTATAAAAGTATGTACCTGAATATACACACGCTATAGAGATACACACAAAATTAATGATCCACCAGCGTGATACCATATTGGAACTGCTATGGTACCCGGTATAAGGATCATGGCCGGACATTTTGTCCTACATAGTGAAATGCAGTAAATATTCCTTTATTGTATTTTTCCGTGGCGATGTCGCAGGATATTGCCTTCTGACCAAAAGTATATCTAAATGGGTTTCTTCACTTCACTTGTTATCATATTCATATAATTTCGATCCAATGTCTCAAGATTTACCTTCCTTCCTTCCTAGGTAACCTTGTATAAACAAAACAAATGGCTTTTCACTCATGGTGGAATGTTCCAAATGTTGCAACCACGTAGTGTCTATTCAGTAGCCTACAATAATCAATCGACTGAAGGCTGAAAGTGAAGTATTATAATTACGAGGAATTAATTAACTCTACCAGATTAGTCATCATGATATTTTTTTTAAAGAATTGGTGAATATGTATATACCTTGGGGGGGGGAGCTATCATCAGTGTGCCTAATAAATCCACGTGAATGAATCATAGCTGAGAAATAATCGTTAATAAGTTTTTTAAGGACGGGGACCGTTTAAATTTACGCTCAGCCTCGGGATTTTCGACGTCTAAATTAGGAAACGGGTTTACTCGTGTAACATTTTTCAAAAGATCCCCTACATTTCCATATTTCTATACCAAATACTACCTAGATCAATAGTAAAGTGAAATCAAATATACGGTAGAATAGATTGCATGAAGCCGAAGGTGTATATATAATAGAGAAAAGGCGAGCCTTCAGGAAAGGTGTTTTTTTTATCATGATAGCCCGTATCAATAAGGGCTCAAGAATATTTGAGCCAGGCAATATCCTCTCGCTGTGAAACTGGTCGGCTGAGTGGGCGGCTCTGATCGTGAGAATGTTATTACTTCATATATAGTTCTTCTATAGGCTTGTGGTGGTTTTCTTCGCAGTGGAGATTCAATACAGGCAGAGGTGAAACGTGTTTCCAGTGATAAGGTTAAACGTAGTGGTAGGGATTGAGCAGGACGGAAGTTGGTAGTAGACGAATTATTTCATATTGGATATATATATATATATATATATATATATATATATATATATATATATATATATTGATGTTGAGTTCCCGCCTCTTTAATGCCTGTGAATTAATATCACGACAAATAATTCAAATGATTATGTGATTCATCGTTATAGCATATGGTAGATATACTGAGGTCCTAATTTTAAGGTATACCTTTTGTCTATAAGCAATGTCTTGAACAAATTTTGGCGAATACCTTGAATTGAGTTTCTTTATAATTGAATAATCGGGACTCATTCAACGATAATGGATCGTCAGCCACAAACGCTCCAACCAGTTCTTTGGTCGATGACGTCCCTCGGTGCCGATATCTTATAGGCCAGCGATATCTCACGACGATTCCCATCCGCATAGAATATCATTGCGATTTTAGTAATCTGGTGTAAATATCGGGTTACTGCTACTGAAAAGTCTGCCTGTTGCATAATTTAAGCGCCTACACCAAGACCCTTTTCCGTACACCACTATGACCCAGGGATGATGTAGGTCAACTTTATTTATAACTTAAGGACGAACTTCCATCGGTAAGGGCTGTCTTAGATCCCTACAATAGGATCTGTTGAATAACATATTCTTGCGAAAGTACAGTGTATAAGAGACCTCTTGTGATAATTACCGTTTCATACTATTCAAGCTTGTTCGCTAGCCTAGTCCTTATCGATTGAAGGTCATGAATAAAGTTGACCCACATCATCCTTGGGTGCTGGTAGTGTACGGATGGGGATCTTGATGTACGCGCCCAAATCATGCAATCTCGCTTCTTTGATTGAAATTGATGTGTAAACTGAACCGTCGTAACGAAGAGTACAATAAAGGTTAAGTGGAAGAATCAATTTAAAATGATTGTTATGCTTCTTTGCCAAATCAATAAGTTTTTTCATGATATTAGGGACTAATTATCGTCCGTGAGAATCAAATTCTTTTGAAGGTTATTATACGTTTGTCAGGTATTATCATTTATGGGGAAATAATGTGATGAAGCTCATGGTATTACCTCTTTGCATAACTTCCAATAACAATTTCACATGGATTTCCTTTACAAATAATGATATATATATTCCATGACTTATACATAAAAGCTTTTTGAAATAATGAAACACAGTATTTCGGTGCAATTATTTTGTCTTGAATTACATTTTTTTTGTTTCAACATGAGGCTGAATATGGTTAATGGCATAAATGGACCATCAGATAGAATTAAGTATATTACAAAAGGATATCATTTTGTGAAATAATTTGTGATATCTATATGTAAATGATGCAACAAAACATTGATCGCCTAGAGCTCATCGATGCATCGAATCCCCCGAATCAACATCGATGCAACCCATTGTTTAGGAATGTGTCTCAGGTGTTGTAATCAATAATAAATTTTCACTTCAGTACCAAATAGCATATCGATACAGCAGATGTCAGGAAAAGTAAAGGTGACTTTGCAACATCGGTGAATCAATCTGTCTATTACGCATGAGATACAAGAGAAGCCAATAACCTATGAACATTGACGAGGTATACAATGTCTCATGCCGAATAACTGTGTTCCCCGTCTTGCATATTGCATTACAACTCAATAGTAAATCACTTCTCTTCAAGCGCTATGATTTTGTCAGCCGTTTGTAACTTATATGTAGTAATACTGACTTTTGTGAAAGGGCCCACCTATCTACCTTTCTTATGCAGGGCGAACACTATGATGTGCCCCCTCTGAATAATCACCCCATTTAACCCGAAGACTTGGAATAGGCCCTTAATGTATGTAATCACGACTGCCCTCTAAAACACGGGCCACAAGGCGAACCGCACCCGATCTGTTTATTCTAGTGGACATTGACATGAGTTATTGGGGTTATTTCCCGCCTTTCCCTCCTATACCGCCCTGTCCTGCTCTGGCCCACACTCCTTTTCGCCCACCTCCAACCCTGTCTCCCGACTGCCCATCTATCATGGCGAACTATAACTAGGGTGGGCCCGTTGGGCGCCCTTAGAATTATCTTCCCATAGATCTCAATAACCGTACAATGGGCATGTTGGGGCCTAGGGCCCTGTAGTCCTTTCTACTCTGGAAGTGACCAGCACGAGATACATGAGAAGCGGGGACTTTAGCAAATGTAGACATTGTCCACTGGTAATTTCACCTGGCTGTCTATAACTGCAATAGTCAGGTCAGGTCAGGTCACCATACATTTATCATATACCTTTGTTTACCACACAATTGAACCTAACTAAAATAGAAACATAGCAACAGAGACCCTGATATCCGCAAGGGTCATTCTGTGGTGAGGTAATTCTAAATTGCTTACAGTTGTTAGATAATTGTAATAATTTTATCAATATAATCGGTCGAGACCTATACTAAAGCTTCGGATCAATAATAGTCCATCACAATTTGACACGTTGTTGCTTTTGTAGTAGGAGACTCAAGCTCATCTTGGTCTATTTTGAGAATCACTGCCGGTTCCTGAATTAACAGGGGCAGTTAGTCCTAGCCCCGCTGAGGATATAAGCATGACAGACGTATGGATAAATAAGTACTGACTCACACTGATTCCCAAGCTTCATGCACAGATGTTAAACCGGCTTGTTTATCCGCAGTCCGGGGCCTGGAACCCTGTGATATAGCAGCCTCCATGATCGATGGAGTTAAAGTCCATATCATAGCCACCCGGAGAAAACCTACTGAGCCATTCATCAGCATTTGTTGTAGGGGAAACCCTGTCACGAGACACCGGGGAGATGTTGCTATAGCAATCATCCATCTTGCCTTGGCGACCGCCAGATTTTCCTCACTGAAGAAGAAAAAAAAACAAAGCAGCTAGATCGCAGCCACCTGCTTTTCAACATTTTGGCGCCAAAGGCGGTCAGAGAGAGCGCGCGAGCAGACGATACCTATATCAGGGACGCCGCCCAGCGTCCATCTCCGCCGACAGCATTATACAATATGCAAATGCCAGGCATTCCCGGATGATCGATGGACGTTGGCAAAGTAGTGAAAGTTGTGCTAACGCAGTTAGGCGGCCATTAGGTTGTGAGCGATAATATGGGGACCGAAGGAATGTTTACTCATTAGATACAACAGCTTGGTGAGGCCCGCCTGTAGCCGGTGACAGACTAACAATCTTATGGGTTTTCTTGCGATACACCAGCGAAATAAGAAATTGGTCTGATCCTAGGTAAGGGAAGGCTTCTGATTGAAATATTGACAAGTTCACTTCCAACAACAATACGATCCTTCTTTTTGCAGATATATAAAGATAATATAAATGTAAACAGAAATATATTTCTAGGAAGATATATTTATACAAAGCACACATAAGGCCACAGACACACCAAGCGAAGAACGCAGTGATTTCAAAAATTGCCAACACAAAATGGCATGAGTATGAGCTATTATTTTTGTATGACCGACTGTTGGTTCTGAGATGCTAACTTATCGCTAGAAAATATTCCTCTAGAATAATATCATACATACACGCCATTTTATTTTGGCGGTTCTGGAAATAGCCGCGTTTCTCGCTTTGTGTATCTCCGGCTTTAAGGCCGAAAGACATCAGGCGAGTGAAGAAAACGATTTCGGTACTCGCTAACAAAAATCACCACAACAAAAATCCAGGAAAGCAAAGGTTTCAAGGGACCCTGCTTGAATAAGCTGCCTCCATGTTTTATATTTCTACTATAAAAGAATTCCATTCACAAAGTTTCAATGAATACATGAATGTCCAGAGCACTTAATCTCTAATCATTGACAAATGAGAACAAATGGAAAAAAGACTGATGCGGATTCTATTGCATATCAATCCTATAACACTTACTTAATGATATTACGCAAGTATAGGAAATCACACAAAAAAAATCTATATGAAAGCCTTAACCCTAACGTGTATAGCTTTTGTTTTCATCGACACATACAAGAACTACCCACACACAATCCTAAGGCAGCTTGTGTTTCTTAACACAGCCAGTAGGTGCCACTATCTGTCACGATAGCTCTCATGGTGATACAAGTATCTGCTTAAAACCGCCCAGCCAGGTAGACAGCATAAGGGCTAGTGTCAATGTAGCAACGCTCCAAGATGGATGGCGCCCGTGTCTCTCAGTCTCTCACAGCGGCCATCTTGCCGTGAGAGCGAGGCTTGCCGCCAGGGGTCCGCCCTGGGGAGTCATTTGGCGCCGTCCAATCATGAGACGCGCTGTAGCGAGTCGGGTTTGGCCGCCTCTGGGAAGAGCTCACGAGTAGTTGCTCTCTCGCTCCCTACACTTTAGCCCTATACATCGTTGCTGACGGTACTTAACGCTATACAGATAGCATAGTGATAAAGCGCAGCCCCAGTACACAACATAGATTGTCTATGATATTTCAACAGATCTAATTCGGCAAGCAGGACCCACATTAAATAGAATTGAAATCTAATTATTTTTAAGGAGTTGAAACGCCTTTGAAGGTAACAAAAGCTGTGTTTCCAGTGGGGATTCCTATAGGGCGTGCTCGAGTTCCAGCGTATTGTCCTCTTTTGTTTCGAGCGGCAGGTAAGCAGCTACTCCTCCTGAGCCATGTACTGTCTCGCTAAAATGCTCTAATTGTTTCTACACTTGTCGTCTTTGTCCTTTCTTTAATGCTTTCGGTTTTCCATCTGCCGGCTTTACAATGCGAATGTTTAATAATGAAGATTTGGTCGCTTTTCTAGGTCACCCAAATAGGGAGAACCACATTCCGTAAGCTACTACCTGCAGCCGAATACATATATCTTATCTGCACTCCTTCTAATCTCCATGCCGCAATGTACACTCGTACAGACAACATTTAACACCAATCGCTGATAAAAGTCCGAGATAACGTATGCACCGCATTTTCATTCCATGCCATATTGAAGCAAATTCCATCTGTAGACTTTCTTCTGTATCTGGGAATGTTCCTGTTTTTGCGATTAAAGGATGAAGTGCTGGTATCTTTTCATTGTATTAGCAGGAAGGCGTGAACGGTTGAAACATAGATTTGATTGATAACTTTGTAAAATTCTTAAATTTCTTATTGATAAAAGAACCACAACCCCGGTCACGCTTCATTGCGTTTTGTGAGGTGGAGCAATGAACGTCATGAGGCGACACATGTGACAACGCATGACCATTTATCTAAATAGGTGTTATAAACAGATCAAAAGAAGCTAATCTAGGAGTTAGTTTTAAAACTAAGAACAATATTGGCTAAACTGTTACTATTGGGACCTACAGCAGGCATTAGCTACCATGATCAAAGTGTCAGTCCAGTTTTCAAAATATTGTTCTCGGAGCTCCAGAATATCCTTTGCAGTTTTTCTTGTATTTTTTCTATTACATTTTTCCTACGTTGGTGGAAGACGTTTTGTTATGAAGGATCGAATCCACAAAGTAAGCCACATTACGGTGTTCACTCAGCGTCCATTTTCTACCTCGCCCTCCAATCTCCGTGTCTCAACCACCAAACATCCATCCACAGCTGTCTGACAGCAGCAAGTCAAAGGTTGGCGGCCAGACTTCAACCGTTTAGTCAGCTTGATTCGTGTTGTGCTCAAGCACTAGACCCACAAACGCCAATGCAGACGTTCCGCACAGGATGGGTTCCTGAATATATATACATATATATATGGGGGAAATTATGTTACAGTGCGTTAGTGAATAGAGGTATGTTGACCGAATTTTTCATAAGGTATGTCATTACGTAGGTCACTTGTGCCTTCCACCTGTAGATTTGTACAATACCTTCGAGAGATATGTAAAACCTATACTCATTAATTCTGCCAGAATTACCATTTAAATATGTTATGTAGTGCATGGGATGTCTGTCTGATGTAACCTCTTTTATAGGTTACTCCTAATGCGGCGTTTCTACCTGCCAATAACGCACTGAATAATGACCACCGATTATGGCAATTCCCATTCCCCACCTATAATGCGACAAATTTAATGCAATACTCGTCTGACAGATGGAAACAGAAATGGTCAACGATTTCCCCCCTTGCCTTATACATATATAGAACGTCCTGTCCATGCTGTATAATTCACAGAAACAGATGGTAATTTACAGTTTGTACGGACCGAGGCATTTACGCCGAGTTCCGTACAAACTGTAAATTACCATCGAGTTCTGTGAATTGTACAAGCATGGTTGGACGTTATGTATTTACTATATACCCGAAATTAAATTTTTTTTATTTATTTCATTTAGCTTAACAATCAATATCTTAATAAACGTGTATGGCAAGGTGGTCCGTATTTTAGTGTACGCACCAGTGGTCCGTACAGTATTTTTACGTTATATGTCGAAACGGTGCGTATTTATAGTATATATACGGCATGGGCATATAGTAAAATCTGGCACCAACTTCTGCACCCATCAACAAAATCAAAGCTCATTGAATTAATCAGTATCAATGCTCTGCACTTTACTACCAAAGGTTGGTGAGCGTCCACTGATTTTTTGCAGTGCAGGTCTCTGATAACATACCACCGGGGTTTCACAAAGAAAACCACCGTGCAGGGTGAAAATCATCGATGGGTTCTAGTCGGCAGGTGGAAACGCCACAGAACTAAAATGTCAATATTTTGAGACGATATATGCTAAAGTCATGAACGGGGATATCAAACACACATAGCCTGAACTTTGTGTGCTGTGACAGTGTTTATCATAACAATGAAATTTCCTATGGTTGAGGGATTCTAACTAGTGTAGAACGACTATATAGCTGATTTACAAAAAGCTCTTAATTTTCTACTTAAGAAAGAATTGGAGGACTAATTTGAAAGGTCGTTAAGACAATGTCAGGAAATGCCAAAGATCACATGCTATCTAGAGTTAAGAAATTTCTAAAGGTGCCCTTTTATAACATCAGGCTTCACAAAGTTTTGCCCTGCTATAGAAATTACCATCGGTACCAAAAAGAAACCATTGGAAATAAAAATAGATCTTTTCATATGACGAGGAAAGGTGTCCACGCTATTAATTTCCCACAAACTGGGTCACGCCTGCTAGGGTCCTCTACAACACCCTTCATCCGATCAGTTGCTATTATTAGCGAGCTAGAAATCTTGCTTGAGCGTGGTTGGGATTTTATTACTAATTTCCCGGTGTGGGCCCTGATAGGAGATGAAGTGAATTAACCCGGATTATCACGCCAGATGGCGCGGCCGTCACCGTTTAGTGATGAAGCATGCTGGCATATCTGAGCCGTTCGCTTTTCCATAAATCATAGAATTGCAGGCTGGCGATAACACTTCTCCCCATCAGGGTATTCAACGTAGCTCCAGCTTCTAGATACTGGACCGCCTCTACCTTCGTGGACATTGGCTTTGTGAATACCACCTATTTTGCCTATTGTATGCTGCAATTCCTTCCGCAACCTGATAGGTCCTTTCTAACATCACAAGGTCGTTAGAAATAAGGGACGATCGGTCAGAATGTTACGAGGCCGGTGACTGGTCGACGCTACGGAGTGACTTATGCCTCGGCGCCTTTTATTGGTACGATATTTTACCTTAATACCTCGTCCTACCCACATTTGGCGGGACTCGCGTCGCCGATCCGGACGGCACCCGTGTGCGCATGGGCGGTGAGGAGAATTATTCTTTAACGACTTAGGCATATCGTTATTAGCGCCTGCGCAAGGGGCCAGGCGCGGGGTCTTAACTTCCTGTTTGTCATGCATTGATTTCCGCCGTCGGTCACGTGGTTTGATGGCAATCACATTCGGTTCCGCTTCCGGTTTTTACGACATTCATTACCTGTTGTCGTAAAAATGAAAAAGCGATCGGTGTTTTAATTTTCCCACATCCTGAAGCTTGGCACTTCCCGGAGTGGCACACAGTCAGCCTGTGAGAGGCGCTCGCGGCAATGTTATTCAGTCCTCCCCCATGCAAGAGATAAAAATAAATCAGTTTGATTCGCCACCGATAGCGGGTGAAAATTGCAGTAAATCACTGTCCGACTTCTCTCTCTGCCGCTATCCTCAAATATTGAAATGCATGAGCGCTACGCTCTCTGAGAGCAAGATTGTACTTTCTGAATCTAAACAGCACGATCAATCGTCAAACATCTGCTAATACAAACATGGGGCGGATCTAGCAAGCCACCACCCTTTCCCCAGCCTTTAGTCATGCGCCATAAAGGCGTTCAGATTTTTAACCACCTTCTTTGACGTGATACATTTACAACTTACACACACATCGAAGGATCATCATGGAAGAGATTCTCTATAGATAATCTATACCACGTCTCAAGTCTAAACTAAGGCACCACTAATTTCTTCTTTTTTTCGTTTATTGAACAAATATTCACCATGACTGGCGGTCTTACAATTTGCTTCTCTGTATCTCATCAATTCAAGACTGCTTTAAAAAATCATACTCAAGCGAAATATCCTTTTCGATGAACCTTCAGTTGATGATGGCTACCTAAACTTAAAGCAGAAATCCTTACAAGATCGTGAAAATGCTGGAAATGCTGTAAAGATGTGGAAATGGGAATCTAATGGCAAGATGTCATGGTATGGGTCGCATTTATTAACCAGTATTTAGCATTAAAAAGTCATGTTGCCTCAGCGACCCCTCACGTTGTGCATCCCACCGGAGTGACCCATTTCCTCGGCATGGATAATGACATGACCTCATAGATTTCTGTCCTTTTCCCTTTTAATTCTCTTCTTACGGGATACAAATACCCTTCTTTAAGTTTGGTGATATCAGTTAATGCCAGAATGGAGTGTATGGTAATCGTTTTTCATTATAATTGCATAGTGGCACATCATAAGGTCAGTGTCCAACTATCAGTATTGTTGGTGTTCCTGATATAGTGCTTTGTAGCGATTAGGGTACGTTCAAAAAGAGGACGTGTTTTGAGGCGACTCGGAGTGCAACGCTACAACTGGGTAAGCCTCGAGAAACGAGCAAAGCTCAACACCGATTGGACGGCATACACCACGTGACCAGGAACACTCACTTAGCCCCCACCAGGGGGCACCATGAATCGCCGAGGCGTGGTGCGCTGAAACTCACCCAATTCTTAAAGTTTAATTACATTTCTCGCGCTCTTTGAATAAATCACCGGCTTTACCTATCTCACGTACGCACTGGGAATTGCTCGTCCAGCTCTTTTTTCTTTGACTCCAACTTGCCCACAGGCCGGTAAAAAGGCGGGCACTGTTCACAATGAACTGCTCGGGCGTCTAGCCTGCAGCTGTTGACCCTCGCTTACACGCCGTAATGGCCCTGAGAACAGGCACCCCTTTCCTTTGGTGGCCAGCCTCCCCTGGGGCGACCACACTTTGAGTTATTGAGGTGGAGGGTGATATTTGAAAGACCAGAGTCATCGGCCGCAGCAAGGCAGGCTGGTCCAGAGAGGAATAATGGTTTATTTGTTGCTATAGGAGGGGTCCGAACCGGTAAGGCTGATTTTGGTCGGCTGGTGTGGTGGTAGTAGGTAGAAAGTGCAGGTCGGGGTGTGAGGTGGTTCGCTGATATTGCGAGTGGCAAGTGGAGGCAGTGTGAGAAGTGGGTGTACACCATCTTTGTTGGTCAGTGGAGGGTGATGAAGTACAATGCATACGAAATGGGGTCTGGAGGTGCCAAATGGTAGCTTGGTATTATGGATATGCGGAGGGATAGGTGATTTGAGGTAGAACTCATACATGTTCATAGGTGATGGGTCGTGGGCGTGTGGTTGAATGTAGAGGGTAGAGATTATGTGCTGGGTTGAGGTTTGGCTTCTGAAGATTAGTATTGGAAGATAGAGAACAGATAAGGATATTGAGTTACTATATCGAACGACCTGACCATGCTGTACAAGCTACATAACGAGATGAGGATTTGGGTCCTTGCGACCCATAAATCCCCATTTATCTACCCGACATTAATTGTTATTCTTTAATAACCGGAATTTTCCCTAAAAACTTATGTTTCAGTTAATGCAATCAGAACAGTGTTCCGTATTTTGCCTGTTCGGAACAGGGTTTCGCACGGTATTTTACGTCAGATGGCGAAACGATGTTCATATACGGTATATATATATATATATATATATATATATATATATATATATATATATATATATATATATATATATATGTATGCATGGTTATATGATGATATTTGTAACAAGTACTCGTTGTAGAGGACTAATGAAGAAACCAACAAGTTGTGGTCAAAGTCATCGTTCTTCACGAGCTTGATGTGGAGTGATATGAACGAAGCGACAGCCGAGGGAATATCATGTAGCATTCAAACAAGTTGGAGAACGACATCTTTTACCAAAACGAGTTGCTTTCTGTATTTATCTCACCCTTGTACACGCTAAACGAATGGACAACGTACAGTATAGACCATGGGGAACGGACTGTAATATACATAGGTGCATGAAGAACGAGTTCCAAATGTTAGGCCTATCGGAAAACAATTCCAAGGGTGAGATAAATGCTGGTGCTAAGTGGTGAAATATCGAACTTTGGTCTGCATCACGGCTGATGAGTTGAGAGTACTGAAGTATAGAGGTGAGGTGGAGGTAAGGCTTGCGTAGTGGCCAGGACATTCCATGAAGGCATGCTGGAATGTGTATATGTTTGTATGATAAAACGTATAATGAGGAATGGATTGATTACCGAAAAGGAATGACAATACTTAGTGGAAAAGCTGCCTTCTACCCGCTAAATACTAGATGTATTAGCTCGCTCAACGGCCCATACCATAGAGAAGCAATGTTCTGGCAATATCAACCGTCAAAAACAATACAATTGAGTGGTACACTGGATACTTTCAAACAGCGTGTGAAGAACTTACTGGAAGTGAACCCAGGATGATGAACTCTATTATCATCTCAATTCATCTACTCACTAATTTCATCTCTTCTCTATATGTTGTACTCTCGTTACAAGAATGATTTTATGTTCATTTTCCCCATGAAATTGTATCAGAATAACTCAATTGTACCTTTTGAGAGTTACAATAAACCTAAATCTGTCAGGAAAAATTTACGGCGGCTCAATGATAAAAGAATCCTGTTTCTCTTGTAAAAGTCATTTGCTCCTCTTGTCATTCAAGTCCGTGTAAAAGTGAAATAGATTTATATCCATATTAGGGCAGGTATCTCTGCTTTTGTCGCTAGTGAGCGAAGGCGATGAAAGAAATCCAACCAGATACGAGACTGGATCAAAATGTTATCTGTTTGGCTTTAATGTCATTTTTGATTACATTATCATGGTGAGCTTTGTCATTATTGAAGACCTTGACCTATCATTTGCACCATGGGAATGAAGTCAAACGTCGGTCAAAAAGTAGCAATTCATATTCGGAATGGACTGAAGCAAAATCTGGGAATCTAAGCAATTAAAATACAATATCTGAGAACAACTGTCATAATTCCACACATAATTCATATACATAAGTTCATCACATACAACTCGATATTTCTTTCATTATGCATACTTCAGAATCCCTACAGGCTAAATCTCACAGGTGTATATTGAAAATTCGCCTTTTAATGCTGGCAGGGGCCCGCCGGCGGTTAGGGAGAATACAGCATGCACGGCTGTACGCAGGCCAATGTAGACCAAATAGATTGCGACTACACGGGAAAGGGCCGAGAAATAGAAAGTGGTTTTACCAACGCCGAGCAATTGCCGAACCCTTAGAGCAATAGCGAGCTGCTCCCGCCTGTTTATGTAGCTCGAGCCGAGATCAGTTATACGGGCCTAATGGAATTGATAGATGGCAGGGGTATTTTTCTGCGCAGTCACTCTTCATTTCAGTTTTCCTGTTCTATTACAAGCACTGATTTCCCTGTAGGCGTTGCGGCTGTGCGACAGGGATCTCGGTGCGCGCCGTGAAACGAGAGGCTGGGTGTCTGATTATCGCCCTCTCTTTGTACACTGAGACAACATTGATACGAATATTCTAACGTGGCTCTGTTTCTTCCTGTCGCCTCCCCAATTATTTTGGACCTCATTTCCTTCAGAAAGGGAACATGATATTTGCAGAAACGAACCTAAATTTATGGTTGTAAATTAAGTGTAATTTTCACAACAACTGCATATTTTATCCTATGTTTCAGATTAAAGGAGATTGAGCAATGCACTCTCTATGATAGAACCTCTCATCTACCATCGTAATGATTTTGCGAGCATTAAAATACCAAATTGAGATGATGATTACTCTATCATAACCAGGAATATGCCATTCAATTCTCAATTCTCAACCCTCTCAAATTTCGTAACATGTCAGGGTCTAAACAGCGACAAGCATTACATATTATGGAGAATATCATCTTAGAGAAACTTCATGCAAAACATAAAGACAATCAGCAATGGCAAACACATCTTTCGAGGTTATCTAGACTCAGAAAACTCTATTCCTATATTTTGTTTTCTATTGCATCCTATGTTCTAGCAGTATAAGTTTCTCGCTTCCAAGCCAGAACGAGTTAAACATATTAGATGATGATGTTAGTTTGCAATAGATAAGAATACCATCCTGCCAGTACTCGCGAGAGAGGCCTGCAGTAATCCAACTTGGCATTCACACTAGACGACTAAAACCTGGCGACTGTATGTTGTCTGGCCACTAGTCGTCAGGTCGTGCTCAACTACGCAATATCGGCCGCAATAGTATAGTCCAGCCAAGAAATTCCTTAGGCGGCTAAACTAGATAACCTTTTATAGAAATGCAGAACACGACGGAGGTTTTGCAGAATAGCCAGCGGAATAATTCAAGGCGGCTTGAAATAGTCGTTGGCTGTCAAGTGGTCTGAATAATCGCCAGTTGGTTCCGAATTGCATTATCAGGACTTGTCGTATACGATCTGTAGTCGCCACCCACTTGGCGTTTACACGATTTGACGATTTCTTGCATTTTACGAATGAAAGTCGTCTGGTGGTGCTGAATTTAAGAATCGCCGCCCATAATCGTCTAGTCTAAATGCCGGGTAAAACCTTGTCTCTAATATTTGTGACACGAAGTGAGCGGGTAGTGGATTGCCAGATTATCAGCTCGGAGCAACGCAGGCTGGAAAAGGGAAGCGCGGGAACAGTCCCGCCTCAGCAGACGACAATTGTCTGGACACAGCTGTCGTCTGTCGACGCGTGCGTTTCCCTGGCGTCCCACCAAAGTGTTGTGACGGGAGCTACTCCGCACTCGAGCCACACAGGAGCAACAGGAGCGCCGCCGGCACCATCTGATAGCACCACCTCCAGGGAAATCACCGTCGGTCATAAAAACCTTGTTAATTATCACAGCATAGCTAATTAAGCAAACCCCATATCGCAGTGAGCACCGTGTTTCGAATGGTGATGCCGGTGGTGGATTCATTTGGGGATCAGTGGGCGGTATCGGTTGTCCGGGAATAACAGATCGACCTGCCATAGTCGTTAATGATCCAAGGCACGGCTTAATCTGGCTGACATCTTTGATCTGGAGCCTCTAAAAACACTTCTGATATCTCATGGCGTTCTAGACACCCGTCAGTCAAGTCAGTCATGGAGATTTAATACGATATTCATATTGCGTTCTACTTTATTGTAACCAAACTTAGCTTGGCCAAATTTAACCTCTTTCAATGATATACTCTGTACTTTGGATACTTCCTTCAAAAATAATCCGAAGGTGGAAAATTGCTACAGCTTTCTTTATTGTATGGTACCCTATACTAATCACCATACGATATTTAGAGAGGTTTAAAATCCGAAATATGAATGGTTCGTTCGATAGCAATCGTCCATTAAAAATATCCAGATCCGTATAAAAGCTGTTCACGATAGCTTTCTTCGGTTAGTTGGCACACAATGCAATCTAACCACTGATATAATTTCACAACGAGGAACTAGCCTGTGGGGACACTTATTTGATAGATAGTAAAATTCCTCCGTTTCGATTATGATATATCACATTTTTGAGAAGATCTTTATTACAATGCAGTATTAACACATATTTTAATATATCAATGCAAATTGTAGAAATATCTTCCTTTTTTTGCAAATCAGCTTAGCTTTCTTTATCGGTCCAATAAAATAGATATGTTGGTCCGTCATTGGTCCAAACATAAAATTGTCCTTTTTCCTTTGAGCCTTGTTTCAAGATGATTACAGTCACAGATCATTGATGCAACTGTTTAGTACACAAGGTGTGTTAAGGTGAAGTAAGTCTAATTGTCGGCATTTTACTTGACTATTCTGACATAAGCTCCACACTCCTCTGCTAGGGAAATGCTTCCTGACTTAATAGTACCAGCCTCACCCTCCCTCAGCTCATCTTCTAAACCTGCCCCGCGCTGCCGTCATCTGTCGTTTCTGATTGGTTGATCCTGTCAGACGGGTCCCTGTTCGCCCCTTAATGGTTCCCTATTATCGCTCACCTGTGCAGGGCATGGCAATCTGGGTCACGTATTAACGACTGGATCAAGGTCCATCATTGCCTGACCTTGGCCTTCTCTACGGTGATGTCACTGAGGTTACACCAAGGTCACATTGGGACCTCCATCTGTCATGTAGTTAGCGGAGGTATTTTTTTGTAGAGAGGATTCTGAGCTCAGCTGTGTCTGGTGATGCTGAGACACGGAATTCGGATCTAAAACCAGAATCGTGCTGCATTATATCCATGCTGGTTTTCAGTCATTCCGGAACCAATATGAGAATACTATATACTTGAATCACTCATTTAGTTAATATTTGATGGTTAATTGATTTGACGTTCTTGAACTACATCAAAGATATGCTTACGAAAGAATAATTCTTTAGCTATAGCAGTCCATATGACATAGCACTGGTTTGACGTGTAAAGAGGATCCTACAAATAGACAATATTCCGAGTCGCCATGGAGGGGTAATATTTGGTAGATAGTGTCACTCCTAGATATTGACTCTTTTACTTTTACGTGCATATTTAATGTCTATTTTGCAAATTATTTGCTCGAATAAGCAGGAGAACAATTAATATGCGGGAAAGGTGTAAAGCTATATCTTATTTATAACGAACTAAATCACATTATGATATCTTAGATGACAAATTATACCTTCAGTAAAATGTGATGCCTCTCTTGGGAATGCTGGTCGACTTAACGATGTCAACATTTATCATAGAACGGCACAATAATCACCACCTTCCCGTAAAATGAGTGCCGTTTCAATAAATTATCAAAATTGCTTCAGGTAAGGGCCTACGTCCGTGCAATTTGATAATTGTCATTTATTTTTTTTATATTTTCAGGTATGTTGGACATTCCCCTCCTTTCATGTGACTCCAATGCGGTCAGTGAGTGAAAAGAATTATTTAAGTTTTCATCAGAAACCCATACACGCACGCAGCGACGGGGTAACGAAGCGGCAGCAGCGGTCGTTAGTGAGACTCATTTCATTTAGAGCCATTATTATTGCACGACCATTGGGGAGTGGGGCTGGGATGCGCCTGTTGCTGGTGGTGCGTGGACCAGAGAAGAGCAGGGAGGGTGGTGTGAACTGTTACTTGATGGGACAGAAGAAAGGGAGCCCTGGAGGCAAGTTACATGACCGCGAGCATGTAATCTCTCAGAACATGCTTCCGCTACCCTGCGTCACTGAATTTGAAAAAAAATCACACAAAAATGGGGAATGTGCGTGGCATCTGACGAGTGTTATTTGGCAGTGCGGCGTGGAGGTTAGGTGGGTGGGATATTGGGGATGGGGAGAGGCCTGCATGGCGATGTGATGGTTGATTGAGGACGACAATGGGGACTCGGTGTTCGAGCCGTGATAACTGGGGTAGGGGTGGACAGCGGGACTGTTTTACCCTAAAATGTTGTAAAGGGAAACTTCCCGCGAGTTTCGGTTGTGCGCTAATGGATCGGTTTGGGGTTGTTCGACGGCTGCGGAAACCAGCACCAATAGTTGCAGGTGATTCATTGTCCTTCAATGATTCATTGTCCCTGAGACTCACGGTATGCTGTCTTTGTGTGCGTGTGGGGACGGACAGGTGGTGATACGACAATAAAACTGGTATCCTGGAAGCGTTTAACTATGATTGAATCAGTCCTTATTGAGTTACCATTCAATAGTGTTGTATGTGTGAGTCAAGGTTTCAGGGATTCGTGAGCTTGGGGAGCTGCGTGGGATTCATATGATTAGCAGACATAGCAGAACACGGAAAATATGTGTATTGACAAAGAAGGGTATGAAATCTCCGAACTTTTTTACAGCACCCCCTCAGTGCGTACGTACTTTATGGATGGCCCCATTGCAAATGCTACACAAGAGTACTGATATCATACTCAGAGTATGGTGTCTCACAAATGAGGGCGTTATCGCGCTTTGCCGTCTCCCTTCACAAAGCAAAACCATTTTGCAGTGACCTTTTTGCTACAGCTGATTATTGCAGGAACCCTCCTAAAATCGAAATCCCAGAGAAAGAAAACGCGAGAGTCACAATGGAAAAAAAGATAAGATAACAAGCTAGGGAAAATTCACGATAACCTGTTCTTTCCCAAGAGAACCGGTGTTTTGGAATTCGTTTTATAGGATTTCCCACTTTGTTCTCTTTCCGATTTGCATTATATCTAAGGCAATTATTCTCAGAGAAAAGTGCAGTCATCATTACATAGTAGTGACAGGTCCAAAACGAAGAAGTATAATGGCGATCCGGTTCTTTATCGTCCTGACATCACCAAGTTGTTCTTGTGTTGGTGCTGTCCAAGTGCTACGTTTTATGAGGAAATGCTATAATATCTTATCAGCCAACCAGTGTTAAGCACGACTATCGGTGCCGATTTAGGATGGTGACATTAATATAACCGGAGTCATAAACGACCATTCCCCTGATAAAGAATGTAGTGGGTTGGTGACTGGTGTGCCTGTATCACAAAGCAGGACATCTATGAAACACTGACCGTATCAAACCTACAGTCCAGTGTATGTCCAGTGATAACAGTTTCTTGCGCAGAGATGATGTGACCCATTAGGAAGCAGTGTAGTTTCAAATATTTGTTTGTTTGTGTTTTCTTTTTAACTTTCATTTAACCTGGATCATGCTCAATCTGGTGATGGGTTTTAATACACGCCGAGTGCCCAACAGGTTCATTTTATTCAAATGTATCGTTACAGAAGTAGTTTTTTTAAGTACCGAAGGGAATTGAAATACATACGGGCCGGGGTTACTATGTTTTGTAGGGTAGGGTAAAAGGGACACAGTCCGCACTTTCTGATTAGCCCGATAAGCCCAAATAATAGCCTCTCAAAATGGACATAATTGAAACCATTGCATACAAAGATAGTCGAACATGAATTGTAAAGCGTGTAGGAATACACTTTTAGAGAGAAGCGAGAAAAGGAATTGCCGGGGGTAAAAATGCTCAATTTATAAAATATGGCATCCGTCGGTCTGTAAAGTGACGGATGTAGGGCGTGTGTCTGAACTGTATTGTCCGCTGGCGGGTCAAGCCTCGGCCGTCACTGACCATCGGACAGCCATATATCTCCCAGCCAAGCCTGTCCAGCCAAAAAACCTGCATACAGTCTGTCGGCCAGTGACGTATGGGGGAGGGTGATGGGTGGGAGGGGGTGAGGGGGACAGATCGTGTGTTACGATGGTGATTCACCAATACAGCCCTGCCTTTCCCGAGCACACTGACTTACTCTGTGTATCGCAGTACAGACCTGTCCGCAGAGGATTTGACGCTAGTCGTCGTTTGTCTCGCAATTGAAAGTGAACATCGATAAAGAGATATTAACAGTTCACAATACATATTTGGTCGGTTTACCATAACGTTGATAAATAATCTGTATAAAATGGAATTTCATAAAAGATTATGATAAATACGTGCCCATTGACTGTTAATGTAATTTGTTCGACTTTTCTGGCAAATTACCAGGCTCGAGCTCAAATCTAATTAAGCAGTAATACGTCACCGTAGAGGTCCCCTCACATCAAATTTACTGCATATCCTCTTTCTGAGTGGAACGTATCGTGTGATGTGGGTGCTTCGTGGGAGCGGATTTTAATATTGCATTCTATATTGATGTCAAAAACCCCGGTTTTGTTTAAGGATTTTCACAATCGAAATGATTTCAAATGGGATGACAAACCTTTATAGAGTAATATGCTGTCCAGACAATGCAAGTTGGAGAATCACTAAAAGGTTCAAGGGAAAATATTAGGGAAACTTCAAAATCTTACTTCGGTATGCTTTAGTTAGGTAGCTCCCAATGCTTTTAAATGTCTTTGCAATATTAACTTTACTCAACTTCCAAATAAAGCATTGATACAAAAACAAGTATGTAATAATTAGAGACTGTTATTTGGCGCTACTATCTGCCGAGAAAACCCCACCGATCATGTGCACCCTGTTTACAACTGATGATTATTGCAACAGAAGTGTCACATTATCTGTCGGCGGTGCTATATGCATAATCAGTGTCATAATCGGCAGATGGAAACGCCATATTATATAGAAGGCCAGAGAACCGAGTGGACTATGTGGCAGTTTACCCCACGGCGTCCATTTAACCAATGTTCCACAACCTCAAATCTATAGAACGATCTCAGGAGAAACCACAAAACCCGTGCAGCTTTTCCGTCTGACGAAATGGTATGATTTTTCCGGGGTCGACGATTATGCGCCAAGACATGGACCGTGCACTCACCAACGTCGATTCTGCCGCCGATAGGTTCTATGATTGGTTTCCCGATACAAATAATCAATTTCATTGGGAGGTCAGACAAAATCGTATCATTGTACAACACTTACACTCATAAATTATTATGAGCATCGCTCTCTTTATTAGACTTTTCAAAAGTATTGTCACATCCAAGCCATTTACTGATAATCCAAGTTTGATATGATAAGAGGACGGAAGGTCATATACATACATAGCTTACGCATATATAGTAATTGTTAAGACATACATTCCTCACGGGTTAAACTTTTCCCGATAATCCACCCAGGAGTACGCAATCATTTCTCGTGTGACACCCGGAATAACTCATGTCTTCCTACAGGGAGACACTGGAGGGAATCATCTAGCAAGGCCATCAAAGGGCCCTACTTCACAAGGCTTTATCGCCGTTATCAAACTGGATAAGATGAATTATCAGAGATTGACTCTGAACCGGCCACTCTCTGCGACTCTAAGCCGGTCCCCTGCCATACCCTCTATTCGGGTGTTCGCAGGGTGTATACCCGATGGTCACTGGCTGCCTTCTACTCTTTCTCGCGTATCTTATCGGGTCTTGTCCATAAAGCCCAAGCAGATAGCCCAAAGTCATCTAGATAGCGCGACAGGATACCCTAGGCCAACCCCGTGTGTGCCCGCAGCTGGGAAATGGAAAGGGCTATCGCGATACACAACCGAAAGACAAAGTAGAATCTATGGCCTTGAGGTTTGAACGAGCTGGTAGATTGCGACTCTGGAGGATATCGTGGCCCTGCATGGGGTATTGGTGTGAAAGAGGTTTAAAGAGACGGTTGGGTATTGAAGTGAGTGTATCCAGTTGCGATCTATATACGGTAGGTGATTGGGAATGAGAGGCAATGATAGAACAACGCACTATATTACATTTGAACAACTGGTATATTTGGATATGTGGTATGACATTCGGAATCTGATTTGTATATATAATTGGAGAATATCTACATAGATTAAAACTGTTTAATAATGCAATATTTAACTGAAATGCTGAAATTGAATAACCATATTTAAATCTTTTGATAGCTGCGAAGATCATTCCTCTGTGAACAATTGTGTAATATCAAAGTAGTATATTAAGTACCAATGGGATTCACTATGGGGATAGACTTGTTTGTTTACCCTTCCAGTACTATCATGAAATAACATCGATGTGATTTATTGAAAAATACATACAAACCTTGAAAGTCGATGATGAAGAAAACCCACCGACTGAAAAAAATAGTTTCCCAACACGTATATAAACGCTCGCCTTGCAGAGAGCCGTTGCGCTTGACGCCCAAGATAACCATTTCATTCCATATAAGAGAGTCCGTTATGGGATGCAGTAGATATGTGCCCAAAGATCCTTGCTGACTGTTATACACCGCGGGCTGCGAAAGGTGCCTTGTGATGTGCACAGTCTTGGGGACTTATGGATTCCAAGAGAACCCCTTCCCTCTTTCCCCAGTGTCCTCCTTCTCAACCATCTTCTTTAGACACCGACTAAAGCTCTTGTCTTCCGAGTACACACTACTTTGTAGTACGCCGATATATCGATCCTCTTCTTTGTCCAGATCCAGCCGTCTCGATGGGAATTCTTATTCAGAATACAAAAGGGAAGAAGAGGAGAAAAATGCTTTTATAAGGTCCAGGGGATGGGTCCAGGAATAGCAGCAAAATGACGAGAAGAAAACTTAGGCCATAAACATGTTGTTTCCTACGGGAAAATATGCTCAAAAAGCAAAACCTTATCGAATATAATATCCGAAAAGTTCCTTTTCGTTCAGAAAATACAGAAGGTTGCAACCGCTGGCTAGACAAGGATGAAGGATCAGCATACTACATTCATGTAAGGACAAAAGTACTGTCAACAAAACCATGGGCAGATAATAATATACAGAGATCTCAAACAATCCAAATATCCAGATCGCCAAAAGCGATTCGTAAAATTCACTCATGGCCGAGTGTTATAACCTATCCCAAGTTTGGTATTTTTAGAAGCGCCTCCGTTTGCCTGGGGGAGCCCCCAGCAGGATCATGCCCTATATAGACTCAATGCCCTAAGAGCAGCTCAATATATGCACACCTAGATCGCTTTCATGTGGGTCTTGCACATGTGACTGTCCGTATGCCGTCGCGTATACGACTGGAGCACACAATAGATAAAAATAGGAAAATAAGATAAAAATAGAGAAATGAATTACAGACAAAGATAGAAAAAAAGACCGCCATTTACGCACACCTCTCATTGTGGCCGTAGCGCGGCTGCGGTCGGCTCCCCTTCCGACGCCATGTTTGTGCTGCCGTTAGACGCTGTGTAGTCACGTGACTGTCGCGCATGCTCACACATTAAGTCGGCGGGAGAGACGCGTTGGCGGGAAGGGGAGACGTTTGCTTGGGTGCGGGATATACTAGCACATGTTGCACCGAGTACTGTTTGAGCTGTGGGGATCGGCCTGTGAGCCTCGACCCCACCACTAAAGCTGGTATACGGGCTGGAATGTTAGGATTAACAACCTAGCTGGGAAAGCTGGCAGGAGTAGGTGTATTGACATAGGAGTATTAATCACAATGTAATAGCCCTCTCATCGACGGCCACATATTGGGACATGAACAAGGCACGTACGTACGTGTTTGTCAGGGTGCGCGAGGCCATCCGAGATGGTGCTGAGTCAAGCAGCGAATCAATTGTTTTATTTAAGAGTATGGTTTATGTGACGGCGTTCATGGGATAAAGTGTTGTATTCCACGTTTTGCACTGGCGTTCAGAAATAAAAGTACAAATGGTCTACCTTTTGCTTTATCACGAAAGATGAAGATTAAAAAGATACATCGAGGTTTTATCTTAATTTATCGAAAATCTAATATCATTGGTTGAGAAAATCATAATACATGTGCATGAAAATATCATTCCATGATTTTCGATCTATTCGTATGGATCCTTAGTCAAAATGGCGACATAGTTTTAAACAATTGAATTTTAGTGGATTATTTTATCAAATCTGTACTACTCTACAGTATGATAACATCTTATCTATGAACAACGGAATGAAAGCACCTCCTCATTAGACACTAATCTAATCTGCACCTGCTGACACGTACATGTATGTACATACTACAAATACGGTAATAACATCAGTAAAAACAAACCACCAGAATGCGGTTGCACTTATCATCGTGTATTGAGGTACTGTTTTAATTGCTACGCCCATTAATCTTGTTTGCCTAAGTGGATTGTATTGAGTGTATGTCCCTGTTTTCATAGCCTCTTTCTCTACAGTTATAAATGTGTCGGTAAAGAAAATAGAGACGTACAAATCAATGTTACTTAGAATACCGATCGTTTGAGTTCTCTTTAATATACTTCGGTCGACTGTGACATAAGCTTATGTAAAACTAATAATACGTGAATCTGTAATTTGTTCTATGTGAGCCAAGTATTAATATGTCCATTCCCTTAATTCCCAACTTCAAAACTTCATATGACTCAAGTTCATAAAAGACTAGCTGTTAATATATCAGTGAAGGTCTATCATTATTGGTATTATTCAAGTTGTTCTCGATATATGGGTAGGGCCACTAATATTTGTACCTTATGATACTTGAAAATATATACACATTTAAACAAATACACATATAGTTTTAAGGAAACAAACAGAGGGTCTAGTCTTGATTTTCAGGTAAATATATCATGCTGTCAACCTTCCAGCTTGCCATACAGCTTACTAATACTGCGATCCTGAAACGAATGTAATCTATCAACAGGTGTTTGAATATTAAGAGAAATCATACTTGATGAGGCCTTAGCAATTACTGTTCGAGGTCTTTTGTCCCATAAAATACGTCCTGACGCCAAAGGCGTCTTAGAAGGCTGATAAGGGAATCTATACGTTTACTCACGTTTACTTATTATCATACACCTAAAAGCATGAAAATAAAGTTATTTATATACTTGCTAAGCACACTATGGGCACAGTGTGCCCGAACTTTGACTACGTCTCAGTGAGACCGAACATTATTCATACTACACCCATACAAGCGGGTAGTATTTCTTAGGCGTTCGGCCATATGTGTATAATGATAATAATAAACCGAAAGTAGAGTTCATCTTCAGCCGAATCCTTATCCCTTCTTAATTAGGGTAGTCAGATGGATTGTATCGTCAGGACTAATCATCTGCCGCATTGTTATATTAGCGGACTTTGTTTACATGACTGTCACTTGCATTATCTGCCCTTCTTTGTGAAGGGATAATCCGCTTCCAGACTGCCTCTTCACATACACAGAAAACTGACAAAGAAGACAAACGGATTTGCTCTCTTCTATTATTTGTACCTCCCCTACTTCCCGGCAGGAATAAAGTATTACTACCCTTTAAGCCTGCGTTAAAAGCTCTAATGTCAAATTTTTTTATTGTTGCCTTTGTTGGCTTTTGACCATATTTCAGGATGCATAAGCTTTAATTTGACACTATCTTCCCTAAATAAGTCGTATAGCATCTCCTGCGTGCTTGTAGAACAAATGATGGAATTTAGGGTGTTAAAACGTGTTATTCCTTCGAAGGTGTTAATTTCAAGCCTTCTGAAAAAGAAGTTGGATGTCAGCCGCGCTTTCACGCACAAATGATTAAATTCAGTTTTTTACTTTCTCATGGAATGTTTCTGAGGCAATTGTACACGCTGTTTGACAGTAGATTTCTGTGTTTTCTGATCTCCTGCTGTATTACTGTAAAATGCTTTCTTGGAAAAGGTGTCATATTCTGTTGTCATCCACGGAAGCCCCCTTCCTACCTCTGGCGGGGTTTAAGCATGATGATGACGCGATTAACATGAATATTATATAGGTCTGTCCTGTCTAATCACTCAGCCCTAATTGGCCACCATTTACGTTCTGCACAGTTTCTCCTCGGTCTAACAGGATACAAGTCGATTCCCTGGAGGTAGGCAGCAAGTAAACCTAGGCAGCAGGTCCCTGAAGGAGTGTAATGTCGCATGGTGCGGTATACCCCGCTGCCAAGAACTAAGCTACTAAGAAAACATGGCTGCAACAGCTCTTATTTTGCACGAATATTATGACAAATTTCAGAAATTGCAGCGGAGTCAACTCTGAGGAGCATGATACTGCCTTTATCTGAATACGCATTTTCTTTCCGCATGCCTCGGGTTTTGTAGGCTGGAGCATACAACAAATCCGTATGCGCCGGGTGTGTCCATACAGTCCATATGTGTTTCCATGGATAGTTTGTATTAGGTGGATAACAAAAAAGTGTCCATACCTACTTCCCTACAGCCACACGTGAGAGTGTAGAGGCCACGCGTAGCCAGCAGTTCGCCAGGGCCACCCCGGGTGCAGAGAGCAACTCCTCAATGGGTCGACTTGGCATAGTGAGCTGCTCTTTCAGTGAGAGAGAGCGAGCGAGCATATCTGACCCGTTGTCTGTAGACGGCGAATGGCTCGGTGGTGCCGACCAAACCTTCAAAGGGTATGCGCCTAGACCGGCCCTTGCCGAGTGGAGTGTCGGCCGAGCTTTTGTGCCCAACGCCCTGTGGAAAGATTACTCCCTCGTCTTCGGGTGGCCAGCTCCGGGCGCTCTGAATGGCCTGGCTCCGGCGTGAATGGATCCTCAGTCGGTTGGGCGGGGAGGTGACCCCGCCCTTGCCGACAACCAGCGTCTGATGGGGGATCTGGTGTGCTGGGCTCCGTGAGGGCCAAACACAGGGGTGGGGCATGGAGAGGGTGTCTAGTAAGACTAGGTTGCGGGCTCGCTACCTACAGCCCTTTGAGTGTAAAGGGGTTAAGGCTATCAATGGGTGGAAGAAACACTATGGAACAATAGCAACAGGACCTACCGAGGCCCTTTGATATGGGGCCATTTACACGAATCATTGACACTCATTGTCCAACATTCAGCTGATATTCCTTTCAATAAGAGCTACGCTACTGCCTTTTACCCCGGTCGGACCTCCGCTTGGTTAACGAATGGTTTACACATTTGGCTTTAGGCCAGTTGACAGTTTCCATAGAATTACCAGCATCATATCAAGGCAAGTCCAAATCGTTATCTCACACCTGGTATTTTTCCCCATAGACTGAACTCGGGGAACTCATACTCAATGCCCAGGGAGTATTTACAAAAAAATACTCAATGGGAGATTATGTCGCAAAAATTAGCCTATCAGTCAATGTAAGGGGTTAAATAGATTCAGAAACCTATTCAAGTTTACAGTCAGAGCTCGATCCCATCCCGTTTGAATCGCTACGTTATTCACGTGACTTCCCCTTGTTGATTACTACACTATATAAACTCGATAGGATACGAGTTCTGACCATACACTCTTATAGGTCTCTTGTATAGTAACTTATATTCATAAAACATAAATATTTATAATGCATATCCGGATAACAGGAAAGTGGTACTATTTTACTACTTCTGTGAAATTGAAACCTTTTCGCCATTATAAAACAAAAACACATTTGGCTTGTTTTTGCAGGCCGCTCATGGCCAATGTCTCCTTGACTGCGAATACTGTAATTGAACTAATAAACATAACGGAACTTGTAAGTTGTAAATGATATGAGGCGACTGTCTGATCAAGCGCGGCAAACGCTCACCACGCCACCTACCGCGTATTCAACGAACACTTTCCCGGGCTCGCGGCTGTGTCCAGTCACATGATCAGTTCGCCCCCTTGAATTTTACTTGTGATATATTCCTTTGTAGCAGGAAACGTGAATAGTAAAATCCATTGAGAAGTAAACATAGTCTTACTTCAGCTTCAGCTGGATCTGAATTCATAAATTCAAGATGAATTGGATTCAATGTAATTTCTATTTGCCTTTCATTAGATGATTTGATATACATTGGGATAAAAGCCTACCATTGGTTGATATAGAAGGGTGATATACCTAAAACCAGAGAAACGGGATTTTGTATCCTTTTGCGTCATATGATAGAAAGCGATCCCCCAGATCGAATTTGAGACTTCAAATCCAGGAGATCATATGCACGGCTTTAATGCAGATCACATTCGTAACTGTGTATCACAGTATTTATATTACAACGGGTTTGAAACTGGGGCGTTTTCTCTAAGTATCTTAAATGTCAATCATGAGATCTAGGCATTATAAGACATTCATCTAAATGTACGTTAAAGACACACATTTAGTGGATATTACTTAATAATGAATCCATTAAATGTACTAGCGGTTGCGCAGGTATCGCATCTGACTGCGTATGTGAGGCAATGCATTAAAGATGTATTCACTTATGCGCAATCGTCCGATGGCCGCGCATATATAGCAGATCATTGGATTATTGGCACGACACAAATCTCTGGCCGCAACCCATGCTTCAGTGTTCCAATCTGGTATTCAAATTCAGGTGGTACATTATTTGTCTATTTGAAGAGGTTAGTAAAGCGATACATCGAGATGATTGAAACATGTACATTCGTATCAATCAGTTAGCCGTAATTGGTAACCCATGGCCGTTGGTCAGGGGTGGTCATTGCTCCACCTGACACGCCCCCTCGCGCACCCTGCGCACTCCCCCCTGGTGTCGGTCACGTGAACCCCGCGGTCACGTGGCCCACCGCGTCTCTGACCTCCGCCTCATTCTGCTCCTGTACTCCACTACGTTCACACGTATTTTCTTTTCCCTCACTTTTGGCCTACTCTCCACGCCGTCTTCGATACTCCCCGAGTATCTGACCGTGCAGAGACAGTGTCTGAATACGGGTAAAGTTCACGTGAATTACAGGAAAGCTAGGATGGCACCACCAACGACACGCGCTCAAGCGAGCGCCTCCACGACCACGGACCAGGCCTCGGAGTCAACCGTGAGGGAGAGCGACCACGTGGACTCCGCGTCTCAGGCCGGAAGCCTCCGGTCGGCCCGCCTCGTGGCCGTAGAGACCGGACTCTCGGACATGAGTAGGAAACTCGACGCTTTAATTCAGCTGCAGACCCAACGGTCGACGGGACAAGCATCGGCACCTACGGTTCGCTCAGTCGCCGAACTAAGGACTCGGGACTGGGCCGAGGATCAAGCCGGCCGCGCCATGCCTCCACCCCGCCAGCTACGAGACCGCTACGCAGGGGACCCGTATATACAACGTGAGCTCGACCGTGAGGCCATCCGCCACGACAAGACGGCTGGTAAGCTGCAGTCAGATATTCATGTTACCCGTTTAATAAGTAAACCGTACATGTTTGTGGATAGGGAGGGGGTTTACACGTTGTCCCAGAAGCTGGAACTGAGGGGAACCCTGGGCCCCCTCGAGTATCTGAGCGCCTTTATTGGATTGCTCGGGGACGACCGTGCGGTCGACCCCGTGGACCGTGAGGCCATGTTCCGGCACTTACACCAAGTGTCAATCGACGCCCAGAGCCGGCCGTGGGCCGGAGTCAGGAGATGGTCTAACCACGTGTTCGACCAGATCGAGGCCGGGAGGCTCTCGTGGTGCGACTATTCGAGGATCCAGGAGGAGCGAGTCCGACTCGCGATGACGACCGGGACCCTCACCAGCGGCGCCGACACCGGGAAGGCCCGAGGACGGGAGTTGCCATGCCGGCAATATAATTCGGAGAGGGGGTGCCGACATAGGAGCGGTCACGATGACGGGCCCGTGAGATGGCTTCACGTGTGCTCGTATTGCGACTCCGTGGGGAGACAATGCGGGCACTCGTTACACGCGTGCAACCGGAAACTCGGTTACACAATGGGCTATGACAACGGCCAGGCTGCACCCACACCGGCTCCCCGGCGAGCACCCCAGGCCGGACACGCACCCCAGGCCGGACACACGCCCCGGGCGGTCGACCCCAGAGCGGATGTGCTCCCCCAACACGGACACGGGGCAAAAAACGGCTACGGTGCGCCCCGCGAGTGAGCGGAGCGCACCCCCACACAGTCACAACACGTGCCTCCGCCCCCGGGCCCGGGGTCGTGGGGTGCAACCCACGTGATGCAACACCAGCGGGCCCTGTGATCTCGACCACCCCCAACAGGATTTCCGGTGACCGGACGTGGGCGGGGGTCGTAAAAGGAAGCGGCCCTGTGACCACTCCGGGCCCCCACCCCCTCACGTGGAGGGGGGACCACACGGGGGGTCCACGTGACCACAACACGAAGGCCGCCGGCCCACGTGGCCGGGCTCCGAACATAAACAACAACAACGAAGGGGGCGGGACCCGCCACGTGGAGGACAGGTTCACCGCGCGGCCACCGCCAACCCACAGCGGTAGCAGGAGTGTTAGTGTTACCGCGCCGGCTGAGGATCCAACTAACACTCCGGATTTCGGCGGACTAAAGGAAGTCTGCCGGACCGGAATTCCGTCGCCCGGACTCCGGACGGACCCGGAGGCCTTCATGGAGCACAGGCGGGCCGAGTGGCCCCGCTTCACCGAGGCCGGCCCCCCGGCGCACGGTCACATCTACGAGGCGGTCCGGGCCTCGGGCCTGCCCAACGCCCTGTGCACAAAGATCACACTGCCGACGGACCTCAAACTACGGGCGTGGGAGCGGTACCTGACGGGAATGGAGGGCAAGGGGGAACTCCTCGGTTTCATAAGATACGGGTTCCCCCTCGGCTACCTCGGGCCGGCCAGCGACACTCGGGACGTCCCCAACCATCCGAGCGCCACCGGATTCCCGAAGCAAGTCGGGGATTTTATCAGAAAGGAGAGTGGATTCTCAAACCTGATGGGGCCGTTCACGGAGGCTCCCTTCGAGCCGTGGTGCCACGTTTCGCCGTTGATGTCCCGGGAGAAGCGCGGGTCCGAGGCCCGCCGCGTCATAACGGATATGACCTTCCCCCGGGACCGTAGCGTCAACGCGTACGTAATGAAGAACGCGGTCTACGGAGAAGAGCGTGAGCACAGCCTCCCTACGGTCGACGGTTTCGTCACCCGCCTGGTGGCCTCGGGGCCAGGGAGCTACATGGCGACCATCGACATCTCGCGCGCCTATAAGAACTTTAGGTGCGACCCCCTCGACTGGCCTCTGCTGTGCTTCATGTGGGGCGGCGGGTATTATTGTGATACGGCCATGCCGTTCGGCGCCCGCGCGTCCTCGTATCACATGCAGTGTGTGGCCGAGGCCATCGTGGGGATACTCGCCGGTAAGGGTGTCGAGGCCGCCATGTATCTGGACGACCTCATCATACTGTCGCCCTCACGGGAGAAAGCTGCCTCGGACTTTGCCATAGCCCGAGACCTATTCGCCGAGCTCGGCCTCCCCGAGGCCCGGGAAAAGGCGCAGGCCCCTAGTCAGACCGTGCGCTGGCTGGGCATCGACATCAATGCCGCCGAGATGTCCCTCACCATCCCCCGGGACAAGTTGGAGGACGTGCGGGAGCACGTCGGGGCGGTCGCCAGGAAGCGGTCGCTCACCAAGCGACAGCTTCAATCCGTCCTCGGCAAAATCCTGCACGTCGCGAAATGCATCCGCCCGGCGAGGCCGTTCGTCAGCAAACTACTGGAGGCCCTACGGTCGATGGACGGGTTCTACATCAACGTGAGCTCGGACATGCGGCAGGACCTCCAGTGGTTCCTACGGTTTGCCGTCGGGTGGAATGGACACGCCCTCATCCCTCGAGGGCCGGCGACAAAGTGCATCACGGTCGACGCCTGCCTCTCGGGCGTGGGGGGCACAGACGGCCGTGCGGCCTACGCGTGCCAGGTTTGCCCCATCAATGACCCCGTGGACTGCATTTCTGAGCACGAGGCCCTGAACACAATATATGCTCTCCACACGTTCCTCGGGGACCGTGATCGTGGGACCAGGATCGAAGTCTTCTGTGACAACATGGGGACCGTCCAGGCACTCACGTCGGGGCGGGCACGCAACCGCGTCCTCGCCGAGTGTGCCCGACAGGCCTGGATGGTCCAGGCCAAGTTGCAAGTCGACCTGGTCTACACACATGTCCCCGGGGTCCTCAACACGGTCGCCGACGCACTCAGTAGGGCCCACCTGTCCTCGAGGGATTTTAACAATTCTGCATGCCTGATGACATATCATGATCTGTGGTCCGTGGTGCCTTGTACTCATGCTTCATTCGTGCCTGTGCTTCGCCTGTCCTGCAGATCCGGCGCTACGCTCTCTCCAACGGAAGGCATCTGCGCGGCAGGCCGAGGCACGTGCCCCAGGCACGGTCGCGAACCAGAAGAGCGCCGTGTCCACCTACCTCGCCTTCTGCCGACGGACGAGGACCGACCCGCAGGCACCGTCCGTGAGTTTCATCACGGCCTTCCTCGAGTACCTCGCGGACCATGCCCCCTCGCCGGCGACCGTGGCCAACCAGCTCTCGCACGTGAGGACACACCTACGGCTCTCGGGCGGAGACGTAACGGCCACAGAGGACGTGAGGGTCAGGAGGGCCCTCGACGCCATGAGGAGGAACAAGGCATACACACCAAACGTCAAGCCTCCGATCCCCATGGCCGCCCTCCAGGGGATCCTCGAGCTACTGTCGGACACGCCCCTCGACCTGACCCTACGGGCCGCTTTCCTCCTCCTGTACTACGCCGCACTGCGGCAGAGCGAGGTCGCCCCCCCTACGGCCAGGGCATTCGACCCGGTGCGACACCTCTCACGTGGGGACGTGGTCCTCACGGGAAATCACGTGGAGGTACGCATCAAGGCCGCCAAGAACCTCCAGTGCGTGGGGGAGGAAAAACACGTGAGGCTCCAATCCTCCCCGGACCCGAGGTCGTGCCCGGTGACGGCCGTGAGGAATATGATCGCCGCGGTCCCCACGCTGACACCAACGGATCCGTTCCTGCTCAACGCTGACAGGTCGCTAATAACGACGCGGTCGCTGTCAAAGGAGTGGGAGCGGCTCAACACCACAGCAGGCCACCCCCCTAAGACCTACACCCTACACAGCCTGAGAAAGGCCGCCGCCACTCAGGCCTTCCAGGCCGGGGTCGCTGAACTCTCCATTCAACGATACGGGGGGTGGCGTTCTAATGCACACAGGGGATACATTAGGGACTCCAACTCACAAGAGGTGAATGCGTCCCTCATACAGTCCCTCAACCAGTGACTCTCATCCCTCACAAACTTTTATCCCCCCCACCTCGCCTCATTTTTATGGTCTTGGCGTTTTTTATACATCATATTGTATAACCATTATACCTCATATTGTATAACCATACTATCTGTTATACAACCATATACATAATTGACATACCATTATACATGTCAATTACAACTATGTATATTATACGTAATTGACCTCTTTATACATCTGTCAATTACTTTATATACCTTATGTCATATTCATATTTACATATTAATATTCATGTCGGTATAGGTATATAAAATTAAAATAAATTTTATTATTCCCAACTATCGACTCCTTCTTTGTGTTCAGGGATAGGGGTAATGGGTAACCCATGGCCGTTGGTCAGGGGTGGTCATTGCTCCACCTGACACGCCCCCTCGCGCACCCTGCGCACTCCCCCCTGGTGTCGGTCACGTGAACCCCGCGGTCACGTGGCCCACCGCGTCTCTGACCTCCGCCTCATTCTGCTCCTGTACTCCACTACGTTCACACGTATTTTCTTTTCCCACCCACCCTCACCTCTTTCTTATCTCCTACTCCGTAGGGCGTTGTTTATACATCATATTGTATAACCATTATACCTCATATTGTATAACCATACTATCTGTTATACAACCATATACATAATTGACATACCATTATACATGTCAATTACAACTATGTATATTATACGTAATTGACCTCTTTATACATCTGTCAATTACTTTATATACCTTATGTCATATTCATATTTACATATTAATATTCATGTCGGTATAGGTATATAAAATTAAAATAAATTTTATTATTCCCAACTATCGACTCCTTCTTTGTGTTCAGGGATAGGGGTAATGAAAAGGATTTAGAGAAAATAGAACAAACACAAATTAGAAAAGAAAATACTGAGGTCTTCAAATCGAATATATGGGCGTTCCAGTTGGTCAATAATCGGTAAGGGGTTGATTAAAGATATATTTTCAATCATACAAGCCTTTAGTCCTTGAATATGAAAGTTACAAGCACCGACAAATGAGGATAACTACCTTCTCTGCTACCATAAAGCATATTTCATCTTTCTACAATGAGATGAAGCTATATATAAAGCCATGCAACTGTTGGTACGGCCTCAGGTTCTATAGGAGGCGAAGGTTCTAATCTAAGAGATATGACAACTCTCTAATGTACATCACGTCTGGCATTCATACTATAACGAATAACTAATGTGGAATAATATAAAACCTGGACAGAGTCTAATAATGAGTGCTCGCTAATCTAGCTAGGGGTGCACTTGTATGCTCCAGGAGGGAAATACTCTCTGCTTTGACAGAAAGACTTTGCTTACGGGGCCTGATCTTTTATTTCGGAAAGAAGAAGAAATTATCCGTACTCAGAATCTGATTTTGACACGATGAAGCTCCAGGGGATATTAATGCTTATGATAATGCGTTATGAAATAAAGAACATTCTGTTTTCAACTCTATATGATCTGCTGTTGACATTCAAGAATGTATAATCCTCATCCTCTGTTACCTAGAGGTTCTGATAGTTTTGTTAATCCCTTGAAAAATAACTGGGATATGGTATCGTCTTTTTTAATTACATACACTCACATTTCCCAATCAAAGCATATGATCTCTATCGTAGCCATCTACAATTAACCTGGGTATGTATTGAGAGGAGCTATGATATGACATTGGGGAGAGGGGACAAAATTCCGCTCACCTTACCTTGTCATGATTTTTGTTCAATTCTTGGATATTTCATTATTTAAACAATGCTTCGTACGGCATCTTTCGACTATGGTCTTGGATAGTGGATGGTCTGTCGTTTATAGGCGGCAATAAAGTAGATCTATACATAATCAAGTGAAACTGTGGGAAGGAGTAGAACCAATGAAGCAGACCCTTGTATTAGCACTACAGGAATTAGTGTTTTTTATGAACGTTGGCACTCCCCGCAAGAGACCGGTGTGTCGCTCATGTGGAGGGACAGTACAGTTGCTCTTTGAATGATGCATATTGTAGGCGGAAGACGGACTGGGACCTGGAGCGAGTGTGGGTAATTGGCGGTCTCCCAAAAGGGTGCAACATTCACTGGACATTCATGCCACCATCCATCACCTGTAAGAATGTTATAACCCTGGGAGCGTCAGTGTGCACCGATCGGCTAGCACTGTGCTCTATTCCTGATATCCCATTTGTCTGTCACATATAATCGTGATTGAAATCTCTCGTGAAATATGATGGTTAAGACCATTCCAATAGTCTTCGGTGGTCGTCGCGCACATCCTCCATATCTGCTTATATTTTCTTAACTCGGGTAATATATAATCCGTATGCATCTATCTTCGTTTCTTCTAAGGAATATAATCTTTACTTCTCATGGTTCTTGCAAAGCAACATTAATACTAGGCCCGGGAATCACCTACTACGATAAAAATTAAGACCTTACCGATCGGGCTTGGATACAAAGAGTCAAAATCGTAGCCTAATCGGGAAGGTCCATAGTGTAGACAAATGTCTAGACAGCCAAATAGTCATGCACCAGATGCTGGGTTCCCCATAAGGCCTTTTTCCATTGGGCGACAAACACTGTGTAGATTTTCTCTGTTCTCCTAATAGCTTATTTCCATTTGGCGTCAGCAGTGCTACGGTCTGTCCGTGGTTCCTGACTGTATATCGGTGATGGCCAATGGAAATAGGCCTATAGGGCATATAGCATTTAAAGCAGAGAATTGTTGTCTAAATTAAAGCTATGCGATTCTCATGCCTTAGTATCAAGGCTCTAGGTCTGGCAAAAACCTTTCAGATAATACTGTCCAAAAGACTTTCTTACATTTAGGCATATGTCCGTGTAATAAACGCTTGCCATGATTAACCTTTTAAATGATAGTGCTCATTTCTTTCAGAACATCTTTTGACTTGATCACAAAATTACATGAATAAAATTTATTTCTCTATGAAAGCTAACCCTTAAAATAAACATTAAATTTTGATTTATCCCTTCGTGATAGACCCCAAACAGCTACGGCGCCGTATCAGACTCGCAATCCAATGCTTTTGATCTTATTCCAGATTTAATGCCCTCCCCAAATAATTAAGGCCATGTCTGATTGTTTCTGTTGGCTTTGTGTAATAGTCCGTGGGTTGTTCCAATAGTCCTGGATGTGACGGTTCATATCCGTCCTGCAGCAACATGTCCCTGGATTGTTTTTTCTTCCATCCCCCGTGTTACATAAAGGACGGTAATCTATGGGTCCTATTTGAATTTCCTGGGAAAACCGCACTACACGGTATCACTACAGAGGCGATAAAGCCCTAATCCCAAAGCTGAAATTCAATTAAAGAAATCCGCAGCCGCCAAATCGAGTACAATTGAATTGGCTCTGCCCTTAGATCTACTGTTATCCTGTAAAACCTCAAAGAGAGAGGAAAGAGAGGGATGAATCTAGATCTATGGAATGCATATATTAGTAGAATACCTATCTTCTCATTTTACAAGATAATGAATGAGAATAATTAATGATTAACAACTCAGAAACATCACATGTACGGGACTCCTTCGTTTTCTTCACGATTTAGATTGACAGTCGTGGCCATCAGCCATGCAGCTGGATGTCAATTAGTGAGCACAGCGAACTGACAATTTAGGAAAATCCCCTCGGTAGACACCCGACTCCTACCGCGATTCGCAATAGTACGTAATGCTAGCTGGGATCTGGCAGAGAGATCGTCTGTACATTCACTTCAACACCTGGTACTGTTTTTTTTCTCATAATTTGAACATAGTGAACTCGTACCTAACGATGTTCGCACTGCATAAAAATAACTAATAAGTTTGGGTACAATGATTTCACAAACAGTAGACGACTGAAAGCGTGAGGACTGTAGATCGTCTCGCAAATATAGACGTCAGCTGGTGCCGTACAGTATAACGAATCGTTACTGGTAGAAAATCATCATTCCAAATAGTGCTTCAAGCGTTTACACCGAACGAATTATAATCGAGTCCTGTTTATTCGACATCTAAAAAACATATTTATTCCTGCTATTCACCTATGGTGATGCCACATGTATATACCTGTCTGAGGATCAGTCCTACTTAAACTAAATCTAAATGTATGTATTTCCCATTAGAATTGAATTTGAGAAAGGTTTTGTTTAGGATATAAATCATTCGAAAACAGATAATGAATACCACTCTGTCGGGGAGATAGTCGGAAAGAGATTTTAATTATGTCGCGGTATGTACGAGATCGTATTGTCTATCCTCTTACTTAGACCAGACATCTAGGAATATGTGTTTAGTATAGATGATGTACTACGGAAAAAAGGGGTAGGGGGCAGGTGGGGAACGGATGTATATTGATACTGAAGCATGGTCTGGATTGAGTAGGAGGATGGAAACACATAATGGCGGCCTGATGTTCCATCATACTTCATCTCTATAATGGTTTGAAGGAGTGGGTCATTATTTAGCCGCAACCCGCATCACTTACAGCTGGTCCTGTACATAAAACCAGCTAGACTTGTCTATGCCTCTATTGTGTGTAATGATAGTCATGTAGCATGTCTGCCCCAATATAACATGAATTACAGGCCATATTCGGAAACAGTCATATGCAATGATCTTGTATATGACCAAGCCATTATCCTGCGCTAATATCGAAATGTAAACAATGTACAGAATTGCAGTAGCTATCTGCACTATTGGAGATATTGCTTCTATTCTCAATTCATGCATTTTTATGATGTCATTTGATCCCACGTCAATATGCATTTCAGGTTAGAGGTTAACAAAAAGGCCTATATAGATAATTATAATTCTCTGTCAGCTTGTACGGATACAAACGTCAGGTCTCAACTGCCTAGATGTGATCATCTCAATCGTCGTGTGAGATCTATACCTTATTCTGCAGCATCTATAAGAGTCTGTTGTGAATCAAACAATAACAAATATAGTGGGAAGAACCAGGAGGTCGTTTAATAACTTATGCCTGCTATAGGACAGTGAACAAGTAAACCTCGTACGAGGGTTATTGTTTAATAATATCCAAGCTCATTCAGCTGATATTGTTCTACCTGACCAAAGGACTTCCATAGATGTTGGGAAAAGGTGGCCCAGTACGTCACTTGGTCTAGTGCGCGACTCTAAATCATTCAACGAACCCCTGCGTGGGTTTTGAAAATACAATACTACAATTGTTTCTGAATCTGTTCACAGGGCTGGGACAGTGTTTCATAAATTTTGAACGATACGACCATTGTACGATAAGATCTATCCAACGATGTACGACCTCGTGGACGATGGTCGTCCAATATGGTTACATAAAGCTGATTATAGGGAAACACATGAATCGTTCGTACAAATTATCGTATCTTTGACATACATCATAAAGGATCATAGATCTACTATGTGGCAGCTATGCACCCCCCCCCCTCCTCCCATCCATACATACTGCTTATGACCTATTGGATTTCAGTCTTAACGATCAGCCTACTGGAATTCAACTAACAGCACAAATTTGAGCCTTAGCTATTTCAGTATATTTTAGTGATTTTTCGAGGATTTCTTTTATAAAAGCTGTGTATTTTAACATTAAAAAAGCCTTATTTTAATTTTAGATCTGAATAAATGAAATAAATACATGAATCAACAGCCACGACACCCTCTAGAGGTGTTGTACATTAGGACGATTTTAGACCATTTGCACGATGTAGGTCAATGTTTCTGTAACAATATTTGCCATTCTCATTTGATCGTATCGTACAAAGGTCGTCCGTGTACGACCAAACCAATTTATGCAACTATATCAGCCCTACGATCATTATACGATCTTTTAGATGATCGTTCAAAATTCATGAAACAGGCCCCTGTCTCGTATCTAAATACGTCGTCTGGCCATTCGCTGGGAAATCGCTTAATGGCAGGTTTTTTTCTGTTGTGTACTAAAACAATTGTTCCGAGCCACATACACCTTGTAGTAGGGGTTCGTTTAGGCGATGCTAAATATAGAGCCTTGATAGTGCATTTACTCTGAGCAGGCTGCTCCCTGCCACTCATGGGGTGTTTACAGAGAGATAGCTAGTAAACTGAGCACCCAAACACCGCTGTCACAAACCTGATTAATGATGCAATTACTGCCGCCGCTAACTAAGAGCGTCATGCCGAGGACACATTTTATTTCACTCCCATGAAATGTCTGTGAATTATTACCGACAGTGGGGCCAGCTAGTAGCATGAAGTTAGTAGAGTTTCTGAGGGAATTAATGCTTCCTGATTTATCCCTGTCACATGAATCAAGTTCACTTGTTAGCCTACTGCGGTTTGGCTCATTATGAGTTGGAAATATGGTGTGAATTCAGTAATGATTTGATACCAACCAAGGCGGAATCATAATAATTTAGAGGTTTTCCTGTTGTCAATTACTGGTGGTGAAATATTCAATCAAAACACTAAATCTCCTAAGTAGTATAAATAATCAGAAATGGTTCTGTGATTTAAATGCCGGCACACTGAACATTACAGACTCACATACATGATAAAAACGGTAATATACAAATCATATTTCAAAGCTTAAAATACTTACAATATGTGTGTGTTATTATATATGTGGAAAGCAAGCGCCTCTGGAATTAATGAATTATCTTCTAATTATTGGCAAATGTATTCGGTTTTGCATTGGATACTTTATCATGAATAGTGTCGACTTCTTTAAGTTAAGATACAGTGTTGCTATGTACAAACAGAGCATATTGAATTTTAATAAAGTGACTTTTTCTGTGAAGGCTTCGGACATACAATAATATTTCATTTGGAAAGTATCTGTCCGGTTTTCCTAAAAGTTTACAGTATGTTAGTGAGGATACCAATGGTCAACGCATAGTTTTGATAATTCCTTTCTCTTAGGAATGTTCCACCTCGTCATCACCATGGGCGACCTCATCAGTGACAGCAAAATCACCATATACTCTGTGGGAGTAAATATACCTGATACTGCACTCCCGCCAGGCGTGAATAATTCATGTATCCCCGTCGATCGGATCAAAAAGCCACTGATCGACAGTCTATCCGATTGCTTGTTAGAGTACAAACGCGTAGGACGATTATCCTGTGTAACTAAGGCTCATACCTAAACAGCATCTTCTGTTACCTAATATACGACTATACTAATGAAATCAATAGATGCACTCATGAAATTTGTGTTGCCTTGCCGGTCTTTATCGTGAGAATCCTGTGTCCTTTATCAGTAATCTATGTAACTCTGTTGATTTTATGTTGTTGAGACAGGGTTGAATCAAAATCACGGACTTTTTTGTGAATCACTTGAAGTCAATAACCTTATTCCAAAGAATAGTGTGATAAATGTACCACTTATCATTTCATACCTGCATCCGAATGTCTCTCAAAATTTGAAACTGCCCGCTGTTAGGGGTGCAGTAAAAGTATGTAAATACGACTTGTAGCTGAACTCTGAGCACGAAATTGTGACTATTCAAATTGTATTATTTTGTTACCAAATGTTACAATGATACAAACCTTTTAACTGGGCCCCTATGGAAACCAGCGTATAAAACGCTAATGGAAAGTCCACTTCATTGTTATATCATGAACTATTTCAAAACTAAATCAAAACAATGAAGACACTTTGGAAAATAGTAATTAAAATACCATTTTTCATGATTTCTTCCCCCTTAACCTCCTGCACTGCACGTATCTCTAGATATGTATACATAATTAGAGAATTGAGCAAGTCTACGTTTATCCTACTTTTTCTAGATGTACCATGCAAGTTAATCCTTTGATAGATATTTTTTAAAGAATTAACATAAAGCATCCATTTACATATTTTAACATTTTGCTCTTCTATACGTAGATGACTACATTTATCTCCTAACCAGAAGGAAAGCCCTATCACCCAGTGTTTATTTAAGCAAAGCTTTCAACAGAGGAAGTAAGAGTCTCGACCTAGAAATGTCAAGACAAAGAGTCCTATCTCAAAGGGGCACGTAGATAGATTAAATGTCATCCCGATACACTTCATTCTACAGTGTACGCTATTTAGGTTCCACCTTCCTCACGAACTCTTCAGTACACTAAGGTTATCTCTGTGGGGTAATGATATGTAAGTGTTATACGATGTAACATAAATTTCCGCTTTTAATCATATTTCAACATGATTAGAACCAGGCGCAGGCCTTATTAGCTTAGTTTAAACACCCGATAACCCTTTGTTAAAAAGATATTGAATTACCCGGCGTTTAGGCCTACACAGTAGAAATTTAGACCTCCCGATCGGGCTCTGATACAAAAAGTCAAAATCGTAGACTGATCGGGAAGGTCCATATCGTAGACAAATGTCTAGACAAGCCGCTTCACCACGCATCATAATGGATTCTCTGGTAAAAGAAAATGTTCACGGCCCCGATATGCCTCACAATACAACCAGGGCACCAGTATCTTGAGGGGGTATTTTCATTTTCAGATATACGATACACTATCATTCAGGAAATATCACATTGAAAATGTTTACCAGGACACATAGATCAACAATGTATATTTTTCAGGCTCTAAAAGCTATGTTCCAAGTCAAACTAAGTAAGTAATGATTTGAGACACTTAGACTTGATCGACAATCACCAAATAAGTAGGATATAGGGCATATATGTATCTTTTATCTGATTCCAGAATGTAATAGTTTGCCGATCAGTATCTCACATGTGAGACTGATTTGCCCGCCAGAATACTCTACAATGCTCCCGATTAGCCATCAACCTTTCAACGTGTGACCTTCCGACGCGATTTCGATTTTCTATCGGGACGTGCATCGTAGGGCATATCGTAGTGTATCGGGAGCTCAGTGGACACCAGCCCTTAGTGTTCTATGCAGATAGGGGTCATGATAGATCTTTATTTGCTGTTCAGTTATGAGACACCTTAATCCTCAGAGGGGACTTCAGCTTTCAAATAAATCTCCCAGGTTCATGTTTACCAGAGAACCCTGTTGTATGATTACTGAAAGTGCACAAGCTGTAAAGGCTTTCCAATACCAGTTAAAGCAGCCCTTTTGCCGTTCGTTCGCCGGCAGACCCTACTTAGAGATAAACGGTTTGGGGCGGAGGAACAACTTCGCCAAACAATAAATCCTGCAATCAAAAATGGCGGCATTGCTCCGTCTCTCCAGTCATCTATCAAATCTCACAAGATCAAAGCGAGGCCATGCTGATACACGGTCCTGAGAACACACCAATGAAATTTAGATTCTCTGTTTGATTTCGCATTTCACCATACAATCTGACATCTGTTTATCTTTACTATCTGGGTTATCCCAATCTACCTCTAGGGGGAATCACATATTCCTATCTGCAATAATTATGTATTTCAGAGTCGCATCTGCCTTTGATATGTGAGAATAAGATGTTGTGGCATTCATGTGGCATTTGCTCATTTCCCCGATTCACATTTAACGGCTTTCTTTGTCCTCTACATACGAGGGGCTTGTGAGATGTGCTTTGTCATAGCACTGATGCAATTATTGTCCGGTATCAAAGCGCTTAATGAGATAAGACCAGATAATGAGCTCTACATTAACCTATCCCTTTTTTTTCGTTGTTGCACAGGTGGCGGGGCAGAAAGGGACGATCGCTACGATTCTCAGGTAGGTCAAACCATTTTTATAGATTCCAACAGAGGCCTAATGTTCCCCGTCTTTCGATTATTCTCTATTTCAGGTGATGCAACAAAATTTCCCTTTTCGCTAGTGTTGTGAACTACTCAATGTATCTTGTAGACTAATACTTCCATAACTGGATCAGGGCGATCTGATTACACTGGAAATTGACCCCAATATACAAGAAGATAAGAGGCATAAGCAGTTGCTGAATTACATTGACGATATCGCGGCAGTCACACGCACATCACGGTGGACACTATAAACACGGAGGCCAGTGTCTCATCCCAGGTCAGCATTTCCATCTTCAGCGACGGCAACGCCGCCACCGGCAGAGGGCGGCGACGTGATGGGAGGCGCGGGGGATGAGAAGTGACGGGTGGGCTGGCCATCTACCCACACCTCCTCACAGATAAGGACTTGTGACAGGAGACATGACGTCCTCAGGGCATTGGGGTGTGATGGTGCTGCTGCTCGAAGGGGTTCTGACCGCAATAGGACGTATAGGGGACTTGTGTGAGTGCCTATCAATGACAAGAGGTGGGAGAGCGGCATTGCCTGATGAAACATTTAACTCTTGCCCAATGGTCAAATATATCCCTGACTCATCCGCACATTTGAGCCATTACATTATGAATTCTTGCAAGGGAATCGATGTTTGAAGGATGTCGTGTGTTGGAATGGATGTTGCCATTAGCAGACTGTCCTGCTATAGTAGTAGCAGCAGTAAGGGCGCTTGTCTAGGGGCAACATTCCCAATTATTCCGGTTCTGGGATAGAGTGCTTTACATAATTTCATTTCCCCGAAATACATTAAAGTAGCTCGAGAGATATGATTTTCAATAATGCATTTCCTGGTGGTCTGAGCGCAGCCGCACCTAATCTTGTTAGAAAGTTCTGCTGTACCCATCCTCCTCATACCTACATGGAATTTGGTTACATGGCGTTGATTTGTGTCTTAATACGGGCAGATGAAGAGCTACCGTTTTAAAATGACAGGAAATCAATTATGACTATGCTCTATGGCTGCAGGTTCTAAGGGCTTTGTAGATTTGTGTGTCTTCAACGTACATTTGTATGACTCGATATAATTTTAGAAGGGCACATAGGAATTATCGAAGTGGTTTAAGATTCAGAATTAAATGGGATTACTAGGGATGACGTTGTATCTTCATGAGATGGGGAGTTCTAAATTCACCTTCATAGTACCAATTGTAGATTCAATTATTGATATGATTGATTATCTAACACGCCATAAGGACCTTCTTGTGATCTTAGATTATATCCATTATCAGTAAAACCTTTCGATTTGACCCTGTTTATCAAAAATAGCAATACTCCAATGCAGTATTTTCCAAATAGAGACCACCCGATCTATCATTTCCGAACAAGCTCAAATGTTCAGAATTCCACGTTCGGTGAGCCTTACTAATATTTGCTTTGCGGCATCGATCACCATCAAAAGTAATCTTATGAAGCCGGTCCCATTATTTCCTTTAATATTCTGTAAATCAAGCTTGATGAATTCGCTCTGATTTGGGTTAAACAGCCCGGTTCAGGAGATGCTGTGAACAGTGTGGTCATGTGGAGGGCGCTTTGGGATGAGAGGGCCTTGGTGGAGGTAGGCATGGGGGTGGAAGAGGACCAGCAGTGGGAGGGCGCCTGGCGGAAAGTTGAGCCAGCACAGCTCACGGTTCATTTGACAATTGATCCCATGAAACTGATAGCGTGGTTGAAGGGGGATGGGGCGCCAAGGTTGAGGCCTTTCCTCATTTTCCTATTTCGCCAGGGCTCCCTTTGCCTGGCCGCCTTTCTGGGTAGTGTCCAGGGGAAATGAAAGCTTGTCGCTGATGTCAGAACCCATGTCGCCGTCCTTTATTCGTCTCCCTGCCTAATTATATTCATCTGGAAAGCGCATCCCTTATCGTTTTACCTTGTAGTCGTTCGCGGATCTGGCACGCACGCCGAGATGAGTTATATGATTACATGCTGACTATTAATCCAAACGTTTTTAATCATGGGCAAAGTTATCAGTATCATCCAACCTTTGCCGTCAGGTGCATCCTGCCTTGTGGTACAGTTTATTCAGCTTATAAACCTCTATTTGGTTGTACGTGCCTTCTCTTTTTTACATTTTGAGCTTGCATTCTGTATTCCCCCAGAGTCCTTTTGCAGGATATGACAAAGGCACGATAGAAACCTGTTCACCTTCTGTTCGATATCCAAGTCGAAATCATGTGCCCCAGTCCGACAATACTTCCTCGCTCACATAATCTCACACTTATAAATCCTGCCAAATCGATATTGACAAGAAAGAATTACGCTTTCCAAAATTTTAGAATAGCAAATGAAATGCGGCAACGCGATAGCGCCTCTTGTGGCAGAGATCAGATAATCGTGTAATCTCCTTAAGGCCATCTCGAAATGCCATTTAGCTCCTCATATCAATTTCAGGCAGGCGCAGATGTTTCTTGTCTGGCGTATATTCTACAGTAACAAACAGTTTGATAAAGTCCTAACATGTTAGTTATGTGTAGGCGAAGTTACAAGCCAGATCGTAAGGATACAGATCTTCATTTCACGGACGGGCTGGCATTACCATTGAATTGTTCCCTAGTAATAAGTATAGGAATTATCATTGCGGCATATACTTTTTGTATGAAGGAAATAAGATATTACTTTCGTGATATTTAAAGACGGGTTTCATCTCGTGCAACAGACTTCAATGCATTACACGAGTTTGCAAAGAGGATGAACGCCATTGCCAACAATAGAAATGTCGACAATAGAAATTTTATCACAGGCACTCTTAGTTTTATATGTTGTTTTGTGTGTGTGGGGGGGGGAGGGGGATGTGAGTGTGTATACATAAAGAATAAGTCAAATCATTGACAAATATTCGGGTAGGATAAATACGCGGTCTATTTTCATTTCACCTATTGGTCGGGAAAAGAATGCCCTTCCTCTCTTTTTATCCAAGAAAAACACAATTACCAAGGTTATAAAACGCAAAAGCAAAAGAGGCGTTCGACTTCTTTTTCAGATATTCGATTTTGCTTTTTCTCACGTTTTTCTCACCGATGTGATCCTAATGGAAATAGTTTTTTTGTTTTGTTTTGAAAACAGCTCGGGAGATTACGCATCTTTCAATTGAAAAGGACTTTTAACTTTTGGAACTCGAGTGCGAATTGGAAATCACATGTATGCATATCAGAGGTCTGATATAAAATTGCTATTTGGCGATAGGTAATAAGAAATGCTGTATTAGTCCGACAGGTAACAATGTATGTCCAGCTTCCCGTGTGAGTTACAACAGAGAAAAGGCAATAGACAAGTCAGAGCTGTTGTGTGTTGACAGACTACAGATCCATTTCATGTTCTCGTCTTTAGTTCACCTCGGGTATTTTTTCTCCGTAGACCTAATATTGAGAACTCGTATCCAATGCCCATGAGAGAAATATCAAATGAGGGATTATGTCAAGGATTAGTCAAGGTGAAGGATCATATAATTTCAGAAACCTATTTAAGTTTAGGGTCGATCCGATCTCGTTTGAATCACTACGTAATTCACGCGGTTTCGCCTTTTGAATTACTACGCGATTCAAACTCGATGGTATACGAGCTCTGACCCTAAACTTTCATAGGTTTCCTCTATAGCACTAATGCTCGGCTTCTGACAGCATTGAATCCTTTGCTCTTTGTGAGGGCGGGCGCAATTCATTCCGACTACCCGTGATTGAACATATCTACCTTTTTCGCACTTCTTATATTTTTTAGGCCCTTTTAATGTCACTGGTACCAGATGTAGGTCTGCTTATAATAAGGTTAAACATCCATCTTTGGACGTATTCATGTCCATTCTAATAAATTTATATCAAGTTATATCAACAGTTATATCAGGTGTGATGAATTACGGTTTTCACCAGACCAGCCGCGGGACTCGACTTTTAACCCACACCTGAGTGTTATCCCCCAGGCGAGAATTGCCTGCATGTAACGGGAGGAGATTGTGGAGTGGATGGAATGATTACAGTTACCACCAAGCTCTGACCACCCAAGGGGGCGCTGCTCCATGTTTGCAATAAATTTGAGGATTGTATAATAGTAACCAGACAATGAGTCTGTTGCTCTAGATTCTTTGCGTCATACCTATACCATCATCTGTATTCAATTACTTGTGAACCTAATGAACCTTTCACCTATCTGTCAATGGAAATGAGGTGTCGTAAAATGTAGCGATATAACGTGAAAATAACGATACCACACGACACAATCCAATATTGCTTGAGCAACGCCTTTCCCACACTTCTAGGAGCAACGACCCGCAGTTGGACAACAGGGCGCCTGACTCTCCATGTAGAGTCTACATGGGGATGCTGGTTGAAGGCAAGGGATACGCTAAATCTCCATTCAACACCTGGGGTTTCCCACGCCAGTTACATGTCAATCAAAAGCATCACCTTCAGCACCCACTATCGCACCACCACCTATCTTCACACCGCACCTAACGTGACGTGCCAACGTGCTTGCCCTCCTTGTGGTCTCGCGAGAGTTAATCTCCATAGAAACACTCAGCACCGTCTGTTAGCTTTAGGCAAAGACCGCCAGGTGGCAGGGCGAGCGCTATTCCGCCGGCAGTTGCCGTTGTCTGCTGCCATGGAGACGGGACGCCGCTGTTAACCACTCGTACTCCTCGCCCTGAGGGGTGGTAGACGAGGATGAACGAGAGATGTAAATAGCTATGTTTTATTTTCCGATAATATCACTGTTGTAGCTAATTTCATTGTGGCCCCGGGAGAACGTTTACTAATTATCATTATGTGCAGATTACTCAAGGGCATTTCTCCCTTTGAAAGTTAAAGCTGCCAAGGCTTAAACTAAACCATAATTTCCTTATGCATATTTTCACGTCTTGATTGGAATACCTTCCTATTTTGCATCATTATTTTCCAATCCTACTTAGTATCCATGGTAGAGCTCGTTTATAAGCATGAAATACGTTGTTGTTGTATTTTTGGGGATCAAAAGTCGATTGACAAAACCTCATATTTGAATAGTCACGATCGCTCTAAGTAGATTATCTCTGTGGTAATGAAACACCTCCGCTGTTCATATTGTGCTTTAATATGGCTTTTAGCATGAAGTTTGTTTTATAGTGATTAGACGGAGCTCTAATCAAATGTGTATAGTGATCTACAGTGGGTGGCATAATTAACGTTACCACTGAGCTTGCACTTTACAAACAGTGAAATCACGAAAGACCACTTGAATCTCTCCTAGGTACTGACCATTTCGGCCATGTTCGACCGGGGGAATGCGTCGTGACGTAGTCAGGTCACGTGGTTTTAACCCAATAAAGGCAGTGCAGCGTTTCTAATCTAATTGTCGTCTGCTAGTCCAACTGTGTGGCGTCACTTGCATCGCCAACCCTCACGCGGTGGCTGGTCAAACAAGTCGGCAGGAATCAAACGATCGCAAATTAGGTTTGCCGACAGACGTAGTAAGTGACCCAAACGTAAACCGGCCAATTATGACTGAGCTGCGAGTCTGGAAAAAAGGATGTCAGGGGACATCAGAGATTCCAAGATGGCGTCGCGTTGGTGGCTTTTTGAGACTGGCCATACGACCTCGCGGTCGTCATCATACTCGGCTGTGTCGGTGTCAAATGGTAAAAGATGAGGACCTGCAATACGGCCTCACTGACAAGAGACGATCGGAATGTACCGACTGTAGGCGGAGTACGTAAATTATATTAATCTATCACAGCTTATGAGAGAGACATATTCAGACTGTTAGAAAACAATATCACAGAAGTTTTCATACTGATAGAAATTTACAAAATGAAATCTTGCTTACCTGATTTTCTGCATAACGGAAATTTAAAAAAAATCAATAATTTATCAATATCAGAGTTCACAAGCGAGAGTCAGAGCATGACAATTTTACTTCTTAACAATGGCTTGGGAAATGATAAGATACTCTATTAAAAATTACATGGTATTTGAATCTTTTGTCTACGATCAACATTTGGTCCGTTGTGCCTGAATGGATTAGTTTGGATCTCTATAGTCATGCGTCATCATACACTCCGGCCGTAGACCTAACTAGCTAGAGACCTAAATAAAGAGAGGCCGAAGAAATGAACAAGCATGCTGGATCTATTTACAGGGCAAGGGATGACGTTTGAATAATCATCTTATGATACGAAGTTGCCCTGGCATTAATTATTTCCAGATTGTTTTCCTTTCGAAATGGTCCCTAATAGTGGGCCATGAAGGACATGGGGGAGGGGGCGCAGGTAATTGAGGTCAGTGTACCTCGGTCATGCTCTCAATGGGGTTACAACAGCATAATCACAAGTGATGTTTTTCCTGCATGTTAACCCCCTCAGGAGGATTCTCTTTTGTTATCATGTCATTGTAATGTTACATGATGGTTGTTATGGCAACCGGATGCAGATGCCCAGCAGGCAGGCTGGTAGGGACGTCAAAGCTCATGTAGTCACCTAGACGTCTGTCAGTAGTGAGATGACCTGTGAGTAAAACAGGGTCCCCAGCCCCCTCGGCGCTCAAATGGTGGGTTCTCATATTTCGACACTTTTTATTGATAAATCAGACAGAATCATTTTCTTGATAAGATGCATATGGTTGGGAAAAGGTGCCTCACATATTAGTTTATGTCTGTCGCTCAATTCCATTTCTTTAAACAAAATGAAAATAGCTTCACAGTTTCACTAATTCTTAATTTTAAGACTTGATGAATTAAAATGCATACGAAAGAAATGAAATACAGGGCAGATTTATATAGATATAAGGAGACTTGGGTAGGTCAAGGAAATTATTCCCAGGGTAAATTATGGATTTAAGTCTCGTTTTATGACCCACTCTTGTATTATTAGTTTTTGCAAACAGCTCGTGCACCCTTTGACCAGCCGACCTCCTCAGTATGACGTACTTCCATTGCACGTGCACATGTACCATGTTTGCACATGCATACATGCATGCAAGGTCAGCAGCGGGCAGCATGTGTTGTGCTGTGCATGCGTCAGTTCCCATAGAACGGGTTTAAAGCACACGCTGGTGCGTTAAAGGCCTGGACCAGACTTAAGAGAGTTTAAGCGATGGGGATAGGAGTCTCTGAGAACCATTATCAGAGAGTAGTCCATGATAAGGTTCTGGATGAAATATGGGAGGCTGGGTTAACGCTGTAGTATGGAGCGGGTGATCATACCCTTTATCAGGATGGCCAATGCAGTCAAATCCGCCGGGGATTTCATGCAAGCCCTCTAGAGGATTAGGCCAATGGGATTTCCCGGCATGATGTGCTCAGACAGCCATAAAACTAAGTATTCTTTGGCGCCATCTTCAAGCGAGTCATAATAGAGAGAGGACGTCTTTTGATCACCTTCTTCCTAGCATTTCTATTCTTTAAAATACATCATAAAAGGAACGTGATACAAGCATTTCGGATAAGGTTGGTGCGCATTTGATATTCTATTTGATGGTCACTTCTGTTTCGCATATATTTTCTTTATAGAGAGTCGGTCTGTTAGATAGACTAACCTAATATATATAGCATGACATTTATATTCTACTTTTGTATTTCATTTCATTTGTGTAGGAACCTTCATGGAAATATGCAATAACTAAGCCCTAGTGCCATAAATATATTATTTTTCCTCGCACTAATTAGATGCTTATTTTAAGTTTAATTGGAGGCTACTCTCTACTGATCCATTCTAGCTTTAGTCGGAACGTTAGTACCTTTCTAGAAGAAAGAGCAAAAAAAATGATTGTATAGTCGTCTTTGTGGTCGTAATCTGAAAAGATGTCTCCACGGAGAACAGTCTCACAAGACCTCCATTGATAGATTTGTGTATACATATGTTCTAATCATTCAAAATATGTAACCAGTAAGTATCTGGGAATATAAATGTATATACCGTTTGTTGAAATACTCATTTTGGTTTGGGATCGTCCTGCATTGAGAGATGTGTTCCATTACAATCCGGTGGGCCTCAACAATAAGATCAGGTTTAAATAACACATCTGCAAAGAGATCGTTGGCAGCCCTGCCCATGTAAATCGTAATCGGAGTAGTTGATTCAGTACTGCTCTTTGTTTTAAAAACTCTCCAAAGGGTTCAAATAACAGGTCATTCGCAATAGTATCCCTAGTATTGAGAACCGGTAAAAATAGACCCGACGAGAATGTGGAAAAGCGTAAAAGAACTGAAAGTATTGCGAAAGGAAATAATGTACTTTTCAATAGGGACTTTGTCTTGCAGGTTCACCCTGACCCTGACCTTACTATGGCGGTCTGTGCGGTGGTCAGAGGGGGCAGCAGAGAGGGGCTCCATGAGGGGCTCGGACCTCCAGGGCGTATCCCGGGAGGTCTCTTTGATTCCTCGTCGATAAATCTTCTGTCGGGCATCTATTAGGGCGTTATGGTGCAGAGTTTATGACCACCACCCGGCGAGCCCGTGCCGCAGTGCATGTGCGTGCGTGCTTTCACGGGTCATGTGCATGTTGGGAACGTGCGTCATGCAGGTGCGTACGTGTGTTTGGCGTGTCTGTGTGAATTCCCACGAATGTTTGGATGTGGGTTGTAGTCTTAGGGGAAAGAGCCCAGAGGTTGATAATGTTTCATAGAGGGCTTGTGTAATGAATATCTCTTAATTATTTATATCTTCCCTTTTCTAACATCTTTTACCTGCCTCTCCTTCCCGAATTAAAATTAGCTAGAACCCACATGGATAGAAAGCGAACTGGTATTTCTAAGCCCAATAACAAGCCTACTCATCCAGCAAACCAAAGTTCTATCCCACAGCAAGTAAGGCAGCCTCTTTGGAGCAGATAGGCAAAGCAGTCAAAGCACAAAATACAAAAACAGCCTTGCGAAATTCTAACAAATTCTAACAAATTCTCAACAAAGCAACGTCGGCACACCACCCAAGTTAGGGTATTAAGGCTACACATTCTGCCCCTCCACTCCCCACTCTATCGTGCCCCGCATAGCCTTGGCCCCTGCGCGGACACCACCTCTGCTCCTTGTCCCCCACACACCACCCTCGAACGTGTCCATGTGGGCCTCTAGGGTGGGAAACGACTCCTGTCATCTGCACCATGTCAGACCTCACCAGGCGTGCTCCCCGGAGACCCAGCGAGAAGAGGAAGAGCAGTTCCCCGCCCGGACTGAGTCACTCCCCGCCCGCCCGCCACCCCATCCCCGGAGTCTTCTTCTCCTGTACCAGAGGTGGCCAGTGCCGAGCCCTGATTTAGGCGGCAGCGACCCACCACCGCTCGCCCCTGTCTTGATGGCCATTGAGCTGCTCAGCAGCCACGCCGACGACAGCGACATAACACCCCCTGTCGGAATGAATCATAATTACTCATGTTCCCCCATTTCCCGCCTTTCTGCTCGATCTAATCGCGCAAATAGAAATCGATAGCTCGCGGTCCCCCACCTCTGCATCCTCCACACACGTCGTCTTGGTAAGATTTGACCTTAAGGAGGATGGTATGTACAGATCCTTATCCCCTAGAGAATAATAGACTTATCACTTGGGTTTATGTACGAGATGTACAGATCGCAGCGACCATAGTTACGGTACCAGAATGGTATTCATAGTGCAATTGTATTGTTTATTTCTGTCATTATAATCTTGTGATTGTGCAAATCAAGTGTGATTTATCGATATGTATTTTCCGATAATGGGTTGTTGTAAATAATGGAATAAAGCTGCCTTCTCTCGGGAGAATACTCACAAAAACACTCTTATGCTGATGAATGCAGGTTCATTGGTTCTATGTCTAGTATAGATTTAAATCAACGAAGGACAAATTATTTGTTAGGAACTCTTTGTTTTATATCGGTTTAAGTACTGGCTTCTTCATAAAATATTAAATGGAATGCGTAAAATACTACGAAACACAGTTAATAGAAAGATCCAGGAAGCAGTACAAACAATGAATAAAGATAATTAGCTATTGATTCAGAATCTTTCTATGGACTACACAATCTTTAGATGTGATTAATATCTTTTAACGTTATGAATAAAATAGAGAAAATTTGATTTTGTAGATCAGAAGACCATGCATTCTAGCTATGATATGGGGAAGTTTGGTAGTATTATATATGAAGCCGGCGGGATTTAGTAGCCATCAGGGGTTATGCGGGTAGTTGCATCAAATGGTTAATTTAATTAGGCATCACGTCTAGTAATTAGTAGTGGATTAACACCATCAGTTCAAGAAAGCTAGCACTGCCAGCGAAGGTGCTTCCTTTTAAAAAGGTTCATTTACCGGGGTGTTTTAACAGTGGCGTAGTTAGAATTAGGGGATTAATAGACAAATAATAAATGTTTTTTAATTAGACGTTTAAAAAGGTATAGTACAGAGAGGATGACTGAGAGGAAGAAAGAAAAGGTAGACGCTGAGAGTAGATTCGCATAAAGACAGGTGCCTGGAGACTGAAATACCATGTACAGTCTATAATCTGTAGGACTTTGTCTCTGCGGTACGCTCATCTGAATGTTCCTCCATGCCATGAATAAAAGACTAAGAGCCAGCCTCCAGAGAACCTAAGCAGAACATGATAAACTGCGCCCATGCCCCGCCGAGATTCCCCGCCAGCTCGCTAGGTGGCTCTCTAGAGTCCGTCTGGTACCCACCCACATTTGACCCTTGACCTCACTGCCTTGGCCTGCAGCTCCTCTCTGTGTGACCCCACCCTCTCACCCCAACAGCGCTGCCCGTACCCCCGCTCGTAACCCCCGCCGTCCCGCCCACCCCCGCCGCTTATTGTGAGGGCGACCCGCCCGTGCCGCCGGACTGATCGGCATACTTTGATCCACACGACGTAGATTACCCATGGATCAGCCCCGGGGGAGCCAAGCGTTGTCATAGTGACCACACGTTGACCTGTCGGTGACCCAGGGGTCAGGATAAGGGAAGGGAAAAGAAAGGGAGACAGGGGCGGGGCGGTTTCGCCTCACTGTACCTGCATACCCCGGGGGAAGTCTGTGTCTTCAGGAATTGCTTTAAATGTTGTGATCTGATGAGCTTGGTCATTTCTGGTCTACCTTTACCATCCCTTCTTCAAATGATACAACAAATCTATGAGGGATGATATCAGAACTTATTCTTTGACATATTATTACCAATAAAAAACATTTTTGCAAACCTATGAAATCCATACAATTATGCCATTCTATGAAATCCTTGAAACTCATTGTCTTTTCTCCTCTCCTCTCAGTAGTTCAACCCACTAACCCACACCTGGTCGTATAAGTGAGAGTAAAATTGATGTTTGCGTCTTCAAATACGCGGTCATTAGACGAGGTGGTCGTATTACTGAGTCTTTTGTAAACAACGGGAAAACTTTGGAACCAACTTACTCCAAATATCCCTATTCGCAGGGTGGTCATGTTAACGATGCGGTCGTTAGGCGAGAACACATACACATTTTTATATGTGTGTGTATATATATAAACAAATTTATCTTTTATATAAATGTAGTCTTGAACACGAGAAAAAGGTTTATTGGACGTCATAGATTCACGAAAACGACTTCGAGCTTGCAAGAGTAGAAGCGCTACCTAGTAGTATGCCAAGTTGATGAATGTCACCAGGCAACTCGAGAGTATTAGTAGTATGTGGAAATGGTGCATTGATTCAGGCAAGAAGTTCAAACCAATTTAGCGCTGGGCGATATCAACCGAGGAATAAAGAAACACGGAAGCACATAATCATTGCTAGATCCTTGCACTATTTAGTTAGGCCGTTTTACAGATGATTGCAGCAAATGTAATGATTATTTTTTTAAACTAACAAAATTATTATTTTCTTTCACTTCTTTAGTGGATAAGATGTAGGCTTTACTATATACCCATGCCGTATTTACTGTAAATATGTACCGTTTTGACATGTAATGTAAGAATACTGTACGGACCACTGGTCCGTACACTCAAATACGGACCACCTTGCCAAACACGTTTATTAACATATCGGTTATTAAAAATTAAATCAATGACTTTTTTTTTATTTTGGGCATATAGTAAATATATAACGTCCAACCATGCTTTAACAAGTCACAGAACTCAATGATAATTTACGGTTTGTACGGAACTCGGCATAAATGCCTCGTTCCGTACAAACCGTAAATTACCATCTCGTTCTGTGACTTGCACAGCATGGTCAGGACGTTCTATATAATTACTAAATCCCAGGCCATCAACGATGATAAAAACGCCGTACTAAATGACCACAGGTGCTCTGATATCAGCATAACCTTCAGGCATGTAACTTTGGTTTCAGTCACTGATCTTGGGGGCCACCTGATCACATTTCACATTGACGGACAACTCTTTATTTCACCCCGAGTATTTTTTCCCATATACTTTAAATGGGGTACTCGTACTTAACGCTCATGAAGTATTGTAAAATAGATTCTTAACAGCCCCTGGGATGATGTAATAATGTAAGTAAATTAGTCACTGATAGGGCTGGCACAAAATCTGACTACTCCGTAACCAAAACTCACGACATATTTTCAATGGCTAGGGACCTCCATGTAGTTCCCTCTTATTCTGGAACAATGGCACCGGTTGGTTTACATTTCGCAAAATCCATAAAACTCGGGCCCTTGTCTCATCCTAAATTCGCGCCAATTCCGAGTTTTATCCACGAACGTGACATTAAGAAAATCTGCTAAATCCGACGGAAAGGCAAACCCCTGATGGGAGTGGCTCTTCAGGATGTGTATCCAGCTCCGTCCCGGACCCAATTTAATCCTCGTCCTCACTTTAATGGCCCCGGTCACGTGACTAGAACCATTCCCTGGAAGTGGTTCATGTGGTCGCAATCTGTGGTTGGATCCTACTGATCCAATGTCCGAGTGGACCAATCTGTGCCGGGGATCATAGGACAGCGGGAAGAGGTGGGTGGATAACGGGTGTGGGCTGGAGGAGGGACGTCCGGGAAAGAGCCGGCACAGGATGGGGGCGGGGGCCGGGTGGGCGGTAGGGCGGGGTGCCGGTGTCCATTGCGTGCTGCCATGCAAACCTGGAGCGGCAGAATACAGATGAACATGGCGTTATGGTCAATTCTATCAAAGCATGTCGACTCTGGGTTCTGTTCTTTGGTTGTCGTAATTCCTATTTGGAGGTATTTAGTTGGGGACAGGAGGGGAGAGGATTTGAGGACCAGCAGATTTAAGTCCGTCACAATGGAGCAATGAGAGAATATCACGCAAATCGTCGAGTGATCCAGCTATTTACAAAATTCAGTTGCCTTTTCATGAGGAGGCATTCGGTTTCCAGTGTTTTTATTTATTTTTGAGTTTAGTTCTCTTTATTTTCAGCATTTTCCCGAAGATTGTGATCTGCATATGACTTTCCCTCGTAGGTAACATGAGACTACCCCTCGTAGTTTACATGGGTCAATCACGCATAGTTTATATATGAGATCATTTACTAAAGATTTTTATATGAGTTGATATTCCAGTTCAAATAGAAATTCTAGCTGACTTTTCAATATGAAAATAACCTAAGGTTACATATTATCATTGTATATATTATTAATCATTCAACGGGCATTTGATATGAATTATATGATTACTTTTCTCTTACTGTTTGAGCTTACTCTTATTTGTACTTTTTTGGGTTAATAAGAATATCACAATCACTCATGATGTCTAACAGAACAGCTATATACAGGTTAGTGAACGAGAGCAGTAAAATACAGAGTACCTACTACATAAAAGGGTCGAGATACATCACAATACAGTATAAAGATTACATACATCTACCATGTTTAGTTAAGAAGACTAGAATTCGGGAAAGGAGGCGTGGCAATATTTGAGGAATTTATTTTTATGGAGAAATGTCATATCTCTCTCCGAATTTAACCTGACTAAAGCCGATTCTTCGTTTGGGTTGATAACCTCCTCCTCTGAATTGTACGGTTCCATCTCCCTGAGAAAATTATTTCCCCCTGCAATTACCTAAAGTGCGATTCACACGCAGAGACCCACGTACCTGAGACAGGTGTACCTCACAACTTCCCCCTAGTCTCCGACAATTCTCGGTTTGTTTTTTTACTAAATTCTCATGGCAAAGTGCTTTTATCAGTCTCAAGGAAAAATGGCGAATTTTATTCACATGGGAGGACACACCTTGTACATAATCTCAGAGATGGTCACATTGAACAATCACCCTGGGACTCAAGTACCATTGAGGTGAGGGGTGTTACAAACATGTAAACATGTTTGCTAGCCATCTATTGGCTTGGGCAGGTACATAGTCGCAGCAGGTCCATTTGTCTCACCAAAATACCCCTGTAAATTTTATACGTGTTTACCTGGTTAGGGCTAATTGTTGCAGGGAAAATTACTTGTCTCAGGGAAATGGAACCCTACAATTCAAATGAGGAGATTGTGTTCCAGTACAGAATCTCAGCAGGATTTGTCTCAGACAAACACCGTGTTAGGTACATGAATCTCATCGTGTGAATCCCACTTTGGTGAGGTATAGAATCCCATAAGATTTTGATTTTAAATACGTTTAAAATGTATAGTGGTATTTTGGTAAGATGATGTATCCACTGCTGAGTCGCCAACTAAGTACCCAACCTAGCCAATAAAAAGCCAACAGACATGATCGCATGTTTGTCACACCCCTCAACTCGAGGGTACTTTAGTCCCAGGGTGAGTGTTCACTGTCACTATGTCTGAGACTGTGTAGCAGGCTTGCCTTCCGTGTGAATCAAATTCGCCATTTTTCATTGAGACCTGTAGAGGCACCCCGCCATGAGAATTTTCTACCAAAGGAGAATTGTTTGAGACTCGGGTAAAGGTGTCAAATACACCTGCTAAAGTACATTAGTCTCTACGTGTGATTCCCGCTTTATGATGAAAATCATCTCAGGTCGGTTCACTTACACTATTGCTATATCAGGACCCATTTAGCTTCAGCTTTACTCATCTGTAAGGCAGCCACTCTCACGTGTCCCATGATAATAACTTGTATCAAAATAAGTAAAATGTTACGAGCATCATTGCTTCATTTATTTTCCAATATGAGCTTATTACCTTTATATTTGCACCCTGGAAGCGAAGGCGGAAGTAATTCGGATGTATGTAATATGTGACATTTCAATGAAACCTTTACCTTTTAACATTTATGACAGATAAGAACCGTCTCTATAATGGGATTTAACCCCTTTCAACGGCCACGTTCAAGGAATAACATCTGACTAGTTCGCAAATCAGATACACAATAAGGTTATGGCTTTTGTTTATTGATGGTAATAGTAAAACAGCCGTGTACCTGGTAGCCGCCCTTAGCTAATTCTCACATCAGAAATCAAATGGCTACCTCGACAAGAATAAACTGTCCCCTATTTAACCGGTACAGTTCGTCCTAAATTGGTCCTATGTATCTACCTTTTCGTTAGATATCGACCATCAATGCAAATGCTAAAAGTGAAAACATGTAGGTTAATGATTTACTAACACGTATACACTTTGTTGGGAGCCCATTACTTAACAATTTCCATTGATTAAAAATTTTAACCAGCTCGTAGAGCGAGTTGATTACTTTTATCGGAAGTAATATAACATATAATTAACTCCCAACAAGGGCAATATGTTTTACTGCGCAGGCGTAGACATACATAGACATATAGTCACAAATAGAAAACAGGTTGTCTCCTGTATACACACATTATCAGCTAGAGCTAAAGACTCCTCTTACACCAACATCGACCTGGCCTCCCGTTCGTGCTGTGTTTGATGTTTATGCCACACTACGGTATGGCACAGACTCCCGACAAGGTCAATATGTTCATTAAAGAACTATATGTAACTTCAATATAATAAGGATATGTGTTATGCTAAACGCCAAATGTGGTGAGATAGTGATGAGCTGCACATGCTACATACCCATCTGAGGTGCTGTGGGGAATCGACATTTGGCTAATAAGTATAAGTTGGAATTACCTTAGTTTCTCTACAGGGACGAGCAGAAATTTATTGTAGCTTGGATTCTCGAGAGTCATCTCCTGGAAACTGGTTTGACCTTGAATTTACATGTTGTGTAACGTTTGGCTGATGTCATTTTGATAGGTCCTTGGTTCAAGAGACATGCCATGTACCTCATTTATTGTTGATGGCAGTACAGTGTGCTCAACACTACCCATGCTGAGGCACACAACCGAGCCATGCGAATGATTCATTCAGAGAATTCATATCGGACAACTCATATCTGCTGCAGTCCTTGTTATTACAACCCCATGCTTTCACATATTCCATCTATGTCACCGGGGAAATCCGTAATTTCAGCAATGCAAACGGAGAATTAATCAGCCCACAGAGTGACACTGGACAGATAAACTAAGATTTATATTGTGCCATCTTATTACAACGCGTCCATTCTTTTATGAAATTATCACCTTTGATATTTCTTCAGTCTGTTAAATGCCACATACATGTGGAAATGAACGGACAAGGTTTTGACCTTTGATGATGTACTAATAGAGAAATATGTATACTACGCATAAAGGAGGGTGTATGTTATCAATACAGTGTCATTTTCAGCAAAGGTGTGACATAAATCTTTCTAATAAAGGTACACCCAAGAAAGGAATATTACCTTTATCAAATAATTATAGTTGGACGCACGGGCACACCGCTGTTATGATGGCCTTAGTATGGGTAGATAACTGACGAGTTTGGATTTTCAGGTCACAATATCAACTATATTTTCAGCTCAATGTTATAAACATTTGATACATATATATCGAATTACAAGTTCATGAAACAGTGTTAGCAGGAGGATAAAAGTTGAAAACATCTTTACACTTTGATACTACAGGAGCTCCTGCTGTCGCTTGTTTCCGTGTGTATTTCAAATGTTGAACTAGTGCGGAATTCATGTTCTGAGGAAAGGGATCGTTTGCCGCTGAGCGCATGAGGCCAGGTCTATGTTGGATTATTGGCTAAGTCTATTCTGTGCCCAAAGGACGGTACTGACTGCAGTCATTAGTGCAGAAAACTCTCACGCGAAGCTTTCAAGTTATGACGCCATACGATGTCTTTAACAAGCTTATCTTTTAACCACTAAATATACCGTCTAGTGCCTTTGTCCCGTTTATCTCATCTCTGATTCAAGTCTAATCATAGGAATTACATTAAAATATACAACTCAACTAACACAATGGTAAAGTAACAACACTACGCCATGGCCAGTGATGGAGTGATGCAAGGATGAAACGGTAAATTTATTATATCTACCCCTTCTGCATGAATCCGCGTAACGTTAACGGAGAGAGGAATTACCCTATGGTACGGGAATGCATGTTTAGTACTGCTGCTATACAGCTGTCGAAGGAGAGGTATCTCTTTCAGTTAGCCAGTATCTTTTTATACAGGACACCGTCATGGCACTAATCTAACGGGGTAGCCGATGGACCCGGGTCCTGGTGAGGTGCACTATCCATTATCTCGTTGGCATGGCATTGGTGTCCTGCATAAAGCACTTCTTGCGACACCCACGCAGCAAATTGCATTATCAGGAAAAGACTCAAGGTCGGATAATGAAATTCGTCTTTGCTCAGTAACCAAATTAGGGGTCTGCATAATCTGGCTGGATTCCAAATGTGGGATTTTCACACATATCCATAAACAGTTCGGCAGGACGCCCTTATTTAAGACACGAACATTTGGCACCTCCGTGGTGGAAGGACTGCAGAGTAAATCATGAATATTGTGCAGTAAATGGGCTTTGAGATTGTGTAAAATGGGGAGCATGGAGGAAGGAATGATTAGATACACAGAACACGGGCATGCAATTATAATAGAGAGATGGGACAATACAAGCCAGTGGCACTGGATGGAGTTGTGCAGGGCATGGACAATGGTCACTCTGCGCAGCTCGACCGGCCTACCCAATGAAAATACCACGAGTCATCACTGGTGTTTGTCCATGCAGAGAGACAGGAGGAGGAAGGCCGTGAAGCCTACAGGGAACCGTCGGTGATGCCGAGAACAATACCTTGCCACTAGGCTATTCATAATTGCGATGCCTATTCTCCTTGTCATCACACTGTATCCCTGGTAGACAGGTGAATCTGACATGGGTCACGCTTATTCTGTATATCCTACTCTGATGCGTATTGACTTGAGTTATCTGTTCGAATGATTGACATATGGAAGTAAAAGGACACGCACCACTTGATTTGAAAAGAATATATCGGAGCACAGATCAGGACACGTCCGGGGAGGGTAAATAACGTTAGAAATTACCTGCGCCAAAACCTGAATTTTGTAAACATTGGTCTTGCTGAAAGGCATTTGATGATAGTGGTTAATGCGAAGAAAGAGTAGACTACTATATCAAGAGGCCAGCAGTAGTCCGCTAACACTGACACACTAAAAACACATTATTCTCATGTGATAAGTGATTAATTTTGTTTCTTTTCTGTCGCGTCTGCACTGCCTTCCCCTATATTGATATACTAATAGTGTTCGGCCATGAGTAGAATGAGTACAGGCTAGTAAGCCAGGAACTTAACGACAACAAATATGTTGTTTTCTATTTGTGTCAGTTTCATTATAATGAACTTCCGACACAAAAAGAGGAGAGCATTATACAACCAGTAATTCCAAAGAGGTTTGATACTGCACATCGGAAATAACGACCGTCCTGATTATTCACTCTAGCTGTCTGTCGGATGACAATCGTGCCACGGGCCGCAGTGGCGCCAACGGAACTCCGAGGCTGATGATGAGAGGAGTGGTTGGTGTTTTCTCTGACAGCACATTGTCGGGCCTGCTGTGTCAGTCTCCACGCCTCTTACAATGGCCACATTAATACCACCCAACCAGGGTGCCGCGTCTCAACACCCGGAGGTACGAAACGCTCCCACTTCCGCTCTTTACGGCTCCGGCGGGAGTATAGACTGACTCCGGGTGCCGGCCGGCAACCAGCACTTGGCGCATGCGTGGTAGAGGAGTCTCTTTTTTACGGACTTCTGTCGTGGGGAATTGTTTAGAACGGGTATTCTCAGTTTAGTACTTCGTTATCTGTTCGTGTGTTAAATGTATTTCTCTGTTGGCTTCAGTAGTTATATCGCAGCGACCAAAGGCCCTTGTCCGTGTAGAGGTACTAACGAAGGCAAATGTCAGTGGCTCTGATGTTACCGTCTTTCATTATCAACTGATGAAATTCGAATTACATTAATGTGATTACTGTTACTATGTTCACATCAATGGCATGCTTCTATTTCGAACATCAGATGGCATCTTAAGAAAGTTTCGTTTTGCCAACATTTAATTATCGTCCATAATTACAATAAATTCATTTATTGCTCACAAGTCATGTTTATGTCCTTGCATAGAGATGTGACGATGGATACTGGATGAAGTATTCCTTAGACAGTCAGTGTATGTAACCAAGGGAAAATAATGCCACTTAATATTGTTTAATATTGCTAGTAGAAGCATTTAAACCTGATCCTCTACCCTTGCCCCCACACAATACCTTTACTACTTGTATCACTATACGTTATAACCTGAAGAATAAATTGAATTGATTTGAAAGATAAAACACTTCCCATGCTTATTTCAGAATTCCGATACTCCTTTATGACATTATTTTAGAGGTAATTACATCACCCGCCAAAAAAGCTAAAATGAAAAACTTACAGGTACAGTAGAACACCTCTCTGCGTAAACGGCCACCTTCTATTCTCGACAAAAGTGCCGGCTTAAGCGGTTTGTCTGCTCACACAGGGTTCTCAGTCTGTCGATGGTTAGGCTGTGTAATATATGGAGATATATAAAGTTATATATAGGTTTAAATGAGAGACGCGGCCCAGGGGAGCGGGGGCGGAAACCCCCACTGCAGGGATGAGGCGGGCTCGGCCATCTACCTCCAGGGCTCTGATCACCCGCCCTCCTCTGCCAGCGCAGTCAGCACCCGCTCTGCATTACGCTCTCCTTATTTAAAATACCTATATATATATATATATATATATATATATATATATATATATATAGTTGATACTATGGCATAGAGACACTGTTATAACGACACAGACATCCCACAGATGCCTACATGACGCCAACAGGAGCCTATGCAGGCCATTGTCTCTCGTCTGATTGGCCAAACTCCAGTCTACCTGCCATACATACACACCATAAAGATAGAATCAAGATAATCGCGAGTGTTTTCCCCACACCACCCAGCCATATTTGATAAGCCGTCCCTCTGATGTGTCCATTAGCACAGAGTTATATGACTTTTCGTACTGAAATAACTATCCGTTTACGCATCTTGCCCACTTAGCATGGGTGTCCGCTTACACAGGGTTAGAATTAATATCTGATAGAGTGACAAATTTCCGTTCCAAGAAAATTGTCCGTTAACTTGAGACATCCGCTTATGCAGGGTGTCCGTCAGGCGGATTTCTGCTGAATTATGATTTCCCTGAGGTTCATTCAGGCATTGTGAGGTATCAATATCCACAATTAAAGTCCATTATAAAGGTTGACACACGACATTGTAGTACTCCAGGGTGTCAGGGTTGGGCCTGAACATACAGGAGATTCAGTAATTAACACCTGTGCTGGAATAGACGAGATAGCCGGCTCCGGGCCCGTTCAGTCTCAGCGGGCGGCCCTGATGTAGCCCTTCCCCGGCCACAGGGGAGCTCTTGTACCTCTCCAACCCGCCTGCAACCAATCGCTCCACTCCCCTCCCCTAGGGCGCCATTAGGGCTGCTGCCATAACCTGTTCATCTCCATAGCTACGCCATGGCAACATGACGCCAAGACGAGCCGAGCCAATGGGATGCAATATGTCCCCTATGACTGCCTGACGCCCCCTCTGGTGGGACATTCCGACTCGCGCAATAACACTGACAACCTCTAGATGTCCCTTCCCATATCACCTCGCGACCGTCTAGCGTGTATGTGTGCCGGCCTATCCTGTGTACCGGTGATGTCTGTGTGACTTTTGTGTCCTGTGTGCAAATGATGCATGTCTGTCTGTTGTACCTGCAGCGTATGGGAGTTGCACACTAGCATATAACATATTATTTAGTTTTCTACTCCGTTGGCGGTACTTTCGTCACTGGTATAGATTTCGCCATTCAATCTATCCAAGCCCTTGTACCTGCTGCAATTAAAGCTTTATTATGCACCTGTGCATTGTTTTTATACCTACTGGCCTCTGCTCCCTATGTCATAAAAATGATGTACGGCACAGATGATTGTTTCTCACCTCCAGATTTGTAAGTACGCCCCTCCCACCTAACGGCATCTGGGGAAGTATTTGCTTATCCGGGAATTCGTAATTTAGTCAATTTCCTCACTTTATCCAACTTGTCCACTTCCTTTTGGCCATCTGAGCCCCTTTTTACGTTCTCTCCCAATCACACACTTCTTTTTATCAAGCACCAGGGGCCTATCTCTCCACTTTCATATAATTAACCTTCCTCTTTTCATTTACCAACTACCCTTCCACACCCTATCTGCACCATACAACACGCCGAGACATCCGCTTGGAGTGCACGCATGTCGTGTCCTCCTTTTGTAGGTTTCACCAAGAACGCCTCCACTCCCCGAGCACATGTTAGGAGTCGTCGTCATGGCGACGTAAGAGTAATAGAAAACAACTTGCGTGGCGTCCTGCCACGAGGTCGGAGATTGATAACGCGGTAAGGGGACACCCGGACACACTCTCCCCCTCCTCCACCATATCCCTCCCCAGGTTCCTGTAGCGATGCCTGGCAACGACCGTGCAATGGAGAGGAGTGGCATGGTTCGCCCGGCGCGCAGACTCGCTTCTCAATGCTCAGCATGGTGTATCTGCACAGTGTAGTGTACCCTCCCTCTATTTACTCATCCGCTGCCTGCTCGTGGTAACAATATAATCTTATGTAATTATTTCTCACGCATGGTTTCATCTCTTCTTTTTCGTTCCCCACATTTTCTCTTCCTCAAACGAGAATGATATAATTTTGAGGCTGCTACCTAACGATTCATATATCTAGTCCCGCTGTCTCCCCTTGTGTCACGCATTATCTTCTGACTTTTGGCACCGGTCCTCACATACCTGTCGCCCTACCCAACCAATCGACCCTCACCCTACCCGTCAATATATTCGTCCACGCCACTTTCAGGCCAATATTCACAAAGTTTCAAGTTGCCCTGCCCCATCTCCTGTATCTACTGTCGTCTTTCTTTTCCTGTCATAACGCTCACCGTCCTATCAGGATCTCCTCTCAAATCAATATCTCCTGCTATTTATAGATGCAAATAAAAAGAGTCGGATACGGGGTTGCTTTTTGTATGTTTGTATGTTTTGTTCGTGTTTTCTTATCGGGTAATGATGCGCCAGTGATACACTTTGCGGTCCTCCATCATAATATATATAAATATGAATAAAGCATGTTTGCTCGTGTTATGTGCATGGCATATAGGTTTGATGTTGCTTCAAGAAGTTCAAAAGGCAACTCAATGTCGACTGATTCTACTTTAAAGCAAAACACAAGCTCCTCAAGCACCTGGCTGAATACCGATTTTTACACCATTTCTTTGCCATCTGACACATTTGCACAGCGACCTGTTCATCAGCATTGACAGAGTCGTTGAGCACCTCACTAATTCAGTCATTGATTCCCTCGCCACCCATTGAGATAGCCACAAAGTCAAAGCTTCTCCTCGCCGCACCTGCCGCTCCTTGGTCTCCCTCAGATCGTTTCGGCCAGTTCTAGTGTTTTTTGCTTCCCAATAAGGGTCCCTCCTCCTCTCTTTTTCTTCTAAAGGGAAGCGCAACCCCACCCCCTCCATCCATCTCTACCTCACCGATTCCTCAGGGGAGTCGAGCCTGAGAAGCATTGCACATACCGGTGGATTCCGATCTCGGTTGATTCTAGACCAAAAAACGAGGCAGGCATTCGCCCTTAGTCCTGCGAAAGAACGCGGGCAGTAATTGATGTTGGTGCCCGGAGAGATGCCGGGCCTGTGGACCGGGAAACGGTCGGACTTAGGCAATAGATCTATTAAATGAACTTTAATAGGGGAGACGCAGCGGCTAGCCGCTTTCATCTAAATGGAGAATTTGACCATCTAAGGTGTGCCGGCTTGCGAACGTTCGTGATTTGATGACCGTCGGCCACCACAACAGGAGCATTAAAGTCTTGAATGGTCCGGTCATCAGGTTGGCACTGATGGCACCTTAACATTGTACTAGGATATCTAAGCCGGGAACACCACGCGAGAAACGCAGCGATTTCCAGGATCGCCAACAAAATAGCATGTTTTTCATAGTAACATTTCCAATAATGAGTATCTCCGAATCAATAGTAATCAGGTGAAATTTGAAATGGTATTATTTCCAAATTTCCAGATCAGGTTGTCTAGACGGTGGTTTAGACCTGGTGTCTTATTATCTCAACGAATCGTCATTAATCTCGGAATATAAAATGAAAGCTCACATATTAGTAAATGTCATTTTTTATGGCGAATTTGGAAATCGCTACGTTTCTCGCTTGGTGGCCGGGCTTCACTCACCCAAACCCCTCCACATCCAACCCTTCCTAGCAACAACGCCACCTCCTTCAGTGTGAATGTCTCTACGCGATGTCCCAACTGTATAACTACAGGTCGGGTTGGATGAACCACAAATTTTGCATCCCGGACATATTTGGTGTCTTTATAGTACTTGAGCGATTAGGGGATCAATTTTGTTGAATTATTTTCACAGAGTTTCATTCTGATCCAGCGTTTATACTATAGACGATTATGGGCGGCGACTTTTAAATTTAGAACCAACTGATGACTTTCAGGTAAAAAAGCTAGAAATTGTCTAGTGTAAATGTCAAGCGCATTGCGACAGATCGCCTGATTACATGATATTACATAATTTGGCATCATATTTACCTCATTCCAAAATTTCTGTTTAGTATGTCACACGTGAGATTTTCCCAGAAGAATACTTTATGAAGCTCACGATTTGGCTAAGACATTTTATCATGATTGAATGTCGTATACACCCTACGATACACCTTTTTCATCGGAAACAAATCGTAGATTGGCGTTGTGCATCATAGGGTCATCGCAAACAGGTGATCAACTGCCACGATTATAGCTGGCCTTCAGACGCGATTTTGATTTTTTATCGGGAGGTGCACCGTAAGGTCTATCGTATACAGTTTTTAGCTTAGTGGACCTGGGCCTTAGTTCATATTTTTACTCTGAAATGCAACGTATAACCTAGTGAATGAAGGTTGCTAGATCTTCAGTCTCCGCTTATCTTTCCGCTTCGGTGTGCTACATTTATTACTTCAGCATTCATTCGTTCCGCCAGCGAACTAAAATACCACTCTTATCACACGCTGGTCAACCCTCTCAGTGTACAACTTATATAAAGACACAAACCTCGCCCACCCGCCAAGCGGTTAGTCCAAGTACCTCTGCTCAGTACCACATCTCAATCCCCAGTCCGATCTCATGATCCACGGTCAAGATTTACAACCTGTTCTTTGATCCCTCCTTCACCCGTTAGCTCTTACCCACCAATCACATTTCCTTTTATTCTCACATTCGACAAGGATTTGGTCCTAACTCTCCCTAAATTTAAGGAACATCTGTAGTCCTCCATCCTGCTTTCTCAATATTTTCCTCGTCACGTCCCTCAACTGTATTCACGCAACTAAACTTCCCCCTTCCTTTTCTTTATAGGCCCATATATTCCAACCCATTCTCTGTATAAGCCCTTCCCCTACCCCTTCCACTGTTTGACCCTTGCTTGAGATCATATACTACATATACACATAAACATCTATATACATGCACATACACACACACACATATAGTCATTCCCTTTCGAGCCCTCGAGCTATTTAAAGCGTTCTCCGAGCGGAACCACCATTCAGGCTGCCCGTCCTTCTCGTTCTTGTAAGGTGGCGGGCGGCGGGTGAGTGACGAGCGGACTAGGGTTAATAGGGCGTCGTCACATAGCCGTGTGTGCCGTGATCACCGAATGGCCGCGCCGAATTAAGGCGGACGGCTTTAAAAGCGCATAAAGCGGCGCCACCGTCCTTTTGGGATGGGGCGGTACGTGCAAGTGGGTGGAGGAGTAGGAGGGGGATTAGATCGGGTCTCCCATCCCTCCTAGCCAATTGCAAATCGCCCGCTCTAACCACACCTCGCTCATACCCCTCAATACTACCTGCCAGCTCGGATGTACCAGAGATGTTTACTGGTTACAATGATACGACTGAATGAAGATAGATTCCCGAGAAACCATCGTCATATTGTGATGGGATTCCGAAGTTGATATAAAAGAACATACTTCCAATGAGTAGGTTGGTATATAATTCGGGGTGTGGAACTACATAATGTAGCTTCTGCCGTGTGATACATCACGGTCAACTAAGTCCGTGGACCATACATATTTTCTCGTATGGGTCATAGAGGAACCCCTTGTATGTTATGTAATATGGTTTATATTGCCTTGATAAGGGGGTCAAGATGTATAGCAGGTGACACTCCAATCATTAAACTACCACGCATGTATGCAACAATAGAAATCAGATATTTATGCCAACTCTATGACCCATGATCCAGGGCCGCTGGACCCTTATCTAATAGTACCTGTCCCTACCCACCTCACTCTAACAACACCTCCATCATATCTTCACTATACCAAGCCCACTAACGCCATTTACAAGCTCAACTACTTGCAAGCCGACCACTTCCCAATCCCCCACGACCGAGCTGCTGGAACGACCGACTTACCAGCCCGCCGACCCTCCCCAGCGTGACAGGCCTATCGGCCGACCGAACACTACCGACCGGCTTCCATCGAGCCAACCCCGACCTTGATTGAAGGACGCGCTTGATTGATAAGGCGGAATCTGATTGGTTGGGAAGTGGGCTGCGAGGAAAACGCGAATCCAGATTAGGGGGATCAGGAAATGGCGCCACCCCTCTAAGTCCGTTTGCCGCGTAATGATTCCGAGCCTCGCCCAAGCCGAGGTGCGTTTCCACGCGCTTAACATGTCAGCAGATTCATTACCTTGTCACCCAAGGTCAAGGACGCTGAAGGCCGTTCCCAAGGTCATACAACGGTACTGAGTCACGCCCAGATAGTTCCACCTACAACCTTTCAAGGTCAAAAGTTCGCGGTTTGTTTCCCATCCAGACCAGGCCAGTTACCCGTAGATCTCCTTTAGTGCTACACAGGGTCATTTCAATGTCATTTCAAGGTCACACTCCTCAGCTCAAGGTCAGCGGGTGACACATTCACATGGATTACCCGTTCCTGTTAGCCTAACTTAATCAGGCGTAATGGGTCTTTGCTAGGCCTAGGAGGTGCGTTTTAATGTGGTGTTGGGAAATAATGGCTGTCATTGACCGAGACAGATATTTGGCTCATCAGGTAGTCTTGAGGATTTGGCACCGCTTCTTACCCACTTGCTTTAATCCTCAACAAGGTCAGAATCGGATCTCAGGATAGCCTTTAATGAAATAAGAAAGATCAATAAACAAGGGCTGTCCGAGGCTGCTGATAGGCAAGGCATCATCGTGCACACGCTAAACATAGAACCAATATATGCAAACAGGCACGCTTGTCCCACTATGGCTTCACACTGAGCAGCCATACAATTATATCACGTGAACATGTTTATTGAAAATGAGTTCTAATTACGTACCTAGCAGTTCTCTTTTTAGTTTCTTGGAATATTATATGTGCGGACTGAGATGCCTTGAGACACCACCTGAGTTCAGAGGAAAAACCACTATCGACTATGATATGGCTAATCACATGTTTTATTGCAAAGCTAAAGAATCCGTTGAAGTGAGCTTTTTTCAATGCCGATAAGGCCGGGTAGGTTTTCCGTCGGAGTTTTTATTTTCTTCGCAATTGTACCCACTCTGATTAAATTGAAGGGACATCTATACAATATAAAAAAACGTATTTACTGTCGTAGATCCCTTGATTTAATGGTAGAATAGATATGAAACCTGATTATACTGACAATGGGTTGAACATGATGTCAGAGATGGTATGAACAGGTCAATTCCTCTAATGTTATTCTATATTGGAGCAGAGATTGTTGAAGCAATTTGGTTCTAGGTATTTTCTTTTCTTACCCAGAGAAATGGAATTACCATTAGGGATTTGAGGTTTTCTTTGATGGATCATGACATTTGTATTCTAGCCGGAATCGATGAATTAAACATTTGTAAATCTGATTGAGAGTCTTTTTATATTTCACACGTTTTGAAATAGTTATGAGTTATAGTTATGGGATATATTGTTTTGCTGAATATCTGTACTGTAATACGTATTTTCCCTTAAATATTCCGACTTGTTAACAACCTTAGCGATATAATGACAAAACCTCCTCTGAGACCTCTTATTTTCACGCAGAAAATACAAATGTTTAAACAATGTCTGTGATCAGGAATGTAATGCATTTTTTTGTAGGTTCTCCTTGAGCGACATAGAATTCGTGATTGGAATTCACCAAAAATGGATAATTCCATTGTCAGACCTTCAAAAAATTATCAAAATATGGACAATATTTACATGGCAATAAAGGGAGGAAAGATCACATATATTCTGCTACTTCTAATAACATAGTATTGTTTCAAATAACCCCACTGGGATAGCTACTTGATGTATGAAAGACGACTACGTCAGAATAGATAGCAGAATATGATTTCCGGCTACCCTACAGAAAATCTAATATTCACCTTACCTAGTTAACGTCTAATAGAGTGACGGTCGCCGAACAAGTCGAGGGATTCAGACACTGCGCCCTATGGGCTCCTCCATAGAACCAGCTCCTCCACCAAAGATACATCATGGAACGGAGACTGAAAGCCTAGAACTCATCTCTTTGAAGGGAGGACAATACATAGTACTGTGCAATATCACCTGTTTCCGTATACACACCGCTAGCAGTGACAAAAGGGATGTGCCCCTAATTGGTGAATGCTAAGGAAGTATGTTTTCCCTTGGGAAATCTGTCTCTGGCTAGGATTTATTAAGCATCGCGCTCCTCGCCTGCAGGACCTGTCTGGAGCCTGTTGTACAAAAGACAGCTAAGTCTGCTAATAGGCTGTCCCCGACCCATTAGGAACAATTGAAAGTTTCCCTTACTTAATGAGACTTAAGATGAAATTGCTTGGAACTTAGAAATAGATTGTGGCTCATGCAACCAGTTTAAAACTTTGCCTTAATGCACGGTCCCACTATTACAAGTGATTGCAACTTGATTATCACACGTTTTATTAAACTAAACGCACCATCGAGGATGTTTTGTGGCCGCTTTGATAGTACAATTGCACTCAGTTGCAATGAACCTTCATGAATATGTCACACTGATGCCAATTATTTTTTGCTATGCTTGTGGTGACGCGCATGAATAAACGAAATATAAAAGGATTGAGCTGAGTTGTATATAGAACGACCTGACCATGCTGCACATGCTACAAGACGAGATGGGAAATTGTTGTTTTTTACGGAACGAGGCTCCAGGCCTCGTTCCGTAAATAACATCGATTCCCATCGAGTTTTGTAGCATGTACTACTACAAGCATGGTGGGTTGTTCTATATATATTATATACCCAAAATCAATCAAATCTTACCACTTATAATTATTGGCATAGACTACATGTCAGCGTGAAAACTACCATACTGCTGATGTTTCAACGTGTGCAGTATAACAGTGAACTGCATAGGGTTCAGTATACAAGTTATACTCTATGGGGAGCAGCAGTGAGTAATTATCATTTATTATTATATAAGTTATGTTAGGATACCATATGTACCTGCCGAAATTCATATATATAATACTACATGGGTATATAATAAATCACTATATATGTATGAGGACGACATTGTGGGTGTGTATGTTGGTGCGAGAGTGTTTGAGGTTGATGGTGAGGTTGAATGTGAGAATGGATCTGAGTTTGAATGTGAGGTTGTGTCTGGGACTGAGGGTGAGGTTGATGGAGAGTATGTGTTTTAGCTTGTGGGTAGAGATTTGTCTGACGGTGGGTTTGATGGTATGTTTGAGGTTGAGGGATCATTACTTTGCTGTAGCTGGTACTGCTGAAGGTAAGTGTGTGTATGAGTGTGAGGTTGAAAGGTAAGGATGTGTTCGAGAGTGACTTTAGGTTCAGTTAAGGCTTGCACCTTCATTCTGTCGTTTCCACAACCTTCTTTGCTATCACACCTCCCGTGGCAAGACACTTGAGTGGAGGGGCTTGCAGCCATAATGTAGTCTCAGACGATAGAGAAATAAAATAGACAGGTTTGCACGTGAGCGAATCCTGTGTTCTGGGGGAAATTCGTAACAAACAATATCTGCTTATAAAGTAAAGGTGGTTCTCTATTTTTTTATAACGGAAGGCGGAAAGTTTGAAAGAGCCCTCGTTCATATCAAGATCATGGACCTATGCTTGAGGGGTTATTTCTTTCATGAATTGTCATGCGTGTATTTACAAAAGATTGAAGCACGGACCAACAGTTTCTACCTTCTATCTTTTTTCGAAGGACTGCTCGCTAAATACGTATGCACATCAAGATGAATTTTCAAGAAACAGAATCACTAAAGCAATATCAGTGAGTATTTTCTCCCACACAACAATACACATATTCGTCGAGGAGATAAGTTAATGGAATAGGATAGAAGATGATAATACATTTATCAGATGGCCTTCAATAAGACTGATATTGCTTTTTACTTTCGTATACCGTATAGAGAAGGTGTGGAAAAAGATAATAGGTAGAGGGCGAGAGAAACGTTTTTATATTTGATAAACCACAGATGGTAGATTTTCAACAATATACCCCTTTTTGAATAGTACCAGTGTGGTGTAATAGAATGTGTTTACCTTTTTTCAAGTTATATGCAGAAATGGCACCTCTAACACTTAATATATAGTCCGGCTGAGAATTATTTCGAGGTCTAGGTATTGTTTAGGCAACTCTCTCCCGGCCGTTCCCTACCCATCCCAGCTAAGTCAATAGATGATTTGATACTGACCCTTGTCCCTGATGAACGGCCGAAGGCCATCTCTGAGGTGCCGTCCCGCACAGGGATAACGATAAGGGGAGCTGAACGTGGTTCGTATGAGCCGATCTGAGCAGGTCAAGGAGCAGCTCGGGTGGGCAGGCCAGAACCTCTGTGTATAGAGGGGACGGGGTGGAAGGTGGCAGAGCAGGGGGTTGGGAGGGGGGGGGGGTCAGGCGTGAGGGTCGATGTACAACACAAAGGGGTAATCTATGACGTGACCCGATAGACCCAAACTAGGTGAACCGCAAGAGTCGCACTTGCAGATTTTACTAATGAACTGAGTACCATATCTAACCCTATGTGGAAGAGCGGATTCGTCAGGGTAGATATTCACACCGGGACATAGGACATGTCATCCTAGTTAGCAATATTTGTTTAACCTAAAGATTTTCGAAATGATGTTATACATATTGTGTACATGTACCATGAACAGGTTTCATAAGTATTTACCGATTAAAAGAATGATATTGTAAATATCGTAAATGATACCTTGAGGTATCATTTGTCCTCTGCTGGGGAAACATTGGAATAAGATCCATTGAAATTTTGTAAAATAAAAATTAAAAAAAACACAAAAAAAACACACACATACTATATTTGCAATATCATGATTTGATTAAATTTTGTCAGATCAGCATCATCTTCTTCGAATGTATTGACCTTAGTTCTCACCACGCAACATAATTAGTTAAGACCCATGGCAGTAATTCCGTTTCACTGTTGCAGACCCTTCCATGAACAAAGATAGACTAGCCTGTATACCCAGAATACAGAGTTGTGGCGCTTTTGTTCATACCATCTAGTCTGTTGCATTTCATAAACAAGACGAAAATGCTGCCTCCTGTCGACATACGGACTGGTCACCATAAAACAGGTCACAAGACCTGGAAATGAGGTTAGGACCAAGAGGGGGAGAGGTAGCACCAGAGTAGGCCTAGGAGTGGACTTGCGTGGCCCTGGTTGGTAGGGGTTGGGGGTAAAGTGGGGTGGAGAGGGCGGAGAGGGTACAGGACGGACGAGGCAATTGCAGCCGGGTCATCGCCAGCTCCTCCAGGGCGGTACCAGAGATGATGTCAAGGCCATCCAGCATGAATCAAAGGTCACTCCAGGGGGCGCTTTGTCATGTTGGGTCAGGCGGCCCCACTCCAGGGCGGAGGTGATTTCCACGGCCGGCGGAATGGGAAATGGGGCGGGGCGGAGGTGTTGGAGAGGTGGTACGCTGGGCAGGGGTGCTGGCGCTGGTGGCTATTCGGCAATGGGCGGCGGTGGGAGTGGAGAGGTGAGAACCAAGAAGGGACACGGCATTGCTGCACCCGACCTCACGGGCGAATCTTTACCGCACGTCGGACAATATCTCAGCGAGAGTGAATATTGAAAAGAAGGCGACCCAGGCCGACCCGCTGGTCAGGGCGGGCGGCTCGGCGGAGGATGTGTGGGATTACCCCCTAGGGCCCCCGGTCCCTACCCTGAACCCTTCCCAGTCTCCCCGTCCCTGTAACCAGCATGGCTGTGCTGGGATTTTCTCACACGTGCTATACGTGCTGACGTGATCCCCGGGTGCTAAGACGGACTTTGCCCAATGACAGACTGTAACCGCAACGAATCCCTCAAATCAGTGACTGATGATAGCCGTGTTGGGACCTTAAGCTGGTAGTTGGAGGCAAGAGAAAAAGAAACATAGGGAGAGAGAAATGGTAGGATGAGGGCAAAGAGAGATCACCAAGGAGAGAGACAGACATAGCCTAGAAGCGAGACTGGTAGGACGATAATGAGGAAGAAAGGGGGAAGAAAGGATAGGAGTGTCCAATGAGCTCCACGTCGTCTACGATAGGCCTTACGATGAACCTATGACCAGATTACGATGCACGCCGATGTTCCTAGTCTAGACGTACGTGTAAAATAAAGAGGTCCACGTTTGTCTATGATATTTGACATTCTTAAATGTCTGCTGTAATAGGTGAATGCCGGAACTTACGTTATATTAAGTGAATTCTTGTATCACAAAATTTGTCAAAATCTAATACTTAAACAGAAACGTCTGGGATGCTCTCAATACAAATACGTGTATGTGTTGTTATTGTACGTTATACAAAATATTGTGCATATCAAATAGAACAATAAAATCCAACTGAATACCAATCTCCATTAATGAACGCTCTACCATTGTTGTATAGACCCTATATATCTCTTAGTTATAAATCTTTTTACAAAGGTTAGCAAATGAAAAGAGATTCTCTAAACGCTGTCCTAGACAGAGAAGACGACTGGGCCGACATACCTTTGTAATCTTCTCTCCATGGGCCAGGCATCTCCGACCTCCATGATCTATAAGCCCTTGAGGGCTAATTCTAATACATCCCCTGTCGCGCTGGCTAGTGCCCCCGCCTCTGACGTCACTCCGACTCGCTCCTCCCTACCACACTAACTCTATCGGGACCACCCTCTTCTCCTTTCTCTGAGGTCCCTTTGTGCCCTGTATGGTATTTATGTTTCAACGGGAGGGCTTGGTGGAGGGAGTAGGGTGATAGCCAGAACGACCGGCCAGCAAACCAGAGACATACACGACCGACAGATGAGGGGTAATGTGGATGGGGGAGCTGGTTAGCACTGAATGGAGTGGAACGGGGAGTCCAACTGGCCGTTTGTTAGAGGGCAGCAAAGCGAAGTAGGAATGGCGGGCAGTGGGTGATGAAGTTGGGAAAACGAGGAGGATTGTGAGGCTAGCATCGAGGGATGTACGTATCTTAGGAGGTCGGAGGGGCTTTGGGCGGAGTGGATACATTTCGATGGTGAGGTTTACGGTTGGGAGGTGTTTTGGATATAGGTGTAAAAAGGTTTGAGTTGTGTGTGAGTGGAAAGGAGTGAAATAGGGCGAAAGACGGGCATGTTGGAGCGGGATGGTTGATGAGAACCTGCTGTGTTGGGAGGAAGGGCGTGGCTATGGCGGGTGTGGTTGGACGGATGGCGGGTGTGAGTAGGCGCTAGACCAGCATGTTAGCGAGCGGGACATAGTAGTACAGGTATATGTGAGATGGATTTCAGGATGGCGTGAGCGGGCGGGGGGTGAGACGTAGGTGTGAGAGGGTGGGAGGCGGGGGTGAGCAGGCAGGAGGCAGGTGTCAGAGGGTTGGATAAGGGTTTCAGTGGGCAGGGGGCAGATGGGAGGCTGACGTGAGCAGGTACGAGGCAGGTATTAGTGGGTGGGAGGCAGGTGGGAGTGGGCGGGAGGCAGGTGGGAGCAGGCATGTGAGAACAAGTGGGAAGCAGGTATGAGTGGATGGCAAGCGGGTATGAGTGGGTAGAAGGCAGATGTGGGCGGGTAGTAGGCGGGTATAAGCAGCTGGGAGGCGAGTATGAGCGGGTGGGAGGCAGATGCGAGCGGGCGGGAGGCAGGTGTCAGAAGGTGGGAGGACAGTTGTTTTTTTTAATTCAATTTTATTCAATAAGGCTATTACATTCACCCTCGTGGGCGTTCATACAATGAATGGGTGTGAGACAAGTTCTGTTCCCTGGCAGGAGGTGGGGATGGGCAGGTGAGGTGGGCAGGTCGGAGGTAAATGTCAGTGGGTGGAGCAGAAGGGTTTCAGCAGGCGGAAGGCAGATTGGAGGAGGGTATTAGCGAGTGTGAGATGGGAATGAGTAGGTGGGAGGCGGGTGTGAGCGGATGTTAGCAGGCGAGAGGTAGGTGTCAGAGTGTGGGAGGCTGGTGTGTTGCGGGTAAGGCGGGCATGAGCATGTGGGTGTGAGCTGGTGTGTTGCGGGTATGAGCGGGCGGGAGACGGGTGTCGGAGGGTGGGATGAGGGTTTCAGTCGGTGGGAGGCACGGGTGGGTGGGTCGGAGGCGGGTTCGGGCTGGCGGGCGAGACAGCGCCAAGGCCGGCCTGCTTCATTTACCGGGTCTTTGGAGTGAAATCACGTCCCCGCTTAATGGGGCAACAGCCCGGGTCACCAGCTACCAGCGGCGGGCGTAAATTATTTACGGCAGGGCCGAAAGCGAATAACCAATGATGACGACGATCTGCGCACCATGCTTGGAGAGTGAGGGACCGAACTATTGGGAAAAGACACGCATGTCTGTGTTAGTTCCGGCTCTGATGATTGTACCCACTGGTCGGGCCAGAGTAGGGAGAGTTCTGAAGACGAATGATGGAGAGTATAAAGGAGACTTGAAAGCTGATTTGGAAGTGGAGGTAACCGATGGTGTAAGACCCTCGGGTGCGGATGGAGAGGAGGGTGGGCCTAAGCATCGGGGTGGGGCCAGATGATTGGAGATATGAGGCTGAAGTAGTTGAGATGATTTATGAATGAAAGGTATAGTGAGAGAGGGAGTATGGGGACAGGATAATACCAATCTGTTACTGGGCTTCAGGGGCTGCGCTGGGCAAGTAAAGAGGGATAGAGGCGACGTTTGGAGAGTAGAGGAATGATATAGGGAGAGGAGAAGTAGAGGGGTGCTTTGTAGGAAGGTTGGTTTAGTGCGCCATGAAAGTAACACAGCAAGGCCAAATCGTGACCGAAAAATTAAAGGAACTTGTAATGGAGAGCAAAGATGTTGAGTCCGAAAGTTAAGAAATACGTCAATGACAGACAACAAGGGGAAGGTATGTCGCAATTAAGGAAGCATAGAACAAAATTAACTGAGTGAAAAAATTATCTAGAGGTTAAGAAAGAAACAGGTAAGGTGTAACTCACTAGTTGCTTAAAATACTCGAATTCTTATTTCGATAAATACTATTTTAGATATTAAGGGGTTCATCTTTCATTCGTCTTTGGGTTTATGGTACTAATCAGTGATTGCATAGAAAGATTCACAGATTCACAGAGCATTTTCTCGGAGTATGTCTCACGGATAGTCCATCGAGTGTAGACTGTAATCCTATTCATATATACATTTCTTTTCAAAAATATAACTTCCCTTTGGCTACCTTCTCATCGTTGTTTGCACCGCCAACCAGGAGACATTAACGTCCATCAAATGATGAATTGCAAATGGAGTAAACACATTGGAAAGAGTGCCAGTTCTGTTTAGCCCTATGTTAATGCATATAGAATCCTAAAATATCTCACATTACATTATGGTCTTGTAGGAATGGCCTTGATGTTATAACATTACGTGATATTCTATCTAGTAAAATAAATTGAGAATTGGTTCGATATTTAGTTGTGCAAATGAAAAAGGCTCTGATATATCACAATTTTCGTTTATGTAACATTCTCAGCGAATTCGTTTCAGAATGGTATATCGACAATTTACTTTGATTTAATCAGAGGGTATATTGTTCTTATAGCTTCCATAGAAATCCTAGGTGCTATGTCATATAGTATCAAGGCTTTATGCAGGGTAAAGGCAGGCATAGCATTCACTCTCGATGGCAGTGAATGCTATCGTTTACTTTAAGAGTAATTATCAATAAGTTATTTTAGAGTGATATCTCCTGATCCACTAATAACAGATATTAAGTTCATCAATAGTCCCCTCTCATATTTTTATTTCATATGATATCTACATATTCAAGGAAGAGTAATGTATCCTTTTCTCATTCCATATGAGATTGGATATCCCTTTCACTCAGATATCGTCTTTGCAGACGCATAAAAAAACGAAAGTACATTGCAGAATTATATGTTCGCTGTAACCCAAGTTCTGATTACCAGTCATAATAGAACGCACCTCACTCCCATATAGAGTTTAAAACGCTATAACGAGCACCCTTGAAATCTTCAATCATCCCAAAATTACCATATTCGACGTGTGAAGTGGAACGTTAGACAGTTCAATATGGTAATAGCAGTGCTATAGGCATTGCCTATGATAGTAATTAATGTCCTTTCCTTCGCATTATCCTATGATTATCGTGAAATTGAAGTATAAAGAGCAATAGAATTGCAATTTCTCTCAACTTCGCTGGTAGTGTAAAGGATCGGGTGAGCAACTGTTCATGTTCAAATTATATATTTCATGCAATAATAGGGCTATAAATGTGTAAATTGCGAGTAGGAAATGTCTCATATTGGGCGGGGATAGCATTCTATATTTCCACTTTCCCACTTGATGCGACGCTATAAGCGAATCTGGCGGAGAGGGATTATTACCCTGGACCCTAGCGGCTACCCCTCTCCGTGCCCCATAGCAGAAGCTGGAGTGACCAAGAAGAGAGCTGTGAGTGTGTCGTGAAGAGCCACGCCCCTCCAGCAGTTGCCTTAATGAGGTGATTAGGGTTATAATCAGGGATACGAGCTGGATACTTGGAAAGGCTTTGCGGGGAGGTATCATATTCTCCTTCCTGGAATGGGTCATCGGTGAATGTTCTCGAGCCCAGGCTTTTTTCCGTACTTTCTATCTCTTTCCATCTCACATCTACGCTGCATTAGCACTGGCCACTGGGCGTGAAGGGAGTTCAGTAAGGGGGTATTAGGTATGGAAAAGTAGGGAGGTCCGTTCCCATATTCAGTTAATGGTCTTTTGGAAGAGACCCTTTTAACTGGCCCAATGCAGTGCAGGGTTACTTGCAAACAATTTGGCGCCAAAATAGAAACACCTTCATCTTCTTTTTTTTTAATTATCCGTATTCTACTACCCGCTGCTGTTCCTCAAATCGCCAACTTGCACCAATCGACCTATTCCTTCTCCTTCTTGACCATCTTCACCTATGATGTCCCCCTGGTCCCAGTTTGTTATCGCCTCTCGGTTTCATTCGGGAATTCCTGGCTGATTTCTGCCTGTGATTCCTCTCTCATCTGCGGATCCTAGCATTACCTAACTGTAGTAGGTACCTGGTATATGTCTCTGCTTTTCATCTAGTTCCTTTATATTGTCAACCCTAATGACTCTAGATTAGTATTCTGTGTCTAGGGTGGAAATCAACATTTGCTTTATTAGAAATGTGGGGGTTCCCATGGGGAAATGTTGATTGTTTAATGCCCAAAAATACATAGACACAACAATGAGGTGAAGTCTTTCACTCCACTTTGAATCTACAATTATTGTACATATATCTTATGCCCTTTACACAACAACCCTGTCTTTCATCCCTATCAATTATGTCCATCTCCTTTGTATGTGTCAGTGCTGATCCTCTTCACTGTATCTGCCCATCCCTGCTCGACCCAGGGGTGGCTCCTTAGGCATGCACCGTGTGACTCCTGCTGCGTTACCATGTAGAGCCTTGCACCCCGCCCCACCTAGGCGTCCACGCACTAAATCACGTTAGCCGCACCACCGCCGGTTTACTTGAACAATTAAGCAGCAAATTGGTCATCTACGGGTGGCTCTCTAATGCCCTCAGAAGCCCACAGGTCGGCCGAGAGAGCAGCTCGGGGCCCCCAGTAGCGTGCATACTGACCCGGAAAGCAGAGGTCTGGGCAGGAGGCAAGGTGGGTGGGCGTGAGGTGTAGTAAAGGTATTGAGGAAAGGGGGATGATAGATATAAAGTATTTGGATAGATTGAGTTTGTTTACAAAGAAGAAAGGAAGTGCAAAGGAATGGACAGAGAAAAGGATGAAGTAAGAGACGGGAGGACATTTCCGATTTATATAATTGATGGTGGGAGGTGCTAAGTATAACTGTCCTATGTTGTGACCCATAAATTATCATGGGCAATCATTCTGCAAATATCTAAGAGGGAGCAGAATTGAATTATAATGAAGGTATGTCAGTGAACGGCAACGAAAGTGACGGAAGAATGTGTGACAGGGGAAAGGTATGCTGTGAGAAGTGGAAAAGTGACATACTCTATTCCATATAGACCCTAATTTCTTGGCTATTTGCCTTCAGTAATTTCGAGAATATGTCATTCAATTTGCATGTTCTCGAGGCATCACGAGTATTACGGACAATATAGCCTACTTGATAAAAGTGGATGGACCTCCAGAAACCGATGTAGTTGCGTAAATTTGGTAAGCAGTGTCAATCGGGCAAGGCAGTTGGAAACGAAATATCATAATCTATCCTGATGGCAATCAGCTGGTTCAAGGTACAACATAATGTGTCTTGATTTAGGAATATCCAGCCTTGTTTATAATATTGAGTGAAAATGTATGTGATCAAGTCATCAAGTTTGAATCGAGAACACTATAATGTTTGAACGGATATACTTCATAATATTCCCTGCATTTTGAAAGGGGTGCAGTAGATTCGTTTCACAACCCACCATATAAATGTGCAGGCATGCCCATTGTGTTGGGAGCGTAGCAGCTAATACAAATAATGCATTTGAAATGTGTGCCTCATATTGGGTTATAGTCTTAGTGACAGCGCTAACTCAGCAAGTTAAGTACGTGATGGAGGTGTTGCCTATGTGTATATCCTTTGTCATATACTCTTATTGAGTCGTACATCGCCCGATGTCCATATTTAATCGCGGAACACGACGGGTCTGCAGAAATGATCCACAACGATATGAATCTTTGATCATAATACACACAAGAAACAGCGTGCGGCGTAACCATAAAGAACAAACATGTCGCCTCCTCAGAAAATAATGCAAGCATCGTACACGGTATTAAGGCATAGGATATGAGTCTTCCTCGTACATAAATCCTTACTTATGTTCTCTCTTGTTTACATTCCCCTCGGTAATTATCAGTCGCCAGGTGTAAACATTGTGTGTGCTTTTAGAGTCAATAATTATTAGCAGGGGTAAATCCTCAAGGAGAACCACTCACAAACCTATGAACATTGGGCAAATAAACTTTGCCCGTATCGTCGGCAGGTACAGAGCCCGCACAACCTGCAACCTTGACCCCTTCATTCAACACTCCCTACGCCACAAATATCCAGTACTCAAACCCCATCAGGCAAAACAGACCTGCCGAATGATACATGGAGAAATTGCTCAATTGTGCTTCCAGCTGAACAGCTCGCGAACCTCAGTCATCATCACCGGGCGAGCAACAGGAATTGCCTTGGCAATCCGGACGGAGGGGGGTATTATGCACAGTCGCCATGGTAACAGGAAGTTGGGAGATTAGGCCCCCCTCTAAAGGTATAATAGGCAGGTTTCCATGACAATGAGCAGTTGGGCGAGGGAGATTGTACCCATGGAGCTGTCGGCTAGATGCTGCTGCATTGGCGCCGCCTTCCACTCTGTCCCTGCTGAGATTTATTCAGCTTGGTGGAAATGAGAAGTCACTGGGTTATGCTGATGATATGCCTACTTCCAGTTCGCCATTGACGGTCGCGGTCTAGAAAATGACATGTAGAAAGCCTGTTACAGCCATTAATAACCAGATGATTCATATACATCATAGATACAGTGACGTCTGGCCTCAGATATCTGCATATGTAATAGACAATTTTAAATCGTACAATAAGAAGACGCAATTTAGAATCAAATATGCTTCTCCTGAGCCAATGATAAAAATATCTATTTTTGGGGAACAAAAGTTGTTGAAAACTTGAGCTTTCTAAATTGTTCGATTGATAATACAATGTATGCTGTCATATATGTTAGGTCTAAAATGGTTACAGAAATTGCCCCAGTAGAAATATCTTTATTCGTGAGCCATACTATTATAAATGGAAGTAGAGGGCAATTGAAAACATTCATGGCAGGTTCTTTTAGTCAATGCCAATAACATAATTATGCAATTATATAAGGGCTAGGCCTACGGAAATCTACACAGCATTTATTTTGAAAACCTTAAAGATTATTAGAAATATATGTAGTTTCTGAGGGACTAGATAAACGGGATGTATATCCGGTAGTTTTGAATTGTTCAGTGTTGTGTCGGTTTATCCAGTTCAATATCCTGTTTACCCATAGTTTTATGAAGATGCAGATGTTTGCAGCTGAATTAAATTCTGCGTTGCGATTCTCAATTGTCAGTCTTGCATTTAACTGCAATTAATGTTTTCGTGAACGTTAAAATCGAGAAAGCCCCTGTTTTTAACTGAAAAGGAGGATGTGGACAATCGATGCAGAGTAAGAATCATCGGTCCGCCACTGATTAAATGTACCCAGGAACCTTTAATCAGCGTGCTAAAACATGCTCGGGCGATGCCGAATTGCGTATTGTTGGAAATATAAATCGTCGACTGGAAATTTGTATTCCTTGTTACATCTGACGTTTTTCTGCCCAATAGTGTCAAATAGTCGCCACAATTATAAGGTGGAAATTTATGCCGCATGTGTTTTTCCTTCAAAGCCTAACTATTCGCTGTGGGTTACAACAGCACCTTTTGACGTTGTGCTGCAGTACGCTTATATTGTTACAAATCCTACAGTACACCCTCACCCGAGCTCAGTCGTATATTAAGGCGGAGACACACCGAGCGACTTCCAGAACGGCCAACAGAAAACTGAGTGTATGTAAAAAGGTATTTAAAAGTAACACCCCCAACCGATGATTTAGTGTCTAAGAATTCATAATCAGGTGAAACATTGAATATAGTTCACATATACGCCATTCTCTGTTGGCGATTCTAGAAAGCACTGCGTTTCTGGCTTGGTGTGTCTGCGGCTTTACCCACTATCACCACGGCCTTGGACGAATCCTCACCCACTGGTAACTATAGTAACAAGCGCAGTTTTATTGTCTTGTTGGGGTGAGGTGACAAGGATCATGTGACGGGCTGTCGTAACGGGAGACCTGCATGGGCTGGCTGTCCAATGGTGGGTGGGGGGCTGACAGGAGTAGTCAGATGTCCCCAGCGGGTGGAGGGAAGTGCCTGAGGGTTGGCGGGTAAGGTGTTCAGCAATGACCACTGAACAACGGTGACGTACATTCTGTCATTATTTATACACAGTGTATGGCAGAGGGCACAGGGGGAAACATTATGAGGTTGAAATTTAGAACGTTTAGAGTTATATATAACTCAGACAATAGAAAAACTTAAGGTTACATGAGATAACAGCATAACAAAGTGTGATCACTACAACAAAGTGAACAATGAGTTTCAGGAAGATTTATCACCAGAGGTGCAAAGACTACCGTAAGAAGGTCTGTTTAAGAAACACGTTGCTGTAAAAATATAATTTGAAGGATCTTAACATCATGCAAAAGAAGGACCATGATACCCCCGTGAGTATCGTGTAATGAATAAGGTATACTGATTATGGCCACAGATTATAGGATTTTACACCAATTTTACACGTTCCCGCCTGGTGAATGTAAACAGCAAAGTTCCGAATCCCGGCAACGATGTCTCGCCGGGAAATTACATAAGCCTGCCCTCCATGGGCGTCTATGGTCTATTTCCCGTTGTTTTTAATGTACACTTCTGGAATCTTGCGGATTTCCACCTTCATATTACAAGCAAATCAACAGAGAAGCCGTGGATAGATAGTAGTGAAGCCAGTGATGCCACATGTTGTGTGCAAACCCCCCCACCCCCACCCCCACATCTATCTGCAGCTGCTAGTAATAGTAGCTAGCATCTGTCATATAGCGAGGGACCATTTTTGCAGTAAACGGGTTATATTGGCTGACAGAGATACAAATATGCATCTTTAAGTGTGATGAATGTTATACGCATGCAGGGAATGCTAGTATTAAAAATGTCATGTGTCTCATATGACAGGATGGACTTACCACGTGGTTATAATAACTTTATAATTAGTCCTTTGCGACTTCATCTAAGACGTAAGTCTTTTGTATTAGATTATAGTATTATTCTTTCTACTTGTCTCAGTCTAACCCTTTCCTTTAACATGTTTTCTATCTGTCCTTAATCTTTACACAGTTTGATATAAATTTTTACCAGTAATTCACTACTTTGAGGATGTTTTGTACTGTCCCTTTTAATTCTGCCCCTTTTTCTGCACTTTTTATATCCCTACGACAATCGCATTCCCAGGCTAACACCCTACTGACTGCTCCACAAATGCAGGTGCTCTTAAGGGGTCAAATACTTAGGCTGGTGGTGGGTGGGGGTACTCAGCGAAGTTTTGAAAGGGCTACCAGCGAAAGTTGAGATCTCATTGGTTTCTCACGAGAAAAGTAGATTAGAAAACTACAATATTAAACATTGATTTCGGCATGGCTCGAAATGAATCATAAGAGAAGTAGTTTGTCTGAGTATAGTCCTACAAAAAATAAGAACAGATTCGAGTTTTTCACTACACGAGAATCTCACTCCCGTGGGTCTTCAATCTCCAAGCCCAGGTCGGGTTCACTATGTCTCTATGTACGGGAGCAACTTCAAGCGGATTCGACGAAATTCTACCGTTTTAGATATAGTAGGTAATGATGTGACTTCCTTGATCTCTCGCCTGTCCGTGCATAGTCAATCCTTCACCCCCTACATCCTTCTCACTCCTGTGCCTTCCCCATCCCCCCACAACTTATCCCCTAGAGGTGCAGTACGATAAGGAAAGATAAGCGGCTTTGTATGCTCCGGGGTCGGTAGGGTTGGCGCCGGGCATTTAGGACCCATTTCTGGATCTAATCGCCGAGAAAATGACCGCCCGCCGACGGCAGCGCCTCCCAGTGAGTAGCGGCGGAAACACGTGTCGTAGGTTAGCTGCGCGCACTGCTCTGGTGTCGCATATAGTCACGAGGCCTGCCCCGCGCCTCACCAACAGTAGCACCCCCTAGTGGTCCCTGAACCGGAAGTTGCGGTACCATCACGTGATGGAGGTGTCGCTGGCCTGGTTTGCCTTATGTTTTTTTAAGGATGGGAAGGGGACCGATTGATGGATGAGTGATGGTAGAGATGGGTGAGTTGGCGTGTAGGTTGAAGGGAGTTTTGGTAAGCGCTTGCGGTTGAGCAGGTGCAAGTATGGCCACGCTATGAAACCTACTTTGCTTGTGAGCTACTAAATCTTTCAGTCTTTATTCTTATTAAACAATTGTCCGTTAAAGGATGGACATTGTTCATTAAGTACCCAAGAACCATGGGTGGATTTGAGTGTTTCCAATTAGTTAAGGTCATTTGAGATGACTTTAAGGTATTTAGCATGCATTTAAGGCATTTAAGGCGTTTAACATGCATTTAAGCTGAATTATTTTCGAAATGGTGGTTTTGTTTACATTTAGAAATAGGGGTAGGAGATAATTGTATGAAGGTCAAGAATACACGTTAGTTGGAAGCACTTCTAGTAAAACAAAGATGTTGGGCACATAAAGCACTGCAGCTAAAGTGTGCGGCTCAGACATCAGGTGGCTAGGACCAGCTCATGAAGGAATACAGTTCCACAGGAGCAGCTCACGTGTGTAATTAAAGTAACAGGTTGCCTGAAGCAGTTCCTGAGAACTACGTCAGGGAATCGGAGGGGGCATCGGCAGCAGGGACGAGCAGGTGTGGAGAGCTGGTCGAACCCTGCCTAGAGTAGAAGCTGCTTCGCGTCGCAGGAGGAGTAGTTCTTTTAGAGCCGGGCCTTGTGATGAGCAGCTCGCTGGAGCAGCTCCGGACGGAGCGCTGAAAGCAGGGAGGATTAAGTGGCGCGGGTGAAGAGGGAGAGTCAGGGCGTAGTCAGTCAGCCGCTGAAAGGATGCGTCAGGCCGGTGAGACGGATGGCAGCAGCGTGTGACGACGGAGGGGGACGGGTGCAGGGAGGGAGAGAGCAGGGTGAAGGGTGTCTGTACAGGCAGGAACGGAGAGGTAGTAAGCATGATGCCAAAGCTATAGCTACAGGTAGACACGCAAACGTACCTTGTATGGATAGGTCCTGATCTTATCCTATGTCTTTTTAACTGTTTAGAAAATATTGATATACATCAGGTGGAAATTATGTTCTTACACAGAGCATAGAGAAATGTTAAAATCCTTAAAGGTCATATGCTGAACTTGCAGATTGATGTCTCAAGAGAAGATATGAAAAATACTGAAGGCGTTCAAAGGACACTGTACAGCTACATCGATCATATTAAATTCCAGGGTTTGGGGAGAGAGGTGTACATTTTTGCATTTTGCTTCATGCATGTTCAATCTGGAACTATATTTATGTTTAATTATAGGACGAAATATTGCCACGCTTCTTTTGTGCATACATGTTTTAATCGCAGGATACATAGATACGAATATCATTTGGAAATACTACACACAAAGAGAAACTTGCTTCAATAGGAGGTAGAGATTTATGAGCTATTGGGGATGCGAACAAGCAGATACAGGAGACCTCCCTTCCAGATTTGTTTCTAATATTCAAGGCACGGTCTCACCGAGCTGACCACTATCATTTCAGCTCCGACGTGTATTATCAGGAGAGTAATAAAGGAATAAGAGATATGTAAAAGGCAATACCGGTCTCCAGTTGCTCACTCGTCGACAAACTACGGTCCTGAAGATTATTTTCAATTACAGTAATTAGAAGCGACACGTTTTCTGTATTAGTCTATTAATGGTATATTCAGATATGGTGCTCTATGTCAGCAGCAACATATATGTATTCTACCTCTTGTCCAGGCCACCCGATAAAGCTTGCATAGGTTATTCTACCATTTTACAATTACATGAAGTGGATAGGTTATGGATAGAAATCATAGGTAGTCAAATGAAGGAAATACCACCTTTCGTGTTATCCTTCCGAATTGCACCTTGGATTGAGGAATCATATTTAGTGTGAATTGTTGAAAAATAATAATTTCATTTCATCAAGGAGATAATTGTCAGTTTTACTTTGTTAAATGTCCAGTATACCAGACATCTATGGTCATTGAGCACAATAATATGATGTCTTTATATCCAAGGGACCATGACATATCCAAATATTGATCTATTTTTCATGGAAGGCTCTAATGAAAGATAAGGGATAAAGAGCTTATCAAAGGAGAGAAATATGCTTGTGTTGTGGGGAAACAAGAGACTTACATGGAGACGTATGAAAAGTAGGAATCAGAAGAACTGCAGCTATACATACTCGAGATGATGTCTTAAGACACGAACACTAAACAGTAAAAGAATAGTCACAGAAGTATCATAGAAAAGTGTCCAAATGAACTTGCCATGGGCTTTACAGTAGCTATTAATAAATGGGACAGTGTAGTCTCGGATACATTAACGTCATAATATCTTATGATTTCTTCATAATAGTATCCTCAATATATCCGCTAATCACTTCAGTGTTACATACACCCCTACATTTAATGAATCTATTTAAGGTCATATCACCATCATTACATTATACTTGCATTGGGAGTATCCAACAGCTTGCTTCTTCGTCGGCACCCTTCATTTGTGGCGGTCTTTTTTGAAAAGTGCAATTTTGTGTACCTGTGAAATGATATTTCCAGATCAGCATTCCAGTTCTGAGATAGATTTCCAATATCTAGGGATATGGCTCATGAAGACAGGCTCTACGACATATGATATATATTTACTGATAGTCATTGCAATAACAGGTATCTCGTATCTTATTATATATGTTCACTTACCATGCGATTCTAAACTGTCAGAATGCTCTCACCCGGCGTTTACATTAGACGATTATAGGCGGCGATTCTTCATTTTAGCGCAGCCTGACGACTTTCAGCAGTAAAAGGCTAGAAGTCGTCTAATGTAAACGCCAAGTGCGTGGCAACTGCAGATCGTCTGGTTACATCTGGTTACGCAATACGGCACCACCTCACGACTATAAGACACGCTCTGACCTCGGCGACTATTTTAAGCCGGCTTGAATTAGTCGTCTACAGGGGCGGCGATTCTGTGAAAACACATAGTCGTCAGTGTGAACGCTCGGGTAAATTCTGATGTAGACGACTTTTGCGGAGGACATTGCCACCACCTGGCGACTATTGGCTGAAGATCTACAGTCGCCACATATTTAGTCGTCCAATGTAAACGCCGGGTTAGACAGAAAACGTTTTCAATGCATCTTGGTGTATTATTTCACACCCAAAATATGATGCAATGAGATAAATAAATTCCTATTAGCTAAGCCTTATCCAAAGGTTTGATAAATCCTATAAACATTAGTTGTCTATTTTGATTCATACCTCGATGAATACGTTTAATAAAAGCCCTATGGTAGAGTATATACTCATCTGCCTGCGAATATACACGGACACTGTGTGATACATTGCAATCCTATGTACATCCTCTCCATTAACTTGTTTGGTTGTTTGGCATAGGGGAAATTGTTTCCTACTAGATCATACAGCTGACAGATATTTGGCTATGTAATTTTCCCACACTGCTCTCTGCGCGGAACGATGGCCATTTGCACCTGCCGGGTTCACTAGGCCCAGCTTGCAGGTGATCGTCTACCCTATTATCGTCCGGTTCCCCCGTGACCCATTCAATCCAAAATAGGCATATATGTTACTCATTGTATAAGATTAATAGTCTATTTCGCCAATAGAATGCCATTTTATAAGTAATGTCTATTATCTGCTTGTTTGTGGTTGGTATTTTAGAACGGTCGATTTAAAAAATTCCGATTTAGATGATTTTATTCAGAACCAGTGCTATATGTCTGTACTTGATGGGCTTTAACACACACTGGAGGGAATACAGTGTACTCGCCCGCTAGGGACCTTATTTGAACCCCTTCAGTTATACACCCTACAGTGTCTCATGCAAACGGGTCATTTCAGGCAGGGACGCTCCCCGCCTAGGGGTCTGATTACAACCTAACCAGCGGGAACAACCCAATGCTATGCACATGTGCACCGAGGCGAAACCTGAACCATATCAACACAATGGTGCAGACTATACATGGATTCCTGTCATGAATTCTCTTGCTTGGCTCAGAACTCCCAACTGTTTTTGTAATGTCTTTAAATCTGCACCTAGAACTTGCAATTTTCTTTCCTCTCTAGCCTTGTATACTGGTTCTTACATGGACTTCTATAGCACTTTCTATAATCATCTGACAAACCTGAATTACTCTGGCGTGTATAATGTAACAGAGGAGGACATTTTAGGAGGAATGAGATTTCATTAGAATTTCTCCAGAGACAGAAATTATATGTAGGTATGTCACAGGGCATGAAGGCTCCACGCCCTAATAATGCTGTCTCTTGGTGTATTTGGGCGGGTTCATAACTTGCGATGAGGGCCCCAAGAAGCTGGTGGCTCCCTCTGTGAGTCAAGCTTCTGAATGGGTTGTTCTGGGAGTCCCAGGTCTCGACAATGTACGCACACAAATTATTGACAATTATCAAGTATCCCGAATGAACCGATCATTATGTTATCATATTTATTTCTGATTAAATGCGGCAATATGATAAAATAAAGGCTAGCCACATTCAATGTTGACCACAGTGATGTAAATGTACTTGTCACACATATTTTGTACATGGACATATGTAAATACTTTTCGATTCTCAAGTGCGGCCGTCTTTTTCTCCACCTGAAATCCTACTAGAGAGAGCCCTAGTAATTCACATTACTCCTTGTGAAGTTAAGCGTCGTAGATTTGTGGGTTCAGAGTGCAAACTCTTTCCTAGTTTTCTGATAAAATTTATTTAATCAAATGAAGCCTTGCCAATCACCCACCTCTGTCGCTGCCATTACCATCTCCCGCCATCGGTGGCGGCCGTTTCGAGAAACGAGCACACCCCCAGCCATATCCTCCGCGGTGTGTGAATTTACATGAATACTATGGGATGGGTGTGAAGTTTATGCACTGTTTATTGCGTCAGCCAAAAACGTGATGCATTATGGGATTAGCCCGGATGGGCCGATTACGGAGATACGGTAACCATGGCAATATAATCACCTGATTTAGCGTCAGCTCGGCTCATTTGCATAGCGCATACAGGCAGTCCCGCACGGCGAGCTGTATATAGGGATTTGGGGAGCGGATTATGGATCGAGATTTATGAGGCAGATAACTTGAGAGGCAGGCGTGGCCGAGTTGCTCATCTGAGCTGACAATTACAGTTTTTTGTGGCACGGCAGAGAATTGGAAAATTATCACTTTAGGCAGATATTTCGTGCAACACCTACAGTTCTGGCAATTGGAAATGATTCGCAGGTTTAGATTTATGTAAGTGAGGTGAACCGGTTTATGTGCTCATCCCCATCAGACCCTTTTATATAACTATGCGTATGATCGAAGTAGTATACTGCGTTTAAAACGCTCTCCATTCCCTGACTTTACAGAACTACCCCAGGTTAAAGGTATGATCTGCTCGTGGTGACACCTCATTGGTTTATTCGTCTCGCCTTCAGCGAACCTTTCACGCCGGCTTCCGGCTGATCCGACCAATCAGCGTGCCTGTTAGATAAATGAGCTCGTGACAGTGACAGAGATGGCAGAGTGATTAACACAGTGACGACAGCGCCTTCTGTGAGGATATGATTAATTACACTAAGCATTAAAAAGACGTATCTGTTTTGTCGATTTCCATTCATCTTTAGCATTGTATATATGAAGTCATGTATACGTTTATGTATTATACCCCAAACGTCAACTGATTTATAATTGAATTTCTTTGGCTGAATAATCTGAAGGTAGTTCTCACTGGTTGCATGATAATAGGGTCAGTTCGTATTTAATTGGGAACCATGCCCACCAAACGATGGGTCGCCAACTTAACAAAAACATCACTCCTTATCAAAATCATCAAAGCACACGGGGATAAATGATGAAGGAGGGCAACAAATTACTTCCCGAATGATTATGATTCACATTCAACCTTTGGTTTGAATAGGATTATCTCACAGTAATATCATGATCTGAATCAGTCACTCACCACCAACAGACAGACGAATAACTTTCAGTTGTTTGACAAAATAAAATGTCCAAAGGGAATCATTATAACTAAGCGTGACATCACGCACAGAATCCAGAAGAAGAAAATGATAATAAAACAACAACGTGTACTCAGAAGGCGTTTTGACAAAGGGTCCTGGGAAGTCACGCGTCAAATGATGTTTTACAGAGGTAGGACCAGTGAAGCATGCGTGTGTATTTTGATACTGCCACAGTGTAGCCCTGGTGAGGTTCGCTGAGGTGTAATGGAGTTATCCGTGTAGGAGTGTCTGGTGGACTGTGGTCGACTATAATGGATTATGATGGCCTGCGTGTATCATTGTTTTTATTCCCGTCCCTATCAAGCCTAAGATAACATTAAGTCAATATGGAAAAGGGAAAGAATCATTTTGAGAGCCTTGAAATTCTAAGTCACATGAAATTGCCTATAAACAAGAAGGAGTATGCAAGAGATAAGTAACGAATACCCTGGGTATTCTATAAGGAAATATAAACTTCTCTAAAATCTTATTTTATTAGAGTTACTATCTATAGTGGGGTAACATGATCAACGTCATCACGCTACTATGTTTGTGTTTCGTAAATCAGGTATCCTATAGAAGAGTTATACAAGTTCTATTATATTCGATTTTGTGTAATTTTAGTCTCACAATACCGTGTTTTTTCATCAAAACAAATGAGCAATATTACTAAATATGTGAAGCTTTTTTTGTAGTTTTAAACTACAATGTACTATAATCGACCATGCAAACTGCACTATGTTCATTTCTGATCTGAATGTTCCCATATGTACAATGATATTGATATACACAGGACTACATACCAAACGTCCATTGTATATATTGTCTTTCATATCATTATTGGCTTTGTATTTCGCGAGCAACAAGCACAATTTGGACACAAAGAAAGCGTCGGGTGAAAAGCAAAGGACGAAGGGGGACGAGGTTGAGTGGGGGAAGTCCGAGCGTGTCTAGGCAACGTGTTTGGCACATGATGTTCCCTGTGAAACCTTCCATCAATCAGGGGGATGAGACGAGATGCCTTTTTGAAAAGGGGAAATATTTCTCTATGAGAAAAGATGATTTTCTTTCATGTTTATAGGTGTAGGCGAGGCGACGGACGTGGCGCCTGTTCTGAGTATAATGCCAGGTTTCCAGGTGTCTTCATAAGCCTGCAGCCTGTGACTCTGCCTCCTCCCCTACCCATGCACGCCTCTCTCTCTCTCTCTCTCTCTCTCTCTCTCTCTCTCTCTCTCTCTCTCTCTCTCTCTCTCTCTCTCAGAAATAAATTGGAATGATTTATCAGGTTCCTAAATGACTCATCCGTCTAGAGACTTCCATAGTTACCTTTTTACGACTAGCCGCGGGGCGGCCTTCACAGAGCGACCCGTTCCGTCTGCTGTATCTCCGTTCCACACTTTGCTTGAATCGCACATTTATGTGTCCCTCTACCCCAGCACCACTCGCATCTCGTCTCCCCCTTTCCATTAAAACCAGCATTGTAACCATGACAACAGTTAGGAGGAAGGGGAAAACACACCTTCAGACCCCCATCTACTTCCAAACACCTCTACCCCCAACTCCTATGTGCACTTCTTTGATGTACGCGTTTTGCTGACGATCCATTCCTTGCAGCCTAAGCCGTTCCGTGTTTTCGCTCTAGCGGCTGAGATGAAAAGCTGGAACGAGGTAAGGAAGAGATGGAGGTCGACTCGACGGCCGGAGAGCAAGTTTATGCCACTAGCGGTGTCATAGGGGATGGTCACCGGCCCCTCACACTGCCCAATGCCCAATGCTCGGCCCCCATTCCCAACCCCGCAACCCACAAACCCCACGTTCATGGCCACCCTCCGTTCTGTCTTGTTATGCCCAGGTTTTATTACACCCACCGTCAGCGGCCCGTACTGCTTTATTACAGACGAGCTAGTGGGCGAGATTTCAGGCCGCTTGGTTTGTCTTTTATCAGCTCCCCCACATTCCCTCCTGACCGAGGTTGCCACAGTTCTATCTTTCCGCCGCCCACCCCTCATCCTCTTCCACGCTACCCCCTCATCTACCCAAGCCGCCCTATAGTGCCGCCCAACCTGCTGCCTAACGCACCACAGGCTAAATAGATAGTGCCACCCTTATAGTTTCACTTTGCCCTGTTACCCTCCTGTAGCAATTCAGGACGCAACTGATTGCTTTGATGCATCACATTTGTACCCATTCCCTGTACTGCCCTATGCTCCTCTCATTGATATGTCACCTGGGGTGCTTTTTATATATTTCAGTTTCCTTCGCCGAGCGCTGTCACATGCACGTGATTAACTACAGTAATACACATTCCCAAATACACATGAGAACCATTTATTACATAACAGTACTGTACATGTGCTTCCCTTCCTTCTCCATTTTTTCCCTAAACGATCACTACTCTAGTAATTTTATGATAAAATTTGATATACACGTCTTATTTTGTTAAACCTTGTGTTAAGGGCTACTAGGTTTTCGTACATTTAATGTCTACCTAGCACTTCCTTTTTCTATATTCCTCCTCCTATTCCAGTGTTAACCTTTTCTATACAAGTGACCTGCTTGACCCTTTCATGTGTACATTCACAGCCTACCATCCATCACCGCACCTACTGCTCCCCAACAAAAAGTGACAACATCGATATGCCCTAGTATGGACCACCCAAACCTCAGGCAATAAATCGGAGCTGATATTATTTACGCTGACCTCTGAAATATGGGGACCGCGCTCGTCTCTGCCGACTGATTGCATCAGGCCCAGCCCATAAATATTTACACTTTGCCTGGTGGAGGACGTAGAGGAGATGGGGAGGTGTCGGGCGTCTGGTCCCCCCTCCCCCGCCAACCACTACCTCTCCCACCACTACGGGGTGACATTGTTGATAAAGGCTGACCTCCTCCTACCCGTCCTCTCCACCCAAGATGTTAGCCGCCATATTGTAATCACATGATCACACGACCACATAGAAATGCGTCCATTTATGTTTAGTTCATACATCAAATGCTGTGACGCTGTCCTCCTGGAGGTCATGAAGCATAATAGAAGTGTGCAGCTATCTTCAGCAGACACCTGTGCCCCGTCTCAATATCATTCACATGATGAATATGTGGGTTTATCAATATTTACACTATGGCGTAGATGCTCGTATAGGGTCTATCAACACATTTGTTCATATACATACGCCCGCATGTAGACAACATGTATGTCTTGTATTTACGCGGACGTAATTGCTGCATTGGGCGTCTGGCGTAGACACTGCACCAATATGATGTCTACGTCGACGTAGATAGACAACAGAATAATAGAAACAAAAAAAACCTTTATAGGTGACAGACTCCTTACACCAACACTGACCTGGCCCTGCGATGACCTAATGGCAAATAGACTATTCATGAACATATTCATTTGATGTAGAGTAAATGCACCAATGAAGGGTTCTCGGAGATATAATCCGAGGGACCCTAGATCGATCCTTACTACAGGTTTATCCTACCCCTAATATAAAATCCCATAGGCTTAACATTGATTTTCCGTATGCCATGCTGACTGACATACGGAGTTTTATATGGCACTAGTGGCATACATAATGGTTATCACATAATATTCCAAAATCAAGGAGACGGGTTAGGATAAAGGAAAACCTGATTCGTTTTAATCTTGGCCATCGTATGCCATTTTTAGAGTTTTGCCTCCGGACTTCACTTGGCTATGCCTCATGAAGTCACTATGCCAAACTCCAGTTGTTGCATACGGTTGGTAAGATAATAACTCATCCAGTTTTACGATAATACCTAATCATGTGTATCATATAAATAGCGTCGTCGACAAAAGACCCAGCAAGAAGATTTTACCTGGGAATACATAAACAGGTATGAAGGGTTGTTTTACTTTATGAACAATATCAGCAATAATAGTTAGAGTCCACGTAATACGATACGGCTTTGTTAATACCTGCATAAACACGCACGTAAACACGCACAGGCAACTCCATTTTTTACTTACTATCTGATCTCGGTATCACTTACTCGCTAGTCGCGAAGCAGCCTTGTCCCACACCATTCTGATCTCGGTATCACGCCTACATGCAAACAGCATACAGCAATCCCCTATGTTATTACAAATAGCCATTGGCTGTATTTTCCGAAACATAAGTAGTATACATGATCGGGCCTCTCCTCCGGGAACCTGTCGATAGTAGAGCTCGGAACGTGTTCATTTTCACAGGCATACAAACTTGGTATTACCGAAAGTTAGCTTCTAGTATATGGGCTGTTATAACGGATGGGCTGCTGTCAGTAACCAGCAATTACGAGTGAATGTAATACAGACTCTGATAATACAGTAGACAATATAGACAGGAAGACATTTTTGGCGAAGATGATACAACCCAACTTCATGCAAACTTTTTTTCTAGGTAAAACAGTTACACGGATGTGGGTAGAATGGCTTCACGCAGGCGCGTAAAAAGCGGCTATATCACAGTTATTGGTGGTTGATGCAAATACCTACCTACAATATCATCTGTCGTGCCAGGGAGGATCATTGCTCCCCTTTGCCTAGTGCTCCATACCTTCAACACCTACTCCACCGTACATACAAACAAATCTCTACGCTACCACAAGTCACCACAATTCTCCTTGCCATGCCACTTCTGCCTTAATCCTTAATCCATTATCGTGTAATCCATTTTACCATAGTCTAATAATCATTTGTTTATATAGATATATCATATATTATTATGATATACATATATTTATATATATATATATATATATATATATATATATATGTGTGTGTGTGTGTGTGTGTGTGTATTTCATTTTCACTATATTCAATACAATAGAATTTATTAATAAGTTGCATTACCTCGAATGTTATTACCCTCTCTTTTTCCTCCACCAGGCGGGGAGGAGAGGAATATAGCAATGGTATGATTATATATGGACAGTAGCAATAGAACTGTTTTCACAGGCTGGCTTCATACCTTATCTACTAGGTTATGCAATACCTGCAGCAAAGCATAGACCTGGCAACGTATTCTTTAGCACTGAATGGCTGAGTGTATGAGCGTAATACCTTTATAATACAAGTGTATATTATATTCAGGGGAAACACAGCAATTTCATCGTATTCTATGGTATTCCAGCTCCAATTTAATGTGTCATATATGCAAATTACCTAAATCATACTTTAGATATACCCTAGATAACATAAAAACACTAAGACTAGATAAACACTAATACATTTGCAGGTCTAGCTATAATATGCTCATCATTTTCCAAGTTAAAACCAAGATAATTATCAACTACGAAGTTTAGAATCGTTAGCACAATACACTAGTATGTACCAGCAATTCAATTGGTCAAAAAACAGCTCTCCTGCAATCACACCCAGCGTTCACACTTTACTTGTGATTGCTGTCTTCCCCTATACGCATGTGGTCGGACTCGGCTGTGTTTGTCCGAGCGACGACCTAACTAACCAACACACCGTTAGGTGCCGTCGAACGGCAACACCCGTATCGGTAACGGTGTAGGATACCATATATGTGCTGGCTTATATTATATCAAGTTCCCTATAGATAGGACAGGGTAGACGCTCACAGGTTATGGAGCTGTTTACGGTATAACTTCAGGGACTTCTCCAAGGTGGGCTCCGCATATTGAGTTCCTTAACAAAAACATGGTTTCCCCCTCTGACTCCCTGCGGGCAAAGCACATTAAATATATCCGATCAATGAACCGAGGTTTCCAGAGAGTCATATTGGATTAAGGCACGTTGGAAAACGTTGAAGGGCCTCGCCTAGCGCAGACACGTGGTATCCGGATGCGACCTTTCTCTTTATATCCTTTTTTTAGGTTTTCTTCCTATTCATAAAACAGTTTGCAGTTGTGCGGCTATAAGAATTCCTTTAACATAAATACAACGTTACAATATTGATAAATCCATGAGCACCGTCAGGGGGTTCTTAATAAATCCTGTCGGATTGGAAGTGAATATTACAAAGAGAAATAATATATTGAATAAGTTGAAATTTAAGCTTATAGTTAATACATATCTTATTCTCTAGTTATGGACAAGGTATGTGATATAATCCGTTTATAAGCCATTTTCAAGAACTGACGAAAATGACACCGGTTAATTGAGTTCATCTAGAATTCTGTCGGTAGTGCCACCGACTGTACTTCAAATCATCGGTGAGGGTGCTGTGAGTGCCTTGTTTCTACTGCATTTTATATGCCCATACTGATTTAAAATCTCCCCCTAAAAACTTGAGTCTCACAGGTGAAATCAAATGGTTTTGATTCTGTGGGTCATTTACCAAGTCGGTTGGTGGTGGCCTTATTGCATAATCTGTGCACAGTTAATCGGCGAGAATTTTTTTCATGTCTTGTTTTCATTCACGGATCAGACATCAGTTCACCAAAGAGATCGATCGGTGGTTTCCGACTGCATTATTAGTGTAATGAAAGGGATATGAATTTAAAAGCGTTATGCCATGGGTATTTTATATACAGAAGCATGTATACATTCACAGCACCATATTTAGCATTCTACATAAGCCTTTCAAGTGTTTTCAATCGAAGCGTCTTTGCCACCAACATCTTAAGAAGATGCTGGAATGTATTCAGCCATTAAATCTAGAAGATTTATTAAGGAACAGAAAGAGCATAAATACCAAGACACCTGGTTTCTTTAGCTGCGTAAAATTCTTTCTTCAAACTTCAAAGGCGTTATTGTCTGCAAAATAATTGATAAATGGTGTTGGATGGTTAACGAGAATCTGTCCCACACACCTGTCTGAACACCGTCTCTGTGAGGGGCCTGCCCGGCGTTAAATCAGCCATTCTCAATGCAAACTTCATCAGCTTTTGTATTCATAACTTCATCTTTTATAGTATACATAAGAACATTAAATTTGTATTTCTTCTTACTTTTGCAAGTTCCCTTTATAGAAGGTTTCAGGGATGCAGTCGACCAGACGGGGGTGCGATGAGGAGCTGCCTGCACGTTTTTTTACCAGTGATGTAGAGTGCATTTGTTTCGTGGGTCAGATAGCCGGTTTCTATAGCCCTAATTATTCGGCGCACCTCGTCGGGGCCCATGTTTTGACAGGAGACATTGCTGTATAGAATCACTCCTTATTGTGTGCTACATCAAGTATATTCATTTATATACATATATAACTATATATCCCCTCTCTTTTGGCCTCTCTCATTCTCCGTCCTTCCTCATGGTTTGTCTATATTCCTGCTCCCTTTCTTTCTTTGTGTCCCTGCCTCTTTATTTCTGCTCAGTCATGTATTTCTGAACTGGTCTATATCTTACTCCACGCTTTCATTTGCTTTTCCACCTTTCACTAGTCTATTTTTCTTTATGACTTTTCTACCTCTCTCGGCTTCTCTGTATATGTATTTCTTGGTATAACAACGTCCCTTTACCCTGTTTTCTCCTACACAGTATTCTGCTGTCTAATTATGTCGAAAACCGTCAATTTCCTTCTTAGAAATACTGTTCTCATACAATCCAATTCACTGTGCTCCTCTTAACTCTGGCCTTTCTAAACGAATATCCGCGAGGAAAAAGCCAGGCGCCTACACGGCTGCATCTCCAACCTCTCGCAACCCGCATCCTGCAACATTTGTTTTAATTGTTCTAGCTATGCGTATATCAATTCCCCGCCCGTGGCGCCCTCTCCACCATGTGAAGCGAACCAGCTGCGCCACACCTGTCAGCGAAGGGTCGCCCATGCGTTTGCAGTTGCTTTTCAAAGGACTCACAGATAGATGGCCTCGCGGATTCTCGCGTCGGGTGATATTTCGTGCCGAAGACGCTCTATCGCGTGTCTACTAATGACGAACCACGTACTTGACTACACAAAAGATCCCTATTCTGTATACCCTCTGCACCCGAAAAAGGATATGCATCTCCTTGAAGAAGAATAAGATGCTAGAGTTTATATAGAATGCCAGAGCCTTTTCTATTTGCTACATGGATATTAAAGTATCACTTCACTGGCTAAATACAATTAGTGTTTTGCCAAAGTATTGGATTTCAATTCTTTGATTTCAGCTCTAATTAACAAACAACTTTGGTTGTATTCTGCGGTCTATCATGTCATCCCCAGCTGTAATCACGTATCTTACCACCAAAGTGCCTGAAAACAGTGGCGACCCCACAGACCCATAAATCAATATCTATATAGACCTAACGATCGCCATACTCTTTGCGTGAATCCTTTGTTGAATCTAATCATTGGAATGCATCACATGCAACAACACACATAAAGCATAATCTTGCTTGCGTGATGCGAAAAGTGAATTCTCAGTATTGGTTCACAGTTTCCCGAATGTGAAATCGAATAATTGCAATGAACGCTTAATTGTATATAATGCACGATATATTTTGTTTTGTTTAACCTATAGCATTGAATATTCTTTCATCTACTTAATAGTGTCATTGTTTCATTAATCTATTATGGTGCGCACGCTCGATAATCAATTCTGGTGCAGATTTTTCACCACTTGTGTCATAATACGATGCTACTAAACTCGAACACGTAATTATTTGGGTATTTTCATAAAACAGAACATAGATTCTCATATTAATTACTCTTCGGCATCTATACACATTTGATTTTTGTTCTTTCAGAATTTTGGGATTCCTATCAAAACACAAAACAGGTTGAAAATCCTTTTAGTCACACACACGGCCACGTAATTAGGTAGCTGTCGAAGGAAGGGGCTGGCTGACAGATAGGCATCTATTCCCAATGTGTCGAAACGCACGAGTTGTCTGAATAATCTGCCATCAGTCTACTGTGACACCGCAGAGATCTGGATATCATAAATCACCTGCTAACTCACACCCACTGGAGATAGGGAGGCAGGCAGCAACTGTCTATTCAATTTGAACACCATTCTTCCCTTCATACCGTCTGATAAATCGTATTTGACGTTTTCATTTGTTCGCCATATTGCCTTACCGGTTACAAGCTGGCCAGCCCTTCAGACGCGAGAGAAAGGTCTCGGGAAAGACCCATTATTAGCGTGTGGTGGCGCTGAGTCCTGTCTGTTCCTATTGGCTTGCGTGGGTCACATGGCTAGCGGAAAGGGCGTGAAATGGTCTGTAGGTGGTGTAACGAGAATGTGCCCACCTTGGTATGTAAATTGAATGAGCGCTGGCATGCAGAAACGATAAAAACCTAGAATATTTATAAAGGAACCAATAGATATTCTTTGTGATCAAAGCTCCTATACATACACGCATAATATTCTAATTATAAATTCTATAACCTGAATAATGGACAGTGATAAGAGAGAAATAAAATAAAGTGATTGGTATACCATTCAAATAATTGCTCCTGAAAACGTTATTCACATTTGCTGCTTATAGTTTAGGATTCAATGAATGTGTCTCATAAGAGACATGTTCTCAAGACAAATGCAATATCGCGTGGTAGTGTATAACAATTCTGTATGAGAATTGAGAAATGGCTTCCGGAAACTTAACACAGTAGTCACGAAAAAGGTTTATTTCAGTTTATTAAAAAGAACTTCTGTCTTTTTTTCTCATGCCTCATTTCTTTTTAGAGAAATTTGATTGTCGGCTTGATTTGCCACTCACGAGGGAATACAGACACTGTTTATGAGAAGCGAGTCAGAGGTGGGTCCTCAAGGAAACGACTTATATTTCATGGCGCTTTGATGATTTTCACTACTTGGGTAGTTCCTCTCCTATATGTTGTTTCCTGTTGTACTGCTGCGATACCGTGGTTGTAACCCGGTCACATATCCCACTTTTTTATCTACCTGATATGGAGTCTCTATACTAAAGTCCCTAGTGTGCAAAGTAGTGGGTGTGACGATCGGCGTCTATTGTCTCCTTTTTTATAATTTATATTTGTGATAAATACACCATTCGAATGATATCGTATTAACGATAAAGCCGGAACTTGTCAAGGCAAAATGCATAATTCTATAACACTAATCAATACGTTATTTGATATGTGAAATCATATAGTGAGGCGATATCTTTATATCGTGCATTAACACACACGTATGCTATCGAGAATTGTTATTAGATACAAGGGACTTCACCCACGGAGAAACAGATTAATATATATTCATATAACTCATTTTGTACTAGAAATCCTAATCCATGTGTTTTCTGTATTCACGGGTGTACATTTTCCATGGTTCTTTCATCATTATTGATATACGAGCATGCAGTATTCTCCCATTAGTTCAATAGGTTATTTTTTGTCTCACCCTGGCGCTGATTCATTAGACATTAAAGCTAGTCAGGCCGCCCCCAATCTACCGCCAAATGGGACATCCGTTTGGTTCACATTAGGCGATCAATTCAAATTCTAGAGCGACTCAAACGCAACGGCTCGCGCTCGCTCACCGCGACCAGCTCTTAACCTGTCTGACTCAGCTGGAAACTCTTGTGTGGCCAGTAATAAAGATTGGAGTGGCATGGAACACTTCCCAGCTACAGTGCACAGTTCATTGGTGCTACGCTGATTAGGGTTTTTCTGATCGTCTCTAACTCTTACGGAGGTTGTCAAAACCGAATCTTTGTTTATGATGTCGACCTTGATTATATTGTAAATAGACAAAAGGATGTTTTCCCATTCTACTGTAACTTAGCTTCATTTATAGGGCTTAATTACCTTCAGAGAGTACCAGATCTTTATGTGGTTGCTATAGGTATAGAGTATGTAATAATGCCACCACTGATCGATTTTTTCACAAAAGAATCTGTGCATACATGGAAAATACAGTAGAAACAGTGCATACACTACAGCTTCGCAAATTCTGTGACACAGAAATATAGTCAGTGCCCCCACCGACAGATCTGTAGGATAACTCATAAAATCTCCGCTGTTTTCGTTAGCCAATGGTAACACAGTTATAGAGTCTTGAGAAAGGGAAAGTTAAATGTTTTACTTTCTGTGTGTCATTCACTGAGATCAGGGACTTGCACACATTCAGGTTCGTGCTGCGATGCACCTACTAAGCCCATCATCCATTACCTCCTTCCATTTCATATCCCTAACTGAATTACATATCATATCTACAAATCAGTGCGAGTAGGATGGAAACTGTTATCCGTATCCTGATATTATCTGTCTAGAAGATAACACGACCACGATGATAGATGTCGATCCTCATCCCTCGATATCATTCTGTCAATTATGGAATGCTGTTTACGTCACTGACGTGAGGGCAAAGGTCAAAGCAACGAGATCGGGTGATCAGGCAAGAATGTATTAGTTGACCTTCCGCCGATCGCTCTACAGCCCTATCTACCGACCAGCAATTAGTTGACATTCATTATCAAACCTCATACACATGTGCGCAAATATAGAGCAATGATCCATTGAAGGAAATGTGTTTTGTCTAACTACTTTGGGCTGATATTCAAATTCTTTTCCAAAAGAGTGTTTTTAGAATTTGTAGATTAATCCTTTTCACTGTATGCTTTAGAGAGCTGCTTTATGTTGACAACCTTCTCCGACATTTCCGCAATAATCCTTTGGGAAAGCTGTGAGCGAGTTTTCTTGGGTAGATTATTCACAGATTCAGATTTCGAAGCCTTTCAGTTTGCAATGAATTCTGATGGTGAGCATGTTTTAAGATGTCAGAAATATGTTATTTTACACCGGTGACACTGTCATCACATGTCGGCAGTGAAAAACATTAAGACGGTGTACACACAGATGTGGAGGTGTCCCTTAGGCGGCACGATGGGGACCCAGTGACGACAGCGTCGCGTCATACGTCATCAGGGTGACGTATGTCACGTCAGAAAGAGGCTGTATCACACAGCCTATCCCCACGAGGATCTCTACAGAGAGGCTGGAGCGGCGGTTAATGAATTTATGCCGTACTCTGATGAGGCCCAGACCTCCATATTTCATATTTGTCGCAAGACCTATCGGGAAAAGAGTCCTGGGTAGATTATTTCAAAGGAGAGACAGACAGACAGACAGACAGACAGACAGACAAAGGGGAGACAGAGAGGGTAAGTAAAGGATGTAAGCCAGAAATACAGTCAGAGAGACAAAAGGACAGACAGCGAGGTGTGAAGGCGGAGAGAAAAATGAAACTTGGTCAACAACCGACAGAATCAAACGCTTAAATATCATCGGCGAGGTTCAAGGTTTCAGTATTCACATATAATTGGTATCATTATGCGAAATGCAGGAGAAATGAGTTATACACTGCACCCTCACCGATTATATTATTTCAACGTACAGTCAATAAGAACTGATTTGTAGAGGAACTCAATTCATCGGTGCCGTTTTCGTATGCTATTGGAGAATGGCCTAGAGAGATTACAGGAGGTAGATGGGGGACACTATCCGCCTCACAAATGATGTCTGTGAAACCTTCTGATGAGAGAAAACTCCTTAGACAGGACTCATTATGTCTGTCTGCTGGTGTTCTTCACTAAAACATGGGAAACATTGGACAAGTGGGAACATCCAGATGACCTAGCAGAACAGAGTACACAAATACGTATGATTCATTAATTTTTATAATCGTGTCTGAGGGATAAAGAACACGCCATACAAAGCTTCAGTGGGCCCCTTGTTCTCTTGACTGGGCTTTATTGTCGTCTGCTCTATGTTACGTGTAATTAGACCCATCCATCTAGAGACACGCACACATTACCATATATAATTCAAACTATTTCCCTGTGTCTATCATTCATTTCTCATAATGACTTTAGCCTCAGGAAGGAGAACTTATCATTCATTATTCCTTCGGATAAAGAAAACGATGCAAGTCCTGTTGGGTGGGAAGGTTACTCACATAATGGTCCGAAGATTTTTTATTTGAAGTAAAATGAGTTAAGGATACATCATTTGTGATTTAGATCGATACTAGCAGATGCCGTTCCAAAATGTCCCATCCTATCCCGCGAATTTTCTCGCAAATAAGAGGCTAGATACGTTTGTTTAAACCATTGCCTCGAGTAGGACCCATTCGTATTGTAGACCCATGGCGCTAAAGATGCGTTGCCACGTCTCATGGTGTTTGCTCTCCATTTGTCTTTCCGTACGAATTATTATTTTTACATGTAACCCTGACCCTGGTTCATCTATTGGGGGTTAGAGAAGGGGTGAAGTATGTTGTGCCCTGTCGGGTGGGAGAACCACTTTGTTGTAGGTTTTTAGCTTTTGCATGAGTCAGTGTGGTGTAGATACTTGATGTATTAGCTCATTCATTGAGAGAGTGAAACAATATTCTTGGGCTGGTTTGAAACAGTCCGCTCTCAGTCGTATACCTAGAAGACTTTTGAATTGTGACAGATAGCTATATGAGTGGATGCAAATTCCTTCAGTCTGGCCAGTCTTAATGTGGCTTATGGAGTGACTGCTTTTCTCGATGTTCATTTTGGGTACTGGGACCCGCTGCGTGAAGAAACATCATGCCACCCGGCACTGTCAAACAGCTAATATTGATCAGGACGGGCCGAGCCTGTCTTCTGTTTATAGTTAGTTTTTAAACTTATTAAGTCGGCAAATATCGACCGGCGTCGACTCCCAGCTGCCCGCGGCTACTTCTACAAGACGCCAACTGGTCCACTGCTTGCGCCATCACCAGATTTGTGCAATGTTTCTGTTTGTATTTCTTTGCGAAATCCAACCCTGATGTGATATTGAGTTTGAGGAATGTTGGCATCTGGTACGAAAGGCTTAAGCCAAGTCTAAGATTGTGTCTACGTCTGCAGATGTTTAAAACAATGTGGTCTAGCTAACACAGTTTGATTTGAATCATTATTTTGCTGCATTAGTTCTGACGCCTAATCGCCACTTTAGTAAATGTGATACAGTGACTTATTGTAAAATATATCCGATAATTCTCACTCGTAATCTTTTTTCTCTCCGTTAATCCATGAATTTTCGTGTCCTCTGTATGTCGGTAAGGAGATCAAATTTCAAAAATCCTCCACCTCTTTTTTCATATCTGTCATGCAAATTATATTGTGTACAAATGAAAAAGTATCAAGATTAATGTAATAAAAATCTACATAGGATGTTACTATCAAATATTATCATGATTAGAATTACTAAGAGCAACAATACCGAATCTAAATAGTACGTCTAGTATCTGAGGAAAATACTTTTAAGATAAGGAATAGACAACTAAATGAATCGATTAGATTCCCTCAGATTAGATGCCTCAGGTATAATACAATTTAACTGTGTAACAGGATGTATCACGAGGATGATAACTTGACTCCCTAATGTCTATTATCTCTGTATCTATTTGAATGTAGACGAGAAATAAAATGTATTTCTATGAATGTTCTAGTGACAATTCTGTAGTCTTGCCGACATGACCTTTCCAACATTTGTCACATTACCGTGCCCTCTCAACCTAAGCTAACGAACTTGATTGAATTCACACACGATTCACCCGTATCTGTGTCATTTGCCTATATCCACAAAAAAAGCGGTTAGTTACAAGCTGTTTAAATTGGGAGGATTGTGTTCATTAATTACTAGAAAATGGTGCTCTATCTATTTAAAAAAACCTGGGTTTAGACCACTAATGGGATAATGTTCACACATTATGATTGTTCAAACTAAAATTTAAAAAAAAATTCAATCCAACTACTCCAGAATCGGGCATTGAGAATTGTACAGCACAAATGAAAACAGAACCAGAAATTTGAAGTATTATATGAAATAATGAAGATGGACTTTCTGGATGGTAGAAGAAATGTGTTATTGTTAAATGTAATGTACAACACGTTTCAAGATGGGAATTTACTAGATTGTACGGCTGGTCACAGCAGAAGTTCCAATAAGATTACATTTAAGATGACAAAGCATAGAGGAATGACAATGTGGAACAAACTGGACCAAAAAATCCAAAGATTGGATAGGAAAATAGCTTACAAATAGAGATATAAAAATGTTTCATGTTTATGATATAAGGTAGCCATCAGTCATGAATATACCGTCTCACATTATCATGATAATGATTATGATTGTAATAATAACAATAATATTAATAACACTAATCTAATATGCTCTGTTGGAACGTGAGTACATGTAATTAGATTCAACAAAAATATTCTTGATCTGCCATCGTTTCCACCAGTAAGGGTCACCTCTTATCCGTTCTCTCTTTTTCTAATCAATGTACTGCAATACCTCCATGTACAACAATAGAGGGTCCTTGTAATATCATATAATACAGCAGAAGATCTTTCGAAAGAAAGAATTGTGTGTTATGAGAAAAGAAGACGCAACAGGTGCGCTAAGGTCAAAACATTTTACTTCGTATAGCTCCGGCAACATAAATGCCAAGCCGAGACTATACTCTTTTGTATTAGTTTCGCCCTTATTATACGGGCAATCGCGCCGCCTTCTGCCGGGCAAATCAGGACCGAGGCCAGCGTGTGAACGGGTTCATCTATAATGCAGCCGGCAGCAGGAGTGATAGATACGCAACCACTTCCGGCTGCCTACCCAACCAACCCCTCATTCCTTAAAGGGAAGCTTGGAGAGATATTTCAGCTTGGGTGTTTACCAGGCCACTTTTATGTGTGCTTTTGTCCGTATCTGATCGCTACCCAATGTTTTTAAAGGTAACAATAAGTAACAACTGATTTCCTCTTCTTTTCCAGGTATGTTTCAATACATTGCTGATTACCTCAGGGGCAATGGTAAGTACCCTATACAATTTTGGAACTGACCATCCGATTAAATAGTCGTCAGCTGATGCTCGCGTAGTGTGTCTCCGCCTTTAGGACAGGACTAGGAATCAAATGTAAATTATATAATAGCTTCAATCATCGCACCTGTGAAGAACAGATATCTAAGGAAAACATGGGAAATTAATATCAAAACGTCTCTCACTAATGAGCAAAGAAAAACATAATTACGTTAAACTTTGAAAAAGAAAGAAAGGTAATTCTAGATGCTTGCCAAATATTACCTAATCATGCTGTCTATTGGCAAATGAATAATGATCTTGAACGTTTCCTGTCGCGCTTGTCTCAGAAGTCCTGCATTTCTGTAGTGAAGGCGATGCTTCAAGAAGCAGGGCGGGCGTCTTTCAGTAGTGATTAAAAACTTGCGTTTGTTGTATGGGAACCTGGCTATCTGCGACAGCATGGGGCGGAGAATGATCAAGGCACACTCAACTGAATAATTAAAATGTCAAATACGATCTGTTCCAAGCAGGAGAAGCGTAAAATGTTCTGTCCTCATGAACTTGTAAAACGAGGCCGAGTCTCAGGGAAGGTCTTAGACTTGGACAGAATTTTGTACGGAGAAATATCGGTGGGAGCACAGAGTGAGGGTGCAGGAGAGAGGGTGGAAGGGATTGAGGACAAACGGGGATGCAGGATAACTCACATAGGGACAAAGGGAAAGATAAAAATAGAAATAAATGCAGGGGGAAAGACAGAAGATTAAATGGACAGAAAAATATATTGAAGGACAAGAGGGGCGAAAGATGGCCTAAATCAACCTTGAACTGATCTGTGGGCATTTGATATTAAGGGCTGAAAACAGATGTCACTACGAAGTTTGGAACAGCGGAGATGATAAAGGTTTTCATCAAATATAAGATGCGGTTCTCATCCATGGGTATAGATAACACCGATTTTGCAAAGACACAATCTATGGTTCGCATGTCTGAGGGAACAGGTGATAATATCATTTTCGAACTCATTAAGGAGATGTAGATAGAGCTAGAAACCTCACTAATCATGCATGATATTTGATACAACCATCAGAACAAAAAGCCTGGCAACACCAGCACGAGGCAGACGATAACAGCATGCACGGTATTGAATGAGGATCTAGTTGCTTTATTGCGAGCAATGCTATTAGGTGTTCAGTGAAGTTAATAGAAGCTACCAGTATAAAATATTTTAGAGTCATTATTGACCAAGAGCTCAAATTTGATAAACAACAACTAAAAATAATGACGGAGTTCAGACATGGGCTGTACAAATTCAGAAAAAGGAGACTATTTCTCTCAGTTGACAAAAGCTTAAAAATAGCCATGCAAATGGTGATACTCTATTCAAATTTAATATGAGTGAAAATTAAAGAAAGAATTTCAGATGAATATTTATTATTGTTTAAGAACAGTGCACCATATAAAAAATCCAATAGGCTAACACGTAGAGGACCTACATAGAATAAGTAGAATTAGGAGCCTGAATATCAGAAGAATGTGCCATACCATGCAATCGGTACATATAATATAAAATGAAATCGATTTCTATATAGGCGTGAAGATGTTGAGCCCAGATGCATTTAAAATAGAGGTCAAACGAAATATTGTATTAGTTAATGTACATATATGATTAACTAATTAGAGTAGTTGTAGGAATGAGTGAATGAGAGTCCTATTGTATGTCCTGTAAGGCACTCACCAACGCCGATTCTGGTCCCGACAGGCCTTACGATTGACTTTACGATTGGAATCCAACGTTTGATCCATTGGCCATAGTGTTAGGTGTTTCTAATAGTAGGGTATCGGGAGGTCTATCGTGGTACATCGGCGTAGGTGGGGGCAGGACTTAACTTGTATCATACTGTGTCTGCTTTCAGACATCAGCATGGAAGAGCGTCCTCTAAAAGGATGATTGTTGACTGTCTATAATATATTCTCCTGAATATAAAAGGGGGGAACCTTTAAGAATTGAACATTATACAATGCATCTTGGGCTGCCATGGACATTGCACCTTACATAATCCTTCAATGGACTACATGTGGGTCCTTCGTTGCCCATACTCCCTTTTGCATTTATAGTTTTATGAAACGAGGGCAAATAGATAGTTCCTTATTATCACCCCCCCCCCCCCCTCCCGGGCCACAGTGCCTATGCCATTGGTTTGGCTCTTGTGTAGACAACACGGGTGGCTTCCCCTGTAAAAATAAACCCTTATGCCATAAAAAGCCTGTTTCCCACTGGTCGTCAGTGCCAGCCACTGCCTTCCTCCGGGGGCCCTCTCTGTGCGCCGCCCACTCGCCGCTCCCACCACGCCTTCTCTCCGGGCTTCCTAAGAGTCCCATTGATTGGTACTCACCAAGAGGCCAGCGGCAGAAATGCATGCTACGCCAGTTTATAGCTAGTAATGCTAAACCAATCGATAGCGCCTGAAATTAGTTGGTGGGGGCTGGGGGGTGAACCAAGCACAATGGCGCTTCTTTGACGCGCGTTGTAAGCCTATTGTGATGTAGGTAAATACGAGTTTTCTCACGCCGAGATTGCCTATCGACGGGTACCCCTCCTTGCTCGCGGCCACTCGCTTATATTGACCCTTTCTACGGCGTTCCCCCACCCCTCTAGCGCACCCACAACGCCCCTAGTGGCCAGCCTCTACACTTTTAGAGTAATTGCCTCCAGGGCCCCCACAAGGGCGTCTTTTCCACGTTTCTGAAGCATATTTTATTAATAAGCAGTCCTACGGTTCTGGGGCCTTGGAGTGGCCGCCAGCACTCATGGAGGCCTCGGATGGAAGTATTGAACCGTTTTAAGAACTGTCAACCTCCACCCTCTCCCCTCCGGTAAGACGTCTTCATTTCCACCTCCTTTTGAGAGAGCCTGTGAGCCTCCCCACCGCCTGCCCAACTCCGGTGGAGCAGACACTGTTCTGTTAAGAGACAAGCGAAGACGTGCTGTCTTATTTGCGCCTCTCTAATTCATTCATGTTCCATGTAATGGGTTTCTCTGCAAGGCATAACACAGTGGGACTATCCAAAGGTTAAATTTACTACTTCAAGCTAAGAAAGGTGTGATTTAAAAAAATTTAGTATGTTCCAATTTTGCAAACAAACTGACAGAATTGTTACATGATACAATGTTGCTAATGACGAGAAATATATTTCTATGATAGCTTTGTGTATGATATCCTTTGCACACTAAATCGAATTATTTCACCCTCCGAATTCCAATTATTTCAATGGTATTTAAGATTTCAAGTTTTCCTCCTGTTATACATATTGGTGCTCCCGTTAGGTAATTCAATAACATCTGTTTGATAATTGGCATATCATCTTAATGTCTCATGTGAGCAATTCAAAAATTAAGGTAAACTCTAATGTCACTACATTGCCCAGTGCGTCACTCCATACATCCTATGACCAATCGGTCTCTGTGGAATAGGGGAGCCCCCTCTCATTTTCCTGGCTTGGTGTTTCAAATAGGTCATATTTGCAGGTATCATGCCGGGGACACACCAAACGGGTAACGGCAGCGATCTCCAGAATCGCCAACAGAGATTTGCGTGTATGTGTGATATCATTTCATAGTAATATCTCCCACCAATAATCTAGCATCTCTGACGCAATTATCAAGTGAAATATGAAATAGCTAGCATATACGCCATTTTGTGTTGGCGATTCCGAAAATCGCTGCGTTACTCGCTTAGTGTGTCTCCAGCATTACCCTCATCACGGTCAGTCTAGGGCATGCAATAAAAACGTCACCCCTTCTGGACGTGGGTGAGATTGAAGTAACTGACCGACACTCATGATTACTGACAGAGTTCGTGCATGCAGACCGCACAAAGACAGATGCACGAAATGAACGTAGAAAGAAATTGCGGCGATCGTCATTCACCGCCAAACGGGGCCTGGTGACGGGCAATTCGCAGCCGGCAGACATCAATATTGCATTCCTCAGCGTGAATTTCTGCGCGTCCGTGCGTGTCCCTGTCCCCTGCGTTTTCTGCCGGATTAATACTCTTCGTCCAACCACCAAAGCCCATTGCCTCTTTCTACGGGCCAACGATTCACACTTCCGGCCCCCTGGTGACATTTTCATGCACTGAGACAAGATGGGCTGAGAGTAACGTAAACTCGCAGAAATGAAACAGAATTTTGCAAATTGTAAAGGAAAATGTATAGCACCAGAAGTTGTTGTTTTTTCTATCTATCGACAAACTTCTCCAGAGTTGCCGGTTTTTAAAGTTTGAGTAGTATATTGCTCCAACAGTTCTTGCATCGTTTTTAGTGATACAACAGTGTAATACTACACATCATTTTAGGCTTGCATATGTGGTGTATTATTTACATACATGTATATCGTAAAGTATATTATGATGAATGATTAATGTAAAAGAAAATGTAAGGCATGGTCATGGTAATGCTTGAAAATACATTACATTCTAAAGGTGGTACCCCACTGCAGTAGATTGAGGGACGATTGCGGGGCGACCATTTGGTCATGCGTTGATCGGTGCTTAATCGCCTCCCATTCCTAGTCGTGGAGCTCTAGTGAAGCCATCATGACACCATTCCTAATTTCGTGCCCTCCAAGAGTCTGACAGAATATTAAAGCATAAATGTCCGCTGCCGTACAGCTGATAAACCTCGGCTGATAAACCTCGTTTCCATTGGCCGACAAAAATGGAGGATATTGTTTTAGTTAACCTAAAAGTCTGTTGGTGGTGCCATCGACTGTATATCAGTATCAATATTCTGGTGAGGGCGCATGGTATGCATGGTTTCTAAGTACTGTATTTTCCAGATTCAGATAGATTTTCTGTAATACAATCCGTCTGTGGTGGCCTTGTTGCATAATCTATCCCAAACTAATCTGTGAGCATTCTCTGCAGCTTTCGTTTCCACTCACTGATCTGACGTCGTATACCAAACAAATCTATAAGTGGTTCCTGACTGCAGATCGGTGCTGAATAGTTCGCCGATGGAATTGGGCCTTAACTAAAATTGAAAATAAAAAGAAGTGATTTACGGATTGATCCGAATTCAATCAAAGTCAGATAGCATTTGCTGAGCAAGCTTCTCGAAGAAATGTTAAAGTACATTTGATACAACTCACGAATATATACCAGGTATGATTTGTTATTTGATTTCTCTAAGTAGAGAGGTAATATAGGTGTTATGCATTTAAAGGCATGCATCAAATAGGTATGCATCAGCAAAGAGTAGAGAGCAGGTATGTTATGTAAAAAGGAGGGACAAGTGTGAATGAGAAAATTAGCTTTATAAGTGAGAGTAATACAATTCATTTATATGTCTCGTGAAAGTCAACACAGGAGAGAACTGAAAAGGCCGAAAACCGTTAAATAAACTCAAAAACGTAGAGCTTTTAAACACGGGAAGACTGTCAGAATCACTGCCACTTACCCTACATCTACATTAGACGATCATAGGCGATGATTAATGAATTTAGCACCACTTGACGACTTTCAGCCGTAATAGGCTAGAAATCATCTTGTGTAAATGCAGAGCCAGTGGCGACTACAGATGACATAACAAAATTAGATCATATTGCACAATTTGGCATTTGCCGCCTATACGAGATGCTCTGAGGCCGCCGACTATTTCAATCTGGCTTGACACCTATTCCTATAAAAAAAAGTTGTCTAGTGTAAACGCTTGGGGACATTCTGGAGTGGACAACTATTGCGGCCAATATTGTGTAATCGAGCACCACCCGACGACTTTTCTTCCTCTTTTTTCTTTTTATCCATGTACAACAAAGGACCCATACTGTCGTCCAAAGATGTTCATCCTATATATGGTCAAAACAATACAGGGCAAGCCGGGACAGACGATCTACAGTCGCCATGTTTTAGTCGTCTAGTGTAAACGCCGGGTAGGATACATGGATATATATCCAACTAGGGACAGATGTTGACTGAAAGGCACGGAGATGAACCCGAACTGTGTGAGAATGTATTCCTATGTAACTTGTCATCGCACGTACTTACTGCCCCAACATCAAAGGCAGGCATATCGCCCTGCACGTGCCCAATGTACAGCACCAACCTATATCTGCTGTTACTCTCATGCCCTCACATTGTTGTACACCGAACCATGTGACATGCCACCAACAATATGATACTCTGCACATGAGGCAATGGAGAAAGTAAGGAAGAGAGTGGATGGGTGTCGAGCGGAGCAAGGGGTATTACGGTCACCCGAGATGTCTGGAAAATGTGGAAATGTCAAACGGCCAGGAGAAGTTGCTTCAGGACGCCTGCTAACGAAAGCACCGGCAAAAATCAAGTCTGACATGCTGAAAAGGTCAATACACTTCAATCGTTTACCGTAACACCCGCCCTCCCCTCACTTCTCACCACGGCGGCCGTGCTCCTGCCAAAGAGAGGCAATTCGGAGCGTGTCTTCAGGCCTCTCTTTACACAAGTACATATCGACTGGCCAGGCCACACGCCAGCAGTCACCCCTGTTCTCCGTCGAGATAATATGATTCACCTATGCTGGCGAATTGCATTTCGTTCGAGTGGAGGTATTAGATTATATGGAAGAGCATCGGCGAAGAATTCTTTGCCAGGACTACCTCCTGCCATTTATGAAATGGTAGCTTGTATTTGCTGTAGGTGGACTTTGTCCTGTATTTATCAATAGCCCATGCTGCGGTATGATAGGGAACATATTTCAGAACGATTCTTAGAATTCACTGCGCTTTACTAATAACCTTCAGTCAAGGTTAATAACGTAATTTGAAATAAGGTACTGTTATCTTGAGAGTACCGTCACTAGAGTCATAACGATTTATGTCTGAAACTTCAAAGACCATCCATTAAGTACATAGAGCTACATTTCAGTAGAACATGAAATATGTGTATGCAAGACTCTCCAATTTTGAAATACTCAACCCTATCCTGGCGTTTACACATAGACATAATCATCAGTTTTACAGAGATCGCTGAGTTGCTGCCAACTTAGATACAGTTTAGAGCTTCTTACTATAGAAAGCCAAGGGGAGAGGGGTCCCCACCTTAATTAGCCTGCTGAGTCCCACCCCATTTTGCAAACGTATCCAGTCCTTCTCTAAAGGCAGAGACGCCCCAACGACGGTATGAGAAACAGGATCTAATGGTAAAAGTGACGCTATTTATATTTATTTTACAACAATAACACGTCCACCAGGCCATGTTTTCTGCACAGAATATGCACAGCTGGATTTTGCACAGTATATCTCAGGTATAACGAGTATTGACGATCCACGTGAAATGCATAGGGATTAAAGTATAGTGGAGTGGGGTGACCCGGCATTTGCACTGGACGATTAAATGTGGCGATTCTTGAATTTTGCACCACCTGGCGACTTTCAGCCGTCAATGGCTAGACATTTGTACATATAAAAAGTGTAAACGCTTGGGGACATTCTTGGGCTGATGTCTATTGCGGCCGATATTGTGTAACCGGTCACCAAGTAACGGCTATTGGCTAGACGATCTACAGTCGTCACGATTTAGTCGTCTAGTTTAAACGCCGTGTTAAAGTAACCTCCGCATTTCGGATATACTTAAGTGTCTTTCAATGCCAGATGGAATCCCTATCCATCTATCGATTCATTCATCGCACTCCTCAATCCCAACGCCTGTTTTCTTTCAGAGCCTTTTTTTAGATCAATACTGCTACAAAGGTCCGCAGCCAAAGAAATTTGACACATGCCCTCCGGGCGCTGGCACTAAAGGCTAAGCATCTTTTGAAGTACCCCTGGACCCCAGGCCCCAGCCCCGGGGGGAGCCTGGAAACGCTGGCCATTGGATCGTATCCAAGGCCTGGCATACATATATATGTATATATCCCAGCCGACCCCCTACATCCAAATCATCAGTGCAAAAGTCTAAATGAGTCCCTGGATCAAAGATCATTCTTACCTGCTCCCAGAATTTGGGACGTACTTGGGATAATAATCACCTTTTCATCCGCCACACTAACTGAAATAAACTGCTGCCAACAGCTGGCAGAAAGAAAAATCTGGAATTTAAATTCAAAAAGGTATCATTCGTAATTTCGATTGATAGGTTGGAAGCTGAATTCAAAACCGATTCCCTGAGACTATGAATTCAATACTTTTTGGTTACTTGGTAACTTATTCTCCAAACCTTCATGAAAGCAACAATTGCCGAAACGTTAGGTTAACTAAGACTGCCATCCTGTAGATCACAACAAATACGATAAGTGCCACTTCATTCAGATTCGGCGGACTTGTGGTTATTTTGTGATCAAGCACGGCTGCGGGACCACTCTCCAAGCCAATGTTTGGTTCACAAAAACTTGCCGAAAACGAGAGATCACAGACAATACCAATGTAGGGTAAGTCCCATGACATCACGCTAATGCAGATGCAAATTCGAACGTAAAAAATGAAATCTATAAAGGGAGGAGCAGTATATATCCATAGCTAGGTCGTGTATTGGTATTTATCTCACCCCTGGAATAAATGTCCATAGGCTTAACACTGGGAACTCGTTCTCCATGCCCCTACAAGTATTGCAGTCCGTTCTCCATGGTCTATAGCCTGTGTGTTATCTATTCTTTTAGTGTGTACAGGGGTGAGATAAATACAGAAAGCAACTCGTTTTGGTCAAAGAAGTCATTCTCCAACTCGTTTGAATGCTATGTGATATTCACTCGGCTGTCGCCTCGTTCATATCACTATGCATCAAACTCGTGGAGAACGACGACTCTGACCAAAACTTGTTGGTTTCTTCTTTAATACTGGGAGTAAGTCCTAAGGTCTATTGGAGCTGACGGGCACATTAGATAAATACAAGGAAGGACGAGCAGGTTTACTCATGGGTAAGAAAGACGCATTGTATGTCCAATGAAGGCACGACTGCTATTACGTCTCAAGCCTGCATATCACCGGCTCGCTTGCTTGGGTAATTTTATTTTCGTGTCTTATAACTCAAATGAGCGACTAATGGTGTTCATCTGTCAAAGCTCCCTCTGTGTATGAATTCGTCTCAGACTCTGTGCGTTAGAATCTCCAAGATATTTTGGTAGATAAGAGACGACAGGCCATAGCTGATGTACTGTGTACATCATTGCGTGTACGTACACAACCACCCTCACCAGGAAACGACATGAATGAAACGGAGAGAAAGAATCCAGATATCCTATCATTATTCCCAGAGCCCTATGAGGAGCCTTGAGGTTTTTCCATCTTCAACCAGATCCTTCCCAAGCAGTCACGGAGCGATAGCGTGCTAGGTCTCTGCTTCGGCAATCAGCAGTGTCCCGCATTGCATGCTACTACCGATAACTAGTTCCCCCCGTTGGCCTCTTTAGTCCGCTTCTTTTCCTCTTTCTGTTTTCTGCGACGACTTACCACTGGCCGGGCTTCTTTTATCGCCCAGCCGCTGTTAATATTATCCCTCGGGGTTCCACGGGGGTGCCATTGTTGTGTTCGCAACCAATCGGATTATAGTGAAGCGTCCTTCGCCCAAGGGGGGTACACATGTGGCCGTTCCCAGCCCACCCCTGGGGCCGAGGATACACTACTATATGTCTCTATAGGTATGAGCCCATGTCGGAAATACTGCACCTAAAATAGTACTTTCCGAGACGTGGCCGTAATGCCATCGAACGAAACCACCTTATCGCTGCATCAGCGTTCGTTCAGCAGAATCATTTTACTCTGCTGTGGTTTTAAATCAAAGGAAACCGGAATTGAATCCGAAACCCAATATTATAGTCAATAATAGGATGTCAAAATAAATCTCGTCCTCATGGTAATTAAACAGATTTCAGTGCCGGCAAAACGAGGTAAAAAGAGATGACTTTGCTAGTGACAGACGAAGACTGGAGTGACGTCTTAATAACTTCTTTCCAGTTTGGTTACGAGAATTGTGCGTCCTATTTACCTCTCCTTCCGTCGACCACTCCGTGAAATACCTCTCAATAATTCCCGAAGACAGCTTTTGAGTGATCTAACGGAAGGAATGCTGTCAGATCGTCACAAAGTGAATGTTAATTAATGAATAGAGCACGTACGTCGTCTCTAATTGGTCATGTGAGCCCGCTTACAGTTGGACCTTTGTGGAAGGGTGTTTTTCATATTGAGGTTCATGATTGCTCAATCATTCAAAGATTCTTTATGGTCCAATTGCTCGCTTTCATTTGTGTGCACTGTATATATATGTGCCCTGGTACAGTGCGCACTGAAATGTCATTCCTGTGTGCCTGACTTTCAAAGAATGCTTGATTACAGAACCTATGCAATCTAATCATCCCTGTACATTTGAAACTTATGGTAAATATATATTCGTACAGAACTGGCATGTTAGAACGTGAACTAAACGTTGAATATTTTTAAACCTTGAATTATGTAGACAAAGCGCCAGATACTTTCAATCCATCCAGCTTCACCCACATTGAGTTCTATATATAAACAATGTTCACCTCGATGTGTCTGTTAGACATTGCTGAAGTACAGTCTTACATGTATTCATTAGGTAGCGTAGGCATGGGTTCGGATATTCTTTTGTACTTTATTATTATTATTGACATGTACCTGTACCCTGTACCTGTATAGGCCATTTTCCACTGGCCATCAGAAATAGCACCGATATCTGTGTTCCCCTGGAAATCTGTGGTGCAACAGATGTCGGTATCAAATGGTCGAGGATGGTGCAGTGGATTGCTGTTTTCCACATGTTTTCCACTGTTTTCCTGCATTCCACATCTCCATACTGATGGAATTCTCAGGACGGTGGTGTTTTATGTTGCATAATCTTCGCAAAAATAGTCGTCGACCATTTCAAATGTCTGCTGTTTCCATTCACCATAAAGCACTCTGGATTAAAAGCAATAACATGCAATGTGACAAAACAATATATAAAAGTAACCAATTCAATAATACCTTAGAACTAAACCTTTCACAAATTTGGCAGTTCATAAAGCAATAACATAAGGCCATCTTCCGATCAGTGTCTATGTTTCGGTCATGTGTTGTCTCTGTGAGGTTCTCCTCAGGAATATCTCCGTGAGTACTACTGCTTGGCGAGTGGCGCCTTGAAGGATGTGTCTTTGAGGGTGTGCCTCTGATTGGTGTCTATGTGTGTGTGTGTCGGGCTACCCTTGCAGATCCCGTAATGTGCTCAGTAAATTAGGCGAGCGAGCAGTAACATGTTTAGTTTAATCATGCCTTGTCTGCCCGACCAACTCCCAATCGACCCACTGTATGTCAATCTTGTTCCCCCGCCCGCACTTCAAACAACCAGAAAAACTATTCGGCAGGGAACGGAATGAGTCAATGGCGAGCAATTCAGGCTTCTGCTCACAGTAGAAAGGGTGTAGTCAGTCGAGATGTGGGTGAGCAGCTCAGTGAGCGGGGCATGTTGGGTGGACGGGGCTGTGGTGGTGGGTGGGTGAGGGTCTTTGGAGATGCACCCAAGTAGAACCTTTCATTACTCGCTGTCCATTGGCAAACGGCTCCGGATGAGTTGCTCTTTTTCTTGTCTGTGAGCAGTTGGGGCAGTCAGTGGCCGGTTGTCAGGGTGGGCGGGGCAGGGCGCCACCTGTATCGCCCATCCTCAGGTGTCAGGGTGTGGCCCGTCTCCTGCCTTATCTCCCGCCACCTCAGCTTTCCGGTAAGCGCCCAATCCGTGTTCCATTTCTCACCAGCCCCATTGGGTACCCACTCGCCCATGTTAAAGAGACTCTCAGCCCGGAAGTAATGGTCGCCATCTTGTGCCAGATGCATCCTGGGTGATGGAGAGGCCGCCCATTCCAAATCCCTCCCCTCTAACCCCCCCCCCCCCCCCACCCACCAGCAGTTCTCCCCGCGTCCCATCATTGATGATGCAAACAGAGTGAAAATGAATTCGGTGGAAAGCGACACCGGGCTAAATAGTTGAAAGGAATGCCTTCGAAAAAAGGATCCTAGATTTGATGCGTAGTGAACGACCAAAAACCAGGATCCTCGATTTGATGCGTAGTGAACGACCACAAATTTAACTGATCTCTTCTTTTTTCGGCTCCTTCCCCCTCCCACATTGCATGTCCCGTCTTACACGGCGTCATATGAACTTCTCAATACAAAACTATTGGGCAACAATGTCTGTAATTTTGTAAACAACTAAATTGGTCTTAGTCACAATGATACCTGACATTATGGTGATTGATTCCACCAGTATCTAAGTCTAAGTGTTGTACATCACTTTTGATGTCTAACTATCATGTTCATGTAGAGCAGTTTACCAGTCCTGACATATTGCTATATGGACAGACTAGTGAGTTATCTTGTAATGACTATATATGCTCTTGTTGGTTTGGAATGACGTGAGTCGCAAAATTGATAGGTGTTCACTTTATCTGTAAAAGCATTGTGTTTACATTGCCTAACTTGTTTTTGCATTGATGAGTACCATAAAAATGTACTTTGTATAAGCTCGTTTCCATTTTCCGCCGAAGACGACACAGATTTGTTTGTTACCCTAAAGTTAGTGGTGCCACCGACAGTATGTCAGTATCAATTTAAAGGTCAAGGTGCTTTATATGCACTGTCTCTACTTAATTCTTATGGACACACAGGTTTTCTGTGAGAAAATCTGTCGATGGTGGCCTTGTCACATAATCTATGGCAAATTGATCTGTGAGCATTTTCTGCTGGTCTCATTTCCATTCACTGTTCTGACGTCGGTATATCTAGAAACATTCTTGGTGGTTCCTGACTGTAGATTGGTGCCGAACAATCGGCCAACGAAAACGGGCCTAAACAGTCGGATGTGCGCGCGAAATAAAACTTTTTCCACCGCAGAATCGCGATCAGTCACAGACTCTCTTTCTCTGGCTGAAGTCGTCCTCATCAGCATTCACTGTCGACTACAAATACCTGGCCCTCTGCCCCCTAACGTTCAATGATCACCAAAGCATGAATATTTGTGAATTAACGGTTTGAATGATTGGATCACGAGTGGGGGCGGTCGTAGTTTGGCTTCTCTCAGTGGCTTCTTACCTTGGCGACGTTGATCGAGTAAGGGGCCTGTATGTTTAAAAGCTCGTCTATCTTGATCATTGTGGATCCGCTCATAAATTCATTTTGTGCGTTAAGTCTGTCGTAAAATCAATCTCTGAGGAGAGATCGCTGTGATTGCCTCTCTTCAAGAAGGTTAGCTTGAGTCTTACTCATCTCTTTAACCATACCAGTTTATGCCTGGGATATTGATTGGGAACGACCAAGCTTATGTCAATTAATGCAAGTGTGTCCTTCCGCTGTTTATGAGTTGTTCTAGTAATTTCCATCCCCGTTACCTTTTTTATAGTCATGAACCTACGCTTGTTCTCCGAAATACCGTATTTTATCTATTCCTGATGAGTTGGTTCAGCACCCGAAAAAGAAGGGTAACCAACGGATATGAACTGTAGTTTGCATTATAACGTGCCTGCAGTAATCTCTTTAGAAATAGTTCTGTACTGGCCACACCGTTTAAGGCGTTTTGGGGCCTTTATCATGGCAGGTCTAGCCTCCCCACTGTGTGATTCCTAGTGATAAACGGAACTACATGGAGAGGATAGAGTAATACTGAGTTATGAGGCAGCCCTGCCGTTTACACATCATTTACCGACTGGCTTAGTCCTACAGAAAGCGGCTTATTAGCCCCCTCAGCGGGGATCAAAAACTACTCCGTTTCTGATAGACAAGACAAGGGTTGGGGGTGGTTGGGTATAATCTAGACCCCTGCTGGTGCACTGCTGGGCCAGCTAGGATAAAGTGGTCTGTTTTTATCCAACAGCGAGGATAACGAACCCTGGGTCCAGACGCCCACGCCCTGGTAGCTTCGTCTGAGCAGCTCCCTGAGCAGCTTCCCGAGCAACTACTCTGTGCGAGTAACTCCCAAACAGCCTGTCAACTAGGATCCCTAGCGCCTAGTGTCAAATCAGTATCCGCCACGTGGATCCCCCCTCCCCAACACGTCTCTGCTGGCCGAGCTACTCATCTAACCTCTGCCTGGAGCTGCTCTGAGCCCCGTAGAAATCCAGTCACTGAGCTGCTCCCTGACCAGCATCTCACAGAGGAGACTGACTCGCTGGCCGACACAGATGCCCTCAGTGATGTTGATAGCAGTTTAAAGCCCCATGCCTGGGCAGCTGGCCATTAGTCACCGCACGAGCATCAACCAGTACCAGGAGCAACTTCAGTCTGGAGCATCAGCCCTGGAGGTCTGTTCAGTGCGGGTCACCGAAATGATGTGCCATGGGCGTAGGTTTAAGCGCAATCATTGTCCCGCCATGTTTTTACATTCTTGACCTGTTTCTTGTTTTTGGGATTCGTGGGCTTATTGAATTATCTGGGGCAGGTGACGAAAACAAACTGTTAAAACACATGGGAGAGTTCGAGACAAGACCATAAACAAGGGCTGCTGAATTAAAAGTTGATAAATTGTAATGAGTTATTTCAAGAACTGTGTCATAATCCAAAATTTAAGCTGTCCCAGTACACACTTTTATGTGTATCTTAATGGTTTTGCCATTCATCACTCCTCCGGCAGAGAATTGCAAAACAATACAATAGTTATTCTGGCAAATCATTCCCTTATTTAGTTTATAAAATCTTCTTCTACGGGCATCTACTTCTTATAATCTTTATTCAAATATTATGCACAGTGTATGCCGCACTTCCCCTATTTCTGTTTTCCGTCTCTGCAAAGGTTTCAATTACCTGCAAAAGCTGTTAATGCGAAGGCTTCAATTATTTGATTCTTATCAGCTCTAACCCTTACGATACAATTTTCCAGTGACCCCTCTCAGTCCATAGCAGCCATTACCTATCAGACAAAAACATAGTCAAAATAAGCCGATGGTGCGTGACATGGGCCCGTTTCATAATCTAGGCTCGTATATTAAGACCCAAGGAGACCCAGGCACGATGTGGGGCGACTTCATATATACTTATTGGCATCCTTAAATAACTTATTAACGAACCTAAATGATGTCAAACAAAATCCCGTACAGAAAAGGATCCCGATAACCTTACACGAAAACTCAAACAAAAAACTATGCACATAAGATATCCTGCAAAGGAACATCCTCCTTCTATACAGTCTCCCCACAGGGCATCATCGAGAACGGTGATTTTATTACACCTTTGCCTCCCTAACGTTCAAAAGGTATCAGTCATACAGGCGGAGAAGAGGATTTATTTTCGCAGGTCAGGCTAGGCCATCGATCAAGGGAAATAACTTGCAGGGGAGTGTCACAGCGATCACTGTAGAAGCGCCTTTAGAATGCCAACCAGATACTGGAGAAGCATTGATTGTGCATGCGTTAGATTATTGTGCTTAGCTTAAATCATACTTCTTCACTATCTTCCTATATTACTGGTAGTGTCCTCGTTAGGCCATTCTTACACCTACCGACGGAAAACGCACCAATGAAATTTTGTGAAAAAATAAATCCCTCGGTGCGGTGGTGCACCTCTATTAGAATATCAGTATCCCCGATCGAATATCGGTATAGATTATCGGTGGCACTCGAAGTCGTCTACGACCGATAATATCATATTTGTGCAGCGACGATCCACATTTAGATGACCTTATATACGGAGTATTATGCAAAACCCGGGGGTCCTTCGCCGACGATTTCATAGCACTTTGAAAACGTCAGAGGCCTCCTCAAAAGTCGGTTGGTGGTGGCATGTTAAACAAAATTTGAGGTTGAAAAGTCAGTAATTATGTCTGCAGTGCATCTGCGTACACACACCGATATTCTATCTGGAAGGCATCAGGACCGGTTGGCGGTTGAGTTCTTGGTCAGAATCGGTAGTTGTAAAAAGGGCTTTGGTGGCGTTTGCACCTGCCGACGAAAAGGCCACCGATTATATGTACAAAAGTCTATTTTGGGATGATTGGTTTAGCGCATAACCGGTGGTGGTCAGCAAAGTGCTATTCTTCTGATGACAATTGAGGTAGTTGCCAACTGATTATTGACCCCAAGTTCATTCCCGCACCAAAGAATTCAACCTAGTTTGATGCGATATTGTGGTGCGATATTATGTTAGATTGAGAAAAATATCGGTGACCCCTTCTTTTTCAAACTGACGATTATTGCACCAAAAAGGGCTACATAATCGGTCGGCGGTGCTACATGACATGATCGGTGGTCTCGGAAACGCCACATGAGTATTAGCCTTTCCGATAAGAGAAGTACACCAGATTTTAGTGTTTTAATCCAAATAGTGTACTCTAATCGGCATCACATGAATCCATTTCCCCAAAGGAGAGTGGGATGAAAAACCCAACGGGCTTAGTATATTAACTGATGATTCAAAAGATTAAGCTTTCAGTAAATGAAGTATCTATTCAAGGAAACAATTAATCCTCTTTATCGTGCTTTAAACGGGAAGCAGTGTGAGTTATGATAGCACCGCTGGTATTGATAGCGTTGGTGTAATGATGAATCAACACAGCTGGTGAACTGAAAGAGTTAAGCTGATATGGAATGTTTAGTTAGTAATAATCGGTTTAGACGTTACCTTGAATTTGCCTCTACGAAACAAAAGCACTGAGGAAATGATCCAAATGTCTTCTTTATATTCATACTGTGGATAAGGGTTTGTATTCTGCTCCTCGGGTTCTACCAACCATGACAGACATGCAACACGTAGAAGCTTTTAAATGTTTACTTAATATTTAATACCGTGTGCACTAATGCGCCTACCACCCCATCCTGTCTGGAGCAGTAATCACCCAATGTGCCTTTGTCTTCATGGCGGCCTCATTATTCACTTGGCATGTACTGTTGTGGAAGCACCGACCTAAAATCATAACTGTGATATGATAGGAAATAAGGAGTGGCTCACAGCTTCTCAGACCGACTCACGATGTGAGCAGGTGGTGTACCATTGCTTGAAACATGAGATTATTCTGCTAGCCCCAGCATCTAGATGTTCATATACTCTGGTGTCCGCTGTAGGTAGACAGGAAATAGGTCCACTGAGATCGGAAGGAGTGAAGGCTTATAGGAGATTCCAATTTAATACATGTTTCCAAGTTATCGGTAGGGCAAGATCTACATGGACCCATGTAATTTAGAAGAAAAAAATGATAAGAGTCTAATAGGAGGAACACTATTCAGCTTAAATGTTCAATTAATGTCCAAAAATTTGCCTGGTTCGCGTACTCGGTCAATTGATGCATGTGCAATTCTTATTCTATATCAAAATATTAGTCGAAAGGTTTACTTCAAAGTCACACCATTGCTCTACTTCGAGATATCATATGATTATTTGAAATAAAGGGAGTTGTGATCATATTGAGGAATCCATGGTCCAAGTATAAGTATCAGATAGCAGATGATATACAGCAAATTGGTCATGCGTGGATAATATGAGGGCCGAATCGTACAAGCTAGGAGAACCAGTCTTAGTTTTCAGTATGCATACAAATGGCCAGACTGCAGTGATTTAGCGGAGCAATAGACACAACGCTCTTCTATCCTGTACAGACAAGGTATCAGGCAACCACTGCCTTCTAATGTAGTGCATGTGATTATATTTTTGATTAAACGGTAATGTTGAGGTTTCTGAAAGGAAATCCTCTCCTCAGAGACTTGTTTCTAAATTCAAAACCAGGGTGCACCTACCTAACCTGCGATCAGAGCGGGCATACTTCTGCGGGTTTCGTACATTTTATTTATAGCTAGCAATTCCTCATGAAGAGTAGATGCTCATTAATGTAGGTGTGCTGTGGCCTGATTTGGTTACGTGAGCAAACAAAATGCTGCAGAGAGCTATATTGCTGACATCTTATGCAGGGGATGGGATAGACTGGCTCAGTCCCTGCATCCTATGATCATATCCATCCACCTACCTCACATCTCCCCTGGCGGAGATTCATGGACCAGTCACACTCCAAACAGATTTATTTTGATTTTGCTCAATTATGAATTTCCATAATCAAAGATTTGAGCAAGTATAGGGATGGTATACTAGCTTATGTAAAAGCACGCTATGAAATCTATTTAGATATTGATAACCATACGATAACGTCATACCCCTTCACAATGTAGCAAGTTTTTTTGGGTTTTTTAAAATAAATTCTTTATTCATTTCTTTAGGGGATTTACAGTTCTTCCAATGAATACAATTATGTCTTCGGTTGCAAGTTCACAGCACATCTGTATTAGACAACAACAAGTAATCAATAGCGAAAGATGAGATGGAGTGAAGAGATAATACTGCAGCATACAATACTGTACAATGCAATGCGATACAATACAACACTAAGCAGGCATGTGATAAAACATCTACAGCTGTTTCTGTATGAGTATTCGGTGTTTACCGGACATGAGGTCCTTATTCATGGACACGAAACAACTCTGAGCAGCTATACAGCAGTACCTAGCGAGCGAAAATGTTTCATGATATTTCCAGTAAATAACACGGCCACCTTCTCGACGTTTAATGCCTGACTGTTGACGGGAAGAGGTGACCTAGTTTAGAGCCCAGTTCGTTTCCTGTGGACCGGAAATGAGTTAGCTGTACTTGTCAGGACTCTGATCGATATTGTCATAAAAGTATGTTCTCAACACTTCTCTTAACATATACATATTGACTCTTGTGGAAAGCAGGCCAGCAGGCGTGGGTGTCCTGCCATTTCAAGTCTTTTGGTTTAATCAAAATCGGAAATCGGTGCTTAATGAATTATTCTATCATGAGTATGACTTTCCGGGAGAAGATTGATATATATGTTTTCGCAGGGTGAAGACTGGTATCGGTTACGATTCCATTAGACTGTCTAGACAACTGATTAGGTAATCTATCCAAGGTGTTGTAGGGTTTCATAGAGCCAACAACGTACTATCTTTAGCCCATTTTATCCAATTTAATTAAGTCTACCCTGCTTGTATCTTACGTTGTTCTTATCCAAAGATTTCAATCAGCCTTCTATACATTATGATCTTAAAAAAAATCTTTTTTAAATAGAGTGGCAGGTAAAACTTAAATGTACCATTACGAATGCTTACGGATAAAAACAAACACAACGTCTGAGATTTCTCTGTAATTATAGAATATGAGAAACTACTTCAAATAAGCTTTAGTTCAGGGTAACTTTAATTTCTTTTTATATCTAAATCAAGTAAAGTATAACAGCCGCTTCAAGTTATGTGAAGTACCTGCAGCCTGCAGTGACACACATCCTGTAGGCGTCGCCACCGTCGCTTCAATGACATGTTTATCATTAACTTACTGATAGTCAATATAATCATGTGCAGGTTCCTTTGTTTACCTTGTATATTATTGCGTATGTAAATACATGAAATTAGAACGTATGAAAAATATAGAAGTGTCATTGAAAAAGTAAATGTATTAGAAACAATCTTTGAAAACATTTTACAAGATGTCCACTAGTTATCCACTAGAAAAAGGTTCCTTACTGGCATTTTCGAGTTGTTCAAATGTTAATTTTATGCGCTACGATTCACTGAGCTACTGCCTCTCACGAAAGGTACAATATAGAGTTCAAGATAGATGTATCAAGATAGATACATTGTACCTTTTTAGAAGATACTCTGATACAGCACCGGCCCACAGTCTGATAAGTGTTATTATATAACAGAGGTATGGCGGACTTCCTTGCTATTTTGAGTATACTTTTTTTACTGATAGCTATTTTTTCTAAATTAGAATTCATTTCCATGGTTCACTTCATATTAAAGGCAACATCAAGAAGATAATTACAAGCCATATAAGATAAGTGAAGTAGCTGGCTAGTCACCTTACTATCACAGCATGAAAATATCTATTTACATATACTTACATTCCGCGTATACAAATATCCTCGGACGTAAAAACTTGAGTCCTTTCCGGCATCAAATATATGGCTAGTGACCTTATCATCACAGTATGAAAATTTCTGTTTAAATATGTTTACTTTAAGCGTATACAAATCTCCTCGGGTGTAAGAAATTGGGTCCTATTTGGCATCTTATATATGCCAAATAGGCAGGGGTAGGGGGCGCGGGGGAGGCGGCAGATGGGACGGGAGCTCGGCGGCCAGGTGGGTGCGTCAATCCTCCTAAACCGAAATGAGTGTTATGCAGGCCAGACTCAGCCCATCTACCAAATTGTTGCAAATTCCATGGGGAGCCATTCAATTGTCGTTTCATGCCCAACCCGAGACAAAAAAAAATCCCCAACTTGTTGGCATTGGAGTTTTTGTTCAATTGTTTTGGCCTCATCATGGGCCAGCTTCCTCTTGCGGGTCCCGTAATTAAGCAATTAACTAAATAGATGTTCTTATCCTCTCAGAACGGGGAATTATTTCCATTAACGCCACAGCGGTAATAACAATGACATTGTCGGCAATATAGGTAAATGCATTAGAAATAGCTCATCATGGACATGAGAATATTGTCCACTGTTGATAGAATATTGGTAAATATTGTGAATGTGTAAAACCTGATGATATCTTATATGGAGACGTCATTAGTTATCTATGTAACCATGGATGTTAATCGGAAATGAGCAAAATGTAGTACTTATTGAGTATCAAAGATTGTCCTATCTAACGCAATTGTTATTTTGCCATAAAAGATATGCATTTAGAGCAAACCAACGCAGCTGCGTAATTGTAAAATATTGTTCAGTAAAAAGAGAAGCAATCTTATCGGATTCCATAGAAGTTCTATGTGAGACTGGAAGCCCTCGGGCATCAATAGTGGCATTTATTCGTGCCTATTCAGGCATAGACCTCTGGGAGTATGTTTCCAGATAAAGGCAATTAACTCTGCCAGCAGGATATGTTTCTTTGGGGAGATTTCTGGGGAGAAAAATCGTCTGCCGTGGGAACGTTCTGTGGATCCCTCAAGTCGACGATTGATTGATATTTATCATTTTTTCTCGCTGCGGACTCCTCCCTGACCACAATGGACCTCCGGACGTGCAGATAGAGGAACTTAAGGATGGGACTTTGTAGTGGTTCATTGCGCAGAAAAGAAGAAAACGTTGAAAGGCGATTAGAATGTGGGCACCAGACGAGAGAGTGACAAAAAATCCTTGGGAATAATAGGGCGTCTAGTTATACAACCTGACAGAGTGATTACTGCACATTCGAAATCTCCTGTACATACCCAACTCCCATTCACTCTCTCTTCCGCCCTCACCGAGCGAACTTCCCCTTTTTGCCCTCAGCCTTTTTTTTCTCTTTCGCTCACTCTTCCTATAGTCGCACGCTTCCGCCCACTTTCCAAGCCACCCTCAGCCTGGATATATAGTCCTTTTATCCCAGTGTATCTGCAATGATTTATCTCTCCGGTAAATATACCACAAAGCCGTCTGCTTTCATCTGTCATCTAGCATCAATGACGTCACGAGTCCTTTTTGCTGTCCGAGGTATTTTTGTCTGTCTGGTTTGATTTATAAGCTCTGCCGCATCATAAGAGAAAGTTAAATGAGATTGTGAGAATGTTTGTGTCTCTCAGCCAGACCGCGTGATAATGGGCTTATCCAAGCGATGCTTGTCGAGGCCAGGTCGATAGGTAGATGCATTGAACATTGATCTAGCCTTCGGAAGCGGCTAAATCACATTATAAGTGTACATATAGGACACCCCCGATACACCTTTATGGTGAATCATCGAGGGAATTTATGAGAGGCATGAGCTTAAATGTTGACAATTCTTGGCATCTATGAATATTCAAGACTGCTCAGGAATATTTAGATTCAGAAATGGTCATTGGATCGGAGGCGTGAAGCATATAAAGTGTCCGGCGTTAACACTCGACAATTCTGGGCAACGATTATTGAATATAGCTTGACGACTTTCAGCGATAAAAAGCTAAAAATCCACGGTGTTAATGTCAAACGAGTGACGACCACAGACAGTCAGATCAGTTCAGATTACGCGATTTGGCAACACCTGGTGACTATGCCGACGATTTGAAGCCGACGACTATTTCATGGCTGCTTGGATTATCATATAGACTAATTTAATTAATCGCCAAGGGACATCCCTACAAAATTTCGTCTAGTGTAGACGCTCGATGAAATTTGTATGTAGAGGCTTCATGAGATTCTTGGGTTGATGACTATCGCTGACGACGCTGCGTAATCGAGCGCCACCTGATGGCTTTTGTTTTATACAAAATCATTTTATCAGTTTTATTATTTGGCAGGCAGAACTATATTAGGGCAAATATATTGGGATACACATTACAGTTCTCCCGGCGATGAACGTTCATATAAGACTATATGCAAAGAATGTAAACAAAATGTTTGAAAATTTGAACCCTTTCAACACTCTTCTCCATCCTGTACACAATAGATTAAAGAAGGGCCGTGCGCAAAGTTTTGGAAACCATATCCACCCTTGCCGAATACATATCCTAAGGGGGGTCTGTTTTACATGTAGTAATATGAAAAGACGTCACGAGTTTGAGTCTGAGTTTATTTATTTTGGGGGCTCCGTAATGTCACTCGTCTTCGACTCGTGAAATTATGGAGCCAACAAAATGCGTGGCATAAATAAACTCAAACGAGTGGCGTCTAGATTTTATCCTACCCCGTTTCCATATTTTTTCAGTTTCAGAAAGTAGTGGCATAAACAACACTTTATGTCACACCAGTAACATAAACAAATCCCATGTTAAGCTTATGGCATTTTTTATTAGGGGTAGGATAAAATGTAGAACCTTTCCCGCATAAACGTTCAGTTGTTTCAGGATAGCTTAACTGGGGGTTTAAAAGTGGTACTTGCATATGCCTTTACTTTGTGTCTTGAATTATGATTAATAAAGCTGGACTTGGTGGTGAGATGTATTGGGTATATTGGCTGTAGCTGTCGAGTATGGTCACCAGGCTCAGGGGTGCAGCTAATGGCCCTGTTCTAGTGTATTGGAGACATTTAAGGCCATACATAACTCCAGGCAGGATCTATAGCTCTCACACGACCACATTTACCTCCCCCGGGGTATGGGACACATTCTTGCCGGCTCTAGCCACATCTACCCATAAATAACTTGGCTTTAGTGGTTTCCAGTAAGTTTCTGCTTGGAGTGGCTAAGAATAAGCATAGAAGACTGCAAAGACATAAGATCTAAAACTCTGACTTTAGCTAAAGGGAAGTATATAGGAAGGAGTGTGTTATTTGTGGTCTATTTCTGCCCTTAACTATATATGCAGAACTGTTATCTATACCATTCGATTTTCCATCTGGTATATAGTCACCAGTATCTCATTTAGTCAGAAAGAGGTTTTCAGTGAGAGGTGGTCCTTGTGGAAGACAATATTCATCAAGCAATGATATTGAAATGAGTGAGTGTATTCTTATTTTTCACTGATTGCCAGTAACGAAGTTTTACTGTGATAATAGATATAGTGTGCGCCTGTCTACCCTTAACTATATAGCAATATCCAGTATCTCTGGAGCGGAGTGATATTTGAATTTGAAGGCGTGTACCTTTCTTACGTATTGATATTATCATGATCTTTTGATTTTCTATCTAAGTAATAATGCCAGGAAGAAATTTTCTTGGATATTGGTAACCATTTTAAAACCTTATCCAACATATTGCCAATCTTTTATTTGTAAAGTAGTATCCTATAACGTGCTGTAGTACACTCGTTGGCTACCTAGATAGTTTCATATGTCAAATTCCGACACCCCAGAAGCTAATGAAAATTGTAGCTGGAATATCGGATTAACCGTTTTCCTTTCAAAAGCCGCACGTATTGCTGTTTATTTGAATGATTAGTGTTTGTTAGTATCGTTCAGGTTTTCTGCTCTGATGTGAAATATGATATTTTGACACAAATAGAGATAGTTCTCTGAGCACCAGGAAGTATTTATATAAAACGTCCTGACCATGCTGTACAATTGACAGAACGAGATGGTAATTTACGGTTTGTACGGACCAAGGCTTTTATGCCGAGTTCCGTACAAACGGTAAATTATCATCGAGTTCCGTGACTTGTACAAGCATGGTTGGACGTTATATATTTACTATATACCTGACATTTTTTTTTTTTTTAATAAACGTGTATAGCAAGGTGGTCCGTATTTTAGTGTACGGACCAGGGGTCCGTACAGTATTTTTAAGTCATGTGCCGAAACGGTGCATATTTACAGTATATACGGCATGGGTATATAGTAATGTTTGTTAAGTCAGGGATTAGATATTGGACATCACCCGGCGTTTACACTAGACGACTAAAAACGTGACGACTGTAGATTATCTATCCCATATTCGTCAGGTGGTGCTCGATTATGCTCAATAGTCGTCAGCCAAAGAAGCACATGAGGGGCTGCTATCCACCTGAGCAGGCGTCTGCCCTAGACAATAATCAGCGATGATTCTTGACGGTACACCCGGCTTAAACATAGGTGAATATATTCCTTTCCCATTAGAAAACCGCAGGTGAAATAGGTTCAAGTAAATGTCGTTTTGATTGGCGCTGAAAACCCGTTTGTGACCAAAATGAGAGGTGGTCGACGATTATGATTCTACAAAATTGCCAGATGTCTAGGCGACTAATTCAAGCTGGCTTGAAATAGTCATCGGCCAAAGTGGTCTACATAATCGCCAGGTGGTGGCAAATTGCATAATCTGAGGTGATCAGTCATAATCAGACGATCTGTATTCGCCACGTGGTTGACGTTTAAACTAGAGGAGTTTTAGCTTTTACTGCTGAAAGTCGTCAGGTAGTGCTAAATTCAGAGATCTCGATCTTCCAGGCCACAAATAAGCTCAATGGAATGGCTTCCTTTTAAGTGTACTACATCCCCATTCACACACCATCCTACCTACCGTCAGCTATTCTTGAAATATGCCCAATGTTTTTTTTGTTTTTTTTTCGTTTTCTTCTAGTCTTCCCGCAAACTAAGTTAGAACTCCCTCCACTTTCTCTCCCGGAACACGGTGGTATGCAGACGTCTGCCCAACCCGTCACCGACCAAAATGAAAAGATGGGGAAAAATAACCCCTGGCGCTCTCATTTACACTCGGACCGTGAGCCCACGAATACGTTTCACCCGAACGGAGCTTCCCTGCACCCCCAAAGCAATCGTCAGTCCCAGTCACCGGTCCCGCTCCACCGTGAAGCATTTTGGGTAATGGCAACGGAATCCGCCAGCTTGCGTGCCCGGCGTACGAATGTCGTAGGCGTTCTTTGACTTGGCATACGGTACCCGGCGGAAATAGGGGAAGTGATCATAATTATCACACGTTATCGGGATGGGGACTGTCCAAAAAGGTGCAGGATGGGAGATGAGGAGTGCGGGGAAGGGAAGGGAGTGCTGGAGGAGTGTCGAGGGAAGATAAAGTGCTTGGATTTCCTGTTGGGAAACGAGGGGAGAGAGTATCCGGGATAGAACGGCACATGTTTCGCGGTACCTCGGTCAGTGTCTACACGCTGACAATTTGTTTCAAACAAGTTCCTCGCTTATACTCCAGAGGTTCCAGGTAGATAGATAGATTTCTATGAATAATTAGAGTAAAACATCCCTTACTATTTCGGGTATTCTGCAACGTCAACTCGGTAATCTGTGACATGTCAGGTTTAAGTTCAATGTGGGAGCCCAGCCTTGCCCCCCCCCCCCTCCCCCGGAAATCGATGGAAATAGACGCTATATGCTACTGAACTGCTTACTTTATTCTGACCATGTGTACCGATTTCTAAAGCTGCAAGAGCGTACTCCTTTAGCTGTTTATCCAGCATTTACACTAGACGATTATTTTCAGAGATTCCTGAATTTGGCATCACCTGATGACTTTTAGATGTAAAAAGCTAGAACATGTCTATTGTAAACGCCAAGTACGTGATGACTGCTGATCATCTGTTTATATCAGATTACGCAATATGGCACCACCCGAGGACTATTTAACATTCTCTGATGGTAGCGACAATTTCAAACGGGCTTGAAATAGTCGTCTAGACAGCTGGCGATTCTGTGAAATGTTGTCTCTTGTAAACGCTTGAGGAAACTTGACATCCAGGTAGGCAATGCTGTGAAAAACAGGATACAGCGAGCAACTGTCTAAATGTCCATATATTGACAGCAATGTTAGTAGGCTCCAGCCTGAACAACATATGGGTAAGTTATAAGATGGAAAGGCTTGGGGCGGGTGGGTATATAGTGGCGCTGGTGGTGGTGATGGTTGTGGTGTTGGTGGCGGTGTTGGCGGTGCGGAAGCCAATATATAAACGCCCGCTGCTGTAGGGTGTCGAGGGGACCTGGTGTGTGTAATTGATGACAACGGTGTCAGCAAGAGGGATGGTTCCTAAAACCAGCCCCGAGACTTCGGGGGGATGTGAAAATCACTGTCATTCCAAAATCTAGATAGCCACCGTCCAAGTACGACGAAACAAAACGCATCAATATCTGCTCTGCTTCAGCAGTTTGACCTGCATATCACTGTTAAGAGCCAGTTTGCACTTCCATAGGAGTATCCATCCTGAGACTGAGTGGAGACAATTGTGATTTTAGGAACCAAGCCCTCGATTTGCACTAGATGGGGGATCTAGGAGTGCGAGCATACGCTCTGCAATACTCTCTGGGGTGGGGCGCCGACCGAAAGCCTTTGATATAGAGAGAGCGAGCGAGCGACTGAATACATTAGTGCGGGTCTGGGTCTGCGTTTAGGAAGGGACAGGGGTAAGGCAATAACCCTGGGTGCTCTATTCAAGACCCCCATTATTCAGGGTAACTTCATAGTTGAGGACGTTTCATATTGTCCCTTTGACCGTCTCTCGTCTCATATTTCTTTTTATCTTTGAACAAAGGCACTCGTTATCATTTGACAAACACTGCCGGCCATCGACTTTCGACGGGTGGATGGATTGCGTGCGCAATTATTACTCTTTTCCAAAAGTCTACCTTTAATGTGAAGTTAGGTGAAGTGAATGTTTTACTTCGTGAAACTATGGGATGATGACAGGAGAGAATCAATTCTGGCATTTTTTGTCGAAATGCTCCTAATCGAATGAGAAGTTACAGAAATACTCTCGGAGTGTTTATGCCCCATATGTCATTAGTGCTTCATTGTACTACGTTCCCCAGTTCCTGCCCTTTGAAAGGGATAAAGTTGACAAGAGTAGAGTTGAAATGTCTTCAAAGAATGAGGAGCAGCGAGAAACGCTGCAGTGATTGAAATTCGAAAAGATCACATATATATATATGAGAACAGAAAGGATATACAAAACCTATCCGATAATCAAGGCTCCATATATATATTTCGTGCATATGCAGTCCCTCTCTGTATGCCTTATGGATATAAAGTAGTTTCATGTAATTCGGCTGATAAGATATACATAATGTTTCCAGCATTTATCATCAAAAAATGAAATCTCAAGCCTGACTTTCAACTATCATTGTCAGCCAATCGTGTCGGCGAGAAATAAAAGGATTTTCAAAAAGGGATATATTTAAAGGATTCCCTACCAAAAGGCCATACAATGCAGCCGTTTTGATGTATTACCCAATGTGGAGTATAATTGTTCTTTTGTTGTACAGACACGATTACTTTATAGCTAGCGGATATGTACAAAGCAAGGACAGGGAGAAAAATGAGTCATTGCATAAATATACCCCAGGGAACATGTAATAATTCCATCCCTTTTACCCACCTGATCATGATTAAGTACAATTATAAACTACTTTCTCCATCTCCTATTTTCACCATACAGCAAAGAATGTAGTACCAGATGCTACATTTAAATGACTATAAACATATTGTATTCACTTCTGGCTCACAATAATAGGGGAGATTTAGTTTCCCTTCCTGTGTGATAGCAGTATAGATACACCCTATTGTCCGACCGAGATAAGAATGCTATCTGCATATATTCTTTCACATATTCACTTCGTTGACACACCACCTGATCTTAGCTGCATTACCATGGCAACGGTGAGCATACTACCTCGGGCTGTGCACATTATCAGCATGGCTGTAAACTCTGGTATTTTTTATAGATATTTCCATATCCCCACAATACACTCATGCATAAATGAAGCCATGCAGGGGGGATTTTACGGTTGCGTTGTTAACGATACGCCTAGTCCGGGCATTAGCACGTTGGCCCAGGCTTGACGAGCAATCCGCGCCCATTGCGCATGCGTGGCGGGTAATTCTGGCAGGGGAGATGGGAATGACGGTGATTGATGATTACTAGCCAACGGGAGATGTGGGTCCCTTCTAGGCGGGACGGTCCATACCCCCACATCCTGACCTTAATTAATGCTATGCAGTATATACTTTATTTGGTAAAAAAAAACCATGGTTTATAATTGCAGATTTATTGGATTATCTAATCGTTGATTCAAATGATTAGTAGAAATCATAAATATCTATCTCGCCATATTTAGAAATGCTGACGATTAAATTTTGATGATTGAACCCCGACGTCTAGTTAGCTTGAATTAATCATCAAATCACCTGAGGATTCTGGAAAAGCCCAGTCATTTTACCACCTTGTCTTTTGGCTAGCAAACGGGTATTCTCTGTCGACGATCACGATTCCTTTATTTAACAGCATTTCACGTTCGATCTTCCAGTGGGAAATAATACGTTCAGCCCTAGTTAAAGAAGAGTTAACCTTCAAGAATCGTCACCCTTAATAGTCTAGTGCAAAAGCCGGCTCAGCTGAAAAGCAGGAAGTAATAGTTTCCTTAGGTGTTGAATATAAATCGTCTAGTGTAAATGCTTAAAATTTCTTGGTGGGACGTTACTCAGGGAGCACCACCTCACAACCTTTCCCTAGACGATATACAATCGTCGCGTTTTCAGTCATCTAGTGTAGACACCGGGATACAGACATCGACAGTTTGAAAATCGTTTTATTGTCTTAAAGATACGCAGGCACCAGAGACCATACAACAATAGAAAATAGTATTCAGCATCAAATAAACCAATTGGAATTGAAAAAGCCAAATCTGATTTAGGATGCAATAGAATGGAGCCGATTTCGGGGGAAGGAATTCTGAAGCTATGTGTTGAGGATGCCATCTCCACCCTTTTCAAGTAAATTTCAACTTGTATGTTTTCTTCGTGCATCTAAAAGCTTCGACCTGATTAGACTAGATGGCATTATATGGTCAACTTAGGCATGAAGTCAAGGTATGAAAACGTCAGCCTTGGTATGGAACTATAAATACTACTTCCCTAGCAGAACTATGTAACAATAGAGTGTTCGGCCATAGCTATATGGGAATAAAGATATATTCCACAGTTAGAATAGTTTTATAACCATATATCTATTGGCTGGTATTAAAAATATATTAGCCTCCTACTTTCTCAATATAATGATAACATATTGATAATGAACTATACTAAGCAATTTCGAATAGGAAAACCCAAATCGGAATTAGAATGTAATATGAGACTTACAGGTACTATTCATTTCAGAGCTAAGACCTTTCGTAGAGTTAGGTTACCATGAGACCCTTTAGACTGGAATAGTCGAAGAGCTCTTGGTAGAATCAGTAAGCTGGTGCAAGCCTTAGAAATGGTCTACCGAGTTATTCTCCGTGGTTCAAAGTCTAGGCTTGGTCATGCTTGATAAGAAGGGTGAAGATTTAGGGCTAGCCAGCAGTCGACTCAGTGTATATTGTGGTATAATCTCCGCCCTGCTGTCTGCGGCACACCTCGCCATCAGGCTATAGCCTCCAGTCAACATGAGTCTCTGCCTTCTAAATATTGTCCGTCAACACGTAGGAGCCACCCTGGAGCCGTTCGTAAATGCCGACAGGTACCACGATTATGCTGCGTTATAAAGGTGCCAAGGGGCCCCTGACCTTGTCTATAGGTTGTCCTGACGTCCCTGCCTAACCTGTCAAACAGTGCGGTCCATATCCGGGATAAAGGTTAATACTCGAGCTTTCTATCTCTCCATATGTAGCTTTTGGAAGCTCTGCAACTGGACGCATATATTGTCATCACGTGTAATCTATGCGTCTTGTATGTGTTGAAATTCAAATTGCTGCCTAAACCCTTTTAAAATGTACACTAAATTGTAAAATGGCGATGACTGTACGCAAATGGGCACAGGCCTCCAAATAGGCTGGGTGTTATACAGGGTAAATAAAAATATTACACAAAAAGATCCACCATTAAGAGAAGGATCCCTGACTTCAGATATCAGTTACTGTTATTCAGCTTGTGGACAGCTGATATTCTCACCTTGATGTAATTATGGGTTTTCTATTTAAGGAATACAGTAGTTCTATGTAGTTGCATATATATGCATAGGCCATGTACATGTACACACATATATATATATCATATATCATAATAACATGTCCTAACATTTTTCTATTCAACTCATGCTTGAAGAGGTAATACTCCACAATAATTGAATCATTGCCACATGATTATGCTATCAACAAACACATGCGACCTTACATAATAAGTGCTATTTCCAGGAAACCAAAGATGTTACACTCTAGAAATGATGCACTGTGTGTTTGTATGGAAATTACTGATGGACCCGACAACGGTATAATGAATCCTCCTATGGTTAAATTTAGCGCAGTAGTCAAATAGATTAGATAAAAGGGAATGGTGAATTAAAAAATTCCTTAATGACCCACTTTGGCAGTGAGATGCTACCCAACGGATGTTTGGACCGAACCTATAGGGGAACCGAAGTTTAATCACGGCAACAATTTCTTTAGCGCTAGGCACTAAGTAACATCTACTGGGGAACTGACCAACTTAAATCAGGTTTAGCAGCCCAGGTCAAACATTAAGAGAGTACGGAAGACCACACTGCGTGAGATCCCAAGTAGGTCCTTCTTCGCAGAAGGCTAGTAGCAAATGACCTGCTGACTTGCTGCAGACTCAGCCTTATATGGAAGGCGGGTTATGTAATCTGCCTGGGAGCTGTTTCAAAACCATAGACTTAACCCACGTTTTGAAACAGCTCCCTGCTGGGCCCCGTTGAATAAAAAAGTGTCATCCGTGAGGCTGGACGATAAGACATAGTGAAGGATGGATGAGAAATAAACGACAATCTATTTTCAGTGTAGCATAAAACTGCTCGTTCATGTGAGCACTATCGTCTGTGACTACTATCGTAGAATGATCGTATAATTGACTTATATCCACTGGGACCACTAAATATGTATAATTCTGTGGGCAAAGAGGTTAGGCATTGGTCTCTCAACCTTCAGGTTGAGAGTTCTAACCCCATCCAAGGTAAACTTTTTTTCCAGTAATTTCACACAAAAAATTATTCAATCGTTAATAAATGTTGAAATTTGGTATACATGTATCAAATATGAATAGAAATCTCTGTTGAAAATATCTTTTAATTTTGAATGGATTTAGTGCATGAAAAACGAGTTTGACATCGGCTACGACGCCGAAAACGTGGTCGTCCGCGAGGAGACTTGAACGATAAATACACGATATTTTCAAAATGAACGATCTTTTTATTCAACACCACTCACGATCGTTCATTTTATTCTCTCGTCCAATGCTCGTCCACCTCCACGATAGTTTTTTATACTACAGTTTGCCACTGACGAGACTTGTAAGATACTTGTTTTATCGTTCATTTTTTATTCAACGGGGCCCAGGATCCTTAGTGAGGCAGGAGAAAACCACAACTCGACTCCCACACTGATTGTTTAAAAGCAAAAGCAGTGACAAATATTGCAGAAACTCTCGCACAATGGAATACCAAAATACACTTTCTGTCAGAAAGATATAGAATCTGTCCATCGATTTGACCTTCACCACGGTTACCACGATACTCACTCAACCGTACGTTGCGAACGCCCCGTGGACCTTAAAAACAGGGATGTCTGGAGTATTGGCACACACCCGCGAATGGGAGCTGTTTTCCGAATGTGTATCGACCCTTTCCTATAGTAGCGGCGCCTCTATAATAGGATTTGCTGTTTCACATTTCCCAATTGCCGGGTCCTCTCCCGCCCCCACCCTTCACTTGTCATCGCTGACCATCGCCAATCGTATCACGGAATTAGACTTATCGTTGGTGGTCACCTCACGGCTGACACTTCACAGCCAATATTACCTCCCGCCCTTCAGGTTCCCCTCCCCTATTGGCCCCGCCCTCAGTCCCCTACCTGTCCATCCTCGCAACTATCAAGGCATGTCTACCCGCTGGTGACAATATTACATTGCCATGCGCTCGGTAATTATAGGGTTTCTCGTTTCAACAGGTTTCCCATCATACATACATCGAAATTACTGACAACTATACTGTCGTATCGTTGTGGAAATCGGCCCCAAGTAAAGTTGTTTATGAACTTTGATATGCCTATGATAAATCTGAGAAGAATGAACCGAGAGAGTGATAGCTGTCAAAATAACCATGATACTCACAAAATCAAACTTAAGGTATATAGAATCTAGTCATGCGATAATTATCCGATCGATGCATTCAGCTATTGCTTAGCCAGAAAACAATATCGAGAGATCTGGTGATTTGCTCGTTGCCAGTTCACTTCAAGATGGCCACCCGTCCGCTGCTCACTTCCTGTCGGCTCCCATGCCATCTGTCGTTCTCCTGCACTGCGCTGGTTTAATTTCCTTTCTGCTGCCTCTGCACTGAAGGAAACCGGGATCTGTCAATGGTTAAGCCCATGATACACGGGAACCCTTGTGCGGGACCGACGAGACGAATCAAGGCCACAGTATAGTCTTGTGCAGTTGTCCAGTCTCATCTGGTCTCGTCTCGAATGCATTAAACACTAGAGCACAAAGACAGAGAGGATATTTTGTTTACCTTTGCTAGCATACTTAAGAACTGAAGACTGCATGAATGATGCACTACAGGGAATGGATAATAATCGATGGTTTTTAGGACAGGCAGCTGTAAACCACGAGAAGTTTGATGCGTAGTAATACACGAGTGTTTCTTTTGCTCTATGGCACAAAGTGACTATTTTCCGTATACCACGACTTTGAGCCCGTGTAGCATGGATTTGAATCCGTGTGCCATGACTGTGGTATCTGACAGTTTGTAAACAATGGGTAGTGGTTTACTGAGTCCCAATTCATTTTCAATGGGGATTTGTCTACGATGGATAATAAAAGCGATGTTAAGGTCAGATGTATCGAGAGACGATTTAAGGGCATGCTCTGCAAGAAGTCTCCGCTGTATAGAGGGATCTGCCTCTGGAACGCACTCCCTGGATCTGTGCAATTTCGAAAAGTGGCTTTCAGAAACTTATTAGCGAGCAATGAAGCACATACATGAGTCTCCAACTATGGTTGACTATCGATTAAACACTATGATCCTTAACTTATAGACGTTCATTGTAACTTCTACAGAAATAAATAGAATGTTTGAATTTAAAAAAAAAAGACATAAGATATGATACACAGGCAAGACCGACTATAAATATTTCTGTCTTGTTGCGTCTAGCCAAAACATGCATGTGAATCAGGAGCTTCAGAGCAAGGAAGCTGGGCTGGCTTGGGGAGTGGAAAGACATGGTCGAGTAAAGGTATACATAGGGTTAGAGGGCTAAGGGAGGCAGATGCCGTAGTGTTGGAGTTTTGCCTAATGTGGGAGTCCGGATTAGATGGATTTGGACTAGAGGTGGATGTGAATGTGGTGTCTCAGCGTTAGATACTGGCAATGGGGTGAGTTAGAAAATAGTGATAACACACTCAAGGTATGTGTGGCGATTCTATTTGAACACCATGGCCAGTAAGGCAATGTCATCATCAGCGAAGGATCGAATTGAGCTATCTTGTGATTTTTATTATCATTAATGATAAAACCTTCTGTGATTAACTTATGGTTAGAAATTGTTTTAAGGATATTCTAATAGGTGTAGGCAATTCATATCAATAATAGTGTATAAATGTGTATTCCTGCAGTAGATGGGTTTCAACACTGTAAATCCACATGCATAGCTTAAACTGGCACTGACGTAGAGTTGACTGTATACTAAGCTATGATACTTTGTATATGCGGGCGTTTACTATGCGTCAGAACTCTAGACATATACCCTAGCGTCGGCATGTTTGTCACCGGATCTCCTCTGTTATATAGTAGGGTGGGGTGTCTCCAGGGAGAGCCAGCCTAGTGGAATGCCACATTCAAGCACCTCTGAACTCACTTAAATGCACACGCACTCCCTGCTTACGAATACATGCCCACATGGTAAATTCTGTTTCACTGCTGAGCCAATCGCGACGATAGCTCCCTCCAGTAGGAATAGAAGTTGAGCATCTTCGACATGCCGAGACATATGTCCACGTGAAGGGAATTCACACGGAGGGATTCATGTACCTTTCGGGGTATCTTCCTTACACAAATCCAACTGAGATTTTCTACTGGGACACAGTCCCCTCGTCTGATTGGTAGCGTTCTATTTCCTTGAGACAGGTTTCCCCCCTACAATTGTCGGCAGTGATTACCCCTAACGAGATACATAATCACATGAGATGTTTAGGCTTTATAGGGGCATTCTGGTGAGGCAAATGTACCCAACCTAGCCAATAGGTAGCCAGCAATCAGGATCACATGTTTTCACTCCCCTTACCTCAAGAGTACTTGAATCCCAGGGTGAGTGTTCCCACTATAATCTACCCTGCTCCAAGGGACTTTGTTAGAGAACATGTCCTTTCGTGTTAATCAAATCGGTCATTTTTCTTTGAGGCTGGGTAAACTAAAAAGCGGCACCTTCCTATGGATTTTTGTTCCACAGGGGAATTGTTAGAGACTAGAGAAAATATGTGATGTACACCCGTTTCAGGTAAATTAGTCCACTTTACTGCCTCTCTCTGCCCATATTTTAGAATATCTTCCGAGTCGCTGGCTTCTATCATAGATCATCATTCATATATTACACACCGAATCGTGTGAATATTGTAATTGTCATGTCTAGTTTCACCCACTAATTGGCACATTCACCTGCCCCCATCGCTCTCAATGACTCCTATAACTTTCTCAAATTATGATAACCGTTGGCCTGTAAAAACTAGTTGCCAACTGAAATAATGCGCTGATTCTACCGATCTGCAAGGGACCACGAGCCCAGTCCCCCTCTCCAACGGCGAAGCATGTCCTCCAGGTTGCTCACCCTGCGCCCTCTACATCCAAATCCGAACTCCCATTTCCCGCGCTCATCCTCAGCCAGTTTTTTATTGGCCTCTCCATCGGGGAACCTGTCACTAGGAACCCACAGCCGTCGCCATGGTGATCAATCTCTACCTGAACCCGTCGTCATGGTGACAGAAGGCGTGGGTCTAATTATCGTGTGTTGGAGCCTTTCCATGTTCGCCCGGAGGTTTCCAGTGTATGTAGTGCTCCCAGAACGCTCCATCTGTCTCAGGGTGCCTCCAGGTGTGACTCCTAACAACGTTTCTGTTCCTTACAGGTCCGTTTCTCCCTTATCTCTGGTTATGTTTCTCCAGCGTGGTGGTGTATTTGCATTTATCTAGAAAGTTCAAATGCAGGGAGAATATAGCAGTACGACCGATGTCAAGAAACCCTCTGATTCCAATGAAATATTAAAGCTTCTAAATATAAAAATCTCCTCAAGGTCATTCATACTTTAATACATACAAAACCATCCAATATTTTCTCTCTTCATGCCACAACTGCTCAGTACACAAATTGGCTTGTGAAAACCTTTGGGTGTTTTACTCAATGTTGTTTTCCGTAATATTTTCTATTCTGGATTCTCACATTGAGAAGCAGACGACATTCTGTCAGCAGTCCCGTTCCTTCAGGGAAAATGGCCTTTTTCACTTGGGAGATGTCGGCTTGGGCGGCTGGCATACCCTGCTGGCCTCCCGTCTCTTCCCTTTTTATTCCCCCGGTCTTTATCCACAGTGACACGGGGGTCTGCGGGTGAATAGGAACCGTCAGTCGTTCATGTGGTTAGTGCCAGTGTTAGCCAAGAGGGAGTGCCATCATTGGGCTCTCCTGGCAAAGGTCTGTCCGGGTCATCAGAGGTCAAGAAAGGTCAAGGGTCACGCTCGACGGGCCAAGCGACCACGTGACCTCCGTGATTGTCTGGGCAGAAACCGGATGTAGTCTTAGATCTGAAGCGCGCACTGTTAAAGTACCAAGCTAAGGTTTTATTCTGTGCGTATGCTGACATATAGTTCTCTAAAGCCAGATATATATTGAAAATAGTTTGTATTCAGAATTGTTATAATTTGAAATGTATGTATGCGTGAATTTTCAGGGAGGAGGCCTTTAACTACGTGGTCCTAGGAGATATGCCTATAGGAGAGGTCTTTTTTGTTTAGCGGGGGGAATGTCTTAGCGGAGGATTCCCCCAGAACGTCCATAAATGTTTAACAAATACAGTATATACTCTCTTCCAGTGACAGAGAAGCGGGGGATACCCTGTTGTGTCATAGATGATTCAAATTCATACAGAACAATCTAGTTATCAATTTAACAAGAGGGAGTATGTATATTATGGTATGTCATATAAAACGGCAGTGTTAGAGGGGAAATATCTTAAACATTTAGTTAGATTTGTTGATAATTGATAATGATGAAATCAGTTACCACAACCCCTAATTACTATGGGTTCTACAGAACTCCCCTCCACGGAGATCCTCCAGCTGTCTTACAACCAGTTTTGTCTTAGCCCAGGCCTGAAATCAGTCCTATGAGACTAATTATGCAGGATTTCTCTACAGGGGATACCTTTTGGTAAACGGAAAGGTCTGTCTTCCTAAGATATGTCTTGGATTGATTGCATGATCCGAGGATTCTTCTGCTTGGACCAAAACTTTTTAAACGGGGTCCAGATATGCACAGATTTCTTTTGTCCAAATGAAATACAATTTTGAAGAATAGGAAAAAAATCGAAATACTGACGTTCAATATATTTGTAAAATGAAAGGCTTCACTACAAAACTCTTGTACTCCCTTCAATGGTAGAGCAACATTGAATAGCTGCAACCACGACAAACGACCCTGTAATTATGAAGCACACATTTCACTTTAAATTGCATGAGGAACCATGTCATTACGGATCATGTTTTCTGAGAGTCTCCTACCACTTTATCAGATCTTGAACCGAATGACTACACCAGAGATGTCTCGACAATTTATGGTAACGACTAGTGAAACCCGTAATAAACTAAAACAGAGTGCAAAGAATGATATGACTGTTATCGCCATAAAGCGCAGTAGGGTTCGCCTATTGCTCTGCCATTGACAGCCTTGCTGAGAGTTCGTGACAACCGAAATGGCCATGCCCCAATACAGCTTTGACCTAGTGTCGACGAATGGATAGGCTGCCGGGATGTAGAGTTCACTGAGACTACTGATACATCCGTTAGCAGGGAAGCAATAATCACCCCGACTGATCCACTAGGGGGTTCTGTATGACGAACACGCGACGTCCGCGGCCCATGCATCAATGTCCGTCCGAGATTTGAATCTTTGATGGTTATGGAGGGGGATGTGTAGGTGTATATCATGAACGTGTTACTTTTTAATTTCAATCAATTCCCTCTCTGCTAAAACTTACTATAAGTACCTCATGAAAAGCAATTCGACCATCTGAGCAAACACCCTCAACACAGCTCCGAATTCCGGAGATGATAAGTTGTTTTGGTTTATTGCTAAAATTGTGCATGTATACATATACCTATCTAACTTTTCCCAGTAGATACTGAGGGTTGAGTATTGGCCTATAATCCCGAGACCTGATCGTCAATTAGGGGGAGGGACCATGCTTGCTGCCTCTACGTGCCAGTACCTGTCAAGATGGATTAACCAGAGATGGGCAAAGACTGCAGCCTCAGTAGAGAATGAGAGTTGGGATTTCACTACTGCCAGGCTGATGACTGCTTCAACAGCGAAACAAATTCATCTTGTGCTCGAGTTCCTCAAACGCTAAACAGGTTCTACTAATTCCTTTTTGTTCTCCTTATGCCCTTTCTTTAATCTTTGGAATTTCTGTGAAATAAATGTCAAAGAACTGATTTTTCGCCCTGGGAGATAATTATTACCAATTATTACGCCCCTGATGGAAAATGCATTTCATGAAATCTTTGGTTGTAATCATAGCCATGGGAAAGGATCGCTACAAAGGGACAAGATATTACAAGCGGTTTGATGGTTTAGGCGCACCCGTGGGTGTTGTGTTTGGTGCAACTGAATATTGAGACATTTCTGTGGAAAGAGTAAACAATCCAAATCTGGCAGCCAACTGAACCAAAGAGTGAGTAGTATATTAAAATGCGGATGCCACTCAGGTAAGATATCCTTTTGTACTGACCTTACTTACATTGATCGACAATTTTTGTAACATACTTTCATGAGTATAAGTATGATAGTGCTGATGCTTTAACTGGATAAGGTGCTAAAGTCCATAATAGATCTTCACTATTACTTGTTATAATATGATTCTAGCGCGTGGCAACTGATAAAATGGTTAGCATTGGCTATAAATCACCAGTATTGCGACTTTCACATGATATCATAATACAACCTACATTTGATCAAAATAAGAGGGAAAGGGGCTTTCCTGCATTCTCTTATTCAGATAGATTCAGTTACAATCACTTGTATACAGGTATCGATCTTTGTTGTCGACAGTGCACTCAATCTGCCATAGGTGAGCTGAGCTGAACAATACATATAGACAGTACACATGTATAATTTACAAATCATAATGTAGGACACAATACCGGACATTGCAATGGCATAGGACATCCTAACCACCGTGGCATCGATAACCTCAGCAAAGTTGATGGGAGTTTAATTTAGCACCGGCGTGAGAAACGAGAGCATTGCAACCCTAAGTAAACTTCTTAAAAACGCCAAACGTTACCTCCTTATTGACACACCGCTGGCGTTGCCACCCCGGAAGGGGTTGGCGGACGGTTAATTCCTGCCCGCCCAGCTCCCTCCCTCCCCGCTGGCAGGGGCCTCAAGCCGGGGCCCGTAAAGACGGTGATGGATGGCCAGCCGAAAGCGAGGCTGGGACGCCTGCCGACGCATGACCTGCTGATGTGTTAACTTAACACCAGGGGAGATGGATGATGGCGGAGTTCGCGTATCTTTCTCTGTCTCACTGTCTCTCTGTCTCTATCTCTCACTGTCTCAGTCTCTCATTCCCCACACTTCGAACTACATCTTGCTCTGAAGCTCTCTCTTTGTTTCTCCTGCTTCCGCTCCATCTCCATCTCCTATCTTTTTCTTATTGTTGTTTTCTCCGGCTTATCCCAGTCTCTACCTCCTTTTCTCGCCCTCTCCCTCTCTGTCTTGTAGTTTGTCCCTCTCGTGCGCTCTCTCTACCCTTCTGTTGCTCTCTCTATCTACTTCATTTCTATAATATGTCTCATTCTTTCTCATTTCCGTTCTTATTGTATACCTCTTAATATCTGGTTTCTTCTCTCTTTCATCTCTTTAGTTCCATCCCAACATGATCACATCATTCTTGATAATGATGCACCAAATACTGTATGTCCAATATATAAGGACTAGATGCTTCAATTTCTTCCTCTATTCAAAAAATTCTTTCATATAAGCGGTCCATTACCATGCGATTTAGGTTTTAATGTCACTCGTTCTGCCTCTCTCTCTCTCTCTCTCTCTCTCTCTCTCTCACTCACTCTCTCTCTCTCTCTCACCTCTATCTATCTAACTCTATTTCCTCTCTTTTCAAAGACAACTACAAATGTGACCAAATGTGCCTTAAAGTCATGAATACAGAACTCGATTGGACAATTCACGGTACTGTACATCCTATCTTTCAAAAGAACTGTAACCTGGCTTTTATTCTAGTTGAATGTAGGCGGCGATTCATGAATTTAACACCAACTGATGACTTCAGTTGTAAAAGGCAAGACATTGTCTTGTGTAATTGCCAAGCGCGTAGTGACTACCGATCGTTTAGTTACGTATGATTACATCAGATAATGCGATTTCGCACCACCTGGTGATTATGCGACAACTTGAGCGCCGACGACTTTTTTAAAGCTGAAATACGGGAACTAATCTTAATGATAATTTCAAAAAATATAACACCACCCTCTCACTGTGTGAGAGAGTGGCCTGTGTGTTGTGCACCTGCCCCTGACCGCTCACCCCGTCCCCATGTCGCAGTCTGCGCTGTGTGGGGGTATATAGGACCCACACTCAGGGGCATGGTGGTCAGTCCACAGGGTGGGAGCTGCAGGTGAAGTATGGAAGGTAGATCTTATATTACATGAATTCACACAGAGGGAATATATATATATATATATATATATATATATATATATATATATATATATATATGTGTGTGTGTGTATATATATATAATATCACCTGAACATAGCTATTTAGATAAACATACAGATACATGGATAGACAGACATATACAGACATACACTGACAGTCACATACACACAGTTACATGTACTCACACAATGAGACAAAGAAACACAGATACACATACAGATATACAGAGAAACACATGATACACATACATACCTCCCCTCCCTCCAAAAATATCATGTTTACAAAAAACCTTTACAGGACCAGTCCAGCCTTGACCCCCATGTCATGGTTCACTGCCCTGCTAACTTTCTCTCACCTGGCTTTGCATATTCCTTACAAAGTGCACAAAATACAGTGAGATTATCCTGAGTAAATATAGATACACAGATACAGGTACACAGATATACATAGATATTGAGCATATATTGTTTTAGTTACCATATTTTCTGGTTGTGGTCATTGTACTGCCTATTGTGCTTGTCATGGTCGGTAATCACGGCTGTGTGTACATTGCTGAGTGTCAGATCTGACTGACTGCCTTCAGCTGTCTAGGTGTCAGTTTTATAGCTCCAGTCTGACAGTCGGCGCAGGTAACAATGCCCTAACACTACTCCCATGCTTTAGCATTGGAGCAGAGCTCCTATAGACGACCATTGCCTCAAAGTTGTCCAGGGTACATGTACACAAGGTCTGACAGTGCCCCACGCTACTCCCAGTGAATAAATGCCCTAGGTGGTCCCGTTCTGCACATGCTCAGCCATGTGGAGGGCGGGGCCTATTCTTTTGAATTAATTAATAGAGAGAAATTGCTTTATATAAGCTTTAAGCCGGCTTGCATCACACCTGGCCATTCTGTAAAATATCAGTCATCTACCACCTAGCGTTTTGACAAAAAAAATTATCCATCGACGACCACAACCTTTTACTAAACCCTTGTTCATCTGCAATTTTCCAATAGAAAATAAACATATTTATTTGTAGTTTAAACGGGGTTAACCTTCAGGAATCATCACATTTGCATAATCGAGCACCAGCTGACAACCATTGACTAGACAATCTACAGTCGTCACATTTTTAGTCATCTAGTATAAACGCCAGGTAAGAGAAAAGCTTAGTATATTGCACCATTAAATAACAATAAATAAACAGAAAACACCTTTTCTGAGAATTTGACCTCATACATTTGCAGAGAATGAGGTCAAATTTCCAATGAATGTAACTGCAAATCCGAAATCCAAGGAGAGGTCATCAAATATTTATTCTCTTTTGAGCGGTGTTAAAAATTGGCAATCCATCAGGTACCTTTATGGTTTCTTGTAAGAAGAGAAAAAAGACAGTGCACGTGGTCCAAACAAGAAGCCTTGATGCTTGTGCCGTGTCTGGACTATGATTAATTTGTCTTGAATAAGAGAGACAAACATTTGATAACATGCTGGAAGTCATGCTGTTGACAACGGTTTGCTCATGCCATGTATTCTGTTGATCAACAAAATTGCAGGACCGGTAGGATTCTCCCATTAGTTGTTTTCCCGCCGGTTAGAATAGAATTTAACGTTAGAAGAGAGTGAAATTCATAGAAGTTATGCTTCAAAATGTCTTATTTGGCACTCTCCAAGCATGAGAGGTTGAGCTTGGTTATGATCGCTGATACTTGTCGTTATTCAGAATTCAGAAATCAGATTGCCATTAGTTGCAAACATTCCAAAACCAATCTTCCCGTTAAAAGGTTTACTTTGACTGAAGTGCGATTTGACTACTAACCATATCCCAGTAGAATCCTGCCGATCCGATATTTTGGAGTTTGCACCAATCATTATTCTTGGGGTTTTGGGTTGAGTTTAACCATTAGCCTTACCAGTCCGTTGGTCAAAAGAAAGATTCCTCTGATGCAGCTTTCAGAAGATCACGGAAATCTCTCAGAAGCTCTTCAACTGATGGTAGTCGCAGCTCATAACAAATATCACGATATGAACAACGGACACAGTGAACGTTTAGAACACAAAAAAGATGACTTGAATAGTGCATGCGTGTGTGTTTGTAGTAAAGGGGTTATTGAATGGTTTGGTAAGTCCAGTTGCCAAGTGAACACACACGTGGGAATTGGATGGTACAACTTGCACAGATTAAAGCCAAACAAGAGGATTGAGCGTGCGTCTCTGAACAAATTCATTCATCATTATCAACTGAACTTCCGCATGCCACGGGTCACTGGGTCACGTGGTATCCACCACCTTCCAATCGCAAGAGCTTGCCTCGGAACTGAGATTTGCAAGTTAAGTTTGGTTTCATTTTGGACTTCCGAACTGTGTTGGCCTTGGACACATAATGAGAATAGGAATCCAACATCTGTTTTACGTCCCAAAACAATTCCTATTTTCTGTAGCCTCCGGTAATTATCACATGACTATTAATGCATGTTACCATTAGATCGTTAAATTCTATTTAGGAAAGCTTCCTGGCTGCTAATATTTCTGATTGATACTTTTCTATTTCATTTTTAATCGGTTATAAACTATCGCTATCTAACATATGATCTCCACCATGTATATGAGGATTCAGATCGTCATTTCTTTTTTTTTCACTTTTATATGTTGAAGCATCAATCTCGTACATAATACAAGTGGTCGAATACAGTATGGTTTGTCGGCACCAAATAAGGTGGTCATGCGTGTCAGTTTACTGTTATACTGGTTTTCTTCATGGGAGTCTGTCCAATTGTTATGTACTAATACAAAACACGTCATAACATACAAGCAGAATCATAAATATCTGAGCGACGTAGAGTTTCAAATTCGACAGCTATGGCGGTATGGTATGGTTAAGCTTAACGTGATAGACATAAAGGTACTAGTTCTATAATACAAAGAATGAGTAATAATGGTCATTTCTATATATCGGCTTATCGTACCTATTGTTACCTTGTATTCTTCTGTTATCTTTATCAACAATAGTTATATACAACACAGTCTTGTCAATACCTAGGCTTTATACATAAACTTGTATAATTTGAACTATAGTGTCTCTCATACATCTTCTGGAAATGCTTTTGAAAATAGAGTATGTTTCAATGTTCCTTGTTATCGGCGCCAGATTACTCAACACTAGCGATCTTGCAAACGACACAGCGTTTGTAGAAGCTGAGTAATTTGGTCTAGGAATTTGTAACAGACGTGCATCATGCAGTTTAGTACGATTTTGTGTTGAGTCAATATTCTCAATTACACTGGTTAATGTGGGGTAGTATAGTAAGCCGCGTGCTCATGAGTGTCATCAGAAGAATATGAAACACTAGTGGAATGGTGTTCCAGGTATTACAAGTCACTGATTAATGTGTAAAATAGTTTGATATGTTGTATATTTAGACAATAATCGATGATAATTTGGACAGGCGTTCGGAAATCACGAATGGTTGACCTTTACTAACACTAGCGATAGCGCATGTATCATTATTATATACCTGTGACTGTATGAATTACGTATACTACCCGCTGCTACCCATGGCGTACTTATACCCGTGCGTCACAGTGTGACGTACGGGGTATATAATCACGTGGCTAGGTAAATTTTCGCCATTTTTAGGTATATAATAATACGGAGACAGGCTGACTGTCTTCGCACGTCAAAATACTTGGTCAAACTAATGATCACATACATCCCTCTGCCTATGGCATTGGGATGTATGTGATCAAAAATTTCACCGCGTATTTTTGACGTACGTAGACAGTAAGCTAGTTTCCGTTTACTACGCGTCGACCTCGAATCATGGTCATTGATCTAAAAATTTATTCCTAGAAATTCCATAATGGGTTTGGAAACGCTTTAAAGAAAGGGTAATGGTTAACTGTGGTCCCCTCCATTTTCAATGGGGACTTCGCAACCCATGGGTAAGAAAGGGGATGGACAAATGGCATAGCAAAAAAGTATAAAGTATTATATGGGCCGTACCTGGTTTTAGTAGGTAGCCTTCGTTTTCCCCTGACGCTATGGTATGGGAAACCCCACGAGACGCCTGTGCCCACTCACCTCCCTCTGGCTATGCACTGACCGTGAAGCCTATTACTCCATCTCACCACGTGACCCTTGAAATGAACATGTCACGCCGTGAGCAACTCGGTGAAAACGTAATAAACTAGGTCAGGTCGCCGCCTGCCATGCCCTCTGTGTGTTCAGCAGGTCACCAGTCTCAACGTTGTAACGGGTTTGCCAAGTTAGTACCTTCAGTCGGGTAGGTTTCTTTATGTTATCTCTTTGCGGTTATGTAGAGTTTTTATTAGTGGGGGGAAGAGTACTCCTTGATAAAAATACATTCCTTTCGTGTATCCAGAGTGGGAACCCAACTTTGCAAAGATATTATTATACCATCTGGGAGATACTAGCTGAAACATATCGTGAAGGCGTTTGTCTTAATCCTGGTAGACTTAACTTAAAAAACATCAATCGTTCATTATTTGGAATATATGTATATATCACTATGTCCGTTGTTGGCACTGGCATAATTGGCTTGGCCAGTTGCAGCCGGGTGGACAGCGATGGACTACGGGCCAATGGCAAAGAGAAAAAGGAAACAAATATAAGAAACACTTCTCATCTTTTTTTCAACGTCCATGCCCGTCGCGGGCCCTAAGGAGGACACGCTCCACTGCGCTCCTCGAAACGCCTTCATTAAAACATCAAAGGTCGTCATTTGGCAGGCCTCGTTGAAGTCTCGTTGACCAGAAGAGTGGAGCGATTGGACAATGTCTCAGGCCGGTCAATCAGGGGCATTCAGTCACAGGCGGTCAAGAACAAAGAGAACAAGCCCGGCGCCCCTCTCCCCGGGCCCTTCACGCACACACAACAACATACGGCCCCTGGAGCAGCACCCTTTCTGCACGCTTTAAGGCGCCAGAGATATTTGCCCCGCGCGGGCAGATGCCAGCAAGTCGTGTGGCTCCCTCATGTGGCAGATCTGAGCGTCTTCCCCGAGGTAACCGTCAAGGAAAAGGGAGGCGGAGGCCAGGGAGGGGCAGTTGGGTGAAGGGGGTCATTGGTTGCGAGGCCAAATACCAAACACAAAACACCAACCACTCCAGGGCATGCAGGGAAGCAGTACCCGCCATCTCCCACCCATGATGACAGGGACTGAGGGTGGGGGGGGGGGTGGAGGATGAGAAAGGGAGGGGTGGTCTGAAGGTGGCATATAGTAAAGTGTATACGAAGCAAGGTGAGGTTGGCAGGGGATGACACAGAGACAGAGGTCAAGGAGTTGCCTGACAAAAGAGTTGCTCACGAAAGGAGAAGAAAGAGAGCCTAAGGCTTCAGTACCTAAAAGGTCAGTGAGTGTGGGCGTCTTCGTCGACGGTTGATCAATCTTATGATGACAGGGACACAACTAGTGTACCTTGAAGAGGTGTGATGGCTGATGTGAACGTTTACTTAACTTGATTAGTGATGCTGCAACTATTCATTACTATGATCGAACCAACAATTCACTTTGGTGAGCATAGCAGGAGATTAAACAACAGAGGATCATTTGAGACTAACCGGGCGTTTACACTAGACGATTATATTTGCGATTCCTGAAGTTTGCACCATCTGACGACTTTCAGCCGTAAAGGGCTAGAAATCGTCTAGTGTATACGCAAAGGGCCTTGGGACTGCGAAGGGTATGATTATGTCGGATTATATGTAATTCCGCACCACCTGCCAACTATTCAACATGCTCTGATGCCGGCCACTGTTTCAATCCACTTATAAATGCGGGCTGTCCGTTAGGCGGGGTTTTACTGTAATAGTAAACATGGTATTATCATCAATTTAGAGGTGGTATTAGTCCTGAATTTACAAGCATGACAAAAAGTCACTTACTGCTTAGACGCATCTCTATACCCCCACACCACTTATAAACAGACCCTTTATATCCCCACCTTCTGTTTTAGGTTTTTTACTATCAAAATTGGCAAAAATATATTTGGTGCATTCGCGTGAAATTTATTCGCTGGAGCATTACCGCTGGCGTATTCTCTGGATGGACAATGTGAGGGCACCATGTTTGAGAACTGAAGGCATTTAACAGAGACCAGTCTTCTAGTTGTAATGAATGATAGGGCGTTGAATTTCTCGGATTGCCGTATCCTTTTCACCCATTTTATCATTTAATTTGGAAACTGGACCAGAAAACCATTCAACAAATAGTGTAATATTCCTTACATCATAAAATTGTATTAATTATTAGGGACATCAATAGTAACAGCTGGCTGGAGTAATCCAATTGGCAATGAAATAGGCTTACAACAATGTAAACAATGTCGTTTCTTTCTCGAGTTATAAAAACACACATTAATTAGGGCTGCTCCTTATCCACGAGTAATTGGAGCTCAAGTCTTTATTACCCTCTCATGCGCGATTCCTCTTGCCCCTTGCCCTTCTCATCTTCGCCATTGTACAGTAGCTTGATATGAGTATACGGGACTTACATACATCAAACCGCTGGCCTGGCAAGGCTTATATTTCCCCTTGCCTACAGGCCTGCCCTCTGCATGTGAGGCGCCCATATATGTATCTCAGTATCTTTGTGACGAGCTCCAGCAGAGGAGGGCATTCATGACGTATTGCAAAGTTCCCTTTGTGTCTATACGTAATTCAGCACAGACTCTGGGCATGTGCATGATATTGCATCTCGCATTATTTACCGCCTGGGGACTGGAAGGGCTTTGTCTGTATCATAGAGGGCGAGGACAGTTCCATATGTCAGATACAGAGACTACTTTATGGCTGGCATGACTGCCATCTATAGTGGCCATCACCGCTCCCGGCGTTCAGTAAGACTGCACGACACACAGGGTGCATGTATGTTTACAGATTTGTATATGTGTGATGGTGTCTATATTGTGTATGTATACCTGTATTTGTATAGTATATGTGTATTTACTAAAGTCTCTAATTTGTTTTCGACCATACAACTTCTACCATCAAGATATTTCTCTTCAGTAAGTTACTGGGCTTTAAGAGCAATATCAAAGTAATTATCCAAACAATAAATCCAAAGCAGAGAAACGCCGTATCTCATTATTTAAATTCTAGCTATCCCTCCCCTATCTATAACCCATTCTCCACTGTCCAACGTTGGTGGTGGCCAACGACTGCACTTCGATGTCTAAATATGGCCGGGAGTGTTGTGTATGCCTTGTTTCTGTCGCATTTGACAGGTCCATACTTGTAAACGGTATAGTCCTCCAAACCCTGTGACTATCACTGATGATTTCAAACCCCTTTGATTTTGTGGTAGGGTAAAGAAGACGGTGGGATGTGGCCTCATTGCATAACCTATGCACATTTAATCGGTGAGCACTTCCGTGCAGGTCTGTTTCCATTTACCGACCTGGCGTCAGTCGTCTAGTGGAAAAAGGCATTATCACACATCACCCCTATACCGAGTTCCCTGTTCCATGAGATAGTACGACCGTTCTGATAAGTGGGATCCACGTACCTCATAGGCCGTTTGTCTGAGATAAATCCTGCTGAGATTCAGTACTGGAATACAATCTCCTCGTGTGAATGACAGAGTTCCGTTTTGCTGAGACGACTTTTTTCCCTTGCAATTGTCAGCAACAATCGCCCCTAACAAGGAACAGAATCTCATGAGATTTTGACTTTAACATATTTAAAATTTAGAGGGTCATTTTGGTGAGACATATGTATTTCACACATTCTCCCCCAATATGTGAGTCTCAGTGGTCCCAAATAACACCAAATCACATGGATAAGTACCCTCAGTCTGCGACTGTGAACCCGGTGTACCCTGTGTAGGGATGTAGGGGTTAAGTCTTCCCATGTGAATTGAATCCGCCATGTCACCCTGAGACTGTAGAACACCCCAATCAGTGAAACTTTGTACCCAGCTGGAAATAGTAGCCGTCTGGTGCAAAGGTACACTAGTCTCAGGTCCATTTGTCCCATTGTGTGAATCCCACACTAGGTGTAGACCTGGGGTCATAAATTAGCTGGGACGCGGGATGCAGGCGTACTGAGATTACTGGTCCGACGATGGTAATTCCACTCCACGTAGGCCTGGTATTGTAGAGCTGGCAAATTACCTTTTTCTTATTTGAAGCCATCAGGAGTCCTGATTGCTGATGTAACCACATTTAATGGTGGGATATCTACAGGCTGGATAACGTGCAAATGAATTTGCATTTTTCGGCGGCGGGGGGCGGCGGGGATGGCCATTCTTTTTTTTTTTTACATAAACGCCAAACATATATAACATGTACACAACTGGTGTATATATGTTGCGCAGAGGATATTTCCTCTCGTATACACCTGTTGTGAAATACAGCCAACACGCGTCTGTATGCAAAAGGAAACAGTCTTGTACACGCCTCATATGCTGGTGTGAAATATTGGCGTATACATCAGAAATAATATCAAGAGACGTCACGAGTTTGAGTCTGAGTTTATTTATGCCACGCATTTTGTTGGCTCCATAATTTCACGAGTCAAAGACGAGTGACATTACGGAGACAACAAAATGAGTGGCATAAATAAACTCAATCTCAAACGAGTGGCATCTAGATTTTATCCTACCCCGTTTCCATATTTTTTCAGTATCAGAAAGTAGTGGCATAAACAACACTTTATGTCACGGGTAGTGACATAAACAAATCCCATGTCAAGCCTATGGCCTTTTTTATTAGGGGTAGGATAAAGTCGATTTACAGCCGATACATGCACTTCCGCTATGGCGTATATAGGAATAAACTGGTGGTTTTCGCGCAGTGGAGTCCTCCATAAGGCCACGGTACACCCCTCTCATAAGATCTCACACTCTCTAAGTGGTATCATGTACGGTATGCTCTATGGTAGAAGAATTCTTAACAAACTAGGCTTAGAGCCTTGCAGGAATACTATGTACTTGGCACCCTAGTGGCTTTATTTGGACTGGAATACAGAATACCACTTAGAGCGTGTGAGATCTTATGAGAGGGGTGCACCGCCGGCGACCGCTACACTAATAATGTAGATAAACAAAATGATTCTATAATACCTCTTCTCGGTATTGTAACTGTGGAGACTGTGATAACAATGAAATGCCTATATCTACCCAGTTTCTGTTCCACCCTGGAAGGTACAGAAGTAGGTGTTTTTCCAGTGGGTCTAGTCTAATCCGTATGGGATTAGTCATAATTAGGTGCGAATGGACGCCTCAGTTGATTACCATACGATTTGAATATCGGCTCTACAAACGCATGGGGAAAAGAAGCAATCGGATAAGTCTTCCAAATGAATGGAGGAATCTTACCCATACTTCATTCTGTGTAGATATATCTGTATTGCCATATCGATATGCACTTCCAACGGGCATTCAATCGTGCAATGAATCTCCAAGGAGTCCTTCATATCATAGGTGGGAGGTTGCTTTGATAAGATATGAGTTTCTAATTATCGAATTTAGTACAGTATGTACGCCGAAATGAGACCATAGCGAAACGGTAAGAAATACTTACAAAGAGAAGCTGTTGAGATGTGACGTGATACACAAGTTCTAAGTGGTCTAAAAGCTACTTGTATGACAGAAATGTAAGAAATATTTCGGATAAAAGGGGGCTTGCTAGAGATGGAAGGTGGTGATAAAGCGCAATGTATGATTACCTGCACCTGGCTTTTGCTGAAGGTAGATCTGCATTCTATTTCTGGTGCCTGCATTTCAGGCTTCAAAATTCCCTTCATAACATAGCTGTACAGACAGTCGGACGAGCACCAACATGAAAACAAAATTGTTTAACATTTAGAATAATATTTTCTTTATAGTTAAAGTTAGCACCAACATAAACGTAATGCCTCCATCATCTGCAGTGCTCATATACACAATATGTTAAATATTTTGTACTGAATATCAGTTCGTAAAATGAATGCCGTGTTGGAAATAGAAGGTGACAATACATGGCTTCAGTTTCAATTGGAACAACATATAATCTATTCGGATCAAATCCCTATGATGGCTAGGACATTAAACCTCTCCATCATTTTGTAATAACCTTTTCAGATATATCAACTGTATACATGACTATGAATATGTCCTTTTTTCATGTATGCTTTATACAGACCGTAGAGGTCCATACAGAGTTCTGATTTCTAAAATTGAGTACGGGATGGTTTTACAGCTTACTGAAACAAACAACTAGTTCAACATGAACTCAGATCATGTTGACGTTTATTAACAACACTTCAATATGCGTGCTGTGTCACCCTCGGGTAATACACATCCTGGCCAAATCGGGTAATATGTAATGCATTTTGTTATCATTCCCATTGTCAGGGAGCAAGATCATGACCAATCTTTTAAAAAGTTATTATTTCGATTTGAAACAAAATTATGTTCTTCCTGTAAGAAGAACATAACACAGATAACGCCATGTCAGATCAATCTCGTTGCTTGGTGTGTATATTCATATTGCCCTTGTTGCCGCCCCCCTGTGGGCCACTCGGGTGCGTGGAGTGAGCAGCTCGCTGTGTATTGGGGTCAGAGCACGCGGGCGACAAGCACAGAGCTGCTCAGGTCAATCGGACTCGACCGACAATCACAGCCCGAGTGCTGCCGAGATCGATGTCGACAAGGGTTCGGACACCTCGTCGGAAGCCGGGCTTGGGTCGACGGGAGACCGGCCAAGCGGGGGCAGACCACACGGGTCCCATATCTTTGTCCCCAGACGAGAGCAGGGCACACCCCTGGCAAAGTACACGTGATCAAGGTAAAAGGAAGTCCGCGCGAGAAGGCACTTGCAAGGATCATTTGCCTAAGTAGGTTTCTGGTAGAGATCAATGGGTCACATGTTTTGCCGGACCCAGGGAGAAAGAGGGTGTGGACGGGTGTCAGGTGGTGGTCGTGATGGCCGTGGGGTAGGGCTACAGAGAAATGGGGTTTAGTTTATAGAGCGGTTTCATATTGAGGTGCATAACCCTTCCAGGGCTACCAATCAAGTGTTTAAAAGACACATCACTTCAATGATTTAGTCGGGTGAGAGATATTCTAACCGAGAAGGTCAATTATGACATTATTCAATCATTTATTTCATCATCATATTGATTATTCCTTATAGATACTTCAATTTAAACAGTGCACTGTGAGATGTATAAGGCATATGGTTAAAATCCTACCAAATGAAGATATATGTTACTCACTTCCTTTAGATCGTTATGAACAACATAAGGGGTTTTATCAATACAGCGGTCATAAGGCCACCGTAAATGTAAATACTTTGCTGCCGAGTCCTATTATTTGTAACAAAACATTTTTTTGCTATATATACTCCCATAGACTACATGTTTCACCTTTCACTACGATGGCATAGAAGACAGTGGTCTAATTCAAAACAAGCTTTTCCAAATCATAATTTTGTGCACCCCTTTAAAATGGATGTTCTTGACTTAAGTAACCAATAGCAAACAGAATATATTGTCTGAGTGGAAATGATTAAGAGGCAACAAGGGCCACGCGCAGTATTAGAAATGGGGTAGTTCAGAGAAATTTATTTTGGCAATACACGTGACATTAAAACCTCCAATACAACCTTACGCTTTCTAAAAGCTGTTGTTAGTGAATTCATTAAGTAGCAATGAAATGGACGCCAATTGTCCTTTATTGAAATTTTATTTCCACTCCTATTATCATTATCTTACATGAAAATGTCACTGAGGTGTTGGGCTCGTGAATGACATTCAACAATCTTTGTTCATTTATTTTCAGGTGAGTCCAACATACCGATACAGAGTGTGCACTGATGCAGAGGTAAAGTCACAAGTTCGGCAAGGTCTGCTGAAATATGAATTCTTACAAACAAGAGTGAATACTATGGCTGAAAAATGGCGCAATACGAGAAACTTTGGGAATCAAACTTTCTCAAAACATTATGTTTATTCGTATTTTATCATAGAAGACATGCATGATCGTTATTTATGAATCAATCAGACCATTCAGGCAAATGTCGAGATGTCGAATTTATCAATGGATGCATAGTATTTAGCCATTCCCGATGATGTGTATACCTTTCTAAAGACCAAGTATCTTCCACCTGATTTACCTCTTTTACGAAATTGGTATTGGGACAGTTGAGTGACCGTTTGGAGTGTGGGAGGAAAGTACTTGGTTATATAGCTGTCTGGTTCGAAATGCTCCCACGAGTGCGGAATTCGAAGCCTCACAACTGCTACATAAGTTAATACCTCCTACATTAAACACCGTCATTGCAGTTTGCCATTGGTCCTTCCTGATCTCTCCTTTCAACAAGGCATTGCCCGGGGTATCTACCTGCTCGTCATTTGGCCGCTTTGGTTGGACGACATCCATATTTTCATCATCGCGTCATCCATTCACATCTAACCTCTTCATTCTGTCTGCTAGAGGCATCTAAATCAACTAGGTTTCCGCCCACTGCTCTCAGGACATGCGTGGACGTATGTGTGTGGAGGGGGCGGGATGAAGACAGGAAGACCCTCTGGCGGCGTCTAGGAGAGTTAGGTCAGCCCCTCGAGGCTATAAGCACTGACCTTCCCGAGCCCACCACTGCTGCCCTCCTGTGGCCAAGACGCGCTGATAGGAGAGCGCACTCTTTGATCAGTGCGCATTGTCACACTACAGACGTGGGTGGTGCGGCGGTTGGCGCGTAACAATCGCCCAACTCGTTTGCCCACAGAATAGGGGGAGATGAGAGAGTGAGTGATTCGACACCTTGAGTGTGGAGCCCGGGGGGAGGGGAGCCTAGCGTTCGCTCCCCTTTATCTCCCCCACATCCCGCCTACCTTCCACTGCTATGTTATTCTGGCCACTTCCTTCTTCCGCTGCCATTGCCCAGAACGAGATTATGGCTCCCGATCGCCGATCACGTGATACCCTCAGCCAATCACATCCGAATTCCCCATTTACTTGATGACCTCGGCTAGTGTCGAAGCAAAGTTCAACCTTAACATGTCTACCGCCATCGGGTTTTGTTTGTGTGTCACTGCTAAGGCGTCTTATGGAGAAGGTCATTGAATACCATAGTATATGTATTGATAAAATAATGTTTACTTTAACCTGAGACTACTTACTAATCACACTTTATCCCGCGCAGTAATATGGAGAAACCAAACAAGAGTTAGTCGTGTTGTTGTTTATCGCACAACGGCAAGATCGCGTATTACTGCACGAGGCTAAGCCAAGAGCAGTAAATTACGCGATCTTACTGGAGTGCGATGAACAATAACATGACTAACTCGAGTTTGGTTTAGAATTTATCCTACCCCGCCCGTTTAAATCACTTCTACATTAACAAATTACGTCATTTGTCAAGTGTATCCCACTAGAGCGATATATTTCATTTTTCTGAACTCCAGACCGAATACAGTGACCCAATGTTAAGCCTATGGTGTTTTTTATTAGGGGTAGGATAAATACTGAATGCTATTTTCCATGTCTGAAATCTATGATTCTTTAATTCTCGTCATATACAAAGACCAATCAGACATTTCAATTTCTTGATGTAATACTGCAATGCACTGTTTAAGAGATTCTGTTCTTGGCTGATCTATTTGCATAAATAATTTGGCCCTCGTAACGACGTTAATGTGATATCATAATATCCAAATTCAGATTGTTTAGGTTCAATTCAACTCTTGGTAAAGTTTCGGGGAAGTGTAGAGATAATGTCAAAGTTTGTCTGTGCACAGTTATACATCTCACGTGGGGAGAATGATCGTCAAAAAGGTTCGAACCGATTCCTACTCCACTGAACGATTCCCCTGAAATGCTGAGGCTATTTTCCGATTATTTATTAATTTCATGGTGTTAATCATTTTTTTGCACTGACTGATCCCCTTTGAAGGAAAACTAAAGTGATCACAAAAGTAAACACGAATGTAATAACACCGCACGTCAGAGCTGAACAATAACAGTGGCTCCATTCCATGTTTGCCCGCAATCCATAAATGGCTTATTCCAAGATGCGGCGAGTAAATTTACCTTTTGGCGACCCAATCTGTCCGCACGAATGAATAGATAATGAGTCGTCTCTGGCCAAAAACTCCACCTGGCTCGGACCCAACGCCCAACATGGCGCCGACCACAGACCGTCCCAGAAACAAGCAGAATACTGAGCAGATCTCCGGGGGTGGGGAGCCTCTCATTTAGTAAATTAGTCTGAGCCTTCACTGAGAGCATGAGCGAGAAACGCATAATTTGGGAGTGTGCCGAGGGGAAGCCCGGGCCAGGTATCAAATGCACATGGTCATCGGCCAAGAGGGGAGGATTCAGTGATGTTATGGTTCATTTATTCACTGAATAAAATCGTGTGATCAACGGGTATCATGATTTTACCCCGCTCAACTTAAACAACTATGCAGCATTATTGTCTGAATGTGGCATTTATTAAGGTCCCATGAAATCTGTGTTCCGAAGGGAAATATTCTGGGGTAAAAGGTGTGAACTACACGAGGCTCAAGTATATTAGTCCCTACGTGTGAATCCCGTTTTTGACCACATAATTGACCAAACATTCTCTATTCCCTCACTCAAATAACTAAGCGCATGCGACAAAAAAAAGTACTTTAATTTCGGCACTTGGGACACATACAAATGATTGTGAGAGGCAAAAATCCCAGATCAGTGCAACGTCAAGCACAAGATGGAAAAAACGACGGTGCTGTCATCGGGTTTTCGACACCCGGACAACTTCCCGGATGCCCGTGCTTTCTCCAGGGTTGACCGTAAACAGCAAACAAGGCCCCCATGGTCCTATAGCCGCTTTCCTATATCTGCCCACCGTGACGTCACAGTTTCCGCAGTCCTGAGGCGCTGGGAGGGTTCCGCCAGGTGGTGCGAAGGAAGGGGTGGGAGGATGGCCGTGGGTCGCAGGAGAAGAGGGTGGGTTGTCTGGAGGGGAGGGGGTACTGTCATGGTGTTGTCGACCTGCAGGAGGACGGCATTTTCCCACGCCCGGGGCGCCCTCTAGTGGCCGTGACGGGCACGCCCCCTCCCGGCGGACATGCGCACTAGAGTGGCTGCGAAGCACCGTGGATGGGGTCGGAGAAGAGGGGTGGGGGAGAGCTCATAGTAGATGGGTCCCGGGGTTAGAGTAGGGGAAGAGCTGTAGGGGCCTTGAGTGTCTTGAAAGGAATGCAGGTGGGTTAGACTGGATTTAAGTAGGGTATAGGTAGGTTGAAGCAAAGGAAAAATGATTCCGGAGATGGATAGGGGTGTGTGTTAGACGGACAGAGGTTATTAGGTTGTACAGATGACGGGAGATAAGGGCGTCATTTGTACGAGGATAGATGGTATAGTTAGGGTATGGCTTGAGAAGAGATGTAGGTGCATGCCTTTTGGAAAGAGACAGGTAGGCCTTTTTAGGGTAAGTAGCTTGATAAGAATAATAACGAGTAGATTCTATAGGAGGCTGAATAGGAAGTGGGATTTGGTACAGAGTAAGACCCAAAGCTGCTGAATCCTGAGTTGGGGAAGGACGTCAAAGAACTAAAACAGAGCATATTCATTTGGAAATGTGAAAGGAGAGCAGGTAGAAATTCCGAAGATGAAACAAGAAGGATACTGATCCAAGAAATGGAAGGTGACAATAAAATCAATGCCATTCAAGTTGGACTTGTTTGGAAGGTGAGAGTGATTGTAGCAGTAGACGTGAGGTTTGGATGGTGGGGGTGAAGGGCAGCATGCTCTACTAGCAGAGATGGCCAGTGAAGGTGAGGAGATGATGGAAGAGAGAAGCAACAAGCACAATGATGCGAACTGTGATAGGAGCTCAATGGTGAATTGGCCAAACAGCCGTGAAATGCCTCAATCTTGCAGATACACGCTTCTCTCTAGAGTGTTCTCATAAGAGGTAAGAGAGGGTTTACCTCGTTTGTGAGAAGTATATACACAATATTACCATGATTTCGATCTGAGTAGGTGTAGTTGTAGTCCTTGTAGTTGACGCTACGCAATACTCGTCAACTACGCGGAGAATGTACGGCCACACAGATCAAAATTATGGTAATGTTGTATTTATTACTCACTTATTTTTAGATTTAAGCAATACATATGATCGTTAGAAAACCTTTCAACGTAATTAAGAAGTTATGTTTGGGACTACTTTCATCTCAAAAATCCGTATCCTCCTAGGAGGGTACGGAGCTCCGTATCCTCCTCAGTAGTGATCTGTAATCTCCATAGGCTTAGTATGGAGACTCCGTATCAGGTGGGTAATAAAGGTTAGGTGTCGGCAGATTGCGAATGCAGTTGGAATTGGTTCATGTGGTTGGTTAATTCTATAGCAAAGGCATGTTGGAAGACCTCACTATCTGGAATATGGATGGCAGTCATGCAGTGTAGCACTACACAAAACAGTTGCCTGTTTGCGTTCTGCACTATAGGCCTTCCAATCTGCATTTCAGCAATCTATTGACTGATTCAATATGTTGCTGTAGGAGAGTTGTTGTCTGATGATAGTATCGATTTTGCCCATTTTGATACCGAATTATTTTAGTATTTTTACTAATAACGATGTGTTACAAAGTCAAACACATTCACTTCTCACTACTACACCACTGTCAGTCAGTAACCGCAATAGACAGTATGCCCACCGCTAACAAACCCACCACATCCTCCTCCACATCACCACCAATCCACCACAGCCACGTCCAAATTGGGAATGACTTCTCTAGTTTAGGGGCATTAGGGAACCTCCGGGTAGACCTGGGAGCATTGGCTCGAAGGTAGGCGAACGCCCCCAGGCCCGGCAGTGAGGCCCCTCGGAGATTAGCTTGGTGACAGTGCCCTGTTAGAGTAATGGACCTGCCTGTCCCTTCTGCCAAGCACAGCCTCACACTCCACAAGTAACCACCAACCAAGTTACTGGCCTTGTGGTAGTTTTTTATCTACTGTTGTCGGGTTTCTACTTTACTAACAGCGGGAGTTGTGCGGGTGTGCGTGGTGTGAGTGGATTATTTAGAGATTTTGTCTGATGATTTAAGATTTCCACTCTTTCATAAAACCGAGAGTAGGCCTTTATCAGTTGGGCATACGTATCCGATGAAATATTGCTGCCAACGAACTCCCTGAAAAGAGGATTCCTGTGGTTATATTCTGGTGACAAGCACCCAGCCTCTTACAAGCAACAAGTACAGAGACATTATTGAGATATTACTCGCACACGTGAAGGTCAAGAGCAATAAATACATAGGAAGCCCAAGCTGCAAAACCCTGCTAAGTATCAATAACTTTGTACCACGTATGAAATCTTTAGCTCAGTTACAATGTTATCAAATACATTCTTTCAGCCACGGATTCATGGATTGCATAAGCTGATTGAGTGGTGCCACATTGCATAATCTGTCGTAATCAGATGATCTGTAGTCGCCACCTCGTTTGGCGTTTACACTAGACGACTTCTAGCCTTTCACTGCTGAAAGTCATCTAGTGGTGCTAAATCCAAGAATCGCCGCCCATAATCATCTAATGTAAACGCCGGGTAATATTTTCCTTAAACTAAATACCCACATAGTAAATTAAAATGAATACTAAAAGTATTCTCTTCTCTCGTGTCCTAAGCAGAAGCTTCCACAGCCGTATACATCTGACTATTCATCTGTCCCTTCCTCCCACACACCCATAAGTCACACGTAGACACACACCTCCCAGCCACACTTCACCTCCCTTATCCCGCCCTTCCTCCTGACCTGCACAGGCGGCCGCTGGTGTCCTGCATGCACCTGATATCCATGCCTGAACAGCCGGCAACAAGCGACCCTTCCAATCTGCCTAAGTGTGGACCGCAGTCAATTGTTTCTGGCTCACCAGACGTCGCTACAGGTGGCAGGGCGGCCGCCCCGTTTCGGGCCAAGCCCCATTGAACAAATCCTTTCGATTTTGAAGGCTGTTAATTGAATCTGACCACACGTTGCACTGAATGCCAAGTTGACGTGACCGCGGGCAGTCTCCAACTGGCATTGCTCGCAGTGTGATCTTTCGTTCTCTCTATATCGGCCTGTGTGTGATGTATATTTGACAGATGCACAAACTTACCAATGGGACTTGAAACATCCTTCGAATATCAAGGCAATGTGGTATTTGAGAATGTCTTTAGGCCAAGGAATATACAATGTACCTAGGTCTGCTACACAGACTCAAATGCAAGTTATTCAGAAACGCCATACAGACCGATTTTAGCCTATGGTTTTGACTCAACCTATTATCTTATACATTTTGGGACATATATATCTTGAGCCAATTTTTCATCAAAAGCTACAAGTAAGGATAAGATGATAAAATAAATGGAAGCAAGGAACGTGAAAATTAGCAACGAACTTGTTTTAGAGATGTTCTTGGCAATTTATCATCTCTCTTTAAAGGTTAATATGCCAGGGAATGGGGAACTCGATATGCCAAAGTATTAGAGGACTAGAACTCGCCATTGTTTGATTGCAGTATGTCGCTCACTCTTATATCAATATATTGTATTATTTTGTCATGTTGTTATACTATATACCTCACTTTACACTGAGGCCAAAAGGTCTCTTCCTGTCAATCCGGTAATTGGCCGAGTATGAAAACCAGTTGATCATTCTGTACTGAGCTTGACCAGTATAAATAAATGTTTTAGATTATAAAAAATGAAGTATCCTTATCTGATATTCGACACCAATATGACAATGTCATAATTGTTGTCTTTGCGAAAGGTCACTTCGTTTATTTCAGTTCTCGAACTTTTATGTTGATCAAGATTTCGGATATTTACCTCTGCCTTATATAATCCAAAGCTATATTCAATAAGAATACTGAAAGCTAAAAACCAAAAGGCAAGCTACTTCAAGAATGACAGAGATAATTCCATTGCCATTACCAAATTGCCCGGCAGAAAAAGTCACCGAATTGTCCGAATCGCCGCTCATCAAATGAGTCAGTTCATGTCATCTTTTGAGGTTTTTTAGTCAAATTTCATTTGACTTCTTTTTGTACCCGCCATGAGGGACCTTTCCCGTGTGAGCGTCCATACTGCCTCCTGGTGTGAACACCGCAAACCCACTGCCTAGTTTTCTCACGCGTCTGATTCCGGTTCCGGTAGCTCTGCGGGCGTGCGCAGTCAATACCTGCCACTAGAGGTTACCTTCGGGGTTCTAACTACGACACATCACAGATTGTGCAGCAGATAGGCCCCGCCCCTTTGAAGCCATATTTGGGTAAGTCATTCCCATTGGGCTGCGACTCGTTTCTGCAAGGTTATGAGGGGTTTCCCCATGATGGCAACTGTGTTTGACATTTCACCCGCCATCCCACCTACACCGTTAGGCATGCTGTTCTCCTCATGTATTATGCATATCCAGGGCCCTGATTTCTTTTTGTAGTTATTCTGTCCTGCCCCGCCCCGGAATGTGATTTCTGGGGGAGGTCTCGACGTAAAGACGTGCACAGTCGACAGCAGACTGAAAGATTCACCAATCCGTCGTGCCCCTGCCTGACATTGACGTAGTCATCAGTAAATGTTTGATGACGATTTCTGCAGGCGGCTGCAGATCGTCCTTCCGTCTTCCCGCCGGTAGATGGTGTGGGACGGCCTACGTTGACGTCTCGGTCGTGTGGGAGTAAAGGTGCTTCAGTTAACACAGATAATGACTGCCTTGTACCTCCAGTGTGAGTTCATGCCTTAAGGTCAGTGGCTTACCAGGCCGGTGACCTCAACCCTTTATGGCGGTTGACACTTTTCCGATTCCATATGCATTAATAGGAGATTTCCCATATTTCATTGTAACTCATAGGGCCCAGAGGTAGGAATGTGCATCATCATATGACGATGCTAATACTATCTCCTGTTTCTTCCATAATTAATTCCATAACTTAGCAGCAGAATTATTTTTCATGCCAGCAATTTTTATTTCGGTACATATTACATCAAAGTACTCAGTACATGCATCATGATAATGCAGTAGCTTCTGTATAGGATGAATAATTTGGTCGGGCAGTTATGTTATACAAGGACCAGTATCAAAACTTTTACAACATCAAGGACTTATTGTTACACAGAGGAAACCACATTGGCAATACTCTTTCAAAGAAGTTGCACTATTTTGGTGATCTCAACGTCCTTATCATAATGAGAGGTCGACAGAGGGAAGAAATGAGGGGTTGAGCTGGAGATTATGGAATTATTACATATCTATGAAGACGAGTATAATTCAGGCTGTAGTCCCAGTTTTAGAAGTTACAAACATCATGCCAGTATCATGTACATGTATTAGCAGCAGAATTAACATACTTCAATACTTATCTTTCTTGATATCTAAAAATGGGTAATTCTATAAATTATGTTGTTTCTATCGTATAAATGGTATATTTCTAGAGTGATGCCTTTACCATTTCCTTGAATTTTCCATAGTTTATCTACAATGCGCCCGATCAATGGTCTAGTTTTGTGTGCACTAAAGTTGAGGGAGCAAATAGCATTACCAGCACCGCTCATCCCTTGTTACCTGTAATAGATACACTGGTGTCATTGCCATGAAATAAAGATTTCCTTTTAGTCTTTAGGGATCAATTAATTCTTGCAGTGGGTATTTCCCTCACACTGTCGGTTCTCATTTCAGAATTAATTTTTAAAGAGATTTTAACTACTTAGGAAATTGATATCAAAAGGCCACACCAGAATGGCCCATCAATTATCAAAGAGTGAACCCCTCATGTTTATACTATTATACTATTATGTCAATAACTGTTTTTGCCGATATTTCATTTCGTTTGATGTGAATGTTACAATAAAAATGTAAGGATAGCAACTACCAAAAGGGTTTGTAAATAACCTGACCGTACCATTCATAATTCATAAACGTCTGAAAAGTCTAGATCGATTCTTACAGTTCCGGTTGAAATTGAGAAAAGGAAAAGATAAGAGAATATGATACCCAGAATAGGGATTATCTGTAGTGTATGATGCATAAGGCTGCATTTATTCATTGACCAATAGTTCTCCAACATGATACTATGTATGTAGGGGGTTTCAGTTTGCATAGGCCACAGAACCCGCATGTCTTCCTCTATATTCAGATCTAACTGTAGATCGATTTCCCCTATCTCATCAATAACCTAATATGGATTTGTATCAGGGGAATTATGGTTTTCAGGTATTTCCATGTGAAGGAGGCTTATTTCAAGATTATTCATTTAATCCAAGGGACTTTGCTATCATTTTGTTTTTTTTCTTCTTATTTGCTGAACACGTAGGGCTGCTCACATCCTTGTCAGCTTCCCTTTAATTAAACTCTAACCTAGATATCGGAAATCACCAGAAATCTGCTTGTTAGTGGCCGGAATAGTTTTTAACGACACTTCCAAGATGGCGGAAATCTTACTTCCGGTTCGGCTGAAGTTTGGCGGAAGATCGAGGCGCCAGAAGGAGATGCAACCAAGACGAGACCGAGAGACGAGAAAAGTGGAAGGACTGATTGAAAAATCAACACTTCTCATCTATATTCCGACAAGACACCGAATCAATAGTCGAGCAAGTGCTCGCTTCTGTCTGTTGGTGTAGTGGGCGGGGTGCGTATTGAAATGGGTGGCAGGGGTGAAAAGGGACAGGATGCGGTATAGGGCAGAATTCTAGAGGTAGATTTTCGAGATAAAGAGTTGGTGATTATTCAAACTAACGTCTGCTGTCTGTATTCGTGAGGATCCGTGAGTTGCACTTTGTATGCGTGTTTTATCAGAGCCTCGACTCGCTATAACAGGAGCTTTCTGGTTCGCGGAATTTCTCACTACATCTACCTATGCGTCTGTATCTATAAGGTTGTGAAGGTAATAGATGGTCATCATTTTTTCTACGCCCGTTGGATTGAGTTAGTTAAGTCTTGTAACATATCTATAACAAATACAAAAACCCCAATTGTAACCTTTTGTAAAATGGATGTGAGTTTGATCAATTCAATGACCAAGACGTAGATTCCTTTAAAATAAACTGCTCGAAAGCTTAAAAGCAAGTGTATCTTAGAAATTAACGTGCAATCTTATAGGGGGAATGTTATTGTCTAATATCACCAAGCGGGTCGTAACGGGTCCGTTATACGTGTCCATTATGGTTCTTGTCACACTATAGAAGTGTAAAGAATCATGTTACGAAGAGTCAGAGACATACGTTTAATTGATGAAGTATTTATTCCTTGACATCTCGCCCGCCCTTTTTTTATATGTGCTGATAAGAGTTGTACGTGTGGGTGGTGCTTGGGTTAATCTTTTATCAGAGATCTCATTGATCCGCGTGTCGGATGGCCCCTGTCTAATCTCTTTGAGAGCCCTGTCCACCAGGCCCCCTTGTCTAGGGCTTTCCTTCTTCCCTTGTGCCAGTAGCAAGGGCACGTCTTAGGTTTCCCGGCATCCTCTGCGCGCCCGGCGTCCACTCGTGTCGTCCATGTCAGGCGAGAGGTGGCGCTGCGGCGCGGTAATGTACAACTTCTGTCCTGCGCAGTGGACACGGGTTTGCTTAGCGTGTGAGGGCGGGCCAGCTTGAGGGCGGGCAGAGAGGCCCGTGTGCTCTCGATGAGCTTGGTCGGCTTGGTGAGGGCGCAGGCAGGCAGAAGGGGGAGGATGTTCGTGAGGGAGGAGGGGGGAAGGTGTCCATTACACTAACTCACCCGGCGCCAGTTTCCATCAATTGTCCCCTTTTACTTCCGGCCGGCTCGGGGGCGCACAGCCGGAAATCGTGCACGGCCAGCATGTCGCAAAAACGAGCTTGTCATGGCGCATGCGTGCATGCCGATTGGTGCGATTTCCGAATCGACGTCTGTTTGCGCATGGGCAAAATGGTTGATCGTTTGACGAGAAGATTAGAGGGTTGGCAAAACGGTGGGGGAGGAGAGATGGAATTAATGAGAGAATGACACATGGATGCTGAAAGCTATAATTCGCGAGTGCGCAAACATAGAAAGGTCACTCCGATATAGCAATGAAGAATTCTGCCCATGGGAGTTAGCCGTCTTTGCTATATGTGATGTTGAGGATGATTGATTCTGATGACAATCCCGCACCAAATCTGTGTGTCCACAAACAGGACCGTCGTCAATAGCGATCTGTTCTCCTATTGGTCTAATCTCATCCAAGGAGAGATTTGGTCGTAACATGTTGACAGAATCCATTTAATACAGTCCCAGCCCTGAGTCTCTATATTTGGTTTAATTATCTCTGCTCGCGCATGCGCGCAGTCTGCATAATTGGCGCCGTTCTCAGAGTCTGCGAGCATTTACATTCTAAACAAAGAAAAGACTTGATTGCGAAGTCAAATAACCCGACGGGACGCTAGTCTTTCTGCAATTACTATGCCGCTGTCAATATGATTATGTCGCCATATTTAAATACTAGAATAGCAGAGAAAAGTGTTTCTGTCCTAAAAAGAGAAGAAGCTAATACTCCCTTGCTCTTTGTTGTGGCATCGCTTTGTAAATATAGCTCGATGGCGGGCCTCCTCAAAGACCACACATCTGTAATTGTCTTCGCCTCATGCTTAATAGGGGCAGATCATATTGCCACTTGAAAAGGCAGTCTAGATCGCCAATGTAGTTAGACTGGCACTATCTGTGGCTTATCGAACTGTTTTGGCAGTTCAATAATTCTAAGATAAGTCTATTCCAATAGGTCTATAGGAGAAACAGTGGCTTAGGGGATTAATAAAAAGGGAATAATAGTGCATGCACATGTATATGAGAGGTATGAATATATCGATATAGATAGAAAAGAATAAAGAAGATAGCACCTTATTTATGTATAGTATCATCTATGCAGGAAGAAACCTGTCATGGACTGAATGGATCGGAAATATAGACAATTTTAGTAGGAGCAACTGGAATGGAGAGGAAAGCGAAGGGGAAATAGTAGACTCTGTTTTATATGTCAGACTACTGATAAGAAAATTACGATGGAAAATTCGATAAGTGATTACAGCATGGATGAATGTATAGGGTACTGAATAAATGGAACGAATTATAGGAAACCGTCATAAACAAGAAGTCTCCAATCTAACCATAGATGTTCGCGGTCATTCCAATATAGAATAAGATACAACCAGACAGGCAGACCTCTTGACAGATAGCCAAACCCCCAACCAAGTCAGTAGACAGAGGGTTGTCCTGACAGACAGGCATGTCAGGACAGGGTTCAGACGTATGGAGCGGCAATATCGGGCAGACTGTGCCCATCTATCCCCCTTGCAGGCCGTCGACAAGGCACCCGAATGACGAAGTAGCCTGCAGCTAGCAACAGTCCAAGTACCAGCGCCCGGCTTGTCGTGGCGCCCCCTGGAGGCGTAGGCGAGCAGGCTGCTGGTGCCCGGCGACCATACATCGTGCCGAAGAGGCGCGGCGCTGATACGCCGAGGCCCAGCGGGGCCACCGCCATTAGACCCGGGAAAATAACTCCAATGTTTCCGAAAATGATGGAGGGTTATCCTGAGAACGTGGGGCATTAACCCTTATAGCTTTACACCTTGTGCCGGTATATACCTATACGTAGGGTATAGTATACTATAGGAGGCACTAGAGGCTATTTTCGGTTAGTTCGCAAAAAATACTTTAAAAGTCGATGAATTCACAGATGATGGAAAATATAAGACTTTGCTTATTACATCAATCAACACAGAATAATGTCATAACAATGTCTGTCCTTTAACTAACTCTTTAAACCACATTCAAGGAGTATTCTGAATCAAAGCAGCAATACATGTGTACACATGTGTTAAATCATAAAGGATAAATTAAGGCCCGGCGTCGACCTACTACGATAGAATCGCAGACCTCCCGATATGGCACCGATACAAGATGTCAAAATCGGTGCCATATCGGGAAGGTGCAAAATCGTAGACATATGTCTAGACATGCCAATCGACCACGCATTGTATGGGTTTTTTATCGGTGTCTAATCGCAGAACATGGTCAACTAACACGATATTAGGTAACCTTCCAACGCGATCTTGACTTTTTATCGGGAGGTGCATCGTAGACCATATCGTCGCCATATCGTAGTAGGTGGACGCCGGGCCTAACAATAGAATAAATCAATATCCACTTAGTAAGTCCATACATGTCAATCCAACGTTAAAATACTCTGCCTATCCCCGTGACCTGAAATACCTGCTTCAAACGTATTAATATATTAGTAGGATGGGTTAGAGAGACGTTAATACAGAAAAGTGTGGTTTTTTTTAGATAAGCCACCATATGGGATCAGGTTGATAGAGATATTCATCCAAATCATCATTATGCATGTGCTCGGCTATATTCAAAGTCGGTCAGTCTTGTAAAATGCCGTCTCCTACGGGACATCTTTTTGTTGGAACAAGAAACAAATGGATAAAATGCAGGTCACTTATAAAAACTACGGAGTTCTTTATTGTGTAAGATCGACGATTTATTTGATCTGATGGACAATGAAGAATCCCTCGTAGTCCCAGTTAAAAAAGATAAAATTTCAGTATTGAAAATCGGGGTTTAGTCTTCTGTCCAGACGATTTGGAAAGCTCTAGAGTGTGAACGGATGATTATATTGGATTGATCATTCAATAGAAGCTTCTTAAGGGTGAGGTTGTTATTTGCTGATATCCACTATTATCATTTATTCCCACAATAATGGCAACACCATACAAGATGCTCACAGGCTATGATATCGGGGATATTGACGCAACCAGTCTAGATATGATAGTAACATACAGGTCAAAAGTGTATAACCTATCATTCACCATACCAAGTTCGGTGATTTATGTATGATGAATTAGACCCTAATGAAAATCATTATAAAAACAGAATAAGCATAGCTACAAACTTTATATGATGGCTTCCATACAGTCCGAAAAGTGTTTTGAAACTCATGCTAATATGATCCAAGGAATCCTTTCAATGTAATTTCATATCCCTCAAGTACACGACCGAAGAGCACCAAGTGCTGTTCATTCTATTACTGAGGCACCAGCTCTGATACTCTTTGGTGACAAGACCGGTCAATGGCTGGGTTGATAATATTTTTAATCCCCGTTCTTTCCCTGTTTAACCTCTATCATTCCATCATAGGAGGCGGCGTGGAAGAGCAGAGGCGGGGGAGGGGGCGGGGGCGGTGACTGTGAAAGCTCAGACGAGGCGTGGTCAGGATGTTGGGTTTGATTAGTACCATTCTGAAGGTGTTTGCTTGCCGGTGATTGGCAATCTTTAGGTTAACGCAGTCACCACCGCTGTGGCGCCCTCTTAACGCAAACATCTACACTAAACCGGAAGTGCGCGCCCGGCGGTCTGTACCCCCCATGTGACGGGCGCCATCTTAGATCTGACAGGAAGTCTGATTGGATGCGTCTTGTGGGACCCTTGTTCGGCCCTCTTTGACTGGAGATTTCCTGACGCCGTTTCTGTATTGAGATGATTGCGTTTGGACCAGGAAATGTTGCATTTCTGGGAGTCGTCCCGGAGAGCTCCTCGAAGATGAATGAAACCTGTATAATCCGTGGCCTTTATAGTCGTCTCTTATTGCAATACGGATCAGGTCCACCCTGAAACGTGATCCAATCAGCGTTAACCATACTTTTTACACTTTTTTTTATATTCAGTAGCACATATCACATGATTGTTACCTGTTCGGTTTTTAAATCATTCATTTGTATGAACTCGAGCTTCATAACCTCAGTTGTTAACAGCACATGATTTCTGAGTACATATAGACTCTACTTTCGCACATCGACTAGGTTACTGATGTCTAAGAATAATTGGTTTAATATGCCGAATAAAATGAGGCCTGGTCTGTTTGTGTGGCCATTATTCGTTAGATGTTTGCTACCGAAGTCGATTGGTGGTACGACTTCCGACTTCTAACGTCACTACCCTTGTGGTCGATATTTGACCTTGTTCATAGCCAGAACCTAGAAGTCAACATACAAACATTGTTGAGAATTCAATGACTATTTTGTTACACCGTTACGAGTCTATTGAATGTACTATAATACAAATATTGGCATACTACTTATCTAATCAATTCTCTGAGAAAAGAGTTTTCGAAATAAACAGTCTTGAATCTTGAATCACTATTGTTCCTATAGAGAAACGCATTCAGGTTATCGGATGGAAGTCCGTACCGTGTTTGTTTACTCACGTTTATTTATGAGCCCAAGTCTATAAGTTTGACAATTTTCACAACTATCATAAATCTCCAGATATTAATAATCATTGAACATCCTTCCTGAAAATGACGACGTCAGGCAGCAATCCAAAGTTGTGTGGGACGAAGCTTCATAGTTCAATGTTTTATTCAATGTACATTGTATTTCGGAAATACCACAAACTTAGCAGAAGTTGGCAATAAGGCTCTTGGCATAATACGTATATAAAACTGTAGCCACCACCAGATTGATAACCTATCGTTTATGTGCATTCACCCATTGTGATATACGTTTTTATGAAGGATATTATGCTTTTGTATTAAAATCCACAAATGTTTCGTTTTTGCAGAGTGAAACATCCGTGAAAAGGGCCAACCCAAATGGAGGTACACTTGCCGCCCCGCCACCTCCGCCTCCTCGTCGGCTTAACAGCAGTTACCATCCGCCGGTAAGTACTTTGTCTGGCATTACGCATTGCATCTGATATCAGTCAAGTGTTTTCCTTTCTTTTTTCCAATTTACTATTGATCAGATTCATTCGATATTGTTTTCGTATCCGTAGCCTGTTGTGTCGATGGACAAAAGATTTATGAATATGTCCTTTTCTTGTCTTTTGTTGAAAGGTGTTATGATTGGTGATTACACAAAAAAGGGAGATGGGGTGGATGAAACTAAGTCCCACTTTCTTAACTTGTGTGGTGTGAATAGGAAAAACACTTGAACCAGTTTTCAAGAATACAGACAAGACTCCACATACCTTCTAAATACCCGTTTTTAAGAATCGTTGAAATGTGTGCGAAGGAAGGTGCTACTTAGCGGGTACATATGCCTGTGATTGTGTTATTATCCAATCACTCAGCCCCGTCCTCAATATTATCACCAAGTGTACCGTCGACAGTGCAGTGAATCAGCAGATCTGTACGCTGACCGTTCCTTTTTTACAAGTTTCATTCACGTCATGATTGATCATAGCAAGGGATGATAATGTTATCACGCCTACAGGTTGTTACCAGGATTACTTTTTGATGGGACTAATTCTCCACTCGTAGAAGGATGGCCTGCCCAAAGGCACACTGCTGTAATCCACTCAGCCACTCTAATCTCAAGTGTTTTAAAGGGAAGGGCTTCCCTTTTAAAACGCACTTATGTGCTCATTTCGCCGTCGAACGTGTCATGAATGGTGTTAGGTTGGCAGGGCGGTGATGTTAATGCTTTACTTCACCCCCCTCTTGATGCATCAATGGCATTGGGTTGAGAAAAAGGACATGCCAAAATAAAATGGAGAGGGATCTTGTTTCGAATCACTGCTGAAGTATCAAAATAAAATGCAAATCTACATAACCCATTATTCAACCTAGTTTAATGTCAGAAATGACGGCTGGAAAAAGGGTGGACAAGAACAGTTATACCCATGTAGTTGTGAGATGCATTGGCTTTGAGTTGGTTCTTGTGAAAAGTCCAAAATATAAGCAGTGCCCTAAGCGTGCAGCATTATTATTTATGACGGGGTGGATGGGTGAAACATAGTCGTACCGGTTAGATTTTGAAGAAATATAGGCAAGCCCGGCAAGTGTGGCGGCCCGGTATAAATCCTTCAGCCACAACCAGATGGTCTGCCATCGTTGTAGCATGTTATTTATTCTTCACATGCTGAGTTCAAAATGTTTTCCAAAATCTTACTTTGTGCAACAGGGACATACTAGATACTCATCTGAAAGGATTATTAGGTTACATATTGTCTATAGTTCATCTATAGAACATCTGTCCAAATACCCTTCATTAGATTCATTTCCATCACTTCTCTGTTGCTACCCTATAACAGATTGTTGGTAAATGTTAACTGATATTGTTTTATTCAGCAACAGCTGTATGTAAACGCCAGAGATATTCAGAGAATGTTAAAGGAGGTACGTATTGAAGACCCCGATGAAGAATCACCTTTGACAACAATGATTGTCGTCTGCATGCAGAAAACTATCTAAAAGGTCAAATAAAAGCTTTCTGAATATACTATACAGTAAGCGGTGGCAGGGATTGTTTCTTAGCTTTCACAATGCTTGAAGATGATGGATAATCTCAGGGATGTATTCAAACCCCTACTTCCTTTCTGAATGAGACATTAATATGGGATATTTCAGCGCTTGAGAGTTAGGGTAGTCAAGCATGCAATGACAACACAACAGGGATTTCTGTGGGGCAAGAAATACAGACATAAAAACTAGGAGACTGGCGTCAGCCCCAGCTCATTTACAAAACCTGAATAATTGATCATGATCTGCTGACAGGAAGGTGTCATAGTCACGGTGTGTGTACTCAGGAGGTTGTGATTTAAGCAAGACTAAAAAAGTAAATAAACCTATTCTGTGAAGTTTTTTGCGTTGTTTCTATACAGAGCAGGAAAGGTCTACGAGTACAACCAGCAAATAAATAGGTGATGTTTTTGTGTTCAACCCTTTGTGTATGAGTAGCACAAAAATGGTCTATACCACAACGCAACAGGACAATGCCCTATGGCGCTCTCCAAAATAGACAAAGAAAGAGGCTGGAATTGAATGAATCCTGTACATTAAAGTAAGGATATTGTCGTATCCCGGTATACCTTCTACATATCCTTTTTAAAGGCGGTTCGGTTAACCTGTAAATACATTTTTGAAATCTTGAATATATTGACAACAGTCTACATCTACATGCCTGTTGTTTAATGACTGAATCTGTCTTGCACATGATCTTTTCTGCCTTATAACAAATCACAAGGCGATTGACGGTGAAGCCCGAAGCCTGAGCCAGCTGTAGAAAATAGATGGGACGATGGTGGTGATGGAGAGTCCCTAATGCCGGAGACACACCAAGCGAGAAACGGCAGCGATCTCCTGAATTGCCAACGATCTCCTGAATTGCCAACGATAGAAAATGGCATTGATGTGAGATATTACTTTATAGTGTCACCTCCCACCGATGATTCAGTGTCTGAGAAACAATAATCAGGTGAAATATGTAACACTAGTTCACATACATGCCATTTTGTGTTGGTGATTCCGGAAATCGCTGAGTTTCTCGCATATTATCTCTGGCTTAATGCAGCGTGTGAGAGCTATTGAAAGAACAACTGCCAATGTCCGCAGGCCTGCTTCTCGTTTATTTTGGTGGTTTCCTTCTGCTCTCTGAGAGCTGCACTTACGTACATATTCCCAACCCCGCTGCGCATCAACTCACAGCCCCAGATAGTGCCTCCATTTGGCAAAATAATACGAAAACACCCTAAGGGAAGGTGGATTCCTAGAGAAAAGTGAATTAATTTCTGGAGGATATCGGCTGATTGAGTGTGCGACAGGAAGGGAATGAGGGATGGGGAAAGTTGCGGCTACGGATGCAATGCCTAAAGGGTGTGATGTTGAATGTGTATAAATATTAAATGTTAGTTTCCGCTGCTTGCGGATGGAGCAGGGGTATTACATGGTCGAAATACACAGAAGAGAGTGTGATTATTTTGTATTTGTTTAGATATGAAGAAGTATATTAATTTGAAATAATCAGAGATGAATTTAGATAATCATCTTATTTCATTGTCTTGTTATGAAGTAGATGTATTTATATTGATACAGTTAATCCCCGCTGTAACTAAAAAAACAATCTACGATGTGAGAATGATGAAGTTGGCCAGTTGAGTCGTTCTCAAGCAAACTTGCCATTTCTTTCCCGTTGTCTTGATTGAATACAACCTTATAGTAAGCGCATCCCATGATCGGATGCTAAGAAAAGACCGCTCCGTTTGGATTTTTCTTAAATTCTGCTGGCGTTGGCAAGGGAGAAAGCGTGAGATGGAAAATGGAGGTGGGAGGGGGAGGCTTTATTCGCAGGAGGGTGTGGGTGTGGACATTGATAGATTGCGGCGGGGTCGGAATAGGGTGTTGACCTAGACGTGGCAAGGGCGGAGCTGGACCCCGGTCTCCGGCGATGCCCTGCGGTGGAGACGGTGGAAGGAGCGCGGCGGTCCTGAGGTATGTTGAGATAAGGGAAAGGACATTTCACGCATCACTCCTCCGTTTCTCTTGCCATTCCACACCGCCTCTCACCAGCCAATCCTGACAAAGATTGAGGAAGGTGTTTGAGATTACGAGGCCCTGAGACAATGGCTGACTACAGTCTGCTCACGTCCTGTGGCCCACGGGCAAGAGCAGGCAGGCGTGCGGGATGGGGGTGGGCAAGCAGCTCAAGCCGAAGTGAGCTGCTCATGGTATGCTCATAGGACTTATCAAATCCTAAAAGTTCACTTTGAGTTCCACGACCTGATACATATCCACAACGCCGAGAGGCCTAGTAGTGAATCACTGCCAAACCACCAACACCTCGCTTCTTCCATCCCTCCCGCAACCCACCATATTCCCTTAGTTCCAACCCCATCCAACGTCAGTGTTCCAACCCGGGATGTAGAGGCAAGGTGACCCCCCCCCCCCCCCCTCCCCACCCCCTAACACCACCACCACCATCACCACCTACCCGCCCGCCCGCTGGCTAGTCGCTCCTGATTAGGGGTTAGCACCGCGGCGAATAGCAGGATGGCTGGTCCTGGTGGCCAAATAATAGCCAATCAGAGCGTAGGAATGCATTTGCTCCGGTGGCCGTTAGGCGAGTCGCCGAATGACAATGATTGTGTGCACCGTGCAAACTCCATGTGCCGCCCAACATGTGGGGACTAAACGTCGTTATGGATGTCTAGGCAGAGACTTGGTAATGAGGTATAAGTCTATGGGGAGCATTTTCCTCTCCTATAGTAGCTCTGTACATTCATTTGTGTGCCGGGTGCCCGAGACCATTAAATAATGTCTCATTTTCGATCGGGGTTGCCTGCCTCAGGGCTTTACTATTACGGGTCGTTATATTCATACTTGCAGCATATATACTGTCGACTGTGCTTCTCGGAAATAGCACATCCACTTTGTAGTAGTGCATTTTTTGTGGGGTTATTCTTATATTCTAACGCTAATCTTCAATAAAGATTCAAACGGCAGCAAGGTAAATTCATATTGGAATCACATTCTACAAAAAGGAGGTTCCTTTTGTAAATACGTTTGCCAAAAGGACGTTAAATGGTTAATTCAGTAGCATTTTGCCAAATTATGCAAAATGCATAATTTATCTTTTTATCTAGCGTGTTAGCATCCCACTGACTCTTAGTGAATTACATTTACAACACACAAGATATTATTTGAATCAATTGATATAATGTCTCAGTATTGTTACAGGTGTAGCTTTATGGTGTCCGGGAGCTTTTCAGAATGAATAAAGTCCTTGTTATTATCAGCACATTAGTTTTAGATCGTTTATGTTCCCCTAAAGACTCTGTTTAGAATAGAAACCTTTCACAAAATCAATTCTCCTAGCCCTTATATTGTGTGCAACGAGTTTTATAAGAATGCACTATCTGGAAGAAATGGCACTGTCAAAAACTGAACCTTTCAAGACCAAACCTTGTAAAACGGAAAAGGACGGCATTTGAACGAGAGGACAGGGGATTAAATGAAATACCAGACGGACATAAACACAGGAAAGAAATCTAGAAGAAGACTGCATTAAGACAATTTCCTGAAGCGGTGGCAATTCAGACTGAAAATGTGATTAATTCATGATGACCTAAAACCTAAATTAAGAATAAAAAGGTCAGTTCGAAATAGGTATTGCTTCTCGATGATTGACATCCCTGCAGAGTAGCTACTTCTGCTCTCCTTTCAGACATGTAGCTTCAATGAAAATAAATGCGCTATTATCTTTTTAGTTCTTTAATCTGGCAGGACCCATTATCACCTCCTCTGGGGCCAATCCTTCAGCGTTGAAAGAAATGGAGCATTTAATTTGTAATTTTTGGCGAAAGCTACAGTGATATAAGCATTTAACTCAACTGAAATAACTGTCACAGACACACTGAAGATGTAGACACAACTCTTTGTAGTGATTATCCGGTGTTATGGTTCTGCTTTGGCAGGTTCCGTTAACATTACGAGAAAGTATTAAAAAAATGCTTAATTATGTTTTACAGCATTAAAGAGATTTATTTCAACAGAGTAGCAATATTGAAATGCTGGCAAATTCAATTTGATATTTTTGATTCTATATCTAGTTCAGAATTTATGTATGAAAGAAATATAAAATCTGAACTCGTAATAGATCTCAAGTAGCAATCATTTTTTCGCTATAGATATTACTCAGTGCTGCTTCGTGATATCATACAAATACAGCTGACGCCATATGAACAATCATATGAAATTCTGTGACGTTTCTTGTTATCATTCTGACCAGATCATCTGACCACTACCTTCGCTCTATTCCTTTCCTGTCGTCTCTATTCCCATCAACTTAATATCTTTCAACCGTTTCCATACTACAGACACCCTCTATCGTACATACATCTGTACCACCACACACCTACCCCCCCCCCCCCCACACACACACACACACACACACACACACGGCTCCAGACCACCACCCCTACCTCCTCCTTATTGCCCCTGCTGCCCTAAGACTTCATTACCTCACAAGGGGGTCGTCCCACGGTGCATCTGTGCCGCCCTCTGACGAGTACCTCATCATACTAAAACCTCGCTCTCCAAGCCGACCTGGCCTCACGTCCCTCTTTGCTCCAGCATAAACACATGGGCCAGGGCAGGTGCTTGGAGAGGGAGTGTAGCGCCCGTTCTGGTCGATAGGGGACACCTTGGTAACGGGTGGTTAATACCAGAGGGCGCCATCTGCTCAGAGCGACTCGGGCCGCGAGTATTGCCACCAGGTGGGGAATGGCAACATTAAATCTGACCATACGTTTCATGGGCTTTGTTTCCTTAGGTTTCGATTCTCTTTGCTGTTTGTGGCTATGGGCAGCAGGGTTCTAATGACAGAACATTGTCCCAGAGAGTTTCTTAGAACACGTGCCTGATTTTGTTTGAGGGCATTATTATTTTGCCCGAGACGGTAATTTTACCCACAAAGATAAAGAATTTCTTATTATTTTCTTTTTAGAGTATTCTATCATGTAGAATAACTGGATCTTTCTTTGTTTTCTTTTTGCATGCACCCGAAGGCAATAAAATGAATTTTGCCAGTCAATGAATGCATTTTAGATGTAAACCCAACTCCCTCTACCTCATCTCTTAGCAAATCGTCTATATTATTTACGATTTTAAATGTCTAGACTATTTTCCAGTAGGTCCCGGCGCTGTTCTAGCTTCAAATAGACAACATTAGTATTGATCAACGTTTGGCAATATTATATTATCATTTTCCAGACAACGAATAAAACAAGGACTTTGAATGCTTCAAAAGACATTTACAGTAACAGTTAGTTGACACTAGATATATACTATGCAGTATACGGAGACCATGCAGTTCAAATATATGGGTTAGGAAATTAGTTTGCAGAAACCTGGAGCGGACAAAAATATGCGGCGCGCGCAAAAAGAAGAATGATTTTAATAGATGTGGACATAGATGAATTTTTATTGAATAAACTCTTGTATATTAGTACTTCATTTGACAGTAATGTTTTATCATTTCAGGGTACTTCACCAGCAAAACAGCCGCCGAATCAGACGACCGTACCGGGGACTAAGGGTATGGGCAGCCCGCGGGGTCTCTCCCGGACCACAGTGGTCAGTCTGAGTGTACTGACCGTGGTATCCCTCGTCTACGCCTCCTGCAATAACCAGCCACGCGTCACTATGATTGTCTTCATCCCGCCCACGTTCGACCTCAGTAAGTAAATCTCTATATGCGCATTGTCATTTTTATTCAGAATCTCGATAATCATCCACTGGGTATTCCATACGGGTTTAGGTCAATGGGCGTTTGTTCTATAAGGTTTTAGGTGAGAGAGAGTAGTATAAGAAAAATAACCATAAACTCTGGCGCACTGTTTGGGGCCATTTTCAAGGATCAGGCACAGATGCTGATGAAATTCATTGTTTCAGCACACTTGTAATCTCATATATTAAATAAACTTACGAGTATTATAACCAAAAGGTGTAATCAGACAATAATATGACTATAAATAGACTTAATACTGAGAGATAATGTCGCTCTAAAAGTCGGGACCAGCAGTGGAAAACCGAATTCAGTTATTGGTTAGGCAAAGTAGGGGTGATCAGTAAATCAATTTCGTTCACTTAATAAATACATAAATATATCTATTGTTGGAATTATTTTAGAGACACCCTTTTCAGAAAGTTCATTGAATCTATTATTAATCGCTTCAACAAGTTCAGTTTCTGGGACTAGAATGCAATAAATTGAAATATATTTAAATATAGTGTGTAAATACCACAATTTACGTCATTTTGGCGCTACGACAGCGTCACTTATGGTGGTGAAATGAATTCTTCGATTACACCGTACTATAACTATTATCTTTCGTGTTTATGATTCAGTGTGGTTTTACAAATTTTATCGATTTGTACTGGTTAGAAATCGAAAAGTAATCATTAGTGAAAGATTACTTTGTGCAGAACTAATTTTGTGAAATAGAAAAATGATGATATGAAGGTATCATATGGGAGTAGACCAAATAGAATAAATACAATGCATAGTTGGTTAATCCTGTTGTTACATTTTCCCTTATTTTCCTCGTGTATGTCCTCTTTTCCTAGACCGTATTATCAAAGCTGCTTATCTATTTGGTACCAACTCATTCACGCATACGTGGAACGGGAATTGAGTTATTAAATGAGAAACATAAATCGGTGAGGCGTTGTTCAGGTTAAGCTAGGTACCAGTAATCACCCATTTATACGAACAGCATTAAGGGCTTCTTAGCAAGGGATAGAAGCCGGGAGGGAGGGGAGAGACAGAAAGATGTACGGTCAGAGAAAGAGGGATACCACATCTCCCAATCTCCTTTTACTGCAAGCCTACCAACACAGCCTAGGGCCTAATTATCTACCACTGACAATTAGCCGATGACACTTATAGATTGGGTCGTCGATTTGCGCTGAATTCCAATTAGGTTATCGACAGTCTCCTCCCCGAGGCTTGGATAAGACGCGCATTGTTTATACTACGCATCCGTCCATTTATCACCATTTCTTTCCACGTTGCCTCCTCCGGGGCTTGTCAATGAAGGGCACTGGGGAGGCCTATAGGGGCGTGCGGTGTACAGCGGTCGTGGAATTAGATTACTGCAAATCACAGGCAATTAGACAGCGGCTCCGGCGAAACTCAGCCTTGTTTCTATACAGTTACCCACCTACAATGAACTACTCCCGTCGGCACATCTTTTAGGCATAGAAGTGAAGAGCCGATGAGCAGGTCTTTGTATCTACTGGTGACGGGGAGTGACGCCCACACACAGGCTTCTGGAATGGTTTGTTTCTATTATCTCACCCCTGGTACTTTTTCCCTATAGACTTAATATTGGGAACCCGTACTCAACACCCATGAAGTATTTAGAAGAAGTACTCAATAAGGGATGTTGTCACAAATGTTAGCCAATTAGTCAGTGATAATGGTGAGATCTGATCTGAACCGCGCTCGATCCACAGCCATTCAAACTATGCCATTCATATTAGTTTGCTAGACATTCTCACTCGGCCTCATATCCGGCCCTAGCTGGAAGCCACAAATGCTACAAAATATAATCTGTGTGGTATTTACGACCATGATTACAATTCCCTTGTTTTTCTTGGTTGGTAGTCTATGGGAATGGATGTATTTAGGTGCCGTGGTCATAGAAGCAATCAGTGGTAAAACGATAAATTCCAACGAATGAGGACAGTATGACAGTTATCAACAAATTACGTGCGGTCCACTCTGCTTCATTCGGGCTGTCTTGGCAGTTATCATCTCTTCTAAAATAATGCCGACAGTGACTTATTATTTGCATTGATAAAATTATCCCACCGGCTGTTTACAAAGTAGTGAGATACAAATTAATTCTAAGTTTATGATATCTGTTGTTTTGTTATCAAGCGCAATAAAATTCGGAAAGTTCTACACATTATTTTGTCAAATTAGTCCTGTGTCATAATATATACATAGGGTTTTTTTACGTTGGACATTATACGGGAAAGAATTTCCTGTCTCTACCTTCTTCCTTTCCCCCTGCCCCAAACAGTATAGCGGGTATTCCCCACTGATTAAATTGGTAATATGAGGAAATGTACTTACTGTTGGCGAATTGATGTCATGCGGCATCGCAACATATTTCCCGGACAAAAGACTACAAACGTCATCAATACCCGCACAGTGACTACGTTTCCTTATTGTCATACCTATGTGGCTGAACGTCTGTGGCTGAACGTCTGCTTGGGGTGCATAGGTTGAATGTAGCAAAATGCAAAACTTATATTTGGAAGCCCTATATCTATTACACTTGGCCCTGGAGCCTACTGAAGATAGGATTGCCCTAAACTCTAGTCGAAACCTCCAGATTAAATACAAATCTAAAAAAAAGTGAAGAAGCACCGTGCGGGAAGGCAGAAAAAAATACATGTTTGTGTAAGTATGTAATTAGCTGTTCAGGCCAAGGTCATTCTAAGGTTATTTGAAGGTCAGTGAAAGTTCTAACGGCCACGTTTATTCATTAAGACATGCCCAAGGCTACTGTTGTTGTAGAAATGAAGTCTGGGTGAGGACTACTGAAAAATGTATAAGAGTTGATGGATGGCATTTCATTCTGACGGTAAACGCTTTCCATTGGAGTGTGAAAAAAACTCCATAGACCAAGAACACAGTCTCTTTTTGTTCTCCAGTGTTCTCTGTATTACATATTTATTGTCTGTCTGGAAATAATCCTGCAGTGTTACATCCAAAATGGATTATATTGTATTTACTTTTCCCCCTTGGTTACGACGGTTTCAAAAAGCTGTCCCATTATTACGTCTGAGATTGGAACAGTGGCATCGTTGATATTTACCACACATGAACACAATTCTACGATTCTATGATAAATATGGAAACAAAAATATATGATAGCCTCAATTATTGAGATTGGGGTAGGCAACAATAAGATTACTGCATTGAAATTAGCGTGTTTAAAGAAGATAAAATTGCATGTTCGATCTACTGAATAGAATATCATAAATGTGGGAAATCCGTGTGATGCTGCTCAGACATTAAAATTCTTCCTCGTTCTTTTTCCAATTGCAATCTCGAAATAATACATTCGACAGCAGTTGATAAGCGATATCTCCAAGAATTGCACATGCAAGGCCTACTTGATTGCAAAATATGCATAGCAACGAGTACGTTATGCATAAGAGAGGCGAATCATACATGTGGACATCGTTACACATCTTTTTAATTAGTTCTAGTTTTCGGCGCTAGGTGCCAGCTCAGTGCAGCCATATGCATCGCCTTAGCTCAGTAGCTTACACACAGAGTCAGAATTTGGGGGTAGGGGTACACCTCATTGCTAAGATATTCAGATAATATGCATAGGTTGAATGTAGCAAAATGCGACTCAACGATTCTCATAAAGTGATACTATTCTTGATAGTTTTAAATGATGCAATGTATTTAGAATAAATACAAATCAACAGTTTCCAAGGTCGGCTTTGATGATTGGCTTCATTAATGATGCAGCAGTCCAGCGTTTCGGCAGTGAAGTTGCCTTTTTCAAGTATATACCTTTCATGACAAGGTGTTCTGAGGTGCATTAATGAGCATCCTAGGCCCGTGGTAGTAACTGGCAGTAACTGCATTATTTCAGAGCGAAACACAATAACCTTTCAAGTTCAGATTATCCATAGATGGATAGATGGATCACATCAGATTATCAGTTGGTATAATATAACATAGGGCACAAAAGTACTGAACGGTAACATCAAAATTAAGATTAATAAATAATGTTATAAATTACTTGCTATATGTGACATTTTATACACAACTTGATATATAAAAAGGGGGAATATCAATATGGTCTATCATGGTCTCTCTTCATATTGCTTTCCCTATCAAACTGCGCTCTTGGTCGATGACTACATCTTGATGATAAAGATCAATGAGTATGGCTGTGGAGGGAATGTGAATTAAACGATAAGTCTAGGGTGGGTCGTTTACTACAGTGTGTTTTAGTAAACACACAGTACGTGTTTTAAATGATACTACTTGCTGGGTTCTCTATAGTATCTATTATACGTATAGCAGAACAAGAAGTACTATTTCAGGCCCTTCATTCAAGTCAGTATAATTACATTCCATTGTTATGTTTCTATTATTCAAATAAAATAAATACCCCTGGGCCTACCGTGGCCAGGGGAAATGATGGTATATCTAAATAAGTAATATGGGGAGGGATACTCGCCGTTAACTCACTGCTAAAATATGTCTACTCATCACGAGGGTGGGGAGGGAATGAAAGTAAACCTTGATACACACGTACTCACATTCCACGATATTTTCTGTTTTAACGAATACGTAGGCACAGTGCTGTCCCCTGGATGTTATGTATGGAACTTGACATACATAGGTTCGGATTGAATCCAGTAGGGGGCACCACTGTCACTGCATGTCTTATCACTGTGGCAGATGTCCGACAATGCCCTAGTAACCCGTTACATGGACAATCCATATCAAATACCAAAGGTAAATATATCCGATGGGATTAAGGTAATTAAGTAAAACAGACGACTTAACTATTGAACTATATTAAGTGACGAGAATGATCAAATATCTTATGCAGTGATGGTTGTTAGGTAAAGAGAAATACGACTATTTATCTGACCAACAAACAGAAGAATAACTGAATTAGCTTATTTTAACAGAAGGAATTAGAACTTACAAGGTAGTGGGTAATGCAGTTATCTCTTAGTCTTACATCTTCCTGATTTTAAGGTAGGAAAATTGAGATACAATATTTTTTTACAATTTGTTCCGCCTTGACAGTTTTATATAAAAATGATGTACCGAAAATCAATTCATTTCATTTAGTCAAATATGCGATTCAACGTTGCTGGAAGTACAACACAGAGAATAAATAAAATGAGATCACCGGAAGTTAATTGTGACATGAATGTCTCACCGAATAATACTATAATTAAAGAAAGAATAAAAATCGGTCTTTTGAGTGACGTACAGTTTCTGAGAATGTCAATTTAAGGGGATTACGTTAACGGTGTCCAGACCCCATCGGGAAAGGTCCTCTCACGATTCGTTACACTACTTCCAGCTTATTCATTCATTTATCACATTCGCTTTATTACGTTAATTTGTATTCAATTATTTATTCATTTCGCGCGAATGGGGAACAATGGGTTTCTGATCCAGAATTAAATCAAAGACTTCATTGAGGCGGTTCTATTTCAGCGGGAATGGATGGGTGGTGGGCGGGGGTGGGGCCTGGACAGAGCAAGGGAGCTGGGAAAGAAGACGTTGTGTCCTGGGAAGACGATTGCCAACTGGCGGCTGAAGGGACGAGGCAGCGATGACTGTAGGGGCTGGGAAACGGGGACTGTAGTAGCTGGGGGTAGAGACTGTAGGGACTGGGGAATAGAGACTGTAGGGGCTGGGGAATAGAGACTGTGGTGGCTGGGGAATAGAGACTGTAGTGGCTGGTAATAGGGGCTGTAGGGGCTAGGGGGTTGGGGCTGTAGGGGCTGATTAATAGGGATTGTCGGGCCCGGGAATAGGGACTGAAAAGGCTAAGTAGACGTGGGTGTACGGCGGAGGACCGGAGACGGCAGGGGCTTTTAAAGTGGAGACTGCAAGTTGATAAAGTTCTGGAGACTGGGCAGATGAAGTGTAAGGGAGTTGACTAAGACAAGGACAGTTTTGTAACCGGGAGAGTAGTTACTAAGAAAACAGAAGGGCTGGGGACTGGGCAGAAGAGGAGGCAGGGACGGGATAGGAACGGGTTAGGGTTCGTGGTTCACACACAGTCACACAGACGCACACCCAAATACATATATTTAATGCTTTTAATCACAGCTACAATATTGAGCTAACTTACCACCAGTATTTCGATTTATTCAATATAATTATTTACATTCACACTCTTTGGTGTTCTTACGAGCAGGAAGTATACGGTATTAGTACCCCAGAAGGCTAATATAAGTAAAACCATATCAGGGACTTTCAGCACCTTCGAAGGGTCCCGGGACGGGGTGCATAGTTCGGGTGGTATCGATAAGGAAGGTGAGAGGATGAGGCACCAGGAGGGACAGCGGCGGCGTAGGTGGTGCGGAGGGCTGGAGATGCCGATCCTGGACGACCCTCCAGGGGTCTGCCCTCATTTACCAGCAGATTACCTCCTAACCCAATTAAGCATTGGGATCCCCCCTGGAGTCATCGGATCTCACAGCGCGGCGGCACAGCTGTCAGGCCGCATTGAGGGAGGATCCAAAGCGTCCCTGCGCGTCCCGACTCCCCCTTGACTGCCCCCAGACAGTGCAGTGAGCCCGTATTTAGCCTGTGACGACAATGGGGCACAAAGGGTATACAGGAGGCGGTGAGAGGACATGGTGCAGTGGGATAGGGGCGGAGGCAGGGTGCAGTGTACTATGAGAGTGGCGGGGTGAGAGAATGCAGTGCTGTAGGAGGATGGGGAAGGTGAAAAAGCGATTTGCATATACCTGCAACTGGCAAGGAAAGGCTGGTGGCGGATAAACAACGGCTTGAGGGTTACAACTGACAATCCTAAGACACATCATATATATATATTATTATTACTATTATTTAGATCCACCATAATAACGATCATTTGATCGTTCTTCATTGCCATTAGGCTTTTTGTAATGTAATCTGTATGGGCTATAGAAAAGTGTATGTTTATGCATCGTAGGGAAGAAGGGCCGCGTCCATTGACTACAATGGGTGCTACTCTATGCATGCACGGGGAATTCCTATCCTGGACGCCTGGCCTATGTATTCCCATATCAGGCCAGGTTGGTACTGCCATATTTGTTTCCAGATGCACTGTGGGATAGTGCTATGGGTTTTATCATTCCCAAATTCAAAAGAAAGACGCCCTTTTCCCCTCAACCAATTCGGTTGGTTGGGATATCAGACAATAGAAAAGATACCATAGTTTCTTATTCAATTGCGTCAATTGTTTAGGATTGACAGAAAATAAATGACCGAACTTTAATCTAATTTCACTTAAACTTCTTTACAGACTACATGTATGATATCTGGTGAAAAGTAGTGGTCCTACTGTCTAAAGCTGTCAGTTACTAGGGAAACATTTTGATAATCATATTTTACCTTTGTAAGGATTGACATTAGTTTATTGCCATCTAACTCATTGGGGGTCTTGGGAGAGGAGAGGCTTGATTTCCAAAGTTCAAAGTTGCTTGGAATATCCCTCTACCTGTCCTTTTATTTATTTGGACAGGGAAACAGTCTATGGGAATCCCTTGGGAAACCTGTTTCTCCGATTTCCTCTTATGGCCAAATACTGCCGACGGGAACGCGCTCTTCTTATCCTCAGTAACAATAAAATGAATTGACTCAATCACACCCCCTTCACAGAAGAGCCCCCAGGGTACAATAATAGCCCTTTCGCTGTGTCTTAATGGAGTAAATGTGGCTAGTCTAGGGCAATTAGCTGGCCGCCTGGTCATAGGGATTGACGGGGTCACGTGATAAGGGACTCAAGGGCGAGGAAATATCTAAAGGGCCAAGCCTCTATTATCGCTCAAGGGTACTGGCCAATACGCTACGGCAGCTTGGTGTTTCCGGGGGCCGTTACACTCAGAGGCTAGTCTTGTTCAATTTGTGTATCTAGATCTACCTTCAAACACGACATAATGAGTTAACAGAACTTTGCATTTCATTATTATTTTAACATCAGTGGAGATGCCTATTATCCCCCAACGTTTATCCGTGCCCTTGAATAAACTGAATCTTTCATTAGCTTATGATTTAAAAAAACAATTCTTTCAAAGTCTGCCTACTGGATTGAAAAAAGCGTATCCAATGGAAGACTTTAGCTAAAACTGAAATTAGGAGACCTAATTCAAATTGAATAACGATGCTAAAAATCGTCGAACGCTCGCTTTAAAAAGGACATTTGTATTGGGTTTGGCAGGTATGTGTATACTTGGTGATAAAACATATTTTTGCATGAAGTAGGTTGTGAACAACATAAATATTATCATGATCTTCAAGCGGATATTTATTCTTATTACTAAATTACTAAAAAGATTCGATTTTTTTATTATTTTTTTTAAATTAAAAAAAAATAGACATTTCAATCACCCTGTTTTGGGCGTTCTTCCTTGTACAGTCCGGAAAACATATATACATGAGTATAGAGTGTGTCGATTCGCTTCTGATAGATTAGAAACAAATTGTATGTTCATCATTGACCAAATGAGCTTGGAATTATAAGTAAATAACAATTAAAAGGTTTGGGATATCAGTCTATGGTCGTTTTGTGTAACCCACTTATAGTCAGTTAAATTGCCATTACTGCAACTGCCTGTCTGGATTCCAAACATATCAAGCACCAGTTGGTCCTGAAGTATTTTGGTCCTGGGTGATTGATCAAGGTCAGCTGGGCACGTCTCTAAGACCCTGAGACACTGCCACTCTGTTCCTCTGCCAATATCACAGTGAATACCATGCAGATAGTGAAGGGATAGTTTTTGCAGCCAGCTGGAAGTTTATATGGCCACTCTAACCTTTAGGCATCTTAAATGGCGCTGCGAGCACCCTCTAATAACTGAAGAGGCTACGAGGAATGTTGCTAATAGGTCAGCATAGAGGATGTCTATTTTTACCTAAAACCACATCTCAGTATGCACTATGGGAAATTTATGAGATAGAAACATAAACTCGAGCTACTTGAAAATGACTCAGGCTGGATAGAGCCTTGTCCGACTAACAGGTATCAGAGAACTCATTTCGCCAATAACGTCTTTAACTGATCAAGCATAGATTATGGTGGACTCCTGCCTCAGCCCCAAGAAACCCTGAAGCCATACACAACTCCTAGAATTGCTTCCCCTTGAGGTGCCTGTTTCCATTGGCCGACGAAAATGGCGCCGATTATATGAGTTCCCAGTAAACCTCGTTTCCATTGGCCGATTTTTCTGACCTGGTCTTTTGGGTATCACGACGTCACACGGGTAAATGGAGACCTGCTCACATATTAATTTGGTATATAGTATGTAACAAGGCAATCACTGACGGATTTTCACTGGCAGAATAAAAACGCCTTGATTCGATTTTACTGTAACGATTATTGCACAAAAAATATCACATAGTCACTCGGTCAGCGGTGCTAAATGTCATAATGGGTGGTCACAATCATCAGGATGAAATGCCACATGTCTAATAGCCACAGACAACAATCAGAAAAGGTTCGACAGCCTAAATACTGTACTGGGGTTGAACTATTTCTCATCCCATCAGGATATTAAATTCAGGAAGTTACACTGCGATAATACATTATTCTATTTTGTTATATTTTGAGTTAGCTCTTCAAGGTCCTGCTAGTCCTAATTTAGAAGATTAAAGTTTGTTTCATCTTTTCCCACAGATGCTGTGAAGCTCTATTTCAACGTCATCAATGACAACAATGTTGTCACAAATCAATGGACCCAGAAGAACGGCACCGTCCTCAACATCTTCGGTGAGTAGATTACCTAATATCCATCACAGGTGCTCACACAGACGGTAATCAATGATCATCTCCTCCTCCGGGGGCGATTCGGAAGTTTAAGGGCATTTATTCAATGTGAAAACGGATGATAGGGTCAAGTATCGTCTAACGAGAAGAACATGGATATCGCGCCCAGGTATTGATGATGATTACAGAAACAGTCTGGTTTGAGGCATTTTGTATGAAAACCATGTACATATGTCACGTCTCGAAAAGTTATTGTGCAGTTATAGTTGAAGGGAGGAAAATTTAGTGTGCAATTAATTTCTGTTGCCATTTCTGTATCCTAAATCTACTATCTATGTTAACTTATACCTGAATATTGGCCATGCCGTTCAAGAGTAACCTTTGTGATGTAGCCTTGTGATGGTCAAAGATTATTATCACGAATGAGTACCACCGACCAATTAGTGTACACGATGCACATCATCGTTGGAAACGCCACATATGATAACACTCGGTTCTGATTGAATGACCTTTGCCAATACAAGGCAATGGAGAACTTAAGTAGAGGATAGTCTTTCATTTGGTATAGTGAATTGGCTAATGTTCGACATCCCCATGTGTATATTGCATTATTGCACTAATGCACTTGTAAATTTTGCCCGTCAATGTTCTTTCTCCACGAATTAACCTGTAACAGCCGAAAGGACACAAGGATATAGAAAAGTGAAGGGTTCCTCTCTGTAAATCAAGCATAAAAGGAAATACTTTCATGACGCATCAACCAGAGCAAAAAGCTTCAAGGAATCCATTTTTATTCTCCACGGTGTTAGCTACAACCCGTCATAACGTAGACAGCAATGACTCAGCATTAGTATCCTAGCCTCCCGTGCGGTGTCTCCACCTAGATCTGGGCACGAGCACGCCCCCTGTTCGAGGAACCACGCACTACAGCGGCACGGTATGCCCGTAGGCGTGGGAGTCTGCGATCGAACAGGGAGATCTTGCTATTCTAGAATGAGTCGTCAATATTGTAATTACTGCAAGTGGGTATGCCTACAGGGTGGGGAAAGGTAATGGTTTGTGTCGAGGAGGGGGGGGGGGCTGATAAACGAATAAGATGAACGAATAAAAAAAGGAATGGAAAAAGCAGTAGCATGGAGAAAGCATTGGCTCGGACTAATGCGGGCGAAGGCTGAGCGAGCTAGCGGGATAAAACGCTCGGATTACCACACAGGGAAGCTCGGAGCTGCTCGGAGCTGCTCGGAGCTGCTCGGAGCTGCTCAGGCGCCGACTCCCCTCTTCGTCGTCTCGCTCCGCCCGCAGCGCTATCCACCGTGGAAATCGTTAATTAGAGATTAGATTTGCCGATTAATTAAGCCATGAAGGGGGGTGTGCAGTACTCCCGCGGGGTGTGAGGGTAACCTTTTGTTATCTCAGGGGGTCCTCAGAGCATGAGATTTACCTGGATCAGGTTGTGCGTGCGCATAGCCGACAGAAATGTGGGGGTCTGGGGGAAGTGTTAGCTCCGAGGGCGGGAGTGGGGATTCAGAATGAGTAGCGTGAAGCCATGCCAGCAGATGTTGCATAGGTGTGAAAAGAGAACTGTCATAAAGCTATTTTGGTTTCTCGAACATCTTGATATATATAAGATTCGGACTGTCTCACTGTATACCAGGGGGGTGTTGCATAAACCGGGAACGATAAACCATGTAAATTTTGGTGAAGAACGATAGTACAACGAAAATATAACGTAACTTTTTTCATTGTGTTGCACAAAACACATCGTTGTGTTATCGTTCGTCTGTTGATACAACGAAAGTAACAACGAACGATGAAAGGAAAAGTAGGCAAGGTACCCGTTGGACCCCGGGGAAACCCGGGAAATCCCGCGAAAATCCCCCAATGACGTCATGAAATACCCCATTCTAACAATTCTAACTTTAAAAAGGGAAATTGCTGTTGTGTCATTAATAACAGGGCGATTTTCATAAACAAAACGTCATTAGACAGCTAACAACTAGGCCTATCTGTTGACATATATATACATGATACATAGATACATTGGAGATAGATATATGATATATTGACATGATATACCTGTGTCGGATATTTCGTCAAATGGAGATCCGACCAATCGTCCCACTGACTGATCTTACCACCGACAACCGGGCTGCACCTGAGCTGGGCCTCACCCGCAAACAGATAGGCCTAAGTCTTAGCTTTCTAACGACGTTCTTCTACCGAGTACAAAAACATTCACCCGGGCCGGGATGGGCCGGGCGGGCCGGGGATCGAATCGAACCGGGTTCGGCCGTGCCGGGATAAACCGGGCCCGGGATCAAACCGGGCCCGGGTGCAGGCGGGCCATGCCGGGCCGGGTGCGGCCGGGCCGGGCCGGGCCAGGATCTATTCGGGGATCAAACCGGGGCCGGGATCAAACCGGGCCCGGGATCGAACCGGGCCCGGGATCGAACCGGGCCCGGGATCGAACCGGGCCCGGGATCGAACCGGGCCCGGGTGCGGCTGGGCCGGGTGCGGCCGGGATCAAACCGGGCCCGGGTGCGGGCGGGCAGGCCATGCCGGGCCGGGCCGGGTGCGGCCGGGCCGGGATCTATCCAGGGATCAAACCGGGCCCGGGATCAAACCGGGCCCGGGATCAAACCGGCCCCGGGATCAAACCAGGCCTGGGATCAAACCGGGCCCGGGATCGAACGGGGCCCGGGTGCGGCCGGGCCGGGTGCCGGGTGCGGCCGGGCCGGGCCGGGCCGGGTGCGGGATCAAACCGGGCCCGGGATCAAACCGGGCCCGGGTGCGGGCGGGCCATGCCGGGCCCGGGTGCGGGCGGGCCATGCTTGGCCGGGCTGGGCCGCACCCGGCACGGCCCGGTTTGAGCCCCGGCCCGGCCTGGCCCGTCCGCACCCGGCCCGTCCGCACCCGGCCCGTCCGCACCCGGCCCGTCCGCACCCGGTCCGCCCATTCCCGGTCTGCCCGCACCTGGTCCGCCCGGGCCCGGGCCCGGTCCGCCCACACCCGGTCTGGATCGTACATGTAGACCCTTTTCTTTATGCTAGAGAGACCCAGGGACAATGGGGGTCAATTTCATTCAACATTTATGGACGACCTTATGGACGGCCAATATTGTCTTAGCCAACGGACTTAAATGTTATTAGACGATGACACTTGTACGAGGTACAGAAAAGGTATTTCATGTACGATCCTAGATTATGAAACAACCCCTCAGGCTGGGTGGGCAGCTGGCAGTTTGATCCCGGGCCCGGTTTGATCCCGGGCCCGGTTTGATCCCGGGCCCGGTTTGATCCCGGGCCCGGTTTGGCCGCACACGGGCCCGCTTTGATTCCGGCCCGGTTTGGCCCGGGCCCGGTTTGATCCCGGGCCCGGTTAAGTTATGGGCCCGGTTTGGTCCCGGGCCCGGTTTGATCCCAGGCCGTGTTTGATCCCGGGCCCGGTTTGATCCCGGGCCCGGTTTGATCCCGGGCCCGGTTTGATCCCGGGCCCGGTTTGATCCCGGGCCCGGTTTGATCCCGGGCCCGGTTTGATCCCGGGCCCGGTTTGGCCGCACAAGGGCCCGCTTTGATTCCGGCCCGGTTTGGCCCGGGCCCGGTTTGATCCTGGGCCCGGTTTGGTCAGGGACCCGGTTTGGTCACGGGCCCGGCCGCACCCGGGCCCGGTTTGATACCGGGCCCGGTTTGATCCCAGGCCCGGTTTGATCCCGGGCGCGGTTTGATCCAAACCGGGCCCGGGATCAAACCGGGCTGGGCCGGACCTGGCCGCACCCGGGCCCGGTTTGATCCGGTTTGGCCCGGGCCCGGTTTGATCCCGGGCCCGGTTTGATCCCGGGCCCGGTTTGATCCCGGGCCCGGTTTGATCCCGGGCCCGGTTTGATCCCGGGCCCGGTTTGATCCCGGGCCCGGTTTGATCCCGGGCCCGGTTTGATCCCGGGCCCGGTTTGATCCCGGGCCCGGTTTGATCCCGGGCCCGGTTTGATCCCGGGCCCGGTTTGGTCCCGAGCCAGGTTTGATCCCGGGCCCAGTTTGATCCCGGGCCCAGTTTGGTCACGGGCCCGGCCCGGCCCGGCCCGGGATCCCGGGTCACGGGCCCGGCCGCAGGCAGGCAGGCAGTCAGTCAGGCAGTCAGGCAGGGAGGCAGGGTGGCAGTCAGGTAGGCATGCAGGCAGGCAGGGAGGCAGGTAGGCATGCAGGCAGGCAGGCAGGCAGGCAGGGTTGCAGTCAGGTAGGCATGCAGGCAGGCAGGCAGGCAGGGTGGCAGTCAGGTAGGCATACAGGCAGGCAGGGAGGCAGTCAGGTAGGCATGCATGCAGGCAGGCAGGCAGGGTGGCAGTCAGGTAGGCATGCAGGCAGGCAGGCAGGCAGGGTGGCAGTCAGGTTGGCATGCAGGCAGGCAGGCAGGCAGTCAGGTAGGCATGCAGGCAGGCAGGCAGGGTGGCAGTCAGGTAGGCATGCAGGCAGGCAGGGAAGCAGGATGGCAGTCAGGTAGGTATGCATGCAGGCAGGCAGGCAGGGTGGCAGTCAGGTAGGCAGGCAGGCAGGGTGGCAGTCAGGTAGGCATGCAGGCAGGCAGTCAGGATAGCAGTCAGGTAGGTATGCATGCAGGCAGGCAGGCAGGGTGGCAGTCAGGTAGGCATGCAGGCAGGCAGGCAGGCAGGGTGGTAGTCAGTTAGGCATGCAGGCAGGCAGGGAGGCAGGGTGGCAGTCAGGTAGGCATGCAGGCAGGCAGGCAGGCAGGCAGGCAGGCAGGGTGGCAGTCAGGTAGGCATGCAGGCAGGCAGGCAGGATGGCAGTCAGGTAGGCATGCATGCAGGCAGGCAGGCAGGCAAGCAGGCTGGCAGGCAGGCAGGGAGACAAGGAGGAAAGGAGGCAGGGAGGCAGGGAGGCAGGGAGGCAGGGAGGCAGGGAGGCAGGCATTCATGCAGGCAGGCAGGCAGGCAGGGGGGGGGGGGGGGGGTGGGGGGGCTGGTACAGATAAGTTTTGGGCGGTTCTTTGAAAAAATTTCAAACTACGACAACTCCTGACTTGTCCGGGGTTATCGTTCTTTGTTGCCGCTTTGGTTCACTTTGGGAAGGGTAAAATTGTTTAAATGCAACACGAATTGTCTCACGAATTTCCGAATTAACGAACGATAAATATTTGCGGGTCGATTTGTCCTTATGCAACACGACATACGAAAGTTAACGAACGAAACCACAACGTACGATAAAACAACGAAAGGTTTTTATGCACCTCAATTTTTGGCGTTTGGAAGATTAACGTTCGTTGTTGGTATATGACATTACAACTCGTTCTTTATGCATCACTAACGTTCGTTATACATTTTCGTTATGGTTTTAGCGTTCGTTCCCGGTTTATGCAACACCCCCCAGTAGAATACACTCTTTTAGTTGGATAGAGTAAATGCCAGGTCCGAGAAAACAGCTCCCAAACGATGTGCGTTGCAATATCTACTGCTCATCAATAACAATTAGACATTTACATCAGTCTTACTATTTGATCATTGCGATATGGAAAGTATTGTTATCCCGCCCATACATTGGAGTTATTATATAAAGGATAAAGTACTATGTTTCATTTTTTGGGGAAGGAATATTTTGTTCATGTTATGTAGTTGTAGATCAAAATCATCCAGAGGATTTAAGAATTGAGTTTAAGTTACCTTTTAATTGCTGAGTGTATTAAATCAATAACAACCTATATTTTCTTGCGTCAGTTCATACCGTCAGCTACCTCTTTATTGTGGGGTGGTGTCCATGCATTAGAACTTTATACTGTAGTTCGATATGTTACAGAATCACGACCTTTATATTAAACCATGTATTCATAAGATAATGTAAGCATCTTTTTTTTCTAGAGTTCTCTTCCGTCTATTGTACGCCTCACATTCTATTGTTTGATTAAAAATACTACAAGTCTATATTCCATGTGTCTACATCCAGATCACCTCCTTGAAATAGCCTTTGTTTGTATATGTAGAATCTTCTTAAACTTCTCACATATTGAAATGAGCTGCCCCTTATGACCTAGTGTATTCCCGGAGGTTCGGAATTAGGTCAAAATATAAAGAACAGCATATATATCTTACACTTTGGTGTGAAATAGACAGAATGAGATCGACAAGACCTATTGTAAAAGATGAAAACAGAGGGGATACACGGCAAGAATTTAAAGGAACATAGATATGTAGAGTCACAAGAACATAGAAATATTAATAGAGTGAAAGAGACAGACAGAGAAACAGAGCAAGATACATAAACAGAGACCACGATAATCGATATGGTCAGCTCTCCACAGAGAGCAATGTTAAAAAACAAAGGAAACTATGAGACAAAGACGAACAGCCAGTTTTACCATTATCTAATTGAAGCAATAGTGGCAGAACCATCGGGACCGAGAATATAGGTCTTCCATACTAGCAGACACACACGTCTATAAGGTAGTCAATCGATAGATAACAGGCAAGTAAATGGCTAAATTCGCTTTCGGGAATTCAGCAAAGAATGCTTATGGGTAGGGGTGGGAGATAATGCTATAAAAGGCACAAGGAGATAACGTTGGTCCGTGAACTAAGAAATGGACGAGTGTACCTTGAAGCTGAGAGGATGGCAATATGCTAAAGGGTGTAGAAAGGAAGTATTGAAGAAGAAATCGTTTACAGATTTATGTATGTATTTAGCGTTCGCCTCTTTTTCAACTCCCTTCCTCCATCTTATCCGATTCTACCATAAAAATAAAAAATGACTATCATCTCCCCCTACCCTTACCATGAATGTTGTCACACGATTCACGATTCACACGATGAATTTGTATGGCATTTATTGGGAGCACCCTAAGCGTTCCCGGCAGACGACACAACCGGTAAATGGCTCCTACACGTGCGTCTTGTTAATGAGGGCATTAAGCGCACCATTCTGAGCCGTTACCGCCAAGCTGATCAATGGTATCAGTTTGGATCGATGTGGCGAAGAAGTAGGTATGAATCCGCCAGTACCAAAATGAACATGAATATTCCGTCGCCGGTTTGATATTTGCTGTCAGATGGTTTGGTTTATGATAAGATAATACAATTGCCTATAATGGACATTTGCTCTCCGTTTCCTAGAGAATTTAATTTATTAAGTGAAAACAGACTTTGATATCCAAACATGTGTATAACTTCTCACTGTTTGGTCCTGATCCTATGGTCAGTTTCCAATCGGAGAGAAAAAATTCCCACTTTGCATAATCCTCGCTCTGCACTTTTCTCTACATTTAGTTAAGGTGAAACCCAGTAAAAATACTTTTAAGAATCATATAAAACAACGTTAGTAAAGGTGATAGAGAATGTATATTGGTAGGTACTTAACAAATGCTGAGGCATATACAAAGTGGGTTATATATAACCATCCACCGTCCATTTGCCGTGTCTGGAAGCTGGTGGTAGTCTTAGACCAAGAGAATTGGAGGACCACAGTTATCTCCCTTACTCCGCAGGGTATGACTTATCGGCTCACCGTGCCGCGTGGAGTAAACACGGAACGGGCCTATTATTAGTGTTCAAGTGTGCTGCGCTGCTGGAATTGTATTTATATTGCTTCATCTACTGGATTGATCAGATACGTTTTAATAAATGTCAAACCGATAGATCGTACACACAGCGGCATTCAAGTGAATGCCATTGTCAATGGCATAGGCCTACCTACAGACAATTAAAGATCTTATACTGTAATCTTGTTTTGGGGTTCTACCTCGCACAAGTTTTCTTGAGCTGACCGAATTCTACATGAAAGGAGGTACGTCTCAGTCTTGATTAATCTACATTTATATTTCTAATGCTATTGCCATCATTTTTACATTGGAAAAGCACTACACATAAACATCTCGGCCAATACTAATTGAGATCCCATTTGGCTTCAACGTAATGGGCTCCTCTCCTAGTATTTCCTGAAATACGTAATAGGAACATCCAAGGGGTGTAAAGGCTGACTTCCGACGCATACGTATATGGAAATCAAGTGGCAGATGAGCCTCACGAGTCTCACAAGAGTACAGTGATTACATTTTAAGATTCGTTGATATCTGATTTATATTTACATATGTTAACCTTAATCTGGTACATCTGAGATGATTGCGACGTATTCATTAGCTGGTGTGTGCCGCTTTCCACTTCTGATAAAACGACTGTAAAGGATGATAAGTATAGCTTTGTTGTCTATCTACAGAAAGGCATGAGAGCATGGTACTAAAAGAAAATAGAGGACGATGTGTGAACACAATTATATTTACGTCCAGCTACCGAAAAAGGTTTGAGAAACTCAGCCAATTCTGACTATGGGTTTCATCTTTACTAATTGTGACTATATCTTTTACAAATTGTGTCGTATCCCTAGATATATGGATATTACATTATAAATCATATATCTATTGTAGAAACATGCATTTTTTTAAAATTTTTTTAAAGCTTTTATTTATACTGGAGATCAGGATAAGGGCTTCATCGGCCTATCTTCCATCCTACTCCAGTTCTAATGATTATAGTGTCAGCGCCCAGCATGTGATGGTTATTAGTTTATGCAGGACTATTCTGTGATATACGTGACTGCCGAATATGGACTACGTGTGTTATATGAAGCTTTAAGTGATCGCTTGGTTTTCCAGCGAAAACTATCATCATGGAAATAGAGTAGATACGGTTTGTCAGTGTTGCCACAACGTATATTGACCTTGGGTCGTAATATTTTGTAAAGACCCTTGTTCGGAAATCTATTTCTATACCAGAAATCAAACCCGGCATCAGTACCGAAAGAAAAATTGCCGCTATATCAAGGCAGTAGTATTTGTGATGGGAATGGATTCCCTATATATGTCCTTTATATAGAATGTTAAGATACTTTACCTTTTTATCTCAGTAGAATTAACACTAGACGGAACTGAATTCAATTGTATCAATGTCGCAGCCCCAAACTGGTGATTGGGCGTACTATTTTCTCAGTATTAATGCATTGTCCTAATCTAGCCGCCTATCAGCACATACTGTGTTTTCCATCCATGCTTACTGGCCAATATTTGTTTGGTCGTGGTCAGGCTCGGATGTGTTGGAATTGGCCTCTGATCAGGGCTCTCCAAATAATTACTCAAACCTAGAGGGTGTCAGGCGAAGTAACTCACCTACTGTAAATAGTTCTATACACGATTAAGTGCAGTCTTTTCCATTCTTAGGGGGTATCTCTGATCTCACATGCTTTGAAGTGATCCGTGCATCGGAGTGAGAGTCTATAAAGAGACTCAATTATATACGGCTTATATATGGTATACATATAACTACAAACATCCATTTTTCTAGTACGAAACTTATTTGTATTTACTATAACTGGCAGTTGAGTCAAATCGAAAAATGAGACATATTCTGCAGAAGGAGAGCCAAAACACTCAAAGGTTTATACACTCAAGGTACTAAAAAGGCAAAAGCATTATATTATATGGAGAACTGATTCTGTTCAGAGTTATTTCCGACCAAAATATTAAGAAACAGATTCTATTCAGGTACACTCACTATGTCGGCCTATCATCATAATTATACCTGGAAATCATTAACAACGCCATTTTACAGTGGTCACGTGGTACGGAGGGCCGTACGAATATTATTTCGTCAATACAAATGAGACATTCGCCCATACGTAAATAATAATATAATGGAGCACCTTGTTTGGGCAGACTATATAATGATGAAAGCTTTGTATTATGCGAAGGATTGATTTATGTTTCATTTACATTCACTTCTCGCAGTTTCATAATGCATTCTTGCATTATAGGACAAACTCCTCATTCTGTAAGACAAGCCGGAATAGAGCCGCTAAAATATCATATTTCATTCAGAGATATCTCCTCTTGAGGAGATTGTCGCCTTATAACTCCGCTGCGGAATCCCAGTCGATGTACAGCTAGAACGTTGAAGTCTACGCCTTTGACGGGAAAACAAATGTCTGGACATCCATCATTGATGTTGCATTTCTTTAACGTCTCTCAGGTTGTACTAATCGAGCTTATTTGTCAGTACACTCTGTGTGTGCTAACAACATTACACAGAGGTAAATTAATGTATTAATGAATAAAGTATGAATGGAGGCCGTATTTACCGCAGTGATATACACTGACGGGCGACGCTATATTCACACCTCTAAATGGGCACACCTGCTAAAATAAACACTCATTTGTCTATAAATCACTCCCATGAGCCAAACTCACAGCGACTGAATATGGAGGGGTATGTGTTTGGCTGCATATAGTATTTATCAATAAGACACGCATTTATATTGAGACAATCGATTGGTGATTCCAACTGTGGTTTCCAAACGATTATTGCCTTGAGATACGTGTTCTTAGTATATTGTATTTAAATATAGAAGAATTGACATGTTCGTGACGCCAGGCATTAACTAGACATAATACCTTGTCTACGATGCACCACCCGATAAAAAATCAAAATCGCATCGGAAGGTCACCTGTGGAAAATGTGGAAAAGCAAGGTCAATCATCAGCGTATTCTTAAGGCATGATAGACGGGAATATAAATACGGTCTCTCCTGGGTAAAATAAGTCTTTCACAAGATGAGTGATTACCAATAGGTTTTAAAAGTTCCTGTTTGTCAGTGAACAAAGTTTAGTTGTCGCGATACACTGATGAAGGAGCCGATTCACTGTGATGTTATATATCACGTATGTACATAAAAGCTTTTTCTCAACTTCAACCCATATCAAATTAAATAACAGAAGCAAAGAGAACAGATTACAACTTACATGTAACAAAGATAACTTATTTGTTTGTGTTGCTATGTTACTGTGGGTCCAGATTAAACCATAAAATAAGCGACAACACTTTGTGTTACTATTTCTTTCACTGTTTCACCTATTTGGAGAAGTGAGACATTCTATCTCCTAAAACCTAATTACGTGTCTGTTAGCAAGCTGAAGAGACCGTATCTATTTACAATTTACAATTGAAGAAGACCAGTTAACAGTGTTTGTTGATGGTACCATCTTGTTCCTAAACAATGAAGCCATACCTACTGTCTAGAATAAATCGTGATAAATTGCCCCTGCATTTGCTCCTGCACGATGGTATTCTCAGACGTATAATTCTTTTAACCTTTGCATTTCTGATATTTAATTGGAGCTAGCCTAGAGGTATATAAAAGGATCCTTTTAAACTGTAGATAAAGAGTAATCCACCAGCTGAATCAAACTGTGTAAATTCACAGCTTAATTCCTCCAGCTACAGCACTGTCAGATTGAAGTTACGATCTGCATTGTTTTGCAATTCCCTTCTGGGTACATCGGAAGTCTCTACAAGCAGGTGTGTCCCTACAGTCTCATCAGCGAGACGAACAAGGTTTTACAAGCTATTGAACATATTTATCCTACATTCATATAGCACTGGTTAATGTAAACAGATGCTACATATCCACCTGCCTGCTTTCGGGGACGGAGATGTGCAGGTGGTGCAGGCACTCTCTGGCAGTGATGACAAAAGCCATCGTGGACAAACTCTTATTCCATTGTCACGCCTTGTGGTAGCATGATATGTTAAACATTAGTGAAGTTCGCCCACTCCATTTCTTCAGCATCTGCCCCGAATGCTTCGAAAAGAATGCCTCACAAATATTAGCCCTGAGCATTTAATGATGAGACAATGCGCAATACAATAGAACGGGTAATTTGTTTCCCCTGGCTGTGTGCCAACAGGCTCGACTGCCAGGCGGAAGTAACAGATGACGCATGCGTCGATCTATGAAAAGACGACGCCCTGTGATATAGTATCGAGAGCAAGACTGGGAGTAGAGACTATACAAATGAGCAGCAAGAATAACCTAAAGTGGGATTCACACTAATGTACCTAAAACGGGTGTAATTCCCACCTTTTCCCGAGTCTCAGCTAATTTTCCTCGGGTACAAAATTCTCATGGTAAAGTGCTTTTTGCAAATTCGCTTCACATGGAAGGACACACCTGGTATATACTCTCCGACAGTCTCAGTTCCAGTGAACACTCACCCTGGGACCCAATTATCCTTGAGACTAGGAGTGTTACAAATATACAAATATATCCTATTGGCCAGGCCAGGTACTTAGTCAGCGACTCCACAGCAGGTCCATTTGTCTCACCAAAATGACCCTAAAGATTTTAAACATGTTTGAAATCCAAATTTCATGGGATAAAATACCTTGTTAGGGAAATTGTCGCCAACGATTGTAGGGGAAATAATTGTCTCATCGAAATGTAACCATACAATTCAGACATGGAGTACAGTATCTCAGCAGGATTTGTCTCAGACAAACATCCTGTGAAGTACATAAATCCATCGTGTGAATCTCACTTTAAGTGGGATTCACACGGTCGATTCTCTTCATCTAAATTGTAGGTCTCCATTGCCCTGAGATATGTTTTCCCTTGCAATTGTTGGTGAAATTTATCCCTGAGAAAGTAAAATTCACACGATAGAATTCAGGTACCTCACGGGGTTCAAAATCTCATGAGATTATTTCCTTCTTAGGGGTAAATGTCGCAAACAATTGCAGGGGAAAAGGACATGTCTCAGGGAAATGGAATCCTCAATCTTGACGAAGAGATTGTGTTAGAGTACTGAATCTTAGCAGGATTTGTCACAGACAAACGCCCTGTGAGGTAAAAAGATTCCATCATGTGAATCCCGCTTTAGGAACAAAATCTCATGAGATTTTGGACCTTGTGAGGTACATGAATCCCACCGTGTGAATTCCACTTAACGCAATGAGCGGGGTCCCTTCGCGACCCCATAAAGTCTTCTGGTGGAGCGCGCACGGCAGTGTATTGATATATGCATATGACGGAGCAAATGAAGTCTACTGGGATTAATACACGACGGACCCACAAGGTGGCGTGTCATACTGATTAGGGTTAGGGAGGAGTAACAATATTACCCTCCTTGGTAGCAGTCTGTTGCCGAGTAGAACTTTAGGATGGAGCATCAGGGATGTTGATTTTCTGGGCTTTCATTATGTATTTTTCCGTCCTTTTCCTCTGTCTTTTGAATATATCTTCGCCGATGTATATCATAAATATATTCAAATTCTTTTACATAGTCAATACAAATGTGGTTGGGTTCACAATAGGTGACAGCACTTTACGTATAATGGATTATCTCCCTATAACAGACTAAGGGGAATGACCTACGATCTCCCTTTCAGTTGCACAAGATGTGCACAAGAACCCGGTGTATAAAGAATGAAGTGTAGTCGGTACACAAAGGTCCAGACCATCCTCACACATTTGTTCTCTTTCCTTTGTCTCGTCTAGCGTTCGTGCAGATGTCTTCTCAAAGGCTGCCACTTCTTTAAACTAGCTAGTTCATCGATGTTGTCCATTAAGCGCCTCCTTTTGCAGCATTTGTCTTTCCAATTTCCCCTGGTTAAGTCCTAGGTTGTTGCTTTCGATGATCCTTCCTCTCTGCTCGTTAGCGAATTTTGAGTTTCTCAGAGGTCCTTCCTCTTGGATGGAAATCAAATTTATTATTTGTCTGATTTGCAGATTAATTTGTTTTATGCTTTACGAGTTTTTAAAAGAAATGTCATAGGATGGACGGTTTCTGCGCATTTGAAGTCTTCCGTGCCACTCCTGAGTTTTTATAACACGCATGTGTTTCTTAGTTTTAAATCAATTCTTCACATCATGCCAAAGTCTTGAAATTTACAAATGAGATGATGTACCGTCTTGGGAATCTGGAAAAAAACCCACACCTATGTTTACAAGTATGTATATGGTGGACATAGATCACATGGCTTACCCGGGTTGTTTTACAGCGATTGCTCAGAAAGATGCTATGTAATCTCCATCCACTGCAGTAAATAGTGATGAGGCTTAAACTTGTCCAGAACCATGGACAATAGTTTCTATATGGTGCATTCCTCCCCTACATACAGTATCCCATTGAGTAGCGATTCTGTGAAAACTGATGTTTCTTGGAACGCCCTTGTACGCAGCATACATGCGCTTGGATCGGAGTTATTCTCTCCCTCTCATGTGCCCTGTATTCTTCTGCTGCCTGCCTCAGTCGCCCTCAGAATCAAAAGACTGCAAGCTAACGCGCTGTGAATGTGATGCACTGCTGGCAAACAAAACGGGTCCCTGTTTTCTCCATCATGGATGGATAATCAATGTGCCATTACCATGTATTATCCTTTGATATGACCGCTATACACAGTGCCAAAGGACGGAGAAATGTTTGGTGTTAATAGGGATTAGTAACCTTTGCTCTGTTTGTTAAATGTATTTGGGTTAGTATTGTCGTGGCGGATGGTTCGTGTCTTTAGGGATTTTTGTACCTGAGGTCTATATTCTCGTGAACAGGGGATTCACATATAAAAGATGAAAGTTCTGTGTAGGATTCTATTCCGTCATGACTCTCAATGGTTCCTGCTTCTTTGTAAAGCAATATGTGGGCAAAGAATCACGTGTATTTCTAACTCATTTAACGCCTTATTAAGTTGCCTTGTTTCCTTATTAATATCAAATCTGGGCTATATGACACTAATCGAATCTAAAGAGACTGTTAAAATCTACTGTTCTCTCAAGATTTGATTTCGAAATGTCATTTGGAAAGCAGCATAGTTATCAATAGCATCTTTTGCATTTCATATAAATTTATTGAAAATATAAAGTACAAATTGAAATCGGAAAAGTGTAGGTTCACCTAGAGCAATTTCCTAATATCATAACTGGAGATACATTTCTGATTTCTATGTTCAAATAATAGAATAAAGATTGTGGCGATACGTTAGTATCCTTCATAATGACCAAATCAAGACAGCTTGAATTAATCATCTAAGTACTTGGAGATTTTGGGAAAAAAACAAACTCAATCGTCGTATATTTCTATCGAAAGTCGACTAGTGTAAAGGTTTTTAGGAAATTCTTGGGTCGACAACTATTGCGGCCGGTATTGCATAATCGACCGCCACCTGGCGACTATTGGCTAGACGATCTGCAGTCGTCACGTTTGAGTCGTCTAGTGTAAACACTGATATCATTCATGGAGATATTATCTTATATGAATGGTTCAGTAAGCCGTGAGGGAATATCAGGTCAAGGAAGCATTATCCCTTCCTGTGTACACTGGAGACTTATCAGTGAACCCCAATCTGCTAGATCTGTTAGTAAATATTACTTTCTGATTAAGTCCTTAATTTCTTCAAACGAATCTAGGTAAACTACCTTCTATCATTTATGAATGCACCCAGTTAGTTACTGCTTGAAATCACTGAGGTCCCTATGCTGTTGATCCGGAAAACTACCAATTATCGTCCACCGAATGCCCTCTAGCAGGATCTATCAGAATCCGAAACGCAATCAGTGTTCAGTCCACCTGCAGGAAGAATATTTAACTACCTTGTAGGAGCTGGCGTCTTGCCTGCCGAAGCCTGGAGCAGGCTTTCTCAGTTTCGAGCAGTTTAACCTTCGTTTCACCCTTTAGTGATGAAGTTCTAGAATATGCGATCCTCGATTCCAAAATCATCTTAATGTGAGTCGTAAACTTGGGTTTTCTGAAGCACAAAATATACAAACATGTAAGGAATACGGATATTTGTAGCATCATGCTTAACAAATCTTAAGTGGATACACGCGAACAATGTACAGATTTATTGATATCGGAGAAATCAGTTTCATTCGTTGATCACGAGACGTTGGACGATTCGAAAGTCAAAATTAAACATTCTGAGTGAATGTCCCTCTTGGTTCCCATAGCACGCAACGTAATCGCACACATCTAGTTCCGATGTGCCTGCTTGCGGTATTGCGGTCCCGCAGGGAGCCTCTATAACAACCTGAGATTTCAGTTTATGGTGCTGTGAAATCCCAAGGGATGCGCTGCGGGGAATGTAACTCTGCTGTCGTTATCAATGCAGGCGTGCAGTATTCAGTGACTACATTTACATATATACATACACACATATATACATATACACACGTGTATATATGAATATAAATATGTATACATATAATATATATATACATATATTTATCATATTTCTTGTGTATATATATATATATGTTTATTCATGGTTTCTCATACATCTGTGGGAAAGGTTTCGACATTATTAGTAGACAAGCACGTTCTTTTGAAGCTCAATTTTCGGTGTGGTCTGTTTTCTCTTATCCTTTTATTCTTTATCTTAAATCTTTTTAGTGAATACCTTCAGAAATCCTAACTAACTCACCGGTTAGACTAAAATGGATTTCCTAGATTGAAAAGAATCCTTGATACCTATAATTTGTCCTTTAAACGTTGGGTTTATGTTGTCAGTCTCATCCATTGCCCCTCGGGGAATTCAACAGACCTTAGGGTGTAGGGAGTAAGAGAAGACTTCTGGTGTGTATTAAAAAGAGGATTTGAGACATGCAAATTCATTGGAACGGGACTCGCATTCTTTCGTAGGGTAATTACAGTGAATAATTTCCCTTGGCAACAACTAAACCAAGTATACCGTTAATAACAATATGGCTGATACCTTAATTAGTTACATTTTTCTTTCTGCTGTCCATGACCAATCACTCAAGACCATATATAGCTTATTGACCCAGTGGTGCTTGATATATTTGGATCCCAGACTCAGGCAGTTGCAGAAAAAGCAAGTTGACTGGGTGCACGGAAATATAGTTTTATTCTAAAAGCACACACACTGTATATACCAAGTAACTACCGACACTCCTCTTTAGATGTTTTAACGTTGTGTGATCCACTTATGATCTCGGTCCGTATATATGCATTCATTCAGATCAATAGCCGTTTTGCTTTAGTTCGTTTCTACGCAGTAAACAACAGAGTACAAAGAGAGTCGTTTAAGGGAGTCCTGTGCTCTAAGGATTTCTCTTCTGTAAGTGTAGTATTAACCAAAGAATGACGCTCCTCACAGTGCGTTTTCAGGGGACCGAGGAGAGAGTTCAAGGGATGACAGGTTGTGAAGTAAGCACCCAAAGTCATGCGAAACTATGGGGGTTGCAGCCTGGTCGATATGTTCCGCGATCATCACGTAAAGGGTTTATGGGTAGCGGCGATGGTACATGGGGACAATGGTGGCAATGGTTGGGCTGATGGTGGTGGTGGTTGTGATGGGGAAAGTAGTGGTAGTCAGACAGAGAAGTGGAGAGGTTGTGTGGGAGGGGAATGTTTGTGGGTGGCTGTCGATTTAAGGCTGCGTAGGATTGTGGATGCACATAGTCCAAAGTTAGCGTGAAGGATGTACTTTTTCTAAGGTAAGGGTGAATGCTCATCATTACAAGGTGATTCTAGTTAATTTATGAATAATTCACAGACACAACGTCGCAACGGACTTGGGCATCTTTTTCCACATCAGAAACATGTCCTTTCATAGGGATACTAAACGTTCAATTACAGTTCAGAGCGATGAAGAAATGTTTAGATATTAAAATAGCATATAATGCGAATCTTTACCTTCTTTTCTGCACTATTTAAGTACTTGGGATTTTCGTTTCCACTGTTTATTTCGATAGCCGTTTTCCATGTCTTATTTCATCGCTTTTGTTTGCCTTTCTCATAACCTGTTGGTAGCCTGGTGTCTGGTTTCTCTTTCATCGGCATTTCCATATGCTTGAATGAGATATGAACCAATTCAAAAGTATGTACTGCATTACATCGTGTGAGGTCTGCGTTCATCCCGTATATAAGCCCATCTGTATCAGTTCACATCACAGTTCCCACGCAGGTTCGATTGTGGGCTTATTCTGCATAGGGTTCATCACACTCTTTCGCTCTCTGTCAAATGCATTTTGTGATTACCGAGTAAGGAATAATCTCACTAGCATACACAATTGAACTCGCAATACACTTATCTTGATATTCAATGTTTTGACAGATATGATTGTATTTGACAATATTATTGACAATATCATATTTAACAATATTATTGTATTGGAAGAGCGATTGGAAAATCGAAATCAATAAAGACATCTTTCAAAAAAAGGTATTCCTAATGATGTAAGGTGGCTACTCTGTAAGTACCTCCTGAGATATTTTATAACGTAAGTGGGCAAAGTTTGTAGATATCTGAAAATTGTCCCAATATGTCATATCAAATTGAAGCAAATTGGGAAATAAACTTCTAAACGGTTAAATACTAAATCCATGTTGCACAGAATAGATATAAATAAATGTCCTATTCTAGTTCAAATTTCACCTACCTTCCAACACTCTCGATTAGTCAAAGATTCGGGCTGATATATGTTTTGATGTTAATTTGCGTCTGTTTTGTGTCCACGGTAGACATACATACCGCAGAATGGTTACGCTGACCAACCCATTAAATCCTGGAGTAGCATCTCACGTTCTGTTGACCCTGAAAACGTTGATTATGTTGGTTATGAGCCCCGTCCCTCGATCCCTTCTGGCATGGGCCTAAATTTCACCTCGTTGGCCTAATAGGGCCTTGCTCCTGGGGTTCCTAATAGTGGGCTGCTACTATGCTCCAGCACATAGGCGCACCCAGAGGCCGCTTTATGACACTACTCCTGACATAAGACGTCTGGAACACTCCAAGGTGTCACGTTGCGTTTTACTTATAGCCCGCTTGGTAGCGCTGCGCTATTGATTGCCCCCATGGCGGAGAGGTTCGAAACTAAATTTCAAAGTAAACATGACGTGGCGTCATCTCGATTCACGTTGATCATATCAGTGTCAGTTGGATACAATGGAGTATTTTATCACGTGAGGAAGCAGCATACTCCACAATGAGCTTTGCAGTAAGATAAAGGGGCCCATAGTCACATTCAAAAAGGAGCCCATGGATGTTTCATACCTATGCCTTGACGTGCTCCTTAAGGTCACAAAAGATACGACCAATGCCCGGAATGAGCGGGATATTCTTTGGGTCCCTACTGAGTAAAATATTACCCGCTTAATATGTTTCCTTATGTACCGGTACATCAAAGATCTAGTTCCCAATGAAATAATGGCGGAAACTACATACTGCTTTAATATCCTTGTCAAATGCATATCAGTCGAGTTACCGGAAAACGTACCCAGCATCGATCATTGAGTTCAATCTGATTGTCATACATGACAAAAGATGTACTGATTGCCGCTCAAAAATGATCAGTCTAAAAGCAATACATGTAGTGACCTTTAAGCTGGAAATCCATTGAAATTTACTTTACCTTGATTGGTCTTGCATCTGCATGTATTCTAACCCATCTTCGTTAGTGTTTCGTGTTTCCTTGACCTATTCAAAACTGCATTATGTATCGTCCCGCATCTTATTCATTTGACTTTCTCGTTGAATGCATATATAGGTCAGCCTGTGTGTGTGTGTGTGTGTGTGTGTGTGTGTGTGTGTGTGTGTGTGTGTGTGTGTGTGTGTGTGTGTGTGTGTGTGTGTGTGTGTGTGTGTGTGTGTGTGTGTGTGTGTGTGCTATGGTCTAGTTATAATACACTTCTACTCTCACTACCTTTTGTATTCCAAGCAACACACGAACATACTTTTTAAAAAGAATACCGACTTGCCAAGTCAATTATACTGACTGAGATCTTATTAAATCCTCCGCAGCCGTTTCATTTGTCTTTTCACCGTATTCCTCCGCAATGAACTCGTTCACCCTAATTCGTGGCGATTCCCTCTCCATCTCTCCCTACTGCGCAACGTGTGACTTGAGAAAAAGGGGTTTAGAGTCTCTCAGCCCAATATAAATCCCAAATAGGGAACCTCGCCTCTTGGGATACCCCACTCATTGTAAGGTGAAGGAGAACCATCTATCATGGAGTAATGTAGAGACAACAGAGGCCTTCCTCTGTGACGTCACCATCGCCCTGGAGGTGCGCCAGAGCTGCTCCTTTACGGAGTCCTCCTGCCCCAGTTGACCTCATAAATTTGAATCGGCTACGAGCGATCCCTTCCTGTTCCCAAAAAGCTTGTTATATTTAATTAATCCATTAGAAGATGCCATTCAGGCGTCTGCCATTGGGACGGATGGGCCCGTGCCTGTCAGTCAAGCGTTAAACCTTTGACATTTGCCAGCCAGAAGGAACGGCAAGGGCAACGCCCTGATTCAGTTGAGGTCCGTTTGAAGCTGTATTTCGCACCGGGTAAATGGTTATTCGAAATTGAAGCAGGTTAAGCTTGAAACCATTTCAAATCCATCTATTGGAAAATAGATCTATGCCCTCAGTGATGGTTATGAACCACAATGCGAATATTTCGCAAGGTAAAAAACTATATAATTAATCAAGACATGGGTCTTAATTTGGATTGGTGCAATATGATGTCTTGATAGGTACATGCGAGAAAGAAATTGGCGGGGTTGTATCATATGTAAGAATCCATCATTTCATTTAGCTTTGGTAAACAAGACACCCAGCTGTAAGTAGTGCATAGAAATGTCGATTGTTGGTGAGGTTTCACATCTTGTACATTTTCGCCTAAATACTATTCCAACAAACAAGAATTACTTATATGCGGAAGAATTTTAATGTACCCACCAATAATAATGCTTTTAGTGGGATTTTCCATATAAATTCTCAACTCTGCCCCCTTTTGCCCCCTCCCCTGAAGACATTAACTCTCAGCACTCTTATAATCGACCCTGGGAGGCCAGCTACAAAATGGATGGTTTTGTTTCAGTAACCGACGGTCGCTAACCATCGCTCGTATAGCGCAGCATCCTTCCGAGGGAAGCTATAAACAACCTCTGGCTAACTAAGCCTAAAAGCCTATGTACAGCCCGCCTGTCGGAGCCTGTCAACGCTATGCTGATGTCGGTGGTGAGTTTTTGGTCTGATTCAATCAAATGGGTCAGACGGCTTGCCGCAGCATCGACTGGTGTTAGATTGGCATTGACGGCTTGATAACAACCCCTCTCCCTCCACCCCCATCCCTCCGGTTAGCACCTGTTAGTCACAGCTCCGCCTAGTCGATACAGCCTCCGCCTTCCGGGCCCGGGGCGGACGGCAGAGACGGGGCCCGGGTCCCCGGGAGAGGGTGAGGGAGTGAGCTGGAATGAGATGGAAAGGGGTAAAGGTTTAGGTGGCGACACTCAACGTGTCGGGCTGCGGCAAATGCGTGGGAACTTTCCCGCCCTTTTTAGTCATCATAGCGCAGCAGGTAATTTCACAAAGGTAAACGCCCGGCCAATGAAAACTTTCCTTGCCCCGTGTTTCGCCATCAAACAGTTGACAACACGTAAAGGTTGCCGCTAATTCTGAATGTGAAACGGTTTTTTCCTTCTAATTCACTTCTGTCAGAGTGTTGGTTCAAGTCAACAGAATCCCCAAACGCGGCTAAAATGGGCCGAGAACAAGATTGGAAAAACTATCAAAAATTCAATCCGTACAAAGCACTCTTCTTCTATTTTTATTATATAAATTTATGTGTGGTAGTAACAACCAACCTTTAAGTTCAGAAAGAGTTATAATAGAGGGACTCTGGTTCATATATTTATTGTTGCATCTATAGACAGCAAAACGGAACTATCCTCTTGGATGCTTCCATTCTGCATAGCGGACTCTGTTATTAATTGACCTCTCGAGCGTTAAGTGTCGTGTTTCACTTCAGCAAATGCTGGCATGGCGTGTATTTGTTTAATAGCATTACAGCGTCGCTTCCTCACAGGGAGGCTGAATACATCATGCATTAAATCAACTTCTGAGGGACAATGGTTCAGTTTCACTGTCCTTCTCGATTTATGTGACAGCTATACCCACTCTAGGTAACGACCAATCTTTCGAATAAATGGGTTGAATCATGCCTCAAAGGAACCCTAGCCTAGACCACTTAGCCAACCGCAAAGCGATCCATGTTGTCCCATATCTCATAGATCCAAACCATCATTTCCAACCTCATCCGGCTATGCTCTCGAAATGTATCGCACATACGCGAATCAGTATGCGATTTTCCAATGTAGGTCATGTTTGGGTTAAAAACATGTAAACTCGAGTATATCAATAACGAGGAACACATAATATATTTTTCTTTTAAAATTGTCAAGTCTGGGATTTTGAGGAATCATTTAAATCTTTAATTGCATTTGCTAATTTGGAACCCCAACATATTTCTACACGAGAAATGGAATCATAATACACACAAGGAACACTTTTAAATGTCCATCCGATTTATATCGTACAAACATGTCATTGGTTTGAAGGTTGACGCTTTAAACCTTGTCATGCATCACCTGTTGCCACTGGCTGTTTTCACACAACATTATGCGGTTGAAAATGTGTGTCGCCAGGTAATGTCTTGCACTCAGTAGAAGCTTATCAATAAGTGCGATACGATAAAATACTTGAGGTAAAGTGTATGTCTCATGTGTCTTAACGGTGTGGCTGGCATGACAGGCGGTCGGGGTTGGGGGTTGAGCCTACCAGGTGTTATCAGTTACCTGCAGCGATACCATCCCCATGATCCCTTCCACGAGCTAGTGTGCCCTTCAGTGGAGCAAATCCTCTTCGGGCTGCTCACCTGATCGGGATCGACGCCGGGAGCAGCTCGCCTCGGCTATGAATAGCTCAGCTGAGACGCTCAGCGTTAACTAAGGCTTATATAGAGCGGCTTGGCTTTCCTGTCGTTTTCTCACCCTCTTTGTAAATTCCAACTGACTGCTGATATACCTTGTATCATTCTATAGGGATTTTTGGTTTGTTTTTACCTGGTCCGTCTTTATCTCGTGTATGACAGTGTATCTGACCTTTCCATACGTATCCTCGTCCTCCCACAATCCCTCTCTCTCTCTCTTCTCTCTCTCACTCTCTCTCTCTCTCTCTCTCCCTCCCTCTCTCTCTCTCTCCCTCCTTCTCTCTCTCTCCCTCCCTCTCTCTCTCTCTTTCTATGTTCATGGCACTGTCGTGTTTGTTTTCCTGAATATTGCCGTACGATGCTATTTTCTTTCAGCCATTACCTAGATTTTTTGGCGGTATTATATTATGTTTAGAAAATTGTCTATTTCATTACGAGTGTACGTCTTCCTCGGTATCTCAATTGGACATTTTCCACTCCACTGAGACGTAAAAAGAATAGCCTACTGCCAGAAAGACAACATTTCAACAACAAAAACCAGCATTCGCTTTTTTAATATTTTGGAGATGTTTTATTCTAAATCATTAACCCAAACACGAGGAAACACGAGGAAACGCGAGGGAACACGATACCATCCGTTCTTGGGTTATACTAAACAGCCGACACTTTAGGACCACTCCTTTTTATGTGAGACAGTATTCACAGCCAAAGCACCACTTTGTCTGAGGAAGGCCGGATTGCTGCGTATTGATCCCTGGTAGCCGGAACTACTTTCCTGATCGAGGAACGCTATATAGCTGTTGACATGCGAAACATTGATGTGTGAATGACAGCGATCAAGTTCTTGTCGCCATGGCAACCCATTTACCTGGGATGGACTGACGTGGCTCGATGAATACAGGGACAGGTTGGGACTTTCTTGAAGGCTGCATTACGCGGACAAAGAAAAGCATACATTTTATTGATTGTGTTTGGAAATATAGAAACGGGTCGTCGTCGGATTTCAGCTTTATCTGCAAATCTTTAGAGAAGGGAGAAAATGTCCGACGATGTGCACTAGTAAGGCAACATCATATCCCAACCAATAAAGGCTATAAACCTTCGTATCTATGGAAAATCGCAATGGACTAAAACCGTAGTTTGAGTGGAAATCACAAGAATAAAAATTCGACAACTTCAAACATGGGTGGGAATTTGGACAAAAACATGCTAACCTGTAACGAGGGGAAGAATTCCTTCTCTGAAGGAAATGAAAAAGTATCTAGCGTGGCCGATGCTATATTTGTACCAACTGTATTGCTCGATTTAACCATAAGGTGTCAACTTTCGCATTAAGAGAAGATTGGAAATCCTGGGGTGTGTTGAAATGCAAACGATAGAAGGAAGTATTGAAGATTAAAGTACAATGCAGGAGGGGAAAGTCAAAAGAGACAACGAAAAAAAAGACCTCGAATGTTTTGTACATAGATGGGCGGAATATGAGAAATCGTCCCTGAACAAAAAGCTGATACAGAAATTACAGATGGAGGCATTATGCGGACTGCCGTGAGAGATCTGATTAATCCAGCTTTATCAGCAAAGTGTCATACATGGTCGCTTAATTCAATGCCCCCAACCCTCCGCCTTCTATAATACCGCCGTGATAAACTGAATGAGATCTTATATGATATACTTTGGACGGTTGGTGCGAGTACTTGACTTTAAAGATAAAATCCATCACTTGTTATATACAGTGCTGCGTCTCTTTGAAACATCGTCGGTGGGTTGGGTGAAATCTGGCTGAGTGGCAAACGAGTTGGCTGCTGGTTGTCTGTGATGTCATCTGGTGTGCATAGTTCCTGTATGCCCCAGTATGTGGCGTAGCGGATCACTCTCTGAATCAACCATAATTTGAAAGATTGTCTTAGCTTCTTCAAATAGTGACTTGGCTAGTTATTATTTCTAAAAATAACAAGTGGGAGATGTGGCAGTGTGCTTTAAGTGGTGCAAAAGGTTAATGAAGAGGCAGAGAGATCAAGTCGAGGGTGATGGTGACCTTGATGTTGCACGTAAATTTCCGTTGGCTTTCTGTCGGCCATTTTATAGCGGTGTCAGTAGGCGGCCTCGAAATACGGGACATCCCTTGCGAAAGAAATTTCGACGTGGTGTTTTAGGCGATAACTGAGAGCGGTAACAGGAACACTCCGGGTGCCCCATTCTTGTCAACATAAACCTGTTCTCACAGCATCTCCCCTCTCAACCACACCAGCTCACGCCTGCCCAGCGGATGTGTTGGCACTGCAAAGAATAGATAAATACAGCCGACCATATATCACTAACTTTCAGAATGGCACAGCGCAGCTATTCCCAAGGGTATTTTAAAGAGTGACCTTCACAGCACGCATTTTGGTCATACGTATTTTATGGCATTTGCATCCGGGATTTAACCGCTGTTTCCTGGCCGGTTTACAGCGTGCGTTTTGAGGTACATATGTACGCCTACGCTCAGACAGGGCGTACCGATGTTCCTCAAAAGGCACGCCCAGTCTCACTGTATATGTTTTGAGGCACATAGGTATGCCCAGTCTCAGTGTGGTGTACATAGGTACGCCTAATCTCACTGTGCGTTTTGAGGTACATATGTACGCCTGTCTCAGACTGGGCGTACCGATGTTCCTCAAAAGGCATCTATAGTGCGAACTGCACGCCACACGTTAGTCTCAGACTGGAGGTATCTCTTGTACGCCAAGGTCGCAAGCGTTTTTGAATATCAAACATGTTTCATATTTGGTACCGCTAGTCTAATACTGTGTGTACCGATGTTCCTCGAATCGCAAGCATTCCAGTCGCAAGAGGGGGGGAGGGGATGGTTCACACACATATTTGTACGTACCTTGCGACTGGGCGTAACTCCAATTTCAAGCGCGGTACCTCGCTAGAGGTATCCGCTCGCGAACCCCCCAAGTCGCACTATGTGAACTGGCTTTTGGTATAGCAGTTATGCTAGCGGATGAATAATACACCTGTCCACGAATGTCTTACAAAAAGTAGTCAGCTGTATTGATTGCATTTTTCATTGAAGGAGTAAAGTACATCCCTCTAGACCACGAGACTTACTATAATTCAAAATTGTAAGTAATACTGGATGCTTGGGGCTCCTTTTATTTCATACTCTCGTAGGGGATGACAGTTTCGACGAGGGATACCTCCATGGACGACATTTTCGGCGAGAGCTCGTTAATTGCACGTTCAATTACTCCTATCCTTCATAGGGAGATAAATTCTCATTCATATTCTCGTTCCTGTGGTTCTGAGGAGAAACTAGGCCAGAAAGGCAATTTGGGGGAGACTTAAACGAGTGTTTATAACAGCTGCAAGTGGTCTCACATAGAGGTATCTTTAGAAAACTAATTCTATTATCTATAATAATAAATAAATCATACTAGATATTTCAGACATTCGCCAATTAGCTTTGTCAACTTTTATTTTAGTCCATAACAAACAATTCTAAGCTGGGTCAAATTGATAACTATTGCTACTCTTATTGATTTGTTTCTCTTACAAAACCCGAGGGGGTGTCGCCCGCTAAGAGAGATGAATGACGATGTTGGTCACACCCATGATACATTACAAGACCTAGATTGTCGAGACCTTTTTGATTGTCGGCCACAACTGTTCTTCCCCATGATACATTGTATTATCAAACCAGAACTCTCGTACGAGCTCTAGTCGAATGCCATCGTTGGCGGTTATAATATAACGGCCCCCGTGCATTTGCTGTGTGGTATATTCAAAGAAATCAACCAATATGAAGTGTTTATTCTGATTATTCAAAGTGTTATTTGGCTATCAGTACCAGCCGCAACACGCCGTGGAGTCTCATAGGTGAGTATTTTCTGGGCTCTGGGACGATGTAGGTTAAGAGAACGACTTTTTATCAACACTTTGGGACGAATCTAAATTAATTATCGCTATTAGCTAGTATGATGATCCCCAATCAGCAAGAACCACATTAGAACCCTCCCAGAACACAACAATGATTGCTCCTTTAGATATCAAACGGCCCCCAGGATCCATGCAATATACTTATATGTTCTGCCGCAACCTCTCGACTGTCGTCAATGTAGCAAGATGGAGCAAGTCACGCATTCTGGTTGTAGATGTCACGCCTTCGCTGACCGTTAAATCGAACCTACTTCACCGTGTGTTGGATTCGTCTAGAATTATGTCTTTTTCATTGAGTAAAATGGGAATAACTCTATTCTAAGGATGGAAGGAGGTCGGTTATAAGATATAGAATAGTTGTTATGTAAGGAATGAAGACAGGTATACAATCGATAATGGCTGATGCCTTGGGCAGTAATTCTTCCGGACCCATAACTTTGGCATTCTCTCACCGGTACTTGGGTTACCTATTCCTATATACCTTCAAATATCGATAAAATCGGCGATTCGCTGACCACCGATCAAACGTGAAGCATTGCCCACCGCTATCGAGTAACTACAACTGCTATGTTTTCGTCCCGCTGAATTTCCGCTTATTTCATAGCAACGATGCAGGTTGCTATGCAGGTTGCTATGCGAAAACGTCACGGTTACGTCATAGCCGCATCGATGTAGTATGTTTATATTTTGAAGCCTTCGCAATCACGCCGACTGTGCCCTCCATGATTATTCCGATTATTCAAACTCTTTTAGATTATTATCCAACATGAAATACCTCCATACTTAGTGGTTACATACGCTTTGCCATTCCAGGGGATTTAAATCAGAACATCTGAATCAGTACTGTCCGCCGTTATTGATTCAACTATCGTAGCTTTTGGTCACGTGCAAACTAGGACAATATACGTAGGTTATTCCACCCCCAGCAGCGTGGTGTATTCATAGAGTGTTCGCCCATAGGTATATTGGAATTAAGACAGGTATACAATGGATAGGAAACAAATGTCCATGATTAAAAGTAATACGAGTCTCCTTCCTCCCACCTGGTGGCAACGTCCACTTACCTCTCATACCCTCTATCCACTGTTATTAGTTCTGGTCGGGTTAAACCCGCGGCCGCCTTCACCCAGCAGCTAGAACTGTTTGTTACTCTCCTACCAGACCCTTTGTACTGCTTTGAGAGTGTGTTTAGTCATAAGCTCGAAGCCAACATGGATAGATTACAGATTTTAATCATTATAGAATAAAAGGTGAACTCCTTAGCTTATAATTCATCTTTTCATATATTTCCTCTGATTACTTATTACAAACGATGTTTGTGGGTTGGAAATTGGCAGTTTTATATATGTTGAACTTTCTCTTTTTTTCAATTGTGAGTTGTGAGTGATATATGAGATGGCAGAGTTCAATCACATTGATCTCTCATACTGACAATACCTCCATCACGTTTTGAACGGTTACGGATAAATTATATCCACCTGACACTTTAAGTTGTAAAACTCCACTCGGAATATTGATTACAAACGAGGTTTATTTTTACCGCCGTAGCTATTGTCATTTAGAAACGTCACTGACACCTACTTCAGTTTTAGCAGGTCCCTAAGCAGAGTTGCACAGTTGACGTATTATCCCCAACAGCAGGGGTTGTAGCACTGGGAGTAGCTGTCCTTGAAGCAAGCTACGGGGTGGAAACAGAACCCACTGATTTGTGATCGATTGGATTTAGCTAGTTAGAGACACGATCTGGGTCTCTCATCATTCAAGTCAGAGCGACACCCCGTACAGACTGCACCTCCCCCTTACCAAGCATCACCACAACCACCACTGCCACCCCTCACCCCTGACACTCCCCATCCACCCACCCTCCCAGGCCTACGCTGTCACAGATAGATGCTAGGGACTGAACAAGAGTAATTTAGATGGTACAGAATCAAGGGATGGAATACAATTCCTGTGTTATACACAGTAGCTCCTAAAAGTTGCTCCCCTTCCATCATTATTTACATCATTTCTTTAATATTTCTCTCTTTGTGGCCGGTGCTTGTGACAAAATGTAACACCAAACGACGAAACATTGATGTGGGATAAGGAGGTGTAAAAAGCGCACGTTTTATTTAACATGGTTAAATTCCTCAAAGAGATTGACCATTATAACATCGTGGAATAAAAATATTATAAGGAAAAGATCAGCATCAATATTTATGATTTTTTACATTGAAAGATGATGAAATCAGTAGAAGTTGTATTGTTTATGTCCTTCTTCATAGCTTCTGCACAGTGCTGACTGACTGGAAGAAGACTCCTGCCCATAACACCAGTGACCTGTAGTTATGCTAAAGCTATCATAGTCGTATTTTATCTTCTGGAAGGCTGTGGTTTGATTAACTGTGTGTTGCTAAAAGAACTCCTATACTGCTTTAACATTTGAGTCTATCTGGAGAGATTCCTTCGAAGCGAGATTCGCTATGACAATAGATATTATCTCTCAATGTTTTTATTGCCTCATAGCCTCACTATATTCTATATCTTTTTGAAATCCTAAAGAGATTTTATCATACGATTCGAGCAAAGGTTTCAAGGCGTCCCATATATGGCAAACCATATTAAGTAAACGGAGAAGGTTTCAGGTAGCTAAGTACCTGCTCGTTTTACAAAAGACTCATGCGTTAGTAGCTATGGGAAAGGGCTATCCCTCGGTCAGAGTACTCACTCGGGATATCCATCAGACGTAATCGAAACCAGCACACACTAGCCACAACTCCAGTTTATATCAGTATAACCTGTTCTTCCCCGCACAACAAACCAGAGAACGAGTATTCTCTAGCGAGGTTCAGCTCTTTATAAATCACGCCTGCGCCTCGGGGTCTCTCGTCAGTGACTCCCATAATTCAGTGGTGTTTTTGTCTTGTCCCCATTTCGGGTCTATTACATTACTTGCTTTCTTGTGTCTTGCTTAACGTAAGACTCAAGCATTCACTTGATGTATATGGAGTTTTATAAAAAAAAAATTTTGCATTTACATGAAATGTATACGCCACTGGTATTAGTATGTGTAGAGTCAGCCTAGCCATTGAAATTTACATTTATGTGAATATCACAAGGAGGCCGCCAACCTAATCAATTGGCTGACACTGTGGCTTTAATTGATCTGTGACTATTTGCGGCAATATGATTGTTATGCTACTTCGTATAAGATGTACATAAATCATCACGGTGACTCTACAATGTAATATAATGATTGCTATGCGTTTCTTAGATATAATGGAGGAATGGAATAGAACATGAGAAGAATACCAAACTCCACATTCAATCCGAATCACAAAGTAGTTGCCAAATTGTACCTGGTTTTCTAACACTTGATTAAAAATCCTCATTGTTATTCTCAGATCTGCAAGACGCAAGTCCGACGCCGAAACCGCCGTGCAATGCCTTCCAGCAATGTGAGAAAGCTTATCAACAGAACCTGGCTGGTTGTGACGCGGCCCAAGAGAAATGCATTTGTCAGCGCGGGTACTCGTTGTCCTCGGGCATCTGTACAGGTGAGTAAATGACTCCACTTATTACGTCTTCAGATGAGCTGTACCTCTGGGCTGTGTGGCTCAATGAAGGTATCGCATACCAGTGTAGATAATAAGGTCAAGTGCTTGCAGGGTTTTCTGATAACCATGGGCCTACTTGGTTGATGGAAACCGGATCCGTAATCGACACGCCAGAGTGAGATGATAAAAATGAATGATTTGATCTAACCTCACCATTGGCTTGTTGGCTGTACCATGAAAGTACAGGCATCCGAAGGTCGTGTTGACCAAGATACGTCCCAGCGCCACAGGGATCCGCTCGGTGTATTTTGTTATGTTTGTTTCTGGTAATGACGTAGGGAACTAAAAACGCGACCCCGAGGCGTTTCCTTGACAACAGTATAAACATGGTCTTACGTCCCTGTGGTTGTGGCACGTACAGTGCGTGTGGAGTAGGGTTGCAGCGCGGGAGTCACCATGGTAACCTCACGGGCGGTGTAACTCAGGCCTGAATGACCTCTACTAAACTTGGGAAGGGCTGCAGGAAATCAGACCAGTATTAGGTCTTCGAAAGAGGCACCATCGGGTCGGCTATCGTTTCTTTTTTTTTGTTATCTCAAACACGTAATGATTCTAAAATAGTCGTTTATGTAGCAAAATTAAGCTTTCGAGCTTTGAAGACGCCTTTTGACCATGAGAGAGAAACTTGTCTGAAAATGTACACATCTGATTCTCTTACCCATCTCCTTTGATGAGAACATCTATCAAATGCACGGTGTGATTTGAAGGTGCACACTCACCCGTTTACAATTATCTGTCCATTTAATTAATTAAAATTTCAACAGAAGCGGTGTCGGAGACGAGATTTCATTGACGCCCGAGAGTGGAATATTAAGTGGTTTTATATTCAGGGAAATACCATCAGTCAAGTCGTTATGACACCCATACTTTAATTGATTTTATCAAAAAGTCAACGCTTTCACATCTTGCTCTTTGCTGTTTACTAAAGTTTCATCCACAAATGTCACATGTGACCATCTGCATCAAAGGTCCGTTGGGGAGGTACACGCGGGATGCTGATTTTTGTAAGAGACGTGGTCAGTATTTCTAAGTTTACACCCGATTGCACCAGGAAGAGAATTCCTTTATTCCTAGACTATTACCCAAAACAACCCTCATTCATGTATGGTAGATATTCCTACATAATGAACCATATATATATTTGATTGTTGTAAGTCTATATACGGGTGTGTTTACATTATCGTGAGACTTCGATTTAATCAGTACTTGGTCCCTAGGCTCCATCCCGATCACTTTAGGGCAGAAAACAAATAATAAGTTGTTCTGACATGTTGGTAGCGATAATTGGTCTTGGGGTCAGCTTTTTCCGATCCACGCATGCGTTAAGTACCCTCCTGTGTTAAACTTACCTGAAGGACCGCTTCCGGCGGTCAGCTGGAACGCCGCCAAGCCACGTGACCGACCATTATTCCACGATGATTGGTCCACTAATTGTCGAGGTCACCACGGAGATGTTCAAGGTCAACGGGTCGGTTGTCGTCTGCTTGCAAGGACCTCTCTGTTCCGGCATCTTCTTCCATGCCGATACCAGCGCCGGGGGACTGCTTTATTCATTGTAGATGGCAGTAGTGGTTGGCCTGGCGGAGATAGCTCTTGCCATGCATGAAATAAAGCGCCAACCCCAAAAGGGTATTCCGATGAAAAATGCATGGCCTTTTGATGGGATTTGACTTTGGTTCACGGAAGGCCGCCATAAAGATGCCCGTCGAGTGGCTAGAGTGCTCCAACCGCAGGTTTGACACCCATTAGAAAGGACTCGAGTTGGAACTGGGCAGAAATGGAGAATTAGTTGGCCAGCGAGAGATGCCCCGAGGCTTGATGATCGAAATTGTTCACGCCTCATTTATTAACAAGTCTACCTCGGTATCTCTACCTTCTGACTGCCATAAGTTAAAGAATATCTTTCATAAAGTATCCATCCCCACCACCCTATTCGAATTTCTCGATTTCCTCTACAGCCATTATAATATTCCCCTTTCTACAAACCATTTTGGCAGTGATAATGTTGAATATCGCTTATGATATAAATAAGACGTAGTGTTTCGATCGTAAAATGCATTTTGGAAATGAATTGTTGATACAAAATCCGCAGTCTTTATCATGTCACCAGTGCCTTCGATAAAGGTGTTTGTTACGAATGGGAATCTGAACACTTTCTATATATATGTTTTATGTATCACCTACCTTAATTTGAAGGCAAGGATTGCATGAGGAATATATGGCCTCTGTATTGGAAAAGTGCTTGGTTGTCGAAAGCATTTTCCAAAACCCAATGTGGCGTCGCATGTAATGCAAACCTTCACATTGATTTTCTCCCTTTTTTCTACCTGGAGACATCTCTTACCCAAATTCACACTTCTTACTCAAGCTCTGATAGTAATTTTTTCCAATGACTGGAGAGGAGACTTAGTCTCACTCCGGCCAAACTAAGAATACGCAACGCTCATAGCAAAATCTTTCCAAGCCCTTTTTAAGCCGCCTTTGAGGGTGTTCATCATTCATTAGCAAGATTTACGAAATGTAAGGGATTATTTCTAATCGCTGATTAAGGATTTCATCTTAAAGGCGGGTTTAAACCAAGGTTTATTACAGTATCTGATTGTATAATGACAAAATAGATGGATTAAATAGATGACCGTGGAGAAATAAGCTTTGTGAACCATTCATGAATTTACTTTAGAAAAACAAATGCCGATAAGGATAATAAGAAAAAGAGCAAAACGGCATGCTGCTTACTAAGGTAACTATGTGCTGATAGAATCTGAATATTTTAATGTATTTCAATGCAGCTAATGTGAAATCATTGATGTTATTACTCCTATGACGGCGTGTGCAACAGAATCTTCAGCAACGAAAAACCTTTGTTATTGAAACATAAAACATCACCATACTTACTTGCTCTGAAATGGCCGAGGTTCAGAAACGCAATGCAGTTCCCACAAAGGTAAAACAAACGAGGCTGCACCTGAACTACACTTACTGAACAGAACCAGACACTATTGGAGATTAGATCGCAGAGACAACTTCCATTAGTCAACTGAAAAGTTAGGGTGAACATAATACAGCAGTGCAGAGCCTCAGATCTTCAAACTATGGATCAGAGAGACGTCTAAAGTTCTCCTTGCTCGTGAGGACAACTATTGAACGTCGGCTCACAGAGGCACCAGGCAATACAATTATCTAAACGCGTTCTGTACGAGAGTTATCCGAATAGAAAGAGTACGGAGAGATAGTATATGGCCTATTCAGACAGGTTCTCCTTGAGATATAATTGGGGATATATATATATGTGTAAATGGAAGGCTTTGAGGTTATGATTATATATGATGACTCCCTTAGTCTCAGTGCGTATAATATTTCCATGACCTCTTGTCTTGTAAGAGGTACAGTTCCTCCTTTGAAGTACACTGTTTTACTTTATCCTACCCCTAATATAAAATCCCATAGGCTTAACATTGTGTTTCCGTATGCCACGTTGCCTGGCATACGGAGTTTTATATGTCACTAGTGGCATACAGAATTTTTATCACATAATATTCCAAAATCGAGGAGATGGGGTAGGATAAAATCAAAACCTGATTCGTTTTAATTGTGGCCACCGCATTCCACTCCTGAGTTTGGCTCCGGACTTCACTCGGCTTCGCTTCGTGAAATCACTATGCCAAACTCCAGTCATGGAATACGGTGGACAAGATTAAACCTCATCCAGTTTTACGATAGTATTATCCTACCCCTAATATAAAATCCCATAGACTTAACATTGACTTTCCGTATGCGCCCGTATGTCGCATACGGATAAAAAATCGCTCCTAGGAGCGTACAAAAAATGGACCTATCAGAGATCAGCAGCTGAAAGTAGTTCCAAGCGCCTTCAGAGCAGCAAGGAGAGCTATATGGAGGACTTCAGAATGTTTTTATCATGTTTTTTGTTTTTATCCTCACATAAAAATATCGTTCACAGGGGGTAGGATAAAATCAAAACCTTATTCGTTTTAATCTGGGCTCCCGTATGCGACTCCTGGAGTTTTGGCTCCGGATATCACTTGGCTCCGCCTCGTGATATCACTATGCCAAACTCCAGTCGTCGCATACGGGAGCCCAGATTAAAACTCATCCGGTTTTACGATAATATCATTGTTGATGCACACAGGAAACGGTCGATGACGTTGATGAATAATAGGTATGATATGTAGGCCTTAAAGATTCTAATACTAAAGATCTATTTCCCAGAACACTTTCACACAAGCTTTTAACAGAATTCTTAGATGGCAACTGATTACATTGTGAAAACCCTTTTTTCTCATATACCCGTGAGCGTACTTTTAGTATATATGAAGCGCTGCTCGCTATACCGAATATGTATATTTATGGTACCGTGTGCAATATACTATTATACGGAACACCCTGAGACATCGGTGAAGTGTGGCATCTAGTTTGAAATGGTTTGTGGCATCTAGTTTGAAAGGGTTTATAGATCAAGCTATGGTTTAAAATATCAATAATAAATATCATGGATATTCCTTTAACTGTCTGTACCCATTATTTCTATTGGATTCAATTTAATCGTATTCCCCTACCCCCGCCCCCCCCCCCCCCCCCCGATCCTCATATTCCATTATCTATTACAGAAGGGTTCCAGCCTGTTTGTCTATCACGTCCTGAATTTGTCCTTTCTTTCCTCGCCTCAGCTTATCTACTCTACGGGCTATGTGTAGCCATTTACTATTTTATGACCCTCGTAATCATAAGCAAGTTAACATTCAGAAAGTATGCACCAGAAGAAATGTTTCAGAGCCTGTAGGCCAACATATAGCAGAGACATTGAATTCCCAAGGATAACATGCGATGTAAGATGGCAGTCTATTTAAATCATAGTTTTTGTCGCACATAGAATAAAGGACTGCCTATCTGTCTGCACTTGGGCCTCTAAAGGCTATACCTCCTTAACTTGTTTTACATCTTCATAAATACAAGAAAGTAGTGCCGAACACCTAAAAATACTTTCCGATGCCCATTTAAGGCCTGCCAAAGCTACGGTATGTTATTCCAAAATCAAGCGCAGCTTATCGCTGAAAGGAAATATTTCTTAAACATGGAAACTCATGTTGAAGCACTATTCTGTTATTGGGAAATTAATCTAAGAGGACGTTGATTTAGGCTCTTCAACCTAGGAAATAAAGTCCCCATTTAGAGCATTATGCTCCTCGTGGAACGAAATATATCTAATACATTTAATTCACCTTAACCAGGCAGCGTATTCAAAGCTTCCTCAGCAACCCCAAAACCCATTTCGAGCAGCTCATATATACCTTTGAAGTCATACTCGACATGTTGAATGGCTCACCGCAGTCTATGAGTATCAGCAGTTCACACCCAAAGTAGAACGGCTCATCCGTTGAGCTACTCCAGCCATATAAGGGTGTAATGCACCACACGTCCCTGCCACACTAAAGCTGTCCCATTGGCGTCATCCCGACTGTATCCCAGCCAAAAAGGTGCTTTCCCGAGTGAAAAGAAACAACAAACATAAGGGCAAGACACAATTAACCATGTTGTAATGAAATCCACTCTGCAGTGCTGCAAGGACTATCCTTTGCCAGCCCCTATTCACTTTGATGTAGGTGGAGAGTCTCTCCATCTCTTTGCTCGGTCAATTTGTTTGACGCAAATTATGATTGTTCAGAAGATGTTAATTTGATATATTGATCATCAGCCCCACCCTTTTGAATGTTTGATAAAATAAACAGACTTTAAAGGTTTGTGGAGGACATGGATTGATTGCTGACGGCATGGTGTACAATTATGCTGGGGTGTGGTAATTAGCGTAAACATACTACGCTTTTAATCAGGCAACATAATCTTTATCACTCATCGTTCGTTGCCCACTCCTGGGCAATATAAAGCAGTCACAATCCATGCAAACGAAACTGGAAACAGCTACAAATTGGCCCGGAAATTATCGTTAACGGAATTTTCAAAGCATCCTGACATTAATTTATACTTGTATTGGACACTGATTCAGTTTGGTTAAATTTGAGTTTGGTTAAATTTCCAAAAGTCCTCTCAATTTCGAGTGTCAGGTCCTCTGCATGCTTGAGTATTTCGGGTCTTTGCCAAGCCCGTCCACGATCATTATTCAGGTTAGTTTAAGTATCAGTCTTGGAAACTTGCCCTACTGACCATGACTAACCACTACATACCGCATATGCTGATGTAGTGAGGGAGTGAATGTTGAGAGTGTTGTTCGCCTCGAATAAGCTACCCATCCAATTCTACAAAATCTACTTGCACTGTCCCCATTTTTGGTACAACCAACACAGAGCATATTCTCCCAGCTAGCACATCTCATTGCTCGGCACTCTGTATGGAGCTAGACGTATTTACTGCATAGTGTATCGTACCAGTCGGTATGCGCATGCGCAAACGGGACTCACGCATGACAACGATAATAACATGTCACAATGTCACGCAGATCCATACTGACAGGTCGCAGATAAAAAAAACTTCACGATATATTTCCACCAATTGACTCCCATCAGTGGCTTGTATAGGCAACGGTTAGGGGCCCATCAAAACTAGAAGTGATCTTAATGTGCTCACTGTTTGGTGGAGGAATACAAATGGACCCCCTCACGCAGGTTCTATTCACGTCACTGTATCATGGAATTGATCTATACTTTCCGGTGACGGGCGTAGAAACACTGTGTCATGGAATGCCCACAGATAAACCCGCTTGAGTCTAATGATGCACGCAGAATTAGCCTTTTATTTTTTCGTCAATGCCAATTTTCATATCCAATTAGGGGGAGGTGAGTGTCCATTGAGACAAGAGTCCTCGAACAGTTAAAGACAACCTATTGGTAAATATTAGACGGTGAAATGGGTGGAGACGCTTAGCAGTTCCAATTTCTCCAAGATAATATAACAAAAAAATTGGTTGTGGAATGAAAGGAAAGGAAACATATCTGAATATAATCTGTATATTCATACTCGTGTTACTTAACCATGCATTCATCGAAGGTACTTCCCTATGATTTCGTTCCCTCCCCGAATGCGTTTTCAGATGGACCTAGCTAATGTAGTGGAACATCTATACTATTTTTGTATACAATTTCTATAATTCAGTATGGCCCAGTATGTATAAACATATGTGTGGAAGGCTTCACAGCTTGATTAGATATTAGTGGAAAGTCAAATTCCTGCTCCGTTTTCAATGATATCGGGCTCCTTTTTAAAGATAAATATCACTTCAATACGTTTGAGCCTCTCCTAGCAATTTGATCAGATGATTTGAGCCGGAGGGGGGGTAGAGAAAATTGCTGTTCTGATTCAATAAGGGCACACTTTTAAAGGATTTATATAGCTGATATCTACAATACTTATGCAATCTTGTTTATCCCCTATAAACTGACAGGAGAGCCAATATTTAAAGAAAGGTGTAACCGTTGGGTTCAGTCTGGTGGCTTCCCTGTTGTAGGGATATGTATACGAAGCCTATCACAAATATAAGGACGTGCCAGTCACTATCGTGTTTGCCTGAGACCTTCTTCTCACGGTAGGGGGAATGCCTTCATTTGCTCATTTCAGCTCCATTTGGCACCTACCTCGTTGAGCTAATGCTCAAGAGTGCTCCCCCACCTGAGCACCAGTGAGTGAGTCTACCGGGGATTTTATACTAGTAGGAGCTTCCAGCCTCTTGTGGGCTCGTGTTATCTGTGCACATCATGGCAATGGTTGTCAAACATTAAAGCTATTTTGTAGAGAACCTAACATCATGAATTTGTATTTCAAATATTCTAGCTGGAAGCATAGCATGTCTATAGACATTGTGTGGAGTCCCCTCATAGGGTATATCCTCTGAAAAGACTACATTTCTGTATTGCAATGTATCTTTTTATGAATACTGCCTTGAGAATCGTATGAACAAGCAATACTCGTCGTCGAGGGAAAGCCGAGCGACGATTAAAGCGTATCCATACGAGTGAACTGTAAGATTTGAAGATATGTTTCACATTTATGATGTACCTCGCATCCAATGGGTTGCAATCGCCGGTAGTTCCTAGTATAGTTGTCTCCAAAATGTGTGGACAAGTTTGCAACCTCTGCTATGACCCGTACTTTTAGGTCATCAGAGCAACTCACAACAAGTCACTCGCTTATGAGGGTCACGTGGCTCTGAGTGGTTGGCGCATGCCCGGAGCGTGCTCTGACATACTGAGGGGATCCTGCGCTACATAAACTGGTGTAACCTCATGGTGCCAATATCCGTGCCTATACTGCCTTTAATAATTGCATCTTTCACATTTATCAAACAGATAATGGGCGATCCTTCTCCCTTGTGATCTGACATTTCAATTTCTTAATTTCATTTCAGATAAACGCAACGGAAATATAATATTCCTTATTGAAAAGAAAGCAAGTGCAATTAATCATCACAAAATACAAACTAAACGTTATGTTTTCTTTATTATTTACCTGAGTCAGGAATCAGTGTATACATAGTGTCCATACACAACTAAATTGAAATTTTACACGTATGTGTCTCAATGGGTCAATACCCATCGATAAAACTATGAACAGTTCGCTAGGGTTAATCATCCGATCTAGCACTGTGAAAGGGGTTTACCGCGAAGCGCTCTCCATGAGGACCTTTTGTCCAAGAAGTTGGTTATATACAATGCAAGCGGAGAATTACTCAAAACTTATAAGATGAACATAATATGTAAAGCCTCAAAGACCATTTATCCGTATCGTCTCGGCAGGAGAGTGTCGTCAAAGGTTTAAACATGATAGATAATCTAAATCAGTATTTGTATCGAATAGAGGTAGGTCTTGGTTATAAAAGAATGAGGATCTGACGTATTGGTTTCTGCTAAGACAAATCAATGACATGAGAAATTTATATATAAAGATCTGAATCTGAATGAGGTCACTGGTTCGATTCACAAAAGTCTGAAACTGGTATTGCGTTGATGACGAAAGTGACGTAAGTGTGCATAGCCACTCTATGGATTGTCCAAGTCTATCAATTCTTATCATTGGTAGCTCATGGCCCGTAGGGTCAGGAGCGGTCATTGCTCCACCTAGCGTCCACAAGGACCTTATAAAATTCAAATAAATTTTATTCGCCCATATCTGTCTCATACTTTTGTGTTGCGGGTTAGGGGTAATGATCATTTAAAACCAAAGGCTGGCTTTAATGCTTTGTTGTTGATAAGTCTCCGTATCGTGACATGATGGGCGGGTCCATCATGGTCTTCAGAAGAAGAGATTACCATTAAAGAAGGGTGGCGGCGATGTGGGCATCTACGGCCCTAGTGGCTCCATTGCAAAAGAGGATGCCATTAACTAACGGGTCCTATTCCCGAGGTAGAAAACTGGTGGTTAGTTTACTGTGGTACACCTGGGGAGTCAGGCTTCGGCAGATAATGAGGTGGCGGCCAGCCGCCCCGTCTGTTCGGTGTCAGGTGAGACCGGGGCGGTCGGGGTGCCTGTAACCATACTCCCGCCTGTCGACGTCTTGTCTAGTTACTGTCTTCCCACTGACGCGTCCACAACACCGGCCCGCCAAGGCAGACACTCGCCCCCGCACCCCTCGTCCTCCTACTCACTACTAACACCACCCTCACCTCTACACCCCCGCCCGTTGCTGTCCCCCACCTCGCTCACTAGGTGTCAGTATCGTCGCCTCTTGCCAGGGTTTTGGCCTCCTGCTCTCCGCTAGGCGTTGAAGAGGAGTGGCCTAAGCAACCAATCACATCCACCGACACCGCTGCCACCGATGTCGTCTAACTGTGTACAACGTGAGGCTTTAAAGCATGATACGAGCATCCTCCCCCACGCACCCCCATAGCCTGCCACTCATCCACCTGCTACCAAAGCTATTCCCCTCCACCTGATATAGTCTCACGAATTGCCGCCCTGCATCTCAGTTTCCTACTGCTGCCGATATTATCCTACCATCCTTTTCCTTGTATGTCTCTACTGCACGCTAAAGTCATTTCCTCATGTGTAACCATCCTTTAAAATACCTTGCCGTGCCCTCAGTTATTTATCAATATCTGTTGCTCCTCACCTACTATAGAGGAAACCTATGAAAGTGTATAGCCAAAACTCGTATCCCATCGAGTTTGAATACCGCAGTAATTCACAAGGCAAAGCCGCGTGAATTACGTAGTGATTCGAACGATATAGGACCGAGCTCTGACTGTAAACTTGAATAGGTTTCTGAATATAAATCACCCCTTTCATTGTCTAATTGGATAACATTTGTAAAATAATCTCCAATTGAGAATTTATTTCTAAATACTCCATGGGCAATTAATACGATTTTCCTATGTTAAGTTTATGAAAAAATTCCAGGGGTGAAAGAAATACTAATTTTCCATACTCTCATTTCTGTATCTCCTGCTGTTCTCCAACGACCGCTCTGCTCTGCCCTGCTCTTTCTGCAGTTATCAGCTCGTGTGTCTCTCATAGGGATCTTCTCCTCGGCGTACCCTTTCGGCGCTCATCTGAAAAGAAAGGGTTAAGAAGACTATCTCATTAACTGCTCACTCCGGGTCGCTCAGCGTGCGACCAAAGAGCTATTTACTCAAGACCGCAGACTAGGCCGTCCAGAATGGAGTAGGTGTTGGTTGTGAAGGAAAAGAAAGTGTTTCACAAAATCGCTATGACCGTGGGAGTATATGAGAGGGTACGTGTTTATGTGTGTGGGGAGGGGGGGGGTGTGGTTATCCACCTAATATAAACTGTCCATAGAAGACACATAGGGAGTGTATATCACCATACCCGAGTTTACAGGTATATTGTATGCGCCGGGAACCGATAAAGCGCGCATACCGAAAAACAGTTCGTACTGAAAAACAGTGTCTACCTAGTATGAACTAATATTGGTACGCCACTTGTCAAGAAAGGATGGTGGATGATGTATAAATATAATATAGACTGGCTTCAGATGAAAGCGGCTGTATGCTCCTCGGAGTCAACTCTGCGCAATATCCTCGATTGAGCTCGGATATTGCTGTGTCAGCTCCTCAGAGCATACGACCGCTTGTTTCTGAAACCAGTGTATTATACGCTTTTGTATTTGTACAGTTCAGTTATGTGTGAGGTTACGTGCGTGTCGGGGGTGGAGGAGTATCCCCGTCGACCCAAGCCACCTCACGCTTACACACACACTGGTGTACCCACCTAACCACCCTCCCTGCCTACACCCCCAAAACCCACCCTCTCACCCCCCGCTTCACTCAGAAACTCGGCCCAGGTAATTACCCCTCCGCCCAGCCACGCCCCGTGACGGTGACCCGACAAACTAGGCCTGACAGGAGCCCGGATGGGCGGTAGTGGCGCCACGCGGCGGGGATTAGGGGCTGCGCGCGCCCAAATAAACATTTCATCTGGCCATGTGTCTTCCCGGCGCCTCGACCAGAATGAAATCATTAGGGCGCGGTGGGTGGGTAACGGAACCCCATCCGATGCCAATTTGTCGGACGACGCTCCTTAGAAACGGGCGGCGGGGCCACGCAAAAAAGAAAACTCACCACATCCACTGGTATACCGAAAAGGGAGTGGACTGGATGGGGACACGGAAGGGCGTGCGAAATCCTCGCGTGTTCTCATGTTCAATTCTACACCGAATCCGTCCCACTTTTCTCTTGGTCCAGGTAAAATGCCATCGAGTTTCTATTCTGACTTGTAAATGCCGTCCATTTGTAGCTCTACCTCTGGTGTAAATATTGACTAAGACCTTGTATATGGTTGTTTAGAGCGAAAAGTCCATTCCAGGAGTATGTCCCCCCAACCCCAACCCGATAATCCGCCAATTATATTTTATAAGCACCAAATCTCAGAATAATATCATTGTAAGGCCAATGTTGTCATCATTGAGCGTATGACATACTGTTCGTGCAACCTCACTTAACCATGACAAGGATGTTTGTCACGGTAGATGACACCCTCCTGATAAGAACTCCAATTTTCTGGTACTACTTACACTTTTCCAAATAGAAGTAGAGGACGCCCTCCTGATTAGAACTCAACTTTTCTAGTACTACTTACATTTCTTTCTCAAACATGGTACCGTTTCACTAGTTTTGAAACCATAGCGAACGGAGCACCAAAGTAACGGCAGAAACAATGGAAAAAAAGACAGCGGAGGATTTTCGTTGCAATATTTTTATCGCTGTTCCTGCATAGTAAACGAAACATCGGCCGTGCTGTGTCTGCTGTTCACTACCCGTTCCCCCTGTCTTATTCTGCCTTGCCCCTTAGTGGGTGACTGGGAAGCGAGCATACTCAGTACAGAAGTAGTACAAGCACAGCAGTAGGTTGTGAATAAGGCGTCCGAGCAGTGCATTGACAGCTGTTCTCATTGGCTTCAGTCAAACAAGTCTCACGAATAAGATAATCATTATACAAATATGAAATTTGGTATACATACTAAACACATATATAATTCTTCACTGCAAATTCATTTGAATGAGATTTAGTACTTGAAAAACAAATGATTATACTGTTGTTTTGACTTAAACGAGAGAGAGGACCCAGTTACACCACGGCAGCGCTACCAGCGAACGGAATTTCGTTATGAGACGATCAAGACAAATGTTTGCGCCTCCCATGTCCTTAGTTCCACTCGCTGTTGCGTTCATCCGGTATTGCAAGGTAACCTTCCGCTATGGTGCCATTGTGGGCAACAGCAAACGGAAAACTAGATAGTGATACGGGTCCCAGTTCTGACTCCAAACTTCCATAGAAAAACCCTATTTTGGACAATCTTTCACCTGTACCTCTAACGTGTAGTGTAATGAAAGCCGATAGATGTCCCATATGCACGAATGTGAAACAGAAAACTCAAATTCACATGGCAGATTACAATATGTAATGTTATAAATGATTCCTGTGACAACAGATCAATGGTTGTGTATTATACGGAAACTGGCTTACTGTCTTCGTACGTCAAAAATACGCGGTGAAACTGTTGATCACATTCATCCCGTAGGCAGAGGGATGTATGTGATCAACAGTTTTACCAAGTATTTTGATGTACGAAGACAGTCAGCCTGTTTTCGTATTATTATATACCTAAAAATGGCGAAATTTTACCTGGTCACGTGATCACATACCCCGTACGTCACAGTGTGGCGTACGGGTATAAATACGCCATGGGTAGGAGCGGGCAGTATGTGTAGGATATACTACCACAGGTATATAATAATATGACTATCACTTCCAAAGTATCCGTATGTGATAACGGTGCGTCTATAGATTGGCATCTTTTATTTCGCCAAACATGACATTCCATTTCTTAAAACCTCTGTCATAACCTGTTAGTCTTACAATAACAGTGTGGAAATATGGAATAATATATCCGTATAGTAAAACATCGATATTTAAGTGACATACGTCAAATATCTAAATGGCACATGGTCTGCCATAAAATGCACTGGATAATAGATTATTCGTCCGAAATAATATGAAACCACCAATGTGACTTAGCCAAGGATATGCATGAAAGCCTATAAATGTAATTCTATTTATCATCAATATGAGTATGCTGATGTAACGCCTTTGCTTCGAGGGTGAGTGTTTGGTTTATCAAAGGGCGAATAGACACTAACATCGACGATCGGGTAACTAATGCAAGAAGTGTACTTTGATCTAAAACAATATACTGATTGTTTGATGCGGTCTTCTAGCTACTATTCGCAGCCCAGTATGGCTCTTAGTACCACGAAGCTGTGTTAACTCATAGCTATGTCAATGGTTCTTATTCAACTGATCTCCCTTAATCATTTTCATAACTTAATTCAATTGAACTACTGCCATATTTATCATATTTACAAAGGCAATTAGGATATGATGTCCATAGGAGCGAAAGAGTAAAGGCTACACCCTCAGTAAGTGTCTGTTGGGGCATAGCTGCGTCAAACCACACAAAAAATTCGAAAACAGGGCCTGGCCGAGTGTTGCCTTGAGGCATGGTCTCCGGAAATTTACAAAAGTATATTAAAGTTTCGCTCGTAGTGAGAATACCCCCAACACCCTTACATAATTGACATTTCAGCGTGTAAGGGGGTCACCTCTAGCAGCTTCTATCAGAACCAGCAATAGATAAATCTATAAGATTGTACCGTGGCGTACGAGATAATAGTGGTAAGACCAATGTCTAGCCGCAATGTCCGTTTTATCATACTATCAAACAGACCACATAACAACGTCAGAGGACTCGATTCTAATCAAAGACGAGACTTCATTTGCCTGAAACGATGTCGGCCACGTTGACTAAGTATACGTTATGTGAGTCAGACACTCTCGCATCGCATAGAGTAGACAATATCATGGTTAGAGAATACCCAACGCAATATTGTATCAATTCTATAATCCCTTTGATCTACTGGACTTTTGTTGTTTCTATTGGGGTTTATATGTAATGGTTGCACTACAGAGTTACTGCACTTTGGATTTTGGCGTACACTAATACGGGGGGCCTCCTGGGGCATAGGATTTTGAGACTCCAATGTGTATGAAATTGGGGGAGACATGGTTGGCAGCTCTAGGTCGTAATGTAGCTGCATAAGCGAGCTCCAGCGCCAGTCTGGTCAATGACTCAGTCCGAAGTTGCTATGATAGGCAGGTTCGGCCCAGAGACGTATGGCTTTCCTTTATGGCATTCAGTGGACAGTAAGCCTGGGTCCCATTCCTAGAACCGTTTTGGGAAAATATGGAAGAAGTAGTGATCACATCTATTTAATAGTTATTAGGTCCATTCCCCCGGGGTAGACCAATTAAAAGGTAATAGTAATTCGGTGTAGTAATCCGGTAATTTGCCATATATGGTCGTTGTAGTCCTAAGATGCAGACATTGGAGAGGCTAGTCTGAACTAGGAATGAGGTCTCGTTTCAGGAACGGGCTCCTGGTTGAGTGCCCTTACCCACCTCCTCTATGCAAGAATAAGAGTCCAGTAACATCCCATCCTATATCAGGATGATAGGAACGACTGGACGTTTACAGCCTGATCCAATATGGTGGCCATGGACAGCCACACATGACCGACATCAGCCCCTACTCTACAAGGTCAAAGAGTGCAGTTTTAGATCATGTCAGAAGGCAGGACGATATTGCCTATTATCCTTAATATCTCCCAATATTTTATACTATACTCCGATGCTCTGTCCTGCGTATTTTCAGAGTAGAGATTGTTATAAAGTCATGATATTCAGTAAATTGAATAATGAGCATCGACATTCACATTAAAAATTATCAGTTATTGTAAGTCACTTGCAGCAATGATGTACATGGTACGAACTAAGAACGGTGATTACCTAGATTACATATCCCTATTTCTACAATATGGTAGGACAGAAAACTACGATTAAATTCATCCCGGAACCCAAGGTGACTCTACATATACGGGGATACATTGGCGACCTTGCAAACAGACGGACGCCTCCACTGTGTTCCATCTCCGACATTGAAGAAGAAAGAAATCCCTTCCCCGACACTGAAACGCGTGGCCTGCCTCGAGGTACCCGTCATCTCCACACTTTACTGGCCATAAAGTCGCTGCCTATAATGTTGATCATTGTTTATGGCGGCCTTTTCTGATCTTTGTGGATATGTGGGGCAAAGGGGCATGCCCTTAAAGCCCGAACGGCTTCGCCAACGGCACTCACTGTGCAAGAATTGAAAGGGTATGGGCACGTATTTCAGAAAAGATCATGTTCTCTGAATAGTGGGAGCTTCATGTGTAAACAAACAAATAATCAATAGTAGTTTCTACCTTATTTCTAAGTGAATCAAATCAAGCTAGTCATCCATTCAAAATGAAGGTTTGATATTATTCTGGCTAGAATATTTACTTACACTATACACAATAGTTTAGCTGGTGCATGTGAGTGCAAGAGCCCTAGTTCTATCAAATTTTCATTAATTTTTTATTAGAAAAATAGAGTTCTTTTGAAATTATAATGCATGGAAGGACTACTCATACGATATCAAATTGATATCTCTAATTGTTTATGTTGCATCATCGAAAGTCGAGCAATCCATGGCAACCCCTAGCTTCCAGTCCCCTTCCATACAGGATAGAAGTTAATGGCAAATTTGATTATTCAATATAGCATTCTCTACTGATATGCTCTCCCGTTTTATGCAAACTTTTCCAATATAGTCGCTTTAAAATACATGGTGTCATGTTTGCAACATCATTTGTTTGATCAGTGATACCAAATTTTGGATAATACAATAATAATTACTTGTTTAGCCTGTGAGTACATCCTCTACTGCGTGGTGATCAATGATGAAGGGTGTTATCAACATAGAGAGACTTCATGATTGTTTCATCGAGTCCATAAGTAGGACAATATGTAATCGATCTCAGCCTCACTAGAAAATGATGGATTGCTAAAGTAAGCAATGAAGATGAGGGAGTATGCCGAACAAATATTGAAACCTTTTACATGGATTGCTCAAGTTATGCAACTGAACATTTATAAGCATTTTTGATAGAGATATTATCATAAAACCAGGAATCATCTCAGAGAAGATTTTTAGTATGGTCCCATACTTCAAAACTAAAGTAACCGCGAGGAGAATATATTTATTTTTAAGCCTCTGTTGTCACAGCCCCAAATGGCTCATGGGTATCTCCCACAGCCGCGGCGTTAAAATAATTGCATACCTATAAAAACTAAACTAGGTGTTAAGGCCCTTTACCTACCAACCATCGGCTGATTGTGAGTACTGTTACACTGAATGTCTGTGTCTCTATTGCAAGATAGAATGGATGACACTCCTACCCATTTATACCCCCGCATATACGTATTTATTATCCACCTAATACAAAGTGTCCATAGAAAACACATAGGGCGTTTGTATGGACATACCCGGCGCATACGGATATGTTGTATGCTCCGGGTGGCGCATACGGAAAAATAGTGCGTATGGAAAAATAGTGCATAGATAAAACGAACTGATATTTACATGCCACTTGTCCAGAAAAGGTGGATATTAAATACAATATAGACTGGTTTCAGATACAAGCGGTTGTATGCTCCTCGGAGTTGACTCTCCGCAATATCCTCGCATACGCTCGGATATTACTACGCGTCAACTCCTCGGAACATACGGCTGCTTGTATCTGAAACCAGTCAATATTGTGTATTGACCCGATCTAGCTCTTTGTATCTCCTGTATGCACAAACACTTACATACACACACATCATAGACACCAATGATTACGGAAGCTGAATCTGAACAATGTCGCAGACAACCGTCCCCAAATCTTAGTCCGCCAAATTGCCACCTTAAGCCGAATCCAGACGGAAGGTTTTATGTACCATTGTGCATTACGTAATATAACAATATCACAATATGAGAAACTGTCACTCATAGCACTTGTGCGTCTGGCTGCAAGCTTTGCTGCTTTGGAGGTATTCTATAAATCACTCGCTGCTCTCCTGATTTAAATCTTTAAATGCAGTATACGTTCTTGCAACTGCGCAATTATCTGGGGCAATTACAGTGGGAAGAAAATACTTAGTAAACATTGAATTTTCTTTGAATTTCTTCAAGGGAGTGACTTGATGTATCACTTTCTAGACAAACCGAATCGCGTCACCTCGGGTGATTAGGATGGAGTAATTTGTATGCCGGTTTTATTGACTTTACCTCACTAACTCAGGCCAAGATACAGAATAGGACTTTGGGAACAAAGAATGCGATTCTTTATATTCCGCATGTTTAGATCCAGAAAAGGAAAGTCCTATTGTACACCAAGAATTTTCCAATTGAAATGAATGACGTACATTCTCTATCAAGAAAGTAGAATTTTAGAATACGAGATAACTGTGCAAACGACATTTCCTTTTGAGTTATTACCGATCTAGTGTTATGGATCGTATCCTTAGTACTCGCCATGTTCCCCTGAACGACTCGCGTCAAACTGTAAATCGAATTAGCTGAATCCCTTTAGGGACTAGATTCTGACGATATTAAAGGGTTCGGGAATCACATAATTTAGAATCCTGTACAGGTAGGCCAAGATATTTAAATCTCCGATTTCTCAATATGCAATCCCAATATTAAATACCATATACTGATTATCATACTGACTATTCAACATTCATCCATGGAGGTGATAGAGCCTCGACTTCATGAAAACTGACGCTTTGAGTTGCTAGTTCATTCTCGAGATCCTTTGAGTGATACTTTATTATGTTCCATGCATTATATTACCTACTGGAATACCTACAGGAGAGTTCTCTCCTATGGGAGCAATATGGCGTCAGTTTTCTGGTGAGTGGGAAGGAAATTGTCCAAGAGGCAGTCGTCTTAAGGAGCAATCGTCCGGAGGGCAATTGTTCTATCACGGGAGAGTGGATAGGGAGAGTGTTAGAAATTTTACCCGCTAGCTGTACCGCCATAGAAATGGGTTGTCCTCGAGGTAAATGATATACAGCCCCAGTGGATAGAAGATTTATCATCTGTATCCCGGGGCTAATAAAGCCCTGTGGCTTAGGAGTAGAGGTAAGGGAGATGTTAACTCTCAGAGAGTCTTATTCGCTCCTACCCTGGAGGCCTACAACAAGAGGTTAGCTTTGCAGATGGATTTAATATTGGAACGCCTGGAAATGCCACCTGGACATTAATATTGTAACCCTTCTTTAGCGTCTTCTATCAAAGGAACGCAATTTTATTGGATAAATAAGCCGTCTTGTTTATCTTCTCCCTCCTTTCCTGGACACTTTATAGCATTTTGTATCGTATTCTATTCACCACTTTAATGGTGATCTAGAACCTATTTATAGCATACCCATTTGAAATATGTTTTCTGTAACCTTTTTATTACAATTTTCCCTGCTAGTTCTTCTCTCAACTCAGGGTGCATGCAGGTGAAGCATTAGAGTCCCAGATGTAGGTCGAGGCAATTTCTTTTAGTACAGTAGTGCATGTATATTTTTAGCCTGTTAACATAAGAAATGCGCACGATATTCCAGAGATGCAATAAAACACTCGATGCCGGATATGCTTTTAGTTGATGGAATTGCTCTCTCTCTGTCTCTCTTAAAGATGACCTTTTTACCAAGGTAGAGACGATGAAAATAAACGCGACAAGAATCGTAACAATAATCAGTTCGTGCATAACTCTCTCAGAGAGGCTTGAAGCTTGAAACAGCTGTGCTTCAGCATCACTCCCATCATCGATGCCTTCTCCTCATACACCCACGGCTAGCAAACTCACAAACCACTACACACCCTTATCACCCCCGGGAACTGCTCCTTTTTTCCTCCTGCCACCAGCTCAGCATCGGCCGACTGTGGTGCCCTCTAGCACCAGCAGTGCGCAATTACAAACGGACGGACGCCGATATTCAAATAGGCCAGGCGCATACGCGGTACAATTTGACTCCTGTGATTGGGTGATGGGTAGGGCCAATGGTAGGGTGAAGGGGGGTTAGCATCAAGTGTATGGGGTGTGAGGGGAGGTGGTTAGTGGGGTGTCTACCGGTGATAATGAATGATATTGTCGTGGGCTTTGGGACCGTGACCAGAGGAAAGGGTGCAGTCAAGCCCCCAAGTGAGATACTTTATGTAAATGGTCCACTGGCTTTGGCCTAGAGGGTAGTGCTGTGCAGCCAAACCCAGTCCAGATCTAGAGTTTTTGCTGTTATCTCCGACTGTGCTTTGTGGGCAGTGATATCGAGGGAGGGGAATTTTCTGTATCGGTCATAAACAACGAATTTCAGCATCGGATATTAAAATTTGAGTTTTTATAAAAACAAGCGGTAGAGATTATTCTGATTTTCTAATATAGTAAATTTAGGATTCATATGATGAACAGTCAGTCCAAATTGATGTACGATATTGTATCTGTACAAAACCTTGTAGAACGCTTCAGAAATAGTGTTTTAAGTAGTATGATAATAACATTGATATTTTTAGTTGAGGGGGGAAAAACATTGATGTATGATTGGCAAAAATGGACATTCCTTTCATCCTATTTGGTTGGGTTTATGTTGTTCGTCCTAAACAAGGCTAAAGAAGAAACCAACAAGTTTTAGTCAAAGTCGCCATTCTCCACAAGTTTGATGTGGAGCGATATGAAGGTAGGATTGGAAATGCTATCTCAACGAGGGAGGATTTCGTCAGGGACTTACCGATTCACAATCTGCTGACTACGTCCGATGCTCATAGGTTCAGGGGTAGGTTCAAGATACTACCGCTGCTCCATGGGAGGAGTTAGAGACTCCCATGTGCAGATCCAATCTTGTCGTTGTATAATTCATATATTCATCAATCCTTATATTGCAACTAGCATATCAGCCAGGGGAAGCCAAATAATATCGCATAGCATTCAAACAAGTTAAAGAACAATTACTTTGACCAAAACAAGTTTTGCATTTTTACCTGACCCCGGTATTAGTCTCCATAGACTTAACATTGGGAACTCGAACTCCACGGCTACGATCATAACAAGGGGGATACTCATAGATATGACATCAGATTCGTTAGCCAATCAGCGAACACGACCTCCAGGAAGAAATGGTTCCGTCACGACCGCAATTGTGTCGACCATGGCGAGAGAACAGTCGCCTAAGGCCCGGCGTCCACCTACTAAGATAGAATCGTAGACCTCCCGATATGGCACCGATACAAAATGTCAAAATCGGTGCCATATCGGGAAGGTGCAAAATCGTAGACATATGGCTAGACAAGCCAATCCACCATGCGTTGTATGGGGTTTTTAATGGTGTCTAATCGCAGAAACGTGGTCAACTGCCCCGATATCAGGTAACCTTCCGACGCGATTTTGATTTTTGTATCGGAAGGTGCATCGTAGACCATATCGGTGCCATATCGTAGTAGGTGGAGATTATTCTGATTTTCTAATATAGTAAATTTAGGATTCATATGATGAACAGTCAGTCCAAATTGATGTACGATATTGTATCTGTACAAAACCTTGTAGAACGCTTCAGAAATAGTGTTTTAAGTAGTATGATAATAACATTGATATTTTTAGTTGAGGGGGGAAAAACATTGATGTATAATTGGCAAAAATGGACATTCCTTTCATCCTATTTGGTTGGGTTTATGTTGTTCGTCCTAAACAAGGCTAAAGAAGAAACCAACAAGTTTTAGTCAAAGTCGCCATTCTCCACAAGTTTGATGTGGAGCGATATGAAGGTAGGATTGGAAATGCTATCTCAACGAGGGAGGATTTCGTCAGGGACTTACCGATTCACAATCTGCTGACTACGTCCGATGCTCATAGGTTCAGGGGTAGGTTCAAGATACTACCGCTGCTCCATGGGAGGAGTTAGAGACTCCCATGTGCAGATCCAATCTTGTCGTTGTATAATTCATATATTCATCAATCCTTATATTGCAACTAGCATATCAGCCAGGGGAAGCCAAATAATATCGCATAGCATTCAAACAAGTTAAAGAACAATTACTTTGACCAAAACAAGTTTTGCATTTTTACCTGACCCCGGTATTAGTCTCCATAGACTTAACATTGGGAACTCGAACTCCACGGCTACGATCATAACAAGGGGGATACTCATAGATATGACATCAGATTCGTTAGCCAATCAGCGAACACGACCTCCAGGAAGAAATAGTTCCGTCACGACCGCAATTGTGTCGACCATGGCGAGAGAACAGTCGCCTAAGGCCCGGCGTCCACCTACTAAGATAGAATCGTAGACCTCCCGATATGGCACCGATACAAAATGTCAAAATCGGTGCCATATCGGGAAGGTGCAAAATCGTAGACATATGGCTAGACAAGCCAATCCACCATGCGTTGTATGGGGTTTTTAATGGTGTCTAATCGCAGAAACGTGGTCAACTGCCCCGATATCAGGTAACCTTCCGACGCGATTTTGATTTTTGTATCGGAAGGTGCATCGTAGACCATATCGGTGCCATATCGTAGTAGGTGGACGCCGGGCCGTACTGGCATGTCTGCAAGTTGTTTAACAAATTCATTTTATGAATTTGCGGAAGAGACGATTAAAAAAGTGCGGCTGTTTAAAGAAGATCGTTTGTCCGGGGTTAGATAAAATCTGAAACCCACTCGATGAAAATATCTTGGTCCGTACTGCACCGAGTTTGACCGCGCCGTAATCCACGACGCGAAGCTGAGCGGGTTACGGCGCGGTCAAACGAGGTTTCCTTCTAAAACGAGGTTTCCTTCTAAATCTTAATCCTATACACAATAAATAATTGACGACACCATCAGTGGCTACTAATGTTAAGCCCATGGGACAGAAATAACAGGGGTGAGATAATATCCATATCTCATTCTTCCAGGCATTTTCCTAGAGTTGTCTGTTTTCAGCGTACTCTTTAGCCTCACCTTTCAATAGATGCCTACACATCGCCTAAGACTTCGTTCCAGACTACTACAGACTACTACAGACATATCAAGACGTGTCCAGACTAGTATGGTCTGCTCCACAAACGTGGCCCTTATATTATCCGCTTAACCCAGCGACTCTGATATCTCTGCCGCATTTCCTGACCCAGCCCAGCCCCTGGGACTAGTTGCAATATAAGGATTGATGAATATATGAATTATATCTATGACGACAAGATTGAATCTGCACATGGGAGTCTCTGACTACTGCCATAGAGCGGCGGTAGTATCTTGAACCTACCCCCTGAACCTATGAGCATCGGACGTAGTCAGCGGATTGTGAATCGGTAAGTCCCTGATGAAATCCTCCCTCGTTGAGATAGCATTTCCAATCCTACCTTCCCAATCATGGCAGATTCTACTGTGTGCAGTCTTCCAGGGATCGCTGTACTAAAGGTATTGTCTGTGGTGCCTGACAAACGGGCTTGATGTCCTTCCATAGACTAACCACGATGTGTATGATAATGACTAACAAAGAAGAGTTTTACCATGGATAAATTTATTGAGAAAATAACAAGAGAAAATTCGGAGTAATCATGAGTGTGGCACGTGACCGGTTGGACCACGTGACCAGGGCGTCCTTGGTTACTTGCTTACTCATCTCTTCCACATTACCGCCAACCCCCTGGTTAGCCCTAAAGGTGTACAATTACCATTACCAACTACGTTTAATGACCAGATAACTCTAGGATATTCTTCATGCTGTGAAACGCGCCTTAATGCTTTAAATGTTTTTCAATAGATTCGAAGTGTGATTTTGCATCCTGCAGGACAGTCAACCACGCTTTAAGTCATGGCCTCCCGTCTGTGCGTCATTTAGCAAGACATATCCATTCTCCGAGATAATCATTGGCCTGTAAATATATATGATTTAGAATTATACTTTCAGGCCAACTGCTTGATTCTTTCTGTCACCAAAAAGAAAATGAATATATTTTTATTACATATCTAAAAAGGTCAAATTTGTCAAATATCGGCCTTGAATCGTCCTTCTGTAGGAAAAGCACTACCACTTAAACCACCTGCATTTAAGGTCCAAGTCACTATTAAAAGAAATTGGTCTTAAATTGATGGTTTTGTTTTAGTTGCTGACTAGCTAACGGATAATGCTACCAATGTAACTGTGGCACCCGTCAGCAACTCCGGGGATTTGGAAACGGTTCTTTAGAGAACACGTCAAAGGCCATTTAATAGATTGGACGCGGACATTTCTTCATACCACTTGGCTTTGTCTCTGTTTCCTTTGTTCACGATTAAGCTTGCTTTGAGGGGCTCTTCAGGGCCGTACAATACAAAACCTCGGGCTCTGTCTGTGTCCGATTCAGTCCTTTTCAATGTTCATCCTTATCTAACAGCTGAGTGAACAGTTCAGCAACTCTGTTATCCCCAGGAATCCTCATCTGCGTAATAATCCAATGAAATCTTAATTATATCTAATGACCTGAAGCTCAAAGGGCAGAAAGGTGACATGCGTTTCGATATTTAGAGATTAATTAAATCTTTATGCTTCTTTTTATCATAAAATCTTAGATCTGTTAATGAATAGCAGTATGATTACAATGAGTTGATACAGATACTTACATACAAATATTTATAGGGAATTTAAATTAATTACATCAGGTCTCAAATGCGTATAGACACATTTCAAGCTTGATAAATGTGTGAACATGGCATACGGAGCCTAGAGCAGTGAGGTTGTCTTTGAACCCGTTCCTGAAATTTGATTATTATCAGCAGGTATTAATGGAGCTCTGAGGCTATAAGTTGTATTTCCCCGGAAGACATGGAATATGTGCCTATATTTGGGTTAACTCTTCATGGATGAGCACTCCTTTACCAAGTACTATCATAACCATCATCTATATTGCTCCCATTCAGAGTCAGGGTTATGAATGATAGTGCATACGCGGCTTCTTGAGCCGGCTGCATTGTAGACTGACAATGTGGTTTGTACTCTAAGTGTGTTTGCATTGTGTGCCACTGCACACACAAGCAAGAATACCATCGGGATCGGTGTAAACAAGGCATCGAGGAGAACATGGGGACCAATGGCAGTATGCGACATATCTAAATGCAATGAATCTCTGTCTGTGGCTCTGGGGTAATTTTGATAACGAACGAACGATATATGTCTAGGTCATAAGAGCTGTCTATCGAGGGGTTACCTATGGCATGATCCCTGCCATAAGTGGTTTCGCTAGGAGTAAATAGTATGTTCATCATTGATGAATGAGCATGCCATTATAAATAAATATCAAGTAAGAGGTTTTCGGTATGTTCTATAAACCACATGCACCATGGATCATTTTCTGTAACCCACTTACACCAAGTCAACTTTCCCTTTCTGAAACTGCCCGAGTCGAGTATCCAAACAGATCAAGCACCAGTAGGACGGTCAATGAGGTATTTTGGTCTTAAGCGATTGGTCAAAGTCAGCTGGGCACACCTCTAAGACCCTAAGACACTGGCCCTCTACTCCTTTCACAATATCACAGTGAATAGCATACATATAGTGAAGGGTTAGGTTTTTATGCACCAAGCTGGGAGTCCATGTGAAGACTCTAACCTTTATGCAGTGTATATATAGCATGTAAGCACATTCTGATAAAGGCGGCCATCTGAACGGTGTCAGACCTGGATAGGTACTTTGTAAATTGATTCAGTAAATAAAAGATTTTTAATGTATATCCTGCATGGGTCATGACTGGATGGGACTATCCTCTAATAAACGTTACCTGTGCTATGAGTATCGTATGAACTTTCTTGAGATCGTTCGTTCAAAAAGATCCCGACAGGCTCGCACATAAGGCCACGCAAAAAAAAAAAATTGTTTCTCATCACCAAGCCATGAAAAATATGACGAGGGCGCTTTTTTTTTTGCTTTTTTTTTTTTTTTTTTTGCTGGGTCAGAGATGACTTTTGAAGACACTTATTTAGGTCATATCTTGCAGTCTCACTGTAAGTTCCTAATATTTCACTCATTTTACTGTGTTTAATGGGAGATTATGTCACAGATGTTAGCCCAATAGTCAATGTGAGATAAATTCCTACATATTTTTTCTGCACATCTTTTCAATTATTTTGACAATATTTAGAAAGTCTATGAATTTTGTTGCATTCCTCCTCCCCTGCATGGGAGTGTCTTAAGGCATTCATCGTCCCTGCCTGGGAGTGTTGGAGTGTGTCGGAGCGTGTCAGCATGTTGCACTAGTGGAGGCAGGCTTCCGACAAGGGCTAAAGGCGGGCGTCCACCAACCACGACAAGGCTACGACAATGGCATTCCGACAAGGTCCACGACAGGCCTAAGATTGGTGGACTTGGCATAGCCTTGTTGTGGTTGCTGGACCCCAATTCCCGACAAGAGTCTACGACAAGGCCATGACAGGCTGCGACTGGGAAGCTTGTCAGGGGCCTTCCAACAAGGCTACGACAAAATCAAACATGTTCGATTTTTCCTACAACTGGACCTTTGTCATGGAGTGTCATGGCGTGTCAGGAGCGTGTGGGGTGTCCCAGGAGCGGGGTTTTACACTAAAGGGGGGCGTCCACCAACCACAACAAGGCTACAACAAGTGCCGACATGAAAGTTCCAATCGCAGCCTTGTCGCAGCCTTGTTGTGAGAAGAGCAGTGTCGGGACAGCATGGCGGGCGTGTCATAGACGTTGCTGGTTGCCGTAAAAAAGGCGCCCATGGTTCCGACACACTACGACAGTGATTTTGAGGAATCCACAACACTCCACGACCAAGGTCCAGTCGTGGCATAAATTGAACATGCTGGCTATTGTCGTAGCCTTGTCGGAAGGCCACCGACAAGCTTCATGTCACAGCCTGTCGTGGCCTTGTTGCAGCCTCTTGTTGGGAACTGGGGTCCACCTACACAGCAGTGTCATGGCGTGTCGGGAGGGTGTGGGGTGTCCCAGGAGCGGGGTTTTACTCTAAAGGGGGGCGTCCACCAACCACGACAAGGCTACGACAAGTGCTGACATGAAAGTTCCAATCGCTGCCTGGTCACAGGTTTGTCGTGAGAAGAGCAGGGTCGGGACACCGGTGTCCTGGCGTGTCGTAGATGTTGCTGGTTGCCATTAAAAAGGTGCCCATGGTTCCGACACACTACAACAGTGATATCGAGGAATGCAGAACACTCCACGAAAAAGGTCTAGTCGTAGCAAAAATCGAACATATTCGATATTGTCGTAGCCTTGTCGGAAGGCCCCCGACAAACTTCATGTCGCAGCCTGTCATGGCCTTGTTGTAGCCTCTTGTCGGGAACTGGGGTCCACCAACACAGCAGTGTCATGGCATGTCGGGAGCGTGTGGGGTGTCCCAGGAGCGGGGTTTTACTCTAAAGGGGGGTGTCCACCAACCACGACAAGGCTACGACAAGTGCCGACATGAAAGTTCCAATCGTAGCCTTGTCGCAGCCTTGTTGTGAGAAGAGCAGGGTCGGGACAGCGGTGGTGTGGCGTGTCGTAGACGTTGCTGGTTGCCATAAAAAAGGCACCCGTGGTTCCGACACACTAAGACAGTGATATCAAGGAATCCACAACACTCCACGACAAAGGTCTAGTCGTAGTAAAAATCGAACATGTTCAATATTGTCGTAGCCTTGTCGGAAGGCCCCCGACAAGCTTCATGTCGCAGCCTGTCATGGCCTTGTTGTAGCATCTTGTCGGGAACTGGGGTCCACCAACCACAACAAGGCTACGACAAGGCTTCCAATCGTAGAGCTGTTGTGGACCTTGTCGGAAAGCCATTGTTGTAGCCTTGTCTTGGTTGGTGGATGCCCCCCTTAATTGGTTACATGACACCACTTGATGCATCACTTTTGCCAACCATATAACCACATTGAATGCATTCCTTACATCAGGAGCTTTAATTTGATACCAAATACTCATATTTTTCATGATTTATATCAAATTTTCATCTCATCTATGAAAAAAAAAAAAAAAAAAAATCTTCTAAAAGCGTTTTTGCTGACGCGCGCGGTGATGAGAAACAAGTTTGTTTTTTTAAGTGGCCTAAAGACCCTATTTTTTACGCTAAAGAGACCAAGGGATGATGTGGGTCAACTTGATTCAACATTTATAGGCGACCTTTGATCAGGAATGACAGTTTTAACGAACGAGTTTTAATATTATTCAACAATAACTCTCGTACGTGGTCTTCTTGTACCAAATACTCTCATAGGCATAAATCATTCAACAGAGCCCTGGTCTTGTAGTACGATAGCAGTAGCGAAAGTAACAAAGTGAGGGTACAGATACGGTAAGAGTTACAGTTAAGGATAAAGGGAAATAAACAGTTATAAGATGATATAGGGAAATAAACAGATGTTATTAGTGCTAGGTCGATATACTGACAAGAGAAACCTGAGGGCAACAAGAAGGAAGAACAGATAGATTGAGTAGAGTTAATTAATTATTTGTCATATATAGACGAGCATGTACCAGTGAGGAAATTCAAGATTAAAACCAAAAACGGTCTAGAGTTGCCTAAACACATAGTTGATAATATCAACCTAAGGGCAAACCTACTCAAAGAGGTATGCAAAGATCCTGCTAAAACCGAGTTAACTAGACTACGAGAATTACGGAAAACGATAAATAAGCAAATCAGAATGCATAAAAGAGACAAAATGGAATGTTTAATATCCCAAAACCGAGGAAATCCACGACGATTCTGGAGAATCGTTAATGAAATCTGGGACCCCAAAGACGATATTAACCAAGAATATAAGAAATGTGGAAGAGACGGGGACGATGATCACATGATAAGTAACAACATGAACAAATATTTCTCTGAAATCGGTCGTAATATACTTAGAGACCTGGGCCCTATCGATGAATCGGAGCTGAACAACATATTGTATGATGAGATCCAGACAGACAATGATACTGTAGTCAAACCCATCGCTAACATAGACATAGTAAACATACTTAATACACTTGACAACAACAAGACAACTGGGATACCTTATCTTAAATCAGGACTACTAAAGGAAATACTATTAATAAACCCAACCATAATACGCGAACTAGTAAATCATACTATAGAGGAAAAAAATTATCCAGAAACGCTAAAAGAAGGCGTTATAACCCCTATCCCCAAAAAAGGAGATCTCTCAGACTATGCAAATTGGAGACCCATTACAGTGATACCTACCGTTTCTAAGATCGTAGAGAAGGTCATACACGCCCAAATAATGAAACACCTAGAAATCAACAATATCATAAATAAGAATCAATTTGGATTTATGCCTAACCGAAGCACAAGCCAGGCTATCTTCCAACTTATACATCTATTAAATCAAGGAATCAACAGAGGTTTATATAACCTATGCTCCCTGATAGACCTGCGAAAGGCATTCGATAGTGTCTCCCATAAAATACTATTTATCACACTGAAAAAACTAGGCTTTGACAACAACACCGTTGAGCTGATGAGATCCTATCTAACTAACCGAAACCAAAGAATAAAATTACAAAACACACATTCTGATCCGCTAGCAACGGATTGTGGAGTGCCTCAGGGCTCGGTCCTCGGGCCTGTACTATTTATAATTTTCATAAACAGTATCTTCCAATCAATTACCCATGGGACTGCAATTATGTATGCCGACGATCTGGCAATAGTGACAACCTCAAATAATCCTTTATCTGCAAGAGCTCTTATGCAAGAAAACTTGGATCAAATTACTGCATGGTGTGATACTCACAAAATGTTAATTAATACAAAGAAATCTTACCAAATCTGGTTCGGAAGAGCAGTGGGATTAGGTGAAATACCAGCCTGCTATATCAAACATAAAGAACTGAAATTAGTAAACAATGTCACCTACCTAGGATTCATCCTAGACTCCAAGTTAACATTTAAACAACAGACAGACAAAATAATATTTGATCTGAGACAAAAACACAGCAAGCTAAGACTAATAAGATACTGCTTACCTAAACAAACATGCATAAAAATCCTAAAGCAAATGATCCTACCAAAAATCGAATATGTCAGTTACATCTACAATGGTATGACGGATAGAAATATAGATAGGCTGAGGGTATCTTTCAATAATTGCATGCGAACAGCTCTTGGGATCAGAAGAGCCAGAGACCACCCAGTTAGTGAACTATACATCAACTGTGGCATGAAACCGTTAAAATACAGAAGACTAATTCAACTACTGATGCTAATATCCTGGTGGTCACATGACCCCGAACATGTAATCACGAAAGACCAACAACTAACACGCAGGGATCATAAAGTAAACATTAAGATAGATCGACCTAAAACCATGAAATATCAAAACTCCCCGCTATATCAATGGGTAAAGCTATGGGAGAATCTACACACAAATGTCCAATTATTAAGAGATAAAGCGTTGTATAAATCGAACATAAAATCGTTTCTAGATGAAAATCCTAACCTTTGGATGTGAATCCCCAAAAACTTGTAAACTCCAACCACCAGCCACCACTATGTCCAATGTTGTTTGATTGTACTGTCCTGTCTGTCCTGTCTTGTCCTGTCTTATTTATATTGAAAGTTTATTTACAGTATAGCTCTGAATTGTAGAATATTATCTATGGCCAAAGCCTCTATGTACTATAAGATATATGCTATATATATATTGTTACTCTGTTAGACATACATTTAAAAACGCCTACCCAAGGTGAACTGTACTGTCTGATTCTTGAATAAAAAAAATTTAAAAAAAAATATATGAAAGTGTAAATTACGGTTTTCACACCTGTGAGTATGCTGTAAGCATTAACGAATACCAAAAAAAACGGGACATATTTAGGAACGGCTACTGGGTTGGGTAGCAAACAGGAACGCACAAAGAGGCGGCGTAAGGGGATAAGCTTAGGGTTTCAAGGTGCTGAGCTGGTCAGACCGAGTAGGTTAGGGTATTGGCTTCAGATATATAGACCTGAGGGTATACTCTCAGGCACTAAAGGGGATTAGGGCAGGGTATGTGTCGCGTGGAGCGGAGCTTGAACGATATCGCATGCAGCGAGGGACCAAGACGCAGCTTTGAGATTAATGCTGCTTCTCTGTTTTTTACGACTTATCGTTCATCCTTTATCTGACAATTTCAGGGAGGCATGCACTGTAGTTGTTTTCCCGTATACATGCAGTATAATGTTTTATGTTTCAATAGACAGGTAATAGGTTCTCAAGAGTCGGCCCGTAGCTAGAAGTACAGCAACATGAAGGGTATGTGAGTAAAATAAATGGGATAGAATGAAACTATGTTAGTAATTTGTGGATCGGCCTACAAATAAATAGTAACTGGAAGTAGTAATATGTGATGATAGAGAGAAGAGAGAGGTAAAATGATATAAGACTTGAAGTACTTTGATTGATTTACAAACTGGGTGTGGTATTACAAAGACAAAATGTGCTTTACGACTGAACGTATATGTCAAGAATTGCAGATGAAAATATTGAACGATTGAAGATGCTCAATTCCCTAAAGGGAAAAAGGAGGAGAGGTCCAGTTCAGCAGAGAATATAATGACTAACACGGGGAGAGAATGGAGAATATTGAGGTTCATTGAAATATTAAGGGGTGAAGGGGTGCCACTGATGTATTCTATAGAGTAGTTCCAGTCTGTAGCTCACTGAGAAGTAAATCCCTACGCAGAGGGTAGTGAGGAGTCAGAGAGAGTGTGTTTTTTAGGGGGGGGGGCTGGAATATATATATATATATATATATATATATATATATATATATATATATATATATATATATATATATATATATATATATATGCATTTAAATATTAATTATATACACACACATATATATATATATACATATATATGGTAGTGGTCCTAAGACCAAAGGGAACGAGTGTTTGTATAGTACAAGGTGTTTGTGCGTATCTAACGGTTGGGGTTGAGGATTAGTATACCGGCATGGTGTATCCCCGTTACAAGGTTTGACACTCGTGACTAACGCACGCAGCACTAATCGAGGGGGACGGCAGGTGACCGTTCCGGTGGCGTGAGGCAGCACCCCATCTCCCTGCGTGATCAGCATTAATATGTGTTCATTATACAGGGCTCGCTAATAGAGAAGACCGACACAGTCAGTGCTTACACACATACACCGACATACACATCAACTCTCATTCACCCTACCGCTGTGTACACAGGTCAAGGGACCAGGAAAATCCTCTGCACACTACTCAGACTAAACGCGAATTACATACATCCTACATTTTCCAAGAGAATAGATTAATGACAGAATGTAAGCTGTGTATATATATATATATATATATATATATATATATATATATATATATATATATATATATATAAATATAACAACCAGGCTATAGTAGTATAAGTCTATGTGATTTTGATTAAAGATATTCCCTAATGTGGTTATTAGAGTGCCTACAAATATAACCATGCTTGTAAGATGGAATTGCAATCTTACCATTCGAATACATATTGAGAGTCAGTGGAACTGTATTTCAACATTTCATTCTAAATCGGTGCGATGACCGATTCCGAGTAGTATACCCCAGTGCCCCCTCCCTCCGCCACCCTCGACGACTCCCTGCAGCCCCCTCTTCCCCGCCTTCCCCGCCCACACACCAGGCCACCACAGACCGCAGTGCCGCCTGGATCCCGGGGGAAGCATAAAACATGGCCGACAACTTCCGCTTGTGCACGGCGCTGTCGCAACGAATATGTTGGGGTGTAGATTCGGCGGGCGAGGCGGCATCTGGCCGCACCACCAGGCGGCGTGATTGAAACTCGCAGCGCCGGTTCTGCCCAGCAGATCAGAATGTAATTAGCATGTAGCAGCCACAGCTTGGGAAATTAGACCGGCTGAGCTTCCTGTTTGGCGTTAACAAAGTTATGTGTTATTTTTTTTGTGAATAACATTGATTAGCGATGTCTGGTTTGGGGACGACAGCTATATACATGTATGGCTGCACTTGTACCGAGTCATGCGTTATAAATGTCAGCTAGTAAGTTGCATATGTCAAAAACCTGAGGCACATAGGGACCAGCCCGAGCTGTAAACCTATATATCAGTGAAAATGTATTAGCTCAAATTACCAAAAATGTCACGTTGCAAAACATACTACACAATAAAAATCGAATCAATACATCACTTGAAATAGGGTTTCAGATACTATCTACGCCGAAACCGCCTCATCTTAAAACATATTAGATCTGTCAGTAGAATTCGCATACTTTACACGACACGGGAACATTAGAACAATGGATAGCACTGCTGACAATAGGCTCGATTTAATACAAGCGGTAACATCGTGCCACATCTAGCATGGTGTTCATTATGAAGGGCAACTCACACCTCTAATGAGGCATTTCTTCGTCTATGTCTGACTTGATATTAGATTCTGTTGAATTTTACGCCAAAGAGCTTTGCCAAGGACTTTGCACAGCATACATCAACATAATCCCAAGTCGTCATCTTACCCCCGTTGTATCATTGATAATTTGCTTGCTATGTTAACTGATTCGGCGCATGTGTATCAGAGATGTGGCCGTATAGCTCACATCCATGGGTAAATTACATGGTGATCAAGGATTTTCATATTCTTGAAAATCAGTATTGTATACGCGAATTCGGTGGATAGTAGGAGTGCAGAAAGGTAACCTATACAGAACATATAAATAATGAAAACATGACTAAAATAATAATAATAATGTCTCCATATAGTATAAAGGAAATTGAATCCTCGCAAATATAGATACTTTACATGCCCATTAGACGAGGGATATATTTCATAACTCCTTAGTTTTAGGGCAAACTGAGACTAGCATACTGCATGTTTCCTCATTAGAAACGGAATGTTTTACGAACTATGCTCACAGCATGGCTTTCTCTCCAGCTTCTAACCAGAACATACTGAGCCTTCCACTTCTATTGTTTTTATTGCCTTTCTGATAATTAGTACGTAATAACAGCCCAAGTTTAGAAATAATTAGTATGCAACGGTGCGACCCTTCCAGCAGTTCAAGTGTGATTTCAGGTAATGGTGAAATATGGATCCATAGTACCGATTCAGAATATAGGCATTCAGAGGCGAAATATTATTTACTTTTATTCTGCCCTTATTTTGTAGAATAATATCATCGGATATCAGAAACATAAGCCCACATTATATATTCTTTAACAAAACCTCCAAAGGAATACAGAATAGATTCGATTAATATAGAAATCATCAACTGATGCAGGTATATTTGTTTGATATGCATCTGGATGGGACATAACTTAAACCTGGGGTCAGGTATATTTAGATAATCGGTGGATTTCTAAAAACTATAGCCATTGCATTGTGAACAGTCGGCATATGACCAGAACTCTACTGCTCGGAATAACAATCTAGAACTCAAAGGGAGTGACAGATGATGGTTCACCATAGCTAGAACAGCCCATGTGTCGATAGATATTAGTTTATTATACATCGTCCCCTTTGAATATGTATACATGGGGACTACCCATTATATAAAACCTGTCAGATACAATAACTGTGGTATACTGATTCAAATATATGTATGCAACCTTCAAAACCATGATAAACGGGAAAATTATCCCTTTGTGCTACAGAGCAAAAACCTAGTCCCTCTTGTTATACCCTTAAGTTGATATAGCAATTACTGGGTTTAATCTATTCGAAAACATAGATAACATATGCAACAAACGATGATTCAGTGGATAGGCGGCTCTTTCTTAGCCATGGATTACCAAGTCCCCATCGAGTATGTATGAGGGCACAGTAAACCACTACTATTAGTGGCTGTAAAGCACATCCATTGTTTACGGTGTTTCAAAGCCCATTATCGAATTTCTAGGCATAGAAACAATTACCAGTTACAATGGATCAGAAATATAACAATCGATGATTTTTGACAGGGTGCTCTGTAAACCACTCGAGGTTGACGACGTAATATACTCGCTATCGCTTGTGTATTACAATTATTGTCTATTTGTCAGAAGGCCCTCCATCCTTCTACTCATTATTGTCTGATGACCTCGAAGTTGAGATTCCGTTTTCACTGAAAAGAACCGACATTAAGGTATGCTATTTCTCTTGGCGAAGTTGTGAACGATTGCTGACTCATACAAAATCTCACTGTCGACGTTATGGAATGAGACCTAGAGGCAATGTGACTTGAACATCACTCAGCCTTTCGGTATTTGATCACCTGCATTCTCTCAATTGTGTACATCGTGCGCCTATTTGTGCTGGAGTATTGTCGTAAGTTTAATACCACTCAGATCTATTGGATTTCTATCTGATATAATGAGGCTTTGGCGTGTCGCCTTGCAATATATCCAATCTACCAGCCCGCCGTCTGATAACAAGTTCAGCTCTAAGGATTTTATATTGAGATTATCATATTGAATAAATATCTCCCTCTGTTATATCTCTTCTTTGGCCTACATAAGTGAGAGTCTGATATATATTGTTCCCTGACTGTTAATTAAGCCAATCACGCCTGCCTGGGGTACGCAGTATGAATGAAAGAGAAAATCTCTCCCGATGTACCTTGTCTGATATACTCCAGCTCGAAATACCAAGTGGAAAAACTAGCAACAGATTCCATATTCGTATACAATATTTTATGGACGCTCTCTCGTAATGTAACTATATTGAATGCATAAAAACCAAAGAGATATTTGGAATAAGGAATAATACATGTACTCCAGGAGGATATTGATCTGCACTTGATCAAACATCTTAAGCAGAATTGATCAAGAGATATCCAGACTTTGCTTGCGCTGCTGTTTTTATAATTAGAGAGATGATCAAAGAGATGAGGAAACTGTGGGATGACTATTTTATTTGTATTCATGAGCAATTGAAAAAGTGGGAGACAGACTGTCCCATTTGGAATAGTTATGAGTAATTATTTGGGGGACGAGATAGATATGACCCAGGGAATTTATTATGAATGAATGGTTCTCCTGTTGGGAGTAGGTGTGAGCTTGTGATTGGTAGGGAGTATGTATGAACAGCTCATTAACCTGTAGTGAGTGCAGATGAGGATCTCATTAATTGGGTTATTATGAATATCTCATCGGGCGGGATTATACTATTAAATGAGAGTCAGTTGGAGAAGCTCAGTAGATTGTAGAAGGAATCATTAGCTCATTCTTGCTGTGAGTGGCTTTGTTCAGTCTATTAATTAGGTGAAGGTATGAGTAACTGATTAATTAGGTATGACAATACAGATGTCACGGGCGAACGATGGCGCTGTGGTCTCAGATGCCGCGCTCAGTCGTTGGTCCCCAAGTAGTTACCTCGACCTGTCAGACAGCTAGCGGCCTCTATCGGCCTTTGCCAGAATCAGGCAAGCATGACGCGTTTACTGTGCGCATTACCGGCCTACCCATGATGCATCACAGTGACACGTGATCAAAACTGACCAATAGCTACGTGCGGACGCTTGACCTGTATCAATACATCATGGTCAAGTACGGCCTAGGAGGGTGTGCTTAGAGGGAGAGCCGAGGTTGGGGGAGTCGATAAGGGGAAGAGAGCGGGCAAGCAGGGGGGAAATAGTTAAGGTAGCCATTTCTACCAGCTGTGCGGAATATGGACGGGATGCAATCGAATCTCCCACAATATACTACATGTACGTATCTCTGATCATTAAGTGCATTTTTATCAAAATATTTCAGGTAAATATTCATGGAATAGGAGGAGCAGTACTCAAAAGTACTTATTGTTGACTTGGTATACAATATTCTCATAGCTCTAAATGAGATACAAATTTGCAAAAGGTACCATATTAAACCTAAGATTATGGGCTATATTGTTTTATTATACTGAATTTATTTACATAATATATCTGTTTACATGTCTGACGTATTTTCTCAGAAACCATGTTAAAGGTTAGGAAAAAGATTTTACTTCTAGAATATGAGTTAACTAAACCAGCTTTAGTCAAGAAGAGACTTCTTTTACAATCTTACTGATATCTTCGTTGTACTCATATTAAAGGTAAAATAGACCTTAAAAAGTACCAAAAGTACCCTTTTTGTGATATCTGCCATAGGTCAAAGCAACGTCATCTTAATAGTTCAATGAATGTAACAATTTCAATGCATGTAGCATATGGGGGGAGGGGGGTATTTTGTCATTGGCGCTAAACAAAAAACCTGGATGAATGCAAATCTTTGTTGTGATGAAGGAGCGATTATGAATTATGAGATGGAAAAAGATGGGGTGCTATCCTACAAAGTTTCGTTATTCATTTAAACCGATTAATCACAGTACAGGTAAGCCAGAACGTTGTAAAACAATAAGGATATTTATTATTAACCAAGAGAGGGTTTGCAGCTATTTTCTCACACCTGACCAGTCAGATGGCGTATAATATCCTCTAGCCCGACAGGAAAGGTGGCGAAGTTCATCCAGCCACAACCAGTTCCCACAGCTACACAGCTGCCTCCCAAGCGATCAGTCCCTCAAAATTAGTTCATTGATTCCCGCGTCCGCGACCCTGACGAATTGCCTGCCCTAATACAAAGACTCCCAGGGTCAATCAAGGTCATATGGCATGACCTGGAGATGTCAAGCTGCCATAATGGTGACTTTGAAGTGTGAAGGGTTAGTCGGGATGTAAATAAGGCGAGTGTGGATGGATGTGAAGTACAAAGAGTGAGGCATGTGCAAAGGGGTGGAGTGGGGAGTCCAACTGTAATACAGCCTCAGCCTCTCACACCCAGTATTCCCGAGGTGGCACGCGGGGGGCAGGAGAAGGTGACTGGGGACCTTACTCCTGTGGGACCTTACTCCCGACCCTGTCAGAGGAGCAGCTCATAACGCGGCGAGCAAATATAGGCATGTCGCAGGGGGAAGGGAGCCCGGAGCGAGCTGCTCCAGTCTGACCGCCAATGTAATATCTGCACCACCAGGTGACGCCACCAATGATCTCAGAGCTGCTCGCTCATTGCGGGCAGTGCTTATTATTGAGCAGCTCACTAGGGGGGCTGCGCAGTCCTCAGTCGTGAGCAGCTCTTATTGGAAATCATCTGTGGCCCTGGCTTGCAGTGGAGGGCTTTGCGTTAGGCTGAGTGCAGGCAGTAGAGCCGGCTCCCTCTAGTCCCACTGCTCCCCTTTCCGCCAATCAACAGCGGCTGTCTCCAACAGCGATGAGCTGCTCACCAGGTGAATGTACCGCAGAAAAGCGAGAAGGTCCTGACAATCGGTGGACTGAGCATTAGTACTAGATCTTGTGGATTCTTAGTAAGATGTCCGTATTTAGTCTTTGAGCGTCTGCAAAGACCCCGACCAGTAGCACATAACGAAAAGGAAGATTTAATGGGGATATATTGTATTGTATGTCATAACGCAAATGCTAAGAATTCTCCTGATACGAGTTCACCAAAACATTATGGAAGTTATGACATCTGATTTAATCATGGCTAAAATATTGCACAGTTTTGTTATTTCTTTCACAGTTGAACAAGTCATAAGAACTCTTTCATTCAAGAATATTACCAGGATCGAATTTCCTGTCGTGTAAGTATTTATATGGGAAAATACTGATATCAATTAGGAAAAAGAAACAAACAAAAAATAGCCCACCATGATATTGCTCCAAGGATTTCATGATCTACGTTTCCGATTGGATTGGAGGCCTAGGATTACCTGGGACTAATTACAACCATAACACATATTGGCACCGGATATTAGCAAATCAGGACAACATGAAACGCTTTTTAAAGACTTTATTGACCGATCTTTAACCATGATTACAAAACCGCATTTCTTTCATTTAGTAAAACAGAATTGCTATATGATCGCTCAAGTATGAGAGCCGTACACGAAGAAAGGCTAACGGCTGTACTTAAGTACTTAAGTATGACCGTTACACTGCACGAAAACCACCATTTTACATATATATACGCCATGGCGATAACGCACATATCGGCTGTATCGTGGCTTGTTTTTATTTGTATACACCTTTTATACGCGTCTGCGTTTCGGGCGTCTTAGAGACAGTTTCCATATGTAGACGCGCGCGACTTGGCTGTCTTTCACGCCTGGCGTATTTAAGATAAAACATACTCTGTGCAATATATATACACAAGACGTATATATGATACCAAAAAGAAAAATGGCGACCCACGGCCCGCCCCATCCTGTGGGTGTTGGTAGAGGATGCACCAACACTGACCCGCCACCCGCGACCTCCCAACCCCACCCACTACCACCCCCCCACCACCCAACGCCACCCCCAGCCAGCCTCAATGAGCAGCCCCCCGTTGCCCGCTGCCCACCGCCCACCGCCTGCCTCCAGCCGCGTTTGTACAGGTTGACTCAGTGGGAAACCCTTCCCCAACCCCTACCGCCCGCCCATGCCCGCCGCTGCCTGCCACGAGGTGTTATGGTGTCGGGTGGGGGCCGGGTACACATGTGCAGCCGCATTCACACGTGTGCGGCCGCATTCACACATGTGCAGCTGCATTCACACGTGTGCAGCCGCATTCACACGTGTGCGGCCGCATTCAGGCGGGTGTAAGATGATTTCAGTGGTCAGCTATAACCTTATATGCTAGGCCAAGACTGACGATACATATGCATGGTGTTTTAAAGTCAAATCTATTAGAAAAACGGTAAAAAATAAATAAATACAGGGTATATTATGTGTACTTAATCAATTTATACTCAATCCGGTTTTATAAATGTTTTATAAAATAAATTGGTAATATAAGATTGTATTTTTCATATAATACAGACTTTGATGGTTAATGGGAAATGAAGTATGCTACTAGTAGTGTCCCCAAGTTGCAAAGATCGGAACTATTGGATGGTGGTGTATATACAACGGAATCAGGCGTATATATGATGTTTATAAGACAGCACCATGGACATGTATATACGCCACTAAATAAGGTGTATACGAGACCGATAACAGGTCGAACTTCTAGACGCAAAATCCTACTGTTAGATGCATTTTGGATACATATGTAAAGCAGTAGGTTTCGTGCAGTGTTAGTCTAACCGAGTGTACGGCTATCATACTAGAGCGATGACATCGTAATACTATCATTATCTTATAATGTATTAAAATTGTAATCTCATTCTCCCGTAGACCACTACTTCCAATGACGTTGTATACATTGTAATACACGCTGTATCTGTTACGCACAGAAACATCATACTAATGCAGTCTATGAAATGTTGACGATATACGGCCTAACTTGGCAATGCCGGAGCGTGAGTGAACTTGTTGTTATAGATTGATTTCACATATCTAAACTAGCTAAACTATATCATGTGAATGCCTCACATTATATACCTCAGTATCTAGTCATTACGCACTTTTGGTCGTTACAGGGGGTTCGTTAAACGTCTCAGAGTTGATGAACTGTTAGGGTTTGCCATTCTTCAATATTCAAGTGCTTCAGCCTTTCAGCCAATCAGATTAGGTTATTTTTCAAAGCACGCTGGATGTTGTTCAAAGCACACAGTATCTCGTTTAAAGCATGCAGTATGTCACTTTCAAAGGTGATGCGTACTAACCTAGACAGAGTACATTTTGTTGTATGATATTAATATTATACCCCTAGTAGCGGTGTGTATTTATGCTAGTTTGTGCACACGTATATAACAATACTGTTTATATGACTGAAGATTGTTGAGTATTGACAATAGTAGCTTGATTTATTTCCGAACATGTCATTATACGCATAACTCATTTTAACTGGTGAGTTAAACTTTTGAGAACAACATCATCAACCATAAGAACTGTCACAGTTTGTTGTTATATCACCTTGAATCATTATGTTGTAGATATGCAGTATTTTCATAGGCGTACTCTATCTCCAGATGGTCCCATAGAGTACTAAATATTTTGATAGAAGAGGGATAAAGGTAAATTGCATCAAAACTTTTAATACAACTGAGAGGTCTAGGGAGGAGCATATCAAATACAGCCTGAAAAGAATATTTCCAAAGAAAGGCATCTTTTAAAAATCATATCAGATATACTTTTTGGCCAGAACCTTTTGTGTGTGCATATTTCTTTGTGTATCTGACCACATGAGGAGTGGTCTCGTAACAAATGCATCGAATGACTAGTCATGCGATCTTGGTCTGTTTCATCGATAATAAACGGGTGTTTAAGAATCTTAGAAATAGGTGTAATATCTGTGAGATACGGCTGTGCACGCCACATGCTAGAAATAGGGGCGTCGCCCGGCTTCCGACTGCCGATCAATGCCTGCCAGAGACGTTTAGGCGAGGACGCGCGGTGGGGCTAAATACGAGGTCCGAGAGCGCCGCTCTACCCTTTGACATTCATATGCCCAACATAACTTTGTATAGACCTCCTCTTATCTCTGTCCCTTGCTTCATTTCATCAGAAACTCTCGGGCTTGGCGATAGAGTCATATCCTTGAAGCTAGTTTCGCCACGCGAGAATCACATGGGGCGTTGCGAGAGCCGGCTTCTCAAAACGGGGCTGTAGCTGTTCTATTGGAGTGAAGAGGAGAGGGGAGGTAGCGGGTGGGGAGTTGAGTACAGGAAAACAGACCTCTAGCTCTCCTAAACCCCTCCTGCGTTTCCACCCATACACCTCTTTCTCTTGCATCACTATACCCCCACCGCGCCCATTCCCTCTCCCAACAGCCCCACCTCCTTCCCACCTACAATATTGTCACAGCGCCCCCTTCCGGTGTGATGGCCGACGGCAGCGAATGCCGTCGGGGATTCTCATCGGTTGATATTACAGTCTCCAATTATTGAATATAATTCCCCCCAGGGGACGGTGCGGGATTCGGCGAATGTCCTTTCGTATTGATGTCGCGGTCGATTCTAATCATATTCTGTTTTTCCGCCGTTTGCAAAATTGTGAACGGCGGTAGGATTTGTGAGAAGAGGGTGAAGGAATGCCTGGAGATTTGAGGGAGAATTGGTGAAAGAAAACGGATGAGGCGCAAAGAGGAGAGGCAGGATGGAAAGAATGAAGGGAAAAGGGCAGTTATGAGAGGATCTAAGGAATCTGATGTAAAGAGGAATTGTGGAAACACAACTAAAAATACGAAAACCTTACCAGTAAATAATGTTGTCATAAATATGATAAATCACAATTTCGGAAACATAGGTCTTGCAAAAGTTAGCATAATAGTTTAAAAACTCTCTCTTATGCCTATTTCAAAGAGGACCCTGAATTCATTGATGCACGCTTCGAATGAAAGCTATGAGCAGGAGAATACACGGCATGCTTCATACAAAATGGGATTATATAATCTCCTTTTATCAACTAGAGAAAGTAAACAAATTAGGTTAATGTCAAAAGAACGCAAAATAACTTGCTTATAAATTGGGAGAGTGCCAACATTATGTGCTTCCTACCTCGTAGCTACAAGCATCATTATCATAACTTAATGACTTAATGTTGAGGACGCTCTTATATCTTAAACAAAATAAAACCATTTCCAAACTAAGGCGTCCTCTAAGATGCATGCCCGGCCGATCTGCTGCTGGGTGTTGGGCTCATCAGTCACATTCACAAAATTCAGCCCCAAAGGAGATCTATGGGTAAATGAATGGTTACCATGGTAACAGGAAAAGCGTTCAGTTCCATCAGCCGTCGCTGGTTTGGATGGGGGAGAACTTGTGAGTGGTGTGCAGCAGGAGGGTGTTGGGTTGCAATGGATGGAGAGGGGAGAGTGAGTGGGCAGTGGGCAGAGAGGGGGAGTAGTCTGGGGACCTTAGGAGCGAACTGCAAGGACCATGAGTCGAACCCTTGGCCATATTCACACCATCAATAAAAGGGAGGGAGGGGAAACAGCAGCCAAAGCCAGTTTCTGGTAGCGGGCCTTTTCAAGCGAGGCAGCGAAAGGTGTCCCGCCGGGACCGCCAAGACAAATTTTATCTGAGGCAAAAGATCAATGGCGGCCTAAAACATGTAAAGTCCGCTCCCAGTGGTCGCACCCACTGCCCGCACGATATTCTTTTCAGGCCTCCCAACCGGAGAGTGCCACTCCTGTGTTCGCTGTTCTCCGGGCTGTGACGTCATGGGGGGGGGGGGGGGGAGGGGTCATAGGTGGCGGAACGGATGTATTCGGGGGTTCAATGGACTTGCGGGGGAGAGTATGCCAACGGCTATAAATTCTACATGCCCTGAGATAGGAAAGGGCAACTTTTCAAAACACACAGGGACATATCACACTAACATGAGTGGGTTATGATAAAAGGGCCAACTTTATCAGGTGTCCCGACATGCATCGTATGGACAGGACAATGAAAGGGGTCGCCCTTGAGGCATGTAGCGATTTCAAAGCCAAAATAGCCATCAATACTGTACTGACTGCAGTGGATTGTTCAACGAGCATAGGGTTCCTCAGTTAACGAGAGATATATCTTTATGACCACCCGAGGTAAATCTGGAGGAGATGTGCTAGTTCCTCAGAACTTCAGAGAAAAGGGGAAAGTAAGCGATTGCTTCGGCCATTCAGTTAGTTAGAATTGACGTGACCTTAGTTAATGATTGATATGGGGTGAGGAATTTCAGGGGTGAAATTTATGTTGAAATTGAACCGTACATTTTATACACAAATATAGCATAAAAGAGATGATTATGTACATGATGTATTGAAGAGCAGTATGGTAAGTAAATCTAGATACAAGTTCATGATAACAAAACCCTAAGATTTTCTTTACAGGGTGGAGAGGGTGTAGTCTAGGCACGAGACAAGAGCAACTGTGTGATCACGTGGTTTGACTGATGGCAGTTCTGGTAGAGGGCGCTTGATATGACTCCCAACCTGCCATTACTGCCCGCCCCCACCGCGTCAATGACTCAGCAAGATATAAGGCAGAGAGGTAGAAGGAGAGAATTGGGACATTGAAAGAGAGCTAGAGAAGTGGGATATTGGTGTAGCAGTTGATAACAAGTTAACCTACAGACACCATTTCCCAAACATCACGAGAGGATTTAACCATACATTATAATGTATGGTTAAATCCTCTCGTGATGTTTACATATATACTCTAATCCCTGTGATCGAATATTCCTGGGACAAAATACTGACACAAAGTACCCAAAGAGATACAAGTGACCAGAGGTAAAGTACTGTTTAGACATAAAATGAAAGAAATAATTCCAAATCTCATAAGAGAACAAATGTAATATATTGCTTTGTATATGCAAAAGAAATATAAAATGTACCAGTACAAAAAAAGCCTGTAATTGTTCAGTTGTGTGTATGTGATGTCAAAGTAATCTTTCTTCCATGTGCCAATGTATGGAAAAACGTCACCCTTTGTGATAAATGTACTGTCGTTAACGTTTGTGAAATTCTAAGGAAAATAAGAATAAGCTAGAGATCTTTCTCTAGAGAAACAGGAAAAAGCAGGGAAAGGGAAAAGTAGGATAGGCAGGGACAGAGAAGTGCGATTAGCACAGCAGAAAAAAAAAGTGAATGCTAGAAGTGGGAATAAGAGAGAATGGCAGATAATTAGGGTGAGGAAGACAGGCAGAGAACAGAAAGATAGCAAAAGAGTTAGATTATGATGGAGAGAAGCGTTCTTTCTTATAGTCATCGAGATTAAATTAAACCTTTGTCTACACTCTTTGCTATAGTGGAGTGGTTCCCGTGGGCTGTGAGCTGTTCTGAGGTTTACTGTCTAGTCCTTGGTGAGTGTCTACAAGAAGCTGGTCCACGAATAAAGCCATCCGTTTCCGCCTCGCTCTGCTCCTGTCCCCGGGCCGCTTCCTGCTCTTCTTGGCTGTAATTATCACCGTGCTAAACAGACCGACCCCGCGGGGAGCCCTCTCAATAACATCTGTCAGTGTCGCTGGAGTAGTAGACGATTCAACCGAAACCCATGTCTGCTTGGGGAGGTAAAGGTGCCTGTAGAGTATTGAATAAAGTTAGGCCATATGCATACGTATTGCCATATGCATATAATATGAATGAAGAGGAAGGGCGGTGGAAGGCTAGCTCAGTTTATTTTTATTTTTTGAAGATAATTTTTATTCTGAAGATTCTCTCTTTTTAGGGAGCAAAGCAGCCCTGTTTTCAGTAGGCTCCAGGGTCAGTATTTCAGTTGTATTTTAGTTTCATTCTATTCACAATTCTACGTGCGTCTATATCCGTTATAATCCCTCTCCTTATTATTCCGCAATGTAAGGCGTTTATTGATGCCTCATTTATTATGAGTGACCACACTATAGCGTGATCTCATGACCACGTGAGCAGCCAGTGAGATTCAGCGGGATTTGCCCCCTATGGAGCATCCCTCACCTCCCCAACCAGGCCCTTTCAAACACCGACCCACCCGATGCGCATGTTCCGGCGGCGTCAGGGGCCGGATTATTGGGTACAGGTGGGCCCTATCAGACCACCATTGAACATCAAGATCGCAGATAAAAGTGGACAGGTTGGAAATCAAAACAGCGAATTGAAACGGCCTAGCAGGAAGGGATTCTTGCCGAGCCGGGAAATTGGCTGGAGTCGGTGTATGTAAAAGGCGAATCATGCAGCTCCACAGGCATGCGGAAGGGAATAGGACGGCAATGCCACCGAAGGGACCCGGTGGTCGGATGCGGAATATGGAGGCTGAAATAGTGGCGGTAGGTGCCCCAATAGGGAGTATAATGGCAGTGTAATGACACTGCACAGGCCGTCTTTGTGCTGCCAGAACTCGTGGGGCTTGGCCAGACAATTGCCTACAAGATGCTTGCAGGATGTTCCACAGGCCTGGGGGATGGTGGGGATGGGTGGATGCATTGTCAATCGTTAGTGGCCACCCCTATTCGAGCAATATTACCGGATGATGTGTCATACACGGCTGCTAACTATAGGACAGAAACCACCTATTAATGAGCCTTATTCTACGTCTCGTGCAGAAATAAGTCACTTTATCTCACCCATATCGGTGTCAAAAGTGGTTTGCGTTAAAATACATCATTCTATACGCGGCCTTTATGGATGAATACTTTACTCAACAACGTTTAGTCGACAGATTTTACACTAATATGGCACAGTATACGTAGCGTAAATGGGTCGACTGAATGAGTGAACATTGCCCGTTGTTATGTGATATATCTGTGAGTGAAATATCTAAAGTATCATGATGATCGGCTAAGTTCAAAACCCATATGTATCATAGCGTAATGATAGACACATACTGCATACGTATAGAACTAGATCCAGAACACACAAATCGGAGAGATACAAACAGGATCCGATTGAAACTAACGGCCTGGTCGCTGATGGTTATTTTCCACCTGATTGTACTTGAAATTGATGTATTGTACTGCATCATTGTAAAGCGGGAAAAGGAAAACAATAAAGAAACTTGTAAAAAGAAATGAACAGAAGAAAAAGGGTAACTCTCTATGAAGGCATGCTTGCAAACGTCAATGTTTCCAAGACATGCTCTTACAGTGGATTTAAAGATGCAAGTCATCATTTCTATATACAACGGGCTCGACTCGAAGTTACCAGTAGTTAGTCTCTATCGAAACGAGAATTAGAATAAATGTTGTTAGGAAATGAGCAAGGAAAAAATGGCTTGTTATCTTTTTATGTGTAGCATCCCATCTCGCTCATGGAAGGAAACAAGAATCCTTGATCACTCCCAGGATGCCGTGCGAGGAGCAGGGCTCCAATGGCTTTGATGGCCTGGAGAATCCACTCGTGGATCCCTAAACAAGCCCCCAACAATTTGTGGCCTACCTCAAGTTTCTCTGCCAAATCACGTCGTTTGTTGGCCGGCCAATCCACACTCCATTTGAGGTCTGTGGTAGGGACGTGACAGTGACTCAGATCCGAACCTACGACCCGCTAATCAGTGGTGCATTGCCGTACTACTGACTCATGTGGCCTCGGGCAAGCGCAGGGATTCACAACCCAGATCTATGGAATGAGAACTTCTAAGACCACATGTACCCTGGATGACAGGCCAATGAAAGAACAATGACTTTCAGTTTGGCCACAATTGTCTGTCCTTAGATCTACAGCAGGTCAACCCCAATTTACTAGACACCCACCAACCCAAGCACCCACACACACCTCCATCCCTACACACAAAACCGCATGTGTTCAATAATGTAGGCCAAATCATGTCTGCTCCTCCAGCGCCCTCTGTAATAAGAATCTCCCTTTTTCCACGTTTTACAATTACTGGGGAGACAATCAATATTTAATTGGTATTCCCCCATTTGCCCCCTCGTCATTTTTGCCCGACAATCAATTTGTTCAAAGTTCCCCTCCCCCTTCCCTATTTTTATTCAGGTGCCAGAGTCTCGAGCCTTGCCATTGAAATAAATAAGTCAAGGGAATCGTCCCACTTGTTCGCAGTTACAGGGAAGCGACTTCTTATTTTTGCTCCACAAAGTCACATGAGTTTAATTGAAATGAGCAGCTCGTGGTGACTAAAAATAGAAATTTAACTAATCAGCCAATATAGGTCACTACACCCCGTGCATCGTTAAATGATTCTCTAGAGTGTTGCTTCTATTCCGGGGTCTCTTATGGTATCAATCGGATTACACAATGAACTACGAACTTAGTCGTATTTAACCATTAACCCCTCCATCTTAATCCTGGGAAGTCTTTAATCGTCAAGGTGCCTACTTTGGGGACACATTAGTTCAAGCCTTACAGTGAGGATTCTGTCGATGTTCCATAATGGTATTTGAGTATTAGTGGTATTCGAGTCTCCCTGCTTCACTCTTTCAATACTTAGCATGCCTGGAGACGTTTTCCTATAGATGCCTTAAGGCGTTGCCTTAGTAATTCCTGTGGATTCCACTAGGCATTATTTTGGCGTTCTTAAAAAGATGCTTATTTTGAGGAGATATAGTTGCAGGACACATAGAAAACAAAATTATCATCTTAATCAATTGTGGGTTAGAAAAGTGGAGCCAGGGGAGCTCTGGGTACCATGGTGATATCTGCTAAGTACATATAGGATTATTCAAGTCGTATGCATAAATGTGCAGGTTTCTGGCAGATCGCTTCAAAATTATGCTAAGCTAGAGTGCAGGACTGATTGAATTAATCCATTCTCAACGGTGAATTCCAGCGAATAAGATAGGTGTTTCAGCTTGCTAATACGCCTTTAACACTTAACAATCCATAGGATATGCATTGTACCACATTGAGTTAAATTGTCTACGTTGACAATATTGCCTTTTATTACCACTTATCTTGTAACAAACGTGGTAATAAATTCAAAGCAAAATTCACTGTACCTTTCAAGGGAAATCTCTCATGTAGGACATACTAACATCTGCTGCTACTCATTCAAAACGATAGACATGTTTGTCAAAAATATATAAAAAAAATAATCGAGGTACAAGGCAACTCCACCACGCAGCCTACCTATACAATACCAGTAGGTGTTCAAACTAGGAAGTAGAAAACAGTGATGAAAAGGATGGCGTTTTCAATGGCGGAAACCACCGGGATTACAATGATAAACGTCGGTTCAGTCAGTCTGCCTCTGGCTGGTGGCTGACGCTCCGGTCATTGGTGGGCACACGTGGGCAAGCTGACTGCCTTGTTCAACCAAGCTTGGCTTTTAAAAAGCTCAGGCCTCCATTCGGGAGCTGCTCGCCCGCTGAGCAACTCCCCAAGTAATCACAGAAATGGGCCACGGGTCTGATCGCCATGAACCCACGTCGTGGAAGATCCACAGAAACAATTACTTGGCAGATCTGCTGAGCTGCTCGGCCGCCACTGCCGTGCTGTCTGTATCTGAAACGTCAGGGTGCCACGGCAGTAAAGGCTATGACTCTTCAGTGTTGATGTCTTAAGAATGATATCTAAGAAACACCATTTGAATGAGAACTTCACCTCCATCATCCTCATCATTCTGGAGCGATACCGAGACTTTGGGGATCTACCAAGTTTTCTAAGTCATGGAAATGAGTGTCCAATAAAGAGCTAAATATATAGTTGACACTGTCAGTGGTGATTTACACCGAGTAAAAAGAGATCCGTTATAGGAAATATGCCAGGGTTATGATTCAAAAATATTCCTACCTATATGTTGTGCAGTATCACACAATTTTGAAACCGAAACCAAGTTTTTGAAACATGTAATGGTTAGAAAAATTTGTCGCCTCAACCATATATAATCTGAATTGTATTTTCTTTTCAGTTTGAGGTTTTTATTCAGTTTTGCCAACGACAGATGTACCTCCCTATATTCTTTTCGCGATATTCGATTTGGCTATTTTGTATCAGCAGTATCGGGAGGTGTATCGGAGTTGGTGGGTGTCCGGTCTGAATAACATTTACAACAATAAAACGTAATCCTAGGCTATTATCTTATTGAAAGCTCGGGTAGACTTTCCCATTATGTATAAACTAGGTGGGATTGACTTACCTAAACTACCCGGGAAAGTTGCATGTATACTACGAGGGAATAGAACATGAATAACATAATTTTCAGAAAGGAAATACTGAAAAGAAAGGGAGCTAAGCTAAATTTTTAAAAGAGTAATGTACTTACAGAATTCGGCCAGCCACAATGGTCGCGAAGTCAGGAATGTATCTATCAAATAGCTGCCTCATTCTCAGAAGAAACCACGAGTCTTATTGGACCTATAATCTTCATATTACCATTCTGTACATAGGCAGGTAACTTGTTCTACAGTTTAGTACCTTTAAAAATAGAATCATTCTAATAAGATGCGCAAAAATGTACATCCGCAATTTGTATTAGGTTACAGGCAGGAACCGTCTCAGATAAACTTTAACAAAGATATCAAGGGCCCAAAGATTGATCCCAGTTAAATACTGCACCGACCACCTTCTGAAAGCAAATTGTCGTTCACTTATTTTATACCCTTCATAATTGATTTAGTTTAGTACAAACAGCAGATATGATATACAAATTCCAAAAATGCACAGTTAATTCCATTAGAAATATCATGGCTAATATAAGCGCTGATCATGAAAGTTTAGGTCGGTAGAGACTCGGAATTTTGTTTTATACTGCAATAACGTTTGGCGTTTTGCTAAATTGATTTCCTCCCATTGACATATATTCGTGGGATGTATATAACTGTAGTGGTATTGATATCAATCATTTCTATTTCTACTATAATTTCCTGTCAAAGCTGTAAGATCTGTGAGACAACATACATGGTATTTTGACCCAGGAGACATCTACTTATTAGCCCCCAGAAAGTAGTTCCAGTCGAGCGTAGGAGTGATAGCGTTCATCTATACAATAGGAGGTGCGTAAAGTCAACTCCAGGACATATCTCCACTATAGTATATAGATGAACAGAATCCTACTTCAATAGCAATGAGATGTGGCTGGAGATCAAGGGGATGGAATACATCTTGTGAGATGAGAAATATTTCACATCATCGATCCTCATCGAGAGATAAACCCACATTTTAGGTAGATTCCTTTCATATCGCGCTTGTCAGAAGTTTAATCTACTTTCCTACGTCAGGATTGAAGGATCCATCTTTCCTCCCAGAATTTGTTCGGTGGGCGATGTATATTGTTACATGCAGCAGCCTTTGATCTTAACGTGGCATATTTCTATTTTGGTTGTGATACCTAATGTTCAGTCATTAATTATGCTAGATTATTGGCAATAACCACGCGATCGATATTGACAGTGTTGTAATCTGAAGCAGTGATTGTCATTTATGTGTCATAAACATGACTTATACATCCAATATCTTTGAATTATCCATAGACCATGGACCCTTTAACTGGTGTTTTTACCCACGGCTTCTGACATTATGGATTAGGATTTTCTTTCGCTAAAAGTCAACCCTACATAAACGAATGCGAATTTGTAATAATATATATATATGATAACATGTATGAGTCTGTACTTATGGCCAGCGCGATAACAGACTTATTGTTTTCGCCTAAACTTCAAAACGTCTTGCACGGCATACATTGCTGCCTCACAACACCATGGTGAGCTATCGGTATTCCGATGGATTTTAGACGGAATCCTTAATGGTGCCCAAGCTCAGCATTGAGGTAGACATTTTAGGGGAAAGAAGGGCTTTGATGAACACGAATTGTCCAACACTTGCAGTTGTGGAGAACGTATACGGTAGTGTGACCATAGCTATTGGGGTCCTCTAGTAACTAATCAGCATCGTCCAGAATCATCCACACTAATTATATAGAGTAGTGTCTGAGAACATCGGCGGTCATTTTGTCATTCTTTGATAATGACTAACTCGAGGCTAAGCTGTGGACGAAAGATTTATTTCATTTTTCAAGTTTAAAATCAAGTTGACAAATATCGAAAGTTATATATGTTATACGGAGATATAATCAGTGATGGTTGATGAAGGGTAAACGCCCATAAAATCCGAAATATTGTAGGGAGGAAGGGAGGTAGAAATGATATGAAAGTTCAGAACGACGGGAGCGATCTGGTCACGTGATCTGACTCGCCCGTGGGCCCGGGAAATAGTTCTCTTGATCTCAGATTGGTGTCCTGGCAAGCATTGCCGCACTTAGTAAGACAGCTGTCTCGGCCATTTATACTCACAAGTTTTTCATAATTTGATTTTTCAATGCTGAATAATTGATACAATATTTATTGGTTACAGATAAAAACGGTCGCAATCTGCTCGGAGTAGACTCTACGTAATATCCTCGCATTAGCTAGGATATTAACACGCGTCTAGTCCTCGGAGATTACGTGTAACTAAAACCAGTTAATATTGTGGATATATACGACCGTTTCCTACTGGTTATTTGAGTGAAATGCCGTCCAGTAAAGGTGTAGAGTATGAGACGTTACAGTTCGCCACACCCGGTTCCATCTAGAAAGCCCCATTCCATTAGTAAACCCATACCTATAACGATAAACGAAATTTGCACTTCTTTATTGGTCATCATATAGAAAATAATGTGGTAATCCAACATAGAACAAAGAATTTCAGACATGTGTGCAATTCAGCGCTGAATAATTTAGACCTAATCTATCTGTTTTCTTGAACAAACGAATCATTTAATTAGGCAGCTCTTTTTTGGTATATAAGTACGCAAGGACAAACGTGTTTATTTAAAGATTCTGCGATAAAGGCATGATTCACAATGCCTTTCGACACGGCCTCACTGGTCCTATCAGGTCGTGAGTGCCTTCCCCCACCTGCTAGTGAATACATAACCTAGATATCTCCGTGAGGAATACTGACAGACTGACGGGCTGTGGAGGCGAGCGGCTCAAACCCGGTGAGTTGCTCAGTGCGGGCGGGGCTTCCCCCATCAGCCCGAAGCCGTAGTTGCTGATGGTTCCCGTCACTATCGACCCGAAAGTCGGCTGTTCATTGCACGGGCGTCAAAACACCAAGCTTCTATTGAAGGAGGATTCACATGTGAGCCCAGATGAAACTATTCTTTGAGAGAAAACAACAACCAATCTTTATTTTATACATTTTTCGTATCTATAGTTGAAAGAATAATATGACTAGACTTTCTAATAACCATATATTCCTTTCCTACAACGGACATAGGACTGGGGGGTTTTGTCCGTTGTCGTTTGTGGGTATTGTATTGCGGGATACCTACATCAGTGAAAGTCGAGACTACTGATTCATATTAATAATATTACGATACAATTTGGAAAGATTTTGATGATCATGATGTGTGCGCCTTTGTCCACTCCGACCACTGAACGTCCAACTTTACATCAACATTATAATTTCTATTCAGCGTACAGATTCCTAATTCCATTTTCTATCTACTGCTAGTCTGGTGGAAATACTGTACTTTTTCCATGTTAGATATTTAGGCCTGGCGTCCACCTACTACGATAGAAATTTAGACCTCCCGATATGGTACTGATACAAACAGCAAATTCGGAGACATCGGGAAGGTGCAAAATCGTAGACATACATGTATGTCTAGACATGCCAATCCACCATGCATTATATGGGGTTTTTATCGGTGTCTAATCGCAGAAACGTGGTCTCCCGTCTCCGATATTGACTTTTGGTATCGGAGACATATCGGTAGGTCTAAATTTCTATCGTAGTAAGTGGACCCCGGGCCTAATCTATGAAACAGAGGTTCCTGATCGGCTGCAATTTCTAACCTTCTGCATTGTAGTGCATCCGGAGGTCTTACATTTCTATTCGTGTAAGGAGACGCCGGGCCTTATGAATCTAGTGTCCGAAAATATAGAATCGAAGAGGTATTTGATACTCAAAACGGGGAATAAAGTAGTTTCTATCAAGTATGTATTGCAATGATCTATATAAGGAGAAACATCAATAAATTATACAAAAACATATACAGAAAGTATGAGCGAAACGGATACTACTTTGCATCATAGCATGGCACAAGGATCATGATAAATAAGACTAATTAAGTTCTGGCAGATAGCACCAGAGGCAGGAATAAGTTATACGTCGCTTATCACAAAACCAGTCTGATTAAGGACATCTAATTATTTCCGCTCGGTATCGTCGGGTAATTAGCAATCTGACACAATGTGTACGTGTGTATTGGTCGGCGGATGGAAGAGTCCCATTGTAACACGGCACGATCCTAGTAATTGAAGAGAAAGAGGGAGGGGCAAAAACACCAAATGGGCGTTTGGCATTCGTTACCTACACATCGAGCCTGCTGCACTGCTGTTTACATTTACTTCTTTATTACTACAAACACACTCCCCTTTGTATCCGCTGAGATTCAATAACCTCTGGGAGGCTGAGAAAAAAAAGGTGTGTTGTCTGAAAGACAGAAATATGAGAACAAACACCTCTGGGACGCCGGCATAAAGGAACACAAGTACGTTATGGGTGTCACAAATCCGCTGTTCATCTCTACAGAGATGGAACTGACCAGTTTTTCCCCTGGCTTTCATTACAGACGGCCTCAATCGCTCATCCGTTGTCTAATGAATACATGATTTCGTAAACACAATGCAGGCACCGGTATCTGGCTTCACTGAGGACACAGAGAGGGCCTCGTCCAATTCCAGCACGGAACTGGGTACATGTTTTATTTAGAGATATAAAACCTCGGTTTGTATTCAATACTATAGGCCTACATAAATCCCGCAGGAGGGTAATACTTCTGCATCATAGAAATAATTCAATACACTTTCATCTATGTTTAACATAATTTGCTTGCATATGCATTTGTTGGCATAATGTTGGTTGAAAGTAAAAATTGTTTTAGGAGCTTTTCCAATATTGCACACAAATAAGTCAATTCTAAGACTCGGAGCTTGCTCTTTATACTAAGTACTTGTCATGTACCTGTTTATATTTCTTTTCTGGCTTCAGTTATATCAATATCTATTGCCCCCTATTAATTCGTTTGTGTTTTACCTTTTCTAATTAATCAATGTGATATACGGAACGTGTCAACGCCGTTAATTTGAGCACATTTCCAGAACTAACAGTATTCTAAAGGTACAAGTTATTGTTCGCACTGATGCGCTCATTGGTGACCCATGGCCGTTGGTCAGGGGTGGTCATTGCTCCCCCTGGTGTTCCCCCCTCTCGCGCGACACGAGCGCCCCTCCTGCCCCCTAGCGGCTCTCACACGTACTGCGCAGTCAAGAGCGCGGCCACGCCATCGGTCCCGGTCTCACTTCTTCTCCAGCTGTACTGCAGTACACACCTACTCCAGTCTTTCTCGTCTTTTTGGCCACGTGCTCGCAGCCTCATACTCCACGAGTACGGGCCGGCACGTCCATTCTATCACGAGGAACACGCATCATGAGTGAGGAGAAGAGATCAACATGGGTCCACCGAATACGCGCAGTAATCCCGTCGCTGGACCATCCCAAGGACCAGACACCAAAGGTACGGTCTCGGACTCGAGACAAACGGGCACGGACCACGTGGCGTCGGTCTCCGACAACGGGTCGACCGTTAAGTCCTCGAGGATGACCGCCCTGGAGAACAAGATGGATACCATGATGGAGGCAATCAACCGAATGTCTCGCCAACGATCCTCGTCCCGGGCTTCGAGGTCGAGGCCGCCGACGGAACCGACAGCCGTGGAGGCCCGGACCAGGGAATGGACGCACGAGCAGACCGCACGGCTACCACCACCGAGGCAGCTGCGGGAGCAGTACATGCCGGAGGATTTGCTACAAAGGGAGCTCGACCGTGAGGCCCTACGACATGAGAGAACGGCTGGTAAGTTGGCCTCAGATTTGACCACCTCTCGTTTAATTTCCAAGCCGTTCATGTTTGTGGACCGTGAGGGCATATATACCCTCAGTCAGAAACTCGAGGTCAGGGGTACCCTGGGCCCCCTCGAGTACATCAGTGCTTTCCTGGCCCTCATGGAGGACGACCGTGCTACCCAGGAGTGTGACCGTAAGGACATGTATCGTCACCTCCACCAGGTCTCCGTGGACGCGCAGGCACGGCCGTGGGCCGGCGTGCGCCGTTGGTCCAACTTCATTTTTGACCAGGTGGAGGCGGGACGTATTTATTGGTCGGATCATGTACGAATCCAGGATGAACGGGTTCGTCTGGCCATGACCCCTACGGCTGGGAACGGTGCGAGTCAAGGAGGAGAAAAGTCCGGAGGGCACGAGCTGCCATGCCGGGCATACAACTCGGAGAGGGGGTGTCGGCAGCGAAACGGCCACCAGGAGCGGGGAATTAAATGGTTACATGTGTGCTCCTTCTGCGACTCGGTCGGCAGGATGTGCACACACTCCATCCACGCCTGTAACCGCAAGCTGTCGTACGGCGTGGGGTACGACAGTACTCTGCCCACACCGACACCCACACCACACCGGATGCACCACGCCGGACACTCGGCTCGCGCCGCCGACACCAAAGCACTCCCACAACAGAGTTCAAAAATCGGACCGGACGCGCCCCGCGAGTGAGCGAGGCGCGTCGCTCGCCCCCCCCGCCCAGTACGTGCGCACCACAGCGGAAGGGGGGCTTAACGATCAAAGGGTGCAGCAGGGGTGACGCAACACCCCACGTGTCAACAACACCTCCCGCCGGACACGTGGCCAACACAAAGGACGCTTACGACACGCCCACTGAATCCACTCCCAGTATTATCGGTGATAGCGTGTACAGCGAGCAATTACCTCGGCAATTGCCCCGGGAGGAAATGGACACAGCCGCTCCACCAGACTTCTCGGCCATCAGGGAGGTCTGTGAGACCGGTGTCCCCTCCCCCGGCCTCCGGACGGACTCCGGGGCGTTCGCGGACCACAGGCGGGCCCACTGGCCGGACTTCGCCGGGCCCGGGCCGCCGGGACACGCCTACATCTACTCGGAGGTGCGGCAAACCGGGCTGCCAAACGCGCTGGGGGCACGGATCGAGCTCCCTTCCGATCTCAACGTACCGGCCTGGGTACGTTACCTCGGGGAGGCATCGGAGGGGAGGGAGCTACTGGACTTCGTGCGCTACGGGTTCCCTCAGGGGTACATCGGGCCGACCAGCGACACCCGAGGGGTACCCAACCACCCCAGTGCCACGGGTTACCCAGAGCAGATCAGAAAGTTCATCAAGAAAGAACGCGGGCACAGTAACCTACTGGGGCCATTCCAGGAACCCCCGTTCTCACCCTGGTGCCACGTGTCGCCGTTAATGACACGCGAAAAACGGGCCTCCAACGACCGTCGTGTCATTACGGATATGACGTACCCTAAGGAGCAAAGTGTCAATGGGTACATCATAAAAAACTCAGTCTACGGGCAGGAGCGCGACCACTGCCTCCCGACCGTCGACAGCTTCGTCGGCCGCCTGGTGGCCTCCGGGCCCGGTAGCTATATGTCCACCATCGACATCGCCAGGGCATATAAGAATTTCAGGTGCGACCCCCTCGACTGGCCGTTGTTATGCTTTGCATGGGAGGACGGGTACTTCTGTGACACGGCCATGCCGTTTGGTGCCCGTGCCTCCTCGTATCACATGCAGTGCGTGGCAGACTGCATCGTGGGTATCCTCGGCCAGAAGGGGGTCGAGGCATGTATGTACCTGGACGACCTGATCATCCTGTCCCCGAGCCGGGCCAAGGCGACCGCCGACTTTAACATCGCCCGTGAGCTTTTCAAAGAACTCGGGCTCCCGGAGGCACGAGAGAAGGCACAGACCCCGGCGCCGGTCGTTACGTGGCTGGGCATCGTCATCAATGCCCCGGAGATGTCCCTCACGATCCCCGAGGACAAGCTGCTGGACGTACGGCGCACGTAAGGGCGGTCGCCGCTAAACGATCACTGACGAAACGCCAACTCCAGTCGGTCCTCGGCAAAATACTTCACGTGTCGAAGTGCATACGGCCGGCCCGGCCGTTCGTGAGTAAATTGCTCGAGGCCCTACGGAGGATGTCCGGCTTCTACGTCAATATCAACGCCGAGATGCGGCAGGACTTGCAATGGTTCCTCCGCTTCGCTGAGGGCTGGAACGGCCACGCCCTCATACCTCGCGGCCCGCCTACCAAGTGTATCATCGTCGATGCGTGCCTCTCGGGCATCGGAGGTACAGACGGGAAGTACTCGTACTCCGGGCAGGTGTGCCCTGTCAGCGACCCCGTCGACTGTATCGCCGAGCTCGAGGCACTTAACACCATATTCGCGATGAATACGTTCCTCACCGACTGGGATCGAGGCACGCGGGTAGAAGTCTTCTGTGATAACCTGGGCACTGTCCAGGCACTCACATCCGGACGGGCCAGGAACTCAGTCCTTGCCGAGTGTGCCCGTCAGGCCTGGATGGTCCAGGCAAAATTGCAGATCGACTTCATCTACACCCACGTGCCGGGGGTACTCAACACCGTGGCGGATGCCCTCAGCCGTGCTCACCTGACCTCGAGGGAATTTGACAAAGCGGCCACCTTCACCAAATTTCATGCCCTCACTGAAGTTACCCCCTGTACTCACGCGGCTTTTATTCCTGTATTACGTCTCATGTGCAGATCCGGCGCTACGCTGTCTCCAGACGAGGGCATCTGCTCGCCAATCAGAGGCACGTGCCCCCGGAACGGTCGCGAACCAGCAGAGCGCCGTCACGACCTACCTCGCGTTCTGCCGGCGGATGGGGGCCGACCCGCAGAGGCCCACGGTGAGCTTTACCACGGCGTACCTCGAATACGTCGCGGACCACGCCCCCTCGCCGGCCACGGTCGCGAATCACCTCTCACACGTGCGGTCGCACCTGCGACTGACGGGAGGGGATGTCGCACCCACGGAGGACTTCCGGATCAGGCGGGCCCTCGAGGCGATGCGGCGAAACAAGACGTATCAGCCCAACGTGAAACCTCCAGTGCCGTTGGCCGTGATCCGAGCCGTCCTCGCGGCCCTTACGGACTCACCAATTCACCTCGCTCTACGGGCCGCTATCTTGATCATTTACTACGAGGCTCTGAGGCAGAGCGAAGTAGCGCCCCCGACGGCCTCGAGGTACGACGCGGCACGACACCTGTCGCGCCGGGATGTGGTGGTCGGCCGTCGACACGTGACCGTCCGGGTGAAAGCCGCCAAAAACATGCAGCACGTGGGGGAGGAGAAAACAGTCAAGCTGCAGGAGTCACCCGATCCACGGTTCTGCCCGGTACGTGCTACACGCCAGATGCTGGTGGCGTCCCCTACGGCCAGCCCCGAGGACCCGTTCCTCCAGCACGTACACGGAGCGACCGTTACGACCAGGATCCTCACTAAAGAGTGGAAAGCCCTCCTACATGTAGCCCAACAGCCACCTACCTTTACGCTGCATGGACTTCGCAAGGCCGCAGTGACCCAGGCATACCAGGCCGGTATGCCGGAACTCTCCATCCAGAGGTATGGCGGCTGGAGGTCCAACGCCCATAGGACGTACATTACGAACAATGACGCCGACTCTGTCAACCGGGCGTTGGTACAGTCACTACTCAACAAAAACTCTTAAATTACTCCCTCCCACCCTCTCCTTGTTTAATGGATCTTTGGCATTTTTATTTACAATATACAATTTGTCATGTATTGTATCACGTACAATTTACATTTATATTGTATATCATATTTTCTTATCATAATTGACTATTACTCCATTTGTCAATTACATTTACCTTATTACTCATATTAATATCATATTCATATGTCGTCCAATAAGGTCGGCATAAAATTTTACACATATAAAATTCAATAAAATTTTATGTTCCCAAGCCCATGCTTCTCTCCTTTTATCCAGGGTAGGGGTAATGGGTGACCCATGGCCGTTGGTCAGGGGTGGTCATTGCTCCCCCTGGTGTTCCCCCCTCTCGCGCGACACGAGCGCCCCTCCTGCCCCCTAGCGGCTCTCACACGTACTGCGCAGTCACGAGCGCGGCCACGCCATCGGTCCCGGTCTCACTTCTTCTCCAGCTGTACTGCAGTACACACCTACTCCAGTCTTTCTCGTCCCACCCACCCTCAACCTCACTACTTTTTCCTACTCACGTAGGCCCCCCCTCTCATCCTTTTCCTACTCACGTAGGCCATTTTTATTTACAATATACAATTTGTCATGTATTGTATCACGTACAATTTACATTTATATTGTATATCATATTTTCTTATCATAATTGACTATTACTCCATTTGTCAATTACATTTACCTTATTACTCATATTAATATCATATTCATATGTCGTCCAATAAGGTCGGCATAAAATTTTACACATATAAAATTCAATAAAATTGTATGTTCCCAAGCCCATGCTTCTCTCCTTTTATCCAGGGTAGGGGTAATGGGCCTGTTGGGCACTGTGATTCACTTGATGGGTCTAGTAGAGCAGTTACATTATTGTATTTCCTCAGTACAATCCCCACTTTCTTCGGTATCAGTGATGAAATTGATGTTAGTATCGGTCTTTGAATCATCGTTTTCAATGACAATACCAGTATTATTATTTCAGTATTAGTTTTGTTATGTCAGTACATAACCTCGTTTCCATTGGCCGACGAAAGCGGCGGAGATCTCTCATAAATGTCTGTTGGTGGTGCCACCGACTGTATGTCGGCATCAATATGTCGGTGAGGATGCAGCGTATGCACTGTTTCTGCTGTTTTTTCCCGTTTCAATGGCCGATTAATCGGCACCGATCTGAAGTCAGACACCACTGATAGACGGTGAATGGAAACGGGACTTGAAGCGAATACTCAGCGATTAATTTTGCATAGAATATGCAATAAAGCTAGCACTATGTTTTAATATAAAAAGTAAATTGGTATGTATCCGGAAATACAATTTAAACAATACATACAGTGCAGCCTCTCTGATTATTTGATACCGACTGATTATTTGATACAGTCGGTGGCATCAAAGGCAGGCTTTTAGGGAAACTTATATAATCGGTATCATTTTCGTCGGCCAATGGAAATTAGGTTTATCTGTCTCATACGTGAAAGGCCGAGAAGGAGTAGAGGCCGGGTATAATAAGAAGAAACTTGAAGGGGTGCAGATTTGAAGATAAAGAGGTGTTCTTCCTTAATACTTAGCGAGAAAAGAGGGGTTGATTTATTTTGCTTTTGTCTTTCATAAAATTTCACCGTTTGGGAAAAAAAGGAGGTTAGTACTCTTTATTACCCACCGATTACGGAGTCTCCATAGCAAATGTTTAGGGCACCTGGAAACAGCTACCAAGAGATTCTGGCATGTCAGAATCTCCTGCAGGAGATTCCGGAAAAATAATCCTGTCCATAATGAGATCGAATCGCCATGTACATCGAAATAAGTTTTTGACTGTTCATTCAATATCAATTGTCTAGAATCAATCATAATAATATCATTTACCATCAGAAATCACTGTCATAACAGAATTTGCATGCTAAAAGTACAGGTTAATGGTGAACTATATCATTGGTGCAAGTCTACCCCGAATTACTGCCACACTTGACAGTGCTGTGATGTCAATAACTAAATGGCTTACAGAAACTTTTTAATTGCAATAGATTTGTTATTAATCTTGTAAGTTGTAGGTGGGTAATGAATACAATAACGACTGGTTTTGTATACGAATGACCGTAATCTCCTCGTAGTTGACGACGTAATATCCTCGCTAATCGCGAGGATATTATTACGCGTCAAATACTCGGAGATTACGGCCACTCGTACACAAAACCAGTCATTATTGTGTATGTACTCTCCATGCATTAGATAGACAATAATCGATGGCTTTGTAAACAGGCAGCCGCAAACCACGAAAGATTGATGCGGAGTGAGACATGAGAGTCAAGCTCGATTTATTTTAGTTCTATAGCACAAAGGGACTATTTTCCCGTATACCATGTCTTTGGGGCCGTATGCCACAGTTTGGAATCTCACAGTTTTTAAATGATGGGTAGTGGTTTAGTGAGCCCTCATACATTCTGACTGGGTACCTTGTATACCATGGATAATAAAAAGACCACTGCTTTACCCCGGAGTGTGTGACACACTTAGATTGGGAGAAGGCAGGTGGATGATGCGTGTAGTGGCTGCCTGAAAGTGGGCAGATGGGCGATATGATAAATAGACATATTTTATATTTGTGTGTAGACTGGACACAAATGGTGTGTAAAGGTACAGACGTAATAAATGACCTATTAAAGCGAAGCATTAGTGATGTGTAGGGTTCGGGAATCTTTTTTTTGTGTGTGTGTCTTATTTATACTGGAGTACCCATCATGGTTTGTGGTTCACGTGTAGATATTACTATATACCTACTGCAGTAACTAACATAAATACAACACGTTGCTATATATACGGTAACTACGGTTTCCGCACTGCCGAGAAGTAATGCACGTTACGCCTAAGGTCTTAGCGGATGGATAATGGCGGACAAACATGAGCGACACGTCGACTCGGCCGTAGTCATCGCGATATACGGCAAAATATAACAAATACACACACCTAACCACATATAATCCTACTAAAATCAGTAAATTCATAGAATAAGCATGAATAAACCGTAAATAAACGGTTCACTACCCTTGTCGACCCAGGGAAAATGTAACTCGATGGATTGTATGACATCAACTTGATCAACTTGATCAAGATGAAACTGAGAGTGTGGCCACAGCTCTCCGCAGTCAACGTAAATATCCATAATAAAGAGTGTTCATCTCCTTCCAGTGTTTTAAGTAATTAGTGTATTGAGTGATCAGTGTTTTGAGTGATCTGTGTACTGAGCTAGACGTTGTTATTCTTAATATATGAATCTGAACGTAATGCGTGCGTGTTGATATCATAGCTGCTGTGAGTCGCGACGTTGGCAATGATGACGTCAGGCTTTGAAGCCACTCTCCAAACATAGATTCTTAGCCTTTTTCCGGGGCTGCTTGTATCTCTGCACCAACATGAACATAGTGGTTTAGAGCTGAAGAATAGTTTAAGCTGCTTTAACACTTACCGTTTTCCTCCAACTCATAATATATGAGATTATTGACTTTTATAACTTTGAGATTTACACCATTTTGAATTCCAAATGTAGTCATTGGGTTGGAGCAGAGATTAGTAAGCGCAAGCGCCTCGAAATACCTGCTGGGAGAGTGCTTTGAAGCATGAAAATGCCATCTGGTGAGAGCTGACAGTACTAGAGGTTATTTGAAGGTGGGGTGTAATGCACGTTACGCCTAGACCGTTGAGTGCCCAAATCAGATTAAAAACGACTCCTACGACTTAAATAAGGTGAATATTTTTGTGTTTTTGAGGCATATAGTAATAAATAAACAGGATGCCTGTGTTAGTAAGTTTCCAATTCCTCACTTGTTTCGCCGGCGGTTAAAACCGCCGGCGAAAGAAGTTCGGAAATCGGAAACTTACTACACAGGAATCCTGTTTCTATATATTAATGTACCTGGGACTGGTGTACTTCACACATTTCCTCTAGTCTCCTCAATACAAGGTCCTTTTACCAGTCTAATGGGAAAATGGTGAATTGTATTCACATGGAAGGGCACACCCGGTACATAGTTTCAGACAAAGTCCCTGTGAACGCTCACCCTGGGACTCAAGTGCCCTTGAAGTGAAGGGTTTGACCAACATGTGATCCTGCTTGATCTTCTCCTATTGGCTAGGTTGGGTTCTTAGTCAGCGACTCAGCAGTGGATTCATCGTCTCACCAAAATGCGCCTATAGATACATTTTAAACATATTTAAAATCAAAATCTCATGAGATTCTCTACCGCATTAGTGGTAATTGCCACCGACAAATGCATAGTTAATAGTATCAGGTTGATGTGTATAAATTTATGTTGTTACCACCCTGTGTACGGATAGTAATCTGAATGAGTAACAATTTATTATCCATCGTATGCAAAGTCCCCATTGAAAATGTATGTGGACTCAGTAAACCACGACCCATTGTATAAAACCGGTCAGATACCATAACTGTGGTATACGGAATCTAACCTGTGGTATACGGCCTCAAAACCATGGTATACGGAAAAAATAGTCCCTTTTGCTGTAGAGCAAAGAAATAGTTCCTGTTGTTATACCCGTCAATATGGCAATTAATGGGTTTAATTTATTCGAAAAGATGGATAATAAATACAACAAACGATGGTTTTGTGGACAGGCGGCTCTGTAAACCACTCGCGGATGACCTCGTAATACACTCGCTAGCGCTCGTGTATTACTACGCGTCAACCTCTCGTGGTTTACGGCCGCTTGTCCACAAAACCATCGATTATTGTCTATGTATATTATAGCAGGTGTAGCCGAAGTCATGGATATGTGTGGATGTGAACGGGAGTATGGGTGCGTTCCAGGTCGACCAGAACACCTTGTAAGGACCCTAAGGGTTCTGTAGGCAGCAGGTGGTCCAATGCTATTAAAACATCACTAGACCAATGTGATGCTGATAAAAACACTTGCTTCTACCCACAGTCACCCTGACCTGAAAATGTTGCTGTTCACATCGACGGACCGTACGGGTCATAATCACAGCAGCGCTTTCTATTACAAACTGTGCCGCAGCCTCGGGGTCTGTCTCTCCTTTGTGTACATTCACATTATCTAACTGTATTACAGGCATATGCATTGTTATTAAATGTTAATGAATTCTACAGGCGGCTTGATAGAGAGCTCAAGGTTTATTTTCTGCCTAAGTCCAATTGTCACGTTTGGTACTATCAGAACTATCTGAAGTGATTTGAGAAGGGTCCAAGTAATATGTGATTTGTATGGAAGTAATAGACATAGCTAGACAATTACAAGTCAATACAAAACGTGGTCTGACTTCAAAGCTTGCTACTTGTACTAATGACATCACTCTACAGAACAGTTAATTATCTAATTTGGCGGGGCCCGTGTCCATATATGAAATACAAAGACGTGTGATGTTTTATCATTTCCTATCTTAAAAGAATGTAGCATCTGTAGTATTTCTAATGGCGACCACCTGTTTAATTTGTGTATGCCTGATTAAATTATGTGAGCACACTTTGCAATTACCTCACAACGCATCCATTAATTAGGTTATGGTAATTGATGGAGCCGCTTTAACGATAAACAGCATGTTTATATGTCATTCACGGTCAATGCATTGTCATATTTATCAGGAGAAGTTGACTCAATCATCACATTTGGTCGAAATTAATTAGATATATTCTCCCGTCAAGGTTAAAAATATAATATCCTAGTTCAAACCAATTTACCAGATTACTAATAATTGTATGCAACTACTATTTGAATCAAGAGGCCTCATCTTTATGGCATAAAAGCAGGGAAAGCCAAACTTTTCAGAATAATATATAAAGACCTAGTCGTCTAGCTTGTACCAATGTTGATGTATCTGAGGATTCCAGATCTATTCAATGGTGTGTTTGCTATATATATGCTGTTCGTCATGTGAAAGATATAAAGTTCATATAGACCCTACACCAACCCGTCAGTTACGTCTCGTTCACTCTGTACGACTGAAGGATTTGCAACTAGCGGTAACTAGCTTGAGACTGGACGTTCCACATAGCTTGTGTACGGGCATACATCTGGTACACCCAGTCACAAGGTACCTTCAAATATGTGCGTGAACCACGAGGGTGGTTGTGGCCCACTAGATTTTAGGTCAACTGTAGACTGTAGAACCGTCCGAAGGCGCTATAAATATCATGCAAGGGGGTCAGTAGTTTGCTCCGAGTGCAGTCATTGGCTACTGGGTCTACTCTATTCCTTATATGGTAGTTAATGCAGGGGGACAACTCCATGCAGCCACTGCCCCTGCCACTAGAAGGCTTTCGACTGGGCGTACCCCAGTACGCCCAGTAAGCGACTAATGGTACCAAATGTCAATGTACCAAATATCAAACATGTTTGATATTCAGAATGCTTGCGACCTTGGGGTAGCGTGCAGTCCAAACTGTGCGTTTTGCTGCCCTACGCGCTCGAAGGTAACTCAAGTCTGCGAGGTAAATCCAGTCGTACAGTGTGAACTGGGCATTAAGAAGCTATAGACAATGTACCACTGCTGCAAGAGCTTACAAGGCCAACAACGTGGCACAAAGCTAGTATCATGTTTCTCTAGCCCGGTGCCTAATAGGAGGCCTATAAAGGCCCGCCTACCAAACTCAACGTGACATGAAAAATCCATGAAGGCCCTACAGTATGCCTCAGCTCCGGACAGCCCTATCTCTGCCGCTAGCGGCCTGCAGGCAGACGACAGCCAAGCATGGCTGCCCTCCACCAAACCTGCAAGGTCAGAAGTGATGACCTCAGGGTCATTTGTATGTTTCCGTATGTCCAGGCTCACACAGGAAATTTGATCGCGCAGCTTTCTGGGATGGCTAGCTTGCCTGTAGGCCATCTTAATATGGCGGGCTGGGATCTAGGTTAATCTTTGATCAAAGACGTGCCTTGGATTCCCATGCCGTGAGGGAATGCCCTGGAGTGAAGGCTGAGATCGAATCTGATACTCGGGCATTTTAATCCTATTCTTATGTCTCGTAAACGTCAGTTGGGTTTCGCATATTACCGCGTCTGGTTCCTTGTAAGGCTCGCTTAGTTCAGCTAAGTATGAATGCTGGCATAAACACCATCTCGTTTATCATCCAGCAGCGCTGTACCGTGCACACGTACTCCTGTATTGCAATCATACAAGCCTTTCTTAGAACGTCCCAGACCAAGCACAATCAGAATCCCATGAAACATTACCATCACTTAAAACTGGAACCCCGTCATAGTATGTATGTTTGCCATAAGAAACGGGTGTTGGAGAGAAATGACCGACGGATTACTGTGATGAAATATACAGCTTCCACGAAAAGACTTCTCTTCCAACTAACGCGATTGAATACAAGGCCGAGGGAGGGTGCTGGGGCGAACCATGGGTGGGTTGGGGAGGTGAGGTACTGATAGGCGATAAATACCACCAAAGGCCGGTTGAGTTTGGGCATGGGGAGGGAGATTAAAGATGCAGGTCTGCAATACGGAGGAGGGCCCGGCGGTTGGGGATAAATTATATTGATGAGCAGGCGGTCTTAACAAGGGGGATGTGGCGAGGTGGTGGGGGTGGGGTGTTACACTGGGACGGGGTGTAAGGATACATCTTGATGGTCTTCTCGTTTGGCTGATGAGGGGACGCTTGTTTGGTGTCTACCTAATGAGTAGCCGCTTGTCATAAAGATACAGCCTGCTAATTGTTGGTAGCGGGGTGCGCGCGCAACACCAGGCATCAATAATGTGGGTCAGCAGGGAATTTATCACTCAGAGAGGGCGGGGAAGAAAGAAGGGAACTCTGAGAGCGGTGGTAGAACACGGGCAGCAGATACCCCGCGTTTACACCAGACGACTGAAACTGTGACGACTGGAGATCGTCTAGCGAGAAGTCGTCAGGTGGTATTCGATTGCACAATATCGTCAGCAAGAGTCGTCGACCCAATAATTTCCTTAATCATGTACACTAGATCATTTTTATCATAGAGTTGTCCCTCGGCGATTCATTGAGTTATCGTTGAAAATTCTATAAATGTGCACCTATTTATCTCAGCAATCATAGTAGATAATATAAGCAATTCTTTCAGGTCTCCACAAAATCGGCATCTAATCTGGGGTCTTCCGACGGTCTGTGTTCGTCACTTGTTTAGTGTTTACACTCGACGACTGCTAGCGGTTGACGGCTGAAAGTCCCGTTCTCCGAAGTTTTTGCACAATAATGGGATCCCTCCATGAATTCTCGGAATAAATCCACCATAATGCTTTGAGGTATTTTCTGGAAACTTACAGATATCTACAGCTGGATTACAAAGAAGCCATAATGGCGCTGATGTACTTTTGATATTCCAGTCCACTATGCGTAGTGCTTTCGCAGTTTTGTTCAATGTTGTTCTCTCAGAATTCAATGTCTTATGGGCGAGCTCTTTTGATTATCGAAACTACATTGACGATATATACCTTAAGATAGCTCAAGTATTTTCCTGATAGTATTTGAACGTCCTATACTTTTCTTAGTGCATCAATCACAACTGTATAACAGTATACAAAAAAAATGCATAACTCAGAGTTGGACGGGAGATTTCGTGTGCTTGGACAGAATATTGCTTCCATGGTTATTCCAAATATGTATGGTTATTCCTTTCTCCTGTAAATTGGAATAAATATTTACTTTGTAAGATAAATCTGTAGAAGATATATATCTTGAGGGATTTCGTGAATATAGTGGGATAAGGCCATTACCGACACCTAAAAGGTCACCGTTTCGTATTACTCTGTACATAATCTAGGAATTCAAGAGAACCGTACCCTCCTGTGTTCAGGTTGCAGTCAGGCGCAGAATCTAATAAACGGTCACTTACAGTATCGGATATGATTGTACTGTGGCAGTAAACAGAGATGCATGGACTTCTATAAAAGTATTTGGCTGCTTCCAGATGAGCGCAGCAGCGAAACGAAATGTCTTTTGGCAGGTGTCATGTAGCCAGAACATATGTTTTACTGTTCCATATGACATTTTTCCAACTTCGAATTGGAATTAGCTTTATATTTGGTTGATGCCAATAAGCTATTGAAAATTAAATATTGTCGCTTTAAAAATGTATATTAACTGGTCACCTGATATAACCTTCAGACAATGCATGCTGTGGGACACTTCATAGGGTAAGGTGTCACAATAGGTATCCTGTGGATTGATGTCCATTCGTCAGCCTGTAAATCTCTGCATTCAATTATGTACCAGTACTAGAGGACTAAAAGCGTGACGTCTGTAGATCAACTAGCCAATAGTCATCAGGTTGTGCTCGATTACACAATATCAGGCATAATAGTAGTCGACCCAAGAACTTCCATAAGAGTTGAGTCTAAAAAGCTTGAAATAGCTGTTAGCGTCAAATTGTCTATATAGTCGCCAAGCCGTGCCAGATTGCATAATCGGACATATTTGTAGTCGTCATTCGTTTGTCATTTGCACTATACGATTACCAGCTTTTTACTGCTGAAAGTCGTCAGGTGGTGCTTAATACCGAGGTTGCCTCTTACAATCGTCTAGTGTAAACGCCGGGAAGCATATTATAATGGTATATCTTTTTAAGTTTTCTCAATATACTTTTTTGATAAAAGAAAAGCAGACACTGAATTGTATTTTTTGGAAAACCGGATCTGTTTTATTAGTATGATAAATGGAACACAGTTACTAGGAGATTTATCGCGAATATTAGGTTGACACTGTTATGAAATTGTCTTTTTCAGATATTGATGAATGCGCTGGCAACCAACACAAATGTCCGTCTACAGCAACTTGCCGTAACACAATAGGGTCTTACGTCTGTCAGTGTGCCTACGGTTACTACGGGGAGGAACGCACCTGTAAACGTAAGTCGGCTTTTACTGTGACCCGTTGGCTTTTAGGAAATGAGCTCGTTGGCGAAACATCACTATAGCGAGTGGATAGTCATCTTATTAATCAAACCACTCTTGGAAGTAAACCAGTACTTGTAGTATGTGAGTTGCAGGTGTGTCTCCGAGTGGTAATAAATCCATATAGCAGCAGTATTTTTAGGAAATGTCGTCACAGAGTAACCTTATGGCTTATTACCTTGTACCAATTTCAGCTTCGTTTTGCTATTTCGTATCCCATAAATAGTCCAACCTATTCCATATAATGAACGTTTAAAAACAAAATTTTATAATTGCATTATTGCAGCCACTGAAAGAAATGCATTAATCAAATCTAAATCTGATTCAAAGACATTATTGTAAAAGACCGAGTATCAAGACAAACATTTTGATTTAAAAATTGCTCATTAGATTCGGAACTAATTGTGACTAAATCGAATCAAGGCCGTCATGTTTACGCAAGATCAACCCCTAAAATCATGTTAATTGCTGTCCCCCTGTATTTGTTGCACAATTCTCCGTTAGTACAACTGTGCTGATAGTTCTGTTTTTCTAAAGGTATCTGTTAGTCATCCATCCTTATATTTACGATGTTTTATGAATTAAAGTTGCTGGACACGCTACCGGTCTGATGAGCGGTCGTGATTTTGCACCTATTGTTTGTGTACTACCAGTACTCTGCTGTTTTGGGGTAATATCCTACACAGAACGAAACCTTGGGTTTCCATATTTGTAAATTGCGCGTAATTTCCCTCTAATCATATTTTGCGCCGTATTTAAGCCTGCATCCGAACATGTAGAGTGTAAATCCTAATCTTCACTTATTTACGCTTATCTGTAGACGCTACTGTCTGATGATTCCCATCGCTGCATATAGGGAACACCACTGTCGTTTTTTTCATTTGTCATCGGCCATCCGTGGCATATGTTCCAATCTTATATTACCAATTTTTATTATAGAACCGATTTTGTACAATTTCATCAATAATTTTCTATTTATAACACACCATTGTGTTTTGGTCTGACCTTGTTCATATAGCACAAGCTGTGATTATCTACATAATGTGCGATTATGAACAGCTTTATTGTGAGTTTTTTCTTTAATTTGTACGAAAAAGTGACTACAATCATGGCTCCTGCAGAGCAGATTTTAACGCCAATCCGAGGAACTGACCAGTATGCATTAATATTTGTCTTGGAAAAAGGTACGCTTGGGTTATTTGCAGTAATATACAGTATGGTGGGATAACGTTGATCAGAGATGAGTATATGATACCTATATCATGTACATTCAGTCAAATCTAATCATTGTAATTCATCTTTACATACTTTTGAACGTAAACATAGTTCCACATTGTACTTCTTTAGGAGGTCGTTCCATTGGATCATAGCATTTAGTGGACTAAGCTTAAAGAACGTTGTTCTCCGCCTTTTCAACTTTTTATTTTTACTTCAAGTTGTAGGAATATGAATTTGATTAATAGTTTCTGAATATTTTATTATATTTTAAAAAAATCGAGTTATTTTCTTCTTGCAACTAGAGTTTAAATTTGACAGGTTTCGTGTAGCTGTTTAACAGCTATAGCTGTTTTAGAAGCTTTTTTAGTTTAATCTTTGGAATATTATTCGCACCAGCAATAGAATAACCGGAATGATCGAAAAGAGGAGCAATTAGAGTTCTATAGATTTCTACCCTTGTTGTTTTGACAGCTTAAGCAGTCTATGATCGGATTTCCCAGCTAAAAATCTCTTCTAGATGAATACCAAGATAGGTAAATGATTTACGGTATGGCAATCTTGTGTCATATATTATGACGTTTGTAACAAAACAGTTAAATAGAAGTGGCCCTAAAATGTTATTCTGCGGTACACCATTTCGTATAGGCAGGTAGATTGACAATGAATTGCCGACCCCGACTTTCTGCTTCCTGTCGCTCAAGTAGCTTCATGACACCTGCTTTTGTTGATTTGCTCAGTACCTCAATTCCCCCACCCCCATCTCTTTTTTTCTTTCTTTTTTTAAATTTTATTTGCACAAAAGTCGTACAATAGGGCCTCTGCCAAGGCAGGTATTCTGGCCGCTCTGCGATCATAACGGTTGTCATACAAATAACCAACGTCTCCGGGAATGTACATTATTTACAAGGTATGAAGTAATGATGAGTATTATACAGTTATACAGATACTTTACATCAAGAAGACGATTACCGATCAGTGTGTTTCAAGTTGAGCGCCCAGTTCAGAAGATAATATTTGATCTTCTATATGTATCATGCCTTGTGTCGATGAAAAGGTACAGGGTTCACGTCTTTGATTACCAATTAATCAACTACCTCAGTGATTTATTAAGAAAGATGCGACACACAGCATTGGGCCTAAAGTAAATTGCAAGTCGTAGGAATCATTAGTTATAGTCTCTATGTATGACCTAATTGAGACACACTTCCGTCCCTATTGTATTGGCATCGTCTCGACGTTTTTCATACGTACACACAGGTACATGTTCCTTATCTAAATTTCATGTTTCCATATCATATTGAAGACCAGGCGCGATGACAAACAGAATATGAACAGCATTCCTCCTATAAAATCTCACCTTCCCTACGACACGGAACTGGAAAGAAGTGGGTACTAGGACGGCGCATGTGCCTGATCATGGGTTGAGCTTAAACGGAGGTAATACGATAAAACTTCTGCAGTAGGCCTTCCAAATGATACTTTTGAGGCGCCGTCCCCCGCGAATCAATCCTCAAACAGAGGCCTATGGATTGTATTTGACCTTATATCGGATCGGCATTCATTGACTGACTGACGTTACCTGAACCCGCAAGTATGTATACTCGTTTCTGCAACTAAGGCCGACCGAAAGAGGTGTAGGCTGCAACTCTGTATCGGCGATGAGGGCATAGCTAGGTACATAAGAGACACTAGCATTATTAATATATTAAAGTAATGAAATTGTAGTTCCCATCATTTCAAATTAGAACTGCGCCCTTCACTTTCATGTGGCGTTTCAACCTGCTGACGGAAATGTACACCCTGTACAAATGTCGGTGGCTGTTCCTCCTTAAAAATGTGTCTGTGCTGACAATCTTCAAACCCCATTTCACACACTCTGTTTCGACTCAGTGGTCATAGTTGGCAGGTGGAAGTGCCACAAAAGCAGTGCGTGTGCTCTATTGAGACAATGCATGCATGCATTCTAAATGCTATAATCGGTGGTCATAATCGGCAAGGCTCTCTTCCTCTCTTTAAAGCTTCGATCTTTTCTGACCGTAGGTGTTATGTCCTGAGAATTACATCTATAATACAACTAAGTCGGCAGAATATTGTTAGAACCTTGGTATTGTAATTACTAGGTCCATTTTTCCTGATTTATGGAACCTACATTGGAAGGGCAGAAATGTATTTATTCTCATCAGAAGTAGACCTCACAATGGGGGACTACACCAAGCTGTGCTTGGTTTATAACAGCGACATGTCGATGAATAAGTAAACTCTCATTGACAATATAGAGATTTATATTGTGCGCGGGGAAACTCATAAATTCTCTATATTATACCAGGGCACTGTGTGGGCGGGAACCGGCGCGTTCGGGGCCTGTTCGCAGTGATTGACAATGAAATGGAAATGATATTCTGCCAAGCCAGGTCTGAATGGCTACTGCTTAAATATTTATATTCAGTATGCCCGCCAGGGGTACGGCAGACCCCCCCCCCCCCCCCCCCAAGCCCTGCCCTTGTCCCCCAACGGTCGACCAACGCGCAATCTCCGTGGACCCGCTACCCAGTCTGTAGAATCAATAGGAACCCGAACTTGAGTGTAAGACTGCCTGTGGGGTGAGAGGCACCCCTAGGCCTGAACCCCCAGCTGCCTCCCAGCCTTTAGCCTCCCTTGACACAACCTCGCCCCCGCACACACACCATCACCATTCCACCCACCAACTACCACTTCCACACTCTCATGCTAACAACATCAGCTACAACACAACACCTCTACCACGTTCTTCCCTTGCCTTCCTTTCTCAATTGTCCCCCAATAAGGCTTTTCTACGTGTTTTAGTTGAATCCTACTGTTACAGCAAAGGCATACTGCTTGTGCAAACAACAGGAAAGGCATGGCCAGACCTAAAATATATTTTCATGGTTTAAAGTCACATTTTCCACCTATCCCGATATTTTACAACCATTAAGATATTTTCTTAATCTAACCGTCAAGTGAATGCCACGAGCTAGTACCCTTCGTTAGCTATGTCGGTTTCTGTCTCTCTGGAATTACATTGAATGGAATACATATGTGTGAAAGAATGGTTCTTCGCAAGAATGATTTAAGATCCCAAAAATGCGTTTCCTTAGATATACTTCTCTCCCCATTCAGTAGATCTCACCAAAATTTTGACCAATTACATTTAAACGGAATAAGATGCGGATTCATACCAAAATTAACTAGATTTGATTCTTCATTCGCTTTTTTCGGAACCAGCGATTTTTATCCGCTGTCGTAAATAAGTTGGTTAACGGAAGTCCAGGAATGTCAAATGCCCGCCAATAAATCATTCGTCAATGGGTGTTGTTTTATACCTTGAGAGAGACCCATTTGAGAAACGTTCTCTGCACAACCCATCGACCCGCCATTTTTTGGAGCAACTAGTTGTGGTATGGAGCAGATCAGTGCAAATTGAATCAGTGCGAACTGAAGCCGATTCTAACCTGTGCATATATATTATAGGAACCATTTGAAGGTCAATTGCCTTTACCTAACACCCTTTTTTCCCTTTTTTTATAACTTTTCTTTAGTGTATCACAATGGTATAGTCATTTACATCAGATAGTATTTTCATTACATGAGAATGATACGCAAAGTGGGTATATCCGTCAGCCAAGCTGCCAAGCTGCAAACCTACACCTGAACACCAGTGGAAGGTGTTTCTTATCTGTATCGAAATAAGTATTCCCTGTTAAAATGAGCACATGTACTCATTAGTGTTGCAAATATACACTGTAGTCTACGAAATATCTCCAAAGGAATATTGAGCATCTGTTTTTATGCCTCTGGTCGCGCGTATAATTGATCCGAGAGAGAAAAGAATGCTGTGAGAAACACCTCTTGTTCGGTTAATTAATCGAAAGTGTCGGTCTCTTGCTTCAAGGAATATGAAAAGAAACACTGTTCCGTTGTCGCTGTATTATCGTCCTGTCTTCTTGTAGTGTATTATTGATGGTACTGTCGACGGTGCAGACGATAGATATGACAGTAGTTGTGCCCTTTTATTATCCATCGTATACAAAGTCCTCATTGGAACTGTATCTGGACTCAGTAAACCATGACCCACTCTATGAAACCTGTCAGATACTATAACTGTGGTCTACGGCTTAAAGTCCATGGTTTTCCTGAATACAGAAATATGACAAATACGGCATTCAAAACCATGGTGTGCGGAAAAGTAGGCCCTTTGTGCTCTAGAGCCAAAACAATAGTCCCTATTGGTATATCATTTGATATGGCAATTACTGGTTTAATTTATCCGTAAAAATGGATAAAATATATACGCAACAAACGATGGTTTTGAGGGCAGGCGGCCCTGTGAACCACTCGAAGTTGACGTCGTATAAATGTCCAGAAAACCCCTCGATTATTCTTTGTCTATATATATGAATCATGAGTACTTGTGGTATTCTGCAAGATGCGCTATCCAATACAGCACTATAGGGAGACGGAATAGAATTACCACTGTCGTCTCAACAAATAATTTAATCAGTGCTAACAACGTCTCTACTCTGAACCATTCTATGTCATACCTCTGACAAAAAGCCCACTGCCGTTCACTCCACAGGCATAGGGTTGGACCAGAGGGGATAATAGCATAATGGTTATACAATGTAGTTCAAGAGGGCTATTAAACAATGAAGATTCCATTTGTCGTTTTAAGATGTTTATTCTCGAGGATTTCTTTCTTTGTTTCTATAGCTGGGGATAATTCAAAGAGAATCAAGTACCCACATTACTTTTGACACAACTGCTTTGTAAATTGGGAATAGTCTGTTACATGTTTTCCGTACAAAAAGTCTATGCGTTTTGTGAGGCTACTCCGCTTATCTATATATCTCTAATCTTCTCAAGATATTTTACTATACTCAAAAGGGCTATCTTTAATTTGCTATAATGTGCACTCTCATCCTTTGCGAATAGGTAACTCTTGACGAAGTTTCCACTATTCAGAAGATACCACAGCATTCTGGTCTGCCCTAAAAGGATTATTTGTATGGTGGTGTGTAGGTACATAGGTCGTACAGGTCAAAAACAAAAGCTGATTGGTGTAAACAAAATTGATTTCACTGATATTCTCATGCACTGTTTACACTAGACGATTGTATTCAGCAGTTCTCAATGTTGTGACTAGTCAAGGGAAACAGAATTTAAGGGGAACTAAAAATATTCTCCGTCATTTTCGTCGGCCAATAGAAACGGGCTTATTATCGGCGTAATTCTCGTCGGCAGGTGATAAGGCCACATTATAAGCACAAACAGTTCTGATGTATGTCAGCTAGTAGGGTATTCCAGGCTGTTATGCCTCGATACATTGGCGATTTTTCATACTTTGTTCTATGCCTTCTTACTTTATGCCTCAATTTATATTCGTTTTAGTGACACGTCTCGGTGGGTCTAACAGGGTGATATCCCGCGACAGTCTATACTTTATTTTCTTCAGATCCCTCCTATGAGACAAAAGGTCAATGGTCAAATCAATCATCACGGGTCTCATCCATTGACTAGTTCCTTTCTTCCCCCCTAGCGCCTATATTAAGGGAGAACTAGTGCACTGTAATACTTATCATTATTTCCCCCATGCTCCGAAATGAAATTCTAGAATAGCAGACAAGAGGCAGATTATATATCCCCGGGCTAATTGAACAGCTTGTGGAGGCAGACTGCTTCCCACACGATTGTGGAGCCATTGGATGAAATACATCAGGCTAAAGTCTACGACAAATGGTGGGAAGCGGACAAACGGTCAGTGGATTAGGACGTACCACTGAAATCTAACTAATCCCAGACTGATGTAAATGCGATTTTTAACTCAAACATCTAACTAATGTGTAAATATGGTATGTTTTTATTTCACAAGTATACTGACAGGATAGTTGCGAGTTTTGAAGTTGCATGATTTCAAAATATAATTTAAAAAATTAGCCATGTAGCATGCTCATTGATCGAGAAGCGATTTGCAAATAGAACCCACATAAAACAGCACAAAATGCATGCATGCATGCATGCATTTGTCTCAATAGAGTAACATTTCAGCCCACGCACTGCTTATGTGGTGCTTCTACCTGCCAACTATAACCACCGAATATGGCATTTACCACCGCCGACCGACTATCAGGTAAAAACAAAAAGATTCAAAGATTTTTCTTTCCAACATTATACAATATGGCATCAGCGACCGACTTTAGAGGCCCCTGTTGAAATCAAACAACGTTGAAGTAATCGGCAAATATAATTGGTCGTGGTAACAGTGTGTGTGCTAACGATTGTTAGCCAAGACACATTTTCAAGGAGGACCAGCGATGACTTCTGTGGTGGATGCACATAATCGGTGGGGATTTCGTCGACAGGTGGAAACGCCAACATTAGATTAGCGGAACAGCTGAACCTCTAGAGTCCCCACCAGAATGCTGAACGTTCGTGGCTGTATGAGGTGTAATACCATTACTATAGCTGTCAAGTAAATGACAGCTGCTGACATAGATCTACACACAAGAGACATTGGCACTGACAATGGAGTAAGTGAAACGTCAAAACCCTCACTTTTCCACACCCTGGTGTTTTAAGCACCCCACTCTCCAGTCGGCCTTTGGGACATCTATCCCCAGCTTGCAACCTCCGTGTCGCCAACCTCATGAAAAGGTGCATAGATTCTACACAAGGCTTCCCTGGCGTGAGACCGTCCTGGTGAATTGATTATGGGTTTGCCGGCGCCACACTCGCTAATGAATCTTACCATAACTAGCAAAAATAAAGCTCTCCATTAGAGAGACTACAGTCTATAGGTCCTACCCCAGTGGTGAATTCCATTAGCAGATTAGGATAGATTGTTCAAGGTTCCAGGTGGCAGGGCAAGTGAATAAGGGCACATGACGCGGGAGTGGCATGGATAGGGGTTGCAACTCTACATTTTTACAGCTAAATAGGTGGGGACTCTTTTTAATAGAGAATGCAAGTTTGAGATTAGGGGTTCTACGACTGGCTGTGCGTTTAATGTCAACCTATATCCTGAAATGAGAAGATGTTGTCCTCAGCATTGTCATTTCTGAAATGTTACAACTGCCAGAAAGAACTCATTTCGGATAGTTGAAATATATCAGTGTTTCTTATACAGGGATCCTTTTAAATGTTAGTAGGTTAACTCTAGTGTCGCCGTTGTAAGATCTCAGTATCGCATAGAGAAAACAAATTATGATATCCTTAAAACCTAACATTCGTTTTCTCTACTATACTCTTTTATTTCTCTTTTAATTCATAGCTACTTGCTGATCCATATCCCAGACGACTGTTAAGATGTAGAGGAAGTGATTCGGTAAACTGGCGTTTTCTAGACAACGTGATGACCAAATATCGTCTTGCAAATAGTCGTCAGGTGGTGCTTGATTACGCAATATCGGCCGCAATTGTCATGGACCCATGAATTTCCTCAAGCGTCTTTGCTATGACTTTTTATGGAAATATACCGCCTTGAAATAGTCGTCGGTATCAGATCGTCTGAATAATCGCCAGGTGGTTGTTTATTCTGACATAATCAAACGGTCTTTTGACGGAACTCGTCCGGCGTTTGCACTGGCAATCTTTAGGAATTTACTGATGAAAGTCATCAAGTGGTCCTAAATTCAAGAATCATCGGCAATAATTGTCTAGTGTATACCCCGGGTAAGGGACATTTCATTTACTCCAAGCCAGATTCTCCTCCAATGGAAGATTTTTCAGAAAGTAATTTCTGTGGCTGATTACTGAATTCCCGATATAAGTAATGATGAGCTTCTATACCATCCGCCTTCATTCCAAGCAGTGGAGATGTCAGTTCGGAACTAGTCAATATTGCGATGTTTCCATGACATATTCGTGGGACTGGTCTTTTCGGAACAGGCCTCAGTCCCGACCGCAGCACACACACACACACAAAGAACGTCTCTGTCCTCTTGTAGGTCAGAGAGATCAGTCCACACGGACTCGCCAAGATTTAGACCCACGACGCAGGACTAAAAGGGGTCACGAGCCTCGCGCAAAGCAGAGGGAGCAGATCTAGGAGCAGCTCATAGTTGCTCATAACCCGCACCAGATTAATTGTCGGGGAATAGAGAGAGCCGTCCGCCTGTATCAGTGGCTCGGGATTATCGAACGGAAAGCTGCTCTAGTCTAGAAGAATCAATCCCGCCATCCAGATATTACACTGTGTCCTCTTGCCAAGGCTACATGCATCCCTTTCATTATCACTCCATTTGGCTCTCTGCCCTGCCATTTTGTCCCTCTTCTAACACATACATTACAATGGTAATCTGTTATTTTTCCTTCCTCCTTTGTTTAGACTTTCTATAGACCACCTTTAAATGTTTCTCTGCCCATATCTATGTCCCTCACTTCTAGAAAACCAATCACCCTTCCCTGAAATAACTGACTCCATAAACATAGATACTTGCATCGACTTTCTTCTCTATATATTTGACATTGCCTTGTTTATGATAAAAAGAAAAAGGAAAATGTGTTTTATCTAAGTTATTAGAGCTTGATTGTACATAGGAGAAGAGGAAGGGTCCAGTTACGGTAGTAACCAACACCGCAGAGATGCGCTAACTGTAGCATATCCGACACCCAAGAAGTTGTACTTAAAGGAAAGACCGATAAACAGTCGATCTTATTGCAGTGTTTGTTGCATTCTCATGATGAGTCTTACCTGTAGGTCAATCATACAAGACAATCATGTATAGATCATCATATATACCATGTGCTCATATTATCAAATATATGCAAATAATAAGTATATATATATACCAAAGCCCATCGCATATATTCACTAGCTTTGGATATCGATGAACTTCCTTCATATCATTTTCACAAAGCGAAGCCACAGATTTTCAGACTTGGTGGCAGATAAGGACATGGCAGATTTAGACGAAAACTAATACCAATGACCTTAAGAAACACCAGAAATATCGATTGGAATGTCAAAAGGATCGCCACAATACATGATTAGTGAACGATACAAGGACTAAAGAAGAAACCAACAAGTTTTGGTCAAAGCCGTCGTTCTCTACGAGTTTGATGCAGTGTGCTATGAACAAGGCGACAGCCGAGTGAATATCACATAGTATTCAAACGAGTCAGAGAATGACTTCTTTTACCAAAACTAGTTGTTTTCTGTATTCATTTCACCCCTGTACACACTAAAAGAATGAACAACTCTCAGGATATAGACCATGGAGAACCGACTGCAATACTTGTAGGGGCATGGAGAGCAAGTTCCCAATGTTAAGCCTATGGACATTTATTCCAGGGGTGAGATGATACGTTGTATCAGTAGGCAAAGGCCTCGTTACGCCATGTAGTATGTCAACTAGTCAAATAGTATGCTTTAACAGTTAGATCAGAGAGTCTGTTCTGATCTTTTTTGTTAGACATCTGCAAGACCTCATTTCACGTACAAATATGTTGTATCGGGCCATGTTAGAAAACAGTAGAGGGCAAGAATATTCAGCTCTGGCGGAAAATCGATGTTTCTTTTTTACATTTTGAGAAAATGTAGACTCTTGCAATGTCATATATTCTATGGTCGTTATACTTGTGAAGAATATTTGTATCATCCTATTCCAGACTATAATGCGGCATCTCCAGCTACCGACAAAAACCCCACCGGTCATGTGCATACTTCTGGTCGGCGGTCCTCCTTGAGAATATATCCGTACTAATAATCATTGACCCCAAAGCACGCACTCACTTTCCCTCTCACGATCGATTATGTGTTCCATGTACACCGATTGTTCAATATGCATCGGACCTGACAAGCCTGAAGCTTATGTGCACTTAGGGTCACATAGAAATCGGTGGCAGAACATGAGGTGATCACCGACCGATTTTTCGTCACTGCCACCGATAAATTCAACCTGGTTTTGATTTCGCCGGTGGCCTCAAAATACGGTCGGCTGTGCTATATTATGTAATATTGGAGAGAACAATCGTCAACTATATTTGTTTCCACCTGACGATTGTTGTACCAAAAGTGTCACATAATGGGTCAGCGGTGCTAAATGCCACCTGATTACGTTTGTGTTGGAATAATGTTTTCATCGGTACACTTCATTTCAGACATTAAAAAGACGTGAAATGAGAGACATAGTTGAGAACCTTTTTGAAATTGTTTTACCTTTCGTAATTCGAGCCCACTACTCGAAATTCTGCCAGTGTTTCATATCGAGAAACCAATATCTGTAATGAAAATGGCAGCATACATTTTTTATACGAGGAAACAAGCTTTCTGTGATTTATACGGAAAAAGAGCAGAAATTGAAACGCGTCCTTCTCAAGCTGTTCCCATGGATACCTCATATCAAATCGCAAATGTCAATACGGGAGCAAACCATACAGAATTATTAACATTTGTCCATTAATCATACATTACGCACACCAATACTTGGTCACCTCCTCCCTCCCCCTTCCTCCTACACTAACACGCTGTATGACCGACGTAATGGCATAAGAAAACTGCTTTCTATGGACAACCAGCCTGGCGTCAATGTGGATTCCGTTGTACAGCTAGACATATGAAATTTGTGCTCAGAATAAAGCTGACATGCCGGTCGCTAGCAGCAGCTGTGCATGTAGGCCATGGATGTGTGGGGATATTTAAAATCTGTTATGTATATACAACCTAAGCTACATATCTATGATGTGACTTTTCAGTCTTTATCGTTTAGCCCTAAATGTATCCGAATATGCTAGCACCAATTATTCACTATTTCGATCCCTTTAGGCGCTTCCATTTATCAATTTACATCATGTTATGAATTTAAATCACGGCCTTTCAGGGAATGTGTTGAAGTTTCGTGCGAATGTGTTTGTAGAGATTAACATCCAGAGTATATGTTGAAAATACATAGATATCTATAAAGGTCCAAAGTGAAATTTCTACGCCTCACTCCTACATCATTTTTATTCTTGGAAGCATTTGCAACAACTTCAGTCACCCAAAGGTGATTATTTCATGTTTTGGTTCTGTCTGATAGGATGAGCTCATGCCTCTTTTCAATAGGTTTTAGCTAAGCAAGGACTTCTGTGAGTCTTTTCAACAATGTAGCATGTCACCAGGATATAAAGCCATTTCCCACCAGTCGACAGAAATGGCACTGATTATTTGTGTTCCCCTAAATGTATGTCGGTGGTGCCACAGACGGCAAGTCGGTATCAAATGGTCGGTAATGGTGTAGTGATGATTGGTTTTCACTGCATTCCACATGTCCATGCCGATGGAATTCTCAGGGGGTGTCCTTATTAAATAATCTTCGCCAAAATAGTCACTGACCGATTCAAACACCGTCTCTTTTCAGTAACCGAATAATCGGGCCGTGGAAAATGGCTTATACCTGCCTGCTACAGACAATCGAAGGCTTGATATACTTGATCAGAAAATCTTTGACATAGAAGTACATGAGTCTTTCCCAACATTGATATGTGGTTTGTACCTATAAAGTTTTAAGAGAAAGAAACATCTAGCGACGTTTAACAACTACAAAATGTTATCCCTTTTCCAATTATCTTAATAGATTTGAATTTGTCAAACTGTCAAAATCTTTGTTATTAGTGTATATACTGCAATATGGTGAAGATTTCAGGTTCGACTCGAAAATGGTCTCCTCACATTGTAATGGGTTCATACTGACATGGACTATACACGAATCGATCTCGTTTAGTAGGGAGAGACTACTGATATATAGATCAAGAGGCACCATAAAACTGTATTCCTGGTAATGTGGACTCTTATAGATGCTAAACCATGGCCCCGCCAAGCATTGTTTAGTGCAAAGAATTTCTGTCTGTAAAGGATTGCAGCTGTGCTCCATACTAAAATAGCCCAATAACCGGTATGTATAGCCCTTGTAACGTGTCGGAACTGCAGGATCAACCAGAACATCCATTCTATCTTGCAGGTATTTCTGATAGATGGTGAGGATAAACACAAAATAACCACATCAATTGTCTCTTATTGACATTTTGTAATGCCCCAGTCACACTGGCGTAAAAAATGGCGTTTCTTCTACGCATTTGAAAGGGCGCGAGTTCCGCGTATTTAGTACGCAAATCGAACGTATTTATCTTCTAGTACTCAATCCAGTCACACTGGCGTAATTTCTGGCGTATTTACTACGTATTTCAGCCATTGGGTACCACGTATTTGCTACGGATTGGGAACGTTTCTATTTTCATAGCTTGTACTTCTTGTACGTTTCTCAACGTTTCTCAACGTGTATTTACGCATCTGTACGCATTGTGGCGTTTTACCGCGTTCACTTACGCATTTAAAATGCGTAGAGATAAGTTTCGGCTTGCGTCTACGCATCTCTGCGTTTTCCCGCGCATAGCCGCGCATTTGTACATTTCAAAATGCGTAGAAGAACGTAGAAGTACGTACACGGAAAAACGCCGTTTTTTACGCCAGTGTGACTGGGGCATAATTCATGAGATTCTTTTCGTATATAGTTCTGTACATATAAACAGAGAGTGAGAGAGAATTATTTATTGCTCTTCTGGTTCTCTGCAATTTCTGTCTCTGGATCAATGTTCAATCTCTAAATCACATGTAAATACTATGAACACAGTTTTTGCCGTTACCATTAGGATGTACACTAATGCGTGATGGCGGCTTAATCATGCTAGGGAAGTCGAATGGATATTTCATAAGGCTCCGCGGGAGTATCGCAAGGGTATGAGTAACCCTTTCTATACTGCAGATGGCCCCAGGTACTATCTATGACAGATGAAGCATTATTACAGACATGCGCCGGCAGTTCGCAGGCCACTTCTCCTCTAGATCATTAATCATATTCATTCTGCAGATGCATAACACTGACAATGTGCAGGGATATGAAAGCTAGTAAAAACGTTAAAAAACAATTGAAAGACTGGAAATATCATCAAGAATTGTATATCTAAACTCAGAATGGCCCCGCTGAAAAATGGCATAGCTGTATAGATCTGAATTCAGTAACGCCTATAAGCCATTTTCCACTGGCCGACAAAAACGACACCGAATAATTGAGTTATCCTAAAATTCAGTCGGTGGTGGCCATTGGCTGCACATTTGACAGGCCCATACAGACAAATCTATCCTACTAGCACAATGGCCTTCGCAATGACCTTCATCAAACCCCCTTTGTTTCTGTCGGTCATTGACCAAGTCATTTGATGGCGGCCTTATTGCATAATCTATCCACAATTAATTGTGAACAATTCTCTGTTCTCTGTTCACTATGTCTTTTTCCATTCACCGATCTCTCCATCGGTGGTTCCCGATTGCAAATCGGTGGTAAAGAGTCGGCCAGTGAAAACGGCTTTATGCTGTAAGGACAACGTGTGGAGGAGAGAAGATGGGGGCAGATCGTGACAGCACACGGAGTCGATGGCCGGTGGTAGCAGCCCCCTCTCCCCGTGTTTCAGTTACGGGTCACCGTCTTGTCAACTCCACTAATGAAACCGAGCAAAGCAAATAGAATCCGGTCTCATCAGGTCCCTGACCCCCAATACCCTGGACGGGCATCGTGCCGGGGAATCGGGGGAGTCCAGGGAGGAGTGCAGGAGGAAGTTGTCTGTAAGCCTTATGATGCAATGGTCTATATCAGCATTAACTCAGAACCTGACCTGTTATATGCCAGATCAACCACCCTTACCCAGCGTTCACACTAGACGATTATAGTCGCCGATTCTTGAATTTAACACAACCTGACGACTTTCAGCACTAAAAGGCTAAAAATAGTCTAGTGTAAACGCCAAGTGCATGGCAAATACCACTTGATGACTGAAGCAGACGCTATCACACCGGCGACTACTTGGAACAAGCTTGAATTAGTCATCTAGGTACCTGGCGATTCTGTGAAAACTCATTCGTCGTATATTTCTATCAAAAGTCTTCTACTGTAAATGCTTGAGCAAATTTTTGGGTCGACAACTTATGCAGCTGATATTTGGTAATTGAGCACCACCTGACGACTATTGGCCAGACGATCTACAGTCGCCGCATTTTTGGTCGTCTAGTGTAAACGCTGGGTTAGATCACCTCCTGCTGGATATTAAGTCATTATATTCAGGAATCTTCGCTAAGATATTTTAGCTTTATTGACACTGCTTACATGTACTATTTATCTTCGGAAGGTCATTACAGACTGAGTATAATTGCATTGATTCTAAGTTTGGTTAAAGACCTTCCTCGGCCACCGAGTTTTTATTTTACGACTGTGGATCAAAATAAGTATAATCCCCGATTATTTGATACCGACGTACAGTCGACGGCACTACTGACGGCCATTTTGAGAAATTCAATCGGTGCTGTTTCTGTCGGCTAATGGAAATGGCCTATAAGTTGTTCATTCTCAAGCCGACAACTATGGCAGTGGATTGTAGGTACTAGCGACACGTTAAGGAACTCAATAAAATAATCCTGATCATAACACGTAAATCATAAATATAAGGCGGTGTGTTTGACAGTAAAATACATGTAGATGGGAACATGAATATTTATACCTATTTGCTGCCTAGTTCATTTGCAAGTTATCCATGTGAGAATAAATCACGAATCACTTCGAATCACAAGTCTGCCTCGTTGACAGTAGTCATGCCTTGAGGCATAACGGCGCCATTAAAGGGTAATTAATGTCTCTGGCAAATACGAATTTCATTCGTTTGATACTGAGAGCAGTTGCACTTAATGAGAGCGCCGTGCACTGCCGTTGGTATCGCGATCATTAGAGAGGTTTATACGCCTGACTGTGTAAGGAATCACAGCGGCAGCGATTTCACATTCAACGAACTCTTATGAGTAACTCAGTCTCAGAGCAATTCCAATATTTCCTTTCTCTGTACTTTATACAAGATGCCGGGTCCACACTTACATCTTTGGAATGCTTCCTCTTTATGTTTGATAGGAAAACGCAAGGAGCACAGAAAGGGAGGGTTGTGATAATTCAGCTAGTGTAATGGATACTGGGTTTGAGTTGCTCCCGGCATGATTGATTGGTCACTCGTCTCTTGTAATTGCTCAATCAAAGAGTTCTCAGAACGGCTTGTAAACAGAATACAGACCATTTTGCTCCCACGGGCTCAAACCCTCCTGCCTTTAACTAACCCTTACCAAGTGGGACACCGGGAAGCTTTCCTAAATCATATCTCAGATGTGGGAGATAACAAGAAGATTAATGAGGTCATAACATTACCCACGGAATTAATGGTATTTATCATGTTATTTTTCCTCGAGCAAAGTAGTCATCTTAATTGCGGTCCATTCACACAGAGCCATTTTGTCCTTACACTGAACCATTAAAGGCCGGTGGAAGTGGTGATGTATCAACATAAGAGTTTGTATTTTAATGGAGAATGTATGTTCTAATCATGAATGATGTGACTACAGACTTCAGTCCATACACCCTCTTCACCCACAATTTCAATTATGAAGTAAAAAATGGTATTTATATCACTCTGTTTTATCCATGATAGAATGTTACAAATGTGGTTCCTTGAGTATTGAATCCCCAGAATAACGAAATGACTGCATGATATCTCCATCACCATATATACGCTTTGTGGTGGGATTACTGTAACATATATCACTCCCTAGCGATGCTGCTTGTTGGACGAAGCCTACCCAGTCAACAGGGTTTTCACGAGGACGAACACTGTTTGCTAAATCTTACTTCAATATGTGTACCTGTTTTCATTTTCATTTTGTCCTGCGCACACTTTTAGTTATTCAGCTAAAGCATACAGACACTCTGCTTTTAGCGTGTTTTCGTAATCTTTGATGATCTGTACAGGTCAAACCTTTACACAATAGGATAATTGGGTGAGCTACTGATGATGTGATGTGATGAGATGGTTTAATCATATACATGTACATGTTATCTTTAAGACATTATTCACTATACTCTAAGAAAATCCAGGTTCGCAAGCTTTTCTGGTGGCAACTGCTTTTAAGTAAATCGTATAGTTTGTGGCATTTGATGATATATGCCAATGCCGTTCCTTATCCACCCCATCTTAATCGGAACCTATATACTCTGCATTTGTACCATTCTTTATTCTTCTTTTCTACCCCCACCAATATAACATTCCAGTCCGGATGTATATCATACCTCAAAGGCTACTGCTCATGTATACACTCGTATATCTATCAGAACGTACGCACACAAAGTGACCTATATTTGACATGCACGCATACCTGCAAATACCGATATAGACATCTATAATGTGATCATTGTTTCCCAAGCGACAACATGTAAGGCTACAAATATCTGACTATATCTTTAGTTACACTGATCACTAATCTTTGATGTTGAAGTTGTATCACTCGTCTCCCCTCCCTCGACCCAACTCTCTTGGTGTGTAATCATCATAAAAAACCAGGCTATTCCGGAGAAACATTCCTTCTGTCGTTAGACGCGCTAAAACAGTCTCTTGCTCAAAATGTCCAAAAGGAGCCATTGGCTGGCCCCTAAATGCTAAACGGGGCCATATACCCCATCAGTGTGGTAATATTCAGGCAGGCGGGACCTGCCGCCCAATACGGCACCTTCCCGTATTTGACCACAGTCGACTTAGCGTCAGACGCTGTTTGGTCAGATTGCAGGCAGCTGCGTCCAAACCCAGCACCGGCTTCCCACGTCAGCCCATTTGCACTCTGACAGAGAAGATAGAGAGTTAGGGTGAGAGAGGATGGTGTGAGTAAGTGAGCGAGTGAGTGAGTTGGTGAGTGAGGAGAGAGAGGGAGGAGAAGGAGGGAGTAACGCCAGTCGATGCTGTTGACGCCTGGTCAACCTGCCCACACCGCTGACTAAGTGAGGCTCTCTTTACCAGACCCACAGAAGTATTAGCAAGTGTTTCTGTCGGCAGCCATCCTCCATTATTTGCCAGGGCCTCACGCCTCAGGTGGGAGGGTGAAATAGGACGAGGGGACAGGCAAAGAGACCTGGGATGGGGAGATATAAATGTGCGCAAAGGACATGGGCGTGCGGCGGTGGGGAATAAAAGAAATCCTGTTTTGTTGGGGATCAGGCCAAGGGAAAAGAAGGTGGTGATTGTGCGAGAGAATGGGTGGGAGGGGAGGGGAGTGTATAGGGATGTGGAATCGTGGGTGAAATAGCGGGACAGCAGCAGGCTCTCTGTGTGTGGAGGAGGGCTCTGAAAGAGACAAATCTAAGTCTGATTGGCGAGCTGCTCAGTGAGCACATCTCGCCAAAGGGCCAAATGGAGCCAAAGTTAACTGGGTCTCAAAGACTGCCTCGGTGCCGGGCGCCACTGCGAGGCTCAGAGTAAGGACCGGTGCTCTATGGACCGGCTTGGACCCCTAAATGGGTAGGGTGCAAAGTGGTAAATGCCTGCTTAGACACATGCCTCTGGCTCTGAAAGCTTTTCCCGAGGGGGTTAGCCTGTGAGAGGGGGCTGGAGAGGGGAGAGAAAACCAACCATATTTGCATCCATCAGAAATGTCTCGTTTGGTTGAGGGACTTTTAAATCGTTTACAGAAATAATTGTTTCCGTTACAGTCTACCACGTACACATATCTGTAAGCATTGGCCTTATTTTCTAATCCCACTTTAACTTAAGGTACCACAAATGTTGGCAAATGTAGAAGACTATAATGGGTGGAATACAGTTGGAATACAGTTTTATCTTTGTTTAAGAATATGGTTGCATTGTCTAATGATTATAAATTGGAGAACTATGAAATCGTTTCTGATCTGATTATGCGTTATCCGTTACCAGGGTAGACAGACACAAAGCACTACATTCACTACTTAAAAGCATTCGCTCTCACAATTAAAAAGCCTTCACCCTATGCTAATATTAGGTTTATCTTTGATGGGCCGACCGCAATCAATGCTTTAGTGTCGTCAAAGCGGGTTACACGCTAAAATAGCATGAGCCTGTGACTGTTCCGTGACTAGCGTGCACCATTAACCTCCATGACCCCATGCGGCATTTGGAGGGTATTTTAGCATACTGAGCACATGCCGACACGTGATGGCATGCTGTGTATTTAGAAGGGAGGGCTAATGCTACCGGCCTTGTTATTCTCTGCATATCATTGGCCACAAAACATACATGCTTGCTTGGCGCAGGCAAGGTAATGCTTTGGTAGGAAAGGAGGATGGTGGACCCCATGGTCGTAGCATATGTAGATGATGAATATGAGGATAGTTTTGAGTGTGGGGTTCCCCTGGCTCTGGGAACTGCTCTATTCAAACTAGCAAACGTGTTATATGTTATTTACTGGCGTCATACAAATGTCCTGATAAGGCGGATTAAAACTCTGGAAATGTTTTGATCAGACGGCCGCCGATGGACATTCCCTAGAATGTAGGTTAATACCTATAGGAATCTAGAAGGCTGTTTCCCGTCACCATTTCATACATTACATAGAAATAAGAAATGAAACGTCCTGGTGGATATAACGAAGAAATTCACGGTTTAATGGAATGGCTTCACTATGTCAATTCTCCTCTTGGTATTACCGAGTTGAAAATATCATTATTCAGTTTCTGTGGGTGGTACAGTTCCACTACTGAATAGGCTTTAATGACGCTGGTTAATTTTAGCAGACGCACATTAAAACCGTTCGTTATTAGGCAGGAGGTACTATGACAAATTCGGTGAATTAAGAGACAGGTACATCCCCGCTTTTAAACCGGCCACTCAAATTGATAATAGCAACACAAAACTGCTGTCTCAAATTCACTTTACATGCGCTAGATCATTCAAATACCCTTTTCGAAACGTAAACGGTTTTAGTGTTCTCATTTCCTCAAGATCTTTCATTTGCATTTTCTTTTAACTGGGGGCTCAATACTTCATTTATGGAAAGATCCAATGGAGGCAAACATTTTTTTGAGGTTTTTTACGGGCCCATTTAAATTGCATTCTATGGAATGGCAGGGAAAGGCCCAGGAGTGAGCCCGGAAGATTCTTTGACTCCGGTTCCAGAAAATCGGGCGCCATGAAACATTTAGGCTGCTATTGACAGGAACACAATGAGTTGTGGATTCCTCAAAAATTGAAAAACCATGTGAACTAACACAGCTGCTAAAAGTGACTATAATTTTCACTTCCCCGACTGATTACCATAAATTCATGTAGTTAGTTTTCTCTTAAGAGTGATACAACGTTATATTATGTTATATCAACTGGAGGTACGCTGAAACTTGATCTTACCCTGTGTTTACACTAGACGACTAAAAATGTAGCGACTGTATATCGTCTAGCTGATAGTCGATGGTAGTACTCCATTGTGCAATCTCAGCCGTAATGGTCGTCAACCCAAGAGTTTCCTTGAGCATTTACACTAGATGACTTAATTTAGAAATGAATCTCGGCGATTAATTGCCACCTGCTTAGATGAATTATTCAAGCTGGATTAAAATACACGTAGTCGCCAGCGTCAGAGCATGTTGTATAGCTATCAGGTGGTGTCAAACTACTTAGCCTGACGTTATCAGATGATCTATAGTTACCACACGCTTGGCGTTTACACTAGACGATTCCTAACCTCCGTTTACTGCTGAAAGTCGTCAGGTGGTGAAGAATTCAAGAATCGACGTCCATAATCGTCTAGTGTAAACGCCGAGATAGGTTATGCGTCCACGACGATAATTTCCTCCAAGCTTGGAGCTTGCCTGGTCATTGATTTTACTGGTCTGCCCGTTCCTTCTGTGACGGGTCATGACAGAGTGTACCACAAGCAATTGACCAATGAGGAGCAGAAGATTGATCTGACCTTTCAGCCGGGCCCAACACCTCCGGGGAAAAAAGGAAATCAAAAACATAACTGCCGTTGCAGAAATTTTCTTATCCCCTTAGAAATAAAAGCTGATCGCTCCCTTTTGTCAGGTCCACCAAAGACACGGGGAACTACTTGCGAAAATGGTTCTCAAGGGAGAGGTATTAATGCTACTGTGATTTTGACTTCTTCCTCACCTCCATGGGCAAGGCAAGCTAAAGTTACACCACACTTTGTATACATCCACATATCCAAAAAAGATATCTGTGTCTGATTTGCAATCTAGTACATGGTACATTTAATAGCACCAATATCTCTGGAATGCGAAAAGATAAGCTTAATGAAAGTACTTAATAGCCCAGGACAATCGCAAAGGCGCAGAATGAGGAACGCCAATAAGGTAGAATTAATTCATTAACCACCCAAGATGTTTACATATTGGCAGATAAAAAATATTTTGATGCTAATAAAAAAACTAAACTAATCATGTTTCATAAAGTACCAACGACCAGCTGGCTGCAGGTAAGGTTATTATCATATACCTCAGGGCGAATGTCTCCTTTTTACTGACAAGGAGTAAAGATTCCGTTCGACACTGAGTGACGAAACAATATCCATTCGTCCCTCCATACCACGCCCACTTTTATTTTGGGATTAGTGATGGCGTGTGAAGTCGTGGTTAGGTACGGTAGGTTTTGTGGATTATGTGAATGAAAACACAAGTTCGGTAAGGGGGAGCTATGATCCGCCATGGCCAATTGCCAATACAATTTTCGGAATACCTGGGTTCTCGCGATGCTTGGGATTTTGAGTCACCATGGCACCATCTTTGATAGAACTAGCGACTTCGTCGTTGCCCTGTATGTCTCACAGTCATAGGGAAAAATTGAAAGTTAGGGGGAAACCACTTGAAAAATGAAATAGCCGGTTGCCCACACCGGGAATTGAACACCCGACTCCCAACACCCCAGGAGATTACTCTGCCGACTACTCCACATAGCCAGATGCCTGAAGTTGGCCAAATACTTAGGGTGATGGTGGGGGAGGGGGGAGGAGGGTCATCAGCGGAGTTTGGAAAGGGCTACCAGCGAAGGCTGAGATCTCATTGGTTTCTCACGAGAAAGGTAGATTAGAAAACTACAATATTAAACATTGATTTCGGCATGGCTCGAAATGAATCATAAGAGAAAACGTATGTCTGAGTATTGAAATACAAAAAAAGAGTAGCAGCTTACAGTTTAGAACTGCACGAGAATCTCACTCTCGTGGGCATTCAATCTCCAGGCCCAGGTTGGGTTCACTATGTCTCTATGTACGGCAGCAACTCCAAGCGGATATCACAAAAATCTACCGTTTTAGATATAGTAGGTAACAATCGGCGCAATCCGCGAAATGGCGTGTGACGTCGTCAATACGTTGCCATGGAAATATAAGAGGATCGCTATCCATGGTAGTACTTGGATATTGGAATCAGTTGCCCATATTGCGCTCTCCCTCCTATTCTTATTTCATCTTCCATACCTCTATCTACTAGCACTTACTTGCTCCGTGTTCGACTACACGCACTCAAACCACTTACTAATTATTGTTGCCTTCTTCTCTTCCCGTGACTAGGGACTACTGACATCACTTGACATGTGACAGAATCATGTTTAACATAGTTGCGCAATCATGGAAGCGCTGGTATGACAGTCAGGGTAGAGTAGGATGGGACATCATTTTGTCTATGTGCGGAGAGTCAGGACAGTGGCACTGGCGAAAGGGGGAGTCGAATTAGGTGGGGGAGGGTACCAGTGAGGGGAAATTGATTCGGGTGTCATATGTCCGACACTGTTGTGGCCCTTAGGCTTGTGGGGCAGACCCGGGCCTTGAGATCAACTCGTGTGAGGTGGGGCTTCACCCCTCTCAGTACCACACCCCCACTTCTCCATCAACGCAACCACCTCACTCTCCTACCTACCCTGAGGGCTCTCACTGCGCCGCTACTAGCTCTGACATTCACACCTCATCCATACTATCTACTAGGATCACGACGCTTCTGGCTGTCTCCGCGCTACCGTAAATCTCCACCTGCACGTGCTCCACCGCCATCACACATGCAAAACAGGCATAGTTAGAATGATTACCGTATGTCTTATGGAATTGTAATACCGAAGCCAAAAACGGTTAGTATCTGGAACCGACCTCTCTACTGATTGTATAGGTATTTTTTATAGGGCAGGTTTTCGACTCCCTCTGGTGGGGAACTAAAAGTACTCCATTTTTAGAGCATTGAAAAGACTTGTTTCCTCTTGACAAGTTACGTTTGCTATATTTGCTCGTTATGATGAACACCCATATACAAGTCATTGATATTTTGTGTTTTCTTTTGCACCTGCACTACAATTACATTACCTGCCTAATAGGAATACCTCTCCCCTACCATGTCATGATAGAATCCCCAACTTATTGGGCTCTAGAATAACTAGTCCCATAGAGAAGAACTGAAACCCCGGACATGTAACCTTTAAGACTGTTGTAATAGGAGGCCAATGATCCCTGGCTAGTAATTTAGATGGGCAGATATTTACAATGTTACAATGAACAAACACGAAACAGAAATGAAAAGAGAAACACCAGCTCAGAGACATTCCGCCAAGTGAAGACCTTGATGCGCATTTTCGTAATATGGCATTTCCATCTATCGATTATGATTACGTATTATGGCATCTGCCGACTTATGTTACATTTTATTGTGATAATCGTCAGTTTCAAATAAAAAAAAGGGTAAGCGATTTTTGTCCCCAATATTACACAATCTAGCATCACCAACCAACTGTTTGTACCAACAACGAAATGTCTTCATGTTGATTTTATTGGTTTCGGAATGAACTTTACTGTAAAAAGTCGGTTGGCGATTGCATCAGTTCTCTTTTAGCTGACTGCCACTGATTATCCTACCGCTAATAAAAAACGCCATAGGCTTTACATTGTATGGTTTATGTCACGGGTGTGACATAAAGTGTTGTTTATGTCACAACTTTCTAATGCTGAAAAAATGTGGAAACGGGATAGGATAAAACCTAGACGCCACTCATTTGAGTTTGAGTTTATTTATGTCACTCATTTTGGTGACTCCGTAATGTCACTCGTCTTTAACTCGTGAAATTACGGATCCAACAAAAAGCGTGACACAAATAAACTCAGACTCAAACTCGTGACGTCTCTTGATATTATGTACACCGATAGTTTCTCAAATGGAACCATCGACCGACTTTCGTACAGAGTGCACATAATCAGTATGGCTTTCGCCGACAGGTGGAAACGCCACATAAGATCTCCAATAGATAAATAGCATATGGTTACATGACATTCATGGGAACCTGCCATTATCTAATGGAATATTAACACTGACAAAGCATAACTGAATAATGCATATCTTCCTCCATCCTAAATCATAAGGTCGTAACTGTGAGTTGGTATCCATGGATACTTATTTAAGACCGATAGAAATTAAGTGACCGTAAAAGGAAAAGTCTCAGGTGTGGCTAGCTCAGAGCTTCATTGTTCTCCAGCGGAAGCCTCATTCAAACATCAGGTGTTAGCTTCGCCAAATGCCCTTCTCCGGGACAATGCCTGCCACTGTGACCCTGCCCTCTCTTTCGTGGTGAGAGCCTGCCCTCAGAATAGGACATGAGGACTTTAATGTCTCTGACAGGACTCGTGGTTTTTATGCCTGACGTGTTTTATGTCCATGGACTATAATTTTCACTTCCCCGACTGATTACCATAAATTCATGTAGTTAGTTTTCTCTTAAGAGTGATACAACGTTATATTATGTTATATCAACTGGAGGTACGCTGAAACTTGATCTTACCCTGTGTTTACACTAGACGACTAAAAATGTAGCGACTGTATATCGTCTAGCTGATAGTCGATGGTAGTACTCCATTGTGCAATCTCAGCCGTAATGGTCGTCAACCCAAGAGTTTCCTTGAGCATTTACACTAGATGACTTAATTTAGAAATGAATCTCGGCGATTAATTGCCACCTGCTTAGATGAATTATTCAAGCTGGATTAAAATACACGTAGTCGCCAGCGTCAGAGCATGTTGTATAGCTATCAGGTGGTGTCAAACTACTTAGCCTGACGTTATCAGATGATCTATAGTTACCACACGCTTGGCGTTTACACTAGACGATTCCTAACCTCCGTTTACTGCTGAAAGTCGTCAGGTGGTGAAGAATTCAAGAATCGACGTCCATAATCGTCTAGTGTAAACGCCGAGATAGGTTATGCGTCCACGACGATAATTTCCTCCAAGCTTGGAGCTTGCCTGGTCATTGATTTTACTGGTCTGCCCGTTCCTTCTGTGACGGGTCATGACAGAGTGTACCACAAGCAATTGACCAATGAGGAGCAGAAGATTGATCTGACCTTTCAGCCGGGCCCAACACCTCCGGGGAAAAAAGGAAATCAAAAACATAACTGCCGTTGCAGAAATTTTCTTATCCCCTTAGAAATAAAAGCTGATCGCTCCCTTTTGTCAGGTCCACCAAAGACACGGGGAACTACTTGCGAAAATGGTTCTCAAGGGAGAGGTATTAATGCTACTGTGATTTTGACTTCTTCCTCACCTCCATGGGCAAGGCAAGCTAAAGTTACACCACACTTTGTATACATCCACATATCCAAAAAAGATATCTGTGTCTGATTTGCAATCTAGTACATGGTACATTTAATAGCACCAATATCTCTGGAATGCGAAAAGATAAGCTTAATGAAAGTACTTAATAGCCCAGGACAATCGCAAAGGCGCAGAATGAGGAACGCCAATAAGGTAGAATTAATTCATTAACCACCCAAGATGTTTACATATTGGCAGATAAAAAATATTTTGATGCTAATAAAAAAACTAAACTAATCATGTTTCATAAAGTACCAACGACCAGCTGGCTGCAGGTAAGGTTATTATCATATACCTCAGGGCGAATGTCTCCTTTTTACTGACAAGGAGTAAAGATTCCGTTCGACACTGAGTGACGAAACAATATCCATTCGTCCCTCCATACCACGCCCACTTTTATTTTGGGATTAGTGATGGCGTGTGAAGTCGTGGTTAGGTACGGTAGGTTTTGTGGATTATGTGAATGAAAACACAAGTTCGGTAAGGGGGAGCTATGATCCGCCATGGCCAATTGCCAATACAATTTTCGGAATACCTGGGTTCTCGCGATGCTTGGGATTTTGAGTCACCATGGCACCATCTTTGATAGAACTAGCGACTTCGTCGTTGCCCTGTATGTCTCACAGTCATAGGGAAAAATTGAAAGTTAGGGGGAAACCACTTGAAAAATGAAATAGCCGGTTGCCCACACCGGGAATTGAACACCCGACTCCCAACACCCCAGGAGATTACTCTGCCGACTACTCCACATAGCCAGATGCCTGAAGTTGGCCAAATACTTAGGGTGATGGTGGGGGAGGGGGGAGGAGGGTCATCAGCGGAGTTTGGAAAGGGCTACCAGCGAAGGCTGAGATCTCATTGGTTTCTCACGAGAAAGGTAGATTAGAAAACTACAATATTAAACATTGATTTCGGCATGGCTCGAAATGAATCATAAGAGAAAACGTATGTCTGAGTATTGAAATACAAAAAAAGAGTAGCAGCTTACAGTTTAGAACTGCACGAGAATCTCACTCTCGTGGGCATTCAATCTCCAGGCCCAGGTTGGGTTCACTATGTCTCTATGTACGGCAGCAACTCCAAGCGGATATCACAAAAATCTACCGTTTTAGATATAGTAGGTAACAATCGGCGCAATCCGCGAAATGGCGTGTGACGTCGTCAATACGTTGCCATGGAAATATAAGAGGATCGCTATCCATGGTAGTACTTGGATATTGGAATCAGTTGCCCATATTGCGCTCTCCCTCCTATTCTTATTTCATCTTCCATACCTCTATCTACTAGCACTTACTTGCTCCGTGTTCGACTACACGCACTCAAACCACTTACTAATTATTGTTGCCTTCTTCTCTTCCCGTGACTAGGGACTACTGACATCACTTGACATGTGACAGAATCATGTTTAACATAGTTGCGCAATCATGGAAGCGCTGGTATGACAGTCAGGGTAGAGTAGGATGGGACATCATTTTGTCTATGTGCGGAGAGTCAGGACAGTGGCACTGGCGAAAGGGGGAGTCGAATTAGGTGGGGGAGGGTACCAGTGAGGGGAAATTGATTCGGGTGTCATATGTCCGACACTGTTGTGGCCCTTAGGCTTGTGGGGCAGACCCGGGCCTTGAGATCAACTCGTGTGAGGTGGGGCTTCACCCCTCTCAGTACCACACCCCCACTTCTCCATCAACGCAACCACCTCACTCTCCTACCTACCCTGAGGGCTCTCACTGCGCCGCTACTAGCTCTGACATTCACACCTCATCCATACTATCTACTAGGATCACGACGCTTCTGGCTGTCTCCGCGCTACCGTAAATCTCCACCTGCACGTGCTCCACCGCCATCACACATGCAAAACAGGCATAGTTAGAATGATTACCGTATGTCTTATGGAATTGTAATACCGAAGCCAAAAACGGTTAGTATCTGGAACCGACCTCTCTACTGATTGTATAGGTATTTTTTATAGGGCAGGTTTTCGACTCCCTCTGGTGGGGAACTAAAAGTACTCCATTTTTAGAGCATTGAAAAGACTTGTTTCCTCTTGACAAGTTACGTTTGCTATATTTGCTCGTTATGATGAACACCCATATACAAGTCATTGATATTTTGTGTTTTCTTTTGCACCTGCACTACAATTACATTACCTGCCTAATAGGAATACCTCTCCCCTACCATGTCATGATAGAATCCCCAACTTATTGGGCTCTAGAATAACTAGTCCCATAGAGAAGAACTGAAACCCCGGACATGTAACCTTTAAGACTGTTGTAATAGGAGGCCAATGATCCCTGGCTAGTAATTTAGATGGGCAGATATTTACAATGTTACAATGAACAAACACGAAACAGAAATGAAAAGAGAAACACCAGCTCAGAGACATTCCGCCAAGTGAAGACCTTGATGCGCATTTTCGTAATATGGCATTTCCATCTATCGATTATGATTACGTATTATGGCATCTGCCGACTTATGTTACATTTTATTGTGATAATCGTCAGTTTCAAATAAAAAAAAGGGTAAGCGATTTTTGTCCCCAATATTACACAATCTAGCATCACCAACCAACTGTTTGTACCAACAACGAAATGTCTTCATGTTGATTTTATTGGTTTCGGAATGAACTTTACTGTAAAAAGTCGGTTGGCGATTGCATCAGTTCTCTTTTAGCTGACTGCCACTGATTATCCTACCGCTAATAAAAAACGCCATAGGCTTTACATTGTATGGTTTATGTCACGGGTGTGACATAAAGTGTTGTTTATGTCACAACTTTCTAATGCTGAAAAAATGTGGAAACGGGATAGGATAAAACCTAGACGCCACTCATTTGAGTTTGAGTTTATTTATGTCACTCATTTTGGTGACTCCGTAATGTCACTCGTCTTTAACTCGTGAAATTACGGATCCAACAAAAAGCGTGACACAAATAAACTCAGACTCAAACTCGTGACGTCTCTTGATATTATGTACACCGATAGTTTCTCAAATGGAACCATCGACCGACTTTCGTACAGAGTGCACATAATCAGTATGGCTTTCGCCGACAGGTGGAAACGCCACATAAGATCTCCAATAGATAAATAGCATATGGTTACATGACATTCATGGGAACCTGCCATTATCTAATGGAATATTAACACTGACAAAGCATAACTGAATAATGCATATCTTCCTCCATCCTAAATCATAAGGTCGTAACTGTGAGTTGGTATCCATGGATACTTATTTAAGACCGATAGAAATTAAGTGACCGTAAAAGGAAAAGTCTCAGGTGTGGCTAGCTCAGAGCTTCATTGTTCTCCAGCGGAAGCCTCATTCAAACATCAGGTGTTAGCTTCGCCAAATGCCCTTCTCCGGGACAATGCCTGCCACTGTGACCCTGCCCTCTCTTTCGTGGTGAGAGCCTGCCCTCAGAATAGGACATGAGGACTTTAATGTCTCTGACAGGACTCGTGGTTTTTATGCCTGACGTGTTTTATGTCCATGGGCGTTAGGTCACCCTCCCTTCATGTTCCACGATCCCCGCTTTTTAGAGTCCATTCACTGGGTGTGACAAAGGTAATACTATTTTTGAAAGATATAAAAAAAATAATGGCTGATAATAATGAAAGGTGGAATATAATGCATTTCCATGTCTGTTCAGTTTGGTCTACTGTTTTTCCTGCATGTTAGTTTCACGGTATAGGGGAACTGATTCGAGCTTATGCCGTGGACTGACATCATATGATCTCTGATTGGCTGAGAAAGTGTCACGTGGTCATCCTTTACTTGACTTGTGTTTTATGTGGACTATTTATACGTTCAGCGTGTTAACAAAAGCAGACCAAAAGATTAGTAAAAAGCCATAGAAAAAGGAACAATAGGACAGGGTTCAGTCCTATTGTTCATACTGTGAGACTCCATTGGTACTGTATAAGGCAGCGGACGCTAGTCTGCATTTCAAACACAATTATCGTGGTCAATTACTCATAATACCTAGATTTCCTTGTGCATTAGGTACATCGACTTTTTTAATACCACAACGGGTATTCAGATAAAGATAAATAGGTTTTTAAATGGAATGATTCTCTTTCGTGTCCAGAGGCATTGTAACCAGAAATGTGATGGTTTTGTAACTAACATTGTAAGTATTGGGCGGGAGTCTTACGAACCCTTCGCAATGAATAGAGCGCAGCCCTCTAAGGAAGTGTATGAACAAAATTGCTTAAACTAGGGGCCTCATCATAAGATCATCATGGCTATCCTAGACAGTAATACATCCGAAGTATTATTGGTTTTGATATTAGAAATTGAACCGACAACCTGAGCCTCGATATTTCCAGCTGGTAAAATGTACAATTGGCAAATGTTTAGGTCGCTCCTCCCCGAGAAGATTTCTTATGACTGGTCCTAGCGGATGGATCTATGCACTTAGTCGTTGATCGTAAAACAGCCTTTATCCCATCCTCACTCGCCCTCCCACCTAACCGGGGGGCAAATACTGCGAGATGCTCGTGAGGGATTACTCTCTTTCAGAATAGCTACAGAGCGCAGAAACTGAGCCGTGGAATTTATGCCTGTCAATAGGATTTACCGCAGGTTGGGAGCGGTGGGTAGGGTGGATGAATGTAGAGATGAGAGAAGAGAGAGAGGGACAGGCTGTATCTGTTTCACATTCGTACTGTTCTGGATAGCCCATGAATGCCGAGCAGACCGGTTAGATCCTCCGCCCCGATCCCAACACCGACACGTTGTCTCCAAACCCACCCACCTCTCCCAGATAAAGGCATGAAAACCCTGACAGGGCATGCCGGGGAAATGTTTCGGAATTTGACGATAAGAGAGTGAGAGAGTGGTGCGAGTAGGAGAAAAAAGTTCCATCGGGTATTGGATTTTCGGCCAATGGGGAGAGGCGCTGGTCAATAGCCCGAGGCGAGACGTTCCCACAGTGCCTTGCGCCAGGCTGGGTTGGGCGAGGAAGGTGGGAGGGGGTTTAGTGGGCGTAGGAGTGGGTGGGCGCTGGGTGTGATAGAACGAAGCTTGAGGCTGTTTGAGAGTGCAGGGGACAGTAGGGGGAGGGTGGTTTTACGGATAACTGAGGAGGGGTGGTGACAGGCCGAGGAGAGGGAGATGGTGGGGAGTTCAGCTGACCATACGGATTGGTTGGAGAGCAGTGGTGACAGATAGAAAAGTGCTGGCTGGGAGCTGGGTCTATTGACTTCAAGCCTACATCAGGACAGCCAGTCGTGCTGTTTGCACTCCGCCTAAGAGCCAACCAAACGTCAACACCACTTTGACTTTATAAAGTTCCATCAGCTTTCCTCTAGCCTCTTAAGTCTGTGCCCCCCATCCATCCCAACCAGTCTCTATATACCGCCCATTCCCTCCCGGCCCTAGGTTTTCCAACTGCTTGTTCTAGTGGTTATAAGGCATCTGGTGTCAAAGCGAGTCTCTGCAAGTAGGGACACCTGTCGGGGATGTAACTCGCTAAATAAGGCTAAGGACACTTTGTGTACTCCGTGGCCTCTGTGAACTATTCTTGGGAGGTTTAAAGAAGTACGCACTGCCTGCAAATATTTTAATAGCCATAAACCCTCACCCTATCATAAATCTGTACACCTTGTTCTTCCTTCGTGACCCTTCAAAAGGGTGCTATATAAAGAATATTTTTGAGTGGATGGGAAAATGATTAATCCGTTGGATGAAACTCATGTCTATCACATCCACCTCCGTTGCTAATCTCCTAGAAATTGCATATAGAGTAATGTTGATATTTCAACATTGATAGAAATATCGTTTCCAAATCTTAGGTACTGATCTGGTTTCAAATAAAGATCAGATCCCAGTGTATCTAAAGATTTATTTCTTTTTCAACAGAAATGTCTACTCAAGGCCGTACTGCCTCTGTAACACAACTGCTCCCATTCCTTTTATCTTTTATCCATTTCATAACGATATGCGCTATACAATGGTGTGACTGAAATCCTACCAATATTTGAAAGAAGCCATGGTTAAGGGTTATGCTGAGCAAACAGGTTTGCACATCTCTGTCTTCTGTCAATGGTTTCAGTGGTGAAACAAACAAAATGTAAAGGGTTGATATGTCCAAGATCAGATTCCCGCTTCAGGGAATTGGGGGTCTAATGCGAGAGGCTGCGCTTTGACTTAAACGGCCACAAATTCACGAACCCATACGATGCAAATGGATTTTCCACCTTTCCAGCAAAAAAGTCGTCGGTGGCTGGGTGTTTTATTTCCAAACCGTTTTCAGGTTGAACGCACGCAAAATCCACATGTTTTCGAGGCTGATTACCATAACTGCTGCCCAGAGATTGTTGTTTCCCAAGCCATAAAAATAGTAGCGTATCTGGAATGGAATAGGCAAATGCCATGAACAGATGGTATAAAGATGTTCTTATTGGCTACAGTGTTCACACAGAATAACCCAGTTATTTTAGTACTGCAGCCTCCATCTCCCATCTCCGGTCAGATAAACATGATTTCACGGAGTTCTAGCCTTTTTCGTTTATCTAACTTTGGACTTTGTTGAAGGTTTAATATATTTAAGGTCTAAGTTTATTATAGATACTTCAGAAAACGGTATGATTTTTTTGAGAAGTACATTAGAGCCTCTTAAAGGTAAGCTCAGCCTATTCTGTCAGGAGAGGAAGAATTTTATTCTTGACGTATGTGGAGGTTCATTAAAAAGAATAAATAGATATGAATATGAATCATATTTGAAGGGAATCACTAAATAGAATGGACGTAAGTTAGGCGTCATTGATTGGCTCCACTGCATGCCGAACTCTACGCTCCTGACGGATATGACTGACATCAAATCACATTGAAAATCTTTCCTCACGATCCCCGAAATGGCGGACGCGAGCCAAGAAGTTTAACATACAAAATCAAATCGCATAGAACTCATTGTCATTTATCCTGCATTTAATAGAGCAGGGAGCTGTTTCAAAACGTGGGTTAAGTCTATGGTTTTGAAACAGCTCCCAGGCTTTTACATTCCGAGGAGAAAATATATTCCGAGTTCGATCGGAGAGAAATCCTATGTCCGACTGGTATCTGATTTCACTCTAGAACCCTCTGATTCACAAAGCTAGGGTTCACAGCTGCCATGTTTAGAAATTAATTCAGTGTTTTGAAATATTACGACTCATATTATCTACAAGCCCTGTAACTTTTCTGCTTACGGTAGAACAACACTCACAGGAGTACTCTTGGCTCGTTCTGGAAGGTTTTCATTTTTTTCATCATGGCATTATTGATCAGTGTTAGTGATTTCGAGAAACCACGTCGAGACGCAAGAGTTGAAGAAATGAATCAAGTATGAAGAGCTAATGAAATTAATTACTGATCCTCCTTCAAAAGGGTATAAAGTAACGCTAATTAGCCCGAGCATCTAATCAATAATACATCATTTCCTGGGCTTCTGTGGAGATAATTTCCCTGTCCCTTACCATTTACCATATTTTCGTGAAGTAGTAGGCAATCGGGGGAGGGGCTGTAGAAGAGTGGAGGGGGTGTCTAATATGAACCAGCTCTACAAAAATATTGTGAAAGGATGATGGCTTCTGCCGGGGGCTTTCGCTCTTATAACGTGGTGGAAATGCCCAGGAAATTCGCGGCTTCTTCCCAGGAAGGTGGGCTATGGTGGCGGTAGAGGGTGTATGGGTGAGGCAGAGCGACCGGCTTTGGTGGGACTTCGATGTGTTTGCCAACCGTGGAGGAGCTGAGAAGGGAGGCCTGTGTGCAGGGGGGTCGCGTCGGATGGTCCGGCCATAAGGTTGGGTAAACACCCCCGCCTTACCGACTTGTTTCTGTGGCATTCTGACGAACCCCGGAGAGACTTGAGTGTGGTCTCCTCAGTACAGTCTGCACGCAGTACACGCGCCGGGGCCGTGCTCACAGCCCGGGAACCGCTGTGTATCCATGAGGGCGGTTCTGTGTCTCTTACAGCATGGGGATCTTTGTGTGCGGATGGAAGGGGGAGGGTCACCTCTCAGTATGGTAGGCCTCTAGATAGTGCTTTTTCTTCTGTCACTCTCACTGTCCCCTGCAGCTTCTTGTTAGTTACATCTTTTCGGCTTGATTGTGAAACTATTATTGTTTTTGTTCCATAAGTGATATATATGATATAAGACGTTTCCAATCGTTTCCGAAGGAAAATGCTTTCTCTGAACGCTGCTTTATATACGTGTCATATTGCTGAATTCTGGGAGAGAAATAGAGCATGATGTGTGGAAATTGCCTAATCTCCTCGGTGCTCGTAAAAGATTAGAGGAAACCAAACCTGCTGTCCATTGTGTCTCTTGTATCTAGTCTACGCGATCTATAATGTTTCTTGTGTTTGTATAGATATTAAAGCTCCTGCTTCCCCATATTTTTTCATTTTGGACCGGATAATATGTGGGCGGGGTCTATGTGCCCTTAACTAAGTTGATCTAAGCTGAACTAGTAAAGGTGCATCTAAGGCAGAGGCAAGACTTGGTGAAAAGCACCTAGACTTTACATAAAACACATAGGTAGATCCAGATCCTTTACCAAAAAGGCGAAGTAGAGCTAGCTCACTGTAAAAAGTTCAAAACTGTTAAAGATCACAATGTTTTTTACCAGGAGGTTTTAAAGCAACTAAAAGACATATACCAAAATCTACACTAAGCTTGATGCCTGCATTGGTCGATTTCTTTAGAACAACAGCGCAAGTGAAGTACGACCACCACCTGCTAACCACCCAAGCATCTCCACCTGACTATACCATCTACCTCCCTACGATCTGGGTATCCCTCCCCACCCTCGTTAGCGGTCTCAGACTCGGCTGTGGCTGGCGGCTGGCGGCAGGCAACACCTTTGAGGAGGGTTCCTACTCAGGCATGCCGGGCTTCTGCTTAGTCATCATTAACTCGTGATTTTAGCCGCCGTCGTCGGCCATCTATCAGTGTACGACGTCAGCGCCCATGCGCAGGCGCGGCTACCGTAGCCAGTTCCGCTTCCGGTTGCAACCTGATACAGCGAGCTCTGTGACTCTTTTCCATTGCCCTTCATGTGTTTGGGCTTTATGGGGCTAGACAAACGAAATCGGACGGTCGCTCCTCTCCAGTGAACAGCATGTGCTCCAGCACCACTGCATTGTGAACGACACAATAAGAACATTATGAAGTGCATTTCCATGAATCTCTTCAGAACGCTTGTGAAAAACTTGGTCTGAGTGGGATCTCTAATTTCCATCTTTCAAACAGCTGGTTATTTTATAACTCCTCAAGATGGAGCTGTTTGAGAAAAGAATAGGGTTCACATTATAAATCGGGCAGATCATTGCTATTCACAACACCAAGTGGAGCAAAGAATGACGTCGTTTGCCATTCTTTCTGACATACATCTTTGCTGGTGCACAATCCTGCTAAAATATCTCCTCCTATTATCACCCAAAAAAAAGCGGAGAACTTCCTTCACTCGCAAACCCTCACAAACGGTCTTCCAACCTCCTCTCGCCCAGCGCACACGTACATGATGGAAATTACAGACCGAGCAGCTCCGAGTGACTCGCAGCCGAGGATTCCTGCTCGCCGGAGCGGTGTGTGCCTGCCTGGCCGACCAGCCTGCTCTGTGTGTGGTGGTAGTGATGGCTACGTGGCGAGTTGGTAGGTGTGATGGAGGACCCCTCCCCCCCCCCTCCAAGACCTATAGCAATTTTCCACTGGCCGACTATTTACTACCGATCTTTAGTCGAGAACTACCCATCGATTTTTTAGGTTATACCGACGCTAGATCGGTCGATGGAAACAGGCAATGAGGACATCACTGACCGATATGTTTACCTTACGACAGAATCGTCAGAGGGTTTGAAATTATTATTGTCATCAAGTTTGGAGGACAATTCCGTCGTTATTGATCTGTCAGTTGCGGCAGGTACAAGGCATACACAGCACCCTCGCCGATTTTCAGACACCGAGATGCAGTCGTTGGCCACCACCAACCGACTACACAGAGAACTCAATTAATCGGTGCCGCTTTCGTCGGCCTGTGGAAAATGGCTTATACACACAACACCACATACAACTCAACTGAGCTCCTCTCGTCTCTACTGCTCCATAACAGAGATAATTACAAGGCTTCGGTTGCACCCAGGACCTCCCAACAACAACAGCTCGGCGGCCGCTGACGCGGGCGAACACCGGCCCTGCCCACCAATTAAACCGACTTCAGCGCCGCTGAAACAACTGCTCCGGCCCGGTTCGGGGCGATAATTGGAGCCAAATTGAAAAATTAGAAGACAGGACCGGCCCGCCCCTTCACGGTTGGGTTACTGTGCGATGGCGAGGCGCGCACAAGTATGTGTCGAAGGGTGGGGTCGGGGTAGGGGAGGAGGACTGGTGGGGGGAGGCTGGGTAGGCGAAGGGAGTAGGGTGCAAAGCGAGGAAAGGCGGACTTGTCCGATGTGTGGAGAAAGTGGCGAGCGATCATCGATCAGTAAGTCGGAGGGAAACGACTGCGTTGTCGGGAGAGGAAGAGTAAGTTGCCGTACTCCTCGCTTCTCCAGACCTAATTTCATCATCCTGCCCTTTCTGCCCCCCCCCCCCGCGTCACCCGCCCTCACTGCCGTCTGCTGTGCGGCTCCACCCACTCCCCCTATGGATTCACTCTCCAGTAGATTAAAGGGCCAAGTGGGAATACTAGCTGCCATTTGGTCTACCGTCGTCTAGTTCCGGAAAGCTATTTTGATTTTCGATTTGATGATGTTCATCATCACCGATGATACCATATTTACATGAGTAGAATTTACCTCTGATTTTCTATAAAGTTCTCTAAATTGGTATTTCGAGCTTGTTTGCTGGTTTTCTAAATGTATCTCCAGATTGGTGTTTGGAGTCTATTGTTAGATTTTAATGCAGGTCCCAATTTTTATGGTGCAATTTCATCAGAGAACCGTTCTGTCTGAGCGGAGTATAGTTCTGCCAATGCCATTAATATTCTGAGCTGAATAACTTTTTTTCACATCCTAAAGGTCGACGACGAACCTGTGATTCCCTCGCATTCATGGACATTACGTTATATTCCATATGTAACCGAAGGTGTGACCTTTTCACCTATCTTTATACGAATAAATTTACGTTTGTGTAATAAATGAAACGGCAAATATCCATCGCAATTGAATGGACTTTCAAACTCATTCAATCACTGCTGTGCGCCTTTAATCATGCGGAAAGACATACGAACGGCCGCGTACTGTGTACATTAAATAGTTCAATGAACGGAAGAGAGGATTCCGGGGGTCAAAATGGGGAATATCACAATATACATGTTCATAAAAAAAGAAGAAAAAGAAGAGAGCAAACTTGAAGATAATTGATTACTCAACGACCAAATAGGTTTAATTCATGGCATGTTTTATGTATCAGTGAATAAGCATTGTGCCAGAAAGAGCCATCTCTTGATACCTTGTTTTTCTTTCAGAGGCTTTTTGTTCAGCGTTGGAATGTGCACATGTAGCCAAAAGGATAGTCCATTGTTCATCGTTGGAGTGAACACATGTTTACACAGTCGGTTTTACTGAATTATAGAAATGAGAAAGTATTTTTCGACATGGAGAAAGAACTGACAATTTTGTAAATGTATTATGAGGATGGATAAAGAAGAGTGCTGCTCAAAATTTAAAAAAAAAAGAAAAAAGTTTCAAATCAATGTGAATGATTTTCAACAAAACGGGGGAAGTATACTTATATTAGTGTTTTATAGTGTTGACTGCTGGAAAAAGTGTGTGAAGGGAAAGTGGCGAGCGATGGCCGAGATGTAGGCGGGAGAATCGTCCGCGATTCCACAGTGTGGGTATCCTAGTCACTTGCGGTAGTGAGCGCTTTGAACGCCTCGTATTCTCACCATATACTTATATTTGTGTCCGGCCAATCCGTTTGAAATTCCTTTTGGCCGTGCAATGCGTCATGTTATTAATACACTTAGTCATTTATTTATTAGAATCATTAAGTGATGGACACAAACTTCTTTTTATAGAGTAGCTCTCTCTGTCAGCTCATATAAAAACGTATTCCACCGAGCTGCTCATGACCATCCTCACCGTCTGACGCATAAACACCATGAAAAACAGTGTCTTTATTCTTCACTCCAAAGGCTGGTAATGGACAATATAATTTGTCAGTTATACGACCAAGGTAGGCAATTACCCTGAGATCTCCCCACAAAAAAATGGGTCGGATATCGGAAGATTTCGCCGGCGTTGCTCCCATTTATCCAGCCCCTTGTGAATGATGAATGGCGCTGTTCGGTGTAAATTGAGTAAGTGGGTTTTGTTTTTCATTCAATTTCCCTACACCCACATATTCTAAATGAGTTTGTGATCTGATCCGGAGGTCCACACCCAGTGTGCAAACACTAGTGGTGGTCTCGGCATTACGATAGTTACACCACAAAGATGTACCCAATTGGAAACTGCAATCCTATGCCTTCACATGGGGCTAGTCCAGGGAATTGATTGTGGTGATTGTTTTAAGTGCTGTCTAAACGTAATGAATGTGGCTCTTAAGTAGGAATCTGACTCCGCGATGACAATGGGCTTGGGCACGTTCTTAAAAGCGCCGTCTAGCGTGGCCTCATATAGAGTTACCATGCCAAGGTGATTTATTCATTATTGATTCACTTTGGGAAGGCCTGGTTTCCCGTCATTTATTAAGATATGCCAAAGTGTTCTATCAAGTGGAGTATTCCTGACCCCTCGTTTACACTAGACGATTATAGGCGGCGATTATTCGATTTTGCACCACCTCACTACATTCAGCCATAAAAGACTAGCATAAACTCAAAACGTGTGACGACTGCAGATCGTCTGATTATTTAAGATTACGCCATTTGGCATCACCTGATGACTAGATACGACACGCTCCGACGCCAGTGACTAGCTTGAATTAGTTGCCCTAGACAGGCGGCGATTAATCGCAGCTCTATGTGCATTTCTAAGTAAAGTCTAGTGCAAACGCTCAAGGAAACTCTTGGGTCGACGACTATTATGGCTGAGATGGTTTATTATCAAGCACCACTTGATGATTATTGGCTTGACGATATATACAGTCATCACGTTTTTAATCGCATATGGTAAGTCGCACATAGAAATGCTGATGAGTAGGAAGGAGGAACAAAAAGTACATTGTTCATAGATGGAGGAGAGAATAACGTGAGGAAAGGCTCTCCCGATGAAATACACTTACTTTGCGTTAAAGATTACATTACACTATCTTAACTTTTCCAATTTAAATTCTGAAGGCCTAACACGCATAGGTTATCAATCCAAATGCAATTTGAAATTGTTATGTCGGAAGATAGATTTGTAAACTATTATTTGGCCTTACCCCAGATAACTAAAATACATCCATCTAGAATGACTAAATTGAATGTTATGATCTATCGTTGGATGGTAAACCAATGCTACATGTTGTCAAAATAATCAGCCATTGTAGTGCGAAAGAGTAGAACTGTCATGTATCAATTCACAGCAGTTACTAGACTGATCTGTGATCTTCAATAATCGGTATGCGTTGAGGTGTATCATATACGTTATACGAATACTTTGAGATGGACGGTGGAGATGAATCTAGATTATTAACTTTATGTTATGTCTTTCTCGGCGTCATTGTACCTCTGAGTTGCGAAGTCGCTTATGGAAAATGGCATATGAGACAGGCATTAGGCAGCTCAATGCTGTAGAATGTCAAATGATATTGCACCACAAGAGCAGTCCATAAAAATAGGTATTAAGCTGGGGTAAACCTACATTGGCGTTTGAGTGGGCGACCTCTAAGATCGAAGTGAGAAAAAATTCTTTTCTGGTTACTATGAGTCTTGGTATAGACCTCTAGGATCAGAGCCAGTTCAGTGAATTCATAGCCAAGTAAGTTCGACCATGCTCAGTCTTAATGAGGATGCAGTAGAAGTGCTCTAGAACATGTAAATATAATCAAAATGTATATACTTTTCTCTTATATTGTTCATAATGCATGTTAAATAAAACGGCATGTCTCAGCAATATGTTGGAGAGGTCGCCACTGATGCAATGATGTATTCCTTTATTCAATTAATTCCGGATAGCAAACTCTGTCATCTTCTGAAGGATATAAAGAATAATCTTGCTATATTTCGCCACATTGACATCTTTCCTTGAAATGTTCCCCAGTTCCAGTAAAAACTACCATCTACTAAGCACATCCATAAGCTGCACACGCCGAGATGAAGAGGAAAAACTGCGAGTCCCATCAGTGTCGGAGTTTGCTGACGCTCCCTCTAGGGGACGTGTCAGTTTGCCGCCATGACACTTTTTATGCCAAGTCCGTCTGCAGTACGCTAGACTGTCTTTCTGCCTTATTTTGTCTATAAGCCTGGGCAGCTGGCTTGTATGCGGCCAAGGGTCCAGACGGGTGACCAGGTTGACCTGTGTAGACTCCACGATGAATCGGATCAGGCAGCGTCAAGTGGCAACAACATTAATATACTGGTTTGATTAACAGAGAGGGACCGCTGGAGGAGCGGGAGGCTACAAGGTCATCGTACAGTGCCACGAGCACGGAGGGTATGGTGAAACATGCGGGTGGGTGGGGGGGGGGATTCGGGGACAAGGGCTCGATATGGTACTGGGCACCAGGAGTACGGGCCGCTGGCCACCCGAGCTGGTGGCCGGAAGCGATACCACAGATGGGCAAGTCACCATCGTCAGCCTTTTCCGGTCGTAGCAGGCGTCGTCGCGTTGCTAACGTCGTGTCCATTGCTTTGGCGAATGGTTAGAGGGACACCCGTCACTATGGCTACCTCAGAACTACTCCAATTCAGAGCCACGGTCAAGTGCGGTCACATCCCCCTGTTGACCTCCATAGCGGTTGTGGCTTGTGCCCAACTTGCGAGCGGCCCAAGGCAGTTACTATGGGTGGCTGCCCAGCAGACAGGTTGATTGGACGGTTAGTCGCTGATCGCAGAGGGACAACGATTGCAATATTCATATCAAGGGTCATGTCGCCTGAAGGCTCCAACCGCAACACCCCTGGTGGGCAAGCGCCACGAGACAATTGAGCAGGGAGGGAGAATTTGGGACTCGGGGACAAAAAGAGGTCTGTCCGGGAGTCACGCCAGAACTGGGCGGTAATATGAGATTATGCGATAATGGGGGATTGGAACGCATGTTGATAGTATGCTTTAAGCCGGAGACACACCAAGCAAGAAAGGCGGCGATAACTGAAATGGCCAACATAAAATAGCGTCTATGTGAGATATCATTTTTTATTTCACCTGATTATTGCTTCCGAGATGCTAAATTATCAGTAGGAGATACTACTTTGAAATAATATTTCACATACGTGGAGTTTTGTGTTGGCGATTCCAGAATTCGCCACCTTGACTCGCTTGGTCTGTCCTCGGCTTTAAGCCGGGGACACACCAAGCAGGACACGCAGCGATTTTCGGAATCGCCAACACAAAATGGCGTGTATGCGAGTTATAATTTCACACATCACCTGATCATTACTTCCGATACGCTATATCATCGATGGGAGATATTACTATGATATAATATCTCACATACATGCCATTTTGTGTTGACGATTCCGAAGATCACTGCCTTCCCTAGTTTGGTGTGTCTCCAGCTTCAGGGCCGGCGTCCACTGACCTACTGATACACTACGATATATGCCTAATGATGCATCTCCAAAAACAAAATCTATATCGCTTTGGAAAGTCAGCTTTAATCCGTAGCCGATAAACCCGAGGATACATCCCAATGCATGCATTATAAAGTCTATCGTAGGGTATCGGGGGCACAATGGACGCCGGGCATTTTTCAAGCACTGAAGCGAACCAGAAATACCAGCAGCATCATCTGCAAATCAAAGATCACAGGAGATAGTCCCTTGTCTCAAACTGTTCGGCAAAATTATGCCAAGCATTGATGTAGCTGAACTGTAAAACATATGATGACAAGTAACAGATTAAGGATTAAGAATCATGCAAGATTGATCCCCACGAAGGAAGAATAGAAGCAGATCGAGAAGATACAAAGTAGTAACAAAGAAACACCAGTGATATAAGTTCGTTGCCCCCAAAACGTACTCCAGTGCTCTCAGGACGAACACATGTACACATAAAGAAGGCCAACATTGGCCGAAATGCTGTCTCATTGAGACGTGTAGAACTTCAATGAGTACATTGAAACTTCAACCAAAATGCATCCGTCAGAGTTTTGGTTTTAGATACTAGTTTTTAAAAGACCACGATCACTTGTATCTTCCTTCAGCTCCTTGACTAAAACCAAAAGGGAAGATTTGAAAGAGAAAATGAATTTCTAAAAAGACAGAAAAAACATTTGGAATTATTACCACATGTACCTCATTCACAAAGCAATCAGATCTCTACCTAAACTTAAGTACGGATGTATTCAATCATAGACAATCGCAATGACAGTTAGAAACTAAGAGTTACACACTGTGTCTATAGTCATATTAATTGTCTTCGTTCGTTTTTTTCCAATAATGAGACATGTCAGCCTTAATCATGCCTCATTAACGTCAGCGTCCTTTTTTCACAATTTGTTTCGTTGAAAATACTGTTCCAACGTGACATGTTCACTTCCCTGATTTAGATAAACTCCTCATTCCAAGAATCCTCATTACAGTAATATAATAAAATATAGAACTGTGATGTGACATTACCCATTATTGCCTATAGACCTCTCGGTTTCCTATTAGCAGACCTATCTTCGCTATGAAACACTCCTATCCTGGTTGGGTTATGCTCGGCGAATCCTAAAAAATTAAGCTTCCCCCCCCCCCCCCCCCCAAAGTACCTCAAAATGAAATATGTCAAGTAAATAAAGCCATTCTGGTATGCAAATATTAAACATCTAGAATATGGACCCTGAGCCTGTCAGGACATACTGGCAATGATTTGAAATCCAACAAGCCTCATTCTCTGCTTTCCTCCATCTTTATATTATGGAAACTAAGGCAGACCAGCAGCTAAACCCCGAGTCACGTGATCCGCGATTCTCGCGTCAGGTGAAGAGATCTGCCACTTCCGGCCCTCCAAACCCCCGAACCTGATTTACATAACATTGACCAGATCAACCGCTAGGCGGCCTAACTAGTCCTATCACTCACAGGCGCCACCTGGTGGGAAAGACCCGTGCCCGCTCGGTATGAATAGACACGCGCGCGCTGATGCTGTTTGTACATCACGTGACCTTAGGCGCCTCGCTCTCGCTCACACTTTCACTTCCTGTCCGGAAGTAGAGCGGCAGGAACGCCCGTAATTCCCTATTGTGCGTGGCGTTGTTTTGTTTCTCTGTCGAAATACTGATTGCCGTGGACTACCACGCGAGCCTTCGCCTAGAAAAAAGTTAAAGGGAGGGTTGGAGAAGCGGTAACGGAGACGTGGCAGAGCAATGCTGGACGTTGCGGAATTCTGTGACTTTATAGTAAAACATCTGATGATAACATCACTGATGGCACAAACATTAATCTTCAGCAAATTAATGGCGTACGTTTTGAGAAACCATGAGTGATTATATGGTTAAATGTCCGAACGAGAAGAGTTATAAATGCCTGAGAACAATATCTAGTGATTGGCAGGCGCAAGTTAAAACTCTGGGGGCCATTGTATAAACTACGAAAGACAAAAACGTATCTTACTATTTTCTTTGGGGTCATAGTGTCATATGATACAATATGATGTAAGCATAGATGGTTAAGAGTAATCGAAAGGTGTTGTATACAAAATGTTCATTTAGGAATTATTTTCTGTTTCTCATGGAACACTGAATGGAAAAATCGTCCAGATGTCGTCTATCGTTGAAGTTATCGTATCATTTAGCACCATCTCTAAAAACGAATGAACTTTATTCAACGTCCCCCTGGTAAATACGTCACCCATGGAAGTGGGGTATCACAGAAAGGGGTCTGGGACCTTAAAGATAACCTTTTGCTTGCATGGCTATACTTTTTTTTCGAATATTGAATTAAAACTTCACCTAGTCATAAGGAGTTTCCCATAATATCAACTACATTACGTCAATGGGTTATTTCTATATATATATATATGAAGTCAAAACATCTTAAAAGGAAGAAGCGGTGGAACCACGATATGAGAACATAGTTAATGAGCCTGTAGCGATTGTAGTTTGAGGTCTTTAGTCCCATGAAATAGGCCTCGAGACCAGAGGCGGAGGGACACATTCATGGGACAAAAAGCCGAGAACAGAATCGCTACGTGTTCACACGGTACGTTTTCTAATCATTATATGCCAAAGTCAAATTCCACTTTATGTACTTGCACAGTGCGCCCGAACATTCACTCGTCTCAGTGAGCCCGAACATTATTTATAGTGCAATCCTAGCAGCGGATAGTATTTCATAGACGTTCAGCCATAGGTGTATGATAATGAGGCATTATGCTCTTCAGGCATACAACTCACACATGCCAGATTATCCTATATGCACAAAACAGTGGAGGAAAGCAAGGGAAGAAGCTCACATACCAATACTAGGCTACAGATAACAGTGTATCCAGGCGTTTACACTAGACGACTATAGGTGGATTTTTTTTAATTTAGCGCCACCTGGTCTACGAATATCCCAGCCGAGACTGCATAATCGAGCATCACCTGACGACTATTGGCTAGACAATCTACAGTCGGTACGTTTTTAGTCGTCTAGTATAAACGCCGGGTTAGCATGCAGGCATTTGGAGACTGGGCGGCCAAGCACAACATCAGATGCCGCGATCCAATAACAGTAATGTAGTGACTAGATCCACACAGCGGAGGAAACCCGGATTGCTCCTCATCGCGCGTACTCGTACGGTCCTACCTCAATTTGCCGCAGAGGAACAAGGTCGTGTCAGCGGTGCGACGGGCTATTACGGAAACGATGTATAACAGTTTTATCACCCGGTACCCTCCAGTTAGGCGCCAGTAGTGGGTGTATATAAGGGGGTGAGACGTAGAAAAAGGGGGCGATGGCTGGTAGATGTCACAGAGGGGAAGGTGGTACTGGGAAGGTTTTGTGGGTAAGGTATAATAGGGGTGATGACTTATATGGACCAGGGAGTGTAGCGCCGATGAGGCCTTGTTACTGCTGTGATGGATAGGGAAGGGCAAGGTGCAAAATGCGGAAATGGAGTTGCGATGCATAAAGTGCGCATGTGTAAAGGAGGGTATCAGACCTACCGCCTACCCGAGTGGAGGAGCTAGGGATCGTGGGGAGGATGGGAGACCGAGGGGAGGGCAGAGAAAAAGAGGGGAGGGCAGAGAAAAGAGAGGGCAGAGGAAACAGACCAGAGAATAGGGGAATGAAGGGAGAGAAAGAGAGAAGAGAATCACGAGTACAGCGAGTGAGACGAGTGGGCATTTAAAAAGGGGGCCAGGAAGGAGAGAGACAGAGAAAGATGGGATGGACGGCAAGGACAGGGGAAACAGGAGTCAGAGGGGATAAGCTATGTATGGAAGGGGACCGGATATAATGTTGGGACTGAATAGAAGGGCAAGAGAGGTGGGTACAGCATGTAAGGAAGTGCTACCGCATGTGGCTAGCAATTACCAAGATAGAAGGCAAAGACAGGTGGTGATATACGCTTATTTGTAAGAAGAAAGTAGGCCTACAAATATAAAAGAGAATGCTAACATTTGCTCAAGTGCATTGGAGACAGGATTAGGTGATCACTTCCGTTAACACAGACCAACAACATATAAGCGTACGGATAGGGGTGTCGCACTAATGGTATAGGCGGATATTGAGGCAATGTTTCGCCGTCCGGCAAATTGCCGCTAACTTAGGGCATTGGATGGCTTTGTGGAATGCACGGGATGTACCGCATTAAGTAATGAGTTATTCTAGGCCTGCCTGCTAGGTAATTAGTGGGGAAGTACCATGCCTCTTTGCGTGGGAGTTGACAAGTGTGAACATTGATCTCTGTGTTAGGCGTAATTAATGGCTTTACGTAGGCTTTGTCATGCCGCGAGAAACTCGTGCTGTGTGTAATAACGTATGATATTAGAGAGGTCTTGAACAATTTGTTACAATGAGTAAAACCCGGAGCTGTTTCAATTGTTGAATAAGTTTGTTTTTGGTTTTTTTTCTTTGGAAATGGTTCGCTTACACAAATTGTCGTGGTCTTCTACCATTCCTTTTAGGTCTCATACCTCTTTGAATGCATATTGTCATAACATTACTTTGATTCAGATAATGTGAAGTCGGTATGCTATAACCAAGATAACAAGAAATTAACATACACAAATATAGTCTTAGTAAAGCACTGTACATAATTCAGAATGACTATGTTTTACACCGCATACCAGTGTTCTACATTCAGATATGATTGTAAGTTACGCTGCATGTTAGACCTATACATGCAAATCAATATCACTATACGTTGTAATTATACGCTCGAAACCATAGGTTCCGAGCATTGGATAAAGGAGAATAGTGTACATGAGTAACAACATACAGAAAACAAAAATCGATACAAGAATCATTACATAGGGATCAGAAAGTGGACTACAGCAGCTGGTTAGACTCAAGTAACGATCTAATAAAACCATCCTTGTATTCATCTCTGTTCCAAAAATGAATACAATAGTATTTCAGAGAGACGCATTTAGACTAACGCCATATGGTACATTCAAAGCATCCTGACTCGTACTATCTTTAAACTGTCTTTAAAAAGCTTCGTCGGAACGACATGATTAATATTGCTGTGATTAATCTTGAAGTAACCTTTTTTAAATGTTCCTGACACACGCATTTGTCTGGGCTCTCGAAATTGCTACTTTTAATCTAATCCACTGTGATTAGTATAACACACATATATACTGTGTATCAGATGCCCTGTGAAGCTTGGATTTGACCTTTGCAATTACGGCAGGTGGTTTAACACAATCATAAGTCAATAACGATTACCATTTGCAAATTAGGATGATCAGCAAAAGCAATACGACATGCTCCCCTGTAATTAATTTTTCCTTTATATAAGCTCGCTCACAAACTCCCTTTCTCTATCTGCAATAAGGCGTGGGGTATTTGCTGTTGGTTTTTTGGGGTATTCCTTAGTTTATTAATTGCTGACAAAGTTGTACGTTATGTTTAGTCGTGTTTCTGGTTGATACAAAGGTATTTAAGGGTCTAGACTATAAAATCACGCCTCATAAACTGTCAACGAGAGTTTGGTGGTCGTAGGAAACATTCGCTGGTTTGCAGACGAAATTCAGCCTGCTTCCCGCCAAAACTAATAGGCATAGCGCGTGTGACGCGTCAATCGAGCACGAGGTGCTCGGCGCGTTAGTTAATCTCTACCCAGGGCGTGCATTCACCTCGCTAAGTCACGCTCCGACCACCCGCGGCGTGAGGCTTGGGCCCGATTAACCCACTCCTCCTGAGCTACCCAACCCCCGTGTAGATATTAACGGTAGACACCATCGCAAACATGACGATATTCTACTCCATCCCCTGTTATCGCTTAAAGTTTTTTTTCCATCTTTTATCGTTACTTTCCTTGGGAAACAGACGCTACTGAGAGTTCTCTGTCGGGTGGTGGTGATTGTGGCGGTGACGCTGGCGGTGGTCGTCGTCGACGTAGATAAAGCCTAGCTTCATGTTGATGCCAGCTGGTGGATGTTGAGTTAGTTTTTGGTCGCGATCGCGGCTGTGGAGATGGTGGTGGGCGAGTCGTCGCGCGCGACCATGTGGACTCGCTTCGCGTGCCGTGCCACAATGGCGGAGCGTCGATAATTGGGCCGGAAAATTGGACATTGTGGGAGATCGACGCCGAGTCGCTTCTATCACATGAATCGATCGTTAAGTTCGCTATTAAAGGCATTACTTCTCGTCTGGCGCGCCTGGTACTGGCTCGGGCCGCATGCAAGGTGTATATGGCTGGTTGTGTCTGGAGACACGCGTCCGCTGACCGGTGGTGGGGTAAGGAGACGCCGATCGCCTTTAAGCCGGAGACACACATCAAGAGGGCGTGTATGTGAGCTATTATTTCATAGTAATTCCCCTTCCCCAACGATAATTTAGCGTCACATCAGGGGAAATATGAAATGATAGCACACATACACACTATCTTGTGTTGGCGATTCCGAAATCGCTGCATTTCTCGCCTGGTGTATCCCTGTCATTACCAATCTCCTACCTCATAAGTATCTTACTCTCTACACTCGGACTTTCATGTGCTTTAGAGGCTGAATCAACTGAATATCTGAATCGTAGACACCCTACGATTTGCCACCAATTTCAACGATAGAATGCAGCAATCTAACATGTTGGATTGTCGTAGACACCCTACAATTGAGAACACATCATAGACCGCCAATCAGCATCGTTTACAGGACAGTCATAGAAACGTGATGAACTGCCATGATTTTAGCTGACTTGCCGACGCCATTTAGATTGTATCGTCCGAGAACTGCATCATAAGGCCTATCGTAGATGTGTTTTAGTTCAGTGGACGCCAGGCGTAACTCTTTTCTTCTATCGTTTCTCCTTCTTCCTATTTATTCTTCCTTCGTTACTGAACCCATTTCTCCATTTCTTCCATTACTGACACTTTAGACTAACTTCCCCTCTCCCTTTTCTCCTTTATTTCCTCTTTTTCTCCTTTTCTGACACTCTGTTATCCCTCCATCTAAAGAAACAATTTTCATATTACATTCAACGTTTTACTTTACCCACATCCAAATCCCTACTGATCGGCCTCCATTATCGCTCTCTCCGGACCCGACAGTTTTGATAGCCAAACACTGACACCGTAATGTGTTGAACTAAGAACTAGGGGCTTCATGTTGATGTCAGCTGTAACTCTTTTACAAATAGGACAGGTCCAGAAGCCTCATGTCTACCTTGTCATCAGCTAATATCTAATAAATTGTTTCTGAAACATCAACCGGTTTGAGTTTGTGGCGCTCTATACACTTACTCTTATCAAATAGGAAAATGAATTATCGTATTTAGTATTTACATTGAATATAGACAATGTGCCTCGATGACGTCAGTACACATAGAGGCTTTTGATGTTCTTAACGCGGGCAGCTTTTGGATTGTCGTTTTCTTTATAGTTGGAATTGAATACGTCGCTGACGACATGAAATTAATAAAACTGACATTTTCAGTAAGCATTCCTCAATACACTGAGGCAGCATCACAATACATCATAACACAAGCTATTCAGGTAATGAACGTATTCCATATAAGGTAAAGACTTGTGGAGTAATAAGTATCATAAATACGTCTTATGTTCCACTTTATCGTAAGATGTATATCACATGCAAACAAATACAAAGAATGCGTCAATCACTGCTAAAAATACAATACTGATGCATGTGAATAATGAATATAAAATTCAGAAATGAATGCAGATTCAAAGAACTAGCAACATTCATCCAACCATTTATGTTCGAGAACCCAACGAAGGTATTTTGCATAATTGCATTACCTTACGATTATTTTAAAGCTCTGCATATTCAGCTCATGCGGATTGCCGAGGCAAATGGACCCTAAATCTTTATTTCATCTATACTCCACTAGACTGTCATATCTCAAATTAGTCCCATTATTCACCGTAAGATAGTAGAGAGGACTTGAAATAGTGACTCTTGCATGTTTCGGGGTTCTACAGTTATGATAGCAACATTCTGAAACATTAGCGACCACAAGGTGGGTGAATTACCCCGTCCCTAATAAGCAATTCCCTTCACTTCTACCTCCAAAACAAGAACGTTTCTGACTTATAAAAATATACTGTGTAAGCGCCCAATTACCTCTGGATTAATATTCTTATACATTGAATTACGCAAGTAGGAACGCCTACGCAACTGAGAGCAATGGTAAATTGCGCTGAACTTAATTTGGTTATATGTGTGAATACCTATAAGATATTCCCTGTCATTTCCTTTATACATAGTATATCTAGTATCAATTCTGAGGTGGAGAAAATATGATCATTTCTGCGATTATTTTTAATGAGGGATACCTACCTTCCATAATTAAGGTTCATTTCTCATTGTACCGTGTTATAATTAAATGTTACTGACCTCCAGGTACACCTTATGGGCTATTTACCAGGATACAATAAGACGCTGATTTGAGCTACATCCTGATTTTAGCCCAGTTTCGGTGATACTATGGCTAGCGTTCCCCTATAATTGGAATTACATTCCTCGCATCCTCTCTAAAGCCCGCTCTCAGCCAGTGACACGGGGAGTGGCGTGTCTGCAGGCATGTACAGCATGACGTGTCTCGATCCAGACACTCCCTTCTATCCCTCCGTCTTACCCTGTAACTACCCCGGGATTTACCGTTGAGGCTGTAAGCTCCACTAATCCACATCTCCTTAGCCATAATCCGTCCCCCATCACATAAGTATGAGCCAAGTACATCCGCTGAGACACCTTCCTTCTTGTGTCGTGCGTGCGCGGCATGTCCCACGTGACCAAGTCTTGACCAATTGATATTATTCTGCAGGACAGTGGTTTGCGGTTCTCTGTTGCCTGTAATGTAAGGTTGTGCATAACTAGCAAAAACAAGGCTTCAGACGTCTAAACGTTGTACGTAAAAGAAATAAGAACCTTATATCAGTTTTTTTTGGTTTGTATTTTTGCAATGGAGGAAGAGCAAAGAAAATATGTGCCACTTTACAAGAGTTCCATCTACTCAAGCGAAAATAAAAACTGATTTGTTCTTGGTCTTTTTTCATTTATGCTAGAGAACCTCTCCAGATAAGAGAGTACAATCTAGTACAGATGTTTGACGATTTCGGGCCAATTTCAGGGTATTATAGAAAACATGATCAATGATTCTACTGAAGTAATCTTTGAGTATAAGTGAAGGTACCTTTGAAGAGGAAATAGAAAGAAGCCAAGAGTAAGTTGTAGAGGTTCAGACAGATCCAGAATTATCCAAGATTCACTCCTTTAAAAGCCCCAAACCTGAAGCAGGTAGGCAATGACTTACGTAAATACACGATGTTGTTTTAGAGGTAGTCCGTGACTTGAAGGGAGAGCAGTTGGGAGTACTTGGAGAAGGGCCGTGACTTCAGTGGAGTTTATCTACTTAAATGACTCGAGTCTAATGGAGGGCTGTGACTTGCGTAAACAGGGAATTATTGATGAAGCTTACAACTTAGATTTAGAATCATTGATGTTGTAATCTTAACCACAGCACGTCGTCAGGCGGGATATTTTTCTAATTCTCCCACAAAGAGACCTTTTTGAATTATTCTACACAGACGCACGGATATATAATATGTATGAATTATATGTCTACTGGCAATGCCACCGGTGCAAATGGTAGTGTTCTTTTTATAAAACTCAGACTACCTATTGTTTAATGCCAATCGTCTGTTTAGTATTCTAAGTGTTTTCACTCGTTCCATAATCATAAAACAAATTACGATTCGATTTAAACGAACGGTGATGTATCTAATTTGATAGCAGTCAAGCACTTCAATATGTCTTTCAAATTATACGGGAACTTTCTGTCTGCCGTCACGGACAAGTTATTCTGTTGGGTATGATTAGTCTTCCATGGACGATGATCGCTTGCTATGCTTTGAATACCCGATTAGACTCGACGTCCTTCGCTTCCAGACAGCCATACGTTTCTGCTGACTGGCCAAGTTGCCACTGCGAAGATTTTTGCGCCCTAGAAGCTGACTGGCGGCGCATCTATTTGATTTCAGTTATAGGATACGCGCGGTAATATTTAGCGAGGCCGAGCGATCGGATCTGGTTTCGCATCACTTGGCGAAGAAATAATAGCCCTGAGCCCAAAGCCTGTCCAATACCATCGCTAGGCTTCTCCACTCAATAACCAACGAGAAGAGTAGGTTTTATTTGATTTCGGTGCACTATTTTGATTCACTGCCCCCGTGTGTCTATCTGGATGAATTAGAGACTTCTGATGAAGCTATGAAGGTCTGCCCTGTCACGTACGGCTTGATGGTATAAGCATCTAATCACTAAGGATTCCTAATACAAATTGCCTTCAAAACCGTTTTGCAGTCGCAAACTATTACGGCATACCCACCGGGACATCAATTATATCCGCCATCCTTTGAAGTGGCACCTCTGTCCCTGGGAAGGTATCAATACGGGTCTTCATAAGCCAGCGTTGTGACTTAGGAGGCTCATGGGAGAACGGATTGTAAGCTGAGCTCCACACTCGGCAACATTGCCTATACTACTTACTCCAGGGATTACACTCACACACAAACTGCCTGTCTCTGTATTGTGATACCTTTCAACACAGAGCGGTATAAGTCAGGCAAGCCTTGTGTATCAGTTATTTTTGTGGGTTTAAGCAGTTATGTCCCGAACCACCGAATGAGCATCCACTGCAGAATGTTTGGTCGAAATCTCCTGGGGTATAATTTTTGTCACAGCCTACAGCCATACCTAACGTCAGACCAAGCCGATGATAAATTTGGCAATATCCCTGGCCTCTATTTGGAAGGCCGAAATAGGTCGGCGTCCTCATATCCATACACACCAGGGGAGCCGCGGTGTAGCCTCGCCGCACCTATGTCTACGACCAAGTCTATATACATGATTGATAAAGATTCCGGATATTTCATGTAACGCCCTCCCTTTGCCTGGGCTTTAGCCATTCTCCTACGTAAATCCACGTAAACATGCAGTGATTGAGCTCTAGAATCCACCCTGTCCATTTTTGCTTTACAACCTTCGTAGATAAGTGTAAATAATGCTTCTTTTACCTCCCCCTCCATTGCTAAACACTAATATTGCATAGTTTACGTGGGCTGATTTTACGCCGCGACACTAGTGCGTACACGTCATATCCAGCACAGCCTGCGTTCGATCATTTAAGGGTTGGTGGCGGGAACGTTGGATGGGCAACATGGGATATTTTATGGTTTAAATTAATTAAATGTCATTTTTGAGGGGACGGTTTTTCCCTCCACGTGCTGTGATGGATAGAACCTGCTACACAATCCATGTGTGTCTTCTGTCACCCCTGTTCACCCTGCCCTTAGCTCGACCCTTTCTAAGCTACACCTTTCACTTCTCTCTATATCCCTGTCTATAAGCCACTTTCCACTAGCCGACTTTTCGCCACCAATCTGCAGTCGGGAACCACTGAACGTATACCCACAGCAGATAGGAGAATGGAAACAGGCATGCAGAGAAGTGTTCAGCAATCAATTGTGAATAGATTATGCAATGAGGACACCAACGACTGACATTTTCAAAAGGGTTTGAAATCGCCCGTGATGGTCATTGTTCTTGTAGGACAGTTCAGTCGGCATTGACCCTCAAATGCAGCAGAAACAAGGCATTCCCAGTACCCTCACCGATATTCATATAACGACATTTCGTCGCTGGCCACCATCGACCAACTTTTCATTCTGGACTTGTGGACCATGAATACATATTCCGGCCAAGCAAAGAAATAGACAGTAAACGAAGGTTGGACTTAAACCATGAGAGAGTTGATGCGAAGTGACACACCAGCGATTGTGGTCTACAGAGCCGCCTGTTCACATAACCATCGTTTGTTTCATTTATTATCCATCTTTTCGAATAAATTAAACCCAGTAATTGCCATATTGAAGGGTATAAGGGACTATTTTTTGCTCTACAGCAAAAAGGTACTATTTAACCATGGCTTTGAGGCCGTATACCACATATTTGAATTCGTATACCACAGATCTTTATGGTATCTGACAGGTTTTACATAATGGGTCGTGGTTTACTGAGTCCCCAAACAATTTTAGCGGGGCCTCTGTATACGATGGATAATAAAGGTAATGCAAGCAGCTGTTCCTGCACCAATATGTGTATTCTGTAGGCAGGGGTGGTACACACAGAGCTATTTACAACCCTTACGTGTACGATAATCCGATCGCTGAGCTGGTTTGCCTTTGTCATGTTGATGCCCAAACATCTGTTGCGGATCATCGCTATTGAACCTGACTGAGTAGCTAGGCTTCCTATAGTACACTCCAGCCAAGAATAGTTTAGTATTCATTGATGTGACAGATAATTTGAAGATGCATTGAGAAGATTGGTTGATTATCATATATGCCAGTATGTGCATGGGTAGTCTATAGTAAATATCGACACACATATAGCGTCTTTTAATATTCGATCATATATATATATATACACAGACAGACAGACAGACAGACAGACAGACAGACAGACAGACAGATAGATAGATACACATATATTATACACATAAAGATATATTTATAATGCCCGAGATAACTACCAATACCTTTTTCTCGCAAACATAGATTTTATCAGTTTCCTGAAGTCGTACATCTCCATTCAAATCAAGGGATGGGAAAACTAAGTGTCCCCCTGCCAACGTGACCAATGCATCTGATGAGAAGGAGTGTTCCTGTGACTGATATATATTCCAAGCAAAGGAGCGCCACACGAATGTCTAATAGTGTACAGTCGGAGTGGCGAGTCCTGTCCTTCGGATTTATAGAGGAAATAACCGTTAGACCTGACCCGTTCTGGGCAGAAACGGGCATTTTCCTCTGGCCCTATTGTTCCCAATTGTGCTACTTCTGAGTCCTTTCCTGTCTTCTCGACGTCGGCGAGTCGTCAGCGACCTGCTCTATAGTCACGTGAGGAGAAGCCCGCCCTCGTGTTTACACCCCCCGCTGTGTGTCTCTCAGGCGAGTCGTTCTATAAAACCCACTCCAATATCAGTGGGAGTTCACCGACTTGGCATGACGCACGGATATCACATAAAATTCTACATCCCAAACAAATGTAGCGGACAGGATTACATGTATTATAAAGGAGGAACGGAGAGGGTTCATGTTATTTCTCTGAGGGGAACAACAGGGATTTTACGATAGGAATATATTTGCATGAAGGATGCGTTATCCTTTTATAGGGGAGTGTTTTATAAATCTTTATGTAATTGCCATTACATCTTAGATGCTTCTGCGGCTTCCCTGGAATAACAACAAGGATTCTCTGTGGAATATAACACCCATCCCTGAAGAAGTACAGTAAATAATGACAAAGCTCCAATGCCACCTTTAGGTGTATTAAGCAATCTACAATAGTTCTCGGCTCAAGATGGTGACAACAACTAAAATGGTCTTCAAATTATATGTATGTGTGTGTGTCGGCGGATATTTTCGCATGGGGCACTGGAATATTTTGTGCTGTTAGCTTCATCAGGTTCCTCCTAACTTACCCCAAATCAAAATCTTCAATTGTCCTACGAGACTCTTCACACCAAAACTTTGGCTTTATACGAATACATTATTTTCAGATATATATATATACATGCGCTATCTACTGTTTTCTGCAGACCCTCTTTGCTAACGGTTACTGACCGAACCATTGCCCAATACCAATTTCCTCTACAGCTAACTTGCTTAGACTCCTGACACTGACCAAGGCTACACCGTGAGAAATTCACTCCCACAAAACCAACAGATCCCATATCGTGTCCACTATCCCACCACGTTCCCGTGCTGCACCAAGCGATGTTCCACATCTACTTCTCCCATTGGCGTTACTACGAATTGAAAACGTGTAGTTGTACAACATTCCACAATATGCAGTTGAGTAGTGCACAAATGCTCAGTCGCTGCTGTTTTGCAATGCTAGGCCAAGATAAGTATAATGTTAAGGCTAAATGATAGATAACATAGTGCTTTAGAGAAGTCATTGTCCATATTAAGTGCATGATAAATACACTATATACTTGTTTCAAATAAAAGCGGTCATATGCTCCTCTGAGTTGAATCTACGCAAGATCCTCGCATACGCTCGTATATTACTACGCGGCAGCTCACCGGAGTATGCGGCCCCTCGTATCTGAAACCAATCAATATATTATAGTATAGGTATTCTATGCTGGGTATTGGGAAGGGTGGAACAACTGTGTGAACCGGACCACCATCTATGGTCTGGTGGGTGTTCCAGGCTTGCTACAGTGATGGATCTACCCCCGCTCCCCCCTCTTCTGCCTCGCCGCCCCCCGTGCCCGTATCCATCTCCGGGCAACCCTGTAGGCGTCACATATAAATAGGGTTTCCTCCAGCTCCTGCAGAGTGTCTCCCCACTCTCCCTCGCTCCTATAATGCGCAATATGGCTAACACCCGTACCATTCAGAGGCCAATGTTGACATATACACAGGGTACCATCCAGGTTTATAAGACCTTTTCTTTTTATTCGAGGACCATCATGGTTTTATACTTCTCGGAACTTCTGGCATAACATTAGCCTATCCGCAATAGAGAGCTGCCAATACAGACAAAAAACATTTTCCACCGGTCAACTATTCGCCACAGATCTGCAGTCGGAAACCACCAAATGATTCTTAGGTCATACAGACGCCGATTGACTGTGCATGGATTATGTAATGAGGCCACCACTGTCCAACTTCCTCACCTTTTGACAGAATCAAAGGGGATTGGTATGGACTTGTCAAATGTAGCAAAAAGAAGGCATACACAGCTCACCCTCACTGACTTTTAGACACCGATGTGCAGTCACTGGCCACCACAGACCGAGTTTTAGGAGAACTCAACAAATCGGTGCCGTTTTTGTCGGCCAAAGGAAAACGGCTTTTACTTGACTACGTGGATCTAGGCTGCATAATATAAAAGAAACGATTTGTAGTATACAGTGTGAAAACGTCTATTAAAATGGGAAGCAACATTAAAAGTGCATGAAAATGAGAAGTGGCGTGCTGTTGTGCTCATAGATGAGGGAAAGATAGAACAAACATAAAAGAGGAGGGGTTAGTAAAGAGGAAGTGAGATGATTACATTGTACATGTGATATTTATCAAATGGTAATATGTATGTGCATCAAGTTGCAAAGATATGACTTTGGAACATTCATACAATAGTTTCAGTTGTGGCGAAGTAAGTATACCATCAAGGGAATACATCAGGGGCGCGATGTTATATAGTCTTAAAACAGGGCTACGGAGCTATGAGATGAAAAAGAAAGAGATGTCATCGCTCACACATACAAATGAAGATAATCTTAATGTGTTGATGCAAAATCTTTTATGTGGCGGTTGACGAACAGTTCAATTGTTATGTTGTTCATAAAGCTATATCATTTACAGGGACTTTTTAGGTGCTATCAGGGAAACCATTGAAGAAGATTTCATTTGATATTTTGTCTCTCTTATTTTTCTTTCTATCTGTCCTGATGACCACTATCTTTGACCCAGATTACTACAGGAAGCTTCTGCAGTCCTCCATATACAGGAAGCGTGCCTCACGCACGTGCCTCACGCACGTGAATCGTCAGCACGTGTCTTCAGCATCTTCCTACAGTGAAGACCTCGCATGCCAGGTTAACCCCTATAGTGTTTTATGTCCATCCCGAAGGCACAAATCAACTGTTCTCGCATGGGAACCAGAACCAGGACATGACAAAACTATCACGGATATGAAGAAGCTATCATCACTCCCGACTCCTGTTTCCTCTCCCGTCCCCCTACCCCTTAATATTCCCTAGCCTCCTTTGTCCAGTATTCAGCTGATGAAATGTTTGTATTTGTCATACAAAGTGTTTTGCCTTTAAGTCTAGAGCCGCAATGGCTTTTGTTTCAGAAGACAGTATTTTCCTCTTATCTCACTCTCAGGATTCTGCATATTTCTTCGCCGTTCACTTATTTGCTCCTGTTTGATTTTTATGTCTATATATCATCCGTGTCTCCCCGACTCGCATCTTCTCGTTGAATGTTTTATGCTTTACTTCCCTTTATTTCTCCTTATTGCTGTCGGTTCTGTTGTGATGCCCTGACAGTCCCGGCATTAAAGACGAATCAATTCCACTCTTAATATTGTTTCATATTCCTCTTGTAATTCATTTCCGATGGTTCTAATTTGTCTATTCGTGATATGTCATTGATTCATCATTACTTGTATCTCTCCTTAGTGTTTACCTCACATACACGTGTACACTCTCCTGTCAAAGCAACTCTCGTTTTTTTCCATTGGCTCGGGTCAGAGAAGGTCTGATGATGCTGATTTTCATGCTCGAAACCTTTCATTCCGGTGTGTCGTTCCCGAAAAGGCCAACGCTCACCAAAGACGGTTATAGGCGACGATTCTTGAATTCAGGGCCCTGTTTTTCAGTCACGACATAATCGGCCAACGATTCCTTAAGACATCTCTGCGATTGGAAGACTGTTTGAAAATGGCGGCTGTGCTATAGACACGGTCTCAGTGCGGCGCGCTCGATCGCCGCTAAAAGTGTCTCAAGTATAGAACTGTCTCAGGCTCTATCAAAGCTCACTGTGTGTATAGAGAGGATTTCCTGTGCTTCCCATAGGAATTTAAGAATGAAATTTTAACAAGAGTAAGGGGGACATATAACCTATAACCGTGCCAAATATGAAGAAGATTGGCCTTACGGTCCCGAAGATATCGGCGTTTGAATTTGAAACATCGGGCTATCGATCGGATATCGCACAAGCATTCTCCTAGCAGATCTTTCGTGGTACAGAGCGCGGAATCTCTGCTGGGAGAGTGAAGTAAGCGCAGTCGATGTCAAGGTCTACACTGGCCACCAGAGCAGTATATGCTATGACAAAATTCAAACGCCGATATCTTCGGGACAGAGCATCCGATCTTTTTTATATTTGGTACGATTAAAGGTTATATGTATACCTTACACGTGTTAAAATTTCATTGCTTAATTCCAATGGAAAGTGAAGTTGCGCATTCTGTACGACATGTCCATAGATGTCTTAGGTCTAAGACACTTTGGAAGACATTTGGAACCACGTGACCCTTATCTATAGTACACCTAGCTGCAGCCTAAGTGCTCTTAACGAACAATCGTTGGCCGGTCCCCAAAGATGTCTTATCTATAGTACACTGACAGCTGTAAGATATCTTACAAAGAGGATATCGTGACTGAAAAACAGGGCCCAGGACTACCTGGCGAATCCAAGCCGTCAATAGCTAGAGCTCAACTAGTATAAACACAATGAGTGATGACCACAAATCATCTGATAATGTCAGATTACGCAATATGGCATCACCGAGGGTTGGGTTTAATAACTATTTCCTCATGAACAGTGGCTTTGAGGTCGTATACATTGTATCTAAACCCGTATACAATGGATATAGCTGACAAAGAGGAGTTATTTACCCCATACATTTTCAATGGGGATTTTGTATACGATAGAAAATGATAAAGATCAACGGACACACACTATACACACATTCCTTACACATACGCTCCCTCACACACATTCCCCCTTTTACGTCATCAGTCACTATTCACCGAGCGCTGCGGAAGTGTTTTACCACTCCTTCTCCTCCACTTGGTCGCCCCTTTGTTTCGGCCAACTTATGGCTTTGACAGAGGCTAATTGATGACAATGACAAACAATATTTGCTGCTGCAAACGACTGTATTTGCTCCGGCGATGGGCACAAGGCGTCTTGAGTTTCGATTTCAAATCTTCTCGACAAATCAAAAGGCTCCTTAGATCGGCCGTTGGAGCGTCCTATGCCACAATTAGACGATGGATCCGATTTGTCCGTTGGCAAATGATCCATTCCTGATGAGTGGGAGAGGACGCGTATTTTGTGCCGGACTATTTAACGTAACTATGGCAACCGATTGAAATCCGCCGATGCCTTTCAATGTCATCTGCATTTCATCATCTTAAAACGCAATGAATTGATCGAAACAACTATCTCAAATCGTGAGGGACCTGACAATTTCATGCTTTTCTCCCACGTGATTGGGTTTGGAAATGACTCAGTACGGTGGTATTAGAAAAAGAAACCACTGCCCACCGTAATGAACTGTTAACAATGAATCCGTCAGTTTGGAAAAAGCCCGCCTTTAAGACTTTTATGTCAGGAAAACGAAGTTGAGCACTAAATAGTTAATCTGTTTAGTACAGCTTTGTTCGTTTCTCTGACGCCATCTGAAAGAAACCATGGTGATTTTTGATAAAAGTCGAATCAATTTAAGATTTCATGAAGAGGTACTTGCTGCTTTGCATTTGTTTTAGTATCTTGATTGGCTAGATTTATAAATGATAAGGGGGTAATCTGGTCAGACCAGAATTCCTGAGGCAAAAATCAACGTTTATCTACTGTTATCTACGTTTAATCATTTTGAGTGGGATTTTGGAGATAACAGCGAGGGTAGCGACGAGTCTATAACTTTATTTTGGACACTTTCTGTTGTCATTCAGTAGCACTATGGAATTCGAACCTATATTTGTGACTAATTGCAAAGCATGGGAAATAGGTTCCAGACCATCACGTTTCAATTTAATTCTTATTCACGAACCCAATGAATGGCACCATGCTCTTTATATTTTAGTGTGATTTAGTGTAAGAGGATAGGATATAATTTCAATAAAGGTTATATTTACGTCTGAATATTTTTATTATACTGGGAATGAAATGGAGAGTATGTGTATGATGTGGTGTAAAATTCAAGAATCGCCGTCTATAATCGCCGGGTAATTTTCTAATGGAAAAGAATACATTCACATAGTTTAGGCAGGGTTAACCTTTAAGGATTGTTGGCCACAGTAATCTTGTGTAAATGCCAGCTGAGGTAAACAGTAGGAAGTACTACATGCCTCATTTCAAACGAGGATAAGTCATTTTGTTATGTGTTTCATTAGCTTCTTGGGTTGACAATCCTTGATGATGACTTTTTCCTACAAGGCACATCTGACGCCTCTGTCATATATATGATCTACAGTCGTCACGTTTTCAGTCGTCTAATGTAAACGCCGGTTAAGACTATGAATGTGTATATTTACAGATATCTAGAAATATAAATAGAATGGTGAGTAAATGGATCTGCTGACTTTAACCCTTTATTTGCCTTGCCCATATACCGTGCAATCTCCATTCCGGTGAAATGAAATCCTTCCCATCCCCGGCTATTTACCAGTGCACAATAACAAACCGTCGGGAAGTAGACAAATGTCCCGTTAAGAAACCCCTTAACCCCATTGACTAATATTCTCCACTTGGTAGGGCACCGAATGAGCAGTGCTTTAGTTATGACGTAACGATGGCTCCCGCGGGAGATTGCAGTGGAAGCGGCTCTGAGCCGCTCTGATCTGTTCCTCCCGGTACGGATTGCAGAAATCCCGGTCCCTCCTGCCCGCCCTTGGTGCTGGGTGAATGGTCGGTGGGTCTACTACTCGCAGATTCACTACCCTAGCAATGCGCTCCAATGGCTCGCCGCCTGGCACCAACGCGGTCATTCCATTATCCTGTCGCACCTTGCAAACAGGGATCAGATGTCGCACCGCGTCGCCCCACGTCGCCTAGTGTCGCACACCCGGAGAATAGAATTACAGCTTCCTCATTTTACGGGCCGACATCTGACCATGCCGACGCATTTTATGTCTCGGCTGCCTTGATTGGATGTTGCCGCTATGGCCCCATAGTGACGTCCTTAGACGGCCGTTCTGACGTCACCGGGGCGTCATTCGCTCGGGGAAGGGGGAGAGGATGTAGGGTGGTTAGTGACGTTTCGTCACAGTGCTCGCCATTCTCCACGACGTTGCCCGGAGAGGGACGCCGGTAGGGGGAGTCCTTTCACTCCTTGATTCAATTAGATCCTGTCTGGAGGCGTCCGCAGTGTCGGTTACCATGGAAACCCACCAGAGACGCTGTTCAGGGCGGCGTCCGAGATGGGCGCCATCTTGAATTCCATGGCAACGGCTTCAGTGTGTTTTTTCTCCGGGCGTGCCCATCACGGCTGCTGACTTTTATCGCCACGAGGGGAACCGGTTGGGAGTCGCTGCGCATCACTTCGTATCGCATCTTGTCACACCTGGCTGAGTTCTGATGGCAGGTTTGAGTAAACCCAATACCTCCCGACGTTTCTTCACCAAGCACAGCCTTCGGCCTTCTTTTTACCCTTACCTTGCCCCTTCAGAGCGGAGGATGTGCGAAAAAAGTGGAAAATAGAGACGCCGGAAATTGAAGTTTTGCGAAAATCGGACCGGCGCAAAAGCGGAAGTGTCTTCCCGATGAACGAGGCTCGCGCGTGATCTCTGGTTCTATCGCGAGATCTCGGGGAAGCAGACGTTTCCTGTTCCGGAGCGGAGGTGGCCGGGTCGTGGTGGTGGTGGCCCGGGAGCCTGGTGGGTGGGTGCTCTCGGTAGGAGGAGAGATCCCAGCTCGGATAAAGCGATAGGGATTCGGAAGGGCTGCCCTTAGGGGCTGCTGTGGTGGTCTTAAGGGACGGTTGGGAGTGTGCAGAAGGATGCTTGCTGAGTTAACAAAAAAAGAGAGAAACTTTTTAAGTTTCATTACTGAGATGAAATGAAAATGGTTCCAATAAGCCCTAGCATTGTATAGTCTCAAATTGATGTCATATAACATATGAATAGTAAGGGAAATTGAATATACACCATATAAGACCCGCTGGAATCAGTGGAATGGAATCCGGAGTGAAAAAAAGATTCCGGAGATAAGGAATAAGCAATAATGCTGAAAAAGTTTCTTTGAATGGTTTCAGATATAGGCTGCAGTAGGCGGGATAATCAGGTTATGTGCGAAAGAAGGCACATCTCCTGATATCTTCGGCCATCCCCCTTCCCTTATATCACTCCCCCATCACCTTTCCCCCATCCCTATCAATCATTATGCTCATCCATGAAGCCATCAATCATTCAATCCCTGACGTATTTTTCTACAAGTCTCTATAAAAATGTCCGGAACTGACCATAAGAAGGAGATCAAGGAGGGATTCCCATATGGAGAGATGATTTGTACGTGGGTCAGGAGGTTGAAAGTGATGTCTTGTGGCAATATAAAAACTTGAGATTCCCTATACATAAAGACAAGTTGGGGTTCACAGAGTGTACGCATAGTGATATAAGGAAAGTTTAGTTGATCAGTACAATGCAATAGAACGCTCAAGATAGTATCGATTAGATACATTGCATCAGAAGAGTCACATTCTTCGTTAAAAAAATCTGATTTGTGAATTCGAATTACTATAGCATGATCCTTCATTGTCAGGCAGAACTGTATGATGAAGTGAATGGAGATTTAAACAGATATCAGGTGCTGGCTGTTGGTATAGTGAATGAAAATCGCGTCCACTGAGCTGCAAATCTTCTACGATATGCCTTAAGATGTACCTAAAACCGATTACGATGCGTGCCAATGTCCCTAGTCTAGACGTTTATGAAAGATAAAGAGGTTCCCGATTTTTGACATCATGCATCAGTAGTGCCTCAGGAGGTCTTGAATTCCTGTCGGTGTAGGTGGATGTCGGGCCTTAAGGGGTACCACCTATCAGCTGACGCTGAGAACATGCCGCGAGGTGCGCTGCACGAGACCGTGGGGCGAGAGAACGTTCATGGGAGTGCGACTGCATGTGAGCACGGCAGAAAACCACGCTTTGTTGGCCTCACATTTCTTGTCCTGCTCCTATCTGATTTTCGTCACTTTTTCTTTTCTTTTTATCAGGCACTGCCATGAGTAGTGGCGGAGTGCGGGGCATGCCCGAGCTGACCACCACCTTAACCCCGGGTGAGCAATGGCAAACAGACAGTAGCGTCAGATAAGGGGTTCAGGGGTAAGAAAAGAAGGTGGACATGGAAGGGAAAAGGAAAAGCCCAGGGTGTTCTGCAGACAGTGGACTTGAAAGTAGAGAAAAGATGGGCGAAGAGATAAATGTGAATATTATTTAGAAGGGCAAATTATATGTTATGCATAGCAGTTAAACTAGACTGCACAGCAATGTTATGAATAGAACCCTCCCACCTCCCTCCTTTACTATGAAAGGTTTCCCTTTTATTTAAATCAAATACTTTTCTGGACAATTCTAACCCGGATACATCCGACTCATCGACTAACACTTCACCAGAAAATCAACGAGAGAAATACATGCGGTGCATTTCCAACTCCTTCCTCCTGCAACATTAACAAGAGTTTTTTTGGTTTTTTTTTCTTAGGTTCTCGTTCCTAGAAGATATTTTTCTAGGAACCCGGTGCAATGACCAATGTGCCTTACTATCAATTGCTAAGCTGGGAACCTGAAGCAACAGCCTTCCCAGGGTTGAGGTAAATCGTGGAACACGCTCTATATGAATCGTGGCTACTTCTAATACCTTTCCTGCTCTTGGTAAAGTAATGGAAACTAAAAACATATTGACTCTCGTGTAGTTGTGGCTACAAAAGGGAAGGCGTTGACCGCTGCATTCTCCGCCTGTGACCCTCACTCATCTCACTGTACTGCTCTGTGCGTTTGTTGGTAGGATTATCCGCGGCCATCCTAATTACCCAGCAGTATTTTCCCACTGTTTCACCAGGGTCAGTAATAGGGTTAGTAACCACCCCAATGGCCTTCCGCCAACCCGATGGTCCAGTGTGCTTCCTCGCCTGACACCCCAGATATTTACACCCCAATTTATTTTCATTGAACCAGAGGAGTTTCTATTTGAAGATGAATGATTCCTAATACAGGGAAGGACTTCACTTAATAAGAGTGGACATTCCTGGTAAATCAGATGGCATTTGATATTCCCTTGAGCAAGGGCATTTCTTAATGAATGGAGGTTAGAATGACATGGAAATAGTAAATATCAAGGTAGCATATCAGAAGCTATTCTTGTTTTGAACCATGATTTATTTGCCATCCTCCCTTGATGTACCTATCCTAGATCAAAGGAGATTTGTAATATCAGACTCAGCAAATATGGACACATAAAACACAAGGCGTCATGACACCGTGATGATAATCTGACCTTTCAAGTATTGGCCTTAGCAACTGAGATCGATGGGGGACTTTGTTTTGAAGCGATGGGAAAAGCGCGGGTCTTTATAGGGGGGGGGGGGTTTGATCAGCTTAATTGGTGGGATCTAAGAGGATCCAACCTCAGTCTGGTGCGGATCTATACCCTCGATGAGGCCCCCGGAGCCAGGTTGCTCTTGACACTTCAAAAGCCTGGCAAGTGTTTGCCGCCAGCTTTGAGTTGACAGCTGGTGTACGAGTCAAGTCCCAGGTCACCCAATCAAGGGCGTTGCCATTGGTAACAGTTCTTCATGAGTCCGGGTTCATTAAAAGGGTTGTTGATGAGAGGATGGTGGAAAGTAAATCAGCAATTGAGTTAGGGACAGGAAATGTACGTCGCCTTTCTGGCGTTCAATGGATATGATACATGCTGGCAATTGCATATAGTGTTTCTACCTAAGAACTATGCCCAAATGATTCATGTTAATTATGCAAGTATGCTATTTACTTACCTTACCTTTGTTTTGTATCATTTATATTCCTATTTTGGAAATGACCTCAGGAACATAGTCATCATGCTCATCCTATGTTTCTAATACGATGAAATCACAAGAATAGTTACATAGCCGCCGCCGTAGGTGAAGGTCTAACTGCGCTGTAAAGAATTACTAATGCAGGTTTGTTAAGTTTATATGCAATGCACATATGGTACATCCATGTACGGCACGATCTGTTATGTGAAACAATGTCCTCCTCTAAATTCATCCAGATATCGGTTAGTCGGATTATTAACTTTAGTTGGAAGTATCATATGCGAGCGGGTTGTGGTATACCACAGCGTGCTCAACCAGGACACATGATCCCCGTTTACACATATTAGTAACGACATATCGGTACAACTTTATAAGACTTCGTATTATATAACGGTACTGTGATAAAGACAGGGATTGCGGCGATCTCAGGCAGTGTCCTCATCAGGCAGGGACATACTTGGAAAGGGCAATCGGGGCATTGTTTTCCCCAGAGCCCCAGCCAGATGGGGTCAAACTCTCAAATCAACTAGCAAGGGCCTGAATGAACCCTTAATGTGATTAACGTCATCCCGATGAGCGTTAAGGGCGTGGTCAAGCATGCAAATGAGCACCAGCTGTCAGGGCGATCACGTGATCAGGCCCATGAGACAGATGACCTTCGCCCAGCAGGGAATGACCTTAGAAGTGGACGAAAAGTGAGTTGTGGTTTACTTTCCCTTTCAGCCAGAGTCACGGAAATAATTGGTATCATGTTATAAAGGAAAGTGTTGTTTTTAAGTTTTAGTGTCTACAAAATTTTATAATTGTCAAATCTCCGGGGCGTGTTTCTGCTTAACGTATATTCAACTATGGCAAGCGTGGTGTCTTTTACATAGACCACACTTTTAAATGGACCAGGAATTAACTTCCTTTGAGATTCATCTATCGTCTTTTTCTGCAAATAACAACGATTAAATACCTAGTCTCTTTATCTAAACGCAAGGACGTGACAACTTCCCAAGAAGAATGCAACATTTGTGTATATTGAAAAGGCCTTTGTTTTAAGAGGCAATTCATTGATTCCATCTTGCCTCGTCCCATATGTCTGTCCTCTACCGAACATAGCATTCTATTCAATGCACCCTAGTTTCAGTTGTTCGCGAAGAAAAGCGACGGATGACAGCTCTAAGTCGTTATTGATTCAACTGACAAAGTCGGCCTCTTCCATTGGCACAACTGTATGAGAATATTTGATTACAGTTAATTGTACACCAGATGGCCAGACAGAAGTGTATATGCTCTTCCTATGTTGCCTAAGGGAGTGGGTTTTGAGTGGACTCCCAGAGGCACTTCCGGATATTGGATATCCGTTTTGTCTGTCGACAGTTCCCTGAAAAGGCTCGATATTGAAGACATGCCACAGTGGATTCAATGGTCGGGTGTGAGACACGGTCACTGTTCTGAAGTATCTTCAGAGATCCTAAAATGTATTCAGTTCAAAGATTGAAATAATCATCTTCTTAAATGGTATTAAATAATCGCATTTACATTGATATATAACTCCTGATAGAGACATTCTTGCTAGTTCCGTATTTCATTGATTTGTTGCATATCTTCAGATCAAACTGTCATGGCCTTTACCAACGGGACCTTATACAGACATCTCACCCCTTCTTGTGTGTTAAAAGCACACCCCTTTTTAGATTGTATTTATTCTACTTTTTCCTTATTTGCTCTTTTTTTTATTAAAGTCACTGGAAAGTGTAATCTGACAGCTGAACCGAGCCAAGCTCAGTGTGAATTTGCCATTTCGCCTATGAGTTGTGTGATCAAATTACTTTGTTCAATACTTATTTAATATTTAACGGGGCCAATGTTTATCTGAATGGAATGCCTCGTGTTATCGCATTAGATCTCACTTTGTCTATCTATCATTGTAAAATTCCTCAATATTTTATCAACAGTCTTCACACGCCTCCTACAATTTAATTCCAGTGGGTAGTGGAGGTAGGGTGATTTTGTTAAAATGCAAATATATACCCTCCTCGAAACCAGATGCTAAGCTATTTCCCTCACATTGTCAACAAAAATATACCATATCCATTGATTCTGGTCGTTACCGTTCGCTTTAGGATGATGTATAGTTGCAACAGTAGTCATACAAGCAAAAAATACGCGCAGCTGCAAATATGTCTTTATGTTCATTGCACATTTCCCTTAATATCGCCCAGCCAGCGCCGCTCGCATTCCGCCATCTTGTCGCTCCATGCAGTGACTGATGGGATTGCTGTCATGGGCACAAGAACACCGTGACGTCACAGGTTCCCCGACCGATACCTCACCAGCAAATGGAATGATATAATTCCCCTCTCTCTTTTTTATCCCTTGGTATTTCCTTTAACTCCGGTTCTTGATTGTTACAGTTAAGAGCACCCGAGGCCATGAATAAAATGGCGGGGTGAGCCTTGCAGTCCTAGAAGGGATCCCCATGCTTTATATTTTCCGCTGGAGGGGGATAAACAGACGCGGCACGCTTTTGCTATGGGTCGGAGTAAATTGTTGGGCCAGCCAGACACGATGGGGGCAATAGAGTGGCAGGATCGAGTCGACCGGGTGTGAAAACCCCGGGATTTATTGTGGACCAACCTTCGCCGAATGTCATCAATAGGTGCTGCCCCCTCACGGGCCCTGTGTAACCAGATCACTGCTGCAACGCTGACTGTTTTGTCCATAGCGTATTGCCTGCGACCTCTGTTGGATGAACATTATCAGTCCCACCCCTGTAAGAAGTGATTACTGTAGGGTACATTACAATAAACAGTGTACACACATCCCATATTGTCATAGCTATTCATTGCAGTTCGTTCATCGTGCAGTTCATTGCAGAACATGGCTGTGGTTTTATTTCTTCTTTAAAAGTATCCAACCAGATCCGATCAATCCTACCTGAAAGCTAATCCCAGTATAGGAAGATAATCTGTTACCGATTAGGTTCATTTTCATAATCGTTCCTGTGTCAGATCCCATCGTTGTTCGGACGATGCCTTGCCGGTGAACATCAGTTGCATCTGAGCGGTGGAAGTATGCAGTCATGTCCAAACGAGGCTGGCGAGCCGGCCGTCAGAGCTGATCTATTGAGCAGGGTCACGAACACAGGAAGGTACCTGCCGCTAGGGGGCTGCCGGTGGAGACAAATATCACCAGACAGGCGATACCCTAGCGGCGGGATAGCATCTCGTGGTGATGTATCAGAAACCAAGAGCTCAGCGGGGGCATAGAAATGTGTATACATGTTGTCTCTGTGTGTATGAATGTGTGTGTGTGTGTGTGTGCGTGCGTGTGTAGGTGTCTGGGTGTGCGCGTGTAGGTGTTGGTGCGCGCCTGTGTGTATATCATATGAATACTATCGTAAAACTGGATGAGTTTTAAACTTGGCCACCGTATGCCACGAATGGAGTTTGGCCAAGTGATTCCGGAGCCAAAACTCCAGGAGTGGATTGCGGTTGCCAAGATTAAAACGAATCAGGTTTTGATTTTATCCTACCCCGTCTCCTCGATTTTGGAATATTCTGTATGCCACTAGTGGCATGTAAAACTCCGTATGCAGCGTGGCATACGAAAACTCGATGTTAAGCCTATGGGATTTTATATTAGGGGTAGGATAAATGTATACATTAAGAAGAAACTGCATCGAGATCCGTAACTACCGAAAATATGCTGTGGGTTTTGGTTGTGGAGTGGTCTCATGAGCAAAGCCGAGTCAGATTAGGTTGCATACCATGAATTGCATATTATCAATAGCAATGGATCGAGTGTAGTTCAGATTTGATCTCGCCCCTATCACTAACTAATTGGCTAACATTTGTGACATCATGTCCAATTGAGTTGTGTTTTAAAGACTCCATGGGCATTCAGTACTAGTTCACAATGTTAAGTCTGTGGGGAAAATTATCAGGGGTGAGATAAATACAATGATGAAACCTGTCAGGTTATCCAATCTGGTGTCTGGTGCTTCCTCTGTGCAAAATAAATTCAGTGTATACTTTCCGGTATGAAAGCATGGGATGGTTCCCCGCTGAGACTAGTTGTTTATAACCAAAGCTGTGTGAGACAGATTTAGCGGCGCAATGGTTATTTTCATAGACGGAACTGCTCTTTTTCAACAGTGCCCCTGATGTAAGTCGAAGGGATTACTGTATGGCCGTACCATCGTCTCGTGTTGCATTGTTATGGCCAATGAATGGTACAAAGACCTCCTTGATTAATAGTTTGAAACTTAAGAGAACGCAGAAGACGTTAGTGTTAGCTGATAAAAGCCTCCGTTATATATCAAATGTCAGAGCGCAGAATAGATTAAGTTAAGGTGTGTTATCAACTTGCAAATGTGTTGCAATCTAATAGCGATATTCTGTGTAACCAGTGCAAAATTTAAATTTCTATCTCTTCGCTTTGTCGTGGAAAACAATCATAAATAGTTGATGAATATCCTTTGAAAATGATACGATCGGAGGTAATGACAATGTTATATGAGTGATTACTGTTTGTGTGGTTGATTACCTGTTGAAGCCAGTAGCTACATCCTTTGTTTTAATACATCAGAGATTTCTAGCTTCCTAACATAGGTAGGTGGATGTTAAGTAGAAGTTACTACAGATTAAGTCAATCTCAGTAGAATCAAATATATGAAGAAGCTAAACCTAGACCTAGACTGACATCAACTATCCATTTAAACTCGGAAAAATCTCCCAAATAAACTGACGTTTGGTCAGGTATATTAAGCAACTACAGCATTATCAAATACGTTTCTTTATTAAGTATCATTGGGTCTATTTAATGTCATAGCCTTACTCTGCCTTACTCTGGAATACATATGATACCCATTTAAAGAACATTACAGACTATAACACATTTAAAAAAACTCTAAAACGTAAGATTTTAGCCAAGCTGTGGTCCTGATTTTTTTAGGTTTTTCTCTTTTTTTGTTGTTTTCTTATACGTTGTATTTTAAAGGTATACGGGGTGACCTTGTCGATATATCCTCCCCGCTGGGCCTCTCCCTATTCAGTGTTGACATGCAACCAAACTTATGAAAGTGTGATGATTTATTCTCTTGTATTCTACCTGGATGTTTGAAGAACAATCTGTTGAATGATCAAATGATCCTGGAATGTTTATGCTAGCTTAATATTTTATATATGTCTAAATGGGATTTCTCCCCGAAAGAATACCTATGTATGTTTACCATAATTGGTGTTATCTTCAGAAATTATGTAATATGATTTTGTGTAAGTGTTTTTGGTCTTGATGAAGCAAACCAAGACTCTTACATCGTTTTGGATTGCCCTTTGGGGTAATGGTTATAGTCTGGCTAAAATCCAAGCTAGATATTGGTTATAACCCTGTGACTGCCTCCGCGATCAACCCAGCTATGTATAGTTGTGCGGGACGGCAGTGTAAAAATCGAAAATAAAAAAAATAAAAAAAAAGACCCCACAGTATCTTCTCAAGGTTAAATATCACTAGCCGTTTGCTATATGATTATATTACCATGTATGAAGGATGTTGCCAGGCAAAGCTGAAACACATATGATCATATGCTGATTCATTTCTTTATGAATAGAATAAACAAGGTATTATTGTAGGTAAACACCAGGTATAATCGAGTCTCCTACGAAAACAAAATCAAGCCGAGGCAGTCATTTACATTTATCTTTAATCAGGTATTTATGGTTTTATGATCATTGGTGATGCTATCTGACATTTTTCAGTGCTTCTAATATGAAACTGCAAGGAAATATTGCAATATAATTACATTCTACACAGTGGTCTGAGATTGGAAGCCCTTATCGCTTATTCTCCTCAAGTTTATCCTCCTAACAAGTCGTCCGTTACTTTACCGCAGTTCCGATTATAATCAAAAGATTTAATCGATGTAGATGGTCCGTCTTAATTCCGATTTGAGTTAGGAAATAGTGACTTGCTGATACGAATCCAACTAATCTGGCGAACATAATCTCAAAGGACTAATACTGAAATGACACTGTCTGATTACCTCTCCATGAATCTGTCTGAAATGTTAGAAAGAATCTAAAGAAATTCTGATCTCTGAATATCCTGTAAATCTCAGTTTAGATACCACTAGTACTAATAGTAAGTTTTCCACGATACAGTAGAAATCGTACTTCCAGTATTGTGCATATTTGATTCATATCAACATAATGTATGTACATGCATTTAGTATCTAGATTGAGTATCAAGTCGACCTGCTATCGTGTTCTTATGCGTATAGTTCGCTGATAACTCTGTAATCTTTGCATATAAGTTCAATCGCATCAGGTAGTCTTCCGATAAAATTTCTTCACTTATTGCTTATTGAATCAAATAACCAGAAAGATGTTATGCTTGTATACCTTCATATTGCTTGTAAACGCATATAAAATGGGTGCAGATCTTGATTTGTTGATTAACCAACTATTTCGCCAAATTAATTTCTGACAAGGAAAAACTGGATAGTAAGGCAAAGCTTCCATTGTGGAATGTCCCTCATGCGTCCTATCTTGATAATATGTCCGGCATAAGTACTGATGTTTATCACGTCTGTGTAAATGATGGGTATTCCTGGTAAATTCCAGCCCTGCCTGTATATCCATCCTCTACATTGCCTTTACCCAATGTGTCTTGTAACAATAGTAAAGTCCGCCACAACGACTGTTTTCAGGGGCCATTAACTTAATGAGCTTTCTGTCTTCGAGAATCCCTTTTTAATCTTTTCCTTTCATCCCTAATTGTATTAATTGGGCACATAAGATCAAAAAAACTCAAACGATCCAATAATCGTCCGCCATTCTCCAGATAAACACAGTCTGGCACTACCGAGCATATTGTGTCTATCCAGGGTGTTTTTATATTGAAATTCCTCGGACTCCTACTCAACGTTTCTTTATATGTCTGCCCATACTGGCTTCCCTTTCTCGTACTACTCTCATAGATCTTCTGTCTCTCCTGGTTTGTCTCCATCTTCTCTCCTTTATTTTTATAATTGTATTCACACCTCTGTATTGTATTACTTTCGTATACTTCATTTCCTATTTTATTTTCTCATCTCGATTTCCCTCTCCATGTGTCTACCCTTTTGTCTGTCATTCCCTCTATGCCTTGTGTTTCTCCATCCGTCTCTGATTTGCCGGTTTTCATCATATTCCAGACATTCATCTTACACAAATTCAGTTGAGAATTGATATACATGCATTTTGGAGCCCCTGATGCGGCTATACGACCGGAGCACTGCGTTTTATGACGGCGCCAGTGTAGGGTGAACTTACTTAGAGTGATTAGCAAAGGGATGAGCAGATAGCATGTTTGTTGTTCGTGTTCAGAACAGGCTAGTCTAAAACGTCAGGCAGTGAATCACAGCATGCATCAGAGTAATATCTGTCGGGGTAAGGCCAGTGATCAGTCACGGGAAAAATACAGAACCCAGGCTTACATTCAGGGTCCTTCCTGCTAACACAGCAATGCACACCGTAACATTGGTGTCCTTGGTCTCACTAAACACTAGACCTCTTGCGATTTCTGTAAGCAATTTTCCCCCGTCTGTATCGACCAGAGGTATACCAGAAGTATAGGGAACAGAGTGATTGCTAGTTGCGTCATCGTCCGCCAGGAGATTGTAAGATAGCGCCACTGTAGTCGGCCCCTACCCCCAGCCCCATTCTGCACGTACCACACCTTCATGTCTTCTTATTCTTAAACCATCCTACTTCTTGCACAAACTCAATTATGAAACATGCAACGAGGCGTAGTCAATTTGTCTGCATTAGCGCTGCCATTAAATGCTAGTACAATAATACCAGGTATGCTAGAGCATCCTGGTGGACTAGCATGCTTTGCTCTCATCATTCATACAACATTTTCATAGAGAATGGTACACTAAAGACGTTGTTAAGTGGTTACTGATCCGCTACTATTTTGCAGTAGCATCAAGGCGTTTAGGATACAGTGGACTGGATTTAAAATATACAAGTAGTCTCCGGTAAATATTTCTCTATTCCTCACTCTAAACACATCATACAAACAGGAAATGCATTAGTTCTAGTCTTGCATTAGCTCTAGTATTCGTCTGCAGTTATCTAGTCACGACTACTCTATGTACCTCCTCGACAGTTGCATAATGCGGTCCAGATAATATTCATAGATAAAAAGCCGACCTAGCTACAACATGAGAGTGTTTCCAGTACACGTATTCTGACCTGTACTGAAAAGCATAAGTAGGTACCGAGAAAAGCACCATGATAAGCCTAATAGACCCGATGTGATTACTATGCCCCATATCACCGTAAAATTAATCCGAGATTTAAGCTCAGGTATTGCAGTAATTTCCTGTATGCGATTCCTGGGAAACACAAGTTATACTAATATGTGGATAGGGCAGACATTGCCGAACCCAAGCCCAGCACCATTAGCGTTTCGTCTTAAATCCAGTTGAATGACGGAGGATGCGTTCGATACAATAGAATTCCTCAATCAGACTAAGGCCTGGCGTCCACCTACTACGATAGAAATTTAGACCTACCGATATGGCACTGGTACAAAAAGCAAATAGCGGTGACATATCGGGAAGGTGCAAAATCGTAGACATATGTAGACCTAGACATGCCAATTCACCATGCATCGTCAGGGATAGACCCCCATTTTTCATCAGTGCCTAATCGCGGAGATGTGGTCAACTGCCCCAATACTAGGTGACCTTCCGACGCGATTTTGATTTTGCATCGGAAGGTCCATCGTAGACCATATCGAAGCCATATCGTAGTAGGTGGACGCCGGGCTTAACGATATCGTGAGAATGTCAGTAACTGGACTCTTGCAAATAGAATCAATATCCAAGGTTAGTGTGGACGATGTTCCCCCATATTGTAGAGTAACGAAAATCCTTGATAAGCATCATGTCTACACACCTTAACTCTGCACCATTCACTTGAATGTGGTGGTATGGGCCGTGTTCTCCAGCTCTCCTGTCCAGTTCAGTACGTTGAATCCCCCATCGAAAGCGAGACTTGCCATTCAAGTCAACTTAGGTAGAATCCATAAATCCAATATAGCATGCCTAATCATGCCTTAGCCTTAGTATTTACTATATGTTTTATCCCTTTTTGCACCAAACCTATGCTTATTCTAGATCTGTATTGCGATTTATCTTATTCCCTGCTATACCCTATAGTACCGTGCACTATGTCCCACCATTCCTTATGACCTTACAATATCCCATAAGGAACCCTACGTCATACCAGAATTACCCTACTGCCCTCTCCCTCCCCCGATAAAGCAATCAAACATGCCACTCCCTCCTTTACATTCCCTCGTATCCAAGACCCCATTCGATACCCTGGAATATTTTATAACCCTAATCCTCCCCTATCCAGTAAATGCTAACAACCCTCACATCTCCCCTGCCCGTAGTGGGTCTATATACACCGAAGCCCACACTGGCCTTGTCCTGCGCGGAGCGGGTCTAGGCGTTGAGAATGCTTCCATCCATTACAATTACAGTCGGCGCCCGAGCAGGTGGGCAGTTGCCGCGGCCACCATTAGGCCCCAAATTGGTCCGGCCAGCCTCGAGACGGAGCAACTCGCCGGCTGCTGCGATGCTCTGGTAATCTATGTCGAACACGGGGTGGTGGGGGTAGTAGGCAGAGGGTAGTTTGGGGATGGAGGGGGTGTTAGAAATGCCCCAAGTACCGTGCTGACTTACAAGCCTCACCAACTCCCTCTGTTTACACAGGGTGCGGCCCCGCCGGAAGTGTTTCCCGAGGTGAGGTAAAGTTTGAAAGCTGTGTCGCCCGGATGGTATTGAACAGGGCCGTTAGCCGGCGCTCATTCCGTGCTACTGACGTGTTCGCGTGCGGCGGTCAATGGCCACGATGTTTTTTCACGCTTGGCATTGGTTGAAGCTTCCTACCGGATTAATAGTTATGCTAAAATGCATGATAAAATATCTGTGTAAACACGTTCGTAATCCTGCGAAGGTTCTATGAGATGAATTCTCTATATTTACAAACATCCTCTATCAATACACAGGATGCAAATCAGGCATCATTTGATCGCTGTTGGCACCTCCGCCCTTTACCCTAGATCTCTGAGGCAAGCTGACCACTCCCACTCACCATATACGATTATCCATCAATGATAAGGAAGAGAAAACGTGGTTACTGAGTCTGTAGAGAAGTCGTTTGAGGTAGTGGGATGTATTTTATGGGGCAAAAGGCCGAGGATGGCATCCCTACAGTCACTATGTTATATTACCATTACCATTTGTTATCGTTCTGTAAAGAGGAACATAAACTGGCCTCAGTATAGCAGTTATTCTGGCCGAGTCATTCAAGAACTTGATTAATTTCTTTCAGTTGAAAACATGGTTTGTCCTAGCTATATACTTAAATAACACCAAAAAACATCACTCTATATGCCACGAAGTCGTTTACGACAGGCTCATTCAGTTTGTGACAGTGAGCCTGAACATTATTTGTACTGCACCCCTAGCAGCGGGTACTATTTCATAGCTGTTCGGCCATAGGTATATGATACTAGTTAGAGTGAGTCTTCTAAAGTCTATGTAATTTATGTGTGAGATAATGACGTACGGATAACATCACAGTGCTAGGTATGAAAACGCATATATCCCATACGCCTCGACCATGTCCACTGCACGTCCATCATCATCCTTGTTACATAAATCTAGCTGGTAAGATGAAATCAGAACGAGGCGATAAGAACAGCCGAAGAAACGGGCCGCGGCTTGAGATGAACGTTATCTGCTTCCCTATTAGACTTTAATGACAGGCCGAATTGCATCTTGGGCACAGGAACGAGCGCGCCATGTGGCGTCGCACTCAGCCATGTTTTTAATCCGTGGGAAGGCGCCACCCAGCGGCCAGCCGAGACGACGCAGGGCCCAGACGAGAAGGCACGAGACTACGACGAGAACACACGAGATGGGGACGCGGATATGACAACGTTGAATGGATGACTGGGCGAAAACGAGGCAGGGTGTGCTGCACTCTCGCAACTTCGCGCGCCTCACGTGATTTGGACGTGGAAAGCGGTCAGCCCCGCTCAGGCACCGAATCGATGAGAAGGTCAAGGGGTCAGCGGTCAAGGTCATCGGACAATAGTCCAGGAAGATGGAGTAACGCTTCAAAAGACAGCACAGACAGAGGGGGGTGGTAAGGGCAGGCGCATCTGTGCGCGTTTGAAGAGTAGAGCAAAATAGATCAGGTGTAGACTGGTTTTATTTTCCTTTTGCCGTTCGCGTGATGGAGAACATCTTTCATATAGGCAACATAACATGAATCTGATAGGACCACTTAAGAGCGAGGGGAGATAAGCCAACGTAGTTCGTGTACCTAGGAAAGGCCTGTAGATTCCGAAATGCTGTCGAACGAACACAGAAATTCGAAACCTAATCGTCAATATTACATGTGGGGTTGTGGGTTTGGAGGGACTCATGGCACCCCAGTTTTCTAAATTCTGTGGGTTTCCCTCAAGAGCATTAATGCTACCGTAAAGACGAGATATTACTGCTTCTAATGTTAAATGGAATCATTTGCATATATATGTGTGGGTTTTGTTCTTTTAAATTTCACATGGAAGTGAATATAGATTAAATCAATAAAAGTATTTGATTTATAACACATTACCTCATAAAGTGCAGATGATATTGTAAATCTATATTGAGCCTCGTCAGATCCTTCTTTGTTTTATTTTGCAAACGGTAATGATACAAGCTGTATAAGCTGTGGTGACCAGCAGATCTATGCGGTTTGCTCACGGTTTGAGTTACTGCTCACTATGTAACCCCCCCAACATCAATAAAGAAAACCGTCGCAACTCCAACAATACATCCTGACGACATAATGACAACAGACAGTCGACCCGATGTTAATGACGAGAAGGAAAAAGACACATGAGTGATGCCTCATGAAAAACAGAGCTCTCATGTACTGCCAGTAAAAATTAGGCACAAAAACAAGGAAATAATTGGCGTCCCTGAGATAAAAATGCCAGAGACTTGATCAAATTGGATTTCCATGCTCGAAGCCCATGTGCAGAGTCATCCGAATATGGAGTGGATGAAGGGGGGGGGGGCAATAAGTGCCTGATATTATTATTATCATTATTATTATCATTGTTATTATTATTGCCGGTATTAACGACTGCAGGTATTAACGACTGCAGCTTCGAAATAACTAATTGTATTCAGAAATAGAACGCCATGATGGCCTGAGGGATAGGAGCCACATACTATGCGATATGGTATTTCTGCTGAGAAACTTAGGGTTGTTGACATACACAAGAGACCAATAGTCACTCAGGTGTTGTTGTTTTGTTGTTGGTGTTGTTGTTGTTGTTTTGGGGGGGGTTATTTTAATTCGGGAAAGACAGACATACAGTCATTAAGCGTTTTTAAATGTAGTCTCGTGTAGCATAGAACATACAAATATTTATACTAGAATAATTCGGTATAACTTTGGCAGATATGACCGTAGGTTATAGAATACATATGACTTACGTGTTAGGACAGCACATATAACAGACAGGACAGCACATAGAAAGAGTGGGGGGGCGCGGCTTTGGATTTGAGATCAGACAACATTTTAGTTATAACCTGTAAAAGACTCCAGTGTGAGATATTAGAGAAGCTCCGTCCGAACATTCGTGAAATGTCAGCTTTTAATATTTGCAGTACAGTTTATTAGGTAGTTCCTGTTATATCGACCTTTATTCATTTTGATAACAGAGATCTCATCTCCACTTTTCCCTAAGGATATGAATACATGATATGTATGTTATGTAACAACATATACATATAAAACCTACAATATGTATAAATACACGTTACACATAGGTTAGATACTGAACGCTATCAGGAGCTATGAGATGCTTAAGTGCCGCATCCTATACAGAACTTCACTATCTAGAGTTACCTGTTGTCTGTTTGATATTAAAACTGTCTGAGTTGCTCACCTGAGACCGAGGACGGGGAGGGCATGTGTTAAGTAGATAGCGCTGTACCTGGACCTTATAAGAGACACACATCATTCACTGAAGGCGTTGTTCCACGTTTGCGATAGATTTGCGGATTGCATACTAGCGACCGGAGGATGAAATTGTTGCCCCATATTCTTTGTGGATTGCGTCATAATTATGGCGCCTTCTGTATTCAATTTCAAATCCAATGAACCTCACACCTGTCTGTCACTGAAAGTGTGGTATTGTAAAAAGAAGCAATACAGTGTGAACATAACGATAGCCCACGTACTGATCCGATATTTTTGGAACAACGCTTTTCCCACGTTTCTAGGAGCATTAACCCCAGAGAACATAACCAATTGTGAAGTTTGTATGGAAGGCCTCTGCGGTTTATGTTCTTAAAAGATTTACTGATTAGTAATTCATAAATCTTCATCTGAACTTCCTAATAACTTAACCAGCCAAATATGTTCTGTATTTTTTTTTTATAATTCTGTGATATTTCCTTTCGGAAAACTGAAAAGGAACATAAAGCATAATTGTCCTGTTATACCTCCAGTTGTTTTCACGGGAATGTCGTATGGCATCCTCCTTCGATATTTATGCCGTATCAGGAAAGGGTTAACGATTCAACCTGCACGCACACTACCACACTCTGAGATTACAAGGGCGTTGTGAGGAGAAGGTCTACTATTTTCTAGTATATTCACGGACACAACCAATAGTCCGGGTAATATTTAGCGTGATTGCTATAGTTGATATGGCCCCGTATATTACAGCAAGATTCAGACATTCTGGGCAAGTCGCTGTTCTACTTATTAGTCTAATCATGACCTAATCTCAAGAGACCATTTAGCAATGGGCTGTTCTGATGCCAAGCTGAATAGATTCCTATAATTGTCATTGTATTGTACCTATCTTTACTTAGGTGACTGATATATTTTTTATCAATGTTTTCTGTAATTGATGCAAGGATTTAACGCCATTTGTAAAGGTTGAGAGAACCTGGAGAACCCCTAAAAGCATCGTCCACCCGAACTGGTTTTCATGTTAAGAAACATAAATCCTTGATGCAAGCTAAAGAAAATGCATAGATTCACCTCTGCTGTACTGTTCTTCTCTTTAAATTCAACTATGAAGTTGGAATCTACCTTTCACAATATCATCTATGACCGAAATTTGTTTCAGGTGGGAATTGTATTAAGCACATATGTGCAAACGATGTGACTACATTTGGTGAGTTTAGAGTGTAGTGGTGCAGTGCATTGAAAAGATCTTCTTTTATCTATCATAGCTTTAAGCTCTGTGTTTCACGAAACTACTGTGTGCTGCATTTACTGTTTTTGACTGCATCGCAAGTTTCTTGTGTGTACATCGTTAACAATGAATTATTTTTCTTGAAGTGAATACTAATAAGATGTAAATCTTTGTATGCGATCCAAAGACTACAAAACACCACCGAATCTTGTTTGCTGTACATATATCACTATAGAACACATAGACATTGTTGTTTTCATTGTTCTTCAGTTTTACTTACAGGGATATACATCTTCTAAAGTTATCATGCTTATTCCGGGCTTAGATGGTTTGTCTTCTGTTACGTATAGCGCTATTTGTAAATATCAAAACCTTGCTAAGTCTATATGAACAGGCAGACAAAAAGCTGATCGTTTATCCTCGAACAAGAAATTGTTTAAAGAAGAAATCTGAGGTATACAGGAATATATGTTAGGGCCTTGGAAACCATACAAGACAGTCAATATATAGAACATCAAGTTTCAGTGTGCAAATGGATTTAGATAGGTATGTTTTTCCAATACTTTATATGATGCTTCGGGAATCAGAATGCGTAATACAAGGCAGAACCGTATATGCCATATATCAAGCACTTAATGATGAAAAGATACAGCACTATAAATCTTCATTACGTATCAACTATTGTAATATTAATTGCGTCCTTAAAGCTAGTTGAAATAATGGTATAATATCCTAGTATAAACAAGCATTGGAAATATTAGATAGAATAAAGACAAAACCTGTAAGGCACAGTAAATCACACGCCAATAGAATACAACAAACGGCAATATTTGCAGTGTGAACGAATAGACTGCTCTCTGACTCTTTGGGTACCATGGGAGAAGACGTATGCATCGCAAAGGTGAGTAGATCAGTGGCCAATGTCGGAGCTGCTCCCCTGGCACTGAAGCGTTTGACGTGAGCCGCTCCTGCCACTCAGTATGATCAAGGGCCGGGCACCTCCGTCAACGCACCCTGCCGAGGTGCATACTAATCCTACCAGGTATGACTCCCACTGTGGGAACTATGCGCACGTTCAAGAGCCGAGTTAGTCTGGGCAAGCGGCAATGTGTAGTGCGGTTACCGTTATGGTACAGCCACGACAATAGCGAGAGAAAAAAAGAAACACCGATAAAGCTAATCAAGCCTCGTGTGGGTTTTACCTGCCAAGGTCAATACGTTGATTTCCCGCGATCGATCAGACGATGTAGTGTCCCAATTAAGACGTGTCTGAACTTTAGAAGCCAACGCTGAAGACGGTATCGCGTGTATTCGCGATTCTTCTGGTAAATACGAACGTTTGTTGGTGACAGACTGAATGGAACGGCGGGCAGTTCACTAGGATACATATATAGTGCTGAGTTGGGGCTTAAAGTGTTGAACAGCTCGCTAACTGATAAATACGTGAGCGGATTAGCCAACAATCCACGAAGATAATAAACGAAACCAGTGAGTAAAGACTGATCAAGTGCGTTACTGATCGAGTTATTGAGTTATGAATTATTTTGAGTGAATTATCAAGTGATTCACTCTCTGAGTATATCTCACTTCTAAGGTCTTTTCCATAACCTACCTCCACGAGAAGGGTTGAGATTGAGGTATTACAAAGCCGATAACGAAAACCTAACACGAGAAACTACTGTGTGGAAGTATTGAATTAACATGTAGGTCTTATCATTATTTGAACCCTTTTCCGGGTTGGAAACAAAATCTCTATTCAGGTCATAATTCAACAGCGCAGTTGGTTTTATATCATGACCTAGAATTTACTTATTCGGCCGTAGTTTCCGTTTACATTTCAGTATACACATTATTCCTGTGAATTCAACATTCAGGTATACTTCATATACTCGAAACTTAACTTTTCATTTAGAATAGGTCTTGTTTATCCTATGCTGACAGGTAAGAAAAGAGGGTAGGTGGTAATAAAAAGATAAAGTGTCAGTGTTTACTTATAACAGCTTGCGCTGGTCAAGGTCCTACCTTCATTAGGAGCAAGGTTTTTTTCGTTTGTGAGGTAGAATATTCCTACATACGTAGTTTCATCAATGCCTTCCAATTTGTCTGGCAGTTCCATACAGGTGTATCCTTAAGAGATCAGAATACTCGTGTGTATAGAAGTAAAAATGGGAATGGTAGATGTAGGCTGCAGTATGGTTCAATGAGTAAGATGTCAAAGCTTCCTCTGGGTTATAACACATGCGCCCAAAATATCCCAGTGATTTATCCCTGTTCTACAATTTTGAGAGATTCTTCCTTAGTATGCCAATTTTTAATTAATTCAGTTCTATCTGTTGGAAATGTGCCTCTCGTTTTTGTTGATACAAAGGATTTGCTTTCCTGATTGTTTCTTTTCCAGAGGCTTTTGATTTCCTACAAAGGAAACCATACCACATAGTGTACGTGTATTGGGCTAATTCCATATTCAAATTGCTGGTGTATATTCCGAGATCATCTGCATTTAGTACTCCCGGACAATCAGTGAAACAATTGCTCGGTCCATTGATATGGGCATTATATAGAGAGGGGTTCATCACTGACCCCTAGGGTACCACGAAACTGACCGGCCCCCTGTTAGAAATCATCCCCATTGACCAAGGGGGTTTACAGTGATTAAAACGTACAGTAAAAACTGTACGTTTACATTATCCATTGACATTAGATACTAGTGTCGTATCAGGAGAAACGGTTGGTTCTGCATCAGTGAGGTAGACGGAGCCCTGCAGCTGATAGCCACTGGGTCACTGAACCGACTCGTATCTGATTTTGGTTTAATAACTGCACCACTAGCACCGCTATGAACAACACCTCTCACTACAATATGGCTTGGTGCGATAGTCAGGCGTGGGGAGAGAGACTCGGGTATCGACACCATATCACCTTATCCCCTATACCACAACCATCCATGGTCCCCGCACCAATAGCACACATACCCACACATATAAACTGCCATATATGGAGAGGGAGAGAGAGAGAGAGAGAGAGAGAGAGAGAGAGAGAGAGAGAGAGAGAGAGAGAGAGAGAGAGAGAAATAGGCGGGAAGTAAAACAGATGCAAAGCGAAGGCCCGACATAAAAAGAAGCCGTGAAAGGAGACGGAGTCAGTGCCAGGCTTGGCCACCCCCGGTGCGATGGGACCTGGCCAGCGCTAGCCCCACCTCACCTTCAGCCACACTCCTTCTGCTCTCCTGGCGCCCATACCCCCAGTCCCCTACTCACCCCCTCCATCGTCTGTGAGGGGGAGGCGTCGGGGGGAGGGAGGGGACCCTGATTAGCATGCAAGACCCTAGTCTCGCCGTGAAACGAGATGAGCACGAGAGTCGCGGCCAGAGAGCCTCGGTTTGACGCCAGGCGGGCCCGAACGCCGCGCCGACTGCGCCTGCGTCAATGAAAGGAAATAAAACCCGAGACGTCGGCCGCGACGGCCACGCGCGAGGGCCGACGGGAAGGCAGGGCCCCGCAGTTCTGCGGTGACGAATGTTGGACTATGATGCAGCAGTTTTTTATGTGATATCCTCACTATTTCAAATGCACAAGCAATGCCGATTTCGCTCTGGAAATGGGAAGATAAGGCTAATACAATTGTCCTGGATATATACTCGTTGTAGCAATCACATGATCTTATCACTATCCAGGAAAAGAGTAGAAAATGGGAAAGATCAATAACAGGTTAGGGAAATGGTTTCCAGTGACACTAGATTTAATAATGGGAGTGTAAAATTTATTATGATAACGGGCATATTACCTATTCATTAAGTACTATGAGAATAGATCCGTGAAGTTTTAGGATGAACATATTTGGATTTAAAGCATATAGTTTATTTTGTTTCGGCATGTCATCAAGTCCTATGTCAAGATGATTCAGATTCGGTGCCTTATTATGTTTTTGAGTTACTCATATACATTTTCATTAACCCACCAAGGGCCACTGCTCCACGTTTGCGATACGTGCGCAGATCACAGAATAGCGACCCGAGGACCTAAACGTTACTCCCGAAAATTAGCGGACCGTATCGTAATCGTATATCTGCATCGCCGCGTAAACTGTGGCGTATTTTTACGAGACCTTCTTCCCGTGTCTCATTTGATATGCGTCGCTGAATTGCTGTTCCTATCACATCGTAAAAATAAACGATGTTATGTGAATACATGGAAACGATCCGATATTTTTGGAGCAACGCCATTAGATCGCTACAGTAATCGTAAAACTAAATTTGCGATCCGATTGAAGCCAACAATACCACAGAAACAAGAGTTAGAACTCCCAGCAGCGATATATATCGAGTCGGATAGAGATCAATCATTTCCTATTTCATTATGAAATAAATAATCTTGGAAAATGATGGTATTACTTACCGCGAATGAGTTACGTATATATAGATTTCTATGGGAAATGAAATATCTTGGAACTGAGGCAATCTTTGTCTCCAAGCTGTGATATATAATAATGGAGGATTTTCGTTGTTGTAAAGTCGCTGGGTAAGGTTGTAATTTACGCTCGCTCGCTCGCTCCCCCCCCCTCTCTCTCTCTCTCTCTCTCTCTCTCTCTCTCTCTCTCTCTCTCTCTCTCTCTCACATACACAGGTCTGGTGTGTTTGATAACTCGAGAGTGAATGACTCTTTACGCCCACGGGGTCGTTGCTTCTAGAAATGTGAGAAAAGCGTTGCTCCAGTAATATTGGATTGTCTCGTATAGTGTCATTATTTTCATGTTATATCACTACCTCTTATAACACCGCATTATCAGTTTCATAGATTATAAATTGAATATAGATGACGACATAGTTATGACGTGATCCGTAAATAATCCGAAGCAACAATTTCGACATCGGATAGCTATTCTGCGATCCGCAAAACGTGGAGCAATGACCGCCAAAATTGGTGACATCAGGTGGTCACATGGGTTACCTTTGTTACTAACATGGTAACAAGCGCGTCTTTAGTTTAATGTAGCGAGGTTGGGCGCTTCGTAACTACATGTACATGGTTATATAAGTCTGGTATGATATTTACACGCATATATATAAATAATATATATATATATATATATATATATATATATATATATATATATATATATAAGCTGGAATGTATGATGATATAAGAATGATGTATAATAATTGTTAAATATATAATATATAACAAAGAGTGATTGTGTTTGGCTTATTTATTTGTCAACAAGGGTTGAGGTACTATTGTTGATAACCTCCCTTATATATATGAGAAAAAAAATTTCAGGTGAAAGTTGGACGTCTGCAGTGGATGAGGGTTGGTGTGGAAAAGAGGGCTTGTATGGTCCCGAGCTGCCACACTTCACCTTCCCTCACGTGAGAGAGTCCTCAGCGCCCTCACGAGGTTGCCCTGTAGTCCCTGTAGCGACCTCTGTAGTTTCGGCGGGGATTCAAAACTTTCCACCTATACACATATAAACCCTTGGTGGTTTTATATACTTCATAAGCTGGAATGTATGATGATATAAGAATGATGAATAATAATTGTTAAATATATAATATATAACAAAGAGTGATTGTGTTTGGCTTATTTATTTGTCAACAAGGGTTGAGGTACTATTGTTGATAACCTCCAACGCCAAACCATCACTTAAAAATATAATTTGGATATGATATACTGATCCAATTCTTTTTTCTTCTCTATTGAACGAGTAAGATAGAGAAGGACGGACCAACTGGCCCAATCCCCTAATTCTTTAATGTCCCCTAATGGGACACCTGCCTGAAATAAGGCAGAGGCACCACCTCGCCTGAACGAATGTGATGAACAACGTTCTAAACCTAAATATTTTAATTTGCGTAGCAAAATCTTTTGGAACCATTGATAGCTGGCTCGAATTAATTTACCATTTTGTAAAAAACAAGTCAATTGAGTTCCAGGTTTATGATTAATCATTTCATATAGTAACCTTGAATACTTAAATAAACAAAAAGGTGATCCTGGTATTTTTTTTAAAGGTATTGTAACTGTTCTCTCAAAGAACTGTATAGTTTTTGATTTTTTAACATGGATGAGAAAATAATCTTCATCCCATATGACCTCATCAATGAGCAAAGCGTAACCATCCTCTAGGATATTCGACTTACGTAACAATGCCCTAAATCCTAGCAAAACACAAAGCCAGAAACAAATTTCCTCGAAATTATTTCCTAAGGAATAAAAAAGTAACTTCATTTCTACTTTAGATATTGGCCTAGCCTGTGATATAAGGGCGCCAATGGTGCGCTTGATACCTAACAAGGTTTGCTTTATTTCAAAGCTGTTGATATCTACATGGGGGATATCATTAATACGATGAAAAGCCCATACAGCAGAAAGGTAATTCAATATAGATGAATAATTAAATTCCCTTGCCATAAAGGCTAAATACAGACAAATAGTCTCAATAGTTGCTGGTAAGGCAATCCTCTGGAATTCACCGCAGAAACGTATATAGTGATTTCACTGACACCGTCGCGTCGTCGAGGTATTGGGCGACATCCAGCGCGACTGATAACTTGTGACTTCTTCCTTTAAACCTACAAACAACAATAACCTGTCATTAAGGACATAGGGATATGGTTATTAACCTTTGAGCTATAAACCCTTGATAGATAATCTGGTATCAGATTCAATTCACCCGGAATATGCTTGGCCGATAAAACAAAATTATAGACCGCAGAAATCCAGAATATTTCTCTCAACCAATTCATGGTTTGTAAATTCCTGCTCCTACCGGAATTTATAGCAACAATGACTTGTGTATTATCTGATTTGATAATCACATGATGATCGCGCCATATGGTGCACCATCTGTGTGCAGCCACAACAATTGGCCACAATTCCAACAAGTTAATGTTGGGGTCTACCTGTTCTGTAGGATTTTTTTCCCCAATGATGACTATCCAAGTCTTGTTTTTCCGGTTGTACGTCTTGGGGATTCCATACACCAAAAATCCAATCCGGACCACATATAGCTCCGAACCCGGACATTGAAGCATCTGACTCCAAGGTATATTGAAACACATCTTTGGGGATTAAAATTTTACCGGAACCGTTGAAGGTCTGTAAAAAATGTCTCCACCATTCGAGGTCGGTGAACATCCAGTCTGGAATCCTACAAGTCTTAATCCTATCTTTCATGAAATTAACAAAATTAATAATCCTACGGGAAAATGTCCGTCCCCCACGGACTACGGTCGCAGCGTGCGACAGATATCCCGCCAATGAGGCAACTTCCTTATACTTAGCACATTTCTTGGTTAGAAAATCTGAAACAATCGCAATTACATTCGATAATTTTTCCGGGGGGAGAGAAACCTCCATATTGACACTGTCAATGAGAAAACCCAAATAAGTTACCTTTTGGTTTGGTTTAATCAACTTTTTTGGATTTATTTCAAATCCTAACTGAAGCAGAAAAGTTGAGAGGACCGACAAATCATGAGAACATTTTTCTTTTGTTTCTCCCAAAACAATAAAATCATCTAAGTAGCCGAAAATAGAAAATATGCCACGTCTGTGCATAGACCTAACGATGAAGTCTGTGAATTGGGTAAAGATATAAGGTGCGCATTTCAGACCAAAAACAAGTCTGTTGGACTCAAAAAATTGTTCTTCTTCATTTTCCTCCAACGACCATGAGAAACCCTGGAATTTCCTTTGCTCCGGATCCACCGGAATCGTGTGGTATGCGTCCTGGATATCCAGAACTGCAAAATACATATTTGGTTTAACAAACGACAAAACGGTATCTAAAGATAAATATGAAAACTTTTTACAAGTTGTATCCATAAAATTGTTGATACTGGAGTTGATAGGCCGCTTACTACCCGTTATGGGGCGGATTTTACCGGTTTTTTTCCGGATTGCTCCCATGGCGTGGACGCAATCTGGTGGGTGATCTGTAGGGGATACCTTTTCTTTCAACAACTCGTTGGTTATCGTAGAATTCATTTGTTCTCTGAATTCTTCTGTGTAGATACTGTCATAATTTCCGGAAATGTATTTACCTGAAAATTCTTTATCTACTATTTTGAAACCGTCCCTTACTCCAGAGAAAATATAATCTGCATTAATATCTGGTCCGGAATCATGTAAGTAACATTCGTCAAAAAAGAAACATGGGTTTAACTGGTTTAACTTGCCACCTAGCGTATGTAAACCCAAACAATCATTATCCCATGGCCGTGAATACGGAATACCTGTTCCAAGATTATCGTGACTGGACACATTCCATATCTTTACTGGATCCATTCCTGATCCTGCAAAATTAGATGAAAATAACATTTCATTATCAATGGTATCGTATAAACCGTTTGATAGAATATCAAAACTATCGTCCTCCAATACATGTTCACTGGTCGAGTATAAACTCATTCTCTCATCATAGTCTCTGCCCTTGGTTTCAAGGCTGAAAACTACATTATCAGAAATACCAATTTCTTCTACCACCATCACTCCCCCTCCGGAATCGACAATATCATCTTCTGATATATCAATTGAAACTGTGTCTATTTCACCTGAATGACACTCAGTGTGGCCCCCAGCATTGTTATCTAATACTTCTCTATTGGTGCCGTTAGTAATTAAAACGTTAGTGGAGAGAGAAATAGAACCCGGTTCAACCGGGACAACCACTGCGCCAGAAAAAGATTGCGGTCCACACGGGTCCTTGGACCCGCCCACACAAGAAACATCAATACAAATTCCAGCCTGACTACTCGCATACACATCTAGATAGTTTGGACCGTTATGCTTTGAGCGATAACTGTGGCCCACCTCATTTCATTTAGAAACTTTACTTTCCGGTGTTTTCTTACAAGAAAAACCAGAATGGGAGGAGCCACACTGAGAGCATTCATGGCGATAACGACAATCGTTAAAGGTACAGCCGTCTTTGGCATTAAACCTCCAACAAATTCCTTTTTTGTTTTCGCTAGTGTCAGAATTTGAATTCCCCCGGAATTTACTTTTCTTGTCCCCCAATTCTTTCAGTTTTTTGTTAAGTGATACGTATGAGAAAGTGGTCTCAAAGTTAAGAAATTTTTCGGAAAGAAAACTGTCTCCATACGAAAAGTATTCTAAACCCAAAGCATCACATTTGAACCTTACCGCCTCGTCATAGTCTACCAGACTTTTGCCAGTATGGGTAGAATAGGTAGAACTATCCAGACCCTGTTCATTTATACTACGCAATAGCCCTAGAGACGCACTCAGCATTTGGTCATAGTTAGGTGTTTCGACTCCGGGGGGGATAAACGGTTGTATTGAAAAAAAACGACACTTACGTTTGGTTTTTGAAGAACACGTATGAGTTGTCTCTCCTCTACTTTCATTTCCTTGAATGTCTGGTGCACAGAAGGTGCCTTTTCTTTGTGGAAAAACAGGTTTGAAACCACCTTTTGGTAGTGGAGTACCACCTGATGCCAATCAGGAATGGTCTATCAAAGTGTTGAAACGAGATTCCTCCGGGGGGTTACTTGCTACATTTGGTGAAACATTAATGTCTTTGAACAATTTCACTAAAGAGCTCACTTCGTCTCTTAGTAGTTTAACATCTTGCCTGAGTGTTTCGTTTTCTGCCAGAATAGGTTGAACCCACCCCGGAGTTGAAAATGTTTTCTTTTCTTTACTTGAAGTTATACCTCTCTCTTCCACCTCACTTTCATAGTCTCCCCTCATCTCCTGTTCTATTTTATCTACCCGACAAAACGGGCATCCGTCACGGTGGGATCTACCGTCGAACTTGCGGTGACAATTGTCACACCTTTTCATAATTGCAATAATAAACCACAATAATGAGAACAGCAATAGACAGGTAACAACTTTGTAAGAGTAACGACCAACCTTACTTGAACCCTGTGAGCCTAGGCGAGTACACAAGGGTGTCATAACCGGAGAAAAAATTTTAGGTGAAAGTTGGACGTCTGCAGTGGATGAGGGTTGGTGTGGAAAAGAGGGCTTGTATGGTCCCGAGCTGCCGCACTTCACCTTCCCTCACGTGAGCGAGTCCTCAGCGCCCTCACGAGGTTGCCCTGTAGTCCCTGTAGCGACCTCTGTAGTTTCCGCGGGGATTCAAAACTTTCCACTTATACACATATAAACCCTTGGTGGTTTTATATACTTCATATATATATATATATATATATATATATATATATATAGATATATAGATATATAGATATAGATATATACAGCCGTGTTGAAAACGCAATATATCATATTATCTTAGATGGAAATACTATGACCAGATATTCGAAGAAATTTCTGGTGGAGGGACAGGAAACTAAATGTAATTGCTTGATCTGAACCTCACCTTGCTGGCAGCTCTGTAACCATGTAACCAGACACGAGCAATCAGAAACTAGCCGAACGGAGTCCGGGGCAACCCAGTCGAAATAGATATTGCTGAGTAACCAAGTATGACGGTTGACATGCTGAGACAGCAAAAAAAGGACATTTGCTGGAGAGGATAGTTGAAAATGTTACTCTGAAGTATAGGAACACAGCAGATAGGAATGGCAAGTTAGGGATGGCAATAGAGTTGTGTTGTGACTAATTATAGGCAAATTCATGAATTACTGACGGATAGCCTCATTCCGATGATCCCGTCATTTAATGAAAGCGTACTCTCACTATATAAACACAAACACCAATGACACTCTTTAAGAAAACTCCCTAAATATATATATACGTGTATATTCAAATATCAGACACCTCAAGTACAAAGTGGCAGACCGATGCGGGTGCTTTGTGCCACATCCGTTCGATTTCCCTAGAGCAACATAATGTTAATTTAGTGACTTTGTCTGCAAGCAAAATCATCAAAGCCCTGTTATTCGAGCGAAGGCTTAGCTTATATTCTAAATTATTTTACTTACAAAGCGGCATGCTTCATGACATGCTACCCAAAATTGTTTCTCTTTATTTAAATAAATCCGTTTCTCAAGAGTATTTGAAATAAACTACGTAAAGCCTGGAATATGGACATTCAGTTGAAATGTTGCTATTGCCCTATAGCTTCTTTTCCGTTTCAACCTGATAATTGGTTTTTAGACACATGTGAAGATTCATATTTATCATAATACATCTGCTTTAAGGCACATGCTGAGACGCACTACACATCTCAAAGTATATTATCGACGTCGAGTACCTCACGTGTTGCTCCAATGAGTAGAAACCTTCTTAATACTCGCGGTCTTCTACAAGAGAGATTGAATTTCACAAGACCGGGACAGCCGTTTCGACCGAGCTGCGAGGCAAGGCTTCCCTTTGGATTGAATCCCCGGGGGAATACAGCTCCCACATTGTGGCCCTGCTCGTCATAGAAGCTCTGAGCAGCTCACATAGTAGCTCAGTCTCCGGCTGCCCCAGGCAGGAGAGAAGGTGCTTAAGGTGGTGAATACAAAGGATAGGAATGTCAACGCCAGAAAACGCCCCCTGTGGTGAGTTGTGTGCCTTGACTGGATCTGACACATCAGAATATTATTCGTTTCACTCCCTTTACAGGCACCACACACAGGATCATAGAGGTCGGATCCGCGAGGTCCTCTACAATTTAGAAATAAATTCCGTTTTTGAAATGAGATGAGGTGACTGAACCAGCGTGTGAAGTGGAATTCATACGGTGAAATTTCTGTACCACACAGACAAATCCTGCTGAGATTCTCTACTGGAACACAGTTTCCATTTCCCCTGTAATTGTTGGCGATGAGATTTTGATTGAAAACACGTTTGAAACTAGAGGGGCATTTTGGTGAAACAAAAAGACTCACTGCTGACTCGCTGACTAAGTATTCAACCTAGCCAGTAGGAAGCCAGCAAGCAGGGTCACGTGTTTTCACACCCCTCACCTCAAGGGTACTTGAGTCCAAGGGTGAGTGTTCACTGTGACTATACCTGAGACTATGTACCAGGGGGTCGCTTTATTTTCTGCGCAATGAGAGTGAAAGCCCCGAGGAGAGGTTGTACGAGGATTTGGGTTTGATTATGCAAAGTATCGTAGGGAAGGAGAGTTGTAGCCGATGATCCACAAACTCTCGTCCATAAACGTTTTATTATGTATCATCGAGCAGGGAGACCTCTTCCAGAGTCTCCACCTGTCCTGGCTGGCGACGCCTCTAGGGGTATTGTGGGTATTCAAAATAACAAATAAAAGCTTATATATTGATTTAAGCTAGCGGAAATATGTTCATTGTGATTTAAATTCAACTGGACACTTTAGATGGAGAATAACTTTGCTATTTACTTAGATTTACATACATTCATAAATGATGAAATTAGTTCCCAAAATACCACTATGTTTCACCACCTGCAGTGTATATGACCTCTCGTTCAAGTCTCCTCAAAAGTCTCTTATAGGCTTATTTTGTGCTGGGATTCTCTCCAAGGAGACTATGGACGTGGATTTTTTCCCCCTACGAACGACAGGGGTGATCGAATGCGATTGACGAGCTCTCCTCCAATAGGTCGCCCATGGAGGTATCCTTCGTCAGGCCTGAAATCCCCTACGAAAATTAGAAATAAAACAACCCCCAGGTATTTCCTTCCATGTGAATCAGATTCGTCTTTTTTTCTTGAGACTGGCAATGCGCTTTGTCATGAGAATTTAGTACAAAAAGAGAATTGTCTGGAATTAGGGGAAAGGTGGATGGAACCCCCATCTGAGGTACATCAGTCTCCACGTGTGAATCCGCTTTAGGTATCATCCATTCTACTTTAACAAGAATCTCACCAGTCTTCAATAGAGAACGGGGCTTACTTGTGTTATAAACCATTGAAAATATTTCATACGTTGATAAATTATATAAATAACCGAAGGGTTTCCTAATCCGAAACACTTTCCTTCCTTAATCTGAGTCAAGAAAGGAATGTGGATTATTTATTATCTGGGTCAATTGAACCAGTTAACTATGTTAACCTCCGTTAATGATTCAAAAAATGCTCACAGGGAAATTAAAAAGTAGCTTGTCATGCAATTGCAGAACATTATTAGCAGAACAGCTTTTTGTTCTAAGATAGTTTTGAACCGAATTAAGTACTTAGTTGCTTACATTGATACCGATAAATATGAAAGAATAGATAACATAATGCTGTCTGTATCTTGAGGCAAATCAGACATTTTGTATATTGATAGACAAAACTGTGGTAGTTCATCTACAAAACAGAGAAATAGGCATGAGGTCGAGCGCAAAAAAATTGCAGGAAGCACTGACCACGTAAACAGCACTTATAGAAGGGATTTATATCTATAGTGGGTTTGTCCCTTCGCTCGAGCAAATAGTAGCAGTATTTTTGACACTTACATTTTCCTTTTTTCGAAACGAGGATTTTCTATGTACCTGACTAGTGGTTGATTTAAATGTGATCTTTCTCGTCATTGCATTCAATGCCCATGCCTGACACACGATATTGATTATTATTGATGCGATTAGCAAAGAGAGTGATTCCTAACTGGCGTTGACACTTATTGAGGTCCGTGATTGGCCGCTACCGAAGTGCCAGAGTATTCCCGGCCAGGGAAAGGTAGGCTAATTACACTTGTTCAGAAAGACATTGATTGAAAACATCAAATTTGACAATTCGTATCAGACCCTGAGAGGGAAAAACCAGCAAGGCCATTAACACTAAGAAGTGGAATAATATGTTCAATTTATCGATTCATCAGTGTATAATGACAATATGACAATATTTGTCATCCGACACGCATGGGTTATGAGCCAGGAAAATGTTATATGATAGAGGGGTACATGCTGCATAAGGCATTTAAATTATCTGGAAACATCGATGGGGTTGTTGTATCCCAGCGTTTACACTAGACAACTATACACGTGACGGCTGTATATCAGTGGTTCTTTTCTTAAATCGATCCTGTGATGTTAAAATTTGATGTTTTTTATTTTTTTATTTCTTTGCATGCTCATCAGATCAAACCTCTCAATGCATTTTCTGTAAATTCCTAGCGGTATTTCTTTGTAACTCCTCGCTTAATACATTCTGTAAGAGCCCCTGTGAGCAGATCATGTTTAGATTAATGTGATGTGGTTGCCATCAAGTACCTGTGAAGAATCCAGTCTCAATTCAATGAAGCAGATAGCTGAAACCTCCTTGTAAACAGCATATTACACCTTATAAATCACCCTAGTTTAATTCAACCCGTAACACCTGAATGATGAGTGACCAAGTCCGGACCTCATCTGTATCGGGCGAACAAGGGTGTCCCATTCCACTAATATATCTTTTCTAAAATCCACAATTCTACCCGCAACAACAGCAGTATTCACTCACTATCTGAATTCGCAAAATTCGCCAAGCATGCCACTGACCACTGGAGATTAGTCGGGGGAAGGACTGATGCCATCAGTCTCCTCAAGATTATCAAAACTTATTCGCGTTCCAGATGCTAGTATAAACTTGACATCTTCTGCAAGTTAAAGGGCAGGTTGGAAAGACCGCCGCTAAAGGTGACCAATGGTGAAATGAGGCTCGAAGTGTAGAGTGTGCGCGTGTAGGGGCAGGGTATAGCGGGTGTTTTAATAGGTCCTGGGGGTTGATCCTCGGGGTTGTGTCACAGGGGTTCCCTGGAGAAAAGGTAAGGGTCATTTAGGAGTGGCCGAATGGGGTCTAGAGCACGTTACCTGGTCAGAAAGGGTTGAAGGTGAAAAGTAATGGGGAAGGTAGCCATCAGTTTCAGCAACGGCGCTGGATGGTTACCTTGAAAACGTTGAAGAAGGTACTTCATAGTAGAAACTCAAACCGGGCGCTATTTGGTGGTGCTGCCGCTGGTGGGAGCTTTTGGAGGAGTGGACATCAGCTAGGTTATGAAACGCTCCCACTTCCCACATGTCTGGCCCACGTCCCTCAAGAGTCAGAGGATGTTACTGTAGATAGGGAGATTCATCTTTATGTCACAAGAGAATGGGGATGATGGAAAATGATTTTGTTAGATTTTACAGGTAATATTTGTACTGTGATTAATTTTGCTGGTGATGGTAGTCCCTTTACCGGTCCTATAGTAAATGGTTCAGCCAGTACTGCTACTGCTTATCCTGGTTCATGGAGGTGCCGAGGGACACTGGATTATAGACGGAGGTAATACAGTATCTGAGAGGCGAAGGTCAGCCCTGGAGGTGCCTTGGTTAATCGGCATGGGGAGGAAGGACTCGCACCCCATAAAAATAGGAGGTGGGCCTGGCGACCCATCCAGGGACGGCAGGGATGCGTCCCCCGCGGCTTAACGGGGCGGAAGGCGGGACATAGGGCGGGGGAGAGGTGCAAGCAGGGCGGCGGGTGGTGAGTGGGTGGTTGAGTGGGAAAGGTGCACGTGTTCAAGCTCTGCAGGCTTGGTGACAGTCTGAGGCAGTGGATCGTGCTTTACAGTTGAATCAAGATGGTTGTATTTCTAGACAGGCAGAAAAACTGACTGAATCCAGGGAAATATCCGGAAAATGGAACGTTTTGGGAGATTGATCAATTTATCCCGAAATATATATATATATATATGAATGAGCGGGTATTCCAAATTGTATTGACGACATAAGGCCTGACATCCACCGAGCTGAAATCGTCGGTGATAAGCGTTATGATGTACCTAAAAAACAATTACGATGCATGCCGATGATCCTAGTCTAGACGTTTGTGTAAGACAAAAAGGTTCCCGGTTTTTGAAAAAAAGGGAGGTTTTAAACTTCTATCGTAGTTGGTGGTCACCAGGCCTTATGGCATGGTAGGAGGAGAATTTCACATTGACCTCTGGGTTTTCTTGCAAAAAGATGTATTGTGCATTCAGGACACCCATGGTAGACTGTATATACAGGTATATGATCTACTAAAAGATGAGATGATTATTGCGTGGGGTATCTGGACGCTATACAGAAGCTAGAATAAGCATTGGTTCAGAAAAAACACCTTGCTCGCATTTAGTAACCATGTCAATAAAGGGCAGTATATATTCAGGCAGAGGCTGTAACTATATATATATAGTGCCTACGAGACAGTTACTTTTCAGGTGCTCAAATACAGTTATGCGGAATATGAGCGTCTGTATTTATGAGACATGGTGGCGGGTATTGGGCGGTGGTGGATCAGGGAGGGGGTTTGGAGGTCAGGTGGGTCAGGGATTAGTCCCCGCCGGAGTTGTGCCCAGAGGGAAAGATTGAGGTTGTGGAACTCTTCAGATCGAGGTTAGGGAGTCGGACAGCTGGTAATGGCGCAGCTCCGAGTAGATAGATAGGCGCCAAATTGGTTGGTAGAAGGAGGCTCTTCTCTGCCCTGTTGGTTGCCTCAGGGGGTGGCAAGATGCCTACCAATCCCTCCGGGCTCCCATCCCATATGGGAACGTCCTCGGGGCTTGCTATATCCGCAGTCCATCTTCTTCTGTGATCATTTAGCATATTGTGAACAACCTTTCATTTTCACGCTTAAAGGGCCTCAAAACAATGCAAGCTGAATTCAAGAGGTATCTTTTCCTTTTAGACTACGAGCAAAAGGTATATTAATCATTGATGAATGGCTGTGCAATTATGAATAACAATTAGAAGGCTTGGGTTACATTCAGTCTATGGATTGCTTTCTGTAACCCACTTGCACCCAGTCAACTTGTCCCTTCTGCAACTGCCTGAGTCTAGGATCCAACCATATCAAGCACCAGTGGGTCTTGTGGTATTTGGTCTTGGGTGTTTGGTCATGGTCAGCCGGGCACACCTGTAAGGCTCTGAGACGCTGGCACCCTGCTCTTTTCCCAATACTACAGTGAATAGCACGCACATAATGAAGGGAGAAATTTTTGCAGGACAGTGGAAGTCTATATGTGAGGACTCTAACCTTTAAGCAATGTATATAATAGACCATGCGAGCACGCTCTAAAAAGAGAGTTATCTGAGATGCCAATGCATGCAATCGATCGATCAGGGTTTCTAATCCGGCAAGTGTGGGGATTTAAGAGTTTCTGTAAATATGAAGGTACTCTGGCACATTCAGTGAAAATCCCAATTATTTTTGCCACATCTTTATGTATTTCATATGGAAAAGTAAACCTGATGCTTCAACGTATTTTATTTTAATCTGTGAGGTTTTCTTGTGTTCTTCCCCATGCTATATGGTAAGAGTAGCACTGTTTGTATCAGAAATTTGTATCAGTTTATTTCAGATATTAGTGATGGCATTTTCATGTTCGTAACTAAGGCATGATATTATATGTGATATGATTTCGTATAGGGTATCTATTCCAACGATAGGCGGGGAGTCAAGTGCATCTGACCATCTTGAGATGTGTAAATTTTGGTTGAATTTTGGTTGAATTCATTATGAAAGAGCAGCCTGGACTATAGCACTATCCTTATGTGTGTTTCCTCAGCTATTGTATTTGCAACTGGGCGACAAGTTCTATTTGTAAGAGAAAGAGGAGGAAATCCATACCTCTAAAGGGTAATAACAATCTTCCAGTAGAGATAGATTAAAGGCTTGAAAATACTCTCTAGCAGAGTATGAAATTTGAGTTTAGGTATGTGGAGTTATACGCAAATTTACGCCACTATCCGAGTATTTAGATCTAGATCTGAACCTAGGGGATACCACTGTTGTTCTTTATTTCATTTTCAATTAATCATCCAAGTCCCTGTCATTCAATCTTGTATTAGCAATTCTGAAAGACAAAACCCTATTGGGTATATTTTGTTTAATCATATACAATGAATCTATCATGATATTTTTTACTTTCAAAACACCGTTGTTCTGTTGGTATCCCCTTAACCTTGGCCGCCCGTGTGCTGCGTCTCCTGGTGACCTTTTTGTATAGTCTATCTTTACTGACAGCGAGGCTATACAATGGTGGCTCTGTAGCGATATATTCTCATATGGTTATCCACATTTTTGTTTATTTGTCATCGCCATTCATCCTGTAAAGATTCCAGTTCTTCCATGAAAAGATAATTGGATTTACTACCAGGGCCATTAACCTTGAATGAATAACGATGGTATAAAGTGAAAGGGTATGAGAGAGGAAGGTATTAACGCACACACTATTGAGACATCAACTATCACTAGGACGTTTTCATAAACATAAGTATGTAAGTAGAGCGAATGAAGTAAAGTAAGGGTGGTGGGTGATAGGGCTGTCGGTAATTATACACTAGTGCATGACTTCAGAAATATCTTTGCTCAGAGTCCTGAGTTGTCACCTTTTTTGTGTTGCAGCAGTAAGAGAGTCCAAACGTACTCTACCTCTGTATTCGCAACTTTTCCGATAACCACTGGTCTTAAACTGCAGTTAAACCGTGAAGTAAGCTTATTCGCCGCTTATGCGTTGGGAACGAGTATCACAGAGCACAGAGAGCCTAGCCGCGCCTCATACGTGTCGATGGCAACTGTATCACGGCAGACCTTGGTTACAGGACTGTGGGAAATGTATCTCCCCTCCTCCAGCACGCACTGAAACATTGGCACGTTTCCATACCATGCTGATATGCTGATAGAGAACGGGGTCCTCATATGGCAAAGAAAGGTTGTTAACATATTTGCCGTTCCACGTGGATGGCGGGTCAGCACCTCTGGTGGACGTTCTGAGCACTGGGGCCCTGCCCGTCATCCACTCTCTCGCTGACCATGCAGCGCCGTAGTGTGCTGCTCGGCTGTGGGTGGCTCGAGCTTCTGTAGGATTAGCCTATTGGCCAGAGAGCCAGGGACAGAGGGAATGGACAAGATACGACGCGACAGGATAGCGACAAAGGGTGCAGACAGTGTTAAGATCAGCAATGCGAAATGGAGACAGTAGAGGGAGGGAGGGAAAGAGATCACTAGACACAGAGAATCGGCAAAGAGAAATAGATACACCAGAGGGAGAAAGGGAGAATATATTAACTCGAGTGAAAAGATAGAGTTAGCTGATAGCTCTGACACAGAGAGCAGAGAGAGAAAGATAGGAATGAGAGTGAAAGAAGTAGATTGGGCAGCAGAGAGAGAAAGGAGATTGAGAAAGAGAGAGCAATGAACTGACAGTTGAGAGAGAGATTGGAGAGAAATAGAGAAGAGCGACAGAGTGTTAGTTTGCGGGTCGGGGGTAGCTTTGGGCGGCAGGGACCCGCTGGGTACGAAACGATGTGGCGAGGACTGTGGATAGTGGGGTAGTGCACGACAGCGCCGTTAACCGCCGCCCGCAACACCACAAGCCGCCCGCCCCGCCCCGCCCCGCCCCGCCTCGCCCCGCCCCGCCCCGCCCGCTGCCGATGCCTCCACCGCTCGCTGGCTGGCTGCAGCGGCCCGCCCGACCGTCCAACAACCATAATCAATTCAATTTTGACGAGAGCCTCGCGTAGGATGAGTCTGAGCCTCGGCTCCGCGGGGTAGAGCCGGCTCTGGGAGGCGGCAGAGCAGAGGAGGTGGTTAGGAGGAGGACAGGGAGCCGGTTGGACCGGTACTACGACAACTACGACGTCAAACATCCACCTCCAGTAGGTACCCACTGCCTGGAGAAGGGAACAGCAGTGGGGAGCAGGAGCAGCGAGTATCCTGCAACTGGTTCAGTGTGTGTGACTGGATGTGACTGCGTTCAGACGACACGCCGTCCCCAGGAGCAGGCAAGCCGGGAGCGGGTGGCGTGGGAGACGACACGGCCAACACCGCTCCTCCAGTGTCCGTCCCTCTGTTCTCCCTGCCAGGCCGCCAGCTGCCCAGCGACGGGTGTGCCAGCAGCCCGAGCCAAGGCGTCACACACAGGCGAGAGGGCCTTGTGCAGCTTACCGGAGTAAGGAGTAGGAGGGAGAGAGAGGAGGTGGGGAGAGACCGTCGGATTATGGGTTGTCGCCCTGAGGGACGGATTACAGCCTCATAGGACACTACTGGCACTGGTGTCGGTGATACCAACACCACACTGCCCCCTTACTACCACCATCACAACCCATCATCACCACCGCCCAGTCTCCTGCCAATGTCTCCCTGTTGGCTGGAGGGAACTAACCCTGGAGGCTCGGAGTCCTGTGCGGACCTGTGGACAGGAAAGAACTGGTATGGTACTGGTATTACCACAACGATTTGCATCTGTGACTGAGCCACTTTAACCTTTGCTTTTCACAAAACCAGCGGTTGCAGAGTTTCGAGAGGTTGGTGACCCCTGCTGTATAACCCTCGAGTTGTTACAATTCCTAATAACCTAGGATCTATCGTAGTGTGCACACTATAGACAGGCTAATTCTGGTAGCCGTCCGTCCGTCTGTCCTACGTAATCTCGGCCGACCGTGGAGTAAACCGTCACGGGTGACGTGCCGTACCATCGCCTGCTTCGCGCCTCCAGAGCAGATTATCTCACGGTCTTGTATCTTCACACCGCCTCTCTTCAGTCTTCACACCACCCACTGCAGGTGAAGACCTCGCCATATCTCATCCATCCACCGACGACGGAGGAGCACACCCCGTCGCCCATCCATCCCACCCCCGAGGATCTCCACCCGGAGGCAGCCAGCAAGGGAGGAAGGAGAGCGGCGCTGGAGGAGTAAACTGCTTCCCGGAGGATCAGCGGGAGGAATCGAGGAGCAGTGAGGAGTCACCGGAGCCTTTCCCTGGAGGCGCAGCAAGAAGGAAGATAAAGCTGGCAGGGCGTGCATTGCGTCACGGCGTTGTTGTACACAGGAGTGGGGAGGGTGGGGATACTGGAGGAAATACGGGAAGGGGGAGAGAACTTGAGCATTTCCTGTAGCTCTAGCGGGTTCGTGGGGGGTCCTTTTATTGTAGGATAATCAGTGTTTTGGGATGTTGGCGATGGGTCCTTATTAAGGGGGGTCTTATCATATTGGGTGTTTTCGAGGGAAGCTAGGCAGGTTAATGGTGTACAACAACGTCAACAGTGACACCTAGCGTCCTGCTCCAGCAACGGAAAGCATGCATGGAGACACCACTTGGTCAGCCACACGGTCAGCACCAAAGCAAGGGGATACTTGGAGCTGCGAGTAGAGAAATAGCCTGACACTAAGGCCATCTCTCCATCTACTACTCACAGCTTTATAGCTTCGGTTCTAACCCGCAGCAATTCCGAGAGAGGCTTTATACTACCACCACTCCACTACTACTTCAGCTAGCACCACTCGTACCTGCTACTTACACCACCGATTGGAGAGCAGCCAGGATAGTTATTAAAACCATATTCAGAGTCGTCTCAAGAGGGGAGATCTGATTATATGTTAACGGGATAGGGGATCGTTTGGAGGATACACCCATCCTAAGGATGAGGGTCCCTGTATCTGCTGAAGGGTAAAGAGGAAGGCTATGACATAGAGCCTAACCCCTTTACGGGCATTACTGTCTAATGACGGGCACTAAACCCTAAACAGCGACGTGAGTTGGAAGCTGATTACATCAATCTCAACCGCAGCACCACAACTGGGCACGGCCCAACCCCTAGAGAACTGAGCATACCGTATATAACATTACAGAGTATATACTTAATTATTGATATCTGTGATTTATATCTCTAAGTACATATACGTAATATTCCATGTGTGTATATATCACATGCGGAGCTAATTGGCGTATTTTCATTATCTCATTTTGTATGTTGGTGCAGTTTTAGCTGAAGCCTGTTATGCACACTTGGACACTGGATAGACTAGAAACTGATATAACTAGATCTTCTCTATCTCTACCATATCTTGGAGATAATGAGCAGGTTGAAATGATGCTTTGAGGTCTTACAATTTACCTTGACTTGGTAACTATGTCCCCATAGAGGGATATCGTCAAAACAACTATATAGGCGTTCAGGTTCTAGGTGCGAGCACTCCGCCCATGCCCTGGTGTTATGGAGGGTGCTGATGGGGCGAAGCCTTACTGTGTTCTCTATCCGACAGGAGTATAGTAGTGAGAGTGGACATGATGGCTTTGCCGCCGCTGACCACCAGGGTCAGCCTGCTAGTGACTGTCGCCGTTCTAACTATGGTTGTTTCTCGTTGTGATGCAGCCTGCAGCTTTGGCTGCCCGGCCGGACAGTACGAGGCAAGCCCCTGTGGAACCAATGGAGACCGAGTCTGTGTCCGTGAGTACCGAACTTTACTGTTTCTATCTTTTGAATATATATATTTGTTAAACATCGCGGAAATGGATTGTGGATATTTATTTATGTGAATCCTGCAAATATTTCTTTATGCAAATTTTGTTGGTATGTACTGGTGATTGTGAGTTGCAAGGATATTTTTTTCAAAATCTTCAATTAGTACATTTTATTACAACCTTGTTCTAGACCTTTTTCAATTCATATTGCAAGTGTTAGGAAATATTTCAATACTTTCATAATTTTCCTTTTACATCATTATGGTCCTGTAACTAATATTGGCTGCATGATAAATTTATCTATCCACTAACTTTATCATTTCCGCGATGGACAGCATGCTTCTTCGAAATCAAATACTTTATTCTGGATAGTTTTTGTGCTCCATATTTTTCACTTTCAGAATTTTGTTTTTGAGATTTAAGGATATCCGTCGGCGAGAATTGAGTCATTAATTTATATGGAGTGTTTGCCTTTCAGCTGTTTGAACACATACGTCATGAGATGAATTATTTAGCTTTTTTTACTGTTCAATTAATAGCGTTCTGAATGGGATTTAAGGGGGTCGAGGAAGTAGATCAAAGCCTTCATCATATAGTAACATTGCTATCATCCCTGGTATTTTGCACTTTTAGTAGTTACCATATATTCCTATATAAACTCACAGTGTAGCATTATATGATGCTTTTAATGCTCATAATCTCATCCGTCAAGTAGGGATATGAAAACATCCATAGATCAAAAACTAGAAACACCATTCAGATAACGATCTGAAAGAGAAAAAAGGTTAGGTGCATACAAAAGCCGTATTTCTTTTACGTATGGACCACAAAGGGGCGCTACAGCCCCTTACTGTCAGCATTCAAAAACCTGTCCATCTCTTTATCCTCTTAACGTTTTCTTTCAGTTCTCCTGCAGTCCCTCTTGCAGGATTACCTTTCCTTTGTATAAAAATGAAAAGGATTGGCATCTTTTGAATTGTCTCTGGAAATCCATCCCATTGTGAGCTCCTCCGCGAGCAGTTTAATTACTCTGAGTCAGCGAGGGGAAAGCTATGAATTAATTAAGGAATTGATTAAGTAGCAACATGGACCCAATCTAGTAAAGAACTATATAATATAATTGGCGGTTAGATATATGTATTCATACGGTACGAATTAGAGATGGCTAGTCCCCTTAGAGAGCAATCAAAACCTGTAGATGCAGTCTATCCTGTGGGTTGACAGTCACGGTACTGCTGGAAGGAACGAAAGCTCGCCAGGGGGATACAACGATAAGCACTAGCAGGAGTACTAAAAATAGGTTGATACCATCTGGACGACTAATGAGAGTTGCACGATGAATCACTATGTGTGAGATACCTTGCTCTTCCATCATCCGAAATTGAAGTTTTAATTCGGCCCCGGCCTTATACAGAAGCGAATTACTCTGTTCTATTCATTTGGTTTTACTGCCATCTATATTCAGGGGGTAATAAAGGCGTGGGAAACAGGTTGGCGTTATTAACCTTTTTTACAGCGACATTATTTCATATGCTTCGGCTTTATGACCTCGTTACCTCATGGACGGGATCTTGCTGCAGACAATGGGATGAATTCTGGCAAAGCTGAACGACCAAAGACTCCACAAATCCAATGAGCTTGCAATATTGATAGAATCTCACAATGCCACTAAGTAGAATACTATATTCACCATGTCTGCTTGTACATACACTAAAAGAAAATATTCAAGCAATGGCTGATGTTTTAAGACACATTTTTGGATGAAAAGGCATGATCTAGATTACGGATTAATCACGGATTAGGGAAGAGGCATGATCACTATAGGAATACCAGGGGTCTGTTTAATGAATTATGCTCATGAAAGGACAGTGTGCAAGGATATCTCGTACGAGGGTTATTGTTTAATAATATTCAAGCTCGTTCAGCTAAGTAGACTCTCCTACCTGACCAAAGGTCGTCCATAAGTGCTGAATAAGGTTTACCCAAATCGCCTCTGGGTCTCTTTAGTGTATAGAGAAGTATAAAAAAGGGTCTTCATGTACGAGCCTAGATTATCAAACAGGCCCCAGGAGGCCTGGCCACAGAGACCAAAAATTCGTAATTTTACTCCACTTGAAGATAGCTACGGGGCTCTATAGTAAGTGGTAATTATCTTCCCTGCAGTCTGAGATCTGCCTGCTGCTCAGCTGACTGTGATCAGATAACAAATTGATTCCCGTCAGGAATATTTAGAACAAATGATATAATTATGTACCTGTATGAAAAATGTCACTGGCAAGGAAGGTCAATTCGTACAGTAACATATATAGTTGGAATAACTATTGATCGCTTGCACCACTTCCAGCAGGTCTATATCTATCCTTCGTGGTATAAGGGAAAATGCAGGTGACAAAGATAGTGTTTGGTTCTGCGCAGGTGTGCTTTGGTGGACTGCCAGTCACCGCCCAGAACCGCCCTCCTCAATACCACTCCTCCTCCCCTGCTCAGGGCAGTCTGGTTAGAGCAACCTGCAGGGCAGACGTTCATCCGGCCAGTGAGTGTATTGGTAGACGTATGAGCCCACTACCCCCACCCCCTTTCCCACCCACACAACCCCTCCCCTGCTTATTGACTGTGTCAATATGTCGAAGGCGCGAACTAAGTTGATTACACCCTTTGAAGTGCACGATTTCATCATGGGGGCAGGCATGGACTGACCCTGACAACGTTTAACGATATGTGGCGGTAGTGCAACTGGCCACAGTAAGCTCACCAAATGGGGTCAATATACAAGCAGATCATAGAGGGAGTTGTAGGCAAGAAAGAATTGATAAACCTTACCTGACTTTTTAAAGAGCACATAATGCCATAGATAGACACATTGGTATTGGATTGTAGAAATCTCTCTACTACTCTCTTTTTTCTTCAGAAGGTCCTATGCACTGCCTAAATTCTGCCAAACTCATTATTAGATTCAATCTATGTTGAATATTAGGTTAAAGGTGTTAAATGATCATATTGTTGCTAATTAAAAAGCTTAACCCGGTTAATACTAGAGTATATCTCTAGCTATATATGGTCTTCGACTCAATGTGAACAGTCGGGTGATTCTCAGCGTCAATTCTACCTGGGCATCAGATCCTCTTAGTATGTCTAAAAGCTACTCTGGCTTAGTATCATCCCCTCCCCGGTACATCTTCAGCAATGTCAAAGTTGGTGAATACATAACACTGTGAGGTGTCAATGTATACACATCTACAAACTATTGGCAAATTCCTACAAATGTTGGTCTATAGCTATAATCGGCGCCTAGATAAAACGTTCACAATTCTGGCACACAAAAACCTAAAGAATACAGAAAAGAAATCTGCAGAAGCTGAGGTTCACCATTTTTTCCATACTGTAGTCGACCGCCCATTGGTCCCTCACCCGTCAACCTTTCCCGACCAACGCCATCGATTCCCTATATTTTCCCATTACGCTTAAACATTCAGTTTTATTCCTTGGGCTGCAATCGATGGCGTCCTCACAGAACAATCAGACGGAGGATGCGGTCTTCCTCCAGATCCCCCCCCCCAACTCCCATACGCACACCTATACCTACCCCATCACCTCCCTCTCCAGTGTAGAAATGCTCCTCTCTGAACCCATCGCATGCATTCCCCTTCTCTGCACCAAGAACGCAGTTATTGTGGGTATTGAACATTTCGTTTCGTCGATTGTGGGTGGCAGTGGGTCTTGGCATTGAGTGGTGAGCAAATAGGAGCGACAGGTTAATCTAATGTAATGGTAGTCATTTCACCCTTTTCCCCGTGCCCTTTGTAGGGACACCTGGAGCGGCTCTAGGGACCTCTTTTATCGACACCAGCCAAACTGCCTGATAAGGTGCTATCTGGGCTCTTAAGAAAAGAACGCAATCAATCCTACCAATACTATGAGAGGAAAGCACAGCAAACTACAAGGAAACCAATGAAAGGTCATTATGGAGAAATCAATTTTATATTCTTTACAGATGACCGTATATCAGAGAGCACATTCCCTCTATTAAAAAAAGTATTTTTTAGTTGAGCTTCCTTCTTATTGAGAAAATGAATTGTTATTAATTCGGATATGTTTGCAATAACATCTTGCAAAAGGGATATGTTGTACGACAGCATCTGCCCCATCCTTTTCTTTGAATTTAATATATCAATTACATTGAACCATAGTGTATACACCATAGTGTAATAGACAGTGTTATCGAATCCGATTTTAAAAGCACACAGAACACCCGCTGTATCCCAACATACAAAGTATCTCTACATATCAGGAGGGACATCGGCTGTATGTGTAATTGCGTGCGTCATTTTACCTGGATGAGGTTGGTAGTTAACATAGGATCTCAAGGCCGTTCTTATATATGACCTTGCTTACATTTTTGTCTACATTCACTATTTATCTGTCTACTTTTAGTCACCAGTTTGTCTTTGTCATCTTGATGACAACAAGCTACAAAGGTGCTGGCCACTTTGATTTGTTTGACACACAAACAACCGCCTTATCGGTCAAGAGCTCTGCACTATAAATAAGTGGTGGAGTTCACCTCGTCCTTGTTCCACCATTTGGCGAGCAATATAAAGCTTCATGCGTGCTTTGATCACACGCGCACTGTTGACCCAGCCCAACAGGGGGCGCGGCCCTCGCGACCTGCAGTGGCTTCAAGCACGTTAGCATACACTGACAGCTGTCACTGTGTCTCTTAATCCCCTTCCTACCTCTGACAACCCAGAAAGAGAGCATTCACCTCGGTGTAGCACTCGATATGCCTCGTCCACGAGATTCATGAAATAAGCAGTCTTTTATTCCGAACCCGAATATCAGTTACCATTTCACTATGAGTGTGTAACTTCTGTTAATAATATATCACCAACCTCTGCAGCTGTAGTATGTTACAAGTATGTTAAGTGGAAACTTTCTTCTGTTGAGACTAGTTCCGATTAATTTATTGTGGCATAAGTATTGTTAGCTGGACTACAACTCATCATTACCTCATACCCTTGTATATATTATTGTAATTACGGAAGAGGGCTGTTTCTGTACTGGATCTCTATCAGATATCAGAATGGCCAGAATACCTGCCATGGCAGAGGCCATTAATGTACCATTTTGTGCCAATATATCAGCAACTTTCTGTATATGTCTCAGCCTATCTTGGACAGGCTCCAACTCAATTTTCTCCGATTATTGTTCATTGCCCGAAGACTCGATCTCTTTTGTAAACAGATAAATATATTGGTTAAGTAACCTACTGATAGATAATCAAATGAGTGCCATGATATTGGGTCATTTCTTTCCCTGGTCACAAAACATCATCATCATATGCAAACCTCACCTTGCAAAACTGTCTTCCAAAAGCTCACACCATTTTCTGATGCATCTCTAGGGTTATATTAGCTCCATTAACTGTTTTACCATTTGTTAGTGTCTACTATGTATTAATGATGAAGCCCCACCGAGAAAAATGAAAGTTGCAGAATGATTCAAAAACTCTGAATAGCTACAATGATGTCGTGGTGCAGTGTTCGTGGTAAAAATACCCAGAGAAGGGGACCACGTGGACGTTGATTCCATGGTATCTCTATTCCCTATTAACATTGTCGGATAGTGCCAATGGAGAGTATAGTGTCATCGCATTGGACACACTATTCAGCTGAGACTACATGAGAGGTCTTGTGAACATATTGGGGGTGAACAATATACCAACACTTAAATAAATGGTTGATAGGTCACAATAGAATACACGACACTACACTACATAGCCACCACACAACGGACACTACGCTATGAAAATTCGACTGTATGCTATGAATTTCTGTGATCCGCTTTTCTATTAAGACATGGGTGGTTATACCCAGGTGATAATTACTGGATGGTAATTTCAATATGGTTAGCTATTTGGTTCCTAAAATATCAGATGAGTGCCAAACAAACACTGTCCAGACTATGAATATTTTGGAAAAAGAGGAGAGGTATATGGTGTGTAATATTGGTGGCCAATTGTCCTGTCACCCTCCACCGTCTGTGAAGCAGCAAGCCCTTCGTGCGTGCCAGCATACCACATTTAATTGCCTAATGAGGCACAGCGGACCTAATGTTTGTCTACAATAGGCCTATTAGCAATCCCCAGGACAAACCACCGTTAATGGTTTGCTGCAGTGCCCAAGCCCTAGGCGTTAAAACTGGACTAGGGAAAGTGTGCTTGCTGTTTATGACGTGCCATTACAGCGCGTCACCAACTCTCTCTCTCTCTCTCTCTCTCTCTCCCCTGCCATCATTCTAAGTCAGCTGGCTTGGCAGTAACTTAATAAATCTCTTCCTTCCCCTCGAGTCATTCCATGTCAGTCGCATATGGAAGGCTTAGTTTGAATTCCAATACTACTCCTAAGCTTTTCATGAACAATCCACCTTCGTTTTACAGGATTGTCTGCCATTTGGTTTTTGTCATCCTTTCTGTTCGATTATCATTTTGGTTAAGGTTAAAACCTTAAACCCCTTTTATATTTATGAGGAAGAGGAGGTGAGAAGACTATGCGGAATGGGTATTTAGTTAAAAGAACAGTGTGTTTGATATGAATGTGTTAAGTCTTGTATCAATCAGATTGTATAGACAGTATTGTCTAAGAAATATTTTACAAATGAATCTATAATCATAAAGTCACGGTTCGACAGGGCAGCTGATAAAAGGAATATGAGTGGTTCTTAAACTTTTAAGTCGCCAAGGGCAGTCTATACAAGAAGTATATAACCTCACAATATTTAATAATATAAGGCCAAGAGTCCAGATAGAATTCAGTTATACTCACTGTGTCTTATTATTATCAGTAAACATGAGACATTCGCCAATAGGTATATATAGTAATAAAAGGTTAGGCAGCACTATCAGAGACTCTTATAGTAGACTAGAGTATCATCAGCGTGGTCCCAAGTAAAACACTGATTTATCACTTGCGTGCTATACGGGCTGGTAGTGATGGTGGGGCGCGGGCTGAGATTACAAACACCGGGCCCTGATATGCTTAACGACCCACCTCATCAGTCCAGCGAAATTTCATCTGCCCGCGCTGAGTAGCCTGTCACGCCCATCCCTGCCTGCCATGCCTCCCCATGGCAGTTTTTAATCCGAAAATCGTAAAAAGGAGCGGTTTCATTAATGTGTGCTTCCGTATAGAGTTGCACGCGTTCAATTCAGTATTGTGTGGACTAATCACACAGTTCATGGCTTGTTGTGAGCAGATCACCAGAGACGCTGGGACGTGGATGAGCTAGTCATTGATGATGTTTTGTGAGGTTGAATATTCTGAGGTAGAAGCAAGTTCGAATTTGAGGTTGGTATCTCTCGACTAAGTCACATATCCAGATCGTCTGGGTAAGATTTAATGTTATTATATCATAGGGTATATTCCATTTACTATACACATGTGGACATTATTCTTATGCTTACTCACCTCTGCTCCCCATATCGTAATAAGCATGTACGACCTACTGTACCATACCCTCTTATACGGACCAGCTCTATATGCCCAAATCAAACTTCGAATGTCAATTAAAGGTTAATTCTTGTGGATTTAAAGTATTTCAAGGGGAATTGTAAAGATAAAACAGACCAGGCGTTTATTCTGTGAATTGTTACTCACTCACAGTCTGGAAAATATGCCCCTTCCACCTAACGGCATCCGGGCAAGTATTTGCCGGTTCGTGAGTTCGTAACATTTCACAGATTAAACTGCCGGTCAGTTTTCCCAGGCTTTATATGCTTTATTACACCACCAATGAAACATGTTCAAATATATGGATTTACCATAGCTACTATTTGTAAAGAGGTATCGCGCACCATCTAAATATACAACTTACTATATATTACAACCCGTTGGTGTTAGAGGGCATAGTTCCTCCTCCAGGCTTAGGTGGCAGCATTGTAGGACGCTGCATGGACGCCGTATTCTCGATGACGTCTCACATGTCACAGTTGATCAGCGCAGAAAGAGACTCGACGGCTAACGCCATCCCCTCCACCTCCACCCCCACCCCTTAACCACCCTGGCTGGAAGCCAGACTGTCATGACCTATCCCTCAAACGCAACCTCCAACCTAGACCATTGACTTCTAACTCGCTATCGGAGCGAGAATTGAAAGTGAAACAACGGCGGCCTGGCGAGTATCAGGTTTTTGTCTCGGTTATCCATTAGAAGCTGTCGTCTGTCATGAGCTTCGATAGAATCTTAGCTCCGGAAGGATTTGGCTTAGTCGTAAAATACCAACGGTGTTCATGTTAGCGGGATGCTATAAGCCTAGAATAAACCTTCATAAACAAAATCTAGAGACCTAATATGAACTGCTAATGCTAATTACTTACATGTAGAAAGCCATCATAACATGCAACTTAGACTCTCGAAGTGTGTGCTAAATGCAGGTTTCGGAGCGCTCGCCCTTCGGACGGGTATATGCAGCCCAACCTTCTGGGTAAACCAATATAAAACTTTTTTTTCTAGATAGTTAGATAGATTTCATTCCATCATTTTTTCCTTTCACTTATTTGTATGTATTATTTCTAACTGGCACTTCATCCACTTAATCTTTTTTTTACCTCAATGTATAAACAAAGATACATGATTAATGTAATTTTAGGATGCCAACAAAGCGTCCGAAAAACTCAGCAAGTCTGAGAGACGTCTTTTCTCTAGATAAAAAAAGTAGATAGTAGCTACAGTCTAGCGTAATGCAGCGGAGGGGGTCGAGCGAAGGAGAAATGTGGGAGTGGCCACCATATTTTCCAGGTTGTGTTTTTAATCCAGACATGGTCGATACTTTCCCCGACACTGTCATACAGGGGAAGGGATGAGACGACAGCGATTGGCCGAGAGAGCTGGTACAGCTTCCCACCACCCCATGTATATCCATCAGCCGGCACCAGGAGGAGACGCCTAATTAACCCACCAGGGGGCAGCGTGAGCGATCTCCGCCGACCGCCATTTTAGCGCGTCCTAGCGTCCTATATAACTAGGACTTTAAATTAGTCTGTGATGGATGCCTTCTGACGTCCAATTATATGATGTGGCACAAAGTTTTGAGGCTGTCCTATGGAGTTTGTAAGGCTAAATCTCTCCAGGTATTTACTCTGAAAGCCTATGTTAGGAGGGTAGTAAATTGGGACGGGTATGGTCTCGTGCTGTCTCGCTATTCATCGGACTGTCTCGCATATAGACCTGTGATGTATCGTGTGCTCTCGTGTAGCCCGCAGTTGTCCAGAGTTCCCTCACGTGATCTCCTCTCGTTATCCTCTCAATATCGTTCGGTGGTTAAGTGTACATTCTGCACTACTTACAAGCACGTAGCCTATAATGCGATTTCTCGCCAAGTCTGGGGATGTTTGCCCAACACTCGTGTCCTATCGTGTGAAAGGTGCCTAGTGATGATGGAGACGAGAATAAAAAAAGTTAATTAGAGATATTTAGATGAGGTGTGGTTATGAATATGGATATGTGCCCCCAAGTCGTGAAATATTGTGACTGGGTGATATCGCATGATCTATATACAGCATATTCAATGCAGTCTGCATGCTATATGGAAGGAAAATGCAATGTCTCCTGTAGCCCTACGTGTTGCTGCATACTGTTGAGACAACACTTTAGAAAATCAAGTGGCAATAAATAAAGCTGAATTTCCACAATTTCCCATTCATCGAATATTCCCCCGAAACGAACCCGGCTTTCAACACGCCGTTTAAGAGAAACTGCTTAATATGGATCACAGTGATGAACGACAAAACAAAAAATAATAATAATAATGGCTCCCACATGCTCAAAAGACTCTCTTTTATCTCAAGATACATCGGAAATGCTCACGTGTTACGACTTTCCTATGCTCGGTCATGCAGGCGTCTGGCAAAAAAATACGATTATATTCTATGTGATTAGAGAGCTGTCGGTTGTGTTTGTGCATTCGGTTTAGTTTTTTGCTCAGTCTTGTGCGGTGAGTTCGTGCAGTAGCGTTGGACGACGGCACCGGGGCTGTGTTGATAGGCGGCACGTGCAAACCCATACGGCCGCGACTACTACGGCTCCCATACACCCGTGCCGCGGCCGGTTTATCAGAAAGTCTTGACATTTGGATAAGCAGCTCTCAGTGAATACTTCTGAGCAGCTCCCCACGCTTTCCTCAGATCTACATAGTATTATTCCTACCCTTTACTTCGCAATTCACGGTGCTCTCGGCATTTAGTTGTCATGCTGTAAATTCTTGTTTGCTCAGTGTCAGCCTCCTGTCAGCGAGGGGGGAGTTCTACTCAAGGAGGTCTAGATATAGTGTTTGGGGAGGGAGTTAGACATGGAAAGTGAGTTCATCAAACCAGCAATTGGTCCAATTATCAAGGCCAAGATTTCCATGAAAGATAACGTCAAAAACAGTAATTTGCTAGTTACTCTCATTTCCAGGAGTCTACAATATACAAATAGTATATATATATATATATATATATATATATATATATATATATATATATATATAATATATATATATATATATATAGGCTACTGAAGAGATAGACGGCGCAGAGATAGAAGTGTCTACATATATGTATTGCCTGCGGAAGCTATCTGGCTTATATTCTGCATATTCTACCTGTGAACGTGAGTGGCGAATGGATAACACGAACGTAGCAGCATGGTAATTAGGGACCGACCATAAATTACCTCACGCCCTGAGGGACGAGGCGGGTCTCTGGGTTGGAGTTACGGCCCATAAGAGGTTACGATAAAAAGCCTTGCAATGGGCCTTGGGAGATGCGTCATGAGGATTCATGTAATCTATGGGTGGTCCCTCCAGGTCTAGTGGTAAGGAGTGGGAAATCGGCTGGAATAGTGCTTTGATATATATATGTAGGAGGCGGAAATATCAACTGCGAAAGCTCGCAGAATGTCTTAGTCTGAAATAAAAGTTAAGGTAGCCTATTCTGATATTCTGAAATCATCTCCCTAATAGATCAATACTTAGATAATATATCAATGCACGTTATTCCTACTCCAATAAGAAAAAGGGAGATTTGCGATAAACAAAGGTGTTTATCAGAACGTAATAAACATTGCAGAATCTGCTGAGAGACTCACAGATAAGTGACTGGTAAGGTTAAATTGATCAAATCTACCAAGTACCAGAGACGACCATTGCACTCCAGAGTTTATTTTTTATTTTTGAAAAGATGTTTTTACTGATTCCGATTTTGCAATACAAATTAACTGTAACGTCTGTGTAATTTTCGAGCCGTCAACTTAATCCAAAAACTACAACACCGATCCAGTGTATCCAGGGAGTGAAACGTCGGTCTCTTCGGGAACACATACTTTATTCACTGCACGTGCAAATGTGATATATTAAAGCCCAGCGTCCACTGAGCTCCTGATACCCTATACGATAGACCTAACGATGTATGCATCGGGATGCATCCTCTAGTGTATTGGCTATGGATTAGTTAAGCTGACTTCCCAACGCGATATCGATTTTGTGTCGGGAGATGCATCATAAGGTCTATCGTAATGCATCGGGAGCCCAATTGACGTCAGACCTTATTTTCAGTGTCCTTCTAATAATGTTTCATATCTTAGAAGAGAGTGTGGTGTGGAACAATCTCTTCAATAGAAATGAGGCCTCGGTGCCAAGAGACCTTGATTTCGCATCTCGATTTATTCATCTAGCTATCTTCAGTATTTAACGCCTTCTGAGATTACAATACCCGTTCTAACGGTTCGCTTTGGAATTCAGCCGATGTCAACTTTCTACCCGGCTCCACGGGGTCAGATAAGCAGCAGGCTTCACTCTGCCGTCCCTGTTCTAGCTCCTTGGATCAGGGCGCAGCCGGCCAGGCCTACGAGGCCGCATAATCTAGGCATGGCCGCCGTCCCACTTATTACTCGGTGAAAGAAGGGCCTCTAGCGGCCTGCCTGTGCACCACGTGATCAGGGGAGCGATTTGTCCGGGATCACTCTCCAAGCAGATATGCAGTCACTGCCCCTTCGCCCCTTCTCTATGCTACTTTGTGCTATCGTACTGTTGGGTTTTTCTAGAGGAAATCGTTTTGTGTCTGTGTGTGTGTTCTCGTCTTACCTACAAATACTAGCTAGAACAGACTGTCTAGCAGATACCAGGACCGTCACCGCGAGAAAAAAAAAACATGTACAATACAAAGCTGACGAAAAGATCCTGTAAACATGAATGAAATCAAAAGGGACAGGGAGTGTTTTCTATACAATCTCTGATCGGCATTATTGCTACTAACGCATTGTCAATATCTGTTATAAACGCTGACATCGACGTTTTAAACACAATCTATATCCTTTCCATCGTCAGAGGAGATTGACTATGTATTTACTCACCGTGTATAAATAAATACCGGTAACTGTACATGTATATCCCAATTATCACTTTACAATGCCGTCCGGTTGCAATAATTTCCGAGAGCATCATTCCCGTTCCTTTGTCAAAAGAAAAGCAAATATAGAGCTTCGAATCGGAATAGTACTTGGAGAGTAACCCGGCATTTTCCCGTGCCTGGAGAGTAGCTCTATATGCCTGTGATTGGAGAGTAACCCAACACCTGCTCATGCTGAAAGGTAAGGGTAGTTTTGCTTTCAGGCTATTGAAACTGTCAGTCAATTACCACACGCTGCCAGCCCAGTAAACGGTGCTTCAATAGGCAGTATGAGCAGATCAAAAGTTATTGATAAATAGGCAGGACGTCAACTGGTGTACGCTCGACCGGCGTTTACACTTGACGATCATGGGCGGCGACTCTTCAATTTTGCACCACATCGTCTCGTATAAACGCCAAGTACTTGGCCACTACAGATCATCTGATTATGTCATGATATGCAACTTGGCACCACCTGGCGATTTTGAAGACCACTTGACGGCTGACGACTATTTCAAGCCGGCTTGAATTAGTCATCTAAATGATTGAGTCCAATCTGGGCTCGATGACTATTACGGCCGAGATTGCATAATCAAGCACAACTTGACGATGTGGGATTATCTACTCTCACCATATTTTAAGTCGTCCAGTGTAAAAGCCGGGTTACAGCAAAACCGACCCTCTCCTATAATACTAGCCTTTAGATACACCCAAGCCGATAGTCTAGCTGATTGCTACACAAGTCTTTTGTATGTTTCTGTAACGTGTACACAATGCTTTGTGAATAAAAAATTAACCTAGAATTCCCTATAGATATCTAGAATCATGTTTCGGGTGGTTACACATTTTGAACGTATACAGTGACTTTCAATGAATTCACAGAGTTTACATCAAACAGATTCTGTTGGGGGTTTCATGAACCCTTTAAATCATGCAGTGTTCACACCCATTTTAGTACAGACATTGTTCTTTCACTTGCTATGGTAATAGCGACGGTGTATGTTTCAATGTAGGGCGGCTCTAAATATATTTTATTTACAAATCAGTGTATACATTCTTTTTATTAACAAAAACATCATATCAAGAAGAGTACTGATGTTGGGAATTTTACGAGCTACATGATGATAATGTACAAAAATCCTTATACACGCCCGCTTGAATGCACATATGTATGCAAATATTTGGTTTACACTTAATCAATCTTTCTAATTTGAATTAGAATTCAATTGTTTTGATCATTAAAAATTATCCATATTAAAGGAGGCCTTATCGCTGATAACTACAATTCAATAAGAAAACAGAAGACATTTTGTAACCATGCGAATTTGCTTACTTTTCTGCTTGGGAAACATCATATTGTTTTGTTGTTTTTCTATCTAACATCCAGAAGTCCGATTTTTTTTCGGATTTCTATGCATGTGGAAACTTATTTTCCCTTTCTGTCTCGCAATGCATGTTTCGATGGTGGATGAAGCAGCTCATGCGGCCTTCATCAACCATCCAAGCTCCAACACACACTACGCAGCACAGATTACCGCGTCGTTTGTTGAGGTTTGCAAGACACTGAATTAAACATGCTATTCTGTGAGGAAACCTACCTGTTACGTTGGAATCGTCCCTCCACAATGCCGCAGTATAGCTCCTTCATAATAGGCCCGCTAGCCGCGTACCAGGGGTACCTGTGCGTTTTACCCGGCGTTTCCGCTAGGCAACCATTCTTGAATTTAGCACCACCTGACAACTTTCAGCCGTCACAGGCTAGAAATCGTCTAGTGTAAACGCCTTGAATGACTGACAACCAAAGGTCGTCCGATTAGGTTAGATTAAACAATGTGGTACGGCCTGACGATGGGATTTGACGCCAACGACTATTTCAAAGGGGCTTGAATTAATTGTTTACTAGACACCTGACGATTCTGTCAAAATTCAGTCGTCGATTTTTAACTTGACCTTTTTGTACCTGTAATTTTCTAATGGGATATGAATACGTTCACCTGTAGTTGAGGTAGGGTTAACCTTTATGAATCGTCGCCCGCCATCGTCTATTGTAAACGCCGACTTAGATGAACGGCAGGAAGTACAACACTCCTCATTTCAACGTAGATAAATGATTTAGTGTAAACGCTTGATACGCTTCTGCGGTTGATGGTTCTTGGTGACGGTCTTTCCCCGCAGTGCACCACTTGACGACTCTTGTATAGACGACCTACAGTCGTCAAGTTTTCAGTCGTTCAGTGTGAACGCCGGGTAAAGGGCACAATCCACCAGGCCGATTTCTCACCCGATCAATTGTTCCTGGACACTTAAAAGGAAGCTCACGTATTGTAATTCTTTTAATTCTGATAATAATAGTTTAATAAATGACCATTTTCAAAGATTTGAAAAATTCTAGGGCATCCGATAATAATCGGCGATTGTCTGGCTACGGAATAGGCTACCGTCGGTCCAGTGGAACACCCCCTTTAGACTTACATCAGCATGCTCTGCCGGTGGGGATTTTAATTATCTCCCTCTTCTTAATAACGAAGCCGTTTGGAGAGCAAAGCGGTATGGGGGCGAGAAGGAGTTCATGTAGCCCCGTTTCAGGACACTTCTTGCGACCTACATTATTCAGCGAACGTAGGTTGTGTATATCATTATCTCCCCTTATGTGGCGTTTCCACCTGCTGACGAAAACCCCACCGATTATGTGCACTCTTTACAAAGGTCGGTCGGTCGTTCAATTTGAGAAACTATCGGTGTGCATAATCGGTGCCGGTAGCAAAATGCTATTTTCTGAAAAAAAACTCAGGTAGTCGGTGACCGACTTTTGAGATCAATTCCATTCCACCACCGACAATTTCAACACAGAGACATTTCGCCGGAGTTACGAACATTAGATCAGTGGTGCTAGATTAAGAAAAGACGTGGTTACTGAGCCCGTAGGGATGACCGTTCGAGGTGGTTTATGGCATAAATACGTCCCGATTATTTTATCATTTATTTCCGGGTCTTTCGTGTTTATGTCCTGTATGTTTGGTTACCGATGGGGATTGAGTATTAGTATATCTTTTATATTTCAATAATCATGAAATACCGGTGATGGGTGCATTTTATGCAAAACAACGAAAAAACTAGAGCGATGACTGAGACTGACATAGCGTTACTTGCTCAGGGTGGTTGGTCATGGTACGGTCATGGTTTTCTCTTTATTCACATTTTTGTGTTTTGATGAATGCTGTCACGATAACATAATACGAATTCCGTACACAACAGTGGAATGAATGGACATCTCTCTTTTTATGTGACACGCTTTATTGTATCACGAATGAGACAATATGGATCACACAATTGCACAATACGGGCCGGGAAGCAGATGCATGCTGGCATAAGTCGCATTGTGTGTCGTTTCTACCTGCCGACGAAAAATCCACCGATTATATGCAACTTTTACAAAAGTCGGTCGTTGGTACTGTCAGAGAAATTAACGGTGCGCATTATCTGTGGCAATCATCAGAAATGTTATTTCTTTGTGGAAATTGAGGTCGTTACCGACCGATTTTTGAAACTCCAGGCCATTCCGCCACTGATGAATTCATTGGAGAGACATTTCGTTGGTGGTACAACAATTCAGTCGGCGGTGCTAGATTGTGTGACGTTAAGGAAAGAAATCATTGACTCTTATTGTTTCCACGTGACGATTATTGTACCAAAAGTGTCACATGATCGGTCGGCGGTGCTGAATACCATAATCGGAGGTCATAATCAGTGGATGAAAACGCCAAATCAGTCTAATAGTGAATATCCTCACAAAGATGTGTATATCTAAAGTTGGAGGACCGTTAGAATACCTTGAGGAAAGCATTCAAAGAGAATACCTACAATGTAAAGGCTAGCGAGTTTATAGATTATGTAATTCAAAATGTTATCAGCAGACAATACGCTGTCTACTTGGTTTCAGTAGTCGCCAGGGGCTTTGTTGCACACAAAATGTGATAGGTAACATGACCTAAAAATATCGACGATGGTCGATAACATTTTTGTATTACTCTAAGCTGGCATACACAAGTCAATAGGAATATAAGGAGCCCCTTCTGATCTCCAGTTGTACTGAATAGGCATGTACTGTAGACACCAGGATGTCTACAGGAGCTCAGAGGGCGACAATCGTTGTCAGACGGTTGAAACACCTTCTTTACATTAAATCGATAGTTATCTCCTTGCGGCTGAATGTATGGAACTACGCCCTCTTATGTGGGGTGGCGCTGAGATAGATCATCGCCTTCTGGATCACATTGTGTAGGGGCAGATGTAGTACTTGTCTGCTTTAGGATTAACACACATTCAGATGTCTGTGGTGTTTCCACCTACTGATTATTACCACTGATTATAACATTTAGCTATAATCAGTACCCTATATATTAACTCACCTCAATCATGGTGTAGCAGAAAGTGTTGCTGATTTGCTGCAAACTTTATGCGAATCCGCTTTGACCTAGACTGTAGATGTGGAGATCTTAAGGCCTCGCGCTCATTATTCGGTACGCTTTCTACTAATGAGAGACTTGAAGCGACTTGTCCTTTATATGCTCCTTCTAGAACAATACCTCGAGCCATTAATTGACATTGATTCCCTTAACGAGACGTTGAGAAGGCTATAGGGTACACTTGGTGGCTAATTGGCAGTCATCGGATTGAAGCATCTTTACAGGGTGGCCCTGCATTATCCACAAAACAACATCCACAGTGCAGCTACCAGCAAGAGGCTAAACCTAACTTTTTGGTTCCTTGTCACTGTCAGGCATTCGAGTAACCACCAAGAGAGATCGATGATGACTGGAGGAACACACTGACCACATAGATACTGCTCTATCGCACGAACAAAAGCCTCAAATATTCTTATATATACATATATATATATATATATATATACATGTCGGGACCGTTTCCACGATCTTTTGATAAAAGTATTTGTCACCATCCATCGTATGCCGTGGATGAATAAATAGAGGCAGCTTTTATTTTGAAACGGACAATTCGTGTGCTTTATTGTGTATGTGTGACCCTGCTAGTTACTTTCTTCTTCTTGTCTTCTGACTTCATGCGGAAATGTTTACCATTTGTAACATCAATCCCACACACTTCACACCGGGATATTGCATATGGCTTACCAACATTAAATGGTATATGCAGTGTCTGACTGTAGCCTTCAAACGAATGTACTTTTTATTCAATTGAAGGGATGATAGAGTCTCTGCTCTGTGAGAACTGCGGCGTTCATTTCGACATGCTTTCCCAAATACACCTTGCGCTATCTTCTTAAATACACCTTAATTAATGTATTCTTACCCGTATTCCCACCCCCTCGCCACCCTACCAAATACATTTTCGAAAGATCTGTGAGGTCCTATTACTTGTAAGAAATGTCGGAGCTCGCTTATCATGGTGCATTGCGCGTTCGTGCTGTTAATCGCTGTTCATTTCCGCGCCGACAGTGTGAGCCGTGAGCTCCAATCCAAACTCGTTACCAGGGGTAGCGGTCGATCTCTGCTAATCTGTCTCTGACAACTCAGTTTTCCAAGAGGGTCGGCGAATACAAAATTAGCACTCAGGCCAACTGATAAATTAGTTAATTAAGTCCTCTCTGATGCATACACAAACACCTATATTGCTCATGTGGTCTTATTAGGTTTGCTTTCAATGCGATACCACATTAGATATTGGTTATTAAGTGACGTGATGTTTCTATGAGTGTCTACTGATGCACACATTTCCTTTGCTGTTATTTCCTGTCTGTATATATCAAACTGTTGTTTAACTGCAGTTAGTTGTTCATACCCTCCTGTACGAACTAGTGTTCCTGCATATATATGGTAAATCAATAAGTCGATTGAAGGTTTAACTCCGACCAGGGACAACCGGACCAGAGTATGATTCCCTGAATTGTGCACGCCTAAAACCAGATAATTTCAATAGCTCACCATGCATACGTCAACGATGACTGCATCGCAAACTCAAATACAACATGCAGTTTAGGACTGCGTGTCATATTGACACACCTGCCATTTGATAATGATCTCTATCAAATGATTACACACCTGTCGGTCATTATGCAATTTTGTCAGAACGGTAACATGGCTAAGAAATTTAAGGAAACGCAAAATGTGTTGGTTTGACTGTATATTGCTGCTAGACTATAATGACGATACTTCCCCTTTCTTCTTTTGATCTAAATTGTATGTTAGAATAAAATCTATTGGCGACAGGTAGGGTCATTTGCCTATAAAGGTTCTGTCCATTTTCAACTACCATGCAATGGGAAAGTTATATATACATGTATATGCAAAAACTATGGTGTAAAAGTAGGATGTAGCCTTGTAACCTAAAACCGTTGTCTTTTTTTTTTTTACAAAATATCCGGTCTCGTTAGGAAGGGAGATAGTAATATACGCCAATAACACCTGACGCCTTTACTATCATACATATATTTCCCACGCGTCCTGATAAAGAATACGGGTGACGATGAGCTCTATATTAAAACTAACTTCAGGTAGCAAAAATAATACACGACCACCCCTAAAGGCGTCCGTGCTAACAAAGGACAAGCCCACTCAGCAACTCTGTACCTGACATGAATCCGATACCAGGTAAAAGCAATTTGGAATAGTATTTTCACAGGCATTTGTGAAGTCTCACAGCATGAGTGCTGTATCGTGCAATACGCTTATGATAGGTTTTCATGAACAGCGATAGTCGTTAGTCACAAAGATGTCAATATGTAGTATATTCTACATGTATGTTTTTTATATATTACTTCCAAAGATAGATATCATTTTGTTTTCAACAGGGAAAATAGCATCGTTCCACACATGTCACAATACGTACTTGCTCAAAATGATAACCAATGTGTTGATGCTTCTATCCACTACACTGGCTTTCAACGCTATTTCAGCATTGCAATGCTCTTGAAACAATTGCTCAACCAAAGAACGTGTTGAACCATTTTTTTTTTTTAATTTTTTTTTTTCATTGGGACAATCGTCAGCGGTTAGCTGGTATGAGTGAGTCTCCCAACATAATGATAATGATATGTTAACACATGTGTCTATATATCTATTGCCAATTCATTGCAAATCTATCGCCATGTGTATGTCCGCCGATTATGTAGTCAATGTAAAATGGATCTTCGGGCTTGTAAATTCAGCTTTACAGAATAAATACAGAGAATTTCGAACTGACGACTAGAATAGGTACGGTGATTATCAGTCAACTAGCTTGATGATTAACCCTACAGGATCTATCTTACAGCTGAGTATATACTTCAAATATACACACTGATGGGGTTACTATATGTGCAGAGAGGGTTACTGTACAAAATCTTTGTCGGTCAGAGAAAGAATTCCTTCAGCAGTGAAAGATCGGAGGTGGACGACTGAGCGACATAAGAATCATCGCCATGCCACCAATTAAATATGTATACTGGTTACAAGTAATCTGTGAGGTGCCTAGTCGTCAGGTTGCGCTATATTGCGTAACATCGGGATAGATAGTCGGCCTCGAAGTTTTAAAACAGTTTCCATCGACGATTATGTGCAGGCAAAGTGTTAAATAGTCGGCGGGTCGTGCTAAAACCCAGAATTGGTGGCCAGAATCGTCAAGTGGAAACAACGCATCACGCTTCAAAGGTTATACAGCTACTGTGCTGGGCTTTGTCAATAAAGCTGATACTCGTGGTTGTGGTTCTCATGATACATGTAATTAAAGTTGTTGCGAGTTGTCTGGTCGCAGACGATGTATGTGTAATGAAACGTCGGATAGTGGTTCCAAGCCCCTTAACCACATGCCCAACACACGCATGATTATAACCATTAGTCTGCCGGCACCTTTCCGTTCCCTAGCTGCCTCGGAACTCTACAATTATCTACCGGACAACCAACTGAAAAAGCCATAGCCGCCAAGTGTAGACAATATGGACCCAGCGCTCTGTGGACTAACCATGTCTGAGCTACCAACTCCCACCCTCCCCTTCCCGTATCCCGCCTCGAAACCAGACACGACTCATGGCTTATGTTAACAGATAAAGAAGGGCGAACAAGCCACTGTAATACATTCGTTTTAATGATGTGACAAAACTTATCATTTCTGATATTATCATAAATTATATAAAAGATCTCTTGGAATACTGATATTCATAGGTTCTTCATAGATTAGAGAATGGTTCACTGATACCCTTTGGCTATATGTTTATTGTTGATATGTTTTGGGTATTTTTACTAAAGGTCTTTATTTCATTCTGTTGGTGTACAGATGTACGTTGGTTAGAGATAGTAGAGGTTTTTTCACTGAAGTCTCGTGCCTTATCTTTGTTTCCTCAGAGAACATTAATACTCAAGTTCCACCTAAATCAATTTACTCCTAGAAAAACTGTAATCGAACAAATTGGACGTTAAATTACCCAAACAAACAAACTCCTAGAAAAGGAAAAAAATAATTCCTTACTGAACTTTGACTGTAATCAGAGATGTTTCCTCTAGAACAGAGTTCCAGTTGGTAGAATGACATATCCCTCTTTCTGTGTAAAGTAGTAGGCAGGACATCCTCTACCGCTATAGATAGCGGGTTGGTTTCAGGACAATGACTTGTAGGGGATGGCGGGGCTTGCATGCACGACGTGTTGGCAGGTGCCGTGATGGATTGCCCACCTGTGCGTCTCGGGCTCCCCTATTGGGGACGGCAATCAGACGTTATACCATTGGAGAGTCCCTAATCTTCTAATCAGTCTTCCCAGCCCACAGGAAGCCTGATGCGCACTGACTGTCTGCGGTGGCGGTCAGCCACTGGTGCCTACCAATGACCAAACACGGGATAAGGACGTGGCCAGGTCAGGCACAGGCACGCTTAATGTGTTTTGCAGTGAGTTAAAAAGGTGATCCATTATCTGTTTGATCTCTAACCGAATAGGAAGGCTGCGGCTGCCAATAGGCCAACTACTTCGAAGCAACTTTAAATCAGTCTGTTGCCGGCGATAGAGATTGTGAAGTTTGTTTCCTGTAGGCTGTAATTTTATCAACAACGCTCAGATTCCCTGTATATGCGTTGGAGCGCCGTTGTGTTTCAATCCACCCCTTTGTATCGTTTAATGATTTAATCAAATGATATTGGAATTCTTGCCAACAATCTTGCTGATGGCTTTGATGAGCTTTGTAGTACAAAGGCTTCAAAGTAGGCGAAGAAAGGTTCATTCAGCGGATCAATCTATTAGAAAGGGGCAGGTTTCTGAATGCCGTTGCTTTAAGTCTCTCTATGCGGGATTGGCTGCTGCTATGAGACATAAAATCATTAAAGGGGAGATCACGCAAGATGTTTCTTTGTCGTTCTAGTGGTGATCAGTTGTATTTCAAATAGGGAATTATAGACAGTGTTACCATATATCAAATAAATCTGTATATGTATCACCCTTATTATATGTGTACATAATGACCACTTTGGTTCAAGGTAAACGCTCGTCTTCTATCCGTGGTGTGTGAGGTATACCTTTCAAAGTTTTAATATTTCAAAGGTTATTGATATTCCCTTTCTTGGTGTCACATTATGAGCATGTATCTACTTACGTACTTCATTCATAGTCTGCAAAGAGTAATCTTTATGTGAGAAACTGGCAGATTACTTGTATTGACTCGCCGGCCGATGAAGCCGATGTTTCAAAGGTCAATAGAACTTTAAATCCATAACTGTCATTTTGGCAACGGCTTCAAGAAAAGTTTCCCAAATGCCATATATCATATCTGGAAAAACGGGTGTTAATATTTATGTATCTTACTAGTACTTGTATTTTATTTCTCATAAGTGAAGTTTTTAAGGTTTAATGTTTGAAACTGTACATCACGATCTTTCATAATCATGTATTAATGTATGAAGGGGAATAATCATACCTCTGCAATAGCTAGTTTGTACATCCTGAAGTAGCTGTCAGCATTCCCTATCAATTTTATTGGGAACAAGGTAAAGTGTCGTATTTAGGATGTACTAGCATTATATTTATATCAGAAAAAAATCACTTCATGATCCTCCTATCAAAGTTGTTCGTGTCAGAGTGTCCTCCCCATTTCACTTGACAATGCTCGTACCGGAATTACATAGAATTGGATCGGTGCATCTAAACGAGTGGAGTATTGTTTATTTTACGATTCAATATAATGGTGCATTTAATATAATGCACCATTGGTAAGCAAATTGAATGAATGAACTAATATGTAATTGTGATATTAAATATACCAGTTGCTGTTTATATCAAATGCCTGGTTTTACATGCACCTTTACTGAATTATATTATATTCGAAATTAGTGTAACTGAATCTATCTATTAGCATGATATCCCATTTACTGTGTATATGTCTTGCATTTCAAAGTGAGATTACATCTCCTACAAGAATACTGGCGAACTGGCGATCAGCGATCACAGTACCGTATAGGGGATGCAAAGGGCGGACACCAGGGCCGAATGTCTGATTAATTTGCTGCCTTGTTAACCAGTGGAAAGACAAAGGGGCAATTGATCTCACAGGCCTAATCTATTTCAGTCTAGCCTCCCCTGGCCCTGCACTATGTAATCATTAGTGTATGTTCTGTAGCTTAACATGGGGTTAGCCGCCTACTCCTCAACTCCTCCTGGCCGGTTGTTGCCGTTTTGAGACCAAATAGAGGTTTCACCACTCGGCCGCTTCCATCGTTACTTAGGCCTGGCGTCCACCTACTACGATAGACCTCCCGATGCACTATAATGTATAATGTTATAAATCGTCGATGATCAGGAGCCTCTATATCTTACACAAGTTTTTAGATTAGGAACATCGGCATGCATCGTTATCGGTGTTTAGGTACTTCGTAAGGCCAATTGTAGACGAATGATTCGGAGCTCAGTTGACGCCGGGCCTTACACATACATAATAACATTTAATTCAAATTTGGCAGACCCGGGGAACAAGCGGAATAATGTCTGATAGCTGTTTATCTTTTTCCTTTACATGGTAAAACAAATATTTCAGATTCAATGGAATTCCAGCTTAAGCAGGTAGCCTTAAAACAACTATGCTGACTTCCACAAAGACAATCCCTAATGCGGCAATCTGGTAACTGTAAAATCAGTCGTCGGGTGGTAGCACTAATCGTCGACCCAAGAATCGTCAACCCAAGAACAAACCAGACATTTCCACCTGACAACTGGAATATTGCCACCGATTGCTGTAGATCTTCAGTGTTTTTCAAGGCACTAAATGCTTTTTGTAGCAAAACCGTCGACCCACTATCGGTTATACACATCCGGTTTGAATCTATTGCTGAGGCAAATAATTGCCAGGTGGTGCTCAATTGTGTAACTTGTTGGTAAAATATCGGCGACCTGAAAGCTTTATCCCCGTTTCTACCTGATGATAGTCGGCGGGTGGTTCCAAAAGCCATAATCAGTGGCAGAAACGCCTCATTACATATTTTGTATCATGTTTATTGATACAAATGAGAAAATTAAGGCCGAAACACACCAAGCAATTGAAGTAGATTTGGGTTTTTGTGTGGGATAAAAAATTGCCCTTGCGATCTTTTGACTTTTCATACTGATTGCCAGACAACCATCACATGTTGATATCGCTTGTCACTCATTTACTCGCACATATTGTGTTGGCGAGTCCAGGGAGGTGTTTATAGGTGGTGTCGATCGCTAATAGTGGCCGTTAAAGCCGGGGACACACCCAGAGGGAAATGCAGTGAATTCTGGAATTATTTCATAATTCACCTGATAATTGCTTCTTAGACGCTAAAGTATGGATCAGAGATATTACTATGAAATAATATCTCTCACAGTGACCCCACCCCCACCCCTCCGCAACTAGTCTAATGAAAGATACTCATATTATATATATGAACTCGGTTGAAAATATATTGGGAAAATAAAACCGCTGCGAACCTAACCTAAAACTGGCCAAACAAAGAGGAGATGTTTTATAGTGTCTCCTATTTCATTGGCATTTCTTCCCCTTTTAGTGAACAAGTAAATTCATTGGCGGGTATTTGAGAACGTTCAGAAGCCTCTAGGCTCAGTGAACCTCCTGGCGTGATGAATTTTCCTCTTTTTCTGTCTCTATTGTTTTGCACTCTGCCTTCCTGCCGCCATTTGTTTCAGGCTGCTGGCGCATGCGTCGTGACCCCCCGTCTTCCCCGAGTACCGGCGCTCGCCGTGCCCCCTTCCGGCCGGCTGTGACACTTGATGGATTGGGGAACCGTCTCTGTTTGCTAGCGAGAAATTTCTCAGGGTTCCTGTTGCGATTTTAAGGCACTTGCCGCCATTAGTCTTGCTAATAAATGTGCGGGCACCAGGGCTGGGGGAAAGCTCCCAATACACCTCTAAAGAAAATGGCGGCGGGGTCCTTGGGAAAGCTGTCGATCACTCAAATATTGGGACAGTAATGGCTGTGGTTTCTTGTTCCCGTCATGCAACTATGAAAGACCATGAGAGAACCAACGTGTTTAAAAGCATGTTGCTTTAGAGTACGGTTCATCTACTTTACTTTCGCACTGTCAGGCTTCGGTAACACATACACCGATTAAAATGGGCTGTGTGGAGTTGTTGAGGGAATAGCTGACAGTATAAGCACTCACGCACCTCTGTCTATCCCAGCTGAATTAACGGTTCATCTGCCGTTCGTAATAGATTTCTTTACCCTTAACACCCAGGAGTGCACGAAAGAAAGGCTTTGATGTTTAAGCCTCACATGGCACTCCATTCCAGTTTAATGACAAAAATGACGCCCTTTCCCAAAGCGGAGGACATCAACACTTGAGCGCATTGGTGTAAATTCCCCGACTAGTCAGTCGCCTGATTCCATTATCAGGTTCCATTAAGTAGGCGAAGTGTAAAAAGCCAGCCTTGTCAAGCTGGCCTTGTGTCTCCTCCCGCCGTTATACAATACGTCCTCCCGTTCTCTCAAACAGCCTTTGGGATCCCTTGTGTTTTACCTCGGGCCGGTCGGGCCGCTTTGCTGCCGTGTCGTTTTCCCCCGGCGCTGATGCACTACACAACAACCGACACCATGGCCCTCAAACATCGCACGCAGCCCTGCATTGTAAGCAGCCGCCCAACCAGGCCGACCTATTAAATTAATAACCCTCCTCCCAGTCCAACTACCTGAGGCATCAACTGATAATATTGTCTTTTTTGTTCTTGCTGATCCTCGACTCGTAGTGCTGCAGTTAAAACCCTTAATTAAAATTTTCAATTCTATAAAGGGGTCATGCGTCATTTCTGGGTCGTTCACCATTGTCCGAAATATTTCAATGTATATATTTATGATGAAATTGAGGTTTTCCTTTGACTAGAAGGTGAATCAAGCACATTGTCGTGTTAGATTCCAGTGTTCTTAGATCCCAGCAGAAGATTCCAGGTTTATTCAAATGTGTTTTCTAATTAGTTTGTCTGGGGGAAGTGTTACGACATGTTTCCCGAACACACAAAAACAGACTTCTACTTATAGTTCTGATAGATACCCTTTGGGAACAAGAAGCTATCTGCACAGACATATTGCGTTAGTATGAGCACATTCAATTTTATATATGACCAGCTCCGGGGGCCCTAACCATTTGGCTGAAGCATACGCTGGCTCCCATCCAGTAAATATGATACGTCCCTTGTGTACATCTTGTTTAAGATGTGAGCAAGAATATAGAAAAGTAGCGGGTCGAATATCGACAGGGATTGCCGCACGTGACAGGACTCTTGGCACCAGCTGGCGGTGTGGTCCTTCACCCGGCTGTGCGCTGTTAAGGCAGTCCACATCTTGTGTTAGTGTAAAACAAAGGGCGAGCTTTCTAGAGTTCCGCATCAAACTTTCGTACGGACTGATATCCGGCAGGACACATCTAAAGATGGGAATGACGCGTGATGACCTTCTTCTTCTGACGCCTCCTTTACAATGCTTGTCGCAGAGCCGTTTCAGCTGTAGTCCGCGTTGCTGGTACTCGAGCTTGATTTAGTGACGCAACTTGGGGCCTTTCTCTGGCCCCTTCTAATCAATAAACCTTGTCGAGATGTTCTGAAACGATATTGAACCATTATATGTGGCTTTCGCTGAGACCACAATCAGTGCTCATTTGCTGTGAATTCTCTCATCCCATAAATCCACGAACCTGATTCTACATTGGTTGTATTCAACAGAAACTAAGAAACGTAATACGGCAAGCCAACTGATGAATGTTTGCCCACTACTGTCTACACCCCTCTGTCTTTGTCTTTATTTTTTTTGTCTCGTCTTGATGTTTGGTAAGTCCCTTCTTGACGTCTTGTTGCCTGTGTTAAGTACAACTTTGGAAAATATGTATGATACATTTGCAGGCATGTAGATTTAATGTTACAGGTTTAAGAAAATGATAATGTATAGGTAACAGGGAGAAGTATTCATCAGGGACAAACGAAAACCATATCTTGTTGATTTAAGAGAAAACAGGTAGTAGCAAGTCTTGTCTCTAAACACAATGTTTAAATGCCTCTTCTACTAATCCCTCCTCTCAGAAAACTAATGTATATTGTTAGTGATTTAAAGAAAAGAGCGAGCTCAATCTTAAGGGAAGCAGTTGGTCTTTCACCAAATATAAGAGTTGTTTTAAGAACGGTTGTATCTTGAATGTTAGTATTGGTTAAGCACTAGTTCTCCACTCGGATTCTCCATGACCATACCTATGTATAATGCACCATTATAATTCTTCAATGAAATATTCCTGTCTACTCCTAAAGGGAGTACATTACACTATGCAATAAGGCAAAAAGGAAGACCTACCGAATAAGCATCTTGAATCTACTATGTTATCTCAACTTACCATTAATAAAGAGGTTCTAAGATTGTATAGATAAAAGGTATATTGAAAACTACTTATTTCATGAAATACAATAAGAGTACCACACTATAATATCTGCTGCGTGAATCGTATGTACAAAGAACATAGATTTAGCTAACTTCAAAGAGTGTATACTCAAATTGCCTTTGCGTCAATACGCTAGAGTAACAGCTGTTAAAAGCTGCCTTTCAAGCCATCACTACGTCCACCAGTTGACGGCTTTGACAGGGCAAGGGGAGCAGGTGCCACTGATGTGATCCTATACTTCATCCCCAAATGGATTTGCATTTCCCTAACTTCTTCCACTGATGTAAATCGCTAAGTAAACCGTCCACCATTTCATCAAATGAGTGCCTGTCAGTAGCCAATCACTAGAATAGACTGACAACAAGCTAGAAGTACATTGAGAGAGGGAAATCCCCGTCGCTGCTGCCTGCCTGCTAATCTGGCAATAAGGTGGAACCTCAAATGGTGACGCCTGGACTGACGTGCACCCACACGGTTGAATTTTCAGGCGGAATATTTCAATTTCCTTTACCATGATATTTAGCAGGTTTTACGGTGTCGCTGCCATTCTACTCCCCAACTTTCAGTAAATAGGTTTATTGTACTTCCGTTGAGGATGTGAGGATACATGGTGTTTACACAATTTGATTTTCATATAGGTTTTAAAATGATAATGTGAAGTACGCACCAATACTAGGTGAATTGTCTAGCACCCTACTCTCGTCCAATTTGAGAACCCAGCATATAATATCAAGGGCTCAATCGTTACTTTCCAGGCTATTACTGAAATCTGAAAGGTGTCGGTGCGATCGTCATCTCTAATACAACAGTTCTTTAACGCGTATCGGATGAATGCCGGACATCAAATGAAATACCAACATCAAAAAATATCTTGGATGATACATCACACGTATGTTATTTGGCGGAAATCCATATTTATGATGATTCCATGGTGTGAAAACCAACCACATCATTCACTTGTCTTTAGATTCCAAACTTAGCCATATGTGTATGCAATGTTATAAACGCTTCCTGTTTCTATTCCCATCTCCATTTAAGCAATCCTGAGCATGATACACATGGGCTAAGTCTGAAATCTTTCAGACCGAAGTTTCATCCATACTTTGGTACCTTAGGGCATTCTAACGCTGAATACGTGCCTGTGTGCTAATGCACGTGCAGCCCTCGTGCAGCGTACGAATCTACATACAAACCTGCATGAAAAGACGCACCTGCGGTCGCATATGTCTTGTTTACTTAATGGGAATTCACTGTCAGGGCTACATAACAAAGAAGCACCATTGCGTATGCTATCACGCACCTATCATCCGTCCTGCTGTCACAGCCTTCAGGATGGATACTGTTAGAATGGGCCCAACCCCGTGAGCCCGGTTTCTGCTTTATAAGCACGAGAAAAGCAAAGTATTGCTGCTTTTAGGGTGGCAATGTGACGCCCACAGTGGTGCAGCTGGTTTCGTGGGAATTCTCAGTCGTGTGGCACGCTGGTACGTAGGTACTAAGGAACACCTGTAGGTGGCGTGTTGGCAGAACCCCCTGGACACGCTACGTGGGGGTTGGAGTGCGTGTGGAGGGATGTGAGAGAAGGGTAGGGTCCTTAGGGACCTGAGAGCAGTGCAGTACGTAGGGAGGTCATCGTTTAGGCTGGTTGCTTGATGATTGGGATGTCGGAATGGAGCTAGGGTCAGGGGTCGGTCAGATAAAGGGAAGATAACATGGACGTAGGCATGGATCTGCTGGATTGGACCTCATGTTCGTAAAGCTGTTAGGCAACCTGGAATTAATGTAGTAGTGGCAATTATCACGTCTCCTCATTGAGTTCCACGATAGTCATCTGATTCTAGGACATACTTGTGGAATATTGACAAGACAGAATCTTAGGTTTGAAAGAAAAATGCAAAATGGAGAGTAGTTCCACAAAGAATAGATTGCTAATAATGAGGCTCATTGAACCAGCGTATTGCATTGCCCTCCCTCCTATCAGATCACTATAGGTAATGCTATTATGTATTATATGAGTGTTAATGGCGGTACATCCGACCATTAGTGTCGTTTCTTTGGAAAGATTAAAGGAGCGGTGAAAGCTGAGGATATGCCATCAACCACCAAATAGGAATGCGAACAAATGGTGATATTATGAATATATTATTGCTAAAGTTTCACTCTACGGAAAAGCTATTAGAGTAAACTACCTGTAGATGGATTCTAGACATTAGAATCACGTCGAGGTGATGTCCGTAACGTCGTCCCTCCGAATCGCTGCTCCTCCAACAAGATGCCAATATGCTTGGGCAAATATTAGATTCTATGTATGTGTGGACCCAAGAACCCTTTACCACGTGTTCCCAAGACACCCTAAGCCTGCACTAGTTCCAGGGACCTCCGGGGATTGTCAGTGTTCCCTGGGCGTTAATAAGTGGTTGTGATGTTCGCATGTGCGCAGCGCACATTAAAGAGTACCAATAAAGTAACAGGGCTAGGATATTTAACATGCCATGTCGCTGAAGTGAGTTTTTTTTTGGGGGGGGGGGGGGGTCGACAGCTTCGCCATTAACTCTTTCCAGGTGAGGCATTCTTTGGGAAAATGCATCCTTGATTCTTTGTGATATTACTCTTTATTGGCTTGTAGATGGCATTACGTTTTTCTATGTAACGATAGTTTCAGGCATTTATTAAAATAATGAATAAATCAATATTTATACTTAAATGAATATAGAGAATGTTCGATTCGCAAGGAGAAAATGAATTGTTGCTATAAATCATAATCAAATGCCATGTGCTAGGCCCTAGGATACATCAGTGGTGCAGAAATTACTAGCAACATTTTATCCCCTGCATATTAGAAATACGGTTGGAAATTATTTGTTTATTGCCATCATTACAATCTGACGTAATAAGCTTTGCGTCATTTTATCAGTCCCATTAGTGGATTTTGCTGTATGGGCCTTCACGGCCTTCAGGCCGTCGATAATACTACACAGAAAACGTGATTTGTGAGCGCTGCAGGCAGTCCGCAATACTTCGCACTAACCTTCAGCTCTCGTGTACCTTACTACCTGGATTAAGTACTTTAATTGCTACTGGGAGACACGTGAAGCTACGTATTGTAAGCGTAAAGTAGTAGCGTTACCAATGTCCTATTGCAGACTTGCACTGCGGTCACAGAGCAATATTCGAGCTGTATCAGTTGTACCAAACCTCAATCCCCCTATGAGCCATTACGGGAAGCATCATATTACATTAAATGTATAGGTAACACGAAGATATGCAACGTAACCAGTATGGACGGATTTTACAGTAACATTACCTCTTATCCCTGTATGAAAGAGAGAAGGCCGGAGTTGGGCAGATAACATCTTATTGAATTTTATGAAGATGAAATATTATTATCGTTGTCATTATATTATCATCTCTGCTATGTAGTGTCTACGTAGAATATGTCTCTGCTTTGTACTCCTGGCCTAACCAGTCATTTTTATAAGGAAATGTGTCCATCTAATTATCCACTACACTGATGAAATATCGAATCTTGTTCTTTGACATATGGTAATCATTTCCAAAACATGGGAAGGTGGTAGACCATGACCGTACAATATGTGAACTGACCCAATAAAAGAAATCAAGATCGGAAGATGTTCTACCCCTGGATTGCCTGTTACGACACTATACATTCTGTGCTGCTAATGTTTACCTTATTCTCTTTCCAATTGTCAATCAAAAGTCATATATATATATATTTAGAAAAATGCACTGTAACTATTGACGGGAAGATAAGGTGACAGTGATGCCAACACATGTTTGCAGTTTGAGGTAGATGCGCCAATAATTTGATATCCGAGAAAGCCACCATCTTTTCAACATCTACTTAGTTCCCACGACATGCGTATCTGTATGCCGGTACGTCACAAGCTACTTTAAAAACAGCAATATTTTCCTATCATACATACGCCCAATGGACGGAAACCTTATAGGCTCTGGACAATAGCGTAGTCTTTCACGCCATAGCAGCACCCAGATCATATTGAACCTATGAGATGGGGCGACGGAAAACCAATTTCGTGTTTGTTCATACTTCAATGCTCCACCCAACGGCTTCTCCTGCCCAAATACCCGAGAGTAACGTGGTGTGAACTTCCAATACAAGTATATGATTCTAATGGTAGCTTTAAGGGTAAATATAACTCCTGTAAACATGGAAGTAGAATAATGTATAAATACACAATAGTGAGCAGAGGTAATGCATAGAACACGTGATGAGATTGTGCTCTGTAGCTGAACAACCTTGAGCGTAGAGCTCATGAAAGCATTAACCTTTGTGTATCATTAAACGCTAAGAAAAAGCTATTCGGTGAAGTTCATTACAAAGGAACTTGCCCCGTTTACCTTGGTTCTTACTTTGCAGCGGGTTGTGATGAAACGGCTACATTCCTCAGATGTTTTCTTCTTCTATGTTGTTTTACCTTGTGATGCAGAAATATCCCTGACATCGGGTTCGAATGATTGTGGTCTTGCTTGGGCGGCTTTGGGAGTAAGTTCTGCCTGCACTAGTAACTGACTGACTCATCCCCAATTTAGCAACAACCCCCTAAAATGGAGCCGCTCATGGCTCGTTCATTACACGAATGCCAAAGATAATTCCTTGAATCTCCTGTATTCTTGGAGGATTTGTTTTATAAAGTTATTACACACTATCCCCAAGAAATATTTCGCAAAGATCCATAGAATTAACTAAATGTGAAAGTGTAATATTTCTAGCCGAATCATTGCCTTACTTTCGTAGTTGGAAAACCCCCCAAAGGCCTGTTACATACTGCATAAATCCATAGTAATTACACGACGCCCTCAGAGAATCCCAGCGGCTTTCGTATTTGTCTGTACTGTCTCCACTTAAGATGACAGGCGCGTGGGACTTAGGTTATTAATTTGACATTACGAGGATCGCCCCCTGCATGACTCCATGCCGTAACTATGGCAACAGGAAGTGCCCCGTGGCGTTTAGGGAAGACAGCACGCTGAGGCCCCCATTTCCCCGTTCACCGGCCCTGGATCTGTTGAGAGCCAGGCTAATGAGGCAGTTTCTCGTCACCATGAAGACAGACGTGGAACCTGACAAGGGGAGTTTCGTGTCACCCCGGCAGAGCTGCGTCGATATGTGACGTATATAGGCATCATGTCAAACTGATACTAAACCAGCTTCATTGTACGCTGGGACATTGGTGATATTGATGACGAAAGTACTGCAAATAATTTCTATTCTCTGCGCATGTGAACTGCATTCCAGCAATTTATCATACGACTTGGATTCGCTTATCAACTCAGTTCGTGTTACAGATAGCTCATGAAACAAGAAACATTCTGACATTTGGCTCACACCCAGCAATGAAAGGGACTATTGCCAGATGACTGCATACAACTGACGACTGAATATCGGGTTTCGTCAGGTAGCTTGAAACGCCATTCATTCTAGTATTGCAGGACTGATATTTACCGTATATTATACTCATGTTCTGTAATTCTATCAATAACTGTATTTCTAAAGCTGTGTTATAGATAACCAAGTGGGTGTTGTAAAAAGAAGTGAGACAACCAAAACTAAGAGCTGCCGTTATATACAACAGTATTGTATTGTGGAAACCGTATCAGCAGAAACTGGATTAGACCCATATACATCGGTATTGTAAAACAAAGCAGATTAATCCTCTCTCCCTTTCGGAAAGGGCACTCTGTAAGTAGCTTTCTATAAAACGAAACAGAATGAAACACTTAAGCCTTATTTGAAACGTAAATCGATGTTTTCTCAGTCCCGTCAATTAGGAAGAGTAACAGAGGAATTGATTACACTGATGGGATTATTGTTATTTTCATTCAAGAGTATTATTAGCTTTTTCCCTTTGCCAAATTGATAGGCTTTAGTTTCATGGAGGAACAGAGGCCGCGCCTTCTGTCCTGCTTCTTTTCATACCGGGAGATCATTGCTAAGGATAAAGGTTAAGCATTAAACACAGTCAAGAGGTCTTAATGCTTCAGTACAAATCATCTACAAAGTTTGCTAAGATGGGACCTGGGCTGATAAGAAGGTATCTAATAGGTCCAGTAATTGCCTACCTCCCCATGTTTAATGCCTGAGAAATTAGGAACACACAGTGGTCATAAAGACAAACCAAGAATGTTGTAAACGGCGCTGGCAATCTGCTGAATAGTATTTCAAGGAGCGTTGCTTTTATTTGCCATGATAATCTGCTCAGCCTGTGCACTCCATTAGTGGCTCCCTGAATGAATGCATTTTTCCTAAATCACATTAAAGAAAATCATCGTTTATAGATACTACTAGTGTTTCACGGAAATGCGTTATTTCCATATGCTACTTGTTTCTTAAAGAATTGCAACGTTTTATATACGATACTAACAACCTGGTCAAAATTATATTCATAAATCCTTCTAGTATCCTAGCAAAGTGCCTCATTCCTATAAACTCAAAGTTCCTTTGGCCTCATTGACGCATACTGATAATATCCTGGGAGATACCTTTTCCTACTTAATTGTTAATTGTTCATAAACTAGGAGGATCCTGAAGAAATACCCTTTTCTTATAGACTACTGGTACCTTTTCCAATGTATCACGAGTATCCCGGGAAAATATCTCATTTCTACATACTACTCGAAATCAAATGTTTTAGATGCTTGGGGGTGTTTCAACTGTGCTGTTCATATGATCCTAAAAGTTATTAATATCTTTTAGACTAAACCGTCTTTACAAATCTTCTATATAGATGCATTTTCAATTGGCCCTCTCTTCTCCCCCACTCTCTCTCCCTCTCTGTCTCTCTCTCTCTCTCCTTATGCTAGGGTACAGAAGAAACGTCCCTTTTAGAAAGACCCGGTCCCTGAAGACATTTTATTCAGGTCGCGGATCACGTTGTTTGAGGCGAGGATCTGTCAGTCTTGAGTCACACCTAGAGCGACATCCAGTTTAACTCCGCACTCTTGTATCCGGACCTGGAAGCCAGTAATAGACATTAAGCACCCATGGACATCCACATTTGCGCTGACGTGGAGGGAAAGGTTGTGTTGCCTATGCACAGATGGAGACGAGCTTTTCACTGTCCTGGACGCACATTAAAGAAAATAGATTACGCAAATAAAGCGATGTTTTTTTGCATCTCAGTTTGCAATGTATTACTTTTCCTCCTGTCAACCACTGTTCTGTTTTTGTACAGTTTGCAGATCGTGTTGCTTTGATTCACTTAGCTATGGTAAAGAGATATGTTTTAGGCAGTGGTACTAGAAAATGGGTTAATAACAAAACCCGGCATCAGGAAAAAAAGACGTTTCTTTACCCAGAAAGCGCCGGGACGAAATATATGTACAATAGTGATTATTATAATAAGGATTAGGAACTCTGATGAACAGGTAAAATGATAACAGGTAAATTTGATATTGTTGCATTAGTGTACCGCATGGAAGAAAATCATACGGCGGATATTTTCACTGTATACGGCATATACTGCCTACTCCTATCCTTACTTTGGCTTGAAAATTTAGCTCTTTATTTTCGTGATATTTGCATTATATAATGTGCCCGATATCTATTTTCTTAACGTAGACAAATTGAAATGAAACCATATAAGAAACTATTCTTAGAATCAGGAGGCATTTCTGGTATCACGTCCCTACAGACAATACCCCCACCACCGCCACTTTCCTTCCTGTTGAGAGGATTCCTCAGTCTATAGATACCCTCCACCTACCCCTATGGCCACTGCTGCCATCGTCAGCACCCCTGTGGACGCGTGATAACCGATTTAACGCCAGCCGTGGTCAGTACTTCAGCAGATGCCCTTTTTAACCCAGGCTGGGTCACCCGGTTATGGATTTGACCACTTACACACACCTTAGCCTTAGCTCTACGGTTTCGACTTTCTGCCCGGCTTTCATATTGGTCATCATTTCACCATCCCAGAACTCCTTGACTTGTGTATTGGGTTTTCCCAGTTTGGAGATATTAGTATTGACCGCATTCACCTTTGGCCTAGCCACTGACCTTGCGTTTGGTAATGACCTTCATTCATAAAACTGACCTTGATGTTGCGGTTGACCCTTGAGATTATCGACTGGTACTCTGCCTTCCATCTTGCATGGGATGTGATGGAGAGCTGACCATGGTTAGCTTTAATGCCCCATCATAAGGGCAACATGGACATTAAAGTGGGTGACAGAAAATGCATTGCAAGGTCGACCCCAGCATTCTCTCATCAACTTTCTTCCCTTTTCTGGGTGGATATCAATGCATTAGCGGAGGAAATGTTCTGGGGTATTCCTTTCTTGGATTTTAGTACCTCAGACTTAAATTGCACCCTTTCCTGGTACGAGGAAATGGAGAGGCACTTTCTTTTTTATTACATTTTCGTGATGTCTGAGTAAGATAAGTAAAGATCTAGTACCCTGGACAATTCATTCATGATTGATGAATCCCCACCTATAAGAAGACTTTGGGGATTTATTTCTAGATTTCTATATGATTACTGCTTCTGCCACACTGCGAAAGCCAGAGGCAATTCTATAATCTAGATTCAGAATATGTTCCAACTGACATAATACAGCCGCCGATTAGAAAGAGGCTTACATCAGGATCTATAAACGTTAATGGGATCTGAGGCATGGAGGGAATACAAGATCATTAGCGATCGTTGGCTGAAGCACATAATACTTGTAAATGATTGTTTTGGAATAACACTTGTAATTACATGCGCAAGTTAAAAAATATGTAGTAATCTCACAAGGTGAGTGAGGTGCTACATTATATTATGTGTGAGACATTGTAGTACTTTCAGTCAGTGGCGTACTTCCCAATTTCTATATAATTGCGCGCTTCTGGATTTCCTCCAAAAGTAAATGTAAGACATTTATTCTCACGAAATAGCTTTTTCGACCATATGGTTTACCATCATGTCAAACGGATGCCGCCGCTACCTTGTAATTGTTGCCATGAATTAATGGGAATACTATTAAGTAATTGACTTCATAAAAAAAATACAGCATCCTGTGCATTCAAACTGACCAAGGAGGGTTCGGTATTTTCTTAATTAAGTTAACTGAAATATGAAAGAAAATATTAGGGGGTGTAATAGATATGCATATTGCCATTACAGCTAGAAACAGCAATGGGACTTACTTTGACATAAAAGAGATAGCCAAACCATTATCCTATTTTATCTTAGAGAGCTATATTGCCTTCAGGTCTTCAGGCAAATTTATTTACCTCCATTCAATCAAGACCTTGTATACCTTCTCCCCGCCGTTCCTGATTAGCCTATAAGAATACATGTATTTGTATTAAAGGATCCTTCCTATCATGTTTCCCTTTCACATTACTACAATTCCTCTTTGTATCAATAAAAGTATCATCTATTTTCTTGTAAAGGTAAAGCATCAGGAATACGAAAAAAGAAGCATATATCGTATTTCGTATTTCTATATAGAATATCGTATTTCCTTTGCCATATCTGCAATCACATGTCCCTTAGTCCCTTCACGTGAATAAGTTCATAACTGCTATAAAACATGTCTCGATTACAGTAGACCGCAACAAGAAAGCGGAGCTGGTGATAGGAATATATTAGTTATGATCTATTGCAGGATTTGTGGATTTGTCCGGCAATTGGTTTGCAAATGATTGATGTATTAGTAATATGACGCAAAACCATAAAAAAGAGTTTACTGCGGCACTAATCAGGTGCCTATTGGATAATTGAGGCTCGTACATAAAGACCCTTTACTGTGCCCCATACAAGGGTTATCGTTTGATAATATTTTAGTTCGTTCGCTAAGATAGTCTTAGGTCGTCCATAGCTGTTGAATAAAGTTGACTTACATAGTGCCTGTGTTTCCTTGGTGTGCAGAAGAGGGTCTTCATGCATTCATCAAACGAAACCACGTTTTGACATTTTCTCATCTAGATGTATAAACCATCTATGAAACAGTCGTTAAAAGTAAAAACATTTCAGGCCGGAGTAATGATTCAAGGAAAGGATTTTTTTAATTTTATGTTTCTATCATGACTTATGTACTTCGTTTGTCAGTTAGCTGAGCTATAGCTAATATATATATATTTTTTGCAAATAGTACTACATCCTGGAGGGAGTAGAAAACAGGCAGCTACTACATTTTATCTCACCCCTGGTATTTTTCCCCATATAATTAATATCGGAAACTCGTACTCAACACCCGTGGAGTATTGTTAAAAAATACTCAGTGAAGGATGATTTCACACATTTTAGTTAATTCGTCAACGATAGGGGTGAGGTAAAATCTAAACCGCACTCCATCCAATGCTACTGATAATTCATTTTGGTTTGCTACATATTGATAACCTTAATACCCCCGTCTTCTGCATCCAAACAGTGACTGTACCGAAGGTACAGTCGTGTGTTCCTCCTGATAGTTATAGGCCCGTTTCCACTGGCCGACGAAAATGGTTACCCAGAAATTCTGTTAGTTGTTCCACTGATTGTGCGTCGCTATAGAAAGATCGGTGAGGGTAGTAGATTTCACTCAGTGACCAAGCTTTCACTCAGTGGTATGTGGTGCCACACTGCATAATATAAGCAGAAAAAGTCGTGGGTAATTTCACGTGCTGGATCATTTCCATTGACCGATTTGAGTTCAGCAGTGCCAAAATTTCGTCGGTGGTTCCTGACTGTAGATCAGTGACGGGAAGTCGGCCAATGGAAACGGGCCTTATACGTGACTGCCAGGTTGTCGGGGTACTGATACAGCCCTTGGTCCGTGTCTGTCGATGCTGGGGCATGGTAAGGGTAGACTAGTCGTTGGAGGGTGTATATGCTATCATGGCCAGTGGTAATTTGTGGCTTGGACCCCGCCCACTGACCACCACCCACCCCAGGGTCTACTCCAGACAGGACGGATGACGGGGAGCGCCGAATCTAAATCTCGCCATTATACAAGAGACCACGAGACCAGGCACGTGAGCTGAAGCCTCATAATTCTATTGTGCCGCCAAAGTACCCCGACGCTAATAGGCTCTCGTAGATGCTCGCGAGATCATGTGAACGCGGTCGAGACAAGAGACTGTCATGGGAGAAAGGTGGGCTAGAAAATGGCGTGAAATGCGAATTGATGTCTACCCACCCCAATTTAACTAATATACAATCCACTTCAAGTGAGTCTCCAGTTACATTCTTTTCGATGCCGAGACAATGTAGGATGGAAGGTATTAGACTCGTACTTAATGTACCTGTGCACTGCACCTGTGATCACACTACTACCTGTGTATTCAACGTTTTTAGCCTAGTTGGTGATGTCGAGATTCTTTCTTAACTTTTTGTTATGAAAGAAGGTACAACCCACTTTGAGACAAAGAAATGAAGTTGGAATACAAGGTGGTATTTAGTGCTTTTAGAATACAAGGTTTCGGATGCATCAGGTAGTATATCGTTGTCCATCCTTTAATCGTTACCTGCTTTATTTGTAGTTGAACGTTACAACATGTACGCTGCTACAACCTGAAGCCAAAATGCAAATGACTTTGTATACTACTCACATTATCCGGTGACCCTTAAATACCATCATACCGGAAGTGCATAGAGGGAAAAACAAGAATAGCAAATATTTAAATAGTTTGTTCATGCAAGATGTTAGTGTAGGAAATCCGAGCCTGAAAGAAATGCCATTGCACAGCGAACGCCTTCAGGCAATCCTGCACGCAGGCAATGCCTATTTAGCCGTCTGGTCACGAGTTCGACCCATTGAGAAAGAAATGGTGGCCCACCCTGAAGAAACACTGTTCACTGGGTGAGGTTAGAGGTTAGGAGGCAGGGTGCGGCCTGTGTGTACTGGTGTGTGGTGCATGCTGAAAGAAGAAGGTGGTGTCTGGGTGTATAAAACGTCCAATGTCTGGTGGGTTTTTTTCTGTGAGCAAGAGAATGGAGCACGGGGTAGCTATAGACTGCGTGTGGATGGTGGGCGTGGGAGGAGGAGGCAAGGGGTGGAGTGTTATGGTGATCTTCCAGGATGGGCAGTCCTGCACTGAAGCAATAATGTGAAGACGCGGGAAAGACCATAAAAGAAGGAGTGGGGGACTGGTGGGCGTGGTAGGTAGGGACGGGCTGCGGATGGGTTGTAAAGAGACCGCACCCGGGACCTTGCATGTAAGTAGATCGGTAAGCCGGCTGTGGCTTTAGACAGTGAAGGTCAAATCCTGGCCATATGAGTGTATGGTGGGCAGGGAGGAAAGGAGGGAGAATGTGCAGGGGGAGGTTTAGTTTATGGCTGTGGGATGGGTGATTCGTGTTGGGTCAATGGGTGAACACACAGAAACGTATGCCGGTTGGTGTCCAGAGGGAAAACGCCAGTGGTAATCAGGATGGCTCTGGTGATGCATATAATAATCATTAGAGAACAAGGAACGCACCGTAGTGTATGGTGTGGCCAGAGTTAGGTGGCAGTACAGGTCAAGCTCTTACCGTAATAGAAATGAAGAGCATTGAACTCCGGGACTGACATCTCTCACATATCTGTTCTTGCTTCCTAAACTGTACAAGAGACTGGTATTTCTGTCGTTGAACCTTTCTGAATTAATGAAAATGGTGTAAATGGTGTTGTCGCATCATGATGATAAATATCGTTAGTAGCAATCCTGGTTAAATGGCTACCAAATATTCCGCCAAGTGTGCGATTCGGACCCCGGCCCCTACATTATTCACCATTGCTAAAATAGTGCCATGCACTATTGAGAGACACCGTCTTAATTCTTATCGAAGCCTAGACTACATTCTTTTTATTATATACCCTCAAAAGGTTTGTAAAATATTTACCAAAACGCCATTTTCAACTTCGCCCGGCAAAACACCGTGTACTCAAACACTGGGTTACTGTCCAATGCTTGTTTTGGAATGAAAGCGAGGCTGGCATGTGAGATTCTCGCACACTGCACCTCTCCAGCTTGTTGTCCGCAAATTATCCGTAGGTCTCTCCAGAATCTCGAATGTGGTTCATGTTCATTGCATTGAATACTTTTATCATGGGCATTGGTCTGACTTACAGCTATATGGGTTGGAACACTAATGAGACATTTCCGTTAATGACGTCCCCATTGAAATAGCTTCTCATACACAGGTATACGCCCAACACTTAACGATAAACTCTTTGTCAGAATATCACATATGACAATGTTCGTAGCATTAGTGAGTGAGACAAAGACCTTTAAATTAGAAAGAAAGCAACACGTACCAAATTGCTGGAATGTATCTTCACAAAAAAAGAAGACTGTGTTCATGCCTCTTTGTTTCTTGATAATCTGTGCGCTGATAATAATTGAGTCCTGTTGTTTTCTTAAAACAGTGCAGTATTACAATGAGGCGGGGTATTTTATAATTGCGTATAAGCGATGAATCGGAGCGCCGTGGCTCATATAACTGAAACTCTGAGTTATGATATCTCAATATTCAATTATTCCGATTTGGTTTTGTAAGTATTAAACAATGGACCGTTGTCCCCTTTCTGAAATCCAGGAGGAGCACAAAGCCATTAGAAATCAAATTTACATTCCCTTAGTTGTAGAAGGAGGTTATATCATACATGATGTTGCAACCCTCCCACATATCAGTACCCTTCAACTGGGTTCCCTACATGAGGGAGAAGATTACGGTTCTTACTATATCGATTTAAATTGGATTTTACTATATCTTATATTTGCGAGACAGCTGTCTTTTGTGAACTTCAAGCACAGTTAGTGTACACACTACACGATGGAATGTCGAACATTTCCTTCAAACAGCTCCAGGAGTTGCTCCGGCTGGGACCCTACCTAGCGTTAGGAGAGGGTGCCACACTGTGTTGTCAGGTAGAACGCCACAGTGATTACATATGTGCTTAGAGTGGCTACACTATACAACATTCCCAGCACGGAGAGGCTCTGTGACAACGCCAGACGCACCCTCCGCCTCCTGGGGCCCACCCAGGAATGCTACTCTGCGTTCTGATGATCCTTCATCCCCCAAGGTCAGGGTCATCCCGGCCAGGGAGCTCCCCGGATCGGAGGTCGGTCAGGGCTGACCCTCGGGGGTCATGGGGCATGCGCGGGGGAAGCCATGCGAAGGGAGGGATGAATGTCTTGGGGGTTGGGGGTTACTGGGACCGGGGATAGCAGGGGATTCGTTGAATACAGCAAGCGTATAGGGAATATATATGGATTAGGAGTAGGGGTGCCGGCTGTAGGGGAGCCTGTCCATTACCCTGTAAATTGGACTGACTAAAACACAAGTAATAAAGACTGGGTGGGTCACGACGGTACTACAGAAGGTGGTTCCTCCTGGGACCATTACTGTGTTCTTTAACATAGAACTAAGGCCCAGTAAATACTGATCATCAATGGAGCAGAATACACCAGACTGATGAGGCGTTTCCTCCATGACCACCGATTGTGGCATTTAGCACTGCCGGCCGACTATGAGATACTTTTTGTGCAATAATCGTGAGGTCAACGATTTTTCTCTCGAACATTACACAATACGGCACCACCGACCGACCTTTAAGGCCACCGACGAAATCAAACCCTGTTGAACTACTCAGTGGCGGCGACCAAAGATCGGTCACTGACCACCTCCATTTCCGTCTAAAAACAGCGTCCTTCTCAACGCCAGCGATTTCGTTGTTAATTTAGGAAAGGTTAATCCTTAGGCTTGCCAGGTCCTATACATATTGAATGATTGGTGCGTATGGCACATATAATCGGTCATCAGATGGATACAGAGTGTGTGCTTTGGGGTTAACAGTTGATAGCACAGATAAATTCTCAAGGAGGACCACCGACCGATTTTTGTACAGGGTGCACATAATCGGTGTGGTTTTCGTCGGCAGGTGAAACCTCCATATGAGGGCGTGGGACAGGTATGGGATGGTCTAGTGGGAGCGCGAGACATGGCCCTGCCGATAAATACCTTCCACTAAATATAAGAAGAGGTGGAAAGGTCAGACTTCTTCCAAGCAGCAAGCAGCACGTTGCCCTTGAAAGGTCAAAAACCCACCACCCTTCATTCTGTGTTATGCGTTCTTGACGCTATTGTATTCTCCGTTATTAGCAAGGATCATTTAGGAGTGATTTATGCGCTCATGGAAGCAGTATGGCATCATTGTTGGCGGGTACTTCATCGAGAAGGAGAGCTCAGTCTGGTAAATGGGAAACTATATGTGGTGATCACCGATAGCATAAATGTACATCGTGTTGCGATATGTCTGAATCACCCGCACGCCTTTCCTTCTACACTTGCTTGATTGTAAGCTCGCGAGAACTGTAAGCAGCATACTTGAAACGTTTCGTAAATTATAGTTTATATGGGCGGTGTATTCTACTTTATTAGAACGATTCAAGTGAGGTTTTAGTGAAGATTGAGAGAGTTCCTTCCAAACCAAAGTAATCCTTCTATAGTTTGCGGTCATGTTATACAAGACTTAATTCCTGCATCTGATACATGTACGTTTTGTATATAGACAAAGCGTTTCAACAGGACGGCCACACATTGATTTCATGTCTGGATAAGAACTAAAAATGAATAGGCAAGTACGCCCTATTTAGCCACCTGGCAACGACGGCTTATACGAAAACTATAAACAATGAGGGGTGGAGGGAATGTCCGTTCGGGTCTCCAGTCTCCCCCGGAAGGCATACCGGACGTCTTAGCGGAAGTCTTCCCGATGATCAATGGCCAGCAATCGGGCTGTGCGTGGCGGGAACTCCGGCCGCCGACTCCGAGACACTCCGGTCTCTCCCACCCTCCCCGTATTGATTTGTCAGCAGGGTTGCGCCAAAGAAGCCCATGGATAACAAGGAATATAGGTCGGCATGCGAGTTGGGGTTGGAAAGGGGTGTGGATGATGGCTAGGTGGGGTGTAGGGGAAGACAGGGTGGGTTAGACAGGACGTGAGAACGGACTTGGGGTCAGAGGATCAAAGAAATATTTCGTATAAAGGTTACATGGAGAAGGGTTAACATGGTTTACAGAAATAAGCTGTAATGCGGGGTTTGTGATTCTTACATTTATTGTGCATGTCGCATATATGCATGATATATAAATGGATCCATATATCCATTCAATGCAGGTAATATATCTATAGAAGCTAAACAATAAAGGTCTTATAGGCGTGGATGAGCAAGACAGAGATATGGTTCATGGTTTAGTTGAAACATGGAACAAGGTGGGCAAAGGGTGACGAGGGCAGAGAGTGTTTATCCTGGGGGATGTGCAGCAGTATGCGGGAGGCTTTTGCTGGAGTAATTTGCAGGAAGGACAGAGGGAGTTTATAGTGGTCTTTTAGCTGTAAACCATACCGCCTGGGAAGGCCAAGCATCAAAGACCTGGGAGCAGCAATGGCAGGGGTGGTGGGATGGTGCGTGAGTGGGGATTTTTGTGGGTTGAGGGGGTGAGGGGGATGGAGACGTGGGTGAGTATAGGTTTGTGTGTGGCCGTAGATAACAGTACTGGTCGACGGGCTTCCCCGACTCTGACACCAGCCCACCTCGGGCATTGATCACGTTGTTCGTTTGTATTCCATGCGAGGTCCTCTTAAGTGGGGCCACTTTTCCTCCTGCTTGCGTAGGATGTGCGCACGGGTTCCAAAGAGGAACGAGGGTTGCAGCTGCTCCTGTATTGCAGAGTGGGGGGGGGGGGGTGGTGTTAGGGTCCATTTGAAAGGAAAGCACGTCACGTGACCCTTACTGTCGTAAAGCATGACGGGAAGTCAGGGTGTTGGTCTCCGGCCGAAAAAAAATGGATGTTTGGAATAGATCCTGGTGACAATGGGAACCTGTCAGACCGGATGATCTCCTCCACCTTAAACCTTAAGGGATCACTCCTACTTCTGCCCTCCCAGTCTGGCATAGTACGCCTTCCATCCAGTAGAAAGAAAAAGCTCCCAATTGTTTCTGGACAAGATGACACGACGCAAGGCAAGCCCACCTGAAACCAGAGCAATCAGTGTGCTCGAAATTGGGATGAATTTTGAGTCGAAGCGGGGAAATAATACGACACGGCCGTTGGTTTGTTTTTGTCGATGGGGAGTTTGGGCGGTAAAAAAAATATGGCAGGAGTCGTGGTGCTGAGAGCAGATGCCTCGGCCTTAATGTAGTGTTCGTGTAAGCCCCCAGACGCAGCGGGCAGGCGGGACGGCAGATCCCGGCTCTTATGGCCGGCAGATGGACATGGAGCCTGCCATCTCCACCCACCCCTCCCGATCCCTTCCCGCCCCTGCTCGCTTCTTGGACTCACTCTTTGTATTTGTCTTTCCCCCAACACCTCTTCGCTCTCTGACAGCTACCCCACGTCCTCCTTTACTGTGTGTGATCTGTGAGGCAGTCTGAGCTCTGCCCGATTACTCACTTCCATACACTAACAGTGACACTCACTCCCTCTCCCTGGTGTGTGTGTGTCTCTCTCTCTCACTCACTCTCTCTCTCTCTCTCTCTTTCTCTTTCTCTCCCATCTCACAGCCCTCTCCCTGGTCTTTCTCCGTGGTATCTTTAAACTTATATTTATCTGTGTATCCAATCATGTATGTTATTTCTAGATTCTATGTCCCTGCCTCAAATATATATTCTCTATCTCCTCCGATCCACATAGTCCTTCATGTTACCATTCCACTCTGTCCCGCTCTCTCTCTCTCTCTCTCTCTCTCTCTCTCTCTCTCTCTCTCTATGTATCTATCCATCTACCTCTCTCTTTCTCTCTCTTTCTCTCTCTCTCTCTCTCTCTCTCTCTCTCAACCTACCTACCCTGCATCCTCTTTGGTGTGAGGCAACTCTTGGGCAATCCGATTTTTCCCAGTGTTTCCTCACTAAGCCGATGTGTAATACCCCCGGCGTCCATATTATGAAGAGTCGTACAGGCACGGGCGTTGTTGGAATGGGAAGCTAGGAAAAACGCAGACGCACAAAAAGTGAGGCCATTGTTCCATTGATGCTTTACGAGGCGTGCACCTTTGAGGACGCTGCTGACCGCCAACAGGCCGGCAGGCATATTGTAAACATCCCTCATAAACAGGAGAGCTCCTTACTTGCGTTGTTGTACTAATGTGGCGGTTCCACCTACCGATTATGACCATTTCGCACCGCGACAGATTATTCGACACATTTAGTGCAATAATCAGGTGGAAGCAGAAAGGGTCAGGTGGAAGCAGAAAGGGTCAACGACTCTTTTCTCAATTTTTACATAAAATGCGCCACCGACTGGCTTTTTGTACCACCGACAAAATCAAAACAGGTTAAATTCATAGGCAGCGGTCAAAAATCGACAACCTGAATTTCATCAGAATACAACATTTTTTAAGCACCGATTATGCGTACTGGTATTTTCTAACATAGATACAAGGATCGACTTTTGTACAGTGTGCATATAATTGATGGCCTTTTGGTCAACAGGTGTAAACGCCACATTAGCCGACGTTTACAATGGACGATAAATGGGAACGATTTCGCACCACTTCACGATTCCACAACCGTGATTTTTAATCATCGCCGACAATTGCGGGGAAAATCTCCTATAAGGAAAGTGGGACTCCGCCATTCAGAGTGAGGAGATTGACTTCCAGCACAAAATCTCAGTGGAATTTGTCTGAGACAAATGCCCCGGGAAGTATATAAATCCCTCTGAACTCCGCTTTACAATGCATGGAGCCACGAGCTGGCCAATAAATTGTTGCCCCAATGTCGGGTGTTAAAACACCAACATATTATATTGATCCTCTGTAAAGAAAAACTAATAGCTCTGCATATCAATAGGCCCTAATTTGTTAGCTCTGTATGTCTATATCAGTAATTCATAGGAACAGCCCTAGGTGAGTAAATTTGGATTTATGAAACAAGGCCCATGCGTATAGTAATCTTGCCGGTGCAATAGCTGAGCAAAGACAGTAGCAGTATAGGCGGAGTTGCTTAAATCCAAATTGATTCTAACCCAGGGTCGTTTAGTATTTATCCTACCATGTCTCCACAATTCTAAATCAAATGAATAGTTGTATAAAACCATTATATGTCACGCCCCATCGAATACAGTCACACAATGTTAAGCCTTATGGCGATATTCATTAGGCGTAGGATAAGCATCGAGCTCCCTATTATCTATGATACCATAGGTTTTCATGAAGCACACACGAAGGCTCATCGTGCTACAGTTCCACTCATCCTTTTTGAGGGAACACTTTGTGTTTTATTTAAAGTCATGCCTTATTTGTGTTGAAGTGATGTCCAGTAGACCCGTTTTAGGGTTACAACTGTACATAATAACGTCGTGTGATCTCTCGTTTCCACTTTGCACATGTCCATCCCTCTATCCGGGAGTTTACACTAGAGGACTAAAAACGTGACGACAGTATATCGTCTAGCGACTGGCCATCAGGTGACGGTTGATTGCGCAATATTGACTGGAATAGTCGTCGACCCAAAAATTCCTTTAAGTGTTTATACCAGATGACTTTTTTTTATAGAAATGTAAGATAATCAAGTTTTTACAGAATCGTCAGCTAGACGTTAGAATCAAGCCGCCTTGAAATAGTAGTCAGCTGCATAACTGCTAGCGGGTGCCAAATTGCGTTATCAGATGTAATCAGATGATCTATGGTCGTCACTCATTTGGTGTTTACACTAGACGATTGCTAGCCATTTACGACTGAAAGTCGTCAGGCGGTGTTAAATTCAAGAATCGTCTTTTATAGGTCTAATCGGCCTGACGCCCAACGAAACTCACCGCCTTAGCTCCTTGTGACATCACAACTGATATCGCCTGCGAAATGCCATGCAGACCTTTTCCCGTACGCAGTGTACTTCACGGTATGCCTCTACATTTTCCGGCTTGTTACCTTCAAAAGGTTCTCTGACTTTTGTAGTTGCGCGACAGAAAAGAGAGCAGCTGGCATCCATATTAGGGGAATCAAGTAGACCCTGCTGTGTTCCGTCCCTGAACGTGAGAAGTAGGAATTGGTTGTGGGATGGGGGAGGGGGACATAGAGCATTGGTGAATGAACACTGGGGACGACGCCCTGACGTCAATGCATAACCTGGAGGTAAATTGGGAGGCTGGAGGAAGAGGAAGGGGACGGAGGAGGGACCTGACAAGGTATTAATACGCTGGAGGGAAGACGCCATCGACTGTGCACTAGCTGCACTGCCTAAAGATCTACAAATTAGCTATTGATTAACGGAGTGAGACCTGTCGTGTGAACAGGCCTAATGTGATATGACAGCTGGGGAATAGGGCCAGTAATAGTAGGCTTCTTGTAATGCATAGAGTGACGACATCAGCCAGCCTCGGCTAGAAGTACACTGACACAACCCCCCGTGCCCTTGTGCACACATCCCCGCATCAATATAGACCTCCTAATCCACAAATGAGACCCACCGTTGAGTATGAAAAAAACACAGATAAAGGTAGATGCCTGAACATGCGGACGTCAGAATCTATAACCATAACAATAGTAGCATGAATGGACAACAAAAAATATCCAGGAAAGACAATAGATTCATCGGACTATTTCGAGAAATGCCATTTGGATATATCGCGATGTGCTTCCGGGGGTAGTTTTTGTGGGTGTGTTTGCGTACGTACGGTATACGTTAGGGAATTGCGTCAGTTAAGTCGCTCTTATTTGAGAGCCAGAGCGTAATGGATTGTGCCGTCCAATATGGCTGCCCGCTGTGGCGTAGCCGGATGGTTGCGACAGTGACGCATGGAAGAGATCCCGCTCTATTATTTTAATCGTCCTCCACATATATGTACAGTGACAAAACAACAGAAATGACTGCTGGTACGTAGGGCCCTGCCAAACAGATACAACCCTTTCACAATGTCAACTACATTAGGGCAGTCACTAATAGTGTCTCATTTAATTTAATATTTATCATATCAGAGCCTCAGGGGCAATATTTACCCGTCAGCACATATTTGTCCCCAGCAGTTCCATCATTTGAATATACAACTAAATAAACAAGATGTTGGAACTGTCTATATTACTCCACCAGTGTTTAGGCTTGTACAATTTATGGAAAGTGACTCTCCCTCCCAACCTTCCTGCTGTAGGGAGGAGACTAATCTAGATTAGTAGAGGGCCTCCTGGTATGGTCAGATCCGCCTTGAGTGTATACTGTTGTGCATACATAGATCCCGGGACAAAGCCAATAAGGGAAAAACAATTTCTAGTTACATATGTCCACCTCCTGTCATGTTTAGGCCTTTGGAGCTTTATCATAGCGTCTTGAGGGTTATGTTTCTTTATTTCAGAGGGTGGCTTGTACTTTATCAACGTCAAACTGAATTGCCCATCGCTTATTCCTGACGCCTAGGAATGAGCGCTTTCCTGTGTTGTCCCTGTTCCCATTGTGACAAATCATACATCTTGTGGAAACAAGATGATCACTGCCCGGCTATTGGTGGAAAGGATTCCATGCCTACATTCCGATTTTTTCCTATGTATTTGCTCGTCAGCATCTACCCATAGTCTAAGCTGTTAAAGCACAGCGCTTGCTCAGTAGACTTAGTAAAGCATATCAAATGAAAAGGAATATTGAAGGCACCTGAATTTTCTCATTTATTGATAGAAGTACAAATACATTTTCTCTCTCTTTGCATTCTAAATTCGGTAGTACAAAATATGGCAACGATGAACGACAAAATTGCCTCGTTTATAATATTGTGTCGTTTCCCCCGGCCATCGTAGTTGAATGCCCGGGATCTCTTCTTGAGATTTCTTCAGTAACATAGATTTTCCTAATCGATATCATTCCATTTATCTAAAATTTGATTGCATATCGATTTAGGTAAAGCATTTATATAACAACATTCATACATAAATCAGTAATTTGATGACATCCTATATTCACTTCCAATTTCTCCCCGATTTGTTATATGCTTCTGATGTTCTGCCTACAAGAGTAATATTATTAGATACTAATTACACTTGCAGTGCTGCCTTTTGGCAGCTAACCTGAAACCGAGCAGATATTGAAGTTGACTCTTCATAGACGTCTCTCAGAGCAGCTCATAGACTGCCAATACGAGTCGGGAGCAGGTCGGGTTATTTATGGGACCATTAAGTTGACAGGGAGGTATCTGCACTGTGTCATCAATGCGCCATGACGACTGGCCAATGGGGAGCTGGTGGGGGGCTCCCGACTCCCTATCCGGTCTAAATCCACTCCCTCCCAATAACTCCACCCTACCTTATCACCTAAACCCCATATGCCCTCCCTCCTCCCCTCCCCCCACCGGCAGCTCTTCCCCTCTAACTCTCGTCCCACCAGATCTATCTTGTGCACGTATACACCCCGAACATCGAACGCTACTCTAACCCGGTGTTTATACTACACGACTGAAAACGTGACGACTGTAGAGCGTCTAGCCAATAATCGTCAGGTGGTGCTCGATTACGCAATACCGGTAGCAATAGTCGTCGACCCAAGACGTACATCAAGAGTTTACAGCAGACGATTTATGTTCATTTAAATGAGGAACATATTACTTCCTGCTGTTCAACGACATTGGCCTTTCCACTAGACGATGCTGGACGGCGATTCATGAGGGTTAACCCTGCCTTAACTACAGGTGAATGCATCTCTTTACCATTATAAAATCGCGGGTAAAGAAGGGTTAAGTAAAAAGTCGTGGTCGGCAATACAAAAGCTCATTTTTTACCAATAGTAGAGGTGGTCTACGACTGAGATTTTTAGAATCGTCAGTTATCTAGACGACTAATTCAAGCTGACTCGAAAGAATTTTAGCCACACCAAATACAGATCCTCATCTGTTTTTAGTGACCTAGAAATTTGGAAATAACATTTAAATACTATTCGGCCATCAAGTGGTCTCCATAATCGTCATGTCGTGCCAAAGTGCGTGATCTGATGTAATCAGACGCATTTAGACGGCGAATTAGTCGCCATGCACTTGGTTTCACACTAGACGATTTCTAGCCTTTCACTGCTGGAAGTCGTCAGGCGGTGCTAAATCCAAGAATCGCCGCCCCTAAGGCTAATCGTCCAGTTTAAACGCTGGGTAACACAGCACTAGCTATAGAAGTTCAGCTCACAGTCTAGCGGACCCAGGAATTCCTCATCTTGATATGCTCAGAATCTTGTATCTGCTTCTTCATTTTCTAAACCTAACTAGACCTTAGAGGAGCCTTTGCGTCGGAGAGTATGTGCACAGACACCCCTTCCAGTGAGTCTGTATTATCCCTTTAATTATGTTTTATCGGTGTTGCTTCTTGCTCCCTATGCCTTCTGAGAAATGGCTATCATACATTATCAAATATTAGCCATGCGCCCGCAGTGGGGATGGCAGCGATTATTTTGTAACCATGGCAACGTCCCTCGTGATTTATTTGTTGTCAGGGCAACGCAAAATCAGCACTAGTGGCGGCGGCGGTGACGGCGCATGCGCACCACTACTGGTACCTGGAGTGTTCCTCATATATTTTACATACTCTTCTAGGTCTAGGTCTTTATCGTCAGGTATGATGATGGGATGCCTATGAACCTCCTTCCCTACAACCATCTCGCCACATTGAAAAAAGATTTGACGACAGTCCAATCTGCCCAGTCAGCTTATCAAAACACCCTGATTGCATTTTGATGGAAATCACTAGTTGAATGGCCTCGATGTGAGATGTAGATTTGCTTCCCTCGAATTGGAAATTATATATATATATATAAAGTGTTGTTTATGTCACTACTTTCTAATACTGAAAAAATGTGGAAATGGGGTAGGATAAAATCTAGACGCCACTCGTTTGAGTTCGAGCTTATTTATGTCACTCATTTTATTTTCTCCGTAATCTCACTCGTTTTCGACTCGTGAAATTACGGAGCCAACAAAATGCGAGAAGTAAATAAACTCAGACTCAAACTCGTGACGTCTCTTGACAATATATATCTATATATTTCTATATATTTCTATATATTTCTATATATGTATTCGCTTTCGTGTATATAAGAACCTGTATTAGTTTTATTCACAATGTCACAATTTATAATTGCAGCTATAGCGTGAGTGTATCTGACGTTAGGGTAATAGGGACTATAATATGGAACTATTCCGTTAGGGTTTCAGTTTAAAGGTAGAGAGGGTTTCTGAAGAGCCAGGTCGACAATCTAATGTTCGCTGATACGAGTTAAAGAGGTTCCACTGGCGTACTCGCGGAGGAGTCAGTCGGAGGGAATGAGATGAGAAAGGACGAAAATAAGGGTAGCATCGACCGCAAACAGGGTTCAAAAGGAGGATCAGTACTTGAACCGTATTTGAAGGCTGGCCGAGGACATAGACGTTGAAATATGGACACACTATGCAGTGACTTTACCTAGGGCGTGGGGGTCGGACCGGTAGCCAGGTGGGCGTTGGTGTAAGGAGTATGTTATTTGATAATGTGGGTATGGGGGGCTGAGGGTAAACCTTTTTATTTTTCATTTATATGTCTAGGTATGTCTACGCTGATGTAGGTATCATGTTGGTTTGCTTTGAGTGTACTAGAGGTAAGGAATTTTGAACGTCCAGTATCTAGGTGCCGCTCGTTGCAAGCCCTCCAGTCAGTCGCACAGTGTGAACGGGGCTTTACAACAGACAGGAAGATATACATGTACATACAGCCATAAGGGCAATTTACAAACGACATTGTCCTATCAAATCACTGATCCCAGTGTTTACCAGGTATATTGAATAAAATGTCATACGCTTGCAGGGTGGAGTATGGCTTGGCATCATGTTTCTAACCGCAATTCCCATCTTCTCTGGCTGTTCGTCTTCAGTGCCATTGATCAATTCACACAGAGTTATCCCAATCGTGTCCTTTATTAGGTTTTCTACGTAATATTTCCGGTGACATATCAGAGCATATGCTCTTTGTTCCAAATATACGTCTCTTACGAAAGGACTAGATCCGGATTTAGATAGATATACTTAAATTGATGTGCAGGCGTTGGGGTTTAAAATGAATAGGCATTGAGGGGAGGTGGGGCAGTGGCTTCGATGTGGCTTTCCGTACTCTAGCGCTGAGATTAGCTAGGACAACCCCCGCCCTTGCTCCAACTCCCATCCCGCGGCACAATACAATTACAAGTCCGACATGGGCTGTTCCCACTTCCAATATACATGTCCCCCGCGAGGCATTATGACAGTAAGTGGGTTCCTACCTCCGCCGATATCCACGCGTCACCGTCTGTAAATACAGCCTTTGTCGGGGACCAAGGCAACTGCGTCTGGTTCATCAACGGCGGTGCCATTATCTCGATACTATCAGCGAAGTTCCACCTGAGAAACATTTTTAGCTACGGCTTTCACTCCCCCCCCCCCCCCCCCCACGTAATATCAGGCACATATATAAATGTGCCTGATATATCCTTCTTCTAAAGAAGTGATTTTGCTAATGTGTAAAGGTAGGAGGAATGGACGGCAGCTGATTTAAGTATTGAAACAGTGAGTGACTCATTACAATATTATGCATGCCAAGGTTGGAATCAACAAAGTGGCTAAGGCCTCAGTCAATATCTGATTATTTTCCATGGCCACGCCATACAATATAGCGGTGAAAACATCATAATAGTATAATATTCATAGTGGGTTTGGGGAAGGTTGGGTTGTATATGGAGGAGATGATGTCCACTACTCGCTACTTCATATGAGATACTGTGGGATAGGTGACCACCTGACCACTGACCTGACAGCTGCCTCCAGATTTCTGCATTGCTTTTAAGGTAAGGAAACATCCTCTGGTGTGGAAATGATAAACTGCGGAGAGGCAGGCGTGGAGGCAGGCGGGTGGGCGGTCGGGCGGGTGGTCATGGCACTGAGGAGGCGTCATGGGGTGTGTGGCAGTTACCTCTAAAGGCGCACAGTGGTCCGCGTTCACAGTGGCGCCTTGACTACTGTCCAATATGCGCCGACAACAGTTATAAGGCCTTTAAAACAAGACATTCACTTCACGTTGGTGTCATTTCGTTCGCAGTACCTCCAGCTATCTATCCAACAAAGGTAGAATCGTTTTATGGGTGTTGATATCTTATCCTGCGTTTACACTAGACGACTAAAAACCTGTCGTCAGGTGGTGCTCGATTATGCAATCTCCGTAATAGTCGTTGACGCAAGAATTTCCCCAAGAGTTTTAACAAAAAGACTTTTAGAAATGCACCTCGGGGATTAATCGCCACCTATCTGGACGACTAATTAAAACCGGATTGAAATAGTCGCCAGTGTCAGAGCGTATCCAATAGTTGTCAGGCGATGCCACATTGCATAATCTGACATAATCAGACGATCTGTAGTCACAATTCGACGAGTTCTAGCCTTTTACAGCTGAAAGTCGTAAGTTGTTGTGATATTCAGGAATCGCCGCCTGTAATCGTGTAGTGTAAAGGCTGGGTAAAATACCTAGGAATGTAAACGTTTCAGGCCTCATATGGCTTAGTGTGGCTGTTCTGGCCGAGAAACCAGACAAGGATGTAATTAACTCTCTTTCCAATCTTACAAGCAATATGATACCTCCTTTTTATAAATTAATAAGGCTCAGAGGAGGATTCGCGGAACATTTCAAAATGACAATGCCTCTTTGACCGGTGCAATTATGAGTGATCGAAGAGTTAGCATCATTGGATTTTGGAATGTCCAGAGGTGTTTACAATTTAGACACATGAAATCCAATCGCCCATGTTATCATTGATACTCACTTTAGGAGGCCACACGATATGCTGACAATGAGTAGATTCTGATTTAGTGTTTGGAGCATTGTACCCTGTCTGATCTATATCTAGGCCCCTCTGTACCACAAAGAAGGTGATTTCTCTAGGAAATTACCCTGAATTTACACTCATTACAAATAATAAGATTACGCCTCGGGTCAAACGTTTGATATTCTCATATGATTCGAAAGTTACAGTAACTCACTGTGGTGCCACCATTGAACCAATTTCCATTAGCAGAAATGGAATCCGACACTTCCTTTAAATCAAAATCCTATATGTTGTGTTGAGAATGCTATGTATTACACGATACAATTTGGCATCGTTGCGATAAAATTGTAGGCTATAACGGTATATGCCGTTGTCTGTGACCTTTGCGTATAAATCCACTTTCCTCCACTGACATTTTCCACATACCATGTTTGATTAGCATTGTTTGTTTGAGATTTTATAATCTTGACACACGTAACAATAACACGATGTCAGAGTTCTAAATCTGTACTCAAATAAACTAATATACGGTTCTCGCCCATTTATCATTTTCATGACAGTTAATGTGTGGATGTTCTGTCATAGCCGGCTTGCGTGCAGTTATTATTACTGGGCACACGTATCAAACAACCATTCTGTTGCCGATGACGCATTTACACGACATTTGCAGCAGATTTGGGCAAAGTCAGATACACATATGAACAAACTAGATTGGTGGTGATTAGGCAACCCGACCAGCCCTAATGTGAAAATTGCAATAGAAATTTGGATTAACCAATTTCAACGTAATTGAGCAGACTCACTGAGATCCTTGTTTTTAAGGAGGGTTTTTAATGCAAAGAGGACGAAGCATCTATCGTCCAGCTCACAGCACGTTTTTAAACGAATGACGATTTTAAGGTCGGTTCTCCCGGAGAAAACTTAATGCTTGTGAAGAGCAAAAAGAGCACACCTGCCATTTTTGCTTATCGAAGCAAAAAAAGGGGAACCCATTATTTGGCCAGGGCTGTATGCCCGGATCTGACGTGAGCATTAACAATGTCTTTTGGTGAAAATATCGTTGCCTGCCTCCAGGGACATTTTCGTCTTCGTCTGAAATGGAACAGTCGTGTCGGCCATTTATTTTCAGAGGGCAGGGGCGTTGGATTTGAGAGTTGTGAAGGAGTATTAAGCCCGTGTGTGGGTCTTGATAGGTGGGTGACGGGAAAGGGGATCGTAACGTGGCGGCGTGGGGAGCGGGACAGTGGCGGGATAGAAAAGCCTACTCCTGTTGAGGCTTGGAATTAATATTGGTCCTGACAACTGGATCGGAGTGGCCTGTGATTGCTATTAAACGGAATTCGAGTCATGGCGCGAATTATCATCAGCTAACTGTGAATCCCATCTGCTATTTGTTAAAAGTTCCCAGATGTCATAATGCATGCCAGCAGCTTTATGCAGCCTGTATCACTAAGTGCTTCTCACAGCCTCTGCGTTATGCCTAGTAGTCTGCTAGAACTACTATGTAATGAACATAGTGCTAATGTAATGTCCCATAGTATTGATTTCAGACTACAAGTAGTTTAGTGTTGTAAAACATGGATACACTAAGAGTATAAGTGAAGCAATCCTGTACATGTATGATGAGATATTTCTAATTCAATTCTCATTTTACGTCTATAGGTATCGTAATGACTAGAATACCCAAGAAAACACCAATTACCAAAGCATATAACTAATAAAACTTAATTGATTTCTGAGTTTGGAAAATCTTCATTGAGAGTTAGAATTATATGCAATTATCAGTAAGCTATCGTTCCTACTGAGACCCATCCTGAAATAAGAATGTCCCAAAATTAGGACAGATGTATAGAAATATTTAACACATGTTGGGAAACTCTTCGGTGTTATGTAAAAGCCTAGCTTGAATCAAACGGCACGGGTTTGCTCGTATTTCTTAGCCGATTCTAATCGACTAGAGATCCCAATTCGGTTTTGAGAATCGCTCGAGTAGCAGCATATTAAACCTTCTTAGGCTCGACTCGACATCATGAGGACCTGTCACTCCATAATCGATTCTGTCAAAAACGAACTCGCCAGAGCTGAATATTATCAAGTTTAATATTTGACACCTTCTTCGCACACCAGCTGGCACTGCTGCTGCTAGAAACCCATTAGCTCAGCGCCGACAGAGATGGAGGGGGTTGTTCAGTTGCCTAGGCTTCCAACCAATATTACGATTCACTCTCTGACAGTATGTACACATTGGTGGGGTTTTACAAGGCAACATGACACTAGATGAAAGACTAGAATCTCTCTGTGTAGATTTTTTATAAGGTCATAAAGGATTACCGTCTTAGCGGGAAAAAAAACTAACTTAAAGGGAAGCCGGAGCTACGGCGAATGTGCGAATTGACGTCGCAGGCCGGGTTTTTTTCCTTTCAATGTGCATTAGTGTGTAAGATTAGAGGAACTATTTAAGTAATACACAGGGTACTAAAAGGCCAATCTTGATGCCCTTAATGCCAATGGTGGAACGTAAAGGCCTAATATAGGCTTTGTCATTGTGATATAGGAGGCATATAGTCTCAGCGTCGAGAAGATGCCTTAGGTAAGAACAATGGAAAGCGGGCACCTTAAACCCATCTATACACAGGCCATAGATTGTGATAATATCGGAACAGGCGGCATTATGGTAAAGAACATCATGCGATCGTTGACGTGTGACGTATTCCACATGTGATAACCAAGAAACAGCTACTGTCTATACATTTCCGGGGCTTAAGTAGACTAGACCTATGGCCACTGTTTTAGTAATATTCAGACAGCTTTTGATAGAGTAATATTTCAAATGATCCTGTGACTCCGTATAACACAAAATACCTTCAAACTAGTTACTTACGTCGTTCTAATGGCACCTGCTTGACAACCTTTGTGGCTTTGCGTAATCGAGCACCATCTGACGACTATTGCTTAGATGATCTACAGTCGTCACGTTTTTAGTCGTTTATGATAAATTTCGGGATACTCTGAAATGAGGTCGCTTTTTGACTCTCTCAAGATATCCGTTGTGTAGAAAAAAACATGCTCTCCGTCAAAAATCAGGACATCTCAAACAACGTTATTTTCCTAACATGGAGCAGGCGTGTATGGGCAGAGCTAGTTCGTAGCTTGCCTTAACATTTGGCATGCAGCCGGGGTGACATATTGCCACGGGAATTAAGCTCAAGCCGTCTATGAAATTGATTATGCATATCATGGTTCCTCATTTGTGTTGGCGGAAAATTTACTGCGACTGAGCAACAAGTCAGCCGGCTGTAAGGACATGCTACCCGGTAGTGTTCACAATACAGAATTTATGCCATGTTATTCTCACCACTTATTTTGTGAGAGAGTTTTTTCCCATCCTGTTTTATGCTTTATCCCATGGTTGGTATGCGCCGCTGCTGATTTAGTGCACATGGTCCCCCAGGTCCACTAAAGCCGATGCGATGTTACCGAATAAGGCCACTGGAATACGAAAAAGGAAGAACCAGCCGATAGCAGTCCCACCTTTTTTATGTCTTTTATTTTATGCACTCGTATAATAGTTAAGTGGCACTGAAGAAGCAACCTGATAGGGTTATTTGTGGCAATTAGCTATCAAACACTTCTTCGGTGACAAACAGCACCCGGGTAATGGAAATCGTAAATTTGTATTTATTGTGCCGTCATAATTTGCTGATAAATTATCTTCACCATGGGTATTTGTGTGGATCGAAGGGATAACGTTGTTTTTCTCAAACATGGCCCTTCGCTGGGCTGTACTGCAGGGTGCTTCTTTTACAGAATCATCAGTTATGCATTTGTCAAATCCTCTTTAGGAATGCATCTTTCTGGGCTACTTATATATACGATCAGCCTTTCTTGTATAGTGCATTATTTATCACCAAATGTTTTATTCTGTGGATTAGGGCGTTCTATGTCAAAGTTTAATGAAAGCTGCCTTGAATGACGCATGGCAGATCAAGCTAGAATAGTAGTCCTGTGGTCGCTTACGCTGAAGGGTTTTTTAATTCATCTAGTGAGCTGCTCAGATTGAATTAAAGAGATTCGCCACTGATGCTAGCAACAATGGCTCATTCAGAGCGGTACTTTAATCAGACTGATTCCGCGAGAGGAAATGTATACATCGCCAAGCATTTCATATACCTTGCTGATACTGTCTATGACCGTACATTTTCCATGATGTATGAAAGGATTACCTACTGCAATAAATAGACAGTAGTAATTCATGCTTCCTGACAGTAATTCCTTCCTGCCAACTGTTATAACGATGATGCCTAGTATAGCAAGGTACATTTCTATTTGACAGTGTTCATGATAGATTGATCGTCTGCCTAGTCCACTATCTGTTGTGCCACAGCTTATTCAGGTGTCTATACAACTATATGTGTAATGAATGTTTATCCTCTTACTTTGTCCAGATAATGTCTTATGCATTGATATTCTAACGGGTACATCAGGGCTGTAACTACGGCCATCTAATATGGTGAAATATATATATTGTTCGAGTATCTCAGTTTATTATCATTGTTCATTCGGGGAAAATATATTGGTTGTATATCAAAAGGGAGATTGTAACCTGCATGTCAAGATTTCACAATCAATTTAAAAGAATATTTCCCCATCTTGCCTTTTGTATTATTGTTCTGAAAAGAGATAGTTCGGAAATATGAGCTGGAATTCTAGATGCAAAGCCCCTTCTGTTGTTAGTTTGGCATCACCACCAGCTTCGCGGTACTTTGCTTTTGGATGACAACCGCGATATAAAGACCCAACACGCAAGGGGCATTGTGGCCGTGATTTGAACATCACCTTCGATCGCCGCGATAGCAAATCGCATGACCGTTGGGTGTTTAAGTCTGACAAGCTCAATCCCATTGTATAACCACCACCACCCTCACATTCGCCAATCTAGAAACTCCCACCAACTCAGAACGACTCACGCAGGTCCAATCAGCCCCCCCCCTTCCCGATACCCCGACGCCAAACACCCACCGACCCACCAACACACGTACAGACACAAACGACACAATAACCCTATTTACTGTTCTAATCACGTGACCTGACTGGCCTTAACCATGCGATTAGCGTTGGAGCTGGACGCATGCGCGTTTCCGGCACGGTGGCGGTGATTGATTAGTTTATCGCCGCGCCGGGTGATATGTCCGTCACGTGACTGCCTGGTTCCTCTAACTATCACCTGGAGGCGCCACTGTAGCGTTTTATGGGGTTCCGCTTAAGGGGGTAGGTTGGGGATTACAGGAGGGGGGAAATGGGCGGGTTATTTGATGGAGGGAGGATTCGGGGTTGAGGAACAGCGGCAGAGTTGGCAGAGGAAAATAAAGGTTTAAATGGATGGGGTGTAAAACAAGGCCATGGAAGTGTTTAATGGCAACCGGAAACGAGCAGGTGAGTCAGTGTGACAAGGGTCACGGGCAGGGAATATCTAATGTGTATTAGCACACCTTGGAATTGCTGGTCAGCTGGCACTTGGAGATTGAATCAACATGGGTCGATACCTAAAATCGTTGTTTCTATTTTCACCAGCCAGCCTGCCCCAACTGTTATAGGCTTTGTAGACTATTGAACTCTGATGGCTGTGTTAAAATGACCCTGTGTTTTACCCTGAAACGGTCTGATGTTTTGGAATTCGTCCCCGTTAAATACATTCAGGGGTTGTAGGTTAAGGACACAGGTGTTGCAGCATTATCGGAGAGGTTTGCTTATTGGAGGGGTTAAAACTAACAGTGTGAAAAAAAAACAGGGAACGGATAAAACGGTTTGGTAAAGGATGACGGCTGAAGTGAGAGATGACGCACAAAGGTCGGTAGGGGCAGGGTGAGATGAGGTGGGTGGGAACCAGTAAAATTGAGAATGCAGTAAAAACAGGGAAGCAATCAAATGGGAGGAGAGGCATGGGGACTGAAAAGCCGGTCGCTTTGTATGATTACAAATTGACACGTGTACTTGTCAGGGGCCAATTGTTGGCTGTGGAACCAAACAACAATGTACCAATAAGAAAACAGTGTTCATTTATGTATACGGTCTGAAAGAACAACCATCTTCTCATTTCCATTTCAAATTTTCAGATGAAAAAAAATGAAGGTAATTTAGTTTCCATCGGTTGCGGTCTCACAACAGAATTGTCCTATCTGACAGTGATGTTTAATCTCGGTGTGAAGTTGGATCCGAATCATACTGCAAACTAAATGCCCACAATGTTCCTCAGGCTTTACTATAAAACTATGCAGTAATGTGCGTTACATTCTGATATGGAGGAAGTATTTGGAGTTGAGGAACATGATCTATATATATGATATATTTGCATATTAGTATCACAGTACATGGGGATCCATTAGGCCCCCAACAGATATCGGGTAGTAGTGGCTCATCTTAGCTCATCCTAGTGGTGTGATTGGATGAGGTGATAGTGTAGTCCGGGACACCTTATGATTTGATTGAGGAAAAAATATCCCTTTGTGAATTATTTGAATCTCCAAAGCTGGGCTCCAGAACATATATGCATGTACGTCTTTTAGCAATTAGCATCCATGTCCAATGCTTTGTATGGCACATTTACGCCGCTCCTTGTAACAGCGATGATGTGTAAACATGTCCCTGCTACCAGTTCAAGACAAACTGGCTTGTTGTGGGGACGCAGGACTCTTGTTCATTCCCTTAGTCCCCATTGGAGAGATCACCTCTAATTGCTTTTGTGCGCCTTAAGACCCCATTTGACCAGCACTAGAACGTGGGCCCTACAAGGTGGCCGGGGAGGGGCCGGCGGAGACTATTAGTATGGACCAGTTTGCGGAACTAGCGAACTTAAAGAAATGTCGTCTGGACATTGCGCAGACGCGATCCAGACGCGGACAGATTATGTCGGCGGGCATGGGGTTGGAGCGAGAGGGTTGCTGGCAGTGTGGGAGGGGCTAGCGGGAGGGGGGTAAGGAAGAGTCGGGTAGAAAGTGGGAGGGAGGGCGGGAGGGGTGATGTTAAACTTGTGACTGGAGGTGATTACTGGCTGACGCCCAGCGCCTGATTACACGCTAAAAACTAGGGTATTCATTAGGCAAGTAAAGGGATGGGGGCATGGGTGAGATGCGCCTAGTTGGCCAGTCCTGCCACAGGCGTCGAAGCGACTACGACACCCCTATAGCACTAGGAGAACTGGACACCAACGCTGTGACCCCGTGTATAAGAGGCATAAAGTGAGTCTTTTATTTTGAGAAATCATTTCATTTTTCGGAACATCAGCAAAATAGAACATCAGTACAATAGCATTTGCATGTGGTCGTAATTACACAATTTGTAACGTTATTTTCAGTTCCTGTTCTGGTCAATAACTTGATCCCTTTTTTCCTTTTTTATAATAAGCGATGTAAGGCCTCTGACTATACTAATATTCTGTTACGCTCCTTTTCACCGTTTGCATTAGTTAGCTAGTTTCCATACTTACATCTTAGAAAGAAACCTGTTTATATCGCGACCAGAGAAAGAGGGTTTTCGGAACCGAAGTACTTGTGAAGATCAATGTAAACTGATGTACAATAAGAACAACAGAACTGCTCGTTTTGAACGCATAGCTATAGCATATTGGTGCACGCTGCAAAATATCACCAATCATCTGTATATATCGGGATCAGATATAAATGTGAAAAATATGTTATATCTATCAAATGATTATATTGTACAAACTTTTATGCTTATTATCAAACGATATTGCATTGGAAGGGCGAATTGAATCGAAAAGCAATAAAGGCATCTTCTTCTTCTTTTTTAAACCATACGCATAAGGTAACCACTAAACAACTCTGCATGATCTATTCATCAAATTCCTGCAAGTCATAAATACTTAATATTTGTATATTTTCTTAGTTCTACCTAGCGACACGGGAAATCCATTGAAAGCATTTTCTTGTTACATTACTGATATTGGCAAACTTTTATGCTTATTATCAAACGATATTGCATTGGAAGGGCGAATTGAATCGAAAAGCAATAAAGGCATCTTCTTCTTCTTTTTTAAACCATACGCATAAGGTAACCACTAAACAACTCTGCATGATCTATTCATCAAATTCCTGCAAGTCATAAATACTTAATATTTGTATATTTTCTTAGTTCTACCTAGCGACACGGGAAATCCATTGAAAGCATTTTCTTGTTACATTACTGATATTGGCAGCTACATTCTGAACTAATGTTTACAAAGACAAGCAAGTCCTGGAATCTTATTTGATTTCCGAGTAGGAATCCTAGTGGTAAGCCCATTTATACTGAGGCTGAGGACCTCAATGCCACGACTAAACCATCATCACTGAAGCAGTTCACTTTTCTTCGTCCAGTTTCCCACAACTCTACCATGATGTCAGTGGCGTCTTCGTTCATGTTTAGGAGTTCGTTTGCCTTTGCTGTCGGTCTTTGAATGACCCTTGTTTCCTAGTTAACATACACCTACACATCCGCAACCTTTGACCGATCCTGGGTCCCCTGGGCCTTTGAGGGGTTGTCGCAGTCTGTGTGGTGTGTGATTTGACATTTAGCCTTTGTATCGTCAGTGGTGTTGCCGCTGGTTCGACGCGCAGTAGAGACCAGCAGGGTGGTAGACAGTGATGAATAGTTTACCTACCATTGCAAGGTTACTCAACTAGATCAGCAGTATAGGACGTTCCATACCAATAGTTTAACTACTGACAATGTACTGTGAATCTCATAATAGGGAGCTGACGGAAACCAGTGATATTTCGCTGATCAGCGTACCCTCTTTATTATATATTGTAAGATGGAAACTGTCAATGTTATAACATCATTTGAAAATGCAAATAAAGAAAGTTGTGGAAAAAAAAAAAAAGTTTCAGTTGCGATAGTTTGACATCGAGAAAAGACAATAGTATGATATAGAGATATCATGATTTCTCTTTCATTAGACATTATTTGTATTATATGCTTAACTAGTGGCTAACCATGGGAACCTTATAAAGGTTTATGCTAGCCGTATAAGGAGAAAAGGTAAAACGAAATTCTCCTCTTCCCCTGATATAAGAATCATTTTACAAACAGAAACGTGTAATTTTGACCCTTACCTAAACATGTCTCTATTCGATGAGTCTTGTAGACCATGCAGCATGTCAATAATGCGTCAGAGCACTTGAAAAAAGGAATTCAGAGAAGGGTAGAATGGACGATTTATGCAGGTGCCCGGAGCTGGTCAGTAAATGATAAAGACGAACTTGTTAAATGTGTTAGACTTTCTAAGCCACCGATGACGGATATCCGGTCCTATAGGATATACTGAATATTTTGTGACGTGTCTATTTTTTAAACTCTATGTACACCCTGAAGCAGTAGCAGCCCTCACCAAAACACTCCAGTCTAAATACCACAGACTTGTAGTGCTGTACCCGTCGGCCCCCGGTACCACCGCAACACGGGGAGCGGCACACAGGAGCACGCCCAGGAGGCAGGCGACAGTAACGGTATCCTTAACCCTCCCTGACAGACGACCTGCCTCCGTATTACTAAAACAATACCTGTTGACTCACCGTGCCATTTATCATGCCATCCTCCTGTCTCCTTCTATCGCTCCCAACCTCCCCACCCATCCTCAGGCCACTCGCTGCTTGTCTGCCTACCATCGGCTCCACAGGCACAGCGGAGAATTTATACCCGACCTGTGAATAATTTCAGATTTGCCGGGGCTAGCCCGACTCCCCCTACGGCCGGATAGAGACCAGCACTCTGTCGGTGTCCTCCCCAGGCCAGCATAGCCTCCCCCAGCCACACGCCCTCCCGGTCCTCGTGGCCCCACCTGATTACGTTACGAGCGCTGTAATTGCCTCGACCGTTGTTTAAATATTCACAGATACCTAGACGAGACCCTTTCCTCTTCCCCCTCCATCCTCCAAGCCAGCTACTGACGCCCTCCCACTTAGGCACTATTCCCTCCCACCCACCCACCCACACATCGAGCCACAACCACGGCCTCCAGGTTGCCTCCCCCTAGATCGATCCCCGTCTAATATGTTTATATGGAAGCCTTGCATCTAAAAACAACCAACAGAAAACGGAAAGGCGAATAGGTTGAAAATTTGAAGAAGATAAGGAGAAAAAAAAGGAGGTGGTCCCAAATGCCGCTCACCCTTGCCATCATTTTCCGCGCTCGATTAAAATTTCATACGATTATGGCACCTAATTCGGAACGTAAGTGAATTAGGAGAATGGAATTCCCCGCCTGTGGATCCTTTATGCCATGCCTGACGACAGTGTGTGGTGTTCGGTGCTAAGGTGCTGGTTTTGTCGCCTAGAGGAAATGTGAGGGGGCCTGACACTGTGGTTATTTTGTATATACTACTCACAGTGCCTCAGTTCAAACGGCATGTTGTTGTTGTTGTTGTTGTTGTTGTTGTTGTAGTTGTTATTGTTGTTGTTGTTGCTGGTTTGGTTAATCATTTTTCATATTTGAAATGATACAGTGTGATTTATTCTTTTACAAACTTCTCCCCTCTGCGTTCCTTTGCATGGCAGTTTTCATAGTAAATCTTCAGTCTAATAAGTGAATTCTGCTGCACAATACAGTACCATTAACTATTGATACCGTGGTGGCATACAGTGAACGGGTTGTCCAACTGTATTTACTATAAAAGTGAGTGGTAAGCATCGGTACTGTTCATATATCTTACCTGATGACTTTGTAATGAACTGGATGCCTTGCCTGCTCCACCACCCTTCCCCAAGTGCTCGAAGTAGTGCAGGAAGTAAGGGCACAGTAACACGGTATCCTCTAGGCATATCCAGTGCGTTGACATTAAATATGTAGGTATGGAAGTGTAATAAAAACATACTGACTGGTCCAACAGTGTATCATATTCAAACTCGCAGCCCGAAAACTCCCTTAGGGAATAGTGTGCATATGGCTTGCTGAAAATCGTGAATATTTTACATCCGCACCTTTAGTTTAGGGGAAAATCTGCGCGTTTTAATAGTAACCCGATTTTCTGCAGGCAAAGACAAATTCTCAACTGCGTATGTGGAGTCCCCAGAGACTAACTGCCTCTAATAACACACGATTCGCAAATGAATGTCGTGTAATCCGTAAGTTTGATTACATTCACGAGAGATAAAGCTGCCTTTAACATTAAAGCTTGTGATATATGATATTATTTCTCGACAGCTCTGTGTAAGTAGACAGTCCTGTAAATCCATGCTGTTGAGCAGCTCGTTCAGTGTCAGGAATTCAAACAGGGTATCTGTCTCTCCCTTCGTTGTATGTTCGTTGACAACAGTACAACTAGCGATTGATGAATACTGTCTAGGTGTGGTCAGGATATCTTGTGCCTAAACCGATAACGTAATTTATAAATAGAATACATCCAAAATTTTACCAAGTGTCATTATTATGAACAAACTCTCAAAATACACCACCGCTACACATATAGTACTTATTTATATGAGTAATGCACCCTTGCACGTTTTGCCTTTGACATAGCCATACTTTGAGTAGAGTGCTTGCTTGAAATAACTCAATCTAATTGGTTGCGTGACTGACACATTCGGCGCGGCTGCAATTTCAAAATTGTAGATGTTTAGGCCTGGAACCCACCAACGCCCAAAGCAGAATTCTGACTTTCCGATCCGTCCCGACGAACATTCAATTCAATACAATTGTAGGTCGTAGAGCGCGTCGTAAGGCGTGTCGGTGTGCCAGTTGAAGGCCAATTGGGTCCCATTCGTGGAGGGCGAATACAGCAGTCATTTGCATAGGAGCGGGTATTAGTGCCAGTGTCTACCGCTAGGGAATGGGTATCCAAAGGTCTATTATGACAATTCGATCACGTGATATGGCATCCCATACTTGAAATGACTTTTCCATATAGATGATATATACGATGTTGTATTTACATTATGTGAAAGTTTCAAGTATATTGATAAATTTTTTCTTACTATTTTATTACCAAAAACAAAGATTTTGTAATTCATAGAAAGTGATGCCTCAAGGTATCACCCGATCTGGACAGGTGATGCCCTGAGGCATCGCCGGTCTTGTGTGGTGATGCCTCAAGGCATCATCCGCTCCTAATGGGTTCCTACATTCTCTGATATTTCTTAAATTCCATGAAATGTCAAAATGTCCGTAATGGCTAGATGCAGAGGTGGTTCACCTTATACTTTAATGTTAAACCAGCGTATATATATCACAGAGGCTACGACAGGAGAATGAGTCCCATGATGTCATTACTAATGGCGGAAGCCGTAGAACCCGTCATTTGATAAGTTCATTGTCACAATTCTCACAAAACGTACCTTTACATGGATTGTTCGTGTTGTGTATGTATGAATAAGATATTGATCAAAATTCGGAAATCAATGAAACATTCCCTAACTACCACTGCAGAAGCTCCAGAATGGGACTCTGGCTGGTATCCGGCTGTCATGAGGCAATGCATAGGTCTCTAGCAGATACTCGGGAACCAGCTAAATAGACAATCCCAGAGTATCCTATTCACCTTTGAGATTTGAGCAGTGCAGTGTGCCATTACACCAGATAGCGTGCTTTCTTACCACCTATTTAGACTGCGGCTTCCATGCATATAACCATCTGTTCACAGGGCTAGCAGATTTCCCATATTTGGCAAGCTTACGTGAACCAAATATTGGCTTGGAGAATGTGGCTATAGCCACGCTTAGGTCTGTGAGTATTGCAGACAACTTCCGAGGTGTATCTTTCTGTGGTCCACTGTCGCCAATTCTTGCGTCAACACTAGACGATTATAGGCGTGGATTTTTGGAATTGCACCACCTGATGAATTTCAGCATTATAAGGTTAGAAATCGGCTAGTGTATTAAACCCAGCGGATATATTCAGCTGAGCAGTGGCCAGCCTAAATAAAATTCTTTAGAAAAACGTCTTATTGAGGCAAATTCTGGTTATCCAAATACATTTTAAGGTTATGATGCCATTATACTACGTCTTCGTTAAGTATCGTTAAGTAGTTAGCCTGAAATAGTTGTATCCGGAATATTGACATCATGGCCCAGTTCTCCTCTATTAATCGATAATATTATCCTCGCTTGGAGTCACGCATACAGTTCATATCAAATGTGACAGTGGTCATATTGCAATCCTGAAAAAATCCATTACTTCCTATTGGCTTAATTCATCCTCAACTTCAATAACAAATAGACATGGTGTGTCGATCACATGCCAAGTCATATTTTGCACTGGAACAGACCAAATTGCCAACATGATGGTAACGATTTTGAGATGGGCAGAATCCACTTTAGGAATCCATCCCCGGTGTCTGGTACCAGGTCATTGAGCACCGCCTTCTAGGCCTGGGCTCAGCACAACGTGATTTACAAGTTACACTGTGGTCAAAGCTCTAGGCATCGATCCTAGACCAGAGGTTATTGCTTTGGCATAACGCAATCCATGGTTTCTGATAGTGGCGGAGGGCTAGAGGTAGCACGTTCTATATACCAGCCAATGATATTTATATAGAATTGGATCTAGAAGTATATAAATAGACTGTACTCCACTCATTTGGATGCGCCACAATCATCAATGAGGTGAAGCCGAGTGATGATTACAACGCATCCAAATGAGTGGAGTATTGTTTATTTCACGATTCGAATACGGTTGGTTCTGGCTTGATCTTACTCCTGTCAATAACATTTGAATAGTATCGCAATATCGGAATGATTCAAATTACTTTGCAAATCCAGTTATGTACATTCGGCTGATCGGCCAGATCCTTGTGACATTAGTTCCTGCCACAACCACACTATAGTATTAGCACTTTACGTGGCTGATCCTTGTGCATATACTTTTTAATGTTATTTCTGTGGCTAAACTTGTGCTAGGCATGAGATAAAGCCTCAGGGTGTGTTTGTATCTATATATACTGAATATAAATAAGCGATTTTAATGTGAAGTAAAGTATCAGTTTCAAGATCCTCAATACAGGTATTAGAGTTTGCATCACAATGTTGATGGTTATTATTTCTAGCACGATCAAATTACACGTTATATTTATGCATTCTGAGATGGCATGATACACACAGGACTCATGATGACATGAAGAGACGTGCGTTTTCAATTGCTCAGAAAACGCCGATAAAGGATGGCTTAATGAAATGGGCCTTGATAAGATTTTCAAAAAGCATCAGAATTGCTGGACGGCGACGCTTTTCTTCCCACTGCAACCAAAATCCATTGTTCCAGTCAATGACGACACTGATGGATGTTGTTTGGTTTTGATAGTGTTTTATACACCGGAGAATCCGCTTTGTTTACACTGGAATAAACAGCGGAAGTACCAGACGACATTTCTGCGAGTGCCGCCATCTCAGCGAGTGAGCGCCATCATTCAAAATCGCTGCAGCCAGTGACCAAGGTTGTAGCCGGATGGGGTTGGGGGGGGGGTTACTATGGGATAGTGAGAGGGTGGGTTGATGGCTGGGAAAGGGGTATGGGCTAGGGGGCGTGTTTGTGGATTGGTGGATGGAAAGGGGTGGAAAATGATTCGGCTCCATATTGGTAATCCCACACCAAACACGCTATGGCGGTGAGGGCCTGCTGATAAGAACACGCCGGCTAATACTCTCGTCAGCCATGATGGATAGAGGGACGCCGACAACGTGACGACGACGTCGCCATGACGTCAGTGGCTACGCGACGTAATTCGACGCTGCCGCCTGTCGTAATGGTACTCGATCCCATCTCGGCGTACGACCACTGGGGGAACGTCCAATCAACTGGGAACGACCGCCTCCCCTGCCGAATTAATGATATAATTAACTAAATGTGATAATTAACTAAAACGACACTCCCTCCCGTGACATGGACTCGTCGCCGCCATTGGCTTCTCACAGGGGAGGCGCGCCAACCTGCCCACAATCCCACACAAAAAGAAAAACTTGCAGAAAATAACTAAACGGATTACCGAAATAAATATGATAGAATAAAAGCGGCTTTCCTCTTGGGGGTGCGGGGGAGGAGGAGCGGTGGGCGAGATAGGGGGTGCGCGCCGGTAAAAGTCGCTTGTTGGCATTCTTTGGCGCGCCCTCTGGCGTGATTGTGCCGTGAATTAGCCGCATTGATCCCAATATCGGCGACGGGAGGCGGGCTAATCACTTACCGCCGCGCCGCCCTGCCCCCAATCACCCGCTGCGATTGGATATTCGCGCCGAGGTGGGGCCTCCTGAGCTGAGTACGGGGTGAGCAGGGGGTCAGGCCGACCTGAGATGGGGGTTACAGGTAGCACCGAGTTCCCAGATGAAATGAGGTTGGTGATGGCCATGGAAGGGACGCTGTGGTGATATTGGTGGTCATATTGTGTAACGGTGGCGAGTTTCACAATGATACCGCAGTGAAATGCGAGATTGTGATGCATGTAAACATGGTGGATGTTTATAGTTGTGAATATTGTAGTGGTGCAAATATTGGAAGACGTTGGAATTATTATATGCCTGTGCACAAATGTCTCACACTTACTAACTAGCTGTACGGATTCCGTTCTGCACACTGTCCACGAACTAATAGTTTGTGCAAGTCGTACCACGCGACTTGTTTTAAAATGGCGTTTCTATTCATTGCTAGAAATGTAATTATAAGGAAATATAGTGAATGTCCTGAATTGCATCTGTTCCTTGTTGTTATGGAATTACTCCAACCATATTTTCTATCAATGCAACTTGGAACAGATTTATTCGGGCACACACTAACCATGTCTTCATATACTACTAAATTGAATCATGGCCTGTTAAGCTTTTACAATGTGTTTAGGTTATGCATCGTGAAGAAGAGAGGAGAAATAACAGCGGAACTGCACGAAGCTTGTAATATTCCCATGTTCTTAGAAAGAGTACCTAAAATACTGTGTACAAGGTCACTTTTTAAATTTTTCAAACTTAAAAATCCCAGAATGTATTTAAGATCGCAAAGCTTTGGATAATCAGAGTGTCCATGGAATGACTTTCAATGTGAAGCTATAAATCTAGACAGCAAATATGCCTATAGATGAAATCTGCCTTTAGTAAAAGCGACTCTTCAATGTACTTAATGTACGGAGGAATAGGATAAAAATCCTGCTGTGCAGAGATATTTTGTTATTTACAAAAACAAGGACTGGCTTTAAGTCATATAGTTCTGAATGTTACATACCTATGGCCGAACGTCTATGAAATACGATCCGCTGCTGTGGGTGCAGTTTAAATAATGCTCGAGCTCACTGTGACATTGTGAATCGGCTATGAATCCAGGACTCAGTAAGTGAATTAAATGGAATTTTCCCATGAATTTAACGTATGTGATAATAGGAAAACGTAGTGACTGAATCCGTAGGGATGTAAATCTCGGCCTTTGGAACCATTGATACTCTATTTGAAATAGTACAAAAGACCTAGAATGGCGATCCCTATGGGCTCAGTAACTACGTTTTCTCTGTATACGAATATACCTTACAGCAGTACAGAAACAAACTGATATGAATTTTCCCACCCGCACAGGCCGTTGTTTAGGTAGGAATGCCAGGGGTGTTTGATTCAGGATGCTCTGGCCATGACTGATGGCCACTGTGCTCTCTAGTCTGGCCACAAAGCACCGTGGGAACTAACCAGCTCTGACCAGCCTTTTCCTGGATAAGAGCTCCAAAGAGCCACTCAGGCAACTGCTCACAAAGTTGCTTACATGGCTACTTGCTCGGTCACTCAGGGACCTGCTCCTGGCTATGTAACAAGTGGAAAACTCACACAAGTACAATTGTCCCACTTTACCACCGAACGACAGCTGTATTTACCAACCACATATTAGCTCCACCAATTGAATTACTCATCATATGCTTATAGATTTTATTTTAACCCTTTAATTAAGAGAGCTGAATAAAAGGGACAACTGCCCCCCCCCCCCCTCATCCTCCATGGTAAGACAGCACTACTGTCTTGCAGTTTAAGGTCTGATATAATTCTTAAATGTTGCCATCGGTATAGCAGAATTTCGTTATCTCATCTTTTTTTTCGAATCTGATATCCTTGGTATGAGTGGCTAGTTAGAGCCGTATATATATTCTTACATACTTACTGATTACATATATTGAATAGTGAGCATATATAATGAGGTATCCATGATCGGCTTGTAGGACAAGCTTCCATAACGACTGATATGTTTAAACAATCAAAACACCATAAGGAACAGACAAAGTCTTTTTTATCGCTCTTGTATGACAGGCTCGTCCTGGGCATAATTTTAAAGCGATCCCCTAGAGTCTTGAACCTATATGCACTGATATCACACAATTATGCAATTATATCCATGGAAATCAGGGTGGCCTTTGTTATAATATTTCAAGTCACAGTGAATTAGAAGAAAGCATTGTTTTCAATATAGAGTGAAAGAAAAGCAACCTTGAGAATGCATTTAAATTGATGCAGATAGAGCTAGGTCGTCCTAGAACTTTGTGTCCCTGCACGGCTCACATACCTGATTGGGGAGCTAATTACGGTCCTGCTCTAACCGTAATTACGCCGTCTCCGATATACCTCCCTGTCCTACGGTATTACTCAGACTCGGTCCCTGCAGGGATATCAGGTGTTATCAGGCTTAGCGGTGTTATATCCCCAGAGTACTCTGACTAATTATGCGGTAGCTTTAATTGTCCCAGCAAGACGTGGTCAACATCATATAAGTGTGCATATTACTCACCTTTGGTATGCTAAGCCATGGCATTACTATATATTTTAATATCTGAGGACGAACTATATCCTAATACCCAACTGCTTCTGCTGCGTGTAAGCCGCCGTTCCTAATGTGTTTTTTACGTAACAGGGAGTACAAAACTACTTAAAGGTCCCCGTTCCGATAAGTACATGAGATAAACTTGTTAGAGTCAATTTTCAAAACGACGTTCTTATTTAATGCGGATGTGAAACCTCTCCAGGAACATCGCTATATCCAAGAGTGGGGCTTCACTGATGTTCGAAAGATAGAGCTGCGACTTATAAAACAGAGAACGCACCTCAAAGGCTTAAAAATGGGCTGGCTATGTTGGAAAGCAGGTGCATTACATTAGGGATGGCACTTGGCTGGATAGTCCTATAGAAACCTCCCAGGCGTGTGCTTTGTTGACGACTTAAAACTCGACGATGAATAGCTGCTGCTGGTAAGAACGACGACACAGGCTTCTCTCCAACTGATAGCCCCTGTTATCACCTGATTAAATATACATGACACCTCGTTAAATATTCATGAGTTCAGTGTCCTGTACCGGAGGCGGGATTTGGCACCTCGGCCGGTTGGACATAGCCTGCTTTAGAGCGGAAGAGATCAGTTGATGTTACACCTATCGGAGTAGGCCTACAGCAATACCTGTCTCCTGAACTGCTCCCTTGTCCACCCAGCGTCAGGGTGTTGGATGCGATTTGCGAAATGGCTTCGCGTTACTTTAGAAGCAACGAGAAGTCCTATCCTCCGTCATTCCATTCGTTCAGGATAAGGATGGGCTGGAGAAGGAGAGGCTAGCTCTGGTTCACACACAGGTTGACAACGCAAGATAAGGAATGACTCGCTGGAAACCAGAGGCTGATCGACAGCGTTCCCACAATGGCGGCTCTGGTTACACATGCCGCCACTGGGCTGCGCATGCGCGGTCGGCTCCAGCTGGGGAATTTTGCGCCGCGCGAATATTTTTGCAGACACGCAAACAAAGTGTATTGTCACAACAAGGGAGCCTAACGATGGCGACTCTTCCCTTGATCGATTGTTCAGCCTGCAGCTTACCGCATTAGCTGCAGTCATAAATTGCCAAGGCAAGCCACAACCCCCCTACCTTTCCGAATCGCTCTCCATCTCTAGTCCAAAGTCCATATATCTTTTTATCTACTTCGTCTATTCCCTTAGCCCTGTCACTTCCTTGTCCTCCTCCATCCGCACGGAAACTTGTTTTCTCGTTCAGAAGAATTCCCAGTGCTTTCCTGATTCAACCTTTAGCTCTAAGATCATAAGCAACACCTAGCTGCCCTGATGTCTCTCGATCTTGCTTGAAGTATCATTCTATAAAAGGAATGAACACTTAAGGCTTCAACTTCGGTTAATAGGTACAAGTTCTACATTCACCATTTATACATCAATATACTACCAAGGTTAACTTTGCTAATCTTCTTCGATGTAGAACACATACTATCGCCATCTATGCAATGGAATACCGCCATTTATCGTAGCCTGGTATAAACGTCCATAGGCTTAGCATTACGAACTCTTTCTCAACAGGCTTGCGAGAACGGTAACTCATTCTCAACGGGTGATAAAGAGATGAATGTTTCCAGGCTAAGATAAAATCAGAAACATATTCGTGCTTGGTCCCTGTTCACTATCTCGTTTGGTGCGCTTCAGAATATTCACTCGGCTATCGCCTCGTTCATATTACTGAGCACTCCAAACTCGATGGCGAACGAGGACACAGACCAAACACTCATCAGTTTCCTTCTTAATATGCAATGGTGCATGCAGTTTAGATATAGGCCGAAATCCAATGCTATGCTTGATATCTATTCAAGTACTACGTGAAATCGGCATCGTCAAACTAGTAATGACGCCGCCGTACCAGGTATCTGTATGTCCCGGATTTGTGTCTGTTTTTCCCCGCCTTCTAACTCTCCAACAAAAATATTTCAATTTTTTAACTCAGTCCCACTCCCTGTTACTTTGTTGTAGTACAGTTGGATCCTAGTCCTCTCGGGCGCTCTGTTACTTGCTACCCACCCGCTCGTCACACTGTCCCACAGGGCAGGTAAGCAGTCGAGTCGCAGCTTAGCATTACCTAATCAACCAACCCCGATGTAATGGTAACAAATTGAGCGCACTGATAACGCAACACCCTCAAAGTGGCGCCTCCCGCACGACGCCACACCCTCTCCTTGGCCAACCACACCCGGCTGATCCACACTACCCATTATCGCCCATCAATAGCCGGTGGCCAGACACGTCCCTCCCAAACAAACTAGGTGACAAGGGCACGTAATAATAACTGTTTCTCCACCCACACACCCTACGCCCTGGTGAGCTCGGCCTCTAAGCCGATGGGTCCGTTAAGCCGGCTTAACTTGGCCGGCGCTGCAGGGAGGGAGGGCCGGGGAGGAACCTGGGCAGGGGGGAGGTGGGTAGGTCTGTCAAGTGTCCAGTGTCCACACGGTGTCCTGAGGGTGGGAGTGGCGGGGGTGACGGAGACCGGGTTGGCCTTAGTCGGGTGGTGAGTGGGAGTGTGGGGGCTGATTGTGCTGACGTTGTTCAGAGAAAGCAACGCCTGGCAGCATATAAAGCCTCAGGGACCTGGTCGGGGGAGATAGAGGGATGCTAGGAGTGTGCAGATAAGAGACAGGAACGACAGAGACGGGGAGGGTGACAATGAAAGGCGGTCAAGTGACAAAATAAGAGATTTAAGATTAAGATAAAGGTGTGAATCAAGGAAGAATCAAAGACGGGGACATGCAGCACCAATGGACCAGCTCTAAAAGTTGGAGGTGGGAGAAGTACAGTTAAAACAGTAAACATAATGAAGCATGAATATATAAGTATGAGCACTGTACAAATATCGCAACGATATGTTTACTTTAACCTTTCAGAATGAGTTGATACCATATCATGATGCACATATATTCAACCGTGCATGAAGCAAAACATAAGTGACCTTTTGATACAAGGACTCACTTAATCACATACCACTTGGGTAATTGGAAAAGATATAGTTCTCTCATGAAGAAAGTGTATTGGAGTGTTTGTATTTGCGTCATAATTTACACCGAGCTGTTGACTGCGATTAATCGTGTTTTACTGATAGCTTCTTTATATAAGATACAGTTACAGATGTGTTAAAAGCCCTATAAGCTAAAACCGTAATTAAGCATCAAATCCTAAAAGAGAAAAAAATAATATGTGAATGATTTAGACTTCAGAGAACAGAATTGACAAGGGAGAGCATGGAAAGATGGTAATATATAGAAGAACCTATCCTGGGAATGAGACACGGGAAATGATAAGAAGAGATTCTAATAAAGAGCTGTTGCGAGGTGACAGGATATGGGAGGTGGGAATAAGGGTGGTGAAGAGACTTGGTGTGTGGTGGAGGAGGAGGTCAGGGTTAACCGGCGACACTGGCCAGACCCCCGTGCACGACTGGGGACAGTTTCCCAGCGATTTGCAGTACCCGGATGCTCACTGCAGAGGCAGTGATAACGGGGCCAGGTTGACCTGGGCGGGTGGAGGGCGCTGGGGACGAGGAGGGGTATCTGGATGCGTGGGAACGGGGGTTTGAGGGGTGGTCGTGGGGGTTATGTGATGGAAGTTGTTCCAGGAATGCCCTTCGCCAGCGTGTGAATATTTAAACCATCCCTCCGCCTTGGTCCCCACTGTGTCCCCCTCCCTTCTCATTCCCAGCCTCCTTCCCTGCTCACGACTTCACCCCACTCCCGCCCCTAGGGGAGGCGCTGTCAAAGTCGCAACTTAATTCAATCCTTGTAGCTATTATTCTTCTTTGCCGCCGTCAATTCCGTGCGGCCTGCCCGCACATTAGGCCGCTAACGCCACCAACCAGTCTCCGACTGGTACTCCTGGAAATTTCAAATTACATCACAAGTAGATGCCGGGCCCTACCGTCAAATAAAAACCACCACGAAACCTGAAAAGCTGGCGGGCCTTTTTTAAACCTTCCCTGTTTTCCCCAGGAAATATCGAAAATGGGATTGCGGGGGGTGAGTTGAGGCACAATGCCAGAGTAGAAAGCAATTCCACTCTTGACTTATCAAACGAAAAGGAAAGTTTGTCAAGAATCAATAGGGTTTTGAAATCTCTTAGAGTAATCGGGGCGTGGCAGATGGTAGGGCTAGTGATTGGTATCCTTTTAAGAGAGAACAAAAGCCACTTAAATAAGTGTTCTTCATTCGTAACATTGAATATTCATGAAGAATATTCAGATAACAGGATAGACAGTGAGTTTCTAATATGGACAACTTCACATAAAGGACAATACGTGTTCCCAAAGTAACATCGAGACTCAAAGAAATTATATATAATTACCATTGAGAATGATGTCACCTTTCTAGTTTGCAGCCGCTTCTCATAGTGCCCCCTCTCTTGGCCCAGCAGGTGTGAACATGGTTTAAAAAGTGTTTGTTTGCTGTCATCATGTTAGTGCGTATTTCACTATCCTTGTTTATACAACGTGGTAAACCAACTGACGCTAGTGGCTAGCACAGATGTCGCTTCTATCCGGACTTTTCTATTGATCTGACATATGGAAACGGCTGCAATGTAGTAGAACATCTAAATCCCCACAATCTAATAACGTATGAGGTGTCCGCGGGTGACCTCGTGATTGGATCAATAATTTTCTTTGTTCAATCCTCTCTTACCTTTACAACTGTAGGCTTCTTACGATATTATTGAATGTAGAGGCCCTAGATATCAAACACCAGTGACGCTATTGTCTGGGCTCATCTACCATACATTTCTCTACTATTAATCAGTAATTTTCTGATGTATCTCTTATCTTCTATATACACCTGAGTAGAGCTTTTTGTTATTATGGTTAGTAATGTACGCACTTATTATAGGCGTACATTAACCTGAGAAGTGTACTTTAGTCTTGAGCTTTTATTCTATATTCGTCAGTGATTATCTGTATAGAACATCTAAGAGGTGGTGTAACTGACAAGGTTTAGCATGGGTAGCATAGATAACGCGTTTGGAATTGATAGCTCCTTAGGACAAGTATCACTGATATGTGATACTAAGAACGAACTGTATCGAGATTCATAGATACTGAAAATATGCCATGAGTTTTGGTTGCGGAGCAATCTCCCTTGGCAAAGCATCTTCCCGTTTATTTCATCTACGCCCGCCAGCCTACTCCCACCCTTTCATGCCTGGCGGCGCTGACATACAAAAGTGATGCTAGTAGGTGCGGAGAATGAGACGAGGGTGGATGGGTGGGGGTGGGGGTATACAAGGGGGGTCTGGTGTGTGGATGGACTGTAGAGGAAGGGGGTCTCAACATTGAAAGCCCTACCCGCTACAACAAATGCAGCCGGCTTTATCAGGCCGGGCAGGATATAGAGGGCGCCACCCGCACACCGCCTGAAATTGGCCCCTGTTAGTATGTAGCTGGGGGTCACTTAATGGCTTTGAGAATCGGAGGTTCATGACACAGTAGGGACTAAGAGGGGGGTCAAACGGGGTCGAATGAGTACCGTCCGTGGGCACTGGCTTTTTATTTATTATTCGCCAGTCAAATGGCGATGGGCGAGCCAGAGAGGGATGCACATGTAGGAGGTGAGGGGTGGTAGGAGGGGGTGGGCTGATCGACGATCCGGATAGGCAGCTGCGTGGTGTTAGTAGCGGGATCAGACCGCCGAGAGGGCATCGGGTGACCAGATATTGATTTCGGTTGTTTGCATATTTTCATTATTTTGTTGAGTTGAAAGATGAGCCCGGGCACAGATGGATAGCAGACGGTTTTGTATAAACAGATGGGAAAGGAAGGTTGAGAAGGGAATAGAGCGGGTTAAACTGAAGCGCGACTCCACAGCTAGTGTTAATATAGAAATGCTTTCCATTTGATATCTGCAGGAGAAGATAGTCACTAGAGAGATAAGTAAATATCATCTATACCAAAACTAAGAAAGTAACTATCATATCAGATGTCGTATCTATGCATCTTTGGAATAAGATAGATAGAAGATCTATTGTACCTGTAATTGATTGAATTTTACATAACCCTTGCATCAGACATAGTCTTTTCAAAATACAAAATGCAATTATTTATTTACCAGGATCTGGTGCAGCGTTTGTGTAAGCAAGAGATCATAGGAATATACATGGAAATGTGATCAAGCTGAGATGTATGGCAGTTCCATCACAGTTGTTTATGTGTCAGCCCATTTTCGCCCTTACAAACAACCCAAACTCTAGATTGTCACTTCCAACATGGTTTATGGGGTCACTAAGTGGATGGTCCACGTTCGCGACCTCTAACAATATTTGCGTCGTATATGGGTGTAGGGTGTCCAGTCACATTATGCCATTAGCATGCAGTGGCCGCGTTGCTTTTATTATCCCCCGGGGTCTTGCACCGCGCTATACGGCTGATGGCAGTTGAGGTAGAGCCCAAGGGCTCACAATGAACTGTTACTGTGACAGAGGGTGTCCTGTGATGTGTACTATGGTGTACAATAACGAGTTAATGTTATACGTTGACTAGAAATTTCAGACAATAGCATCATACAGATTGGTCTTCATGTACTGAGTCTGCAAGAATTACTATATCACAGCGACATTGTATTGATGTAAAAATATTGAACAGATTGTTGTATTGTTTAACAAAGTAAAGAATAACATGTATTTGATTGGACTAATAAAGAGAGCTAAGTCCATTTGTAAAAGAAAATTAAGTCTAAAATTATATTTTGATTTCGAAAAGATGTTGTTCATCTGTAATGGCCATCAGACCCTAAAGAATCCAGACGTCCTCAAACGTTAATGAAACAGGAAAGTGCGTCTGTGTAAAATCCTTTGGGTCATGAGTGCATATTCAAGATTTTAATCGAAAAACTAAATAAGGAGAAGATGCACTTCAAAATCAAATTAATCGAGATGGAAAGAAAGGTTACATGAAAGGATGTCCATTACAAAGATTGTTACATGTTTGCAATGTGAAATCACCCATATAGCTGTCTCAATTAGTCTTAAAACAATGTCATGTATCTGGTTAGTTTCCATACTACCCCGCATTCATATTTCTCACCGTATCGAATCAGGTAGACCGTTATGACAGTAAAATACTACGATAAGAGTACTGAAGGTAAAAAAAACGCCCTGTGTTGAATGTAACCAGTCATGCCTGAATACTACAAGCTGGGAATCGTGAGCCTCTGCAACGAAATTGCAGATATCATCTGGAGAGTAGCGGTTTAACATACATTCTCTTATCATCTCAATTTCTTCACATTTGCCACACAATAGTTTATACATAGTGACACGAGTGCTTCTAAAATCGATATTCTCCTCCGGAATGGCACAACCTGAGGACGAGCAGACACTATTGTTTTAGAACCTGGAGGAATGTGGATGGTGTGAAGGTTACTCAGGGCAACCCTGGAGAAGCTCTACTCCTGAAGGTCACCGATCGGGAGAGAAGGGTGTGTGTGAATGCTGTCTTTTCATAGACCTCCTGCACTTTATTTCAATGCCCCAACAATGGTGATTGGATGCTTGGTTGGATGTTTTTGGTTCAGGTGGGAGGTTATCGTAATTTTGAAACTAGATGCATAGCTAATCAAGTTTTTAGAAATAAGTAGTGACCAAAAAGACTCCCCGAGTAAAAGCTTAATTATTGTTTTACCGTTTAGCGCGGCCTAGCGGTGTGTAGGTTAGTTAGTCTGGTGCTTGGTCAAACACTGATGAGTGTGGTTTTCCCCTATGATATTTCAATGCGTTACATATGGCGTTTGAACGAAGGTTTATGCACAAGGCTGTTGTTTTCCACTACATATGACGGCTCAGACAAAGTAGGGTATTGTAATAACCAATCTGGGTTGTATAAACTTAATATTTGATAAATGGCTGTATCGGTTTTCCCTTAGAGAAGGTTAGAAGGTATATCATGGCTAGGCGTGCCAATGTATTATTGTGCATACATGTATGGTGCTCCTGTGTTATCTGAGCTATCTGAAAAGGCGATATACACGTTTGATACGCAAAATTGAAGCTGGAATATCATAGATTATGATGTAATCACTGTATCTTCTTTGGAGATAATCTAAACGGGTATTATAAACGTATTACGCTCACACACTCAGTCACCAAGTGCTAAAGAATGCGTTGCCAGGTTATTGTCTGGCCGAAGGCGCTCCCTAACCAAGAAGATAAGGTGCACTACCAGCTTGTGGAAAAAGGTTTACTGAAGATATATTGATTTTGTGTTATCGGGGTAAGAGAGATTTTTAGAAGACATGAAAAGGGGGCAATTACATAGATCGCCGACAAGAGATCACGTGTTCAAACCAAGGTCGTCTCATGGTTATGATACCCCATGGAAGTAGGCAGTATCAGACATTATCGACGAATATGACGTACTTCTGACGTGTGTGTAATACTGGCCACTCTGGTAACATAGGCTTTCTTCAGAAACTTTGCTTTAGAATTTATGTTATGATGCTTGTCTAGCTGTATTATGTACGACATTAGGATGATGATAAAAGAAGTAAAAGTACAATCCTTCTTTGTCACCAGGAATCGACATTAGAAAAGCATATTTTCGCATAATAAGAGCCACAGATAAAGATCGAGCTGTGGGTAGGGTGGGCGATGCAGAAAGAACAGGGAAAGAGTGTAAGTAAATGTGGACTGCTAACAGATGCGATGGAACGGCAAATGAAATGTGAATGTAAAGCAGCTTGAATACAGAAATGTCCTGAGGATAGGTAAAGGTCCTGGTATAAAGAGCAAAAGTGGCTACTGAGCCCGCATAGGGATGGCCGTTCGAGTTCCTTTGTCCCATAGAATGGTCCCGGCGCCAGATACCTAGATAATACTAAAAATCGCTATTTTATCTACTCTGAAAGTCGTTGATTTACAGCCTGTTGATCCCAGTTTAGTACTCATTCACTTCGTCACAGTGCGCCCGAACATTACTGATACTACACCCCTAGCAGTATTATCTCCTAGACGTTCGGCCACAGGTATATGATAATAAAAAGTTCCAATTAGGAGGGTCGGCAGGACAAGACAGGAGCGATAGGGACAGGGTATTGACCGTTACTTAGATAGGGATGAGGACAGGTACAGAACGGCATTAAAGAGACAGGAGCCTATGGGGGTGCGGAGGTAAGCTGCCTTCGAGGTTTGTACAGGAGGCGACCAAGCCGAACCCCCGGCCCCATCAGCAGCTCACCATCCATCTCCTCCAGATCGCCCCGGGCCCCAGACCCAGCCCCGACTCTCCACCAGATACCGCTACAACGTGCTCCGTCCTGCGCCTGACTGGCCATGGCCATCCCATCCCGAACGACACCACCGCCATCCACCACAAAAAAGCCCAATCAACACTACCACCATCCTCCTCAGCCCTTCTTCAAAGAATCCCAACTTGCAGCCCACCCTCCAACCCTCCACCTCCACATCCTCACGTCATATTTGTCCGGCTGATGGATAGACACTGCTGACGCCTCCAGGGGTGCTACTGCTTGGCCCCTGTTGCCATGGTAACTGGGTCTGGAGGGTGTGAGGTGAACCGTGAATGGTTTGGCAGGGAGCAGGTGAGTGGGTGTGTGTGTGGGGGGGGGGGGGGGGCAGGAGTGAGAACCAGAAGAGGGGTAGATTTAGTGTAGTTCTCGTGCTGTATAGTTTTAGGTATGCGCACGAGAAGAGATTTCGGAATATTGAGCTGATGTTTATAATAGTCTATGATTCCGTCACATTTCCGCACATATAGCCCGCAGGGATTACCAATATTCATATGCTTCGATCAAGGGCGGAGGTACCATGTGTGATTAGACACGCTATACATATGCATGATATATTGGGCAACAACACCGTCCCCCAGATGAACAACTCACTATCGGAAATGGGCTGCTATACGAGCAAACCTAATTTATGACATAGACACATTAACGAGCGCCCACTACAGTTTGCTTTAGAGGTAGGTGCAGCCACACCAATGTTCTAATTACGCACAGGGGAGGCAGATTACTTTAAATGACTGACATTCCGGATTACAAAGAAGATGAATGCACAACTTAGATAATAGGACGGGATTGAAGTCAAGGGGAGTGTATGTAGTTAGTACCTAGTCTGTTCGTTTGTGACAATCTGAGTGTTTTCATTGGAGGGATGAATTATATATGCGATAGATCACAAAAAGATAGACATTTTGCACGTTTTTGGAGATGCGATTGTGGAAGTGATTTTACTATATCCATCACCCATAGCAACAACAGGGAAGTGGATGGCATTCCTGTTTGTCCACAGTCAGCAATTATTTCTATTCATAAATATTGTCCCCTTCATACGAGCGACTAAACTGTTTAACGACTTTTTTTTCCTATTCAGATTGATGTCATTTCTATTTGATTCCATTTATGTCAATATAGTCACAATGTCCATGGAGCTCGATATTCAATGTATCATTCCAAACAGTCAATAAAGCAATCGAAAAAAACAGTCTCCGGAATAGTATACAGAGAGACCTGATCTGTGAGCCTCTATTGAGGCAGCAGTTTGCGCTGGCGTATGCCAAAACAAGCACTGTGGTTAAAAACGTGGAAAAGCACTTCTCATTTTACCATAGTATTCTACTGAGAATAAGTACCCCCTCCCCTTCCCTCCATTCGGCGCTCGGTATTTATGGCGGCTTTTCTAGCGGGGCGATAGGCGTGCCATGGTGTATGTAGTGAAACCTTCCCTTGCCCTCACCTTACAATCCTTGTAACTACCCTGGGCCCCGTCCCTCATCCGCTCATCGCCCAGCGCTCAACCTACATCCTGCTGTGGCTGGTGAGTGGGGAGAAGATGAGGGATAACACTGGGTGACATACGGCCTTAAATCATCATCTTCATCAGGCCAGAAGGTTGGCAGGCAGATAAGATGACCACCTAATGCTTCTCTATCCGCCACCAACACCCGACACCATTACTGCCGTTCGCCGTATGGCCCTGCGCCTCTCCAGACCCGCCAATTTCCTTGCGGACTATTTCACCTCGCGCTATAATTTCCTGCGCCAAAGTGGCATTTTCCGGCGCGCGGAGCGACACCGAGGCCGGCGAGCAGGGGACTACTTCCTGCCGCTCCAACGGAGCGTTTCATGTTCGAAGCAGGAAGAACCCCCTCCCCCCTTACCAGGGAGAGGAAAAGTGGGGAGAAAAGGCAGTTGGAGGACGAAAAAAGAAATATGGCCACAAGTGACATCAATGCATGGTGGTGGTTGTGGCCGGGATCCTGCCGCAGCATCTGGACTAACATGCTGGAATAAGACTGTGGCAAATGTTTGTCTGTGCCACTGCACCGTTAAAAAGAATCTCCGGCTACACTTAATCATTGTTGGCTATTGTGGTACAGAAATATCGTCTCCTCTCAGAGCCGTCTGCACTACACAGGTCCAGGCAATGCTGACGTATCACAAACTCTGAGGTCTGTACTAATCACTACGCGCATTGTTTGACAACGCCGTCTAGGCTCTTGATAATATTAGAGAGTAACGTTCCTGAACTCATGTACAATGAGTCGGACAGTAGATCATTACAAATTCTTTAATCATTTGGGAAGGTGGCTCAGTCCTTGATACCTGCTTGATGTACACTCTGATACATCATGTGAAAAACTTGGTACTAACTTCTACTATGTATTAGTAGCTTACTCCCGTGACATAAGATGCCACTTTAGTAGAGCTGGTAGTGTGCGTGCGCTAAACAGGGCTTGTTAGACATATAGGGGCGTAAACTCAATATTGCATTTTTATACAGTTGGATTAATCTTTGTGAAGCAGACGCTGTGAAAATCAGAACACTCGCTGGATTGACTATTGCTTTTAAACACTAATAAAGCAGTACAATCCTGAACTCCTTTTGTATTGAGTTTTAGAATAAAAACATATTTTTTAAATTCATTTGAGGATGAACTGATCGAGAACTGTTGAGAAAAACTATTTTCAGTAACTCACTCCAGTATGTGTTAATAATTTAGGAAACTATAATAATCTGATTCATTTTATTGTCAATTTTACCACGTATTAATCACATACTGCATTTAACCGCATAATTATATATAGGTTTTTTACAATATATGTCATATGATGTATTCCATAAAATAGTATTCATCATATTTAATTGAATTCTTTAAAATGGGACTTAAAGGTTATGTTCCATTTCAACATAGTTTCATTAATGGGATTTCACTGGTGGAGCCATAAACAGGCAGGCGTTGTAAAGATCGGGTAAAGGCACTTTGGAAAACTGGGTCAATTGCTCTTAGTAGTCTGACCCATAAATTTTCTAATGAGATACTTCATCTTCCTAATCGCCTGGGATCCGATGTATAGTAATTAAACCGAGAGTGCTCATATCTAATCCATCTCATGGCTTCTAATAAGGTTTCATCGACAATCTACATTGATGCAGACCCGAACTTGACTGTGGCCATGTCCCTCGTATCTTGCATGGTTCTTACATATATCAATTTCTTGAATCGATTGATACATATCCTCTACGTTGGGGATATCTTGTCTGGCGACCTACCCGATAGCGGGAAGAAGAATATAGTCGTCGCCTGACGATATTAATTCAGACACATCTGTATAATATAGGCCATATTATCGCTTTTGATTGAAAATAGTACGCAAGACCACGGGTTGTGGTACTTGACAATTTATCCTTACCTTATAAATGATGACCCTAAAGCACAATACGAAAATCATGAGGGTCCTATCTATGAAAATATATGGTTAACGTATAACGTAGGTGAGCAGAAGGCCTTGTTTTGTAGTGAAAATGAGGAGGCCAACGACGGATCCATAGTGGGTCGTTGGTCTGCCACTGATAAAATGTACACAGTTACATTTAACCGATGAGCCAAAATGTCGTCATTTGGTGCCGGATTGCATTATGTGGGGATAGAAAATCGCTGACCTGAAAATGTCTATCCCCGTTTCAATCTTATGATTATACGTCTTAGAAGTGACAAACAGTGGTGCCAAAAGTCAGAATCGTCAGGTGGAAACGCCGCATTAGCTTGATTCAAGTGTTATTCAAAGAAACTATGTGCCTTCCGCATTTCGTCCTATTATCATTATAATTTACTATCAATACTTACTTTACCAGCATATCTAACCATCACCCAATGGGTATTTATCATACTAGCGACCATGAGTTCGACAGGGAAATTCCCTAGGACAATAATCCTTAATCAAAGAAGAATAACTATAAGATCAGTATTTCCATTCACATCTACCAATGCCGTCCTTTTGTTAGATACTAAAATAAGTATCAATGTGTAGAAACTGTGATTTCTGACCCTCACTCTCAGAGATACGCCATCAGTACATCTGGTATAACATATATATCCCAGTTATACTAAGACTTAATACCTCGCCTATGCGATATCCTGTTTCATTTATGTTCTTAGTCACAATATTTCTCCTGACGTATGTGTTGGTATGACAAACGTGACTTCATGTTTTAAACGTACATCTCCATAGCAAGAATGATTTCATATCTCACCTTTCCTTGGGTCTGTTGAAAGTACAGGGTACAAGTAGACCTCGTACGAGGCTTACTATTAAATATTATTCAAGCTTGTTGGCTAAGACAGTCCTAGCTGATAGAAGATTGTCCATAAAGCTGACCCACATCGTCACTGGGTCTTCTTGAGGTATAGAGAAATGCCTTCATGTATGAATCTAAATTATTCAACAGGCCCCTGGTTTGTATTGACACATGTGAAGGCTTCCTGTAGAGATCTCTTTGAATATGATGACTTTGACATTATTACTCATCTGTATATGTCTTTCTACTTGCAGCTTGCACAGAATGTAAAGGCTCTATGTATGAGGTGCGACCGTGTGGAGGAACTCAAGATAGACAATGCATGCGTAAGTAGCAAATCCTATTAGAAATTCTCCTGTTGTTGTTTTTTTATTCAGAGAAAAAAAGTACATTCACCACGTTACATGTGTTCTTTAGAAATTGTCTCTCATTAAAATAATTGCAAAATCATTTTAGTTAGTAAATGATATGATAACGAGTAACAATCACCAGGATCCTTTACAAGTTTGGATTAAATAAGAGGCTTTGATTCCCAAACGTCATTTACAAATGTATGTATGCAACCAACAAAGCGAATACTATTAAACAAAAACTTATTCTGTGGAAAAACAATTTCTCTCATAAAGTAAAGCTGGTTCATCGCAGAACATTTACGCGTGGCCACACTTTCCACATGACAAATGGTCGCATCGTACCACTGCCGCCATCTTCTATTTTCTCCTCCGTCTCGCTCTCGCCGTAGGCCATGCTTGTCACGTGACCCCTGTGGCGCCCTCTAATGGGGTGTTTGTGTTCCAGATGCCGCACACCCACTGCTGATCTCCGGTGAGGAAACCACCCCAACCTACCTCGAGGGTAAGTTCGTCACATTGCCCAACAACAGAGTCGTTTTGACCTCTGAACCGAACAAAGATTAGACCACACTAGCGCTCTCTTTTAGCACCCCGGGGTATATATACTACAGTCCCTCCTACAGTTCTCTATAACTTGCCTATAGAAATGCAACAGTGAACGTTAAACTAATGCACCAACTGTGACTGTTATTATCATCTTGAGTAAGGTTTCCTTCGAGAATTTGTCAACTTTTAAAACTGATTTATGTTATCAAAGAAAAGACGCTTGGATGTGTTCAGCACAGTCAAGAGATTATTTTTGCGTCACAAACGATATTTTGTCCATAGCCTAAGTCATTTATGTTATTATTAGACGATATCACTTCAACATAGTATTGATGAACAACGAAGGTCTTTCCAAAAGTAACTGCTAATCTACGTAGATTGCATACGACTAGATGTCACGTAGGTTGTTTATATACTCACCCTAAAATACTGTAGTTGACTTTCAGTTCTTAAGTCACTGTCTACTTAATGCTGGTCAGCTTTAACAACTAATACATAACACAGTTCCACACTAACTGGTTATTTTTTCATGCTCCTTCCCTACATGATTAACCTCTTCATACGATGCTTTCTTCGCCTGCATGGATTACTTGACTTTTGTGACGTCATAAGTTTACAGATTCACAGCACTTTCGCCATCTAGTGGCAGGCCTATGACCGCATTGTTTAATTTTACGTTTAACGTTTAAGGTATACCGGTCATCAGCCTTGCCCTAGAATAATGATGTATCCAAAGCTACTGTGTCTCCTTCGTTCTCTAGCGTTTAGATTTCCCTGATAAATGAAATGAAATATCCATAAAGGGATACATTGGCTTTAGAATGAATAGAAATGAGTAATAGCAAATAATATGGACTAGAATTGCACACAGAAGCTTTCAAAAGCAGGTAAGTTAAATGTAAAGGGGTGATTGTAATTTACTTCAATGTTAAATCTTTGTTTCCAATAGATTTATATCCAGGTGGTTATCAGAGACTTTTGAGGATAGAAACACACTGCTTACGGTGTACCTCAGATTAAACCACCTCTTAGGGTGATCGAGGTGAGAGTGTTAGGAAAGAAACAGCTTAACGTTAGCTAACTGCGAATCTAGATGTCATTAATGTGCAAAACAGTTACCGAAGTGGTCAGTAAGTGTCCATGTTTGTAGACAAATAACCGGGAGAGTAAGTGTTGTGTGCTTGTGTGCTAATAACCCTGTGTTTATGTGTGTGGGATGTTATATCCCTATCTGTGTGTTACGACGACTATCAGTGTATGTAAGTATGTATCTGTACTAATTCCATGTTCAATCACAGAGACCTATAAATGCCATGTTCCTTTGACGTCCATGTTTCCATTTTTCCTTACATGTGGATTAACTATTACTTCTTCCAACGATATTCCATCTATGCGAAACACAAAGTATTTTGGATGTTGAAAAGAATAGTTTATTGTCTTTCTTGTTTAGTCCTACAACGTCCTACAGTATTTCGAGGTACGTACCGTTCTGGGGATTACCAATGTCTCACTGGTGTGACTATAATTCCACAAGAATAGTTTGAAACACTAAACTATTGAGTGCCTCCTATTAATTGCCTTTCGATATTTCGACACAGTGGGATTTGGCACTATAACAGCGTACGAACAATATTCGTTCATGATCCATAGGTTTAGGTTATTATAATTTCATCAATAGTTTGAGTTATTTCCTTAATTAAATCTCACGTGTTACTCTATCTATCTTTCTAACCAATATACAGTCAACATGTTTGTTCGGAGATTTATTCTAAGTTTATGCTGGCGGTTGATTGTTATTTAGTAAGGAAACATGGTTATTTCCAGTCCTTAATACAAATGATCTTTATTTCTAATATTCATCCAAAATTACCCGCGGATGGTCATATATACATAGGGCTGCCCTTGAGACATTTTATCTCAGCGAGTTTCTCTGACACTGCTGCTGCTTCTGCAAGTTATTGGTTTCCGTTTCTGTTTTGGGTTTTTTAGTGTGTTGGTTTTTGTGGGGGGGGGGGGGGTTGGGGGGGGTGGTGGGGGTGGGTGGTGGGGGGGAGCACCAAGCGATGCAGAACATGACCCTGCAATGTGTACACCCATTAACGGTGGCTTGTAAAGGATGTGCAGCCGTGTTTCCCACAGCAGATATGCCATGGGCTGCTCTGAATGAACTGTGCAAGGGATATACGTATCATAGAACTGCATCGAGTATCGTATAAAAAGACAATACACAATAAGTTTGGAAGTGCTGCAATCGTCTTTGAGGCATATCCGAGTAACGATTACGGCACATCCAAACGAGTGGAGTATTGTTTATTCAACAATTCGAGTGTATAGTTCTGGATTTGTCTCACCCCTTTCATCGACATTAGAATAACATCACAATATCAGAATAATTCAAATTACTTCGAGAATCCAGTTAGGAATACATAAATCTCCATGTTGATGTCTTGCCTTTTTTCTCAAATCCTGGCTGCTGATTGGCCAGTCAATTATGACGTTATATCACATCACTCAACCATGGCCATGGCGTAGTATTGTTTTACATGGATGATAGTGATGTATATAGACAATAATCGATGGTTTTGTGGACAGGCGGCAGTAAACCACGAGCGGTTGACGCGTAGTAATATACGAGCGCCAGCGAGTGTGTTACGACGTCAACCTCGAGTGGTTGCAGTGCTGCCTGTCCGCATAACCATCGTTTGTTGCATTTATTATCCATCTTTTTGAATATATTAAACCCACTTTTTGCCATATCAAAGGGTATTACAGTAGGGATTATTTCTTTGCTCTACAGCACAAAGTAGCTATTTTCCCCGTATACCATGGTTTTGAGGCAGTATACCACAGATATGAATCCGTATACCAAAGTTATGGTATCTGACAGGTTTTATATAATGGGTCGTGGTTTACTGAGTCCCCATACCTTTTTAAATGGGGTCTTTGTATACGATGGATAATAAATTTCTTTAATGTTATTCCTATGGCTAAACCAGAGGTGAGATAGAGACGGCCTGACCTGCTCCCACTCACAGTCTCTGAGCTGCTCGTACACATCGCAGCGTGGAAATCAATAACAATTATGTGCACACTCAAACCTTCCACTACCGTCCCAACTGGCTGTTTAGATTAAATCTCATTTGAAATGTTCACTCTACTACTTCCTCGGGATGATCAAAGAGGGAGTTAGGTGGGCGATAATTGGGATTCTGAGAGAAGGAACGAAGACCATAATGCCGGCGCGGTGGCTGCCTAGGTGTATGCTGTTCTGTATGTCAAAGCGCCGGTGGTTGTAAGTTTTGTTGTAGAGCATTTTAAGAGGTTTGAAAATATAGAGAGAAACATGCAGGTCGAATTACCTCACTCCCATAATTGATTCCAAATATCACACAGAGATCTGTACAAGATTCTGAGGCACCACCGCGAACCAATGTGAATTTAGATGCGATATTATGTTGCATTGCATTACCAGCTCTCCGTAATATCCCGCCGCTTGTAATTATATCAAATCCACGGCGGGGGAATCTTTTAAAGTTTAAATTACATGTTTGCCATGCTGCCGATTACAATCATGTTCGCCATTCTCTGACATTAATGTCCAATCAGACCCGATGCCTAAGCCAATATCAGAAGCAGGGAGTGGCCTTTAAATTCAACTCGGGCCCTGGCGGAAAGGTAACGACGGACAAAGTATCACCTCGGCATTACCAGTCCTTGTGAGCCACAGCGAGCAGGACTGAGCGGCATATCAAAATGGCGACCAGGTAAGGGAGGCCCGCCAGGGGGATTACGGGTGGCGTAGTACCGAGAATGAGGCCGGTGGGGGTAGAGAATGAATAAAAGTGTCCGGCCTTATATGGGCGATTTGCATTCAAGACCATCATATTGGGCATCATTCGATGATAGCCATTATGCATTCCGCATGTCTTTATTGAGTTGCTGGTGATAGAAGATATAACGAATGAATAGTATTCTCCCTGGGAAACACACTTTGCTTTTGGAGAGCGAGTGTTCTAGATGTCCCATATATAGGGGTGGTGGTCAAGGCAGACGGCAAATTCCCCCGTTTTTAGGTGCTGCCATTTGAAAGGTATGGGTGCCCTGAGGCAGGGTATATGGTGTCCGCTTAGCGAGGCCAGGGCGAATGGTCCTGGAGTGGGATTGTCGAGAGATGGTGATGGTAGGCGCATGCCAGCGTAGCCTTGGAGGCGAAGGCTGGGCAAAGAAAGTATGCGGCATGTAATATTCATAGGGAGACGGGGCTTTATCCCCTGCTCACACTGTTTAAAAAGGAATGCCAGTGTCTGGCCAAAGTAAAATGTGAGCCGGGCCTAACCCCATCGGCAGCCGGCGGCCTCATCTGTTTTCATTTGGCGCATCGAACGCCGCTGGTACCGATCGACCCTCAGCGGCGGGCAGCTGGGCCTCGCCGGGACTCGGCGACAGGTGTGACGCCGTTATGCAAATTAAGCACCAGGGTAAAAGGTCGTGATAAACCAGCCGCCCGTGACGTCATTTATTATCGGCCCTAATGCGCATGCCTCCTAGGAGACGCCCAGTGCATGCGCAGTCTCTTCCTGTTCCGGGTACTTGTCGAAAGGAAGACGCCAGATTTACACCGACTCTTGCGCGACGTCTAGTGGTAACGATGATGCTTCACTTCCTGCTTAGTTCAGAATATCTCAGTGTCAGAGTTTTTTTTTGTTTTTTTTCAAACTACAAAAATAGAAAAAGGGTTTAATGGTTTCAGTAAAATAGAGTTGGGGTTTGTTGCGATGGTGAAGGAAAGGGAAACCGCTGTAAATGGCGGAGATAAGGACTGATAGAGGTTTATCTCTATCTGTTATCATAAAATACCATTGGCGTTGTACCTTCTCCTAGGTTCTATGCCGTTGGTATAAGAGAACCATTGTTTCCCCCCTCGCATACCCAATTTATTATTGGTCACAAAGCAAACATGGATCTCTTTCCTTTGGGTGACCATTGATGATTGTGAGGCATAAAATAGCATCAGCTGAACACGCGCAGAATCGTGAAAATGCTAGCTATTCCTGTGGACTTCCTTTGTATTATTGTATAAGAAGTTTAGCATAGACGCCTTAGCAGCATACGAAGGGAGCTCTTTGGAGTCCACATGGAACGTGAGGTTAAGATGCTTAATAGAATACGACTTTCAGAAGATTGATTGAAGGTATCTGATTTCTCAAGGTCGGTGTCATTGAGAAGCCTAGTATCTTAACGCAGGTACTGTGTAATGTCAATGCGATCAATGTAAATATATATACAGTTACCTTGATACAGAACTAAGGACTAACCCCCAAAGCCTCATACTATACGTTCTATACTGGGGTCCCTCTGATCCTCATCTAGTAGGCAATCGTCCACAATCAGGACATGTTGATTCAGTTCGATCTGAAAGCCATTTATTCTGTGCTAGGTTAGAGATCTAGAAGATGGTTTAGAACACCCGAACTATATATATTTAGTTATCATTTATGGTCTATTCCAGATGCCATTTCTAGTATGACGCTTTTGGGGTGCGTTCAGACCACAAAGATGTTAGCTCATGCGTCATACAGTCTATGAGATTACCACACCTAGATGAGCCTGTCGGATTAAATATCCTGTCTGACGCTTATAGAAAATGGTTTGACGCTTATTGGTGAATCGTATATCACCACTGGCTGATTAGTTCAGCTCCCACTTAACAAGCTGGGAGAAAAACATTGCCTACGTAGACACTACAGATGCCAATCTATTACCAAGGGACCGTGGGCAAGTTCTCGCCTACTACACGTATATACTTTACACCCTCACTTTTGCCATGCAATCTGCAGTCTTAGACCGAGCATGTAGGCTTCATAAAACAATACGTCGCTCATGAGAGGACAGTGGATAAGAGATCGTCTATACTGGCCATTCCACCGGTTAAAGCATGATAATTCATAAGTGTTAATGACTTATTCGTATTTAAGAAACAAAACAATGATAATGGTACCGATTGTAGACGAATGCTGGTTAACGACACCTCTGTGAGGAATTTCCATATACATTTATATTTCCGTTGTGACTCCAATGTATCACTAGACATTGCTGTGTCATACATCTTGAACAGTGGTGCATAAAGCAAACCACACTAAACCCCGGAATAGGTATACGGACATATTTCTAAATGTTCTGTTAGTCCCCAGTTCCGTTTCCCATGGATAGTAATTAGATATTGCAAAGATGAAAGACTCAGAACGCCTCATCACTGTTTCTTCATTTATTGCAAAGATATATACACTTTTATGTATTTGTATGCTTGCGCAATCCGCCTTGCCCTTTCTGGATTTTGCAACTTTTCAGTTTCAGAACAGGTTTCCTTGTTATGAATAATCCTGACATAAGTAATTAAATTATATATTGATATATAGTTTATTCGGCCTTATATCATTACTTTCTCTGGGGCCTGTTTAATTATTCAAACGCGTGTACACATGACAACCCTCTTATGTACGCCAACGATACCCAGGGACGATGCTGTTCAACCTTTTTCAACACTTATGGATGACCTTCCATCGGCTAGAACTATCGTAGCAAACATGTTTCAATATTATCAGACAATAACTATCGTACCAGGGACCTGTTTCAGTGTCTGTGACACCATGTACAGACATTAGGGTTCTCTAGTTTTGTGACAATACAAGTAGCTGCCCTTAGGAAAAGACAGACCCCAAATATAAGAATTAGACAAATCTACACATCATGGACCTTTTCACTAGTTTCGTGACAAAACTGTTAGACAGACATGAAATGCGGCACAAACAGTGCAAGCAAGAACGCACAAAACTAAGTCTAATGTCTAGTTCTTATGAAACCGGACACACGATCTAGACGCTATCTAGACATGTCACTAAACTAGTGAAACAGGTCTCCTTGTACCCTATGCTCCCGTAGGCATAAGTTATTCAAAAGACCCAAGGTTGGTCTTGTTATATGCAAACAAGTCTAGTTCATCATTGTGCGAGGCTCCTTTGGCAACATCTATAAAGCGATGCCTGCATAGTGCTAAGATGAAGTGTGATAATCCCTACACACCCTCCCTACTGTATAATGTGTACATGATATGCCGCTCACCTCTGAGGCCCAAATGAATATCTCTACTGAATAATGGCCGGTGCCTATCTGTGCCATCTCCGATCGCCCATCATGCGGCCCTACCCAACTACCCTCATCTCCACATGTGATTCGACCAACCCACACACATACCAGTCCCTTGTAATTCCCCCAACCCTAGCCATAATGCCGCCACAACAAACCGGGCCCCTTCAAGCTAGCCCGAAGCAGAGATGTGATTTATATGGTGATCACCTCGCAAATGCGATGCTCTCCCATCTCCTTGTCTGAAGAGATCCATCCAAATGTAACTTAATGGATTTTGGTTTGGGTCTTAAACCAAGTTAGTGACGACTCTGGGTCGCTAGGATGGTGGGCCGTAACCCATTTGCCCTTCTCTAAGGCCCAGCCTTCTGGACTTACCTTGTCGGCCTATTCTCACCCACCCAACCCCCAACTCAGCTCACAACCATACGTACACTTGCCCTAACACATACAGGCGGAACCGCAAAATCCAATGAAAGAGTCTGGTGGTTGGCACCCGAGGGGTGCCAGGAATTGTCCCCAATACGGCGAAATACCCCCGGCCCATCCACCTCCTACAGCCCTCCTCCCTGTCCAGCCAGCACTAAAGCCCAGCTGGATGCGGTGTATATCAATACCCCCTAATCATGAGAAACTTTTCATTTGTAGCCAAGTGCCGTCCAAATCCCACTCTGCCTCGCGCCTACCAGACGCCCACAGCATCGCCCATACAAAGGAAGTAAATTTCTCATGACGCGATTGATTCCCGCGAGATGGCACTGCGGAAGCGTGAGTTGGAACGGGTGCTGCCCCCTACTCTGCTCCCCTTCTCTCCTTCTCCGAATTCACCCACAACTGTTGGCCAATCAATGACCACGCAGTTATTCTGCCACACAAACAAGCATTTGATTTTATGTTTAATGCCTTTGAATATGTGGGGAGGATGTTACCTTAAAGGGGATTTGGCTCTTCTGATGCAAAGCAGGTTGGTGGCAGGGAAGGGCAAGGAAAAGGATACGGTCTCCGATGTGTCCATGTAGAACTACTTCTTGCTGATGTTGGGGAAAAGTTTGGAGTCAGTGTTTGTTACACGACCCTATCTTCGTATCGAAAGCAAGACCAAAAAAAGCTAGAGTGGATGAATACCCTGTAATGATGACAATTAGGGTCCTCTGAGTCTGTGCATTACGCTTGCTGCAGCGCCGCCTAACCTAATTCCCGTCATCTGGGAACCCCTTCTGTCGGCGGCGCGGTCAGCTTGGACGCCGTGTCAGCTTGTGTCGCGAACTCTGATTGGCTTGCCGAGTGATACAATAGTCGTCTGCGTGCAAGGCCTTCGGAGGTCACCGTTCGTGGTCGCCAAGCGTCCCTACAAGGGCAGCGACATCCTGAAAGAACTGCACCCCTTTACTGGCGAACTCCCACACAACCCCCTCCCCCCACCTACCCATCTACAACACACTTACAAGTACACACCCTAGTTCACAATTCACCCAGAAGAGGGGTATTCTGTCAAGGGGTACTACTTCCCTGCGACGCATGCAGACGCGAAGCCTGATGTGGTCATCGTCAGCATGGATGGTGGTGATTAGGGGCGACAGCTGCAAGTCTGCACAGTGTCACAGGGTAGAGAAACAACACCAGACGTGCAGAGTCAATGGACCTGGGTGTAGAGGTAGCATTTGGTTCGCTTGTCTTTTTGTGGGTCCATGCATTGAGGTATTGGTACGAAAGCAGGCATTCAACTATCAAGTGGAGATAATTTGTTCCTCATTTTATCTCTGAAGCCAGTGATTCACTCCTAATTAGGTTCGTCTCGTATTAGAGGTTTTTTTGGGGGTGAATTGATTAGTTTGGCTTTAACAACGTGATTAGGATTATGCACCTAAACACCTGAAAGGTGTGCAACTTGTTTCTCTTTTCCGTCCTAAAAGAATGTGGTTTGATCTTAAGTGTTCTGTCACGAATGCCTCCAAATTAACGGGAGACTTTTATAGGTCACTTTGTAGCAGAGAAACTGCGAAAATAAAGAATAAAACAATCTGTCATAATCTAGCCTTATCCTATACATCATACTTTCTTGTAAGTATACACATATATGGATTATATATCAAATCATTAAGATTATAAAATGAAATGTGCTGTATTTAATGTTAACCGACGTACGCTACAGAACTTATAACACAATCCTGTCTCAGTGGTATTGATATTTAGGATAGTTAATGTACGAAATGCAACATGCCAAATAAGGATATATACAATATCAAGAAAAACAGCATATACCAACGACAGGTCTCATCAGATATCTGCATATATGAATTCATTGCCCTTCTACAGGGAAACTGCATTGAACTATTCCTTTTTTTATATTCTGCCATAAGGGAGGTACTACTGTGAGTCTGTAGTGCACTAGGTTAATGCAATAAAGGCGATAAACAGCTGCAATGAGAGGTAGATGAGCTGCTCATTAGGGATAAATACTTCCAATAATTTGCTTATATGAATAATGCCTCGTTATCCTGATGTCATTATGCATGACATTCATTACGTCATATCACCAGATCAATGCACTTTACATTTTTCACCGAGAAAATGAAATTGCATTTTCGGTGGAAGGTCATGAGGGGATCTTATTGGCCTTTTGTGAAGTATCGATTCAGTGTATGACAATCAAAGCCCATTTCATCCTCAGGCTGGGAACCAGAACCGAGAGATGATGTCGAGGGTAGGAAGACAGACGGTGTGCATTGCAGAGAACAGGCCCACTGCTTTGAGGCACGCTTCTCTAAATTGAAATGGATCTCCAGGGACAAATGCATCTTCTATAAGAAACTTCAGTCTGATTTGTACATCCACTGTGCACGCTTGGGTGTTGTTTGAGGGATTGGGGATGGCAGTCTGTTCTGATATTGGATTTGACAGGAGCGTTGTTTGTATTTCCCAGGTCCCTTTTGGTGTTTACATTGTATTTTTCAATCCAATTGAAGTCTACATAATTGTAACTAGGGCATAGTCTTTGGGGATTTGAGTGAACTCGTTGCAACTATTTCCTCGTGTAGTTGGATGGTATCGTATTTGCGCCCTAAGAAAGGACGAGTGCCTGTTTTCTTTTAACCAAAATAAACAAGAGATATTATTTACTTTTGTGATACTACATATCACATAACCTTTGCATACAAATTGCAGTTATGGATTTTAGTAACATAGAACACCCCTTCCTAGACTATAACCACAACGATCTTACTACTAGGAAATATGGAAAAATGAGTTCCTTCATCATGAGCTTATCGATCACTCTCATGCTCAGAAATCGTTATCACCGAGTTGCCATGTCCTAACCCCTCACAATAACTAACCAAACCACTCCCTGTGTCAGCAGTTCCGATGAATAATCCCCTCCAGTTTTGGATCCTTATACATAATTCTGATCCCGTTCTGGTGTAACGATTGCGGCAGCGGGGGCCGTGATACCGGCTGTGAATAAGACATATATCAATAACGGGCCACGCCTCCTTAGACACAGCCTACACCGAATGACAAACGCGTCCTGTGAAGGTGGAGTGGAGGAGGCAGGGGGCTGGGTGCTGTTTGGGCACACCGGTCAAGCCTGCAGTTAGTCGCTCAAGCTTTTAGTACAATTTGTCCCACGCTGCGGAGCTACCGAAGCGCTGCCGATGTAAATGAGTCGAACCTGCTTGTGTAGCGGAGCGGGCGAGGTTGGTAGACCGTAGTGGACCCATGAGATCCCGGCGCAGACTCGTGAATTCAGCCCGGGGTGCCAACCCACCCCACACCCTTGATCCCTCACCCCTTCCCCCGCTAACCCTCTACTGAAATATAGACTCCACCCACCCATCTCAGGGAAATCAAATACATTCCCTTGTCATTTGAGTCTCCGCTATTTACTTAAAAACTAACCCGCGGTCGTTTTCCCAGCACAGCATATTCCCGCCCACAATTCTAAAACCCAAGTCCTTGTCACCATTTCCTGGGTTTTTTAAATGTTATACATCAGATCCATAGTTCTCACGGAATCAGACCTAGCTGTTTTTTGTTGTCTTTTTCCTCTAGTATTTTCCCATTGCGGTTCTGTCAAACTGATGGCCGAGCCTTCAGTATTTCTTTCTTTGCCTCTTTTTAAAACGCCTACTAATGGTCGTCAAACGGCAGTTCTGCCCATATTTTACCTGAGTGAGTGTAGTGTAATGATTGCCCCACGATGAGCATCATGTGTCTGTGCCATAAAGCATAGTTAGACGGCCGATAATTATATGGATCATCCTGGCTCCCACCTCTTATCAATGAGTTCCTGGTGCATATTCCCATGAAAACGCCGTCAGGTTTTTGAGGTCTTTATTCATAATTGTTGTATTGAGGTTGATAATTGTGTGATATGGGAGCAATTGATAGGACGAAATATTCCCCGCCTCGTTTTCGCAGCGCACTACAAAATGTTGGCCATCTTGGGTGACTGTCTGTCTAGCAGCCATGTTTGCCCATACACGCAGGGGACCAGCAGAGGAGGTGAAGGGAATACGGGTGAGCCCGCCGGGAACCGTCCAGCCTTTTACGCTGATTTTCTATATTGAGGTTTTTGATTATGGCTGGATGGGCGCGCGCGGCAAAGTGCTCTAATGGAGTTTGTGCTTTGGAATTGCATCAATTTTGGTGTCCCGCGGCCACGAGGACAGCAGCCCCCGACCCTCTAACCCCGGGCCACCCTGGAGGACCTGAGGGGCGTTCCGGCTGAGACCCGAATCATGCCGGCCACAACAGTACTACCTCACCGTCTGCCCGTCGGTGGCGCTGTTATTGAATATGGGTGCAGGCCATAACTTTATGGTTTGTTATTGGTCAGTTGTTGCCACGGTAATGAAGGTAGACCTGAGCATCTCAGGGCTGCTGCGAGTCTCCACAACAAGCCGCCCAGTACCGCAAAGAATTGTGGGGTGGGTGCGGGAAGAGAGAAAAGTGACTAGTTCCTAGGCTGCCCACTAGGCGTCTCTAGGCTACATCTGTAGGCGCCGATTCTGTGTCCACCCGGTCTGCACACGGCATACTGATTGACACGTGGTCGCGGAACTCCCCAGAGGAGGAGTTATGGAATCTGCTCGCTTTTTCAGCCTTCGTTAGCGGAGATTCCCCTCTTGACCGGAAGCTGCTCAAGGTGCGCATGAGCGGCGGAAGGGGTTGCTGAACTTGTGCTGGACAATGGAGGGTGTGTGGCTGAGGGGGACGTTGGGAGATGAGGAGGAGTAGGGCGGGGGCAACGCAAAGGCAAGGGTGTTGGGGGTGCTGGGATGCACAGAGAGCCGCGGCGTTGATACCACACCAGGCAGGACTGATTCAATCACTGTCGCGTCCACGCACGCTTCGCCCGACTTGAAATTGATATGGATTTCAAGTAAAGGAGCTGGCAGTGGCGCTAGGTGGCCACTGCCGGTCTGTAGTTTGCTGAGCAAATTCGAACCGCTCCCCCACCCCTCTGGTCTCTCCTATACGAATCATGCACACCACCATGGCACGGTGAGGACACGCCGTTGCCTTCAGGCAGACTATAGGGGGTGAAGAGATTCGGCCTTCATTGCGGTAGCAGCCCAGGAAACAGCTGGCCGACAGACCCCACCTCCCTGCTCATCGATCGGCCTTGATACAGGGGCTCAAAAAGGGCTGCCTAATTACATCAATACCAGATTCGTTTCACTTAGCAAGGCTTGAAGACCCATCGGATTGGATGGCCAGTCCCCCTTGAGTAATGGGGCGACATCTTGTGTGGCGTATTATTCATGAGTGTATAGGCACAGCCAAGAGCATTATACTCATGATAGGAGATGTACAGCAGTAGTTTTCTACAGGGCTGCTACACGCTTAGTACCCCCTAGTGTATCTCGGCATAACCCCCTATACATTACACAGATGTCTAAGATTCCAGCCTTATATATTATGAATTATGAGGCGTCTGCCTCGAAATCCTATTATAGGTATTTAGTTTATGTATACGCTGTGTAAGTTTGATTTAAATTAGAATTCAGGATTTATGTACCTCACAGCGTATTTGTCTGAGACAAATCCCTCTGAGATTCTGTATTGGAAAACAGGTCTCTTGGTCTGAATGCTGGGGTTCCATTTTTCTGAGACCGGCGATTGAAATGGGTAATTTTTGCCTGTAAAATCCTCTCCCGAGATACAGAATCACAAGAGGTTTTGATTTTAAACACACTTTACATTCCGGGGGTACTTTTGTTATGTGCATAACCTCAGTTCACTCAGGGCTCTTCCCCTAGTTGCCGGCTCTGTACCCTGCAGCACCGGCACTAGCCAATAGAAGGCCAGCATGCAGTCTAGTATTTTTCACACCCCTTTATTCATACTGCCTGTCTCAGGTACATTAGTCCCTATGTATAAATCCCACTTCTGGTTGATCTTTAATAACCTCAACAATTTATCGAGCCGAGAATGTGCCAGAAGTTTTCCGATCTTCTTAAACGGGTGCGTTCCGAAATCAAATTTTTTCCTTCCCAAATGCAGCTTTAGGTCGAAATTCTCTTTTCGTGGTGGTGCTTTGACGCCTTCGCCTGACAATACTCCCTTTTCCCATATACTACTAGGGCCTGTCGCCAGGGTAAATGAAACATTTCCATATACTTCTTACACCTAAGTTAGTGGAGTACGTATTGGTACAGATATCTTTGTCGTTAAACACAAGAACAAAAACAGGACGAAACACATTTGGTTTGATTGGACCTTTCATGTTTTATTGAGCCATTCCATCTACAATTCACAATGCTAAGTTGTTTCGCAAGCTCAACCGTGTATGGTATGGTGCTTATTTTTGCTAGGGCATAGGGAATTAGTATCTACATTGTTATTTGTTGACCCTGGACCACACACTCATATACGCTACCAAATGGTTAGAGTGGTCACATAGACTTTGAACTTGCTGCAAGAAACGAACCCTTCAACATCTGCGTGCTTATACTGTGACACTTGGAAAGGAGCAGAGTGCCAGTGCCTAAGGGTCTTCGAGGCGTGCCCAACTGACTAAATGACCGATCACTCGAGACTGGAATACTTCATTGACCCATCAGTGCTGGATACATTTGGATCCTAAACAGGCTATTGTATATGCTAGTTGACATTTTGAAGCAAATTGACAGTTGAATCTCAGTGGGGTACAGAAAAAAGCCCATAGACTGAATATAACCCAAACATTTTAGATGTTATTATGTGTGTGACGAGTGAGTGGCTTGAGCCACTGCTGGTATGTGGCTGTTTTCTCTCTGCTGCTTGGTGGCAAGTGAGTTAATTTATTCTAGCCACCTTCTAACATCGGATCACACTGGCTGTGGCCAGTCACATGTGTCCATTTGGCCTTTGTGGTTGGTTTAGATTGAGACAAAGAGCGACGGGAAAGTGTTCCAGCCAATACAGTGTGTCAATGTAAGCACTGATGGAGGTGGGGGCGGGTAGTGTCCAGTCTACACTATGAGGTGGTGTCCCCTGGTGAGTTGTGACTGCTTGGTTATGTGTGTGTGTGGTATAGTTGGACCAAACGCTATTACATTTCGAGGTATACCAGCAGTTTCAATTGTGTACAATCTGATAAGGCTATGATTAGGTGCTTTTTGTTAGTTTTGTACAGTTACGGTGGTTAGACAAATAGAGCACAGCCACATAAGAGTCGCCTCATGGGTGTATAATAATATATAGATAATATGTGGTCAAAACCGTTTTCGTTTTGGGTATTCTTCCGTATTCCCATTGGGATGTGGGTAGAATGTATTAATCTTGTCAGAAGAAATTGTCTAGATTCTACCCACACCCCAACAGGAACACGTAAGAATACCTGAATGAAAAAGCTTTCACTCACATTTTAAATGTTGTTTATCTATAACTCCGCGCTCATTCGTCAATGATAAACATAATATTGGCTCCTGGTATATAGAAATATTACATTGCAGAAACTTGTATAAGATGAATCATTATTCGAGAGCCGCCATGTAGAAACAATGTTGAGAGGCTCATTTAGTTGTTAGCAATTGTCTGAGATTATCAACACGGCAGGAATGTTCGAGAAGTAATTTAGATATCGAGCAATTAAACCGCAACTGATTAGATCCAGGTCTACCCCAGTAGAGTGCTTTGACTCTACATCATCATCTCATTGCAGTACTCAGCACCAGCCTAAATTCCTCACCAATTTAATGGCTTTGCCGCGGGCCGTCTTCAATATACTTGATTCGCCCGAAACACAAATTAATGACACACCAGGTTAAGTAGAATGACTTCTGGCACGACTGAAACGGCACCGAGAACATCGGAGGTGACGGCCCCATTCTTATCCAAAGGGCTGTATAGACGTGCTAGGACTAAGCTATGCTTTTAGTGATTTAATATTGATGGAATTGTAATAGGGTCGTAGTCTTACTACACACAACAAGTTAATAGGATTTCGCATCTAGTTTCTTTCAATAGTATCGCATAAATCAAGGCTGTCATTCTTACGTAGATAACCCCGATATCCAATTATCTTCAGATTCCTTTGCCTGCCACGATCGGAATTGAATCGAATGTGCAAAAACAGTGCATTATACGGAGAGAGTCTGGACAGGCTATACTACGATAGGCCTGACTCTGAGACTCGGAATTGTCCATTGGTATATTGGTCTATAAATAAGGTTACAGGTTTTTCCATTTAGCTGTGCCTGCCATGTGCGAGTGCCGCGCGCCCCAACCGCGACATAGCGCAGCCGCGCCCCTAGCGGAGGCCCCCTGCACCTCTCGTCTATCGCGTGACCTCCAGCGTTGTCCCATGAGACTCATGGTGGCATGTGGTTGGCCACCTGGTGGCAGACAAAAGGGAAATGGCGACGTAAGCAAGGCATAGGTATAGCGAGGGTAGACATGGGCCTCGTCTGTTATCATATGCCCACCCGCTAGGTGGCGTGAAGCTGGCGTCCTCAGGCGGTGCTGACCTAAAGTAACATCCTGATGACCTGCGAGCTGCGGGTGCCAGTCCAGACGCCTATGCAGACAGTCACCCGCCACTAACTCCCTGGAGGCTCCCTGTGAGGCGCCCACTAATGGGTGCCCCATGACGCCGAGCCTCTGACATACACCACGACGACCGCCCACCCCCGATATCCTTTTCCCCCTCAACCCAGCCTCAAGGTCAACGTCTACTTCCTGATGTTTGACCCCTGGCGTGCAACCCTCGTGACCTCCAACCCCCTTGACCGCCTTCCTATAAGCATGCCCCCTTCATCGGTGTAGCAATTGTCCCCCCCCCCCCCCGACACACACGCACCGAGTTTGTAATACTTCCATCCCACGTCTAGCTTGGCACCCTTAAGCAGTCCCCCTCTTACCTGCATATTAGCCATAACCTTATCATGAGCATATCTGATAAACACCCCCACGGGCCTCCATCTATCGCATCTGAGTATCCTGATACATGTTTTCTGCTAACCGTTTCACTGCCATGATCATGATGCGACCCTTATTTTGCTCCCTGTAGAAGCAGAGAATGAATATATCTACCATTATGCTACTTGCTAGAGTGCAAGGAGAATGCATAGTCTATCCTATGGAAGGGATTAAATGTATCCTAGTTTCATCATCAACATCCATTGCTCTCGCTATCAGTCTCTTTCCTTCTCTGACTGCATTCCTCTTTTTCTCTCTCCCCTTCCTTTCTAACAGTCATCCTTCCCTCCATCTTACTCCCTCTCCCTACCAGAGCTTGTTTCTCCCTCTCCCTTCCTCCTTCCCTTTCTCTCTGTCTCTCATCTTCTATCTCCGCCCTGTTATCCTATTCGGTTCCCCACCCCGCTGCTAACACTCCTCCAACCGTCCCAGCTCTCTGAGCTCTAAGGTAACACACCCGGCATCGCCAGCCGTCCAGCCGTGCTAGTGCTAGTGCCGTCAGCACCCGCCAGGGAAGCTCTAATCTGTGTGGTGTGGTCGGGGGGGGAGGGCTTACATATATACAACCCTTAACACGGTTAGTCTCACGGGTATCCCATGCCTCTACCTACCCCACACACTCAACTCTACCTCCTAACTTCCGGCCTACCACCCCCAGCGCTACGAGTCAACCCCCACCTCCCCCAGCCCTACCCACCCCCTGGTGACATATAGCTCGATATCTAATCCCGGGTCTGGTGATACGTTTTCATTAAGTGGCTGCTCTCCTCCCACGTCCCAGATCGAGCTGTGTCTGATAGATATCGCCCAGGTGGGAAGGGCCCAGTAGTAAGCGACAAGCGTATAGGGGAGGTGCTGCTTGTCAGAGGGACACTGCAGCTAACTGTGCCCACCTACTTGGCGTGTGACATCTATGGCTACAGATATTCAGACATGAGCGTAGGCTCATAAACACACGTTTGGATCTCGTGATTTGTCTAGGCCCCTGTGTTCTCATTTCTATAGGTCTCTAGAGCTCTAATGGCAGTGGTTCCCTTTCATGTGGGCCAGAGCCATTATAAATCATCCATTTGTTCTAAGTTTATTTGTCTCTAATGTTTCTGCAGCCCATGTGCTTTGTGTAAATATACATGTATACATGTATATATATTTCTTAAATATATATATATATATATATATATATATATATATATATATATATATATATATATATATATATATATACGTTGCCAGTATACATGCAGATTCTGTACATCAGTGCAGCAAAATAAGAAAAATATAGCAAAGGAATACAGGTAAAAAAGGCACTGTACAAAGCTTGTTGTATAATCCTTATTTTACCTGAAGGTTGCCTTCACCATCTGAGCATTATGACTCTTGAGTCAGGGTATTTTCACAATTCTGGTTTCTTCAAAGGAACCTTCAGAATCTCTTCCAAAATCGGCCCAACTCAGGAAGTATGTATTCACACGAATAGATAATTATCGATGGTTTTGTAAACAGGCGGCCGTAAACCACGAGGGGTTGATTAATATACGAGTGCCTGCGAGTGGTTTGCAGAGCCGCCTGTCTACAAAACCATCGTTTATGCATCGTATCCGATAGATTTAACCCAGGAATTGCCATATTAAAGGGTATATCATCAGGCACTATTTCTTTTGTTTTATAGCCTATTATCCCGTAAACAATGGCTTTTTGGCCGTACACCACGGATTTGAATCCGTATGGTTATGGTATCTGACAATTTTTGAATAGTTGGTAGCGGTTTACTGAGTACCCATACATTCTCAATGGGGATAAAACACCTCATTTCTGTGTTATTCTCACCCTGTTTGTCCGAAGGTTTATCAGCTTTTTCGCTCCTCCCACTTACCTCTCTGCCATCCTCTCTCTGCCGCCACCTCACCCGTACCCCTTCTCCACTCACTCATCTCCCTCCACCGCTGATGTTCCGATTCCTTATGAAATGTGGCAGTTTGCAACACTCCATTGACTCTGACGCAACGGTGGCGATTGTGTGGCTGCCGAACGACTTCGGGGCGGAAGAGAGTTCGGCAAAAACAGAAATGCAATGAATACAAAACATATGAGCGTCGCCGGGACCTATCAGAGGCTTCTGATCGATGATGACCCGGAAGCAGTCTCCCTGAGGTCATCAAAAGGCGCCTTGACAGGCACCAAAGAAGCAGACGAGTTGGCCGCGCCAGATAAGGCTGGCTACCAGCGCCGGGGACGCGCCCCGCCACCGGCAACCAGCGGGCCCAGCGTCTCGGTTTACACAGGCCGCTCTAGAGAGCGTCCCCGTGACGTCACCTGCGTCTTGATCGTAGAAGAGTGGAGGCGTGACGTCACGCGTGTTTGCTATGGCTTGTTTGCACAGATGGGTTAGGGACTAGTGGTATATTACAAAAAGAGGTGTGGGAGAGGTTTGTATTATTGTTAGTACTATCAGATTCCTATAGTCCTACGTCTAATGTTTAAATTATCAATTAATTCCGGAGAAGTGACAATGCAATGGAAACATTTGCCAGTTTGTGTAGTTATGTATATCCTGGTTTAGTGCACTTGTGTCTTCGCCAGGAAAGTTGAAAAACAAAATTTCATTATAATTATGGTCACTAAAACGTACTCTATCCATTGTGTGAACCGCTGGGAACCATTCCATCTATAGGCATGTATAATATATTCCATTAGGTTCAAATGTGTTAAAGAAACATTTTTGGTGTCTGGTGTCAGAGGACCTATGATCGCTCTCTTCGTGGACAGTGCCAAAATCGAAGAACATTTGCCATTAAATACTTCAAAGGCTACATTTCATTAGTTACGGAGTTAGTTATTTTGCGGCCTAAAGTCTTGACACGTAAATCTCTGTAGGAGTGAAACAGACCTATAGGCAATGTGGAATAAGGTGGGTGCAGACTATGACCCAAAAGGCAGTGAGTAGCTCAAGTCTCTCCGAGCTACTCCATTTAGCCCGAAGCCCCGTGTTAACTCTGAGACCACTCGGAGCACTCAGGTGACGCCTGCAGAGAGTGGCATGGTGCGCCGCGAGAACGGGTTGTTGTGGCGAGACCCTATAAGAGAGGCATATGCCGGTTCCTAATGTCAGTATCCTGAATTGTCTCATACTTTGACTCTCCCATATGGGTATATTCAGAAGAGTTACATATAGGGGAGTATCAACAAACGTCACAATATTTCATATGATTGTCTATGTGGCATGAGTTGTCTTCGCGGAATGACATCACAAAGCAGAGCTGAGTGATATCTGTAGCAGAAGGCAATGAATGCCAAGCACACAATTACATGAAATTGAGTGACGTTTAGATTTTACCCTACCTGTCACGTGTATGTTTTTAACTTCATATGTCAAGCGTGGCATATATATACATATCCTATGGCATAACCATGGCATAGAGTCACACCGTGTTTAGTCAATGGAGATTTATTTGAGGGGTAGGATAAAGTATGATATTCTGATTAATAGGCATATAATCTGATGTCACTTACCTCTGATCATAGCTGTACAAGTGTAAAATACTGAATATCTAACGCTACTATTTTACTGAGGAATTACTCTGGACCAATTTTGGGACCACATGGGCCGCTTCCTCTGTTAATAGACTTCTGTTTCAAGTGATATACACGTTCATTTATGTGTAACTTCGATGTTTATTTTACACAGCATGTACTCGACTCTGATCTCATGGAGCTATCTCAGACCAATCTGTCCCCCGAGAAGGTCTACCAATGTGCAATCACAATAAACTATGGATCAACATCAAAGAGGACCCAATATGTCCATGTCCTATAAAACCCGCCTACCATATGTTCAAACCAAACAAACATCCTCCTCCGGGCAAGTAGCATCAATACATTATGACTGAAAACCTCACACACATGAGAGTTACAATAAAAGTATATATATATATATATATATATATATATATATATATATATATATATATATATATATATATATATATATATATACATGTATATCTAAGCATAGATCAGGGCAACAGCGGAGGTGGGATGCAGGAGGGAAGGTGGGGTATTGTTAGAATGTGTGGCGGATGGACGGTGGCGGGTGGGAAGGGCAACGGAGGGGGTTAGTGGTAGATGGAAGTACTCAGTGAATGAGGACCGGGGAAAATGGCGGAGAGAGGGGACGCAGGATGGACGGGAATAGGCAGAGTGTTCACTGATCAAAATTGGAAATGGCACATCTTAGAGTGGACTGTCAGGATGAGGGTGGTCCGCGCTTGGGGACGGGGGCTGTGTCCAATTAAGTGTTGTCCCCGGCTGGCGTGTGCCTGACAGGCGGTGCGCCGGTGGGTCGTCAGCCCCGGGGGGTGGTTCTGGGGGAGGGATTTACCAGCCTGTATCAGTCTTGTGTCCAGAGAAATCATGATACGCCAACCATTTGTCAGCCGTGCCGTGTCTCCTCTCTCCCTACCCACTCTTACAACCAACAACAAGCCTCACAATACGCATTTCGGATCATGTCAGAACAGTATGGCCAATGTGCAGAGCGAAATTGTATTGTTCCGCATAATATGTATCACCCGATATACTTTCTGACATTTTGTCTGAAAAGGTAGACGATTCCGCCAACCAATATAATATCTGGTGAATATGCACTTTGACTCCATAGATAGATAGACTGCATATTATGCTATGTTTATCATGATTACGTCTGCAGGGCTACCTTACCTGCTGAACAGAGTCACCCCAGACCTGTAAAAAGCTTCGTGTAGCTGTACCACATTGTTGTGGTAACACCAAATACATAACACCTGAATAATAATTCAATACTAATAACACACTAGGTTCCATTTCCCTGGGACAAGTCTTTTTCCCTGCAATTGTCAGCGACGATTACACCTAACGAGGTACGGAATCTCAAGGGATTTCTATTTTGAACACATTTGAAATTTACAGTGGAGTTTTGATGGGACAAATGGACCCACTTCTGATCGAGTCGCAGACTAAGTTCCCAACCTTTCCCATAGGAAGCCAGCATGCAGGATCCCATTTCTTTCACATTCCTCACCTGAAGTATACTTGAATACCAGGGTGAGTGTTCATTGGAATTATGTCTGGGACTATGTACCAGGTCTGTCCTTTCATGTGAATCAAATTGACCATTTTTCCCAGAGATTATGAAAGGCAGTAATGGCATCTACTATGAGATTGTTGTGCCACAGGAGAATTGCCTTAGATTGGGGTATGGAGTACACCCGTCTCAGGCATCTCAGGTACTTAAGTTTCTACGTTTCAATAGACAATAGAAAGCCAGCAAGCAGGATCATATGTTTTTCACACTTGAGTCCCGGGGTGAATGTGCACTGGGACTATGTATCAGACTATGTACCAGGTGTATCATTCCATGTGCATCTAATCCGCCAATTTTCACTGAGACTGGGAAAAGCAAAACATGGATCCTCGCTATGAGATTGTTGTGCCACAGAAGAATTGTCTGAGACGGGTGGAAAGGATCCAGGAGGCATCGATCTGTACATTGCATATTAATAGTTTTGTATTATCTACGCCACTGTGAAGATCAATGACAGATCAAGATCAAAGATTTTTATTTTTTTAAATGCATCCACTTCCTCTTTATAATGTTTGAATATAAATATACGAATATATTACTTTATGGTATCCATCTCTCTTTATATAACGCGTACGATGTGAGAAGGTAACAGGAGTTAAATACATAAAATTAACTGGTTCCAGATACAAGTGGTCGTTATCGCTGAGGACTAAATGCGTAGTAACATCTGAGCGAATGCGAGGATATTAGGTTGAGTCTAGTCAGAGGAGATTACGACCGCTTTTATCTGAAACCAGTTTATGTTATATTCATTATTGAGAATTGCAAATTTACATCATCAAAGAAAAGACAAAAATTAATGCTGATGTTCTCACACACTATTTTCCGTAATTTCCGCTCAGTGTAGGACAGAGATTATGAGCACCCGTAATCTCCGCCAGGTGAATTGCACAGTCCCTATAGGTTTAGAATGGAGACTCAGTGACTGGTAGATAATAAGTGGTTAAACACCGTTATCAGAACCATCAGCAAATACGTCTAACATATGTAAACATATATGCAAACTTCTCCTACCTGGGGGTGGTGATAGATATCTCTATCTGTCATTGTTGTAGTCCTTTAGAATATCTCCTGAGATTCCGCTGAAGCATATTGCCCTTTTCTTATATCTCTGAATGGAAGTACAGTGATGCTGTTAGTTTCGATTTAGAGCCAGCGACAGTGAAAGCAATCATGATCAGGTGACATGTATAGCTTCCTAAGCTAATCATAGTTCGTGATGTACATCACGTGACAGTAGTCTAAGAAGTGAAGCATGTTCTAGCAAGAACATCACATTTTCAATTTAATGACCTAGAAGGTCTTCCTAAATGCAATTTTCTAGATGAAATGCAAAGAAAATAATTTCTTTTATCACCCAGGATTTATACTGTTCTTCTTCATTTTCTTCCGAAATGTTGCACAACCGAATAAATCTATACAGGTACTTGCTACTAAATAAAACGTTACTCACATGCAACGTTGAAGTTTCTAAAGCAACAATCGAGGTAAATGTCAGTCGAGATGTAATGTAAAGGAAGATAGATTCAGGTAGAGATTTGTGTAATGTTCTAATACTTTAATCCAGGCATTTCATGTTATACTCAAGTCTAAAAGGCCTATGGAATTAAGTCCAATAAGTATAATAATATTTCGTACCAATAGCATACGATCAGGAGATGCTTATATCTTGTGGGAACAACATAGACTTCGAGGGTAAAGACATAGCTTTGTATTGGACCCACTTCTCTGATGGATGTTCTGGTGTATTTAGGCGGAAGTAGGCAGCGGCTATGAGAGATGTCTTTTGTAGTCAGGGAGCTATTTTTCTCCCCTCCACTGGGGCACAGATTCTCTACGGCTTTACATAAAAACGAGATTAAAGAGCTTCTCAACCCGTCTCCCATTTCTCAATGAGGGATATCAAAACTGTAATTGTATATGTCCGTCTCAATCCTTTAGTGGAAAGGTTAACGAGTTCTATGTTCTAGTGCATAAATTTGTAAATCTGTGGAACTTAAAGAGCCAAAGCTGTATTGCTGGAAGTGGGTTTTCTGTAGTTTATGTGGCTATATTACCTATCTGCTTCGGATACTGATACAGTTAAACATTGCTCTACCCGTCAGATTTATAGGCAGTGGTTACCCGGGTCGGTGTCAGAACAATCATTGCCACTCTGAGTACATACGACGGCTGGTGACCTTTAATGACGTCAAAGCAAGGCGCTGTTTTGAATATTCCTACGACAGGGCCCATTCATCTCTGTATGGCGCCCTGATGACGCATTATAAAGCGCCGAGCGGGCCGGTCGGGTGCATTCAATTTGGGCGCTTGTTTCACAGGGCGGTAACTTTACTGATACACACCCCCGGGTCTAGTCCAATGATAGATTGTCCAAGTTGCGGTGAAATGCTCACGAAGGGCCTAAACACGTCATCAATCACGTGACTTAGGAACGTGATTTATAATGCATGGAATGGGCCGTGTTCGGAAGGATACATACCGCCATTTGGGTGTTATGAGGTTGGCCCGGTGATGCGGTTTCATGAGATATTCACCAAGTCTCAAACCCTACAAATGATGCACAGTCCTGCTACGTTTCTACAGAATCAATCGGTATGTAATCCATTCAGGAGGAAATGGGGAGTAGTAAGAAGGATGAAACTTCAGTATAAGTATATTTGGTAAGTACCAGTCTATAGAATTAAAATTTTGAAAGTCATAGCCTGCCGATGTCCGCATAATTTTGTTCAAACATTAGTGTATTCCAGCAAGTATTTAAAGACGATATCATACATCGTTCTGGACATATAGTCAGCTAAAACAATTGGCAAGTTTGCACGCATTGTTTAAAACATTATTGATAAATCAAGACCAAATTCATTTCCTCCATTCTAATAACTATGTTATATAGGCAAATGAGTTAGTTTCCAACATGTATATCAACACGGATGGGCATTTATGGTCAATATCTTGTATGTTCCAGCAGTGCTGGCTGTGCTAGAAATATAAGTGTGTGGTATTATCCGCCAGAGGTCAGCATAGTCAGTGGGCATCTTGTGTAAGCCACCCTCGCCCCCTCCAACGCTGCACCCCTCTGTAATTCATCCTCTCACCGCCAGGGCTGATGAAAGCGCCACCAGTCGCGCACAGCTAACTTGATTAGCGGCTAGGTCAGCACCTTGGTTCCAGTGAAGAGAGCTCCTGTGTAGGGCGGAGGGCTGCGCGAGTGATCAGGCCACTAGTACACTCTCTCACTATTCCTCCAGGCAACGTCTGGAGCCAGGGAACGGGCCCGAGGAGCCTGGAGGAAAGAGACGAGGGACATGGTACGGGATGCATAAGGGGATAAGGGGTGGCAATGAGAATGGCACTTAACAGTTAAGTGGTGATGTGGAGTGGTTCAAGCGGTGGAGCGGGTCATACTGGGGGGGATCCATCCCAACCCCAACCCCTCCCAATACCCATGCTTATCCCCGCAGTTAAACATATACATAATGCTCATAGGATTTCTTTGGTGTGTTGTGCTAAAATCAACCCCTGGGAATAATTTCAAGACCGGTTCTGTAAAATGAGGAAGTCAGGTCACCATGGGAATATTTCTTGATTTGCACAACAGTAGTAATAGCAGGCTGTCATGTGCTGTCATGTGCGCTATTCACACCTTTCACGTACCTAAAATACTATACTTACTGCGACTGGCTGTCTATAAGCAATTCTATGCATGGTTTATGGGGGAACCCCTCAACCCGTCTACCCCCCACTCCTCTCCATTACTGCAATAGGCCTGCTAGTGCCCCTCCTTGCCCCTGCGTATTGCAGCCTGGTTTAATCACATACAATCATCTCTTGGCGTGTGAGGGGCGGGGCTGTCCTACGGGGCTAGCTGACAGCCTGGAGGAGGTCAATAGCAGTGTGTTTGGTGCCATATTAATACATCAACCGCAGCGTACTTTTCTAGGAAATAGTGTCGAGAAGGCTTCTGGAGAGAGACGACAATAAAGGGTGAGGTCGAGGTTAGGTTGGTTTGATGCTCATGGGTACGGTACAAGAAAACATGGGCAGGGAGGGAGTGCCCCTTAATGGGAGCCTGTCATGCGCTGTATTTTACCCCAGTGCGGCCATGCCAGAACTAAGAAGGGACTGCATCTATATCCATATCCACTGAAAATATGCCATGAGTTCTAGTTCTAAAATCTGCGTCATCATCCCGCATTGAGTTTATTTCTTTAAAATACTCTATGTGCGTTGAGTTCCAGTTCCCCTGTTAAGTCTATGGGAGGAAAATACCAGGAGTGAAATAACATGGTGTCTATCACACATGTGGGCACGCTGTTGTTAGCGAACAGCTATGCCAGTGGCTACTGACTACCACCAATGCTTATTGCTTCCAGTCGTACCTCGACGTCTAATTACCTATCGTCAGGCATAGTAAGGTCCTTCTGATTAAAATCATCCCAGCAATTACAAACCCTAGCAAAGACACAGTAGTATTCCGTTGGTTACAATTATTTCATTCTAAATGTTTTACAATACATTTTGGCAAACTGATCTCATTGTTCCTGGCACTCTATATTCGTACACGTACCGTACTAGGCTTTGAGTAAAGGTGTATAGGTACACAGTTATAGATTAGGAGACTAACAAGGTTACGCTGTGTGTAGAGATCAATGGGATACAATCATTTAGCCCTTTACGAACGGGTGCCTGTGGCACGTGCAAGGGCCGGGGGTTTGTGTCAGTGTCCACCGTAAGGGAACGGGCATATTTTCGTGGGAACTCATAATATGATTGCCATCGCTGGTATTATTTCTGGTTTTGCTTAGAATTATCAAATACGATGTTATGCCTACATTGTGTGGAAATATTATGTTTATTGATCCATCATTCCTTTGATAAAACTCTTTTTGTAAATCTCCGAGAAATCTTGTTGTCCTGAGGCACCATTCACCCGAGGCCGTTTAAGGCCTCAAAGAATCATTCGTCTTTCAAGAGTTAATGTAGAGAGATAAAGAGCGAAGCTCTGACAAACTCTGAGCAGAACAAAATTAATAGGGTTCCACTTCAAGAACTGACAGGTAAGGAGCGCACAGACATAAGAGCACATATAGAGCCACGCCCAAACAGGCAATTGGTGGTGTGTGTTTTGGGTGTGTACATGTTTTGGGTTTTGTATGTGTGCATGGTGTGTGACTGTATGAGTGTGGGTGGGTTTGAGTGGTATGTGTGTATGCGTGTGTGTATTTCTGTATGTGTGTATAGAGTGTGTTCTGTCTATTTGGTAATTGTGTCTGGGCGTGTGGTATATGTGTGCTGTATGTGTCGGTGGGCTGTGTGTGGCGGGAGTGACATACATGTCATCTGTGAGTGTATGTGGGTGAATAGGCGGGTGTGTCTATGAGGTATTCGTGTAAGCGTCTATGTGAGTGTGTATACTAGTTGGTGGGTTTCTGTGGTGTGTTGGTGGATATATGCGTGAGTGGATGGATGCCTCTGTCGGATTGTGTCTGCTTAGTATGGTATGTATGTGGCATGTGTATCTATATGATAATGGGTACGTGGGTGTCTGTTTAGTGTGAGCGGTGAATGTTTGGTGTGTGCCTGTTTTGTGTGGTTCAAGTGTGTGGTGAGTTGCTATGTGTCTGTGTGGCTGGGTCTATTTGATATGTGGTGAGTGTTTTGGTGAGTGTGTGGTGTTTTTGTGTGGGGGTGTGCATGTGGAGTCTGTGTTTGATGGGTATGGATGTCTGTGCGGTGTGTGTTAGAAGTGCTTGAGTGTATGGGTGAGGGTGCCTATGCGGTGTGTGAGCCGGTGTGTTTGTCTCACCCTTAAGGGAAATCCTTGTCGGGTTATGGAGGTCATCATGAGCCTCACGCGACCAGCTCGTTCTCTGTATTTGTAAGTGCATAAATACGGCTTCTCTCTGCGCTCCCCAAGCATAGTCTCTGTCGGGCCTGGGTGTCCTCAGGCCATGCCGCAGGGAGGAGAGTGAGATTCGCCGTGTTCTGCCGCGTGAATCGACACATCGTTTTGGTCAGCCCCTCTTTCATATTGCCTGGACATCAAGGGTAGTGATTTGCCCCCGGGGAAAGGTCATCGCCGGCCACGGATACGCTGACTTGTCCGGGGACCTGTGCACCGCCAGGGCTCCTTGCTGATCAGCACCCCCTACACATACATACATGTATACCGTGCCCCTCCCCTACCCGCCATTTCTTTACCAGTTTGGTGGTTAACCGCCTCCGTTGTTTGGAGAAACCATACATCTCCCAAGCTCTTGCATCATATTGACATTGTGCAGTACACGGTCAGTACTGTTTGTCCAGTATCGCTATATTCTTATTAGGACTGCATGATGATTGAATTGCACCCCCCCCCCCCCCCCACCTTCTAAACGATTACAATATGATAAATTCGATTTGTCAGGTTTTGTCATTTCTATCCTGGTTCAGTTCTTATCATAATAATAGGATCTTAAAGGGCAATTGGTCACCATCGCTCAGTTACAATTTGTCCAAATTTGATACAGAAAATAGTTCTTGATACTACAAGGTGTCGATACCTAACGGGTTCTCAAGGTTTTCCTATGGCAAACACACTTAGATAGATTACTCTTTTTGTTTAGTACAAGTAGGGGAATGTACCATTGGCTGATTCCTGAATTCCATCTTCTAATCTTTCTTCATCGCAGCAAAGCTTGCTCTGACCAGAAATAATGCCTTCATAACTCTGGTAGTTAATGATGTGAATTTGATACCCTCCCAATTCATTATGGATAACCGACGTAAAGATTGTTATTTTTGGCACAGCTTGTTTGAGATTATGAACCAGGCCCAGAAATATGAAATCATAACAATATTATTGTACCTGAACTTGAAGTACACAGATGTGGCGATTCCACCGCAAAAATGATTTATCGGATAGTGATATGTTTACGGGTGTGAGTACATGTAGTATGTAGAATTATTGTTCCTGTGCCTGAGCCTAAATTAAACCTTGATCTCCTCCTATGAGCAGAAACTATGGTCTATGATAAGGCTGAAATATTTGTATATATGGAGGTTGATGGTTGTGAGTAGTAGGTGGAATTATGAATTTGAATCTGGTTACAATATCTGATAATTAACTATGTAATTCAAATATGACGTAGTATCACAAACCCAGTCTCAGACATGGGCTTCCCTAAATGGGTTCCTAGATTAGAATATTCCCTAACCCGTATCGGTGCCTTCCCAATCGGCAGACGCCATTTGCAATTCAATAATACGTTCCCGCGTTGTGTTTCTGGGACGTCGGCGTCGGCATGTCACATCACGATAAAAGTGTGATAGGACTGCACGGCGCAATAACCACTACCGTAAAATATCATTCTTCAGGACAGTAAAGCGTCCTAATCTTTGTCGGCATCGCGTGTTGCTCGCGGCCAGTGAGCGGCCCAGCTTTCATAGAGAACCACTTGGGCAGAAGCAGAGTATGGACCGAGGCGGAAAAGGGCCAACCGAACCGCGCAAATAAGTATTTATCCGCACCCAAAACCAAAAACAGAAAAACAGAAACCTCCATCGCACAAACCGTTTGCAGTTTGATAGAAGGGGACTGGGTTTTGACATCCATTACTCCGGCAAAGTTTTGAATGATGAGCGCCCGAGGGTACTCCAAACAAAAGATTCATGTTCGGAGATGTATTTTCCGAGCTTGTCGTTGATTGTTGGCTTTGTTGTGTCAAATTATTGCGCTCGCTTGTTACCACGGGGACAGACGAACCGGACTGCAGTCAATCATGTCTTTTACTTTGTGAGCGGGCATGCGCAGAGGATGAATGGAAAGGGGAACGAGCGAACATATACAATGACAACTGTGGCAAAGCGGCATAAGTACGCTGGCTGACGGCACGGCATCGAATGAGGCAGAGGCTTCACAATTAAATGCGCTTATTAAGTGGATAAACTCCAAAGCGGTTTTCATATTTCACCCATATGTAATCACTTACTGCATTTATACATGAACAAAAGACAGTGCAATATGTTTAAGAATGAATTAGATTTTCCTTGTTGTCTCTCGTTCATTATCATGTTTCATATAACCATGAATGCGTATATATTCTAGCTTTTAATTGCACACCTCATTATACAGGCATCGTTCCATAGCTCTAATAAACGGAACTACTTGGTTATGATGCCCAGTCCCTTTGGTCATCGACTAGAGGGACATCTATATACAACGACCAGTAAAAGATAAGAGAATACATATGAGGGTGAACTGGTTAATTTTGTCATGCATGCACACACAGACCGAGCAAAGCCAGTGATAGAGCATGATACTAAATGGAAGTTTTCTACAATTCCTACTGGCTACCATTAAGCCGACGGTAATATCGAGTTACCAACTGTGTCCACTGTCGACTCTGGTAATTTGACTGTGCAACTATCCCATTCAGTTCCGCGACGTGGACGAGCGCCCAGCGTTGTGACCACGGGCCCTGGAGTGTATGGCTATAGGCCAATAACTCAGCACGAAACGGGCGTCATATTCTGTAATAAAGTGGCCCGTGGCTGGCCGCGGAGGAGGGGCGGTGCCCGGGGCTCGAGGGCCCTGAATGCCGACCAGCCGGGCCACCCGTGTTTTCGGCCTGCGACAAAGAGCGTTACTGGTGACATCCCCATGAATTACTCCCTCCCTCCACCGCCAACATTGGCCACCAGGGGATGCATCCCAGTCCACCTGCCCCCCAACCCCTCCCCCAACAAAACTGATATGCCTGCAGTAAGTGGACTATACTACCCAGACTGCACTGATGCGCCCAGTATGACTATTGTGTGCGCAAATTGATGCTGCATGCCCGCGCACACACAAATGGAGAGGTCTCCTTTCTACGGTCAAATAAAAATGTATGTTCCACGCGGGCGATAATGGGGGAAAATAGAGGAGTCACTGCTGCGGAATACTCCTGTGCGTGTTCTTCCTGTCGGCATTTATCAGGATAAAGTTGTAAGCAAAGTATTGAGGGCTAGCTGGAGTGATGTGGACGTTTGTAGAGGGCACCGAACGTGATGAGTAGATAGGCCGCGCAGGGCTAAAGGGAACATATCTCTCTGATCGCATTTTACTACTGACACTATGGAGAGCAGCCTTAGTTACCAGACGCAGAGAGTTACGGGGTAGATAAATACACAATATTTACTGGTTTGAGATACAAATGGTCCTATGCTCCGGGTTGTTGATGTGTAGTAATATCCGATCATATGCGCGCTTTATTGGAACCCGGAGCATACAACATATCCGTATGCTCCAGGTATGTAGGACTATACACATTACCTATGTGTTTTCTATGAACACTTTGTATCAGATAGATAATATAGATAGATTGTAGTACGATAGTAAGGATCTTAGGTTGGTTATATTTAACAGGCCGTGTCTTACCTGATCTTGGAGATTTTCTTTCTCTTTAAACAATAATGTAGACGGGTGTCCTTCACTGGAGCTATCGAACAGAGATACAACCTTTACAAATGTTGCTAGCGAAGTAATCAATGAGACTTCTGGTATTGTGCGTCAACAGCGGCTCAACGAATATTTATTTTTCAATATATGTGGCTTGCTTTTCTTATTTCAAAATATCGCATTCCGATAAAGCGCCCATACGGAAAAAAATGATGTGTATTGGAAAATAGTGCGTACCTGGATGAACTAATATCGGTCCGCCACTTGTCAAGAAAAGGTGGATGATAAATACAATATAAATTGGTTTCAGATTGTTTCAGCGGTTGTATGCTCATCGGACTTGAATCTGTGCAATATCCTCGCGTGCGCTCAGATATTGCTACGCGTCAACTCCTCGGAGCATACGTCCACTTGTATCTGAAAACAGTCAATATTATGCATGTATCCGATGGATAAGACACCGCCAGTACGATTTATATGAGGTGGAAACTTACAAGGTGTAGTGCGGCTGTTGTTAGATACAGCCAAATTGAATCCTCTACATAATATATGCGGTTTTCCGTGTTATGGTATGATGTTGATCGACTTCCATACGACATTATTTATTGAAGAACCAAGGAATTATTAGGACACTGTCGTTGTTGAATTTTAAATTTGCAAAAAAAAGAGTCTTTTTTTAACGTGAAATGTATTCCAAGTGTGCGCTCTAAATGAAAATTTTACAACGATCCCTGTACTTGTATACTCACAACTCTGATTAACGAAATAATTGTGAACAAAATTGAATATCGAGAGTAAGTAGCAAGTCTATATCCCTCCCACCCACGCACATGGTACGCATGAAGTACGACGCCATGTTTGCTTATATATCCTGACAGATCTACATAATCTAGTGTCCCCACCCACACTGGATACACACTGGTGGAGATAAGCTCCCTTATGTACGTGAATTATTGATGAGTTGACTTGATGGTGTGAACTAATGAACCATTAACATGTTAATAACCCAAAGCCTAAAGTCCGAGTTAATTGTCATCTTCATAGGCCTTTTCAGTGGAAGACGGACTATTTTGTGATTTATGATTAACCCTCTCATTATGACCAGTTTGGGAAAGACTCAATGGCAAAATACAAATGATGACCACGGGAAATAAGGGTCATTGTGGTAGGCGCGTGGTTTGGTTTGGTTTGATTCTAACCAGCCCTCTCTAGTGGCGGGTCCGTCTGGTGTTAACCATTCAAAACAACGTTTAATCAACCGGAGCGATGTGTACCATTAGAAACTGCACCACATGGTGAGCTGATGGGTTATCATAGAAATATCTGTGTTCAATGTCCTGACAGATGTTTAGAAGTTTTTAATTTTACCGAAACAATCCCACTGTGGTAAAATGATAGTCAGAGAATCAGAATCACATGGTCTATTTCACTGATAGCGCGCCCTTCCATGTGCTGAGTACGGGGAGTATCTGACTGCTAATATCCATCTCCGTGCTGGCCATGGGATGCGAAACGGGTGTTGAATGTCCTCGCTCATGAGTGAGGGAGAGACATGTTATCATTAGAAAGTAATAGAAGCGTGTGGCAGTCCGTAGGCAATATTTGAACGCTTGTGCGATACTCAGGATCAAGCTGAAAGAGGAGGGCATACAATCCTTTAATCGAAATAGTTTGAAAATGGTTTGTTGGCAAATCCTTATCCATCTGCAGGGCAAAATTCCAATTGTACCACATATTCGTTAAAGGGCTGCTGATGAAGGGATTGAATTGCTTATCCTCCAATAGGAAAGTTTTACTGGACCAAGTTCGCAATGTTATCGTGTTAACGATATTCAGATTTTACAGAGGGAAACTGATTAAGCCTTTTGATTTTACCAAGGGCATGGCAAAATTCCATCGCATTCACTTAAAAAGAGAACTTCTCACGTGTCCAAATAATAACCAACCCACGCTCTGTGCAACTTTGTGCGGGGCCCTTTATATGGCTTTACTAATTCCTAAAGCCTGCTACCTCGTTGGATTGCGACAATCAAAAGCTCTCCCCCAGAACATTTATTCTTTGACAAATGGCATTGCCTGGCGCTCCCCCATACCACAATGAGACAGTAACGAATTATTCATAAGTTTGTTAATGAACAGTGGCAAAGATGGTCGCAAGGATCTCACTTATATGGATTAGTATGGACAAGGGTTGTCACTAATCATGTACGCACAGGCGAAGCAGTGACAGTATGTGCTGTTGTGTTATACGGCAATCACATCACGTGCTAAATGACGGCGCTTAATACATGTAATACTCCGGGGATTTCAATCACGTCGTTATGTCTCATGATATATGATTTATATAGCCAGTCCTCGCGCAGGTGCATTGCGGTTTAATACCCGTTGCAACGCAGCGGAAAGATAAAAGAGGACGGCTGCTGGATGTGGTTTACGTACAGAATAAAGCAGGGATGTCCCGTGTATTCTCACTAAAACCGGCACAGATTGCATGGGTAGAGACTATAAGAAGCAGGCAATTATCTTGACTGTATTCACTGAAATCCAGATTTGTTGAATTTGCCATAGACTGGTTGGAATACTCATATATATGTTCAGAAGTAGAATGTAGCAACACAAGAAACAAGGAAACAGCCGCTCTACCAAACTCTCCCAGCAAGGGCAAAAAAAACTTGGTCTGCTATCTTGCTGCGCTTGCGCACTGCCTGTCTCTGTCGATTTAGCCGCTAGGGCGTTATCTGGCGCACCATCTCATCCGCTGCTTGGCCGGCGAGCTGTGCAGAATGTAAATAGCGCACTTAGAACCAGCAGAGAGCGTGCATCTAGGCCACCGAGACCCGGCAGGTCGACAGCAAAGAAGTGTATATTTAGATTTTTAGGAGGGTTTATCGAGAGGAGAGCGAAGCGGGAGGGGGAAGTGGCTGACCTGTAATCTGATGGGTGACGGTCGGCAGGGTGGTGGGTAAGCATCCCTGGATGTTTGCCTAAAATATATTTGTATTTATGTAGAAGTGAGGGGTGTGTGCTGCAAACAGCAAGAGTTTTTTTTTATATAGCAGATTTTTGTCTTAAACTACATAAACTACAAGAGGATGTCCGCTGAATTGACCGTCGCTGTGGTTACATCTTTACTCGGTTGTCGGAGTTCGACACCATGTCATGTCTACATTATGTCACTGTTCATGTTCTGTTTCTGTCCTTGTCCTGTCTTGTCCTGTCCTGTCTTGTCCCGTCCAAGTACCAGACTCGCGTCGCCATTTCCTGTTTCATTCTGTGTCATTCTGTGTTCCTTGTGTTAACATTGGAATAACCTTGGAGCATGTCCTATGATCCTGAAAGGTCTATAGGTCATATAAGCATGAAGAGTTTGCCATCGCATGTCCGCATGTTGGTGCATGTCAGTGATACCTATGAATCCCCCACAGATACCGTTCAGATATGTCTCACCTCAACAACGGCAAAATGAAGGAACTTATGACATATTGCGAACCGTCGGGTGAGAGAGAACACTTTCCATATAAAGGATATTTTATACCAATAAGTATTCTGGCGGGCTAGATATCTAGATATCTGAAACATACTCAGATATAGGATTATGATTAAAACTGACGTATATTGAACCTAGATCAAATTGTGAACCGCGATACCTCCATCCTGTCAAATATCTGAAACAGTACGGGGATAGACGGACCTATTTCAGTTCAGTAAATCTCGGTTGCTCTCGCTCTATGTTTAACATCCCGTGCAATATTAGGGCTGAATGAAAGCCTGCAAGGCGCTGTGACAGGCACTTTGTACGACTCTCATCAAGTTGTATTTGTCTGCTGTGCAGCATAAGGATATTCAAAGGGGAAAAAGTTGTGTAGCCAAAGGTTGAACGACCAAGGAATGGTATACACAATAACAACAAGGGGACATCCAAAGTAGGAAAAGGTCAAACTCTTAACAGTCAAAAGGCCATATCTCCGTCATCTACCGATACTGTACTAGTCTGGGGTTCCTCCGAGATGTTATGATTATCCACTGAGTTGCAGTGCGAATGCGAATATATGTAATGTCGCTTCTATGGCCATTCTACCAGGAACACGATCTAGATAGAAAAAAAGTGTCCTATTGCCCCATGCTGTAAAGTGGACCTATGGGGATGGATGGATGTTGTGTCCTATTAACTATTACACACACAATTCCCTGTGATCTCTTCCCTTAACAATGTACATTCGATAATCTCAAAACATCTAGCACCCGAACAAGCCAAATGTACTTCATTTTTCCACTAATACGAATCTTCCGCGCAATCAACCCATGGTGGAAATCCATAGATCGCACCAAAGATGTTACAGTGTCTAAGTCAACCACTACATCCCTGCACAATCCGCATCCACACCGCCACCCACGAAAAATACACCAATACCCGTCTAGGCTTCAATACAGGCCAGGCCCGACGTCCCGCCATGGTTAACGAGCCCGCTCACAGAGGCCGCCTCGGTCGGCCACTTATCATGTGGAAGGAAACAATTTCTCGAGACACCGGAGCCGGCGTCGAGGTTAACGCGCATGAACGGAAGTCGGTGCCGCACTGAATGAAACTGTGGGGGGAAAGGTTAAAAATAAATCAATCTACCCTAAACATGTCATGACTCTAGTCGCACTGCTACGGTATTCCCTAAAAGCTTTGAGAATAATTCTAGGATGTTCCGCAAATAGTGCAAAAGAAGCCTCCAGCATCGACCTCATAGGGTGCAGGTGTCTTTTTATCTGAGGCTGTTTGTCCCGAATCACAAAGGCTCCTATTTCTAACCTCAGAGAATATTCTAAGCTATAAAACGAGCCTAATTTGTGATATGCCGCATGTCAACAAGGGGTATGTATCACGCTACCTTTAATCCCATATTGATGATGATATTAGCTATTTGAGCTAGTTCAGTGCCTTCGTGGTCATGAGATTTAGTTCTATATGTACCTGATTGTTCAACAAAAAGAGGGTTTGTCCCTACATCAACATAAACCACACATTTTCATTTCCTCATCATTTAAGTAAAGAGTAAGCTCCCCCTATTCTTGTCATAAGTCTTAGTTATCAATAAAATTCTTCAATTCGGTTTATGTCCATGAAATGGTGCGGGTGATTATGCCTAGAGGGTATGATTTCGATCCATTATCCCATTTTCCTGCCTGAATCCCAAGTTGCCAGCAAAGGTTGCCTCGTAGAATGTATTTCTCCGGGGAAATGGGTCAGGGTTGAAATTTGCTGTTCGGCCTTCGACCAAAAGCATTGACAAATGGGGCGAAGGCAGGCTAGTAGAGGTTGAGTCGAGTTGTGATCTCCTGAGCCCAGAAGTGGCCGGCCAGCACCAGCCACCTTCAGGTGATAAATCGAACCCCCACCCCCTTTCCCAAAATATGTATCTCCATGAGGCTTGGAGGGTGAAAGGGGGAAAGGTGGAGGGCGTTAGCAGCTGGCTGGTCGCCATGGCAACGTGAACACCTGGTTGACTTGGTGGCGCCCTCCACTGGGAGTTGTGAGCGATATGGATGAGGCACTGTCCATGTTCCTCTGATTACTATCGCAAATTCATCTTGATGTTTTTGCTTTTGTTTTCTTCTCTTTCTACTTATTTGTATTTTTTGTATTCGCACTTTTTTGCCTCTGACATTTTCTCATTCCTTGTCCTATGGACTGGTATTGAGACCATATCTCGTGTTTGGCATGCATATATTCAGATGGACGAGACAATGATCACAACAGGGAAAACACTCACTATGCACTCGGTACCATCTTCAAGTTGCCCCTGAGGAGCAGACTATAGGTAGAGGTAAAGGGTGTAGTGAGGGGTAGGTAAAAGGGTGCGTGAGTAGGGGTTGCAGAGAGCTATGAATGAGAGTTCAGGGAAGGGCGTGTGGATGAGGACAGGCAGAATGGGTGGCGTGGGTGGACGGGGGTCTGGGGGCTTGGCCCCTGGGTGGCCCGTGGCAGGCGACTGGGTTATGAATAAATAAGCAGTCATCAGCCCCTCGGAAGCAGACCCCGGGTCGACACGGAGCATAAATAAGCCGGGCCGCCTGTCGCAGTGCGCTATAAGTGACTTCCCGCGCTGCTGATACGCTCTGTCGATCCCAATTATGCACGAATCACACTGAGTGACGCAAAGTAAACCCTACCCTGGAGGAGGTATGGCGTGGCAAGACTTCCACAGGCAGCCCCAATAGGGGACCGTCCCCCACTGAATTTATCATAAGCCTGTCCAAACAGCCGCCGGTTCAGCACGGCTGTCTTTGCGTGGCAGGCAATAACAACAATAGTAGGCGGAACGACAGTGACAACTGCAATGAGTTAAAGCGGGTCTTCTTTCTATTATTTTTCGTCTTTTTTTCTTTTTATCATATTTTGATCAAAAGCTAATGGAAGCTGAACGAGTATGGAATGCTACGAGAAAAGGTATTGCGAGAAGGCCACCTGCGCATGCGTGCAGCAGGCCGACGACGGTGGTTGTGGAGCATGCGCAGTGCGTTTTATTGGAAAGTGCTGAGTACGACGTCTGGCATTTTTATAGTACGCGAGAGAATCGATTCTGCTTTTTTCCAAAGTGAATCCCATTATTCATGAATAATAGAATCTCCCATAAAGTTCGAATATGTAAGGAACCCATTATTATTTAATAATCGGCATATTCCTTCAAAGCTTATTGTTGTGCCGACAAACATAAATATAGCGCCGTGATTAGGAAGACTTCGTGCGGGGAATTATCAGGGAAAGAGTCATGTTATTCCCGTCACTATTTAATATGCATATGATGGGCTTTGGATGTTGAGATTCATCAAAATTGTTCTGCGCTTTAAATATTTCTCGAACTAATGCTGCGCTTTTAAAATCACAGCTAACGGATATTCTATTAAAATGCTGTCAGACTTTTCTCTGAAGCAGACGCCGGTAGCCTATTTGCGCATTGCTAATTCCTTTAAATTACTGCTTCCGCTTGAAACAACTCTCCTTTATTTCCTACAAGTGCGACAGAATATTCTCAAGTATGATTCTCAGTACCATCCCTTTTATCCGGAAATAGGAGAGGAATAAGTTGTGGAGAGCCTCCACATATTTGTCCTGTTCTTGTCCTGTGTCTACTTCCTGTTGCCATCAACAAAGCGTAACCTTGTGCCCTGTAACCTTGTGGTTGATCTGCCCTTGAACCCATAGTCCCGCCATTTCCGTGTCACATGTCAAGCGTCACGTGTTACCTGATAGCCAATCAGAGTGTACCGAGTAGGTCATGTGACAGGTGGTATAAGGAGCCTGACGTCACGCCGGTTTCCTGGCGTCCTATGCCCACCAGCATCCCTCTTTGCCTCAGCCTTCAGGGTGACCTCCGCTGCTTTAGCCCCAGTGCTATGGCGAGACCGAGTACCTTTTTCACTTGCAAACTGTGCCATTGAAAGTAAACCCTCCGTAGAATAAAACAGTTTCATGTATCCCGTTTGGATGAAAAGGTCATATAAATTTGATTTTTTTTCCCAAGGAATCATACCAAAAGAAATGGAAAAGACTACAGGAGCTATTCGGTATGAGTATTTTTATGGGAACAAAGGCAGTATGACTGCCATAAATGAATGTCAACATTTTGATATAAGGAATTTAACTTAAAAACGTGACCGGACGGGTCACCCATTAAAAGCCTCCCATACAAGGAAGCCTTTTATCCGCCAACAGCACTGTGACAAAAACAATGGACGCACTCTCTGTTCTCTATTGGCTGGGAAATAGAAACAACTGCATGAAGCTTACCAACCTGAGATGACTTGAATGTCCTTTTTTAGAACATACCTAGAGTCCAACCTTTGGTTTGGTGAGAGTGGGTGTCTGCCTACCGTTTGTGCACTTGGAGTCGGAGCATTATACTCTTGTCGGACTTTTTTGACCATTGTTTCAGCAGCACTGAGAAAGAGGAAGCCCGTGCACAAAACGCGTAAAAGCAAGTTATTTTTTCCATGTCGAAGCTGTTCTCTCATATATAATGGAAGCTTGGTGCATTTCTTATATTAACATTTTTGGACTTTGTGCTTGTCGGTTACATTATACACTCATTGCTGTGCCGCTCGCCCCCTATCGTCGCCGCAATGCAATACCAGAATGGCTTCTTCTCCTGGCTTCTGTGGTCCGTCTCTGTAATCTTCCTATTTTGTTTCATTTTCGTCCTTCTTGTTCATTTCGCGGTGGTTGTCTACGCTTTAATGGTGATGGCTGCAGCCTCAAGGCATGCTCTCTCTCTCTCTCTCCCGCCGCTGCCGCGCTGCTACTGCGACCTAAAATATCAACACAAATATCTACACAAAGTACGGCATGCCAAGCCCTACCTACTGGCCGCCCCTTCGTCAAACACAAGACCCCTTTTTATTTCATTTCAATTTCGTCTCAGTTTGATTACATTTTCCCTATCCGCAACCTCTCAATCTCGGTTCAACCATTTTAATGCGTATTACCCATCCTTCCCACTGCCAACAATTATAAGTTCAACAATTCCTATATTTGTATATGTTCCAATAGACTATTCCCCGTTCTTATTATGCAATATGCGTGCATATTCCAGTTTAAAGTTCAGTTCAGGTATATTTTACTAGAATCCTGTGGAGTGAATATACTTCATGTGAATTTGCATTAAGAGTTTAGTGTTGAAGAATAACAGACCAGAGAAAAACGAAAACATTCCAGTAACAAGAAAGAGTTAGGAAACTGTTCATCTCCATATCTGGGTTCTAGCTTATGAATTATTATTGCGTTTGAAACATTTTTTCTGAAGACCCGCGTTTCATTTTCGGTTCATTTTTCCCCTTATAAAGGTGTTCCGCTCCCATTAGCACATTAGCACCCCGTTACGTTTCTAGTCAAGATATATGTTTAAGTTTGTTTGAACAATTACTTTAGTTTTATGCCATGCTCGGGCTCCTGGGGTCCCGTATCTTTGTCTGATATTTCGATAAGCATGTCAAATTCCCAAAAGACATCTTCAAACTCGAAGACGAATTTACTTCAATCTTCCCAATTAAGACTTATCAAAACTTTCAATCTTATCAAGTGGTTCTTATTTTGTCACCTAGTTCATCAAAATCCTATGAGCAAGTCTATATATCTAGAAGGGTGTTGTGAAAGTGAGTGCATGTATTTTAAAAGCAGTTGATTGAGTAGTGAAGCGCAGAGTATCATATATATCTATACCTATTTTATACATTATTATGTTTCCGTTCATTGGCGCAGTTTTGTCTTGGCAACCACTGGTGAGGCTGTGGACAGCTTCCTGCCCAGCCGGTCCAGATGGTTTTGTGTGTTTCCATATTTTTATCCGTGATCCCTTTCTCTTTTGATATATAATCAGATCTATATATATATATTACACGCTCTATGTTGGCCGTACGCCTCAGAGGCTTTGTAATCAACCAGAGGCGAGTCTGTGTACACTTTTGGCCCTGTTGCCAAACCGGTTCTAAATGCAAACAGAGACAGAAAGTGCCAAACGCGAAGTCGTCTGCTCTTGGCTCGTTCTTAGTCTCATCACCTTCCAAGTTTTTAGTGTCTGTAAGTTTTGTCTGAACGCCGGATGCTGCCGAAACGCCGGGAGTTCCCTCTAGGTGGCGGCATTGCTCCATGGCGTCGTAAAGTCTGTGACGTTTTTGCGACACCCCGGTACTGTGGTTCCCCACAGGCAGCAAAGATAAGGAATAAAATGAACAAGAAAGTTAGAAAGGTGTACATATATACAAATAATCCTCTGCTCTGTATAATCTATACACTGAAGGGGAGCCATTTGTCAAAAAGTCAAAGTGAAATGTGTTTAATTTGACTCAGGTGTAAAATATAAATCAGAATTTACAAATAGATGAGAATATTGTATTATTACTACTGTCTATAAAATGTTCCACCATAAAGGGAAATGCCAACATAGCTATCTAGTTAACAGTCCCTCTCCTCCCTTATAGTTATGCCATTTATAGGGTGCCCTTAATTGAACACGGGATTTAAATACAATATCAGTCACGTATCTATATCGATGTCAGTATTTATAAAAAAAACTGACATTGTTATACATATCAAAGTGTAGAACCGATGTATTACAATATTTCTAGATATGACAACTTTATATAAAGTGATGTATTAATATCCTACTGTATTATCGAGTATCCTATTTTTAAAAACCTATTCCTGCTTTTATCACTGATAATGATTATTTCTTAGCAATGTTTAGTGCTCGCGGTGACCGCGGGGCGGCGTGGGCGTCGTCTAACCTTGACCCCGTGTCTGTCTTCCAGGGCTGAAGGTGGAGGCCTCCGACAACATCTTTATGGAAAACCTCCACAGCACGCGTAACCTGGAGACAACGTACTACGTGACAGACCTCACCCAGGCGGTGGACTTCTACTGGATCCGTGAGTCTGGGCTGCGAGTTAACATTGGCATCATGGACGTAAACGTCATCCCGACGTACGAGGATACGGACCATGAGAGCGACAACAAGTACATGCTGGGTAATCCCAACAACAGCGAGGACAAGACCAAGTTCCGCAGGATAGTCAAGAACCACTGCAGGTAAGCCACGTGTGTGGAGCTACAGGAGGTGAAGAAAGGGGTATAGCAACAAGCTTGTCCCTCTATGCATCAGACCCCAGTTGAGAGAAAATCTTAAATTGGAGATCGGCAATTCTACCTGCAAATATTCTATAGGCATTCTTTGTACAGTGCCATAGGTTCATCTGATTAGTAAGCAATGCAGAGTTCAGTAACATATCAAGATATCCGGAAAGGATGGTCACATCAATCTTCAAATTGACATCCTCTTCGGATTAGTTATTGTTGGTGCAGGTCGCCTTGTGGATTATAAGTATTATCAAGCAGTAATTTGCTTGAATTCTGATCTAATTTTGTGTATATGTTCTATTCTCGTTGGTATTCAGCACAAAACCGACTAGCGACAGGCGTTCTTTGAATTTTCTTTACCAACTGTTCTTGTATAATCTATACAGCGTGTGACATGCCATATGGACCCCTCCTTCAGTCACTTTACTGCCAATTCCCCTCACCATTCTCAACTGCTCCCTAATGCAATAACCCATGTCGGAGAGAATAATGAAAACGACTGAGAAAGGTTGATAGAATAGAAAGGGTTGTGGGATAATACATGCAATGCTTACATCATAAATACACAATATTGCCACGATTTCGTTCTGAGTGGCCGTATTCTCCGCGCAGTTCACGCAAAGTATAACTCCGAGCGAAAGCCAGGAGTTTTGCGTAGCGTCAACCACAAGAGAGGGATATTCAACTACAAGAGAGGGAGAGACATTAAGAGAGGGAACCGCTGGTCTTGCGTTTTAAGATCTTCTTCTGCTGACATATTGTCGAGGCCATATATGTACAGAACAGAGTAATGAGATGGAAAGGCGGAGGGAGCTCCCCTGTGAGTCCTAAGTAATGTTCCTATCTTTTACTTCGTACTAGAAGATAAGCCCCTTGCGAGAGATTAAAGAGAATATTACTCCAGATTTCAGACGCAGACCTTGGCTTGGGTGTATTTCAAAATAAGATATTGCTTGCATTCACCTTATTATTTTAAAAGGTTGGAAGTAGATATTCTTGACGTGATATGACTCCAGCAGTTACTGCAGGGTAAAACAACATCGACCAACTAATTGAGGGATTCGGCCGCATGTCTCAGCTAGGTCGTAATGTTCCGTTGATACATTGTCGAAGCAATTCATGTTCCAAGCGTAAATTTCTGTCTCATTATGTGTTCCTCTATAGGGTCGGCGTCCTGAGGATATAGCGCATTACGCCATGATATTTAGCCTATTGTGTAAGGTTTTCAATGCAAATTGAAATTAGATTCAATAATATCTTTATTGTTTTCTCCGCACTTTACAATTGATCGAGAAATTGCATGTCTCTTAACCGAACCAAGACCTCCTTTGGTATTAATGTGCCACATGGATAGGATTTGTTTGGATCGATAAGACTAGATACATGTATCTGTCAATAGTAGAAGGGCATTCCTAGTATTCGTAGATATATGACCAATTGAGAAACCCATCTTCTTCTTTTTTTTAAACAAGTGTCTTTATTGAGTTTCTATTTTATAATAGTTCTTCCAATCCAATCTCGACGAACAGAGGTTATTCCATGCGAAATATGGTTACTGTGACTGTATGTGATGAATACGCGGTAAAATTGACGATTAGAGAGAAGTACGATAATAGACCTACTTTTGTCTCCTTCAGCTACATCTGTTCGTTTTCCTCAAATGAGCGAAATATATGAATATACAAAACATTCGATTTACTAGACGCTAACAAAGGGCCCTGAATGTCAACTTTATATTCAGATAGATCATGGCTCTTGTTTTATCTTGTATGAATGCTATATTACTCATGATTTGGGATATTATTATCTTCAAAACTTAAGGATAATGACGTCTGCGATAAATTACTTCAAACACACATGCTGGTATTCCTATGAAAAGTCTACTTTGCGAGTCCGATATTAGTCCAAGTCAAATTGCAGTCTATGTCCAAGTTCTAGGCAATCTGCTCTTAAAAAGATACCTTCAGGGACAAATACCTAGTAAGCCCTCGGAATCTTGTTGTCAACAGGAGGTGGGCTATTGTATAATGAGTCAGCACTACAGCGTACATCCCTCTGTCAGACGGCATCAAGACCGGAGGTTGATAGTCTATCTCTATGCCCTGCAGGTTTGGCGTGAGCTCTGCACATGTATCCGGCAGGTAATGCAGGCGTGAGGAGATGTATTACATGATGCCTTATCAGGGATCAAATGTCAGCGAGCTTGGTGTGTAGGAAATGGATGCATATTACCTTATGATATATATCTATATGTAGATACAGATGCGAGGGTGCATGGTAGCAGGATCAACAGGATTTATGAACTAATTTGCGTTTGGAATATTTAGCCGGAAAAGATACCCTTGTATAGTTGATATGTAAGTTTAACTACTGGCTTGGAAGCTAAGGTGTATAACACAACAAAAATCTGAAAAGGACCATTCATTCCAATGGGTCTAGATGCACCTAACAGCTGAACCCCAAAACCCAGATTCATAGAAAAGTCCGTCTTTTAGGGTTTATTTAATTTTTTGTATATCAACTAGAATTACATACGGCGATTAGAGGGTTTTACTATCCTAGCATAAATCAGATTTCCGTTTAAATTTTCACCTTGTAACCACCACAGTTGGAACCCGCCGACCATATATGCAACTCCCGCCATCACCCCACCTGCAATCTGATGCCCAGACCCAGACCTACACGTACGCCAAGTGACATTCCCACCTCTCCCCAGTCTAATACTCCCCTATCCCCCCATCCCCACCCCCGTCTCGAGCTCAACATTCTTTCTTACGTCAAAACATCACCCACTTCCCTCCGCACGTCCAACACAATGTTCCTACCTGCTTCACCTCCTTTAACATTCTCACCCACAGCATCAAACAGGCTACGTCCCTTAATACCTCCTGCCACACCCACCGACTGCCTCCTAACTAGCCCTGAGTCCACCCATCGGCCCACTCCCGTCCTCACCCATTACATCTCCTACTCCTAGCGTTCGCCCTCACCGACTAACTGAGGCCGGAAGTGATACATGCACCCCCCTCTAGCGGTGACAGACCGCGTCTTTCCCAGCAGACGACAATTCTCAGATCCGCCTTCATCCTGGGGCTTCATTTAGTAAGACAGACTGCACCCTGGGGGCAGCACTGTAGGGCTCTGCTTTTTCCACTTTTTTCTGCAATGGGCGACCAGTGTGGAACCCGTTGCAACGCTGTAATGCGCCCCTTGCCGGTGCTGGCTGTTCCCACGGGGTCTAGGGAGCGCTCGTCGGTCGTGCGCGATCGGCCGACTTTGAAATTAGTTGTGGGTCGGATAGGGAAGGAATTGAACACCTTCGGTAACTCTACCACACCGCACTCCCAACCCCCGTTGTTCTGTGCCCCACTTCGCCAGCTTCACAGTCGCCGTCTTTAAGAAGATACCCTGCCACTTTAACAGGTTCTTAGCCCCGAAAAATGGCACCTAAGTACATATATGCGCAATTCCGCGATCTTTCACCATGGAGATAGATACTGTGGTCACTATAAGCTCTTCCTTAAATAGATCTCGGGAAAGGCAGTGCCCTCAGCTGTTTTTAAATCTCCAATTCCACTGTCATCAATAAAAATTGATTGACTCCAATTACATCGTTATCCAACTACCGTGCATAGCATTGCAAGATTATTGTTTAACCACCATAGGGGAGTTTAGGTCTACACGGGACGGATATATGAAAATAGGCATATGATTAAAATTTCAGTTCTTGTCTTTCTATTCCACGAAGTGTTTTCAGAATCACTGAGACATAAATGTATTCACGACTGGATATTGTGTACCGTGGCATTATTTCATGTGAACAAAAGTGATTCTAGAGTCCTGGAGCAAACAAGATCTTTACCTGCAGCAGAAATGCACTCGATTATTAGAACTCTAAACAGAGCCCAATTAAGTTATAAAATGCCTGGCTATCACGGAGACAGCAGTCCCATTCGTAAATCCGACAATTAGGGCTGTGCATCCAAATAGCGAAACGTGTACCGTCAGCGGTCCAGAAATAATGTGGTTGGTGGAGAGTCCTTCTAGCTATACTAGCTATCTTAACTATTCAAGGGGCACAGGTGCGTTTAAGTCACATTAAGTATTTTTCTCCCTTATCTACGATATTGTTTTGCCTTAATCTCCCTGAATTTAGATGGGTACTCTCACAGTGGAGTTCCTTCTCACAGGGAAAATTCTACCAGCCTCATCAATAAGCACACGTAGTGGGTACATACAAGCATGCATTGTAAATCTAGTGTGTAAAATGACATATGCGTTTCTATTATTGAACCAACAATAGGAATGCATTATTCCCCATTGATATCAACGAAATTATCAACGTAATTGATATATAAGTCATAAAACTCTACTTCCTGGTATTCAAGAGGCGGGATGTAATACAATTGCACTGCAATGTATATTGTATGAGAAGGGAGCTTTCGTGAAATAATGATTTTAAAACTCCTTGGTTACTCAGTCATGCCTACAACCCACTGGGTGGGTCACCACAACGGCGAATATTCTGTTTCTATTTCAATCCATGTTTATTGTCGGTTTACATGAGCGAGCAACTCACCTTTCCCGAAGCTCACAAACATGCACTCTGACGTCTGTTGTATTACAGCAAAGTGCTATTCTAAATTTGTCGCAGACTCTTGATGATTTAAAACGACAGGTCGAAAGCACATTTGACATTTTTAATCAGTGATATTGCGAACCCTCCACACAGCATTTGTTATAATACTCGTGTCGACTCCATTTACCTAAACATTGCGTTTTGAAGCGTTTAAATAAAGAGCAATTGAATGTGCACGACTCATATCTCAATGACAATGTTAAAGTGACTGTCGCGGACATTTTGGGCCTATTCTTAAACACAATATTCATTTCATACTGTTAAGTACTAAATATCTCGACGTTCTATGGCGGTACATCTCTATTTAAAAACTGCGCTAAATATGCAACGTTATTTGTCCAGAAAGTCGAAATAGGTCTTGATATTTTAGAAATATCCCACTGCATTGCAAAGTATGGCTTTTTATATTAGGTAGATGTGTTGCGTAAGAGGGACTCCCGCCTTGCAGAGGTTTTGGCCATTTGTAAAATTGCGGGCAATGTGTTCCTAATCTCCAAAAAGTCTATTTGGAATTCGTGCAGAGAAAACTCTGGTCGAAAACTACCGCAGGCCGCCATTTCATTCGACTGTGTTTACCCTCTTCAAAGAAGTCAAATTTCATCCCATCGAGTTAAAAAGCAGTTCCGGAATTAATCCCAACACAAAACATCGGACCATCTTGAACATTCTGAACAAAAATTTCTGTATCAAATAATGTGGTGAGGTGGGTAAACTTGCGAGAAAAATGTGATCGATTGCAGTTTGGATTTATCCATGAAACAACCATTTAAATACCACATATGTTTCCTGTTCGTAGCTCATATCTTAATCCTTCCTCAGGACCAAATACGGAACTGATACTGACGTGTTTTTGTAACACTATCTCTGAGTTTTCTTAGTTTTGTCAACGAATCGTTTCCAATACTCCTCTTTCTTGCTGCACCTTCAGGCATCCCATTCCTGACTACTACAGCATCACCCTGGAGATCTCCAGAGACCGCATCACGTCGGCCCAGGAGGTGGTGTGTGATTCCCACCACCCAACAAAACCCAAGTGTCCAAAGAGCTACAACGATGGGGAAACGTACCTCCACCGAACCCTGAATGAACCCTGTCAGAAGATGGTGAGTGTCACAGGAACGGCTATGTGTCCTACATATGGCTGCTTCAGGGTCATTAACCTATCAGTCCTCAGTGTGTTTTGGGAGATAAGTGTGAGGGAGGGTGGGATAGGACACAACAGCTAGCGACTCTATTAAGTATTAAGGGCAGAGATACAGGAAATTAAGGGTGGTGGGTTTCTTCAGGGTGGTGGTTTTGGGGTGATTTAGACGTCTTGGGTTGTTTCTGGGTGATGGGGGTAGCTTTTCTTTACTAACTTGGGTGGAGGGTGATGGGGGGGAGGAGGTTGTAAATGTGATAAATTAAGATTAATCAAATCCAAGAATCCATTCAGATTTCTGACAACAGAGAAATTGTTGTTTGTTTGCGCTCAATTTTTATTACAAGTTAGGCCAATTTGGGAAAACAAGACAAATTGTGTACAGATAAACATTGCATAATTCCCCCTGGCGCGGCTTCAGACCTGAACATGTCCTCAAATTGGACAGTGTTTCTTAAGGCAAGATTTAACAGTACAGTTTACCTGCATCTATAATTAAATCCTGACCTAATTTGTTGAAGACAAAACCGTTACCATACTTATTCTAGATAGTGAAATGATATTCTGGTGAACTGATATGCAGTTATTTAAGTATTCTACATCTAGTTTAGTTTATTCAATGAATGAACAGTGATTTCTCTAATGCCGTATTTATATGCTGTCGAATTAACACCAACTGTGATTAATAGTACCTCAATCAAAAATAACCGTTAAGCATTATGGGCATTATGGGCAATGTTGATCACTATTTAAGTTGATGGAATATATATTAAACGTTGGTAGTATTATGTTGGGTGACGAGAAAGCATATGAAGGTCTGAGGATGCGCATGCAGTAAAAGTATATAAAATCGATTAGATCGCCTGTTAAAGAAATCTGACGGAGATTTCCATTGATTAATTACAAGAAGTTATCGTTGCCGTTTTGTGGCTCTTTGACTGTCGTCATGTGTTCACGATATGACCATTGGCTGAGGTTTGCAGTCTTGCTTTTGTTTATGGTTAAAAGATAAGATACTGATAATATCACCCTGATTTATGCGCCTTCCTCATCACATTAAAACGAGGAACTGTATGACATTCGATCCTAACAAATGTATTGTATTTCAGCAAAAAGGCGCGGTAAAAAAATACTTTTTTGAGTAGTTAGTCCTCTATCGAAACTAAACAATAGAGAAAACTACAAGGTGAAGATTGAGGAATGGCATAAAAGCATTGGCCTTGACAATCTTTCTATTCAGACGTACCTACTTAGTTTATGTCAAAGTTCTACAACTGCTAGTGATGTTTCGTTTCTAGTTTAGACACCTCTATGAACATCATGCCATTACTGGCCCTAAGTTAGACTAATGGTTCTCTAAGTTAAATATCATGATAAAATGTTATAAAGTCCATAACAGCATACGATAAACCTCCCCTGGTCAGTCGTTCATGTTGTTAGCTGATGACAATGTTCTAGACATAATTATACTGTTTTTCTTCGACCTTTTTCTATTTTTTCGAGATATAAAATTAATTATTACTGTTTATTAAAACCACCTCAGTTCTTCTATTTATGGTTCTCCAAGTGGCCCTTTTTGCGGTTGAGATAGTTCTCTGTCTCACTTTAAGTCTGCGTTATCTCAATATCAGACTAAGTGTGTGCATTGTACCGTGACGCACCATTCAGTGTCGCTAGCAAGTGCTGCCACCTGCCGTTGCACCCAGTAAATACTCGTTCTTCGCCCCTGCCCAAACAGGGGTTGGGGAACAGTCGTACTTGACCTACTTTTTAATTCCATCCGTGAACTATTTACACCCCCTTGACCTGTTTTCCATATTCTCCTATGTTGAAAACTTCTCTATGTGTTTCATCGTTCCCCTGCGCTGGATTTCGTGCGTGTACATACATGTGTCTCAATTGTGTCTTGAAAACCCCCCAATTATCTCCTGTTTCTGCATTTGAGTTGTTTTGCTGTCATCGATATAGTGCTTCCTCTTGTGATACCCCTCTCCCTCTCCAAGAACGAAAAAATTGAAAAATGAAAAAGAAAAAGTCCATGCTTGACGTTTGGTGTTGAGTTTCTTCGTGAATGGTCTTTCAACTCACTGGTATGGATGTCATGTCTTTCAAATCTAATGTTTCTCTATTGTTTCATTTTGTTTTCTTTCTGCTTCACCTTGTTCCGACCAATCAAAGGCAAAGGTACAGTAAATGTTGACTAGCCAGTTGGGGAAACCAGAATGGGTCTAAGCGTCCTGAGTGTGTGTTCTAGCCTAGGTGCCAGTCGCGCATCTTGCACATTTGACCAGCGGAGCAAATAACTCAGAGTCGTCCGTGCTGTGGCGTGAACTCTCTCTCTATCTCTCTCTCTATCTCTCTTTATTTTCTGTTGCCAAGAGCAGCAGTGTTTTGGCAATAATAAGTCAATTGGCTGCTCTGGAGCATACTTCCTTTTTTTCCAATCCGCACTATTTGTACATGTCTCTGTCCCTATTTTAGTAGATTGAGGAGTTTCTACTTGTTAGTTGGTGTCTCTAGTTCTGGTTAGGAGAATGTACCTAGAGTGTATAGCAACATTCACTGCATGCATGTTGATCTCAATGTTGAATTATATATACATATGCAGGGTGCTCCAGACCTTTGCTGCATGCTGCTTGTTTGGGCTTGGCCTATTTATCAAACTGAGCTGCTCGCTGTACAGTGGGAGTGGTGGAGCGAGCAGCATGAGTCGCTCCCAGTCCCAGGCTTAAATGCATCAGCATGTAGCCTGAAGCATGTGTTTGTGCATGTGCATGAGCTCACTCTATGTCCATACATATATGACCTTGGCATGACCTTTGCGGAATGTATGCATGTGCATGCTGAGCTTGTGGGGTTCAGGTGCTCCCAGGCTCCTTTATTCTCGCATGTCTTTTAATTGCATCGTGTTTTGCACGCGGTGGTGCCTAAACCACCACACTCGGGCATGATTTACCTGGTTGATGTCTTATGCATGGACGCATGAAAACTCCTTTTAGCATGCTGCATGTCGTTGCATTGTCACCCGCTTCTTTGGTGTTAAACATTTTGCATGGCCACCGACTCTATGGATTAGCATGGCATGTTTCTACGCATGATCTCTATTTGCATGCTGCATGGGGTGACATTTCTGCATGAACTGAATGTGCTTATGAGAGTATTTTGTGCATATTCTGCATATTGAACCTGAGGAATCGTGCATGCGCATGTGGTTGTCATCCAAGGCTCCCAATGCTAACTCCCCCAATTACTGTACGTAGCCTCTCTGCGTTCCCTATCCGAAAGAAATATCCTGACCTTGCCAAGTCACCCAGTTTTATTTCTACCCCGACCCTTCTCCTGGCCCGATCCTTGCCGACCCTTTCCCTCCCCTTTTCAGTGGATAATGCATGTTTGCAGCTATCGTTTCATTTCGGACTTCCTTACATTCCATCCTTCCATAATCCCAACCCCCTTTTATCCCAATCTTTTTTCCATCCCTGGTTTATCTCTGTCCAGTCTGGTCCTAGTCTATACCTCTTTGGTTGGAGTTGGCAGTTTTTGATTCTGTGAGTGTTACCTGTCTACCTCGTCCAGCCTCATAAAGACACACCACGCCCTCAAAGGACCTGTACATTCAACAACCCGCAACTCCCTAAGACACACCCTCTTAATTAGGATCCCCTACTGGTGACCTCAAACGCTATTCAGTGATCTTCAGCAGAGCCCCAAAGGATGCACCTAAGATGACCTTCAGATGGCGATGACCTTCAGATGGCGGTTGACTCTGACCTGACCTCCTTATTTCCACCAATAAAAATACATTTTTCTATTCCAGATCGAACCTGCTAGTACTGCTACTACTACTACTTTACTTCCTGTTCTGCTTTGAACAGAATCTCTTTGTGTCAGGGTTCTCTGTCGACCCAACAACGCTTTTGACAATCATGAACATCAGCATACTCACAATCATCTCATTCATTTTCATCGCTGATCGCTGACTCTTTCCGAACACTCACCCGCACATCGACACAACTTTCTCGGGGGGTTGGAAACCATGACGTACTTATACTGTAATCTATTCGAGAAAAACAGACATGATTTGTTGAATGTTGACAGACTCTTTAAGAACTGAACACTGGAGTATCGTTATAGATCATGTTTAAGAAAAGTAATATCTATTGTTAGGATATCTGGGGTTTGTTGTACACTTTTCTTTTTAATGATTCAAAATTATCAATCAAAAATATATCCAACACATACTTTGAAATACCTCTAGATAGACGTCTCCTCATGAAATTATCTTTTTTCACACCCTTTAAATGCTATTTAAATGAGTTTTCAAAGAGAATCATATCAGGCTTACATGGAACAAAATGCTGACGTGGTTCGATATAATTCTAGTTCTAATTTTGAAGGAAAGGCTGAAACTCATTTCTATCTGTCGTATCAACAATATAAATATGAAACAAAAAGAAAAACATAATGATAAAAATGTAAATGTTTCAATATATCCACGCATTGTGATTGTCCAGTACATCTCAAAACATGTATTTGTGTGTTGTATATTCTGTTGTTCCCTCCACTAACCAATGAAATGGTCCCTTCCTGCAGGCTGCATGTAAGCATGGCTGTAATTGGCTCAGTTTGTCCTGCCTGTTTGTATAGTCAGTCCCATGATTCCTTGCATTAGGTCATGCATATTCAATAAAGTGTGAATGCCAAACAAGACTGTACGAGTAAGAAGGAATGCAATAGAAAAAAACAATTTCCCTGTCGGTATAGACGAACAAAATTTTCATTTTCATTTCAAAACAGCAATCTGGAAATCAGTCTAGAAAGAAAACTGAAACAGAAAAAAAAACATATTGCAAAGGCAACTGTGTGAATCCCCAAAATCCCAGGTTTTTGAGTTCATTGACGTTGATGTACTCCTATTCCTGAGGCACATCGAGTCTTAGTGAGAGGGAATTCAACATCGTGAGAAGTCATTTCACTCACCAATTTCCTTCTCCGGAATGTCCTAACTAAATATTATGACTTGGTTTGCATGCTGTTTTGAATGGCAACCAGTTCTTAACACGTTGATTTTAATTTTATCACATCTCTCACCAACCAGTATTTTGCCAAGTAAGAAAAAAACAAAGTATCACAAGACACCATACTACATCCATCGTTGGAAAACTGGATTGTGCCAGTAACTCCTTGACTAAGAAATCAGAGGGCATTTTTAAGAGAATTTTTCTGGGAATAGGGGATAATATGACAGGATTTCCAAGGTATACCATTAGCATCATATTATGTTAATAATGCACATAAAACCACAGTCATTATCAAGATGTCCTCATTCTTTTTCTAGGGCACTTTCCCAGAGCCCTTGGAGCCAGCGGCGAACAGCATAGTCTGTACACAGAATACAGACCTTCTACGAGAAGTTTACAATCAGACTTACACTACAGAGAGACCCATTCACTTCGAGCCAAGAAGATGCAAGTCAGCAATCTCACGTTGCCACCAGTGCCTCTCCCAACACCGTTGCAAAATGATTGGTAAACAGAATATGTGCATTATACACAGACGCATCTCAATAGAAAATAAACCTTGAACACCCACATGTATACTTCTTTCTTGTATTGCAACAGCATCGACCTATTGCATGCATGTATTTTTTTCTCTCATACTGAAGATGGTTGGAACTTAATATTGGTAAGCACATCCTTTCGTTTAGATCTCATGGAGAACGTTCTGTATAGATTTGGTAATTTCCACACTCTGAATGAATTTGCAATTTGAATTTTGGGTAAAAAGGAGGGAGTAAAGTAGCAGGTGAGTCTCCTGTAGTCAGCAGAGTAAACCTGATATTCCGATGTTCCTATTATAAATAAGAAGAACCTAGCGGGTGAATAAAGGGCTAGATGCACCACTGACGGACTATCTTTTTCACAGATATCTTTGACCAGACTTGCTGCCAGATCGATTGCTACACTCTACGGGACTGTAAACAAGCCACTAGTGACCACTGTACTAGTCCCCCGGTAGAGTGTGCTATGGGTAAGTCGAGAGGTCTTCTTACACTACATCCTTTCTATAACATTATATGTAGGTCTGGTTTGGTTCAAAGGCCCATGAATTGTCCTATGCACTTCTTATTGGCTACACGAAATGCATCTTCTAAATGATAATAATCAATCAGTATTTTACGTAGAGACTAATGTACCTAAGATGGGTGTACTTCACATGTTTCCCTTGTTACTTATAAAACGTTAGAATTCTGTCTGATCTGCTTGGTGTTTCACCCGCACATAGAGACAGACATGTGTATGAAGAGTCAAGCTCCACAAGAGTGAGAATCTCATGGAGAGAAGGACTCGAACCTGCTATTCCTTTTTGTAGTTCTACCCACAGCTGTCCTTCTCATCTCGGGATTCATGTGTAGCCATGCCGAAAATAGAATTTAATGCTGCAGTTTTCTAATCAGAGACCACAACCCTATGCTGGTGCCAGTCTGTGAATATTTGTGATTGCCAGCAACTAGTTAAAGCCTGTGTCATCACAAATGATAACCCATTCAGAATTACACTGGTTGTCGGCAAAATCCTGGCCATTTCAATTATAGCACATGTGTCAAGCGAAATATTAGCCCATTCAAAACTATGCAGGTGTAAAAGTATTTCCCCTTGACTGTGCTACGTGAGTCCTAGCAACGATGTTTCTAGTCTCTGACAATTCTCCTTTGATACAAAATTCACATGGCAAAGTGTTTTTACCAGTCTCAAGGAAAAATGGTGGATTTGATTCACATGGAAGGACCTACCTGGTACATAGTCTCAGAGATAGTCCCACTGAACAGTCACCCTGGGACTCAAGTCCCCTTGAGGAGAGGGGTGTGAAAACATGTGATCCTGCATGCTAGCTTTTTATTGGCTAGGTTGGGTACTTAGTCGGCGACACAGCAGTGTGCGTATTTGTCTCACTAAAATGCCCTTATAATTCAGATGAGGAGATATGTTACAGAAAAGAATCTCAGCAGGGTTTATCTCAGACAAACGTCCTGTGAGGTACATGAATCCCACCGTGTGAATTCCACTTCAAGTATACAATGATAGCTAGTCTACGATTTTGACTTTTTGTAACATAGCCATATCGGGAGGTCTAAATTTCTATCATAGTAGGTGGACGCGGGGCCTATCTGTATCCAAGCAGTTATCATTCTTTTCATTCAATGCATTCTATTGTATGAAAACCAACACCAACACTAATTGTACCAAAGAACAAGAGAGACAATAAGAGTGGCAACCAAATACTAAAAATGATTAAGAAGCTCAGCATATACACCGGCTAAACAATCTATATCAGTATATCTTTTTTGAATATGTTTACAGAAAAGGGGCAAGAGTTGAATCTTCCGTAATTTGATATGTATACTAAACAAAATGTATTGAAAACCGAACTAATCGAAAGTGAAACACCCCGATTACTCACGTATCCTGAATAGAGACGTATCTCACTTTCGATATTGCCTTTTTCTAAAAAGGATACATGAATCGTATTAAATTTCAAACTCCATTGAGTTTGAGTTGCCGACTATACGATCTTTGCTATATCAATCTGTATGTATTTGATAAAGGCGGACGGCTCAATAGTGGAGAAGCGCATCCCTTTACTTCTTGTTTCATTCTGTTGATACCCTTGGGCTTCTGACAAGAGCTACTCAGAGCTGCTCGTTAGTATCTATGAGCTTCTTGCGATGTTTTATATGAGGGGAAAAGCAGTGTCTTAATGCCATGCGATGCAGCTACTTCAAAATTATACTTCCACTGTAACGCGTTATACCGTATAGGACCTTACAATCCTTATCAAACCCTGACCACACTAGACTAACATGAATGTATCCATGAAGCTAATTCCTTTGCTGCCATTCTTCATTCTAAATCAGGAGACGCATATCGGTACACGATTCAGCCCGTCTTCCAAAACATCAAGCAGGAGTTTCAGTGTCACATCAAGCACCGCAAGCCCAAGATCCTCTACAAAATGTTCTACTATATTATGCTCCCCGAGAGGAACTTTGAGACGCCCCGAGTCCAGAAAACCGTCTATGCCCACGACCTCGAGTATCAGAGCCATGGCGAGTTCGTGGCCGACTACATCACCATCGAGCACAACACGGGTTTGCAGATCTTTGACGAGTTTATCATGGTAGGCAGAGACCTGGACACGGCAGGCGCCATGAACTACACCGTGCACAGCATGAAGACCGACTCCGACTTCCGCAAGAAGAGGGTCACGGTGCACGAGATCTCTCATAACATTCACATTGCGTCCACCCAGTTTCGCAGTCCCTTCGACTACTCCACCTCCAGTTGGGACACCAATAATGACTGTGAAAAGGATGCCAGCAAATTCAAGAGTATGCAAAAGCATTACAACTCTGACGCACAGAATGTCAAGATTATGATGGAGAACGTGGATAATCCCTTCAAATACTTCCTCAAGTCTGTCGATAACCCTCCTTACATCCGCTTTCTGGCTCCAGGTAAATATGGGTTGCTCGGTGTCTGCACTGTATTATATGGATAACTCTATCATACATTACGAATTATCGTACACTTGCATTCCATGCCTAACTATTGAAAGCTATTGAAAAGATGATCAAATTGCAATCGTGAAACTCCAAAATTGTGGCCTAAAAATGTTCAAGAATGATAGAAATTGCAATAGATTGTCGCAGTCTGATTTACTTGGGAAATGCAACCTTGAAGAACCAGTATTAGGAAGGAAGATTCGACTGCTAATGTTAATGTATAAGCCCTGTTGTAATGTTGACTGCTTAGAGGGGAATGCGAGGTGAACTAGAAGCAGCACCATAGAAGCAGCTGCGGAGTTAAGCTGGGGGATGCCCTGCCAGCATTATAAAAAGATGTACTGCGGCTGTGGAATTTAAAAGGGGTTTGAAAAGGCAACTAAATGCATCATGATCACATGTTAAGAATTGGATTATTACCTCACACCTTTTCACCCATCATCATGTCATCCTTTCTTATTTTAACAACTATATTAATAAAATTTAAGATTATTTGGATCTCTCTGTTCGTTGACTGACCTGTGGTGAAGGTGAAGCCTTAAAACATTGTACCGAAAAGCTCATTCTTTTTTTGATAGTTTCTTGAATATTTTAAACCATCACAGCATTGCTTTTTTTTCTTCTACAGTGACGTAGGTACTTTCATCAATGTGATCATTATTTTGCTTGCTTTTCGTCTAGGTAATACCTCGGTATTGCCGTGGTACTTTAGGGACAACGGCCCAACTCTAATCACGAACGGCTCGCTAAACGCCACCCTGGAGTTGGTGGCTGGAGGACGCATCTGGAACATTATAATCGCAGGTGAGTGGATCTTATACCGGGGTTGGTATCATATTGTATTGTTGAACAGTGATAAGGACGTAGAGTCTGCTTGAAATGGTCAGCGCAAAGATGTGGGGCCCATGGTCCATGCTCCATCCCTGTGCCATATTAAGTAGTGTCTATTTATTGTTGGCTACGAGGAATAATATACCCATATATCCTCTACATTCAGGATTGGAAGGATGTGAAATTAGACTCAAAAGGAGGACGATTTTCCCTGAAATAAAGACAGCATTGCTTTGGTTCCGTGCAGTCTGGTGTTCTACTATACTCTAATTTGTTATGCGTTCCCACCTTTGCTTTCTCAGGTCGTATGTCTGACTGCCCGGGCTACCTTGGCGTTACCATCAACAATCGTATTGATTTGGAGGAGATATACAAACACGACCTCCTCATCTTCTGCCCCACCAACTTCAGCGTCACCTTTAAAGTCCCCAACTGGGGCCAGAAGCCAGACAAGACGTTCGACGTGCATCTCGAGGACTCAAAGCGGAGCTACGACATCTACCTCACCCACATCATGTTCGAGCAGAACACGGTGGAGCGCCAGGTGGACTTCAACGAGTTCAAGTCTCCGCCTGTACAGGTGGGCGCCATGCTTGTGGTCATCGCGTCCACTTTCGCGGTGATGGTGGCACTACTGCTGTTTGTGTATGCCTACCTGGACTGCAGCAAGAAGCGTGTGATGCGCGAACGCCAGATTAACGTATATGAGAACACCAACGGGCGCGCCAAACCTGGAGACTACTGCACTGCAGCCAAGAATCTCAGCCAGGGTCAACTGCTCTTCATAATCCTCTACACACTGCTGCGACTGCTCTACACTCTCATCTTCACCTTCTCTGTCTTCTTCGCAGTGCTTATGCTCTTCGTAAAGATGGACTTCCTGACTCTGTCTCGGTTACCTGAGTATCAGCGGAGAAAGCATAACGATACGCAGCAGCTGGCTCTGCGCATAGACTCATACGGCCAGGAGGAGCTGCTCAGACAGGCCAAGCTGGTCACAGGCATGCAGGGTGCCTGTAGTCACTACATCGAGGAGCTCTTCGACTCCATACAGCTGGAGATGGATAATATAACCAGTAATCAGCATAGACAAGACATGTGAGTACTTTTCATTCATATTCAATGATTATATCTATTCGTTGAGGCAATTCATCCAGCAGTCATTTAAAAACTCATCCTTTACTGTAGCTAGTTTACAGTTACACATATCACTGCCTCTTAGCTATCTTTTTACTTTTGGGCTTGTTTTGTATTTGTCAAATTGCAGCTCTGTGGTATACTCTCGGTTAAGTTAGATTTGTCCTATGTGTCGCTTATTCAAGGTACTCCTTTTAACTTCCCTTATCTGCCTGCAGGTCAATATCCACATCCAAATTTGGTGTTACTCATACCTCTATCCAAGGTTATATCTACTTTTTTTCTGCTGAGAGACACATAAATGGTCTGTGGCCCCACCCAGCTCTGTCATAGGGTTAAAAAGAGCGGCGCGTATGGTGGGATTGAAATAAACTACTCTTTCCTTCCAGCAGAGCATGAGCATAGATCAGACAATCGTGTTTGCTTTCCAGTAAGGGCACTCCAAGGCTATGATCAATATAGAGGGAATTCCTTTGTATATGCTTGAAACACACAAGATCCTATCGGTCCGTGTGCCCGTTCCCAAGACGATCAAGGCTGTGAGATTTTGATCGATTGCTTCCAATTTATTAGCATCATTACGTAGATGAAAGACAAGAATTTGTTCAATAAAATGGAAGTCTCTTAATTTGTCCATGATACACAGACATTGACCAAAATCGTCCTTCTTCACCAAAGGGTTCTTCTAATGCTGTAACCTTTGAATCTGTAAATCAAATGTTTAGTTTGGAATTTGAAGAGGTGGCTGTGCTAGCAAATATTCCTACTGTTAATGAGCAAAAGGGAAGAAATGTATGGCGGATTTATATATTGCGATAGAAGACACTCAATGTCTTGCAAATGCGTTGATTCTGTGTTACTAGAGAGAACTGAAAAGTCGCGCTTAATTATTCTAAAAGTCACATCGCAAATGGTGTAGTTAGTTGATGCAAAGGTGAACTTCAGAGAAGAGTCTTTACGGATGCATACAATGTTTCTTTTCTAGACGTCAGTTTTTCCCCTTTCAGAAGCTTATATCATTTGCCAGAAAATAACCTTCACATCATAGATGTGCACATTACTTCCCATATCACAGATACAGTGCAGAAAAAGATACAGTGTCATATATAGATAGAGAAGACATATAGAAATATATATATATATATATATATATATATATATATATATATATATATATATACATATATATATTTGCTGGCATCGTATTCTCCATCGCATTAAGCACTGTGTGTTCATATTTTGGCGTGCATATTTTCTCCTCTGAAGTACTATTTCCAAAGTATTCTTGGCATTTAATTTCCTCTTTATTGATGAAGTGAATCCAATATCAGGGGAGAGTGCCAGTTACTGCATTATCTACTATCTATCTTCCAAATAATGTTACTTAGATGTTCCATAATAGTGCATCTATATCTGGTTGGTCAATATCTGATTCCATAGAAAATATACATATAAGCAGTTAACTGGCGATAGGTTTCAAAGATGCTGGACCATACAGGGAAGTATGAGTCACTCAGAAAGATATATCAGAAGTTTCACTGAAAACCTATGATATAAGATTCTAACAGGATATACTGTGCATAGATTTTCATTTAATGTGTTGAACTGTGTTGTTACTTTGCAAATGTGCTTTTTTCACAGACAACCGATGTCACTGTTTCCCAACCTCATTGTCATAGATTTTAAATGTTGGCATAACTATGCAAAAATGTATTCATAGTAGATAAAGCAGACACATAGGATAAAGGCATAACAATAGTATGCAGATGACGTTGATTATGCTCTGTATGCTATTCTATATGAAAGTTGAAGTTGTATAATTGTTCTTTTTTTATCATTGATCTTTATTCATTCTGTCTAATGATAGGTCTTCCGTGAATTGTATGAATAATAATACTAGGATAATCAGATGGTAAAATATAGATATGTAATTATGGAACCTTTGCGGGTAGGTTAGAAATATCATTACTCCAGAAAATCTATCTACGTGCTCTGCTTTACAATCGCCTATGAGATGTTCACATATTTAGCAGGTAATCTACACTCTCCTGTAATCTGGCGCTTCATATATGAACAAAGTTGCCGTTTTTAATTTAGAACACTTCTTTAACTTCTCTACCCTCTAGGTTCGGCGACGAGTCGTCTATATCCTACTTAATGAATCAACACGTGAAGCAAGCTATGAACGCCTACCAGCGTCGTATCGGCAACTTCACCACCAAGTACAATTCTCAGTTTGACACCAGCCTAGGATCCAAGTTCCTGCGCTACAAACGCTACCTGAGCAAAATCTACGAGAACGACTGGTTCAAATTTGCTCAGCTATTGTATAACCATAGTAACTACGCCATTGGCAGGTCCAAGGTCTTCAAGAAGGCCAACCTCTCAGGAACGGTGGTGGATTTTTCAGCTTTCTTAGAAGTCGAGGAGGTTGAGGCGGTACAGCTGTGGCCTATTAGATTCTGGCAGAGGTAATTAGCCTTTACTCATCTGGGTCATTAATTAAACGCAGGATTAATTCTTTGTTACTGTATAAACCCCCTCATAAATATGCCAGCTCGAAAGGACTCCCGTCTTGTGTTTGGAGATTAACGCTAACTCTAATTCCGCTTAATAAATGAATATCTTATCAGAGTGTATAACCATTGCCTTTCTGAGAAACAGGATAAGGTAATGCTTCTCTTACCATGTCTCTTATTGAAGATAATCAGCAGCCCTAGATATTTGCTGTCATCACATATCTACACAACGGTTACGTTCGTCCAATAATATCTCTAAATTCAATAGCAAAACACTTTTCAATAGAAAAACACTTTTTTATTTCTGTGTTTCCGAAAATCTGTTAGGTGTAGATATCTTGTTAAATGTTAAAATAGAGCCGCGAGCATACGTAAATGAATCGGCTGGGTTGATTTCTCTGCGTTCCCAACCGTATTTTTTTCTGGGAGGGGATTGTGACTTAATTATGCATGTGAGGATTAGCCTATAAATCCTTGTTCTTTTCCCATGAAAGGAAAACAGCCTAGCAGTGCCATATATCTTTCTGTGATGGCGAAAAAGGGTCCGTGACCTTTTTGCTTTGTGATGCGGGGAGAACGTGTGGATGCTCTGATTGAAAATTAATATCTTGCCATTTGTCAAATCCCCTTGTGGGTCATAAAGAAACAACTCATCAGCTTCTTCCTCCGCGCGAAAGCAACTGATGATATTTGCCAACTGAGATCTAATGCGCAAGATCAATTATGGAAGGCTGTAATTTGGTTAATCTACAAGTGTGTGCTTCGGGTAGCAAAGAACGCGACAGGATTCCTTTCCTTAAATGTCGGCAAAGGTCCAGTTTCGAGATTCCTCTTGTAAACTTTGTTCTTTGATTGTGAATTCTGATATATTCTCTTTGTATATCATAAATGTGGTAACGAGCTTTTTTCTTATGGAAATGCATTACAATACGTAGTGTCTGCTTGAATATAAATCTAATCCCTTTGAATCAAGCATACAGACTGGGGCTAGAGAGAAAAGCAGTAGGAAATTCAATCCATGTTCATCTATTTGATTAACAACAGCATACTGCGGCAGATAACTGATTTAAGCTGAAATATGCCATTCTTAATTACTACCATAATGAGTAAAACATGAGTATTGTAGCAAGGGAAATATGAAGCTACTGTGTTTGTGCTTGACTCCTGCTTACCAAAACTGTAAAGAACATAATGTGATTAGTATGAACAAATTCGGAAAAGTAATCAAATTATTCCCAAATTATTGCACAATAAGCACAAGGGCAAATCTGGAATGTAAATTATCCTTGAATTGCGTGTTGCTTTTTTAAATAAAGTATTCTTCCTTCTTGATTAACATATATATAAGGATTAGTTTTAGATTAGCTTTAAAATTTCCAACTGGTGTTCATGTACAATAAAGCAGGTATGGTAAACTGTAAGTTGATAAATATCATATTCCATCCCAATATTGAAATCTGAGACAGAATCAATATCAGAATTAAAGTTACCAGGGGTTCACGGTAACCGTTTTAATGTACCTTGGAGCAGATTTGAGATGAGGATATATACCATAATTAAGTACATGTATATTGAACCGACTTGTTCTTGTTGCAGATATGAGATCGACATGCCAGTCATCCCCTCCATGCCGCTGCCCAAAATCAACCACCGCCATTTGCGCTGCGACCTCGCTGACGGCGACGCGAACTTCAACTTCACAGCCAAGCCGCGGCCCAAGATGCTCGACTCGAGCAAGTTCTTCGCGCCGCACCTGCCAGGGAAGTCCCTGGAGGGCCCCACCTTCAAGTCGACGCATATCGACGAGCAGTATAAGTTCCTGTCCAAGTCGGAACCTGCTTTGTCGCCTCGCACTATTTTCTCGGTAGAGGAATTCCTGCGCAGCGTCGACACGCGCCTCTTGAAGATCCTCTTCCTGGTACTGGACGTGCTTATTGTGGCCTACCGCTTTAGCCGCACCTACATGACAGCCACCACGCTGTGTAGGGGCTTCGAGGAAAGCGTTACGTTACTACCAGGCCAGCATGTCATCAAAACGCCGCCCTTAAAGGAGCACGAACTGCAGAACCTGCGCAACCAGGCCAAACACATGGCGCCCGAGGTGGAGCGGACTAGTTGTGGTGAGGCGGGTGGCTACCCTGATCGTGACACGGTGGATGCCACCCTCGCCGACTACTCGGCCACGCTAGACAGCCAGAAGAGCATGCTCCAGCCGAAACATGTAAACAGCACGCCGCTGCACCCCGCCTACATCCACAACGACGTGGGAGGCGGCGGCGTGGGCGGCGGAGTGGGCGGGGTGGGCGTGGGAGGGGTGGGCGGCGTAATGACCAAGCCCGGGTCTGGGGGCGGGGTCAACGCCGGCTCGCGCTCCTGGACGCGCCGCCGAATGGAGACGATGAAGCAATTCGTCGGGAAGGTACTCCAGAGCAGCGTGGTGCCCAAACTGCTCATCGCCCTGGTGCTGCTCGTCCTCTTCTACGTGCTGGTGGGCGTAGTGGCCGTCATCCTCTCTCTAGACACCCTGGAGGAGGTGGACGGGTTCCGCGCTTTCTTGGCCGGCCTGGAGGTGCAGGTCAACCAGACCAACTGGTACCTGGAGTCGCAGGCCGAGCATTTCAACACCGTCACCATGAAGATCTATGAGACCCAGATGAGGTCGGAACTGCTACATCTAGAAAGTATGCTGCAATACTTTAATGCAGGTGGGTGGTACACTGACATACTTAGATGTTCTATTATCTCCATTGGCATGATTCTGATATATATTCAAGTCCCCTCTCAATGTTGAAATGCCAAATATTTGCGCGTTGTTTAAGTTTATTACCTGAAAGGATTTAAGCCAGTGTTTCTATCATATTCGTGGCAACATGCCTACTATAACATATTTCAAATATCATCTACAAACAGTACGTGTCATAAACGTTGTCCATGTTCTGAATCTATTTAGCGATACATAAGAGGATTCCACTTTGAAATCATATATTGAATACCAGATCGTGGTCCCGATGAAATGGACAAAAAGAGAAAGGTTTTTTTGTTTTTTCTATATTAACAGCATTGCCATTCTTTAGTCAAAGTAATCTGAGAGACTACACAAATTTCTTTTAGATGATTATTACAAGAGATGTGCACAGACTGATTCAACTTTTGTCTGAGAAAATTTGTGAAGCATTCAACTGCGTCTGCTTATGATAGAATTCCTTTCGTTTATAGTTATCTCCTTTTCTATTAATTCCTGAGCTGACATTTGTTGATTATTGTCTGTCTGCCTCAGATGACATTCAGAGAGTATCTTCTCCATGCGCTGACAATGTGTATCCTACAGATAATAGTAATGTAATACACTGAACCACACAATAACATGTACAGTGAGGACATCGAGAAAAGGAAACTAGAGATTCATGACACAGCTTTAGCAGTTTCTTACCTTTTATATAGACAGGCGGTGTAAATATCGTATCAATAATTGATATCTGGTCTCGATATTGTTCTATTGCATAGGCAAATGTTTAGAAATGTATGCACTGGGTTTAACATACAACACAGTTAGTGAATTAGGCCAGTTTGAATTATCACTTCGTCCAAGATGCAGTCTAAATAAGCCCTAATCTTTCACAATCAAGCAAAGTATCTGCATGTGATATATATGTGTATTTATAAAACCATGAATACATGCAGTATATCTATCTATGTTGAGTTTTGGTTGTCGTTCTGATTTTAAAACAACGATTCGAATGAAGTCAGCTCATCCCCTTGGATTCTCCACGAGCGAGTCATGCTCACCCGATCCTCTTCTCATTGCTCTAGAGGGGTATTATGTTAAACTTTAGAAGAAAACCCCGCCCTTCCCCGCCATTCATGGCGCTTCTCCTGTTTGTAACCCTCCACCCAGGCCTCCGCCATTACGCCCGGCGTCGGGATGCTTTGCGCCTGCGCAGTGGGCGTTGCGCAGTCGGGTCACACTCTCCGTTCACAAGTGTATCTGAAGGCAAATCTCAGGGGCTTCTGCCTGTGACCTCGTAGACAGAAGCGCGCATGCGTTCCAGGAACGAATTAGCCACGCTATATTTGGTCCAGTAGCCAGTGCACGCACGGGTTCGGGGATTGGCAGGCGGTGATAGAGGAGGTTGAAGGGGAGAAAGGGAGAGGGGGGAGGGGGTGCAGGGGAGGTGAAGCCTTATATCGCGGCTAGAAGCTGGCCCAACCATTCTGCGTGTCTTTCTTGACTGGAGACAAGCAGGTAGAGCAGGATATCGATTTGGCGTCTGGCGTGCTTCACAGTTAGGACAATCTGGATCTACTTCAAATGTCGTCTGCTAAAAGGTAGCCAACAATGAACCTTAACTATGGCCTCTACATACACCAGACAGTAGGCCTCTGTGATTACTAGCTGGATTCGTGACTTAATTTATCCATTTTTTTCTTGAGGAACAGGACGATTGGGAAAACAAGTACAACTCGACTACTGCCCAAACCGGCTTTTATCAAAGAGACTTTATCACAAAGGCGTGTAGTTGGTTTTTCTTCAAGTCAAGTTTTCTTGAGAAAAATCAAATGATACTTCCTAAAAATATTAATGTTTTCTTGCCTTCCATAGTCACAGAAAACGTACGTGGCGAAGGTCCCTCTCTAGAACTAACCGGCAGCTGCGGCAGTAATCTAGTCCTGTTTAAGGAGATAGCTTAATCCACGTCAGTGTCTGACCTACCAACAACGCCAACACACACAATAGTTGTTTTTAAAAACAGGGAGAAGCAATCATCGTTTGTCACGAGTTGTTTTAGCACGGCCCTCCACAAAAAGCAGCCTACAATAACGCCCTCCTCCGACGGGCTCTCAATGCTCTACTTTATCACTCTAGACGTTTTTTGTGCTTCTAATTACTTCACCATACAGCATTGTACAGCGCTTTTATATCTCTGACATAGAAGAATGATCACAAAGGGGCTTTTCAACCACAACATTAAAGACACTTCATATATGCATACACCCTAGACACCCTGACGGTCAGACATAAATTTATTGAGTTCCTTTTTAAATTAAGGAAAAGAAATTTAGTAGTATCATATGAGAGAAGTAAATGTCACACGCTATTATGATAGCCGTACGCAGTAGGAGAGAATACTATTTTTTATCTTAAAAAAGAGTTTTTGTAGGGTGGGTGGGTGGTCTGATTCGGCTAGCGATCCAGGAGCAAATGGCTGAGGAGGCCGGTTTGGAAGTCAGAGGGTATATAATCATATATATGTGTGTACTATAACCTTCATGGAGCAGCTCGGGTGACGCTGTAAAACTAGGTTAGGGCGCTAGGCCTGCCGGGTATCTTACCCGGAAGCCGATTATCCCGCGATATGATATTTTATACATACATACATACATACATACATACATACATAAATGATATGAACATTGTATCATCACGGACTCATAGACTTGGATGAAAACGCTTTCAGTGAACTTATGCTGAACTCGTCACCTGCCACCCCTTTTCTATACCTTAAACTGGACAAGATAATTCCTTTTATAAGACTAATTTCTTAAAGATGAAAGAGTAGTGACACTTCCTGGATGTTGTCCGCTTTGGATGACATGTACTTCCAAAGGAAACGTATGCCTTCGCGTTATGTACCACTTGCGACTGGAAGTTTTGTCACGATTGGAGAGATCTGATAACTATCCTGACCTCCGCAAGGCCTATTTGCCCAGACAATGCCTTCTTCAGTCTAGTGACTATCCTTTAGAATTCAGCCAGAGTATATAAAGTGTAGTCCCAAAACAACCTTCATGATTACAATAACCATATAATTTTCACAATCAAAGTAATTACGATAATGGGGTAGTTTTGTGAGATCTAAGGACCTCTTTTTATATGAGTAAAACGTACGTTTATTTTCTTTCTTTCTCTCTGTTTTTGATCAAACGATCACGTCGACCACGAATATATGACATCTTGCATGCTAATGGCGATGGTTACAGGGTCCAGTCTACAGCAGAGGAGTTCCGCTTGGAGAGCTCGCCAGTCTATCTGGACGCCCCCGTTGCCCCTTGCCCCGCCTTTCCCTCAGTACGGCGTAGTGATCAGCGCGAGTTGTAGGTGCAATGCGCCTCCTTCTTTGATCGCGCTCCGTCCAGAATGGGAATGGACTCATTAGACGCCTTGTCGTCGCCGGGCCGGCCGCCGGGGGCGCTGCGGCGGCGGCGGCGTCCCATGTATTATAGAGGAACGCCGCCTCCTCGGGGGAGCCGTGTCGCCGCGTCTCGCCGCGCGTCGCCCCGCGTCGCCGCCCCCTGTGCTGCATTATTGAGCCGGTGAGCCGCGCGGACGCCCGCCGCGCGATCACTGAGCGCCCTTTGATGGACGACGCGCGCGCCCCCTTGGGGAACGCAGCCGTGTCATCGGCCGTCGCCCCGAGTGAAGCCGGAAATGACGTGTATGTCGCGACGTGCGCGCGCACAGAACAAGTCCTGAGAGAAGAGGAGGTGGGACGTGGGGAAAAGGGGACTAGATTGCCAGTTGAGGAGGTGGGTTGGGGGTCGGCTGGCGACGAGTGTAGTTCTGAAGGGCGCTTATTTGCCGTTTGGGTCAGCATGGGATGTATATATGTCATTGATAATACATACTAATGGTATGTAACGGAGATGTTTACCTCTTTGACAATGAATATTTACCGTCAAGCCGAGGAGAGAGTCAGTGACACTTGTTTCTTTACCTGTCACTCTGCTTGTAACCTGTTTGGTAGAGGTATCTGCCGGTCCTAAGATATTAATTAAGATCTATGAATGAATAAGTAGATATATGATACAAACAAATTTTATATGAAAACGTGCAGCCCATATAGAAAAGTAATCAGGTAATGCCTCGTTGTTCTTGGTAGGACTTTTTATCTCGACACTTTCCATTGTGGTGTGGGAGTTTCCAAAGATCCTCGCTCCATATATAAGTCGCAAGATTCTGTGAATTCCACTTTTTTAACGGTTGCCATTTGTCTGTTCTCCTCTCTCTCAGAACAAACTCGTCTCGTAAAGAACTATATTGCTGAGGCCTGCACTGTTAAGAAGTCTATCTTGGGAAACAGGCCGTGTGACGTCACTATGGAGCCAATGCAGTTACAAATCCCCGTGTTGCCATGCAACTTCATTCCCATCCAGCCTCAGCTGTATACAGGTAAGAAGAACTCTGAACTGTTTATGGGAACATCCATTTTTTCATCAGAAATATTGTTATAGTGTGGTAGGAATATTGATGAAATATGTTTTAAACATACTTATACTTTAGTGATGGTTTAACGTCCCTGTCAGATCCACGGTAAAACGAAAATCGGTATCATTGAGCAACCATATATATATATATATATAATTATTTTGTTTATATTGGATTTTACAATGTAGAACATGTATTTCAATATTGTATGTGTGTGTCATTATTACATGGTTATACTATCACATACAATCTCCCGATATCGTTTCACAGAAAAGTATTAGAATGAATTACATGTATCTGAGTAATTTTTCATACACATGATAGACATATTTGTGTTAGTAGAAGCATCATGTACTTTAATCTCTAGCGTTTTTATAAGAATCACATTTTTCATTTATGTTTCACCTTTGTTCAATGGGACAAGTAGTCACATATGTTGCTTTGTGTTTGTCACGGCTAGAGATAGCAGGTGATTTCTCGCTTGAGTGTCACTTGGAAATGAAGCAGTTGAAGTAGCAAATGCTGGTCAACCAATAAGGCACCGGGTGGAATAATGTAATCAGCTAAATACGAAACAACATTTTGCTACAATAAAGCACATTGGTACATTAGTTGACCCATCGAGTTATCATGACCAAGAATGAATAGGGTTGTATAACGAAGCATGATAAGGAGGGTCATTTTCAGTTATTTTGTTTATATTGGATTTTACAATGTAGAACATTTATTTCAATATTTCTGTTACATCACTGCTATCTTATACGGTGCCCAAAATTTAAGCGGCTTTTCATACATCAAGTCCTGTTCTTGTGGTCTTTTCTCATGTTCCAAAGATGTTTTTTTAATATATACTCTCTACTTGTTTTATAAATAAGGTATGGTTTTTGTTTCAGACTACAAGGCGGCGATCTACACGTCACAGCTGGGGCGTGACTTCTTGCCTTTCCTGGCCGCCTCTACGAGTATCCTCCTCAACACGGGTTACGCCGTGCTCACCGCCGTCGGCGCCATGTTGCTCATCCACGTCGTCGGCGTCGTCCTCTTCCGCTTCCTCAAGACGCGTCAACAATTCCCAGTCCACCGAGTTTATATCACCACCTGCCCGCCCGTGTACGGCGGCCGCCGCACGCCGGCCAAAGACTACGAGTCCGATAGTGACGATAATGAAAGTGCCGGCTTCAAAGGCTACGCGGCACGGTCACGGGGCGGCGACCCCGATTACTCCAAAACGGACACTCTGCTCAGTTCTGACTTCAAATACACAGAGACGAAAGTATAGTGCTGAATGCGTTTTGGATGTACGTGTTTTATTGCCTTGTGGATACGCTCTGGATGCATGTGTTTTCATTAGCCGCCGCGCTATGTGGCGGTGGCGCTGCGGTATGGTGGTGATGATGGCGGCGATGACGCCACAGAGGAACTTTCTTCAGTCAGTCGAGTTGAGCAGTGAATTTGTCCGTCAGGAGGTGGGGCAGGTTCTCTCAGCGCTAGACTCTGCGATTTTCTATGGATGAATACATGTGTTTTGTGAAGGGGCAGTTTCCTAGCTGTTTGCTGCATTTTATATTCACAAAACAAACAAAAAACCTTCCCAAGTGACAGTTGTTGATATATTATATATATATAAATATATCTATATATCTGAGATATTAGGAAATTGCTGACATTGAGTTTTGTTATTATCTAAGTATTTAAGGAAATGAAACTCAATAATTCCTGTGGAAATACAGGTTGACCCTGGAGTCCCGATTGTATGTAGAGTCTCAGCATGGCTCTGTCCGCATCCAGTATGTTCCATGCCTAGAGGGTGTGCCCCACCACTGGAGGACGATTAACTGAAACAGTGTTGTGAGACCTGAGGGAGAAAAGGTTGGGCGCCGCATGCGGCTCGAAAACTGTGGGCGCTGGTCGGCCTGCCATATGAAGGGGTAGCGGTTGGGAGGGGTGCCGGCCGATAGAGGACGACATACCTTCACCCATCCCCCCATCGCTGCTCCCCTACCATCTCCTCATCATCTCCCGATACCTTTCTCCCAGCCCCCACCTCCCTCCCTCCCCAAAAAACTTCGTCCCCTGTATCATACCTTCCCCATGTACATGGTGCTGAATGTCAAGGTACTAAGAGTATTTAAATGTGTCCAAATAAACATGCTGGTTTTCCGTTTTTTTATGTGTGTAAGATTTGTTATGATCATTAAATATATTGTAATAAACAAAGCCTTGTCTGTGTTCATTCTAGTCTGATTTTAGATAGAAAGAAATGATGAGTTTAAATAAAAACACCAGTTATGGGAATTCTCATAGAATCTCATCGTCCATTCTAGATCATATCACTATTATGAAGAACACACATATTAGAAAATGGACAGTTAAAACCAACAGCACAATTATGGCTATTCCCTATATTAATCAACCTGTTCTCTCCTAATTGCCAATCATAGATACTAACCAATTATAGATAATTGTATTATCAGTTGGGAGCAGAAGTGTTTCAAGTAATTGTGATAATCAAAAATTGTTAAAATGATGTAAAAGTATATGCCTCCTCAATCTATGACTGTTCTAGGTCTCATCCATCATTAACTGCAATAGTATTGCGGCAATATCCAGTATATCAAAATACCATTTCTTATGCCCCGTAAGCCTTCTACTTCAGGTCATGGATATTTGTACTTTTTTTAAACATTATCTATTATTCATGTACCTATTACAATGTTCTATTGAAAAGGCATGGGTCATAGGGAAATACAGCCTAAGGTTTACCGATAGAGTAAACGGCAGCTTTGACATATGGGAAACACACGCCTGCGACATTTAGGAAATTATCTATGGTATACAGAAAGGTAAAAAATTATCTATGGTCTACAGAAAAGTAAAACTCTCAATACAAATTAGCAGTCCCTTGACTCCTATGTATTGTACTGAACCTGTATACGGTGAGAGTAAAATAGTCAACCAGACGTCCATATCATATACTACAGACGTTGATAACATGGCTTCCCTCAATAAGCCAAGAGGGGTGGGGGAGAAAAAAGGCAGACAGATATCGTAGACTGATGAAGTAATACCTCCGACACAGCACGGCAACTCACATTATTAATCAATCAAACTGCTAGATATTGCGCATGAATCACGGAGGAAGAGTCCTGATGGCAATATCTGATACACAGATTGTTATTATTTCAGTTTTGATTTATATCAGTTTATAAAGTCTAGGGGCCTAGACTAGCTAAGTGTAGACCTTAAGAGTAAGGGAGTAAGAACTCAGATATACTAGGTACTACTATCTGTCGAGAACTTAACTGATTTTAATGACAGACATAAAGACAGGAAGGAGCTACTACAAAATGGCGACTGTCTTAAAGGCATATCGGTCAATTTGCCGATATCCTGAAATTTGATTATGATAACTCCAAATGTTGTAGTACTCATATCAACTTAAAAATCGGGGGTCACCATGCAAGTATTTGACTTAGAGGTTGATATTATGATAACATTATAATGGAATTAGTGTTTTTCACTTGGTAAGGCCCATAGCATATTCTTGAAACTTCAACAGGTTGTAGTTAATGTGAAGTACTATACACGCGAAAATCAAAATCTATAGGTCACCATCCTTGTTTTTGAAAGACTAAAGAAAACTAAATTTGTCTGTAGATTTACTATATAAATCATGCAAATGCAGATAGTCTGTTATACCGATTAGGATAGTTCATACTTGAAACAAAAAAATACTTATTTAGTACTATAATATATCACACGGAACCAATTTAAATGAATAAATGTCAATGTTCAAAAATAACGAGGTGGCGCCACCGCGAATCATAGAATATGCCTTTATTATCCTACCCCTAATATAAAATCCCATAGGCTTAACATTGGGTTTCCGTTTGCCACGCTGATTGGCATACAGAGTTTTATATGCCACTAGTGGCATACAGCATTGTTATCACGTAATATGCCAAAATCGAGGAGATAGGGTAGGATAAAATCAAAACCTGATTCGTTTTAATCTTGGCCACTGCATTTCACTCCTGAAGTTTTGGCTCTGGACTTCACTCGGCTTCGCCTCATGAAGTCACTTTGCCAAACTCCAGTCGTGGAATACGGTGGCCAAGATTAAACCTCATCCAGTTTTACGATAATACAGTCATTTTCGGTACTCATACATGTATACATACGGGCAATTTAGATGACTAATCTCTTCTCATAGAAACCAATATAATTGGTCACGATAGGGACGTAGAGACCAAATATCTACAAGTTGTTTCTGCCTTCCTAACCCTTCAACAGAACTTTGGATTACACACCAACAGAGTAAACTTTATTTTATCCATACATGTATAGATTTTGTATTCAATTTTGTTCCCGTGAGCATTATTGCATTACCCCTTACTAGTTCTGCTGAATATGGCTATGTGTGACATACTCTGGACTGTAACAGCACCAGTTTACACCATTATTTTATCTGTTGACTATCAGAGAAGCTGACAACTATTTAGTGATAAGAAGGACTGAACTTGTTCTAAAACCTCCAGATAGCTGGTGTCACACAGCTAAAACAGACAAGCCAAATACGCATCTACCGATTCAGGGTTGAACTACCTATTAAGCCCAATACATATTTCGCAACATTGATCTACCTTTGTCGGTGATAAAAGAACAGTAATTTGTCTCAGCCGAGCCTTCCTGATGGAATCGACCCTAGTCGGAAGATGCAGGACAGCTCGGCAAGTGTCAGCCAACGATTAGTGAAACCACGTGCTTGAGATGTTCTTTTGTCGCCGACTGGAGTTGTCGTTCGATGTACCTAAATCAGCTGTCAAAAGTTTATCAACATGTTAATAAATCCAGTCGCCGATAACAGAACGTTGGTAAATGGTATTTGATTGAATGGCCGACACGGGCTGAGGGGTTACGTAATTTGCCTGTGACAAGTTCACAAACTCCTCTACGATTTGGGAATAACGCACAATTTTATGAGCTTGCCCCGCTAATAGTTCCCAATTCCTATACTACTTGCACTGCATTCTATGTGTGATGATGGATAAGTGGACCATCGACTAAACCGACAAAACTTTACTGATACCCGTCGTATCTGGTGACGGACGCACACATCTAACTAGACTAGAGTTGCTTATTGGTTTTCCACGCCAGATAGCAGAGGGGGAGTGAATGTTGGAAGGCGCCATCGTGATCCTCCTCGCCAAGGACTGGCTAGTCGCGCCTACAGAGGCGACACCTAGAGGAAAAGATCTATACTACCACATATACCAATTAGAAGCCCTCTACAATGATACAATCATTTATAAAAGAGTGTCTATTATGTATCACTGGTATTTGTTGATGTGTTTGAAATATAACAAGTGGCTTGGGTTTACAAACAAGTTTGAACCCTTCAATGGGAATGGACCAAGCATAAGTTATAACTAGAGGAATCTAGACTACATGGGAAGAATACAAGGGGTCCAAGGGAAAGTGTCGCTTGAGGTACAGGGGCTTTTATAGATTGGATATTCCTATCTACCTATGAGCGAACAACTTATGATTACTTAACGCTGCTGGGGGTGGAATAACTCTGCAGTCAAACTCGGTGGAGTACGGACCAAGCTATTTCCATCTCGTGGGTTTCCTTCTAAGCACCCCAGGAGACAGTATTCAATAAAACCTCTTAACACGTGTGCACTGGATCTTTTCGTCGGGTTTTGTATTCATCATTGTCATTACAGTGGTGGCAGCAATGTAAATATCGTGAAATCCCCGGAGGCGAATTAAGCAGTGTTAGAAAATGGAGTTTGATGGTCTCTGGTTGCTGTGGGCGGCAAGGATGTGTTGTGGTGCCTGCCCAGCAACCAGCGTCCTTCAAGTGAATCAGCCTTCGGGTTAAAGTTTGAGAGCCTGAGCGCCCTGGCCCTGGCGACAACGGGACGTACTACAGTCTGCCAAGGAGGAGGAGAGCGCCACTCTTGGTGACTCATCCGCTCTACTCATAGGAGAGGTGAAGGAGGATCTAAATTGAAGGGAGAGTTGTGTTGGGAGAAAAAGTGTCTGACAGTCATCCACGGGACTGGCCGTTGACCTCTGGATTGCCCCCTCTGAGTTGGGATAGGCTTCCTTAAGTTTCGGTGATCTATCTAGACCTATCTAGACTAGGTGCCGCTTGTGAGCCTAGCTCCCAGGCCCTTCAAACGGGCACCCCTCTGGGGGTCCCTCTAGGGGTTGTGAAACATGCTACCATTATGAAGGGGGATTCATCCCCCTCAACTTCGGGAAGTCAGGAAGGTATCTCTGAGCAGGGTCCTCCGGAGTTTCCGCTATCAAGGCCTTCACCCTCTCAATTGGCCTGGAGTGCTGAGACGGAGAGTGGGCGGGTCTGCTCGGCCTACTGACTCCTCGACCAGGGTTCAAGGCTGGGAGCTGCTTCCAAACCTAGAGCCATGCAACTGCTTCCAAACCTAGAGTCATGCCGGGAAAATTTGATAGTTCTTTTAATTTAGACGAGTGTATGGCACATTTCAATTTATGTGCTTCCGTGAATGGGTGGATAGAGAAGCAGTCGTGCACATTTTTGGGAGTCAGCCTGAGTGCCTTGGCTCATCATGTTCTGGCTGGCGTGTCTCATCAAGGCTCTGGCAGTCTAGATCGTTTAATCAAGGCCTTGTAGGGGCTATCCATAAAGTATGTACGCACATTTTCCTGGAAAATTGATCCCCCACCCTCGCTGTTGCACAGCATACGCTTGTCATGGACCCCCCTTATTGTGTATGTACAATTTCTGCCCCCCCCCCCCCCCTTTTCCAGCACCTGAAGCAAGATTCACCTGTAGGCATAATGTACCTGAGACAGGTGTACCTTACACCTTTTCCTGTTTCTGCCAAGTTTCCACCAGTACAGAAATCTAGCAGCAGGGTATACATTTTGGCTTTTCCAAAAATCTTTGGGTTTCTTAAAGATTGGAAGATTGGATTTTTATCAAATGGGTAAATCTGTCTCACAAAAATGCCCCTATGAATTTTGAACATGAATGAAATCAAAATCTCCTGAGATTCTGTAATTTGTGATTGGAATTTGTTGAGGACAATTACCCCTATCAATCTTGAGTCCCTAACATTCAGACCAGTCCCAATCTCACAATAGTCTCACATCAGTCTCACTACCGTAGTGCTCCTGAACTATACCGCCCCTCTACCATACATTCTCTCACCTACACTGTTGCCCCTCGACCAGACAGCCCCTCCCCTCTACCATACTACCCCTCAACCATACTGCCACTCCACCATACTACCCCTCCACCATACTACCCCTCCACCATATTACCCCTCCACCATACTGCCCCTCCACATACTACCCCTCCACCATACTGCCCCTCCACCATACTGCCCCTCCACCATACTGCCCCTCCACCATACTACCCCTCCATCATACTGCCCCTCCGCCATACTGCCCTTCAACCATGCTACCCCTCCACCATACTACCCCTCCACCATACTGCCCCTCCACCATACTGCCCCTCCACTATTCTACCCCATCAACCATACTGCTCCTTTACAATACTGAGGCCGGTTGAATAATAAAGGATCTTACATAAAGACCCTTTTCTGTATCTTGTACAGGAGTTATCACTTAATGATATAGTAAACCCCCGCTGAAGGGAACACCCTCCATTCCGGGACAAGTGTCCCCTTAATTGGGGTGCCCCCTTAAGCGGGGTTTTCATACTCTTGATGTTTATATCCTAAGGTATACCTATTTGAACGCAGGAAACGCCAGCTATTAGATGAAAGGTTTATTAAATAAACCCATTCTAAGCAAATACATGAAAAATAAATATAAAATGGATAAAAGAAAAACATGAAATAGATAAATAATATCATACATGTATTATATCACAGGGAATCTATCTATAGAGTATCAAGTCAAGATAGTATGACAAGATATATATCAGACTGTGCCACCCACTGCTTACTTATTTGTGGGTCTCTTAATAATTGGCGTTATACTGAGACAATAGACAAGGCATTCTCGCCTGGGTCCCGGCGGCTGGAGTTTGTTAATTGAACGTTAATCAATGCCTCTCTAGCGGCCCTGAGCGGCCAACGATGAGTGCGTATAACCCCAATGATTTTCATGCCAGCTGAAGGTGTCGGGAAAGAGGCCCGCTTACAGGTTAATGGTGGGCGGCCAGGTGTACGTGTGTGTGTGTGGGGGGGGGGGGGGGGGGGTTGAAGCTGTGATATTCAGCGGCTCTGTAGCGGCTCCGTAGCGGCTCTTGGTGGCTCTGGGGGGCCCATAGTGGGTCGCTTGTGGGTGTTACCTTGTTGCAATAACTGTCTGGCCACCACACACACAAACTATAAACAAGGATTTAAGATAATCTGGAGTGTATTTGATAAGATGTCCCTCCCAACTGCCCCCTTATGCAGAGTGTCCCCTTAAGTGAGGTGTCCCCTTAAGCGGGGTTAGGATAAACTCTTAATAGAGGGGAAAATGTCCATTCCGAGCAAATTGTACCCTTAAGCGGGGTGGCCCGGAAGCGGGGTTTTACTGTAATTAAGTTTGTTTGTTAAGATAGTAATAGCAGTCCATAAGGTCATCCATGAGTGTTGAATAAAGTTGACTCACACCGTCCATGGGTGTCTATGGCATAAAGAAAGGGGTCTACATGTAGGATACTGGATTATTCAATTCAACCCTGTCCCTCCACCATACTGCCCCCATACTTCCTCTACATCACACTGCTCCTCAACCATTCTGCCCCTCGACAATACATTTCCTCAACCATCATACTGCCCCTCCACCATACTGTCCCTCCTCGTGGGGTTACTGACAAGCCAGTCCAACTCATAGAGGTAGAGGGGGTGGGAATATGCGAGGAGTGGCGACAGGAACAAGCAGCAGACCCTGTCTTGGGACCAGTTCGGCAGGGGATCCTGGACAGGACAGGGGTACCTCCGGTGGATGAGACGGTGGGAGATGAGAAGCGGACCTGATATGGGCAGCGGGATAGGTTGGTGGTTATAGATGGGGTCCTGGCAGGGGGGTCCTGGGGAGGTGATGTAGGTCACTGTGCCCCACTCCCGGCGAGAAGCGGTGCTGACAGACACACATCCATGGGTCACCCCTGGCTGGGCATTGGGCGGGACCAACTCGATCAGGTCATGCCAGCATTCTCCTGGCCAGGTTTCCAGTGAGCAGTGTTCAATGCCCGCAGATATTCAAACATGCGCCAGTGCAGAGGAGTTCAAAAGACTTGTAAGGAAGCTGTAATGATGCTGCGTGCCCCGGTTATGTATAATGTACCTCACATATCTTACCATCCTCATCCTGTACACTAATTATAACTAGTACTATCTGTTAAAAGATTTTGATCTCGATGTTAAAAATCATGAATATATCTTCTCGGTTTCAACACTGTTGTAACTGAAAAACTTGCTATGTGTGATAGTTTGCAATAAAGAAGTTCACAAAAAAAAGTAGCGGCTTGTGAAGCATGTCTCCAGAGGAAACACCCAGCAGCTCCTCATCAGGCTAGGATGGACCATGTGAGTACGGGGTTCCCCCTTGAGATTGATTTAATATTTAACGTCCAGTCAACCATTATAGGTCCTTACCAGACATCCCCCTTGAGAAGGTTGCCTTGGACATTATGGGCCCCCTACCAAGGACATCCCAGGGTAACCACTATATACTCGTCGTAATGGACTACTTCACCAATTGGGCGGAGGGCATCCTTCTGGTGAAGCAGAAGGCAGCCATGGTAGCACAGGCCTATACAGAGGGGTTTGTCTGCCGCTTGGGCCCTCATGTGATGGTCCATATGGATCAAGGCAGGAACTTCCAGTCAAAAGTATTCCGAGCAGTCGTCACCCTGCTAGAACCGAGTCAGACCAGAACATGTGCCTTTCAACCCCAAAGTGATGGGATGGTGGAGCGGCTAATCCGCACCATTGAAGGGTTGCTGGCTGCGTTGGTGGCCACCGACCATGAAGATTGGGACTTACAGCTGCCATTTGTGATGTCCACCTACCAGGCCCTCTATCCAGTCATCTACTGGCAAGTCTATTAACCTCCTCATACTGGGGTGGGAGACCAGCGCGTCACTGCCCCTGCTATATCTGGAGGGGGAATGGGCAGACCATGATCACACTAAATATGAGGCACACCTGCAGGGGGTAATAGGCAGGGTGCATGAAGCAGCCTGCCCTACCCTCGGAGTTTGGGTTTCCCGACAGTGGAGAAATTATGATCTGAGGGCGGACTGGGACCGGCTCGAGGTTGGCCAGTTGGTATACTGCTACCGCCCAGAGGGAGGTGGGATGCTGCTGGCCCATCTAACGCTATCATGCCACCTAGCGGATGACCTAGAGACCAACGTACTACACTAAAAGTTGACACCCTCACCCCCAGTGGAGTTATGATAGAACTATTACTTCACATGACACAGGTACCACATTAGACTTGCTCAAGTCTTTGATTATGAACATTCATTAAATGATTAATCACAATCAGAATAAAGCTCATTATAGTATTATCCTTCTCTGATTGGCCCATGAATCAAAGACTTGTCCACTATGAACAGAATCTCCTGTTTATGGCCCGAAGCCACTCCCTGTAACCCTATACCCTCCTACCCCTCCCCCTCCCCTCCTCCAGCTCCCTGACCGCATGTGTTGTCATAGCAATGAATTTCGCCTGCTCCTGACTGTGACCTGCTTAAGATCAGGGTGAGAAGGTATCAATCTCCCATCAGATATCTGACCAGTAGCCATGATATCTGTATGGAGAGTGTTGGAAATACTGGCGCTATACAGCGCCAGAAATTCAACACCATTACCGATTGTACCAGTTCCTGTATCCCAGCGAGGAGAGTAGACATAGGAAGCAGGGACTGGAGCCAGTCTAGTACCACATGGAACCAGCGCAATACTGAATGGGATATCATTTTGGGATGACACAGGCATTAGCTAGTTGCTGGCAATTACAAACATTTGAGGACTGACACAAGCATAAGGTCATGGTCTCAGATATAAAAAAAACTACAGCATTAAATTCAATTTTCGGCATGGCTATACATACATAAATCATGAGATGAGAAGGACAGCTGAGTTTAGAACTACTAAAAAGAATAGCAGGTTCAAGGTTTCTCTCCACGAGATTCTCACTTTCATGGCACTTCACTCTTCACATAGTTCTGATATCTCTGTCCGTATGTGGAGGTGAAGGACTGTATGAGGATACAACAGACTTATTGGAATGGAACACTAGAATGGACTAACATTGTGGAGAGTGTGAAGTGATTATGAGTGAGTTGTGAATAATCATACTTGTATTTGGGTGTTTATTAACCCATTCACGCCGGTTGATGCCTTGATGCATCAACCAGGGCTGGCCGGGTGATGCCTTGAAGCATCATTTACAAAATATTCATTTTTGTGAATAAAATTGTAAATATTAGCTCAATAAACATGAAATTTTCACAGTATATATGTATAACATCCTATTTAATATTTTTATACAAAATAAAGAATAGTATCGAGGATCACATGTCATGTCACGTGATGCAAAAATAAAATTATCACAAATAGGCCTTTATACCCAGCCTCTAGCGGTATTCACTGGCACTAGTACCCGGATCCATGCCTGTGCTATTGCCGTGGGTACCCGGCGCGATAGGGTAAAGGATATGATATGAACAATGAAATGATAACTAGAAACTATATTCAAGCAATCTATGGAACAAGACTCTGCACAATTGACTAATTAGGTTTGAACAATCATATCTAATGTGAGAGGATTATTATAGACTATTAATCTGTTATACTTATGAGTGACAGTTTGCTGTGGACTTACGTTATTTCATAATGTGAAAGTGAGTTGAGGACAACTGTAGTGTACCAATCTAACAACATATCAATGGATTGCTTCTCAGGATATTAAAGTTACATAATCAGATTTCATTGTTCGTCCTTATTACCTCAGGCCACAGTGATGTGGTCACTGTGTCGCTGTGGCCAAGCCACTCGAGTAAACCTATCTATATGAAAGTTCTACGATCTTGAAGATGATACAATAATAGAAGTAAGAAGTTTAGCTACCCCCAAGTCTAATTAACCCTAATTAAGACCCATACAACAGTGCAAAATAGACTGGTATGGCCGATCGCGGTGTTATGTACTCTTTAGCCCAGCCTGGTTACGTGGACCCACAAAATCCCTATAACACGGATTCGGTGTTCAAAGTAGTATCATAGAGCACTGGTAATACATCATACATCTTTATTATACACATGTGCACACTGTTCTTATACTTACTGACCTCTGCTCCCTGAATCGCAAAAATGACGTATGGTACAGCTCTGCGTGCAAAAATTGTACTTCAAATGGCGATTCCAGGTAATTTATTAATCGAAAATATTTAAAGGTGTATAGTAATGGGAAAACCTACCGGGCATTTAATCTGATAATTGTTACTCAGGTTTTGTAAATACGCCCCTCCCGCCTAACGACGTCGGGGCAACTATTTGCCGATCTGGGAGTTTGTAACAATTATCATATTAAATGCCCAGTCAATTATCCCACTTTGTGTATAAACTCACTGCCTATGTAATATAAAGGTTTTCCCAAACTTGTACCCGAGTTGTCATTCACTATTGATATTGATTGATAATTGTAGTTCAGTGTACAGGCAGTAGAGCATTGCAGGATATTGCAGGTTATGGTTGTCCATGAAAGAAGATTAAAGGGTAGGAATAAAGTGTTCAAATGGGAAGGTTATTGAAATATCAAAATAGAGGTAAAAGGGGGTAATAAGAATGTAAAGAAATATATCTGCTTACTTCCAATATAAAGCTTTGTTTATTTGAAATTTATTCCGTAAAATGAGTCTAGTAAACAGGTCGTGTAGATCAGCGGTAAATGCCTGTAACAAAACGCTTGAATGATACATGATAAAATAACACACATATAACACAAAGCACTGACGAAAGAAAACCTGATCATCATGAAACTGTTCTAAAGTTCTAAATGTTATCCCTAATGATGGGGATTCAAGCCCAAAAGAATATTAGCGCATGCTGTCAACCATAGTGATTTATCCTAACACACGTCAATCCGTTTCATTCACAGTTTTGGCTTTATTTGTGGCAAAGAAGCATTTCTGCAACGCAATTTTTCTCCATGAAAACATAAAGATTGTCGAATATGATGAAATGCCTAGATTAGGTGATAAAATGTTATTTTGGCTTTGAATTCGTTAATAGTTTATCACATACTGATCAGATATCCCATATACACTCAGTGAGTAATACATCGAACGTAATCTTTATTAGGTCACTTGGACGGAGCTAGCGAAGAATCGACTGATAAAAAGAACTTACTCTTAAATACTTATTATACGTCTCAAATATTGTAACTAGATGTACTCTCTTCAGATCTTTGATGGCTTCCACAACGGACACTTAAGTCTAAGAGTGCTATGTAATGCACTAATAGAATGATACAATGGTATTCTTTCATTCTGTCATGATTTGTTTCATTCTCTTCCAGTTTCGCAAAAACTCTAAACTCTATGAAATGTATACTTAGAATATGATAAAATGCTTAAATTATCATCACATTTAAACCCCTGATAAATACTAAGCGCCACTCGCAAAATAATTTTTTTTGTCTGTGGTCAGAAGGCTTGTGCCATATACTGTGAAATTTCAGAATATATATCCTCAACTCCTGAATTGATGAGTCTGGCCTCCACCTTCTGTGTCCAGTTGCGCATATACACTGTTCCCTCTGTGTGACTTCAAAGTGGAAGATCGCCCTACAGAGGCGAACTTTGTTTGTCGTAAATCTTTGTTTGAATGAAAAACTAAACTAGATGATGCTGATGTAGAAACCATAATATTTCGTAACTAGACCTTATTACTAAAATGAATATCCAGACAGGATTCGGACTTGCATGCACACACCTGATGAATTATAGCTGAACTTATTGAGTCATTCCTCCCCCAAACGCGGACATAAATCCTGATGAGCTACTGGAGGGGCCGAACAGTCCTCCAGTGCTGAACTCACCCCCATACCTGGAGGAGGGCTGAGACAGTCCACTTCCGCCTGGAAGCAGAGGCGGGAAGCCTGGTGGTAAACCGGCGAAACCAGGGAGTCCATTAAGACTGCCTTGAGATGCTGACAGTCCAGCATTCAACATGCCTAACCCTCCAGTGCCACCACCAGAGAGGCCGGTCATGCCGCTGCCTTGTGACATGGACAGACCAGAGGAGGTAGAGCGACCCAATGTGGGTATGGCTGCGGCAGAGCTGCTCGGGCGAAAGTCTGATGTAGAGGAGATGCTGCTTGGAGCATGACTATTCCTCCAGCCTGTGGCCGAGGATGTGCTGTGTGCTCCTGGGGCAGATAAAGGCCTGGAGGTAGCCCCCTCTAAGGCGGTCGCCGTATGGAGCATGCCCTGGAGTGTGGAAGTGGAGGCAGGTCGTGCTGGGTACGTTGGGTCTGAGCCAATGGAGGATCCTCCAGTAGCACCTGTGCCAGATAAACTCCCTACTCCAGCCGAGGAGCTGTACGAGCCCGTCTCTGAACTGCCTGGCAAGGAGAGGCCTGTGTGGTAAGGTGGTATATTACCAAAACCTGATGATCGCAGCCCATAGTGGTTGGATGTTTGGTCTCCGGCAAGATTGGTGGAAATGTGCCCCTGGTCGGCGTAGCTCCCGCTTGACGACTTATAAGCCGTATATAGGTCAGCTGAAGAGGACACATTATCACAGGGAATCCTCGTGTTGAGAGTGCAAGAAGTGGGGGCCGAGGAGGAAGATGTTAATGGTAGTGGAGGTCGAGGGCCGTGGTCGTAACTACCTAAAGGAGCTCCTAAGTAGTCGAAGCTACCTGACATACCATGCTGCGCATTCTTGGGTCTGGTGTTCTGCTCATAAGCCATTGGGAAGGTCTGTAATAAATAAGGTGCTGCTGCTCCTTGTTGAATATTAACATTGCTCGGATTTCCTCTGGCGGGACCCTTGTTGGAGCTTTCACTCTTTTGGTCCTCTCCAGAGCTACTTGGTTTGATTTGGCCAAGACGTCTTTCTGCTCCACTAAATAACTCCATGCAGTCCATGATGTCTGAGTTCATGGACATGTTGCCATCGTAACTCTCGTCTGCAGCAAACCTTTGTTCTCTCTGAGGTTTGATATCATTTAAAATATCGACTTCACTCGTGTCACTGGGCAATGTTACATCTAGCAATGAATCACTGAGTGCATTCTTCTTTTTGATCATATTCTTCACAGCTACATTATCATTAAAGGTTACTTGTTTTCCACTGCCGCCAGCGGAGGACTTTTTGCCACCAACTCCCTTCTTGGGACTGTATAAGAACGAAAGGCCAGATGTATCGGAGGCATCACTCTCAAAACGGAGCCTCTTTTTGCATGATCCTGGTGAAGAAGCAGATGCTAAAGTGTCATTTGGCGTTGACAGGTCGGCTGTTGAATCATTGGGCAAATGTCTGGAATCTGATGTGGAGACGTCGTCCTGGTCTACAGCTCTACCTCCAGTCGCCTCAGAGGAGGATACTATTGAGGAAGATGTGGGACTGGGAAGTTCAAGCTCAAATGTGTCATCTGGATCCAGTGACCCTTTCCCAATTCCGTTCTTAAGGGAAGGCTTGGTGCTTCCCACTCCTTGTCGTTGTTCCTTTCCGAGCGGCCGCTTGCCATAGAAACTGGAAACGGTCACAGAATTTTTCTCTTCTGTAATATCTGAAGGCAATGATCTCCAGTCTTTCTTAGTGTGATTTTCTATGTCCACAGGTAACTTTCTCCAATCCTCATTCGAGGATGACGACTGTTGGTAGCCATTTGCTGTCCTCACAGTTTTATCATTTGTCTCGGTACTATGCCCAGGTTGTAATCTCCCACTCCGTGACGAGGACTCACTTTTAGAAACCTCTCCGGCTTTTATATTTGAAATCCCATTTCTCTGTTTGGCTTGTTCTGACGTCCTGTCATCTCCTTCTACTGTGTCATTCTCTTTGGCCTTCTGGACTTGGAGAGTACACTTACAGCGAATACATGTATTTGGCGCTCGCATTTTCATTCGATATGATTCAAGTTCCTTTTCAATCTCTTCAACATAAGCATCGCTTCGCTCCAGGGCTTTCTGTAGCTGTTTCACTTCCTTTTCTTGCCGTTCCAATTTTGTTTCCAGAGTAGCAACTGTGAAGCGCCCAAATCTGAAATGTCAATAAAACAAGATCAGGAACTGAGGTAGTGTATCACATGCGAGAAAAGATCACATGTTGATTACCACAACACACGATATTGAAAGTGCTTGGACGTGGATAATTTTGTTTTCATTGGCATCTACCACTTGAATCAGATCATATATATTTACGAGATACTTCCGGCAACCGTTCGTTTAGACTGTACTCATGGTGACCAAAACATTTGACCTTATCAGCATAGAAAGAGAGGAAAGACTACAAATTATGATCCAATAGGGACTGAGAATAGTGGTCGAAAAACAGGAAACATTAACCCTAGACTATAAGTAATTATATGAAAAATATGAAATTCGACCCCTTGAGTATCGTAGAAATTGCCATTTATTACGTATAAGAAAGTGGTGGTCACTGAACCCAGATAATTGTTATGTAAACGATCAATGTGCAACTAGAAGCTCTGGAAAAATTCCACTTAAAATCAAAAGACTTGATGCCAAAATATACAAAAACAGGCCCCTTTTTAAAGGGAATCGCTTGAGGAAGGGTTTACCTAAATATATACAAGTGTTGAAACAAGGTCTTGCTTTTAAGCAGAAGATTAAAGAAATAGTATTGATATATTGACTGTAAGCAAGTTGAATGAAAGTATTGTCTTGTTTGGTATGTCCTGTATTATGTTCTATATCTCCGCCTTGTTGGGACAATATCACGGAAGATCGTCTTTGATGTTAGACGAATGATTTTTGGAAATAAGTATTTCTATTTAAAAGGAGAAAAAGAAATATCATGGTGACTTTCTTCGGTCCATATTGTTGACAACGAAAGCGTGAGATCACATATAGTGCTACAAAAGGGTTGCCACAACCTTCGGATATCAAAATTCCCTGGCATCTTCCTGACTTTTCCATGACAAATTACAGTATTCCCTGGTGAATAATGATAAGAAATATTTTAATCAAATGACCTTACAGCCATATTTTCCATCCATTTATTTTGTGGACTTAGGTCGAGAATTTCACAAGGCAATACCATAAATCCTTCTTGGCTAAACTTGAAAAAATGACTATGACACTATTTACCTTGACATGTAGAAACCCTTACAAGGCTTATTGGGATTAGGTATTAAAGAACAGAATCTAAGAGAATCATTAAGCTGCTTTACAGAATTAGATATGGCATTAATACTGAAGTATTACTGCCCATTACTTCCCTGTTATTTCAATTAACAAGAACATTTTTGTTTCCGGTCGGTTACCGGTTACCAGTTGGGGTATTTTGTGAATTCAAATTGTATACAGATCTCCATGGGAAAGATACATTTAAAAGTGTTTAAGTAACATCAACGAACGAGTGTCCTTATCCAAGAAAGGCAGGGATGCGATATTTCGTTTAATTCCCACATAGGATGAAATTGAAAGAATTTAGAAAAATTGCCGTTTTGAGGCCCGCCTAGGATGCCTAAATGCCCAACGGTCTCCGTGAGTTTCAACCAAAAAAACGTACTTGAACAACGTTATAGAAACTATCAGTCATTTAAATGAGACAAGTCTACTGCGAAGATTTCTCCAAGAAAAGGCTCTACCTATAAGCATGCACCTAGAAGTGTCAGTGTTCGCCATTTTAAGGACCAGACTTGTTAGATTAGACAGCAAAATTCGTTATTCAAAAACCTTCACAAACATTATTTACCAGGGCTACATAAAATAATTCTAAGATTTCCGAGAGGAATCTACTTACTTGCGAGGTGATCTTTCTGTAAATTCCATTCGGACTCTTTGGTTTTCACGAGTTAATGTTGCATTTTCCTCTTTAACATTACAGTTTTCCTGAAAAGTCAAAATAAAAGAAGCCGTTGTATCAATCAGTTCGCCCCCTGCAATAAGATCAGATATAAAGTGACTATTAAAGGGAAACGGTCCCAGACGATCTGAATATACTGAACAGGAATAACGTTTTAGACGTGCGTGAAGACGAGGTACCTATTCTGCATTACTATACAACAACCTACTTCGCCGTAATAGTCAGAACTAAATGCTAAAAACCTGTATCAATGTGAATGTCATAAATCGCTGTACATTTGCCAATGACGGAGAAACCAAAAACATAGGTCTACCTGTGACTGAGCTTCGGCAACGAGTATACTCGTTAGTTTCAGATATAAGTATTTTGCCCCTACCCCCTTCCATCATCAATAACAAGCAAACATATAAGAACACTTCTTCCCTACAACCTTTCTTATACCTAGAGCCTTACCTGTTTTAATTTGTCCATATCCTTCTTGACACGATCATACAGCCCTGTAGCGTCCTGCAGTTTCTTCGTCAGCATCATCAACATATTCATGTCTGGTTGCGGTGACGTTGATGACATAGACGATGACGGCTTACCCTTCGCCACGTCATCCTCAGCGTCCTGCAGCTTCTGTGCCGTGTAACACTTGACCTGTTCCTCTAGGATATGTTTCTCCTGGTGCAACGAGTCATTTTCCATCTGGAGTCGCTCGATTTCATCCTGGAAAATGGGACACAAATACGAGCGGGTAATTATAGATTATGAGAAATAAGTCTCGTGTAAACTTAGACTGGCTTCAGTCCCAGCATCCTATGGCTACCCCTCAATCTACCTCACCCCTCCTCGCTGGGATACCTGAGCCTGTCAGGCTTTAGGGGATGTCCACGTGTTGCAAAGTAATTTCATTTCTTAATAATGTCCATAATCAAAGACTTGAGCAAGTCTAGTGTAAACGTTGGGACCGAAACCAAGTAAAATAAACTAGATGAGTAATGTAAACTCGTGTTTTGGGTTGGTTTTTTTTCTCGTTTTTTCCAAGCGGTAGCTGCCGATAAGAATACACGTAGCCTCATCCAGAAGAAATGAGTAATGGAAACCCGAAGGAAAAAAACGCAATGTTGTCTATTCCTTGGATAACAATGATTATATAATCTATGTGGCTTCTATCGATCTTTAACTAGGGTTGACTGTGTACTGTTATATATATATATAGGTTATATCGGTATCCTTTCTTTAATCATACTATTACTAATATCATATTTAGTATCTTCTTAGATTGAAAGATTGGCACGCCATGAATGTTATTGATAAACATATCAGAAGTATCATATTTCAGAATCACTAATAAAAAGGAATATTTACAATCCAATAACATGTTATTAGTGTATATATAATTTGGAAGGCATGACTTAAAACAAACTAACCTCGTAGTCTTTACATAACAGCTCAAGTCGTGATCGCCGTAGTTCTTTGCTTTTCGTAAAATTAGTTTCTTCTTCCTGGCCCTGGGCAAGGCCCCCTGATAGAAATAAACATAGGTCAGTGGGTTTTCTGTTTAATGAAATGTTAAAATGACCAAAAATAGCATGCACAAATCATAATGAGTACTAATGACTCTGCGGCCAAAGATTCCAGAAATTTGACTATGTTTTATCATAGAAGTCCAGAAACCTCGTGGATGTAAAATACCTACATTCGTTTAAGGAAATAAAGAAAGAAAATGACATTCATCTCCTAATGCATTATGACGATTAAGAAGAAATGACTTGTCAATGTAATATTCCACAGTACAGGTTTATTTTCGTATTCTTTCTTCCATATATCGACTACTTTCGTCTCTCTTATTTTTCATAATTCTGTTATTCTTTGGCGGATATCCCCTTTATATTTTTCCTTTTATATTTCCCTAAACGCGTGTGGTCATGCTATACAAAGACCTACCGAGTATCTTCTTGCATGGGTTGTCGGTCGTAATAGGCACACGGCATGAGGGACACTGCTGGTTCCGCTGTAACCAGACATCCATACAGGGCGAGCAGAAGACGTGCTGGTTGGGACATACCACCGGTAATTTCACCTTAAAAAACATCCAAATGATGAAAATACACCAATTGTCTACAGTAGTCTTACCAACTACGAAAGGAACTGCCATATTTTCCTTTTCACCAGTGTTCCTCACATTATCGATAATCGTGCGACAGAATCTGTTGTGGTTAATTATATTCCTATCTAATACTGTTTTATTGTGTTTGCTTTATGTTTCTGAATACCTATATTTATGCGCCTTTGTAATTGTCTTATCTCAGGAGGCTTTGTCCTTGGTTCATTTTTGTTTTCATACACTTTTAATAATCTGGTTTTTGCCTTTATAAGTTCTATTACAGTTCTAGGTAGTTCAATTCCGTTCTCCAGTGCTCTATCAAAAGATTTGACCGGACATATATTATCTAAATAATTCGTTAACTGAAAGACTAATAAAATTTCCAAATATTCCAGCAATTTAGGAGACATGTGAATTTTGTTATGTAGATTTGCTGTGTGGCTGAAAATGACCTTCTGGTGACCAAAGATATGTGATGTGTCTAGCCCTGTGTTTGCCGTTTGTGATAGTTACTTTGGTACTATTTTTTTATCTACCTCTGTGTGTCTTCACTAGAAACGATAGGCTCTTTGAGGTTACAATTACTTTAAAAATCGACATATATTCATACCAAAATTGTACTTAATTGTATGTTAGCATACATATTAAGTGCATTGTCTTTGAAAGGTTGATTGTTTAAACTCTGGTATGTTACAATGGGACACGGGCCCGAGTGATGAAAACCAGCTTCTAACTAAGCTGACGCTAAGGCCTCTTTTATTGTATGTCGAATATAAATTTCTGAGAAATTTGTCTTGCTATTTTGTGGTGTAAATCTCGAGGAGAACTTTATGTATCAATGAGACAGCAATAAAAGGAATGTTAACCAAAAAAAATATATTGCAGGACCGAGCGTATGCATTCAGATAGTCTGATTACTGAAAAGTTTTCATATCAAAGAAAGATATTGCATGTCCTGTACATCCGAGGTGTAAGGTATGGGCTGTAAAAAACTGTTGAGATACTGTGTATCCTTCAAGGATTATTGTGCTGAATATTAGTAACCAACACCGAGCGTCAGTCCGAAAAAGCCATTCACAGAATCATGGTTAAATTAAATAAAAGATAAAAGTATGGGATTGATCGTGAATCTGCTTTGGTCTGATAAGACTGTTTTTAATAATTTTAAATGGTGACAATGCTATAAACTGGTCACATTAATACAAAACTGTGTCCCTACTCGACCATTCTGGACAATATTCGTGTGTCTATGAACTTCAAACTGTGTAGTTTGTTTGTATTCAATCCCTGCTCATTCATTTAATGTTAGAACCATCTACAATATGATTTCCTGACTCGTGTCTCTTGGTCAGATTCCCCGCAACCCCCCAAATCGATGTTAACACTCGCTCCCCGTTCCCTCTCCAAACAGATGCTCGCTTTCTAAATGCGATAGGTTTAACAGAGCATATGACTTCAGAACGCCATGTCAGCTGTCTTATGTAATTTTCACCCTTCTTCTCACACACATCTGAAATCTTATCAGAACAAGAAATGAAAAAAAAAATCGAAATATTAACTAAACCACTGTTTCCACATGAATTTAATTATCTACTGACATTTATTTGGAGTTTCTACTATATGTGTTAAGAACACCAAAAAGTGGCTGGATCAGCACCTGGTTTTGTCATTTCTTAATAGCGAAGAATATAAGTTCTACGCTGAAAATCACAGATGTAATTATTAATGGTATGAGGCTGATGTTAACTATGCAATCAAAGTGGTTTGAATGGTAACTGCCCAATGGTTTCAGGGGTTTTCATCCATGCATTATCTATGGGCAGCTTGTCAGGGAAAGCCCTGGAACTTGAACTTATATGATGTTACATATTACAGATCATGGAACTTGCATGACGTTAGGACCAACTAGTCAAAAGTCAGGACGTTAGGGCCCACCCTACACCGGGCGTGTGAAAGCCTCAGTCGCGCCTCGGCCACACTGGGATGCTGCATTCACACCTGTGGCACTGGCAGGGAGAGACAGCATAGTTGGATGTTAGGGCCCACTTAATTTTGCAGTAGTGGTTAACGTTTATTATTAGTGTAGGGTGACGAGCGATGTATGAGCTACATGTATGTATACTAGCCGCTCATACCAATGGCGTACATCACAGTGATAATATATGATCAAGTGACTAGGTAAAATTTGCCATTTTTAGGTATGGTATACAATAATACGAAAACAGGCTGACTGTCTTCGTACGTTAAAATACTTGGTAAAATTATTGATCACATACATCCCTCTGCGTATGACAACGGGATGTACCGTATGTGTAAACTACTCCTTATCGCTAAAAACGGTTCAAATGACGCGGTTTCCGTATTCATCATGATACGTAAGAAATGATTTGACATGTATGCATATTTCAAAGATATATATGTCGATATTTTGATAGGAGGGCCCCAACGTCCTTTCAGGTGGTGGGCCCTTACATCTACAGACCATGGCACATATTTTCAGGGAAGTTAAGGGAAGGGGTTCTAGAAATAATATGGTGTTGACATACACGGGTTCTATCAGCGCTTTTAAATACTGAGGGCACCCTGTCTGTGTTTCTATTAAAAAGATCCCTGACTTCAGGGATTCATTTGAACATTGACTGTACCGATACCCTAGGTACCGGTACCGGGTAATTGATTTTGAATTGTGAATAAACAAATACGGTAATAATGGTAGAGTGTCATATTTTGAAGGGAATGGTGAGCTCTAGGTATTCCTATATACCTATGGCTGTACACTCTATGCTTACACCACGCTCTGGGGGGTGGAGTAACTATCTGATACTACCCAAGGTTGGTATACTACCCAAGGTTGCCGTATACTACCCAAGGTTGACATTTAGACCAATCAGATTGTCTCTTATTAAACCACATTTGAAGGTATATAGGAATAGGGAAACCAAGTAGGCTACCAGTGAAAGGAAGTCAAAATTACTCGGTAAGGCTTGGAAAAATTACTGCCCGCGGCCAGGGCCTTGGGCAGTAATTTTTCCAAGCCTTACCTCGTAACTTTGACTTCCTGTCACCGGAACATAGTTTCCCTCTAATAACACCCCCCCCCCCCCCCCCCCCCCCATCCTCCAATTTCCACTGAGGTTGGAGAAGTCCAATTCCCTTGGAGATACAGATGGTTGTACTGGCTAGGTGAGCTCTACTAGCCTCTGGCTCTAGAGTCTAGTCCAGGCTCTAGATCTAGTGTCGGATTCCACTGATTTAACTGGGGTATCCTTTACAATTACACTGTGAATATAAACGTATTCTGGTTCATAATATCGTGAAGTCTTAGTGCGAATCGTCGTGTTTTTGTCTTCTTCTTTTTTAAATTCCAGTCCGAATCGTCTTGTTTACAGTGCCAATCGTCTGATAGTGATACCGAACTAGAATTACTTGAAAATAATACTTGTTCCTTACTCACCTAAGTCAGACAAGTTAACTAGTCTTAAGTCTCAGTCAATGTCTCATACCCGTGAATTAACTTAATTATTGTCGCATTATTTTGGTTAGTTAAAATGATGGTGAAGAGTGGTAGCTCACAAGTCTAACATGCCACGCCCAGAGCCGTTACCAGGCCTATCTCAGTATCTGAGAAAGCAACATTCAACAACAAAAATACAAGGCGTGCCTGGGCAAGCCTTGGCTAGACTAGACTCTAGAGCCAGCCAAACCAAGCACTCTCGGTTCTGTTAAGTCAAACGTTGTCATAAGACATCAACAGCAGTTAAACAAGTTTTAAACTTGATTTTAGTGCTAATAATTGACTTATAGGATGTCACTTGCCTTTCCTAGACATATTTGGCAGGATAACGGGAGGGTAAACGCAATCCGCGAACTTGAATTCTTGTCCGTGTCCGCCATAGCGTGGGTGGTGTCGCACGGAGATCTTCCGCCAATATATCTTTTGTTTACAATCGATATGCTGGTACCTCTGTCATCCACTAGGGGACTCAACTTACGCTGGTTCCCCGGTCATCCGCTAGGGGGCTCGGCGTACACAGGCGGATACTACACTGGCCACCAGAGCAGACTTACCCGCCACTCACACCCTATTTGTGAAAGCCTTGGCGCAGTCGGACAGCGCAATGTTTGGCCGAGCAGCCGCGTTGATATGTAACATGACCGCATGGCGGCGCTGAATGAAAAAACAGCTATAGTCTGTAGGACGTCCGTTATTGGGTGTAGTGACACAATAGCGACAGGTTGCGTTGCAGTAGTTTAGTGACAACCGATTCTGTGACTCTGGGACCCGGGACCCGTTTCAATAGTATGTAGGACGTCCGTTATTTGGCGGTACCTCGCGTTGCAGTAGTTAAGGGACAACCGTTTGTGGGACATTGGGTAGCAGACAGGCGCAAATAGTGGATTAATTGTACCATTTCAGAAGTGGGTGTCCAGTCACTAAAAGGGTCACTATAGTGTCTATAATAGCGAGAGGGTAGGCTATACCCTCTCGCTTTTGATGTCACAAATGTGTAACTTCTCTTCCCGTACGAATTAAGCTGTGAAACTTTAACCCCAATTAGGGACACATACAACTTATAAACATGCCAAATATGAAGGAGATTGGCTCATGCAATCCAACAATATTCACATTTGAATATTGTCAGAGAAAATGCTGCTCTGGTGTCCAGTGTAAAATTATTCAAGCGCAGTCGATAATTTATCCAGTGACCTTTACCTTGACACCACTTGTTCCCGATAGCACCACCCCAATAGTGACATGCCTTTTGCAACGAGAATTAAATTTTGTCACTATTTGAGTCACTATACATGTCACTAAGTGGCTTAGTGACCCATTCTATTGAAACGGGCCCCCGTTTCAATAGAATGTGTCACTAAGCCACTTAGTGATATATGACTAGTGACAGCAATAGTGAAAGGAATAGTGACAAAATTTAAGTCTCATTTCATAAGGCATGTCACTGTAGGGGAGGTGTGTCTTGTCACTGTTGTGGATGTGTCCCTAGTTTGGGACAGCATAGCGGAAAAACATGTGGGGTACCCCATCTCACATACTTATGTCCTACAGCATTTACTATGACAGAATTCAAATGTGAATATCGTTGGATTGCATGGACCGATCTCCTTCATATTTTGCATGTTAATAAGTTGTATGTTGTGGTGTATTGACGCTGCGGCGGACGGAGCGAGAGAAAGTTGTAGAGCGGTAGTGGAGGAATAAAGGGCTGCGCACAAGGGTTCTGGGACTGGATGCGACGAGCGAGGTTGTGTTCTAAATATCTATGTGTTGTTTCTCTTTATTACTGAGCAAATACTAAATTTGCGACGAGATAAAGAATCCACAAGGGAGGAGAGACATTCTAGATAGTGTGTGACTCAGGTTAGTTTAGAGGAGCTTCCCATTTTTAAGCATTAGACAGATTGTGTGAGTATCACTGTCAACATGGCTGTGTTTGGCAATGTAGGTGTTTTTGAGGAGAAAACTGAGAGCTTTGATGATTATGTTGACCATATGGACAGTTTCATGTCAGCAAATTTTATAGTAGCAGACAAGCGTACAGATCTGTTTCTTGCTGTTATGGGCCCTGATGCCTTCAAGTTGGTGAAAATTTTGTGTGGGCCAGATAAGCCAAATACCAAGACCTATGTCCAACTAAAGAACCTTATGAACAACCATTATAACCCAGAACCAGTAGTGATTGCTGAGTGCCATAAGTTTTGGACAGCTAATCAAGAGGGGAGTGAGTCTGTGTCAGAGTTTGTAGTAAGACTCCAGAAGTTATCTAGGACATGTAAGTTTTTTTGTTTTTTTTTATTTCACATATAATTCACAAAAGGTAGGTGGTCTTCCATTATAAGAACACAGAATCTGGGTTATTTACAAGTGTCAAAGAAGCCAATATCCAAATCACAAATAGTTTACAGGAGTTGATAATAAGTAGGAATTAATTAATAAATTGAATACATCAAATTGTATACGGACATGAGATTAGTAAACATGATATTATTAAAGTACAAAGTAGAATGAGGATGAGTACATGGAATGATGAGTAGACTTCTTAGAATACATCCAATATGTTATGATAACCTAGCCCAGCTCAACTAAGTTAGCAATCACACTTTTGAAACTCGCTTTGCAAGGTAGTTTTTGGATTTCTTCAGGAAGGGAATTCCACAGTTTCTCACCTCTATATTTGGGTGATTTCTTAACAAATTCGCCGTGAAGTCTTATTATTTTAAATTGTAGCTTAGATTGGGAGCGGAGGGCATGAAAATTGGAATTGATGTCAGTTTCTACATTAGATCCATATTTACTTTTCTTTACATTTGGATTTTTGTTACCATTCCTAGCCTCACTAGTTACATTCCCAATGGGGCCCTGTTTCTTTATATACTCTTTACGCATGTCATTAAGAAGAGTTCAGCCCTTCTGCGCTCTAGAGGTTTAGTTTTTGTATTGAGATGAAGCTGCTCAGTGGAGAGTGATCTCCCATTGTCTTTAAGGCAAACTCTCAGTGCACTAATATGAAGTCTCTGCATTTTGGAAAGGACTTGTTTTGACGCCCCACCAATGAATAATCAAAAATGGGTAGAATTGCTTGTTTATAAAAGGCGATTGCTACCTGTCTGGTTAGTAAGTACCTGATTTTTTGAAAGTGAAAAATCTTGTGGTTTACTTGCCTAAGTATTTTCTGAGGTTGCTTATCAAAATTGAGACTAGAATCAATCTCATCCCCAAGATAGCAGTAAGATGAAACAGTATCTAGTTTTGACTGGTTTGCATATATATTCAGATTTATAACACTTTTCCTCTTGTTGGGAGGAAGGTACCAGCATACTTTGGTCCTGCTAGTGTTTACAGTAAGAACATTTTCCCTACACCAGCTCAGGAATTTGTTTAGCTCATCTTGCAACAGCTGAGCCGTAGTAGCAGGATTAGGACCACTATAGTAAATAACAAGATCGTCAGCATATAAAATAAATTGTGAGTTGGATAGTACACTGTTCAAGTCATTTATGAAGTATATAAATGTCACTGGTAGATAGATAGTAATAGTGTTAAGGTACAATATAATTATATACAATAGACATAGTAGTAATACAATAATAATAATAATAAACAGCTGATTGGGCGTTTGACAATGGTTTATTAAATCATTACCTGCCATTCAAAAAGAAAAAATCCGATGTGGCACTGGTCTGTGTGCCTAGTCACATGCCCCGCGCGCAGGCGGTGTGATCTAATTGGATAATAAGACGGTAGGTGGCGACTGGTGCCCTTTATATATAAATATACTTTGGGGTATATTTCCTACATAAATGTCACTGGTAGATAGATAGTAATAGTGTTAAGGTACAATATAATTATATACAATAGACATAGTAGTAATACAATAATAATAATAATAATAATAATAAACAGCTGATTGGGCGTTTGACAATGGTTTATTAAATCATTACCTGCCAAAAACTCCCAACAGCTAAAGAAAGAGGGATGAAACAATTTCACGGTCTAAAGATAAACGTGATTCTACTGACCTTTGTAGGTACAGAAGGACGCAAAGGCTTTTCCAGTCTCCTTGTGACTTTATATCTATCAATGAAAAGCCTTTCTCGTATAGTGCTGTAGCACCGCCTCTCCTCAATGAGTGAGAGGTAGATGGAGGAATATCACATAAAATACAATGATATCGAAGTTTCTTCTGAAACCAATTATATGAACCTCTCATAAGGGTTTTACCTTTCATATATGATATCAATTGAGTAGAAACCGAGGGGTAAACCATTGAAAAAATTAATTTTGTCAAATATGAAAATACACAAAATGGAGAACCCGGAATCGGAGTAAAAGGTAAGAGAAACATTTTTTCATTGAACTGGATTGTCTTAGATCTATTTATCTTTATCAATACAAATTCTCGTGAAAACTCAATGTCTTTTAGTTTAATTGAAAACTCCTCTTCTAAGATATTGGACTTCCGTAAGAGGCCTCTAAAACCAAGAAGACATGCTACCCAAAAAGCCATATCTTCGTTATTACTCATTTTTAACGAAGAAAAAATGATTATCATATCAGATACTGATAGTGGTCTGGCTTGATTAACTGAACAGCCTAGTGTTCTTTTAACTCCAGTTATAACTCTTTTGATTTTGTGGGTGTCAGGAAAAGTATAACCATTGATTTCGTGTAGCACTTTAAGTGCTGATAAATAATTTAAGATGGACGAATATTTAAAATTGTCAGCCATATGGGCTATATACATACAGACAATTTTTTCGTCAGCTGGTATAGGCGAGAATCCAATTTCAGAACAAAATCTGAAATAATGTGACCATTGGCATCGACGAGTCTTTGCTGTATTTGATGATAACCACGAGCTTTCGTAATACGTACACGACTCTGTCTTCTAGGTGAGAAACTGAAAACAGCACAAATGATTAATATAAGAGTGTGGAATAACACCTTTACGTTTTGTACAGAACATTCTTGATAGATAATCGGGTAGAACATTATCAAAAGTACGAAGATGGCTGGCGATTATCTGGAATCGGTAAATAAAGGAGAGCCAAAAGAGCTCTCTAAGCCATTTCATGGCTTTGGTTGATCTGCTACGGCCTGTATTGAGACCTGTGACTACTTGAGTATTGTCAGACCAAACTCGGACCCTGCGGCCATGCCAGGAATAGCCCCAACGGTAAGCAGCGGCTATTACCGGCCACAATTCACATACGTTTATGTCATAGTCAGTTTCCCATTCAGATGGGCCCAGTGACCAATGGTGGTTGCATAACCAATTAGAAGAAACAAATTGATTATTTACATTCCATACACCCAAAAGCCAGTCAGTGCCGTATACGGCACCAAAGCCTGACATGGAAGCGTCAGTGCTTATTGTTATCTCCACCGGTGGTATTATGGGGGAAATTCCGTTGAAAACAGAAGAAAAACTTTTCCACCATTCTAAATCGTCTTTCATCCATTCAGGGATTTTTTGAGGGCGATTGGAGTCTTTGATGAATGTACAAAAATTGATCAATCGTCGGGAGAACGTACGGCCACCTCTGATTACAGTGCTGCAGTGAGCAACGATACCACACAGTTTTTGCATTTCTTTGTGTGAAACTGTAATTTTTTCGTCAAATTCTGACAAAACATGAGCCAGTTTTTCCAATTTTTCAGATGTAAGTCTCAAACACATTTCAACACTGTCAATTTCAATACCTAAGAAGGTCATGCATGTTGACGGATTGATGATCTTTTTCCACGAGATACCAAATCCCAGGCTTCTCAATAGAGATATAAGTGCCATTTGAGCCTCCTTACAATCCTCGTAGTTCTCTCCGATAACAATAAAATCATCTAAATAACCGAAAGTTTTTTCAAAACCTTTAGATCGCATACATCGAACGATGAACTCCGTTATCTGCGTGAAGATGAAGGGAGCGCATTTAAGGCCGAAAACAAGGCAGTTAGACTCGAAAAGCTCAACATTATTGTCTATTTCCCAGCGGAAACCTTGAAAACTTCTATCCCCGGGGAAAACGGGGATTGATCTGTAAGCATCACATATATCGATCACTGAGAAAAAACAATTGTTTGTCATACAGTTTGTAACTTCTTCTAGTTTGAGATAAGAAAAAGTAGAGCAAGTTTCTGTCATACAGTTGTTAATACTTTTGGATAGCGGGCGTTTACAGTCCGTTATAGGTCGTAAACCGCCGCTCTTTTTGGTTACTGCACCGATTGCGTGGATGCAAGTCGGTTTAACAGAAACCAAAGAAATTTTTCCTTCTGAAAGTTCTCGTTTAACCACATCGTCCATTTGGGATTTGAAGTTGACATCATAAATACTAGAATAATTCTTCGAGTCATAACTGCCCTCGAATTCCTCATCAACGATATGGAAGCCATTATACACACCATTAAATATATATTCTGCATTATTGTCAACTTCTCCTTGGTCAAAACAGTAGTCCCAGAACACGCAAGGGTTAAGGGGGTTACGTTTGCCATCTAGGAAATGAACGCCTTCACAAGTGTTATCAACACAGGGTCGAGGTGGGTAGTTTTTAACACTTGAATAACATTGATTGTCGTGACAAACTGACAAAACATCGTCTACATTCACTGGGTCAATATCATCAACCATTTCAACTTCACATTCAACAATTTCATGGGAAACAATTCCATCAAATAGAGTATCGGTATCACCTGTACATTCTCCATACCTGGGGTTGAATGCAATGAATTCACTACAAGCAGATTCATTTACAGATTGAAAATGTGTAGATACAATGTCATTATTTACAGTGTCATCAACAAAAGGATCAGAACTCACGTGTGGGAGATCAGGTTCATTCAGTCACTTTGAATCGGTTTTCACAGTTTTCCTGTTGCACTTAGTCGCAGAATGTGAGCCTTCACAATCGGTGCATTGATGTTTGTACTTACAAGAAACCATACTACAACCTTCCTGATCGTTGTATCGCCAACAAATGCCCATTGGTTTGCCGTCACGAAATTTTCTCTGTGATTTAGGTTTTTTCTCAGTCAGTTTTGCGAAGGCTAGAGTTTTCGCGACATTAAGATACTTCGCAACCAAGAAAGGGTCCCCGTATCCAAAACTCGAAGGTCCAAGGAGTTCTGCTTTTTCACGGCAGGCCTGGTCATAATCGACCAAGGCTTGTCCAGTTAGAAAGGGACGTCTGTCTGTGAGAAACGAAACATGGTCTGCAAAACCCGATACATCAATGTTCCTTGCTACCATCGCTCTTAGTAATGACATGCTGGCTGATATTACATGATCAATAGATGGTTTCGATACATCGCATGGCAAGTGAGGGTCTAGAGTGTATATGGTGCACTTACGTTTCCTCTCGTGCCTGGCTGTGCAAGTGTGGACCTGTTCAACAGGTACACCTTGAACTCCGGTCCATACTGGTGAGGAAACGCTGTAGACTGGGAGGATCGGTTGTTGAATAGTGGTGGGGCGTACTGGATTATCAGCGCACTGTGAAGGATTAGCTGTCTTGCCTATAGACGCCATCTTGGAACTTGGGATTTCATCAGAAAAACCCCGGAATTCTGATGATTTCGTTGCAAAAGTTGATCCGGAGTTAGAAAAACCACGTAGATCCGTCTCGACCTGTCGTTGAATGTAGGTAGAATCACTCGGTGATATTTTCATCGGACGATCGTCTGCTTCGTTGACCATTTTTGCGCCGGCGCCTTCCACGGTCTTACCTCCGCCATCTTGTTTGGAGTTGATGAATAGTAATTTGAGTTCTGCTACCATCGAAGTTAGAGCTGATACTTCGGAACGAAGTCCCAAAATCTCAGATTTGCATCGCAAATTATCATTTTGTAGTTGTGAGAAGGATTCCGATTCGTTATCATGTCGTCGAGAACCTGTGGTAAGTGGTTCTTTTCTAGTGCCTGCTACACGTGTGTCGAACTCCGTTTCCTGAGCCAATTCGTTTAGACTCTTGTTTAAACGGTCCAATTCCGGAGAAAAACTTGGTGAGCAGAAAGGACAGCCTTTGGGCCGTTTTCTTCCGTCATAAGTTTTTCCACAATTTCAAAGTCACCATTTTGAGGCAGGAAAACTTTGATTGTGTAACACACGTCTGTATCAGAAAAAATCCGATGTGGCACTGGTCTGTGTGCCTAGTCACATGCCCCGCGCGCAGGCGGTGTGATCTAATTGGATAATAAGACGGTAGGTGGCGACTGGTGCCCTTTATATATAAATATACTTTGGGGTATATTTCCTACATAAACAGTAAGGGCCCAAGGACTGAATCTTGCGGGACACCATAATGAATGTCCTCCCAGTTTGAGACACTTTCAGCAAATCTGACTCTCTGTTTCCTTTCATGTAAATACGATGATAACCAATTTTCATGGTTTTTTCGCAATTCTATACTTTCAATTTTCATCATAAGTAACTTATGATCAACACTGTCAAATGCCTTGCGCAGAGCAATGAAAATGCACCCAGTGATTTGCTTCCTATCCCTAGCAGTGTATAGATCATTCAAGAAATTAAATATAGCATCAACAGTACTCCTTTCTTTCCTGAAACCATATTGCTGCTCACAGAGCATGGAGTTTGTATCCAGGTAATTCGTAAGATATGAATGAAATAGCTTCTCAGCGATCTTCCCAGGAACTGGGAGTAGGCTTATGGGTCTCCAATTATTCGGATTTGAAGAAGTGCCAGCCTTAGGGAGTGGAGTAACATTTGCAAGTTTCCATTTATCCGGGAAAATCCAGTGTCAAGACAGGTCTGATAAAGATGATTGAATTGTTCTAACGTGAGACTCATGAAGTCTTTTAGGGTAGAGGATCTAATATTGTCAAGCCCAGATGATTTACTAGAGGCTATTTTAGTGATTAATGTGTAAAGATCTCTTTTGGCAATGGTAAATTCAGGTGCTGGAGAAACTATTTCCTTCATGCGTGTGTACTCAGCAGGTTTAGTATCAGCTTTCACTTGAGAGAGTTGTTGATGTTCAATAGCCAATTTGCTACCAACACCAACAAAAAACTTGTTCATATACTCGGCTGATTGATGTGGTGCAATAACTTTCTTAGTTCCAGGTTCAATAAGTTTAGGTGAGTTATTTTCAATATGGGGTTTGGTCAGTTTCTTAATTTCATGCCACATTTTTTTGGAATTCCCAATATTGTCATTCAGAGTTTTTTTAAACATTTCAGATTTGGATTTCCTAATTTCCCTCCTTACCTCCTTTTTCAGAGATTTTGCCATATCAAGATACTGCTTCAGTCCAGTTTTGCGAAAAAGATTTGAGGCTCTATCCCTATCTTTCATTAATGATCTGATTTGTTGATTCATCCAGATAGAGGCTTTCTCAGTGGCTGTCCACGTCTTTGTTGGACAGTAAAAGTCCAAATAATCATTTAGTATTCCAAGTAAGAAAGACCACATAGTCCTGAGGCAGGCGAGCAGAAGTGTGTTTTGGAGTACATACAATGTTTTTTTTATTGAATCTGGAGTTCCTTAATCTTCGGATTTCAAATCTGCTTCGTGCCAGTTTGTACAGGGTCAGCATTTTGAGATATGAGCGTTTTTAAAAAAAATATGAAAAAATTAAAGAAACAATTAAAGAAAATATCTATTTCAACTCAACTTCATAGCAAATCATATTTTATAAGCTATTCTCAAAAGGAAACCCATATTTGATGAGCAAAATTACATATAGGAAGATTGATAGTATATTTGACCTTGAAACATCAGGTGAAGGTCAAATTAAGGTAAATTTTGTCTTTTAATATAAAACTCTAGAATTTATGAGATGAAATGCAATAGGTTTGCAGAACAGAATAGTTCTACATCATTCCTTTAAATGTAGACATCTTACATTCCATACTTGTAAGAGCCTTGGTTGATAGGCATTTATAAGGCTAGGCCTCCTAAGGCTAAATATCAACAGACTTGGGATGTTTACCCGGTTTTGAATTGACAGTAAAAGTGGTTTTCTTTACAGTAGTTTGATCTTAGGATGATTAAGTGCAGGACACTTAAGTCTTATTAAATTGATTAACTATTGATCAATTATTTATCTAGTTTAAAAGGATAAGACCACAGTTGCCTGCATTGCCACTAAAGAGGGCCCAAGTGGAAGAAGGCAATCCTGTCGGAGCTGGTGCATAAGTGTATAAAGGGCTGATTCCACCAACACAATGGATTTGCCATGGTATATCTTGGTATGTCTTGTAGTGTCCTACAGTGTCGCAATGTGTCGTACCTCCGTTGTCACAAAACGTAGCCTTGAGGTGTCGGGTGTATGTTTTGGTGCTCCACCACCGCGACACATCGTGACAAATGGGCACGCGACTATTCATACCTAGCCCGACTTAGCACGACACCCAAATCGTGACCAATCTGGCTATGTCTTGTGTGTTGGTGGAATCAGCACTTAAGCCATTTCACTAATAAAACTTATTGAATAAGGAGAATGAAGTGGAGATAATCAAGGTTTATTAAAACAAGTAAGGTGCACACAGCCCTAGTATGAGATCATACAAGGTTGAGATTCAGTTGATGTAACCTAATTAAGATAAGGATTATAATCCGTAATGAAATTAATGCTAATTTAAACCACTAGATGAGAAGCATAAACACCTAGTGGGAGGTAAAGATAGAATAAACAACTATTGACAAGATAAGCCTAAAATTAAGACAGCTCATGGAAGTGCAGAGGTGAAAGTCACTGAATCCTTAAGGGATATTCAAATGTTGCTTCTTGATCTTGTAATAACTTTTTGATGCCATAAGGGCAGAAATTCTTTACCCTATAATTTTAGCAACACTCAGTTGTATCAAGGCCTGTCCTTCCTTAGTCTGTATAAATATACTAAGGAAGGACAGGCCTTTTTTATACATCGTATACAAACACCCCATTGAAAATGAGGTATACATAGACAATAATCAATGATTTTGTGTAGAGGCGGCCATAAACCACGAGGGGTTGATGTGTAGTAATACACGAGCGCTAGCGAGTGTATTACGAGGTCAACCTTGAGTGGTTTACATCCATCTTTTCGAATTAATTAAACCCAGTAATTGCCATATTAACTGGTATAACAATAGGAACTATAGGGCCCGTATACCATGGTTTTGAGGCCGTATACCACAGGTTTGAATCCGTATACCACAGTTATGGTATCTGACAGGTTTTATACAATGGGTCGTGGTTTACTGTGTCCCCATACATTTTCAATGAGGTCTCTGTATACGATGGATAATAAAGTCTCAAAACCACAGTATTTATATAGAACGTCCTGACCATGCTGTACAAGTCACAGAACGAGATGCTAATTTACGGTTTGTATGGACCGAGGCATTTATGCCGAGTTCCGTACAAATGGTAAATTATCATCGAGTTCTGTGACTTGTACAAGCATGGTTGGACATTATATATTTACTATATGCCCGAAATTTAAGAGAGAAAAAATTTCATTTGGTTTAACAACCAATTTCTTAATAAAAGTGTATGGCAAGGTGGTCCGTATTTTAGTGTATGGACCAGCGGTCCGTACAGTATTTTTACGTGATATGCCGAAACGGTGCGTATTTACAGTATACGGCATGGGTATATAGTAAATGAGAAAAATAGTCCCTTTGTGTTATAGAGCAAAGAAGTAGTCCCTATTGTTATACCATTTAATATGGCAACTATCAGTTTTAATTTATTCAAAAAGATGGATGATAAATGCAACAAATGATGGTTTGTGGATAGGTGGCTGTGTAAACCACTGAAGGTTGATTTAGTAAAACACTTGCTAGCTCTCATGTATTACTATGCATCAACCACTTGAGGATAACAGCTGCCTGTCCACAAAACCATTGTTTCTATCTCAGTGTCTGGTAGGATTCACATTGTAAAAATTTATTTTTTTTTATTTCATGAAAAAAAATATACATAAGACATACTGCAGCATAGCAGGTTTTGCTTGCCTTCTACAATCAGTTACCATAATAGATCAACGAACAAGTTGGTCATAACAGCATAGCTGTGTATATTACAGGAAAAAATACATAGGTGCAATGCACATGATATGAGATGAGATGAGTTAATGAAACTAAATTCACAGTCACATATAAGGCAATATAATATACAATATTAGATTTCATGAGCCGTTGATCTTATCTTTAACTTCACATGTTTCTTATACTGGTAGATAGTACTGTTCTGTATGACAACTGGGAGATCATTCCACAGTGCAGTTCCTTGGTATATAGGATTCCTTTTGTAAAAGGACGTCCTTGGTCTTTTCAACTTTATCTGTCTTTTATACTGTGACCGGGTTCTTGGGGCAGGACATATCTGTTCATCTTTGGCAAACCTCTTCATATACATATACATTAGATACTTTCGTCGGTTATTTAGATTATCTATGTTATATGTCTCATGCAATTCCTTTATGCTAATCTCTGCCACCTTTCTGCGTGTGCAGATCCTTAACCCTCTGTTCTGGAGATTTTACAAACTTTGTAACAGTGCTTTATTGGCACCAAGTATAAAATACCCACTATAATCATAGATCGGAGATATCATAGTTTTGTAAATCTTTATACTTGTTTCTTCTGTGATATCTGACCTAATCTTTTGTAACTGGAATAATCTTTGACTCACTCTTTTGCAAGTGGAGTTTATCATATTTTTCCAAGACAGGTTGTTATCCAAAATTATTCCCAGATATTTAAACGAATCACACTTTGGAATTGCGACATTATTTACAAGAATATCAAGTTCATGAATGTAGTTCTTATTTTTACTTAGTTGTGTCTCTGAACCAAAAATACACATTTTTGTTTTTTTCTCATTGATTAGCATGTCGTTGTTTTTACACCATTCCTCGAGTAAAAGAGCATCAAGTTGAAGACAATGTAAACTGGTCTTAAAATCACTGTCACTAGTATAAAGTACAAGATCGTCAGCATAAAAAATATGATTACATTGAAAATTGAGGTCTTTGATATCATTAATAAAACAGTTAAAAAGCAAGGGACCTAAAATGCTTCCTTGAGGTACACCAGAATAGTTTTCTATGCTAGAGGACAGAGTACTGCCAACTCTAGTATGTTGTGTTCTGTATGATAAATAACTAGCTATACACTTTATCAATTTACCTACTGAGAAGTTTAATAAAAGTTTTTCTTAAATAAGTTTTCTGTTTACTCTGTCAAAGGCTTTACTAAAGTCTATAAAAAGGCATGGGGTTAAACATTTATTATCTCTATTTGAATATAGATCATGCACCAGGTGCATAACTGCATCAGTTGTTCCCTTTTCTTTTCTGAAGCCAAATTGATTCTTATTATAAAGAGAATTATTTTCAACAAAATCAGATATATAAGTATGTAGAACACGTTCAAATAATTTTCCAGGGATTGGTACTACAGAAATGGGACGCCAGTCACCAACAGTCTCAGGCTTTGTGCCTTTAGGTATTGGAATAATGATCGCCTCAGCCCATGCTTTAGGAAATATTGAGTAGTCTATAATATTTTGAAATAGCAGTCGTAAGTGGTCAATTAGGACAACAAACGCATCCTTTATGACTCGTGAGTTTATGCCAGTTAATCCGCTGGATTTATTAATATCTATATTCAAGACTGCCTTGTACACCTGGTCTAAAGTTACTTTTAGAGGACCTAATGCGTCCGGTTCATCTATATGCATGTCAATCATGTCGTATGGAAAATTTGCTTTTTCAGATCCACCAACTTTTGCAAAATAATTATTTATATAATCGGCCATAATTGGTCCATCAATATACTTATTTTCATCCTGGTTAAATAGTTTAATCATTTTGATTTCTTCCTCGGGTGCATACAGGTCTTTAGTGTAAGTCTAGAATTGTTCACGTTATTAGAAACAGAATCCAATTTATTTTTCCAGTACTCGCTCTTGGCTTTTCGTATTAACATATTTATCTGTCTTTTTAGGTTTTTAACCTGATTTTTTAACACATGTGAATTTTGAATCTCATTATTTTTTATCAAGTCTTCTCGTTCAACCATCAGGTCTATTATATCCTCAGTTATCCATACTGCCTTTTTCTGATTGAATTTAAACAGTCTTTGAGGACATGTCTTTTCTAGGTATTCGATAATTCTATCATTTATGATACTCCATTGAACCTCAGGATCTCAGTTTTTATAAAAGGCTGTCCAGTCTTGGCGGTATAAAAAGCTTTGAAAGTCTAGTGTCTCGTAGTTTCTATAACTCCTACCGTAAAACTCACATGGTTCTATCTTAGGCGGAATAAACTGTCTATATAATATTATAGGTAAGTGGTCACTTATTAGGTTCTTATTAACTTCAACCCTTTCTACAAATCTTCCATTACTGACTGCACATTGAAACAATGATTATGATTAATTCATTAGGTTTATGAAATAATTGAAATAACACTCTACTCTGTTCTGTGCTTAATAAGCCTAGAGTGAGTAAATAATCATAGATTTGACAGATTGTACCATAGGCACAATTTCTTTCTTAATTTTCTTAGCATTAAATCATTTTTTATTTTCAAATAGTTATAACTTAAAATGCTGAGCTCTTACAAACTGGCGCGAAGCAGATTCGGAATCAGAAGATTCAGGAGCTTTAGGAACAATCATAAAACATCGTATGTACTCCAAAACACACCTGACCCTTCAGACTGACTCTGACTGCAGGACTAACATTTCATTCACATCATCAAGGAGCCAGAAATCTTCCCAATAAGTATGCATGATCCAGTTTTTGAGCCCATCCAATGTGTGTCGCAAGTATGTACGCCCTGTAATTCTCACGCGTTGTTTCGATTTACAAACGCGATTTCTGATTACAAATACCGGGAGGTGATCACTATTGATATAGTTCAGCACTCCACTATTTGAGACTAGGCCAGAGTCTGTAAGAATGTTATCTAGACAGGGGAGTTTTTTACTGAAAGGTCGTGTGCACTGATTTATTAGTCTCTTCAGTGTATGTTCTCTGCAGAAGTTATTCATCCTGCTCAGATCAGCCCCCTTCCTTTCAAGGAAGTTGACATTGAAGTCTCCGAGCAACCAGAATTCATGTTTTTTGTAATTCTATTAGTAATTATATCACTGATATAGCCCAAGGCATCCTCTAACTTTCCCTCATGAGTGAAATATAGTGTTACAATTAGCATGGGCTTAGTATAGGGCGGTTTTATCTCGACTGTGAGACACTCTAGGTCAGCTGATATGATACTGTGTTCAGGTATTATTGAGCTGTACTGAGCAATATCATCGTTAATGTAGCAAGCCAGACCCCCACCCACTTTATGAGGTCTGTCAATTCTGTGTAGCCTTCCAGCAGGCCAGTGTGTCAATGCATCTGTGTAATTATCGTTAAACCAGGTTCCACTAAAACATGATACATCAGATCTATTAAGAGCTAGAAAAACTTCGTCAATCTTATTGCATAGGCTCTGACAGTTAAGATGTGTAATGCAAAGGCCCTTGAGAGCGTTGAGTTCTCTAAGTTGAGTGGACATATGATATGAGAAGAGTGAGAAAATTAGACTATGATATTTGATAAGTAGAAAGGAAATGTGATAACCCAGTAATGCAGAGAAAAGCAGAGGTGGGTTTGAATATGATCCAGTGAATACTACCACTAGGAGGGTGTATTCAACATTTGAACATATGTATGTATAGGGGAACTAGTGGTCTGACAAATGGACCGAGTATTAATAAGGCGATCTAAGAGTTGTAAGACTAGTACGAATAGTGGGGTACTAAGGGTAGGAGGAGGAGTTCATGACCAATTCCTAGTTGAAAGTGGGGAACAGTATATGGAACCCAAATGTTAATTAAAAACTAACAATTATAAAATACTCGTTACTCACTGTGGTAGCCTCAAATTAAGGCTAAGAATGAGTTCACAAACTTATTCATGTTTCAGATTATATAAGGATTATAAGGTTGGAAGCAAATTGCAGAGTTGCGAATTCATAGCTCAACAGTGTCACAGCTCAGTATATCTCAAGTTAACATATAGAGTTTATACATGAGCAAATTTATAGCTTAACAGAGTCAGTGGTCAGTAGTTAATAGCTCAGTATACCTCAAGTTAAGATATAGAGCTGGTACATGATTTAGGGGTTTCAACGGCTGACTGATTTGTGACAAACCTAAAGAAATTTAAAGAAATTTACTCAGGTCCTGTAGTACTCTAAAACAGTCGAAAAACAGTCGCAGGAGATGGGTAAGTAGGTTTCTACTCACGGTTTGCGCCATTAATTAGACTAGAGTCACCATGAGACTTGTGTCAGTCAATCAGAACCAGAGCATCAACTTGAACTTGTGGACTTGCTGGTCTGTTGAGCATGGAGTCATGCACCTTGAGTCGGTCTGGACAGCTGATGTTTCAATGCAGATGGTCGGGTAATCGGCGAGCCATCAGGACTCGGTAGGGATCATTGTCATTGGACAGCAGAATAAGTTGAAAAAAATATTTATTTGTGATTGAGAATAACTTGTATTTATGTATTCACAGATTGTTTGTATTTTCCCTGACTGTTTTTTTTTAAGTAAGATTTATCGATCAAGATTTAAGTTCGGGGCATTTCTGCCAGAGGCCCTGAGGGACAGGCTAGTGTCAGGCCTTCACAGCAAAATGAAAAAGACTCAGTGCCATTTGTTGGCAATGCGGGATCTGAATTTCCAGACCGCGCGAGACAAGTGTGTGGCCGATGAGTTGGCTATGAAGGCCAACAACCTCTACATGGGGGTAGCCGGAAAGGACGATTCCGAGGTACACCTGTTAAGGAAAGCAAGTGGTTGGCGCGGAGGGTCGTCACAACGCGGAGGGTCGTCACACCGCGGACAAGGGCCGTCGACAAGCCATAAATCCTGCACCTGCTGTGGTTGGCAGGGACACCTCAACAGCGACTGTGTGATGCGGAACGAGAGGTGCCACAAGTGCGGTGTAAAAGGGCATTTACAACAGGTGTGCACCGCTAAGGACAGTCAAGGTGGTGTGTCAGCGCGTCACAACAGGCCACCAAGGGCCCCATCGGGCAAGTCAAGGTCGACAAAGTATGTCAACGACGATGAGTCGAACGACGAGGCAGTGACAGACTACAGTGAGGGCTCATCTGACAAGGCCTTCGGACTCAACCAGGTTACGCTGGACCCTGGTCAGTCAAGTGACAGTGAATGACTAGGCCAAGTTGGTGCAGAGGTAGCACCAGAAAAAGTGGTGAAAGGTGGTAAGGCAAATTCCAAAGTGTGTGAGGATCCAGTATTTGAAATTTACTATTATTAGAAAAAAAGTAAAGCCATACACAGTTAGAGTTTGTATAGGTAGTGAGCCTATCAGGATGGAGTTAGACACGGGTGCCTCCCTTTCTACTATTGGAGAAAAGGTCTATCGCGATAAGTTGTCTTGTTACAAGTTGTGCAGATCTAATGTAAAACTAAGAAGTTACACTGGTGATAAGGTTCCAGTTCTAGGCAGTATCATGGTACCAGTATGGTACAAAGATGAAGACAGTCAGTATTTGGAAATACTAGTTGTAAAGGGAGATAGGCCTTCACTTTTTGGTAGAGACTGGTTGACGAAAATCCAACTTAATTGGAAGAACATTTTCAGGGTAGAGGAGAAAACCCACAAGGCTCAGGGTAAAGGGACAAATGTTTATCCCAAAAGTTTTGTAAAACTTGTAGAGGAACATAAGGGATTGTTTTCTCATAAAGACACAGGCATAAAAGGTTTTCGAGCCAGTCTAAAACTTAAAGAAGGTGCCAAACCGGTTTACCAAAAGGCAAGACCAGTACCATATGCATTGTCAAAAGAAGAGTTACATTTTAGCCATCCTGGGCCCTGTTTTTCAGTCGAGACGATCTCAAGCTGAGATCCACTGAGATCCATGGGAGATCCTGAGACCATTTGGGAGATCAATGGCTGCAGGTGTTTTTCAGTCAGGGTCTCAGTGCGCCACAGCGGATCTCAGGACGATCTCAGGTTTAGCTGAGATCATTTCTGCCAGGTACAAGATACTGCACTCAGAAATTATTGATTTGAGATACTTATACTTATTCAAATTAGACCATATTTACAGCGAATAATTTTCCATGTCCATCCAATTGCGTCCTAAGATTTCATAATTTTCTATTGAATATTTCAAAAGTTAGAGATGTTTTTCTTTGTGAATGGGTAGTGTTGTTATTTATAAATATGGAGTGACCTTGACCCTACCCTGCTCAAATAACATCGAGCATTCCAGTAGGTATACACAAGCTGTTTGAGTGGGGCAGTGACTGCATCTCTAAGATTTCCAGACAAATGTTTATTACAGTCTTAATAACCACAAGAAAACTATGAAATTTCGGATATAGGTATGTCAGATTATTAGAACCTTTCGCTCTAAATATTTTCTAATTTGAATAAGTGTAAGCACCTAAAAAAATAAGTTATGACTAGTATCAACTGGTCTCAGGTTGAGACCCTTTGGGAGATCATTTCACCTGAGATCCCTTGAGATCATCACAACTGAAAAACACTCAAATCACCCAAAACGGTCGCATCTCAGTCTCAGGCTGAGATCCCCAGAGATCGTCTCAACTGAAAAACAGTTTGGCTTCCAAACGGTCTCAACTTGAGATCGTCTCGACTGAAAAACAGGGCCCTGGTATGTGTAGAATGAAGATCTTATGTATGGTGGCCATACTTGGATTCAGACATTGAGGATTATGTAAAGGGTTGTAGTGCCTGTATCACAACTTTTCAGGTTCCTAAAACTACTCCTTTGTTATTATGGCCCTGGGCCACTAGACCATGGCAAAGAGTTCATGTTGATTTTTTGGAGATTAAAGGTCAACAATTTTTCCTGTTGGTAGACAGCTACTCTAAATGGTTAGAAGTTGTACCTATGGATGAAACTACGGCAGAAGCCACAATCAGTGTATTGAACACTATTTTTGTTAGATATGGACTTCCAGATAAGCTTGTAAGCGATAATGGTCCTCAGTTTATCTCAGAAAAATTCAAACATTTTCTGTCTAAGAATGGTATCAGAATGGTAAAACATCACTACATCCTACATCACTATGTGGATGTAGTGATGTAGTGATGTAGTGATGTAGGATGTGGGGATGTAGGGATGTAGTGATGTAGGATGTAGGGATGTAGGATGTGGGGATGTAGGATGTAGTGATGTAGGATGTAGTGATGTAGGATGTGGGGATGTAAGATGTAGTGATGTAGGATGTAGGGATGTAGGATGTGGGGATGTAGGATGTAGTGATGTAGAATTTAGTGATGTAGGATGTGGGGATGTAAGATGTAGGGATGTAGGAATGTAGGATGTAGTGATGTGGGTATGTAGGATGTAGTGATGTAGGATGTAGGAGGTAGCACATCCCTACCTGTATATCTAGTGAGAAAGCTCTCCGTAATGCTTCCGTAACACAACCGTAACACAACCGTACCACAAGAAATACCTCCGTTCCTTTACCGTTATTCTGCCGTTTATATCCGTTTGTATCCGCAAGTCTTACGTTTCTCTTCCGTTATACATCCGCATACATCCGTAACGTGTCCGTTGGCAAAAAATACCATGGCTGAGAAACGGAAGAGAAACGCAAGAAAAACGGAAGAAAACGGAAAGAAACGGAAAGAAACGGAAGAGTAGCGGAAGAGTTACGGAAAATGTATCAGTGTTCTTCCGTAATCTTTCCGTTCAAAGTTTTCAACATATTGAAAACTTTGACAGCGCTCTTCCGGACCCCTGCGGATGTGTACGGATGCCAACGGAGGGATACGGAGCTTTAACGAAGGAGTTGCGTAAGAAAGCGGACGTCTACGGATGACCATTTTTTTCTTCCGTTACTTTCAGTTAGGCTTCCGTAACCCCGGTGTGACTGAGCCATAACAAAGTACCTATTAGGTCTCCAAGGCAAAGCCTAAGGACACATAAATCTACTCCCACAAAGACTGCTACTGTGACAACTACAAGGTCAGGGAAAGTGGTGTGCGCTCCCATAAAACTGTCAATTTGATACTAGATTGTATGAACTGTTTGTATCTAGTAAAAGGTAAATAGAATGGAGGAATGTGGTGTATCGACGCTGCGGCGGACGGAGCGAGAGAAAGTTGTAGAGCGGTACTGGAGGAATAAAAGGCCGCACACGAGGGTTCTGGGACCGGATGCGACGAGCGAGGTTGTGTTCTAAATATCTATGTATTGTTTCTCTTTATTACTGAGCAAATACTAAATATGTGTCCCTAACTGGGGTTTCATAGCTTAATTCCTAAAGGAAGTAAAGTTACACGTCTGTGACCACAGATAGAGAGAGGGTATACCCTCTCGCTATTTATGACACAATAGTGACCACTACAGTGACCGGACATCGTTCTTATGAAATGGTACATGCAACTATTAGCGCCCGTCTGTAAACCGGAGTCACAAAATCGGTTGTCACTAAACTACTGCAATGCAACCTGTCGCTATCGTGTCACTGCATCCAATAACGGACGTCCTACAGATTATTGAAACGGGCCCCATAGACACATAGAAAAATTGCTATGGTATCTGGAAGTCTTAGTTTTCATTTGATACAATATAATTGCTGCTACACCTCCATGGAACGAAAGGCCATTTTTTCAGGGGCTAGCCGCCTGAAGTCCTATACCACTTAGCCATCGAGCTTGGTCAAAGTGTTGAGAATTGACTGAATGTAACTAGATTTGTTCTAAGGTAAAGAATGGAAGCCTTATTTAAAAAAGGCCACATTATTAGGGGCCATAATTAATGAACGCTCCCTTAGATGTCTGGAGATTTACAGATCAATCTACCGCGCTTTTTAAAAATTTGGTTTACAGTGCTGAGCTTACTCGATACAATGAGAGTAATTTCATTGTCACATCATTCAAAATGTCATTAAGACTGGATATTGCACTTGATACTAGTTGGCATATAAGTGAAGTATCTTTAAATGGATTCCATCGACTTTCAATTGAAGAACATTGCAGTAACAGCAATATGATTCCAATTTAAGTTTAGGCTTTGGTAGGAAAGTCAGAGGTGTCCTATTGAATGCTAGAGACCCAGCTTTATACACTGGCCGTCAGAGTTAGGCCCCCTATACTGATCGAAACAGAGTGGACGGCCAATCTATCCAGCTACATTGATCTTCACTTGAGAATCGAATTAAAGGATATCTCTAATCCAAATGAAATCATATTTAATTAATGAAGCTAAAACATCTAGACATGTAGTTGATGCATAGATTTCCGATATAGTTTAATCTATTGAAGTCAGTCTTAGTCTAGTACATATTTAGTACTCAAAATAGGTTATTACCGGATGTACTTAAATGAACTGAAAGGGAAATGGAGTTCTAATGAGCCTAGGACAATACGTTGTGTTCTAGGATAGCGTTTTACTTATCGGATTTCCTACATCAAATTGTCTGGGGCCTCCTCTAACCTAACTGCTACTTTAACACATTTTCTGAACTAGATACAGCTAGTCCACAGGGCAACTGCGTAATCAATGGAAAGCACAGGGTTCGTACATAGACAGCCCTAAAGAATTCCAGGCTTTTCCCAGGCTCAAATATTTCTTTTCCAGGCACATAACAATGTGAATCAATACCATCTTGCTAGTGAATGAAATATCAAGACAAACAATCAAAACCATGCTATATTATTAGCAAAAAAGATTTTTGGAACTATTTAATCCAAGTCACTGAAATTTCATAGGCAGTCAGGTACCGCAGTTAAGAATGCCCAGAATTTCATAGTCTACAAAAATTGTTTGTCCGCAAAACAAAATTTTCCAGGCTCTTCCAGGTTTTTCCAGGGTCTCTGTGAGAATTCCAGGCTTTTCCAGGCCTGGAAAACCTAAAAGCATAATTCCAGATTTTTCCAGGCTCTGTTCGAACCCTGAAAACAGCCTACGAAGGGCTGATGCCTTACTGATTTATTGTAGTTATGGAATTTCATTCACATTACAAATGTGTATAACCTATACTTGTCAGTTTTCCACATGAAGAGAATACCATGGACTAGGATGACTAGGGTCCGTGATGAAATTTACTACAGAGCTAGATGCTCTTTTCGTAGTAGCACACATTAGGTTGATCTAGTTAAAATTAAGTCTAGTTTCCAAGTAAATAAATACAAACACAACGCTCATTTGCCATTGCCCTTGTCAATATATTTTATTGATAGAATATATACTTTTGACGATATGACCCAACATCACATAATAAATATATTATGGTCTATTTTGCAAAACTACATTCGAACAGGAAATATTGACAGTAATGGTGGTTTGAAACCACCATCTGAGAGGCGTTAGTTTATAAGCAACAATAGTGGGGGCTACTCAGTTTGGTCATTGTTGTTAGTTTTCTTTTAAATTTGTTATTTTGTTTTAATGGATATATACATATACACATAAAAGACTACACAGGCTAGAGCATGCGGCATACATTCACCAAACGAGCGGCAACACCAGTCTTCGCATTCACATACATTACCTTTGTATTTTTCATATATATGTTGTGCATTCATGTCGCTATGGTATGTCTTTCCATGGACATATCTGTTGTATACAAGTGGTATAATGTGTATATGTATATATACGTCATAAGCTGGGGACGCCTGTGTTGTTTACTCATACAAACATCATTCTTTTCCTCCTATTTGCCAGGCCCGATCTGGCTTGACCACGTCAATAGGCTTAATAACCATCTGTGTAGCGCCGCCTACGAAAGAAACATAATCACCAATCTGACCAACTGTAAGGGTCATCAACTTTACAATTAATTAATATCAAGTTCATCATCATCATCATCGTCGTCGTCGTCAATCAAACAATCATCATCATAATCATCATCTTTTACCATCTGTATCACCCCTCAAATTGAATATCAATTAATGACGTCATACAATTGTGACGTCACACATCATGCGCTGGGTACACTGACGTAGCACTGTTTACATTGTAAAGACCGCCGCATCCACCTCACAGTGCAGGCGTGGAGAAACCCATGTATGCTGCTGCCACCAAGTGCTCCAGAGCAGTCGGGCAATCCGAAAAGTAGTCCACACGGCGATTCTTCCAGCTAGCATTTTCCACTATTTCAAAGCATCATGAACCTATTGTCTATTCACTTCACCAGCCGGTGGAGGAAGGGGAATGGAGTCACATCTCTCCTACTGCCGACTGTAAAGCCTACACCTCTTACTACACCAGGAGGGGCATGACCAGGAGGAGCACTTCATCTCTCCAGAGTACAACATAGCACATCACCAGAATCTGCTTCTGGTTTGCCAAGATCACATCATTGGGGAGTATTCGCATTGGGGAGGAGGGGGGCCTGGGGTGGATGGGGTATACGTTCCTCACGAAGCTGCGAATCATAGCAGCACACAAACAATGCTACAGTTCCCACTACAAAGTTTGAGAGAGACGGATAGAGACTGAGAGAGGCAAAGGATCCAGGAGGTGAGCGCTTAACCAACAGCAACAATTTTCACCTCACGCTAGTCCGACAACCGTGTAAACACGAATTCTGGTGCTTTGGATCGCTTCTTTGTGTGTGAACCTAGACACTACGTTTCTCAAGTGACTCTTATGTTAATATGAATGCATCTGCTAACAAGTATAGGACTCCAAACCTCCTGGAGTAAACAGACACCACTGCCCAAAACCATACCTCGTAACAGCGAACAACTGTAGAGGTCGCGGCCATGCACAAATCAGGTCATGCCAAGGTTATCTTCATATCAGGACCATCACCCATCCGGGTACAATCAGCAAGTACGTCAAATTCATTATCTTTCATAAAATTTAACAACAGCTTCTGAATACTGTTAGTAGAGGGAAATGACTCGTCAAGTTCATTAACTGGATATTACAAACACCATCACAACCATATATGGACTGTATGAAAGAAATAAGTATGGATATCGATATCCACAACAAAAATATGTCTGACAATGACTTGATCTAGGCAGTTGTGTCTGGTAAAGATCGAGTAACTCTAACTATCTACGGTCATCACCAGAAAAATGGGTTGTCTAACATATATTTGCGCATGGTCAAGGAACCCAAATAGAATCGTTGGTTGACCTTCGCTGGTACTGTATTCATTGCTCAGGGGGAGAAAGACAGGAAAATCCAGAAACTAATATATTGTATTAGAGCTAACATCTGACACCCTCAGTGCACTTAATAGTCCATAGTTTCCCTCTGCTTATAATCCATATAATCCTTTTCAGAATCCTCCCACATATATTCCAGCATCCTGACTGTGTATCTGTCAAGAATGTAAATAAAAATCGGAGTCCAAGGCTCTCCTAGAGAGCCAATAGAATTATCCTGATTGTCACCAAAACAAATGTGAATTAAGATATTAAAAAAAAACCCAAAAACATTATTTTTCCATGGGAAAAACTGCATGTAATACACCAAACCACGGGTACCATTTCTTCGCATACTCACAGAATTTCCCATACATTATATATTCAGCAGGGATATGGATATCTTGATAGGAAATCTAAGTTAAACGTAAATGTAACAAATAAAAGTGGTGAGAAGGAAATTGAGTTTTATCACACAAGTGCATGTTTACATCCAATACCACCCAATGTCTTCTATATTTTGCCATTGTTTGTATACCTGTCTAGTTCGTTCAATGGTCCCATTCTTGGTCTCTCTGTTTTTCATTGGTATCTCTCTTCTGGTCATCCGCAACAAGAACAATGTGTATGCTGCTAAGTATTAGGAGTGTAGCCCTACAAATGCACACACTGAACAAAATCATGTTTCTGTCCACAGATGACAGTGCTCACTTTGACACAGAGTTGCACATCTCAGCAAGAATATAGATCCATAAACCCTTAGACTGATCTAACACTGAACTGATATTTCAAACCTGCCACTACAGAAGACTCAAAGTACTCTGGCTGACGTATCACCGTTTTTGTATACATGTTTTTTCTCAAATATATCATTCACATTGATTGTTCACGAAATTATTTTTTTCTCGAATTATCTATTCCCATCGTATTACAGAGGGAATACAATACGAGCATTTCATTTATTGCACGCAGAGACCACAGCTGGGGATATATTACAATTCAAGCGACGGACGACGCTTCAAGACATATTTCGATCGCTCATATTCTATGATTAGAACCATATCATACATACAGAATAAAAGGCTGGCTATCTATGTATACTTTCATTTCAGAGAGTACATACAATAATGAGATAATATTAATATATTGGCAATAATCGTCATACTATCTGTCAGTGACTATAAACACATACATTTCTGTTGTTTTCCTCTCAACTTGAGTGGCATATCAGAAACACACCGAAGGACAAATGTCACTGTTCTTAGCCCTATTGATTCCTACCAGTGCCGATATCTACCCTGCAGAGAAGAGAAAATAGTCCTCAACGAAACCATTCGGTCAAAAGAAAAACAATATAAAATAATAAAAAAACAACCTTAATGTGCGTTGAGGCTCATGATAGTCTTTCTTCTCTATAACGTAGGATGTTATACTGGTGTTTCTCAGTGAGCGAAATATGGGAGCTTCGATGAAGCAACCAATGCCTTGGTAACAACATTAATAACATGGTGTTACGAGCGTTCTCAGCAGTTCTTTGAGGTACAGCTTTGACAATATATTTTCTTATAATTATATCATATATACAATGACCACAATGTTTTGTTTCCTTTTGTCTATTTTAATCATATACAACTAAACTGAGAACTACTGCCGATGAATATTTCAGTTATCAACTTCCCATATCTGCCACTTACTAATTTCAAAGTCTCGTCTCTATACATCATGGCTGCAAACTAATCCCTCTCATCCACATTATCTTTCAAATTTCACATTTGTCTTTTACATATAACAGCGGCGTCGATATATATTCCATGAAAATAATAATCTGACAGTACAGATATAAGAAAATATAAGACATTTTATCACCAACTTGGACTAAATTGCACACACTCCGTGACAGAACGACGCCAACTCTTATGCCCCGGGCTGGTAGGAAAATAAGTTTGGAGACATATTGAGCGACAATGTTAACTGGGTTGCTCCAGCCTATGTACTAAATGCAACGTGCATAAATGCAAACTCTTCCACATATATATGTAGCCCAGTTTTTCTATCCCTGTAGAGAAAGGTTGAGTCTTTCCTGGTTGTCCCCGCTGTCACGGTACGTGATTCTCATTCAGGCTTACCAATCTGCCGTCACGAGAAAAAAAAAATCTAACAATACTATTTACCATTAGTTCAGTTCAAAGTCCTGCAGAATGAATTCTTACTACCACTCTACCAGTCGCTGACCTGTTTGGTACCTATATTTCCATTGCACATGTGTTAAAAGATAACCGAAGTGGTACGGACAGTCCACCTGACCGGTTAACCGGTCCTCTTTACAAATTCAAAACGTAACGGAGGCCACCTATGACATGTAACCTTTAACATTTGACCTTCAACTGGTGGATCCTTCTCTTCCCACCACGTGGCATCACAATACTTCCGGGAATGGACCTTGCGCACGTAACAAAGTGTTTCTCGGGTGTTTTGGTGCGTGGGACACCATGTAAAAAGTGCGTAATTTTTCTCTTTACAGTAAAAAGCAAACAAATAACTCTGAATCTGCACCCAAAAAGAACGACAGGGCAACAGGAAGAACAGATCAAAATAGCAGAACAGAAAGACTGATCCTATCTTGATTGAAAAATCTTCACCAAGAGAAACTGCGATTAACAGAGTGAAATCAATTGGAGATTTGGGCCTCAGCGTTCATATAATTTAAATGAAATCAAATTCCAGTTTGACGAAAAATAGCAAGATTTGTAACCTTTCAACAGTTGTTAGCTTCCAGTTTGCGGAATTTCCAATCCATATTTAAGGAAGCCCTCTTTATGAACGCAGCACCATCCACACCAAGCTTGATTGGATCCATGGTAATTCAGACTGTATATAGATTTCTATAAGACTGACCGAAACAAATTACTGGTTGCAGCCTATGTTACTCTTCAGTCAGATTCAAACTTGCTGCTAAGCAGTCTTTCAGGAACTATTAGTGAAGGAACAATATCCTGTTGTTACTGGTATTGCTGATTGACCTAATATCCTGGCATCATTACAGGTGGGTAGGTGTCAACGAAGCAGATCCTTAGTTAAAGCCTGTGTATCTCACAGGGAAGGGGCGCAAAGGAACAAGGTTTCGTCTACGCCAGATTCATCAGGCATCTTCAATTTTGGCGGGACCAAGGCATGACATTTGACATATTTAGGTTCGCTGGTATTCTCTACCAACTTCCTAATTTACTGTTTAAAAAACGGCAGATGGTGAGACTGATCAACTACCCTGATTGTCCTGTTCAACAGAAAAATAAAACAATCTAGGGATAGTAAAGTATGCTCATTTCCATCAGAATACCATAATGATATTTATACGATTGTGATATATCGACACTAGTCTTCAACAAATGTAGGGACTTTTATTTCATTTTGGAAATAAGTACTGGCTCCATTACCAAGAAGTATGTAAAATATAATTCCGCAACCAATAATTTCAATATTAAAAACCGTGGCATAACAGAAACCAAAGGCCAGGAGAGAAAGAGGCTTGGTGTAGATGGGGCTTCGTTTGGCAACCTCAGTGCCTAAGTCGAGGAACCTGCCTTCTAAACCTGAACACCACAACAAAAACAAGGCAATAGAAATGACTAGGCAAGATTGTTGAGACACGCTGAATTATAAACAGAAAACCTGTGTCTTCTTTGTCCCCGTAGCTATCTACTTTGAACCCACCTAGTTTACTCTGTGTCAGCAGTTTTAAGAAAGCTCGAACTTATACATGTCTGTATATATAATATATGACTTTCTCCAGCCCTCCAATCTCTCATTCACATATATAAAATAAACTATATCTCAGGCAGGCTCAGACTGTCTCAGCCGTCTACATCTAATAGTGTACGTGGCAGTCTGTGCAATCAATCCTAATTTAACAAACCTTTGAATAATTTAGGTGACTCCCTTCCCGCCCCAAATATTTACCATCTAATACCGCGATTACATACAACATGACCAAGTTGGTGACCAGCCTAGATTTGGCCCACTAACAGTAGTGCAGAGTAGTGAAAATAATACAGGTATGATGCCGAGAACTAATCATTCGTTATGGTAATATATACAGAAATACAACAGTACGCCTCGTTCATCGAGGCCAACGAAGAGTAGTAAAATAAAGAGAAACAAGATTTGTTACATGTGATTATTCTGTCGGTTGTCCATCGTACGGAATCGCTCCCCTTATCTCGGTCCTGGTTGGTCTCTGGTAGGAACAAAATACAGCATTCAATGACCTCGCTCTCAAAATCATGTCAACGCGCATGCTCTGTTACGCTGACCTGGACACAGCAATCCCAGAAGGCCATAGGCTGTGACGCTGGCATCTGTGGCGTCCCCTGGTGGCTGAACCAGGAGCTTACCCTTTCGTTGGCGGTGAATATAACAGACTCTGGTCGATATCTCTCAGGTCAGATGGCCCAGTCATATGTATGCGCACCCTGGACACAAAACAGCTAAGTATACAAGCCCAAAATCATGGATTAACTGATGACCTGGGAGAGAAGTTTCTGCACATAAAGAACACAATCCGGCCCGAAGATTGCCCCTATGTAATGTGTGTCTAAATCTGGGGGGCTAAGGTCCCCTTCAAGAAGGGAGTCTGTGGGGCATATCCGCTAACACTATGTAGTCAGAATGCAACCACGTAATACACATAGCAGCTTGGGCCAGGCAGGCCACACAGAGCAGCTCTATCCGGGCCAGGCAGGCCACACAGAGTAGCTCTATCCGGGCCAGGCAGGCCACACAGAGCAGCTCTATCCGGGCCAGGCAGGCCACACAGAGCAGCTCTATCCGGGCCAGGCAGGCCACACAGAGCAGCTCTATCCGGGCCAGGCAGGCCACACAGAGCAGCTCTATCCGGGCCAGGAACACACAGAGCAGCTCCTCAGGACCTAGCACGCCAGCGCCGCACCAATCAGTCTGTCGCAGAATCCAGCTTCGCAATATCGTCCCCACCAACATGGGGCCCGCTACTATTGGTGTGTCGTTGGACTCGAACTGTTATTCCTATAGGCAATGACTTTTTGGGCGAGGAATGCAATGATGGCTGCAAAGATGGCGAACCCCAGGAGAATGATGGCGGCCCACTGTTGGTCGGTCAGTTGCTTCGGTTCGGGGATCTTGGCCAGGGCGCTCGACGTGGGCGCCGGAGTGGGCGCCACTTTAGGCGCCTGTGTGACGAAGGAGACCCCCGGGCTGTAGGCGCCATTCAGGTCGGCCGTCCCGTCCGCGCACACCCGGATGGCACAGACCCGCACTTGATACTCTGTTTTCGAAGACAATCCCTTCAACCGGTAAGACGTCTCTGGTCCCTTGTAGATCTGTGGATATAAAAGTAGGATGATTTGCCTTTTTCTGCCTATCTTTATTAATACTTTATCTATTTATGAATAAGGCATAATCGGTGGTGTATAGCTTCACTTCATTGGCGTAAAGTAGAGCAGTTTTATCCTAACCCTCATATAAATCTCCATAGATTTCAGGAGAATAGGGACTCAGACCAAATCGAATCGGAATAGTTTTCGGATTTTATCTTAGCCTGGAAACATTTAACTGTTTATTGCCCATTGAGTATGAGTTATACCAGGCTAAGTTACAATTCATTAGATGTTCCCCGGGAAAGTATAAAACGTTGCAGGTGATATTCAGACGGACAGGTCACATAAACCTACCTGTTTGTACTCTTGGTCTCGGGAGTGGCCGTTTTGTAGCTGGAGGCAGTAGACGATGCTGTCCATCCCTAAAGGTTTGCAAGCTTGCCATTCAACCAGGCACGAGTCAAGTGACACCTCACTAACCTTGGGAGCTGTCAAACAAATATTCATGTACAATGTATATAAATACTCAGAAACATACCAATATAATAAATGTTATGTAGTTCCATTCCTGATCCTCACACAATACGTATGTTGACTAATTTCATCGAGGTGGGTATAAAAACTATGTGCCTTTAATGACTTGCATCTAATAAGTGAACAAACACAACAATCTATCCAAACAACGTTATTTTCGGGACATGCCAATGTTGGATTTGAATTCATTCTAAAACCTTTTCTTAATCCTCTCTGCATAAAACTTATAACGTATATAAAATATCATTTTATATCAATTTTAGATCCTTGCTATAAATTGTAATTAATCTGTAGTCACATGATAATAATAATATTACACAGAAATATAGATGGGTACGGGGCGGGGACAAAGCAGGGGAGTCGTGAGATGTAGCCTGTAATATTGATTTTATATGAAAAATAATAAATCCGTTGGACCTCTATATAAACCTTCTAGCTTCACTAAATTAATTGAATTAAATCCATCAGTCCTGTACCCTGGCAGTTGCATCAAGCACGAGCCCTGGGCATAATTTTGTAGCGACCTCCTATAAGCTTGCACCTATATTCATACGACTATATAATGTCATATGCATTTAGCAAATATCACAATGGTTTCTTTGGAAACAGTACTCTAATCCAATTATTTAGAATGATAACATTGTTTTATACATAAATATATATTCTGAAAAAATCATGAAACTATATGAATTTATTTCTCCTCATAATTAGCTTTCTTTTAATGCCCGGATAATGCCTGGGGTGTATCTTTGGGATCCGCCAAAGGGAACGCCTCCAGGCATGTTGAGGACTGCGATGGGGAGGTGTGACCACTCACGTCTGACGGCGGCGGGCGGGGCTTTGGTGGTCCTGAATGAGTAGACCCTGGAGTAAGGTCCCTCGCCGGCCTCGTTGCTGGCGAAGGTGCGGAAGTGGTACTCGGTGAGCTCCGTCAAGCGGTTAATTTTGTACATGTGCAGCGCCCCCTGGTACACCGACTGGAAACTACTGCAGAAACAACACCAAATTTAAGTCATTCATTAAAATGACAATTGAATACAAAAGACTCACAAAGTAGCATTCTGTCAGAGTAGACATCCCAATAAGGGGTTTTATGTTACATGAACATTAGTTCAATAACAATTAGTTCAGTATCAAAATAAGGCAAGGCTAGAGGTAGTTAAATTCAGTTAATATCCAAAGAAAGGTACATACATTCAATCAATTACATAAAGTAACACTGGAAAAAGATTTCCACATATCATGTTTACGCCTGTTGATTTTTCTTATATACAGGTTATTGATTGTTTTACAAATAAGACATCGAACGATAGTTCTAATTCATAGGAATAGATAATTTGCTCCTGTCAATATTGCTACATTAACAATATCCCAGAAATACATCCCGATTCCGGAGGCAGGGGGACGTATTTCCGGAACATGAGACTGAGACAGCATTAATTCCCCCACAGTTAATACGTTTAATATTATCATATATCTGAAAATCATAAAAAAACGCCATTGTGATTCCCTACGACCCTAGGTTGGGAACATTATCAATACTGCACCCCTAGAAGTGGGTCGTATTTCATAGATGTTCAACCACAGGTATATAATTATAGTAAATCGATCCCAGTTACCTGCTGTTTTCCCGCCTCATCTCCAGCCCGTATTGGAGCAGGTCCGGGTTCTTGCCGTCTCCCCACTTGAGTTTGAGGCTGTTGTGGGTGACGCTCATGCACTCGAGGCGGGGCGGGTTCGGGGGCAGCGCGCGGGTCGTCACCTTGATGGGCGTGCTGAAGGCTCCAACGCCGATACTGTTGACCGCCTGTACACGTACCCTGTCAACACACAACGCCGTCAGTCCCTGCCTCTTACACTTAAAACTAACCATCGTAAGTTTAATAAATTCTAGATTTTAAGACTATAATTTAAGACATGGCGGAATACACTTCTGGTCACAGCCGATGCTACTTCGAATTTGACCGTTTCCAGTCAGATCCAGACGATTGCTATAATAAATACCACATGGGTACCATTGCTTTAGAACAAATGATTGTCCAATGCCCATCTTCAACAACCGTGACTTGGCAGGATTGTTACTCTCCATATCGTTTATACGACAGGGCAGTGGAGTGAACCAAGCACATTTTGGATTTAAAAAAAAACTAATATTGCAAAATAATCCCCAAAAAGATCAGATTCCAATAATGCAAAAATTTAAGAAAAAACAAAATCTTACTTGTAAGTCGTCTCCGGCTGTAGGTCCTCTATCACATGTTCCAGCACGTTGGCCACGGAGATGGGGTGGTTCTCCCCCAGGTCGATGTTGTAGGCGACGATCTCACTACCATTACGGTGTGGTTCCTGCCAGCCCAGGTGGATGGAGTCGGCGGTGGCCGTGCCGCGCACGTGCGTCACGGCGCCCGGACTCGACGGGGGCGTCACACAGTTCACCTGTGAGCTGAAGGGCCCCGCGCCCGCACTGTTCAGAGCCTACATGAAAATTTAAAAAAAAAATTATTTGTTTGTTTCTTTGATTAAACGTACAATAAACCGTAACAGGTCCTTACCAGACTTTCTCGGCGTGGATCAAAGTCCATGCTAACAGTTTATATACGTATACTTTTGTGTATTCCCTAGACACACAAAATGAGTCTACGCAACATTGACTTGAACTTGAAAGTGCATTCCTTGTTACCATTATTTCTACCATTGGTAAAGCATCCCCTTATCACCCAATACATCACACCAAAATATATATCATCCCCCGCTGTCACAGAGAACACAGCCATTACTGTATTAACCACACCTGTACAGGGTGCTAGTTGGGATCATAGAAAACAAGAGGGAGTATTTTTTGTGTCATTTTCTGCCGCAGTGAGACTGAGAAAACGTAGATAACACATCTCTATTGGTCATGGAATGTGACTGGGGTGTAATGGGAGGTTTGAATCATTGTTTATTGGTGTGAATGAGGCCCAATTTATTCTCTGTTTTACACAAGAAAAACAATAAAATGAAAATAAGATTAAGACGTGGCAATAACACCTCTATGGCAAGCAAAAAAATGAAAATTAGGATTTCCTCGGAAAGAAAAAAGGGAAACTGCCATTTCTGGCTCTCGTATGGGCTAACCTGTACTCTGAAGGTATAGGTCGTTGCTGGGGCCAGCCCCCGAACGTCGTACGTGTTGAGACTGCCGTAACACAGCTGGGTGAAGTCGGCGTCGGGCCGGTGCTGCCACTCCAGCCGGTAGTCAGTGACGGTGGCGCCGTTGTTGACCGGCTCGTCCCACGACACGACCACCCAGTGCGGCGACTTGCAGCTGACACTCAGTTTGGGCGGGTCGGGCACCCCCGCTCCGCTCACCACCTCCAGAGGGTCCGACCACTGGCCAACCTACAAGAGTAAGGAACCAAACTCAATATTTATAACTGATCTTTAAGTAATACGAGACGATGAAAATGTATTTTCAATAAAATCAACATCGAACAATAGGATTGACCTTTACGCGAAATTGGGTGATTTTGCGAAAATACACCGTATTTGCCATTTCTCATTAAAAAAACCTCGTGAGAGCGGCTAATGAAAGTCCCGAGATCGTTTAACGCGGGGGGAGTTCTCCAGTAACTACAGAGAATGAGGATACGACGGAAACACAAAACAGAATTGGCATTGGATAATCTGCCGCTTTACCGGTGTTCATGCATTATCTGCAGCAAAGAATAAGATAAGCTGCCAAATTGAAGGATATCTTGAGATAAGAGATTCCTGGTTCCAGCTATGTATTCAAAGTGGTTTATATGGTAACAGTACATTGGTTTCAGGGATTTCAGGGATTTTCATCCATGCATTATCTATGTGGAGCATGTAAGGGGAAAATCAAAGACGTAATAATGCACATATTTTTAGGGAAATCGGGTATATGGAGTCCCTGAAACAATATGGGGTTGACATACATAGGTTCTATGGACACTTTTAAATGGTTAGGACAATATTTCTGTGCTTTTATAATAACCTTGATTTCAAGGATTTCCCTAACCTAACTCTGACATCCCTGAAATATATTGCGTTTTTAATCCTATATTGAAGAAGTAAACTCACCCCTGCTTTGTTTGACGCTCTGACCTGGAATAGATAGGAACGGCCCGGCGACAGACCGGCAACGACACAGTCGAGATCGTGACCTCGGTACACAGACTGCGTGGAGTTGTCTGACAACGACATCAGCACCTCAAACTCAGTCACTGGCACTCCTCCGTCATAGTCGGGATAATCTGTGAATACAGGCAAAATATTTACTCACATCAGTGACACTTTCTCCTCTGCGTGCGCGTCTGTCGATATGCTGGTAAAAAGATTTCACGTTTCAAGGTGTCAAATCTCTTCCTCGAAGCACATTTTGATATTTGTAATTCATTATTCGCTATTACAATAAGTGGAGTCCTAGTACAGTCTTGAGAGAGATTTGTTTTTATCAACAAGATATTTTTCGGTATATTCTAGTTAGTATATAATAGAATGCTGCTGATACTGGGACTACTTTTATTTCACTTTTACTTCCGACTCAGTTTTTACATTTGTAGAACTATCGATTCCCCAAAATCCTCTCTTTTTTCATGTAATTATAAGAAATGGCACTTACTCCAGCGTAGATGAAGCGTTGTGGCCTTTGGCTTGCCCTGTAATTTAGGAGGCATACAGGGTCCTGGAGCGATCGGCTGAGCTTGGACCGACAGACAGTCTGACCACTGAGAGATAAAAAAAAGACATCGTGATTTATGTGGTACAAAACGTATAACATTAATTCTCTGATAATTTGAATAGAATATGACTTGCTTTATTTGCCCGTTCATTCTCGCTGCATGCGTTATATAAACTAGATCTACACCCTTCCTTTCTTCGTCTTTACAGCGTAAAGGAAACTTGGGTGATATCAAGAAAACTATACTCAAATACCCATGGAATAATGAAAATCTATGACGAGAATGTAGCATGTATTTGATGGAACCAGTTTGATAGAAGAAATTATACAACTTAAGTTCTGTTATGATGTAAGTGACCTCAGGCAATGTAGATAAACAAATGATGGCAATTTGAGTTAGATCCCAAAGTGAAAATACAAGGGTGGAAATGTCAACTTAGTGAATTAGCATAATTTCACTACTAATATTCCACAATAAAAAAAAATAAAAAAAGGAGGAACAGTATGACCACAAAGAATTATAAAAATCAATATTCTATAAGGGATTTGTATACCTGAGATTTCATGACACAGAAATGTAAGATAATGTCTGTAAAATTGGATGGAAAAAAATGGATTGCTACAAAAAATAGATATACGAGAACTTACGTCACTCTGTCCACCTTTACTGCTGCAGGCGACCCGTACTCTATACATATGGCCAGGTGACAAGGAGTCACACGTGAATTCCCGCTTAGCGTCCTCGTACACCAACTCAAAGCCTGCAACACACAATAATAGTATCAGTCTACAACTACGGCTTAAAAATCATTCGACAACACTTCGAGGATTGTGGTAAAGAGAGATTTAAAGTCAGACCACTGAGACAGGTTTATATCATGATTCGGCAGTCAGAATCGGGCAATTACCCGTTTTAACTGGGCCAACCAGAATTCAGTGCCAACCTGTGAGTATCAAGCTATTGCTAATGTTAAATATATCAGGCACACAGCAATGCACAACTAAGAGAAGACAATCTCCATTTGGACAAGAAGCAAAGTCAGGGTTGCCACAATCTGGGGACGTCGAAATTCACTGACAAGCACTGTATATTTTAATTTGTCCCTGACAAATAAAATGCAAACATTTTGTTGAACAACTTTAGAGTCCTCCTTGTCATCCATGTATTTTGTTTTCTTAGGACCAGACTTTCGAAACACCATATGTTTGTATTCAACGTGACGTTGCAGAATCACAGCAATGCTCTTTACATTCGAAACATCAGGTATTCTTTAATCCAGTTTCCTCTGACAAGAGTCATCCTCCCCTGTTATTTTTCAAAATTCCAAATTTCCCTGAAAAAATTCCTTGACAATTCACTGAACTTGAAAAAAATACATTTCCATCACTTTTCCCTGACCTGTGGCAACCTGGAATTTCATACCACGGGCAAAACCACTAAGCATGGCATCCGAATAAATCACTGAAAAGGTCAGACCAATGGACTTAAGAAATACGGTGAGCTGGATTCCCACCAATGGGCAATGTAGTAAGACGTACAGGCAACCTCTACTCTGCACTTTAGGATCATTTAGACAATATCCATAATAAAATAACACAGTAATTTGAAATTCAGAATATAATATGACAATAATGCATGGGTATACGCTGTACCTGGTCACTTATGAGCATCAGAAGTAAACAAATTGAACATGCAAAATTAATCTACATTACGAAAAAAAACATAGTTCCATGAACACTGTAATGAGAATAAACATAAGCAGGAGTACAAAAAACAGTATCGGGTCTCAGAACATATTTTAAGTGAGCAATTACCATCTCCTGTTGAATAAGTGACAAAGAGAAAAGGAACGATCATTCAATTTAGGTCAAAGTTCCAGATTAACAGGGAGAGAGACTCATAGATTTAAACTGGACTATTTCATGTATCAACATGAACTCCAATAAGACGAGTGATTGAAAGGGGACTTGCAACAAATTTCTTGAATTTTCGAGACCGTACTAGTTACCTTTGTAAATTTTGGCTCGATACAAAACACTAGTTAGTATAAAGAGCTATTCCTTTATGAATTCTATATCATTCATGCACAAATATATATATGATTCACTTACCTCTGGTATCATCCAGTTCCAAGTGGTACTTGGTGACTTCAGCCCCACCAGTGTCTCGTGGAGGATCTACCAGGATATACAACATTATTAATGTATGTTATAAAATATTTGCCTTTCATTCCATATACCACGGACTTGGAGTACATCTCCGTTCATATTCATTGCAGATGTCCCTACTAGAATTACAATTCTAAAACTACAACCAATTTAGTTATAGCATCATTTATTTAGAAGAATCCGTGTATGTGACCCATTCAGAGAAAACTACTGTTAGTCTGCACAACTTCACAACACATATTACAGGAAAGACTCAAATTATCAAATGACGAAAATGAAATACTAACATTAGTTTCGGTTAGAATTTTCCCTTTTCCCGCATTGGATTGGAATTTTTTTTTTTCTTTTTCTTTTTTGTGAGCTTACACTGCACCGTCACCCACATTCACTAACATCAGTTTAGACTGACTCAGGAATAAAGTTTGTTTTAGCGAAAATCGTCGGAGTCGTCTGTTTATTTTTGTATAATGGAGTTCCATCACTTTTCTACCCTTTGGATTCTTACATTGGTTAAGTTCGAAACAAGCACTTCCTCGCCCAGAATGTCCATTAATCACAATCATACTTCAATATGAAAAAAAAAATATATATATATATATATAAAAAATTCAATATGAATCCCACACAGTACATTTATCTCAGATTATATTTAGCCCATACATTTTCTCGACCAAAGTTTAAAACTCGGTGTACTTACCCCATATAACTGTAAAGCTTGTGGCATGAGCGTTGCCTTTGAGTCTAGGCTTGCCTGGTGCGGACGGCCGGTCGGGCAGTGTTCGGTAACACACTATGTCGCTCCAGTTACTATTACCCTCCTCATTGTTTGCAGACAACTAGAATGAACGAAATTGTCATCGATAAGGTAATGATCTTATATGAGTTTTGCTTGAATGTGAGTTGAGGATACACAAATGGACTATATAAGAAATAATAGGACTGAAGACAACAAACAGACCCCCTCCCCCTTATTGTATCTAGTATGGCTTGTCTCTCCTCCTGTGTCTGTCCGACTGGCTATCCTTAAATTTAGTAATTCGGAATCTTTTATAACCACTCTGAAGATGTACACGGCCTAGTACACACACTTGCAATGAAGTAGTTATATAGCATCTGCTTGTTCTGTCTTCTATCATGTGATGAACCTAAATGTCCATCAAAAACAAGCAGCAATAATTTCATCATTGTATAAATCTTTTTTTATTTGAACTGGTATGTGGTATTTGTTATTAACCATTCCTAATTCAACATCTTGCAGAAGCACTATCATGGATATGTCGATGTAATTGAATCCTCTAATTACAATAAACGCTGCTTTAAAACATACTTACCCTAAATTTGTATTCTGTATTCCGTCGAAGAGTTTCTATTTTATGTGAAAGATCAGACCCATTGTAAACTGTCAAAAACCCATGTCCCTGCAATAAACAGCAAAATCAAGTTAAATAAAAGTACCGAAATACACATGTGTAGTGTATCTCTATGTCTAAAACATTTGCAAACAAATATATATAACAATGACAAATGAACCGAACCAATTATTCAAATATTATACATCAACGCTGCGCAAAAAATGTCCTAAACAAACATTTTTCAGACATGGCGATCATATTATTAGAGAGGCAGCTATATACACGTTACACACCATACCTCCATCTCTATTTGTAAGTGCCTAATTCGGATTAGTATTATCATTCTTTTAATATATATTCCCACAATAATAATTCTGTATATCAAATGTAAGCGTGGATTAACTGTTTAATAACACCACGCTATCAAAACATCTAGAAAACAAACTCTACCGACAAAGAGCCTTACCAGGCTAAGCTGGGAATGTGGTCAAAACCTGGTAATTAGGTCACAGAGAAGGATATAAAACTTACCGTGACTTCATCCTCCATTTGTAACGTGAACTCGTCGTCATTTGGCCGCTTTATCCAGGAGATTGTTAAAGCGTTCACGTACTGATCTCCAAGCATAGGCCGGTCAGGCTGGGAGGGAACACTGCCCGACGTGTAAAAACACATCGTGTCGCTGTATGGACTGAAAGAACACCACAATATTAATCAAACAGAAGAATAATATGACCGGTAATAGCATTTTCGATTAGCTTTCTATTGCCCGTCCTGCCTAATCAAGTGTTCCTTTCACACTTCCCGTTCTGATAACATTCCAATAACGAATAATCTGAGAAATGTATTTTTAACCTATATTCAGCAACACCTCCTCAATTCTTTGTATAACACGTCTATATTACCTTGCGAATTACGCACAACGCTGGTTAAGCAGGCAGATGGAAGTCTTTTCTTAATTGGAGGATTAGTTTTGGGTACAATATTTTAATTTCCTTTATTAATATCCTGGTAAGAACTCCGCATATAGATTGCTGGTTTAATGTTCTACCATCCCCAACACCACCTCAATTGCAGACTGGTGTTAACTGTTCCATGTCAATATAAAGAAAAAGTAGAGAAAAATAGAGAGGAATTGGTGTTGTCTATTTCAGGAGTATATTGCGTTTCAGGAGATTGATCACATGTACTGACGGCGGAGTTACTCCCTTTCATGTCGAACGAGGGATTGTCACATATAGTCTCAGTGATCTTCAATTGATCAGCGCTGGATTGTAATTTAAGTTACCTTTTTACTTGAAGGAACACAGGAAAATACATGTTTAAGATCTGATCAATAAAGTAGAGCACTGCTCGTTTATTAAAAAACATTCTATAGAGGAGTCTACCTTCTCCCACAGGCGTTGACTGCAGCGAGCCGGAAGGTATAGCAGGTGGAGGCCGACAGTTTGGTGACTTTATGTTGCCGCTGTAAGCCGCTGTATATCTCCACGAACTGTGTCTCTCCCCGGCCCTGGTCACATTCTAAAGAATACCCCGTGATCTTGGAGCCGTTGTCCGATGTCGTCTGCAAAAGTAAACCCGAATGGTGGATTGTATAGAGACTTCTATCCAAGGAACTCAATGAAAGTAAATGTAAAATAGAAAACCGTTTCAAACATATCCAGGTAAGGTACAGCATTTTGTAAGAACCCATAGGAATGTCAGATGGGGTCAGGAAAATAAGTGGAAATATCTTTCACGTGGAAGTGGCTGCCTCAGAGACATAGAAAAAATAGGAAACATCAATATTGGCCATGGAATAGGGCAGATTGTGTTGGAGAGGTTGAAATCCCTGTTTTATTGGTGTGAATGAGGCCCAATCTAAATCATCTTTCTATTATATAAGACAAATAATTTTATAAACTAGAAATCAAAATAAGGATTTCCATGGTTTCTACTTCGCTTTACCCCTACCTATAACTCATGAGTCATAACGTGGTTTTTTTTTATATATGGTTTGATAAATTTTGCTTATTTCTGAACTTGGAATCCCTACCGCTATCTATAATTTAGGTTTGACTTTATGATCCTTCCATTTTGTATTACCAAAAAAAAAAGTATTACCAGTAAAAATAACAAATATAGCTCGCTATTTTCATTTCCTGGAGGTGTGCCTCACCCTATGTTGTCACACCATAAAACCAGCGTTCACATGTCTGACTCTCACAGTCCGACACCAGGAGACGCTACCGTTGAATTTTCTACATTAGTTCATGTAGTGGTCGTCAAGCGGCGTCCTGTCAAAGTAGGCTTTCTGTTTACGAGGCCCAAATGCAAATGCCACTTTTATGGAAACAATTCTTCAAGCATATCTATTCTTCATCATATAAAGAAAATCGTTTTATGATTCTTCTGAATAATAGATTTATCCTATACAATCTCTCAAGACAAATTTCTAGTTGTCTTTTAAGATTCATCAACCACCGATTTGGGAGTCTCTATGGAAAACGCATTGGGTGTGTGTGTAATTTGCAAGGAAGGAGGAGGTTACGGAGGCTTGTAATGTTCGCTCGGCAACGTGAGGTTACATTGTCAACTAATAAGGCTACTTCAAACTGAGACGGCACTCGACCTAGGACGCGTTTTACCCTCTTTAATAGGAACATCCCCAGCCGGATGATAGAGAAATGCAAAAATCGAGATTACAAATAAATAAAATCGGAAAGTAAACAAAATCGGTCACGTCATGCTGCACGTCGTGACCCCAGAGTGGTGGGATGAAGTGGGGAGGGGTGTGGTGGTGGTGAGGGATGAGACTAGTGTGTGTGTGGGGGGGGGGGGGGGGGGGAGGGGGCGTGGCGGTGGGCGGGGAGGACTCGTTGACTCATGGACTGGTGATGGGCACCTGTTTCAGCAGTCATTCAGGCTTTTGTCTGCAGCTTTCAGTCCTACCACAGTTACTTTGCATTAGGCGGCTATCCCATTACCACCACACGCCTTGAAAAACTCACTGTGGCCTATCACTGCGACGACGATAAATGATGGTCAGATAAAACAGTTTAAAACTATTGGTATGGTCAAAATAATACTATATTCCAATTCAATTCTAGATGCGAGCGGATGTAGGGAAATAATGGACTACTAATGGGGATTTGCGCAGAAACTATGGAGATTCTATATTTTCTAAAAGGAAAATACATTTCCTGGAACTGAATATGATTTCATACTTTATATTACTCAAATTAATTCTTTTTCTGGGGAGGCTCATAAATGCTTCCTAAATCTGAGAGGCCATGGGCCTGGAAGTGGTGTCATCCAGTGCGTTGTCATGGAAATAAAAAGAAATTCTCTCGGAAAGAGAGCGCTGGGAAACTAATTCATATCACTAACCTATGAATTATTTACGACTCTTCAACACTGAATAGGTATTAACTGGTAGGCGATAATGCAGCCTATTCAAAATGTCAGACAATATTCACTTCAAGTAGTGGCTACGTTGCTGTGTATTTAGTCTATTATTGTACATACATAAAAAGAAGTGTGACCACTAACGTTTCATAAAAACGAGAATGGATTCATTTTGCATGTGCAGTGATTCAACTGCGGGACTGAACAATATTTCTCTATCAATGATTCACTATTCATTGATTACTTGAACAGGACAAACCGCTATACCCCCTTAATATACTGAAAATGAAAAAAGGATGATAGTCTATATCTGTTAAGAATACATAAACCAGATCCTTTTTAACTACAATTGTTTCAAAGAAATCATATCGATATTTTTTACCGCATTCTACGAAACTGCACTTACATTCCATTTGAGAAGTAGTGAGGTTTTCGATCTGTTGGAGAGTTTGGGTGTGCTGGGAGTGTCCGGTTCGCAGCATACAGTTCGGAATTTCACAGCCTCCGTTTGCTCACCCTTCAGGTCGTCCAAGATCGAACACACCCTGTACAATTAAAAATATCTATATTATGTATTTCCGTTAACTAAATAATGTTTCGACTCAAAGAGTTGGTGTGTAGTACTAGTTGTGTTGGCATTTAGAGGAATTGTGTTATTATGTGAAACTGGCTGTTTTCGTACATCAAAGCTACGTGGTAGAATTCTTGATTAGATATATCCGGATGTCAGAGGGCAGAGGGATATATCTGATCAAGAATATTTTACCAAGTATTTACCAAGTATTTTGATGTGCAAAAGAACCTGTTGTCTTATTATCATCCACCTAAAAATGGCGCATTTTACATAGTCACGTGATGACATAAATACAACATGTGTTGGCGCGTGCGGTATACACAGTTGATACAGCCATAGGTATTTAATAATATATTCCATATGAACCACTATAACCCAAATAAGAGTGATACTTACTTCAGGTGGTACTCTGTAGCAGGTTTAAGGTCTTGAAGTGTTATTTCTGGGGCATCACCACTGAAATGGAATGTATTAAATATTAACTTGGTTTTTTTTTGTATTCTTAAAGGAGAAGTTTATGCCTTGTTTCTCATTACCTTAGCAAAGGACATGCATACTGCGCCCTAGCAATCCAAGTATGGCAGTAATTAACCTACAATACTGCTAAACAAAATACAAAATATCGTCAGTCTTTCTAATCGGAACTCCTTCAGTGAGCCTTTGAATGGAAGTACCTACTCTCCGTTACCTAATCGGAAACCAAGGGACATAATTCGGATTTGAAATCAATGATTTGGAATACTATCGCCCAGTACTTTAGATTAAGCCGAAGCCAAAATCTTTTAAGGGTACATGAGTTGGTCGCATATGTTCATCATATCGGTTTCTATTTGCAACCTACTAATATCAATTGGTGTTGGGATTTGCATATTGTTTATTTATTTGTGGTTTAACATCCCGGGGGACCCTGAGGGTATATAGGGACCAGGGATCTGTAGAACACGTATGACCAGAATAGTACAGAAACAACACGCTTTACTCTAAATCAACAGCCTGGTTACATCACAGTGAGATCAGATTTCTGTGATCGGGCTAGCACGCAAGCAGTGAAACACAGCACCGAGATCTGAGCATATATACGACTCGCAAGGGGCATGACACTGAATGAGCTACGCCGGCATGCTAAACAAGTCGTAACTAGTAAGACTTTAATAGAACTGGATCAAGAATTGTATTATGAATAGACAATACTCCATGAGTTTGGATGCACTGCAATCATCATCAAGGCAAAGCCGAGTGACGATTATAGCGCATCCAAACTTGTGAAATATTGTTTATTTTATGATTCTAGTGAAGTTTTGGATTTATGTCGCCTCTTTCACAGATATCAGTATCACAATATCAGAATCATTGAAATTACTTCGCAAAGCTAGTTAGGAACGTATAAATCTCTATGTTGATGTCTTGCCTGCTCTGTGAAATCCTGGCCACTGATTGACCAGTTAATTATGACGTCCATGGCGTAGTATTATCACTTTACGTGGGTGATCGTTGCGAATAATTTCCAAGTTTTATTCCTTTGGTTAAACCTGTATCGGGGGAGAGATAAGTACTTGTAAGATAGTGGCATACCTGTAGACAAGCTTGTATTTGCCGGACTTCTCTGATAGGAGCAGCTCGTACTTGAACTCATTGGGCTGAATATTGTACTCCTGGGCATTACACTCAGGTGGGGTCAGCTGGATAAAGGCACTTCGCGCATCTACATTCGATACCTATTACAAACAAATATTCAGGAACATTACAACAGAAGAAGGTTTTCACTCGTGATTATCCTTGATTCTATCGTTAAATGAGAGTTTTCGCAGACAATTAGAATTTTTTTAAAACATAAAGAACTAAATTGTCTGCTGATCATATGACCATGTGAAAGTATTCCAGAGTCAATTCTAACAAATAATGTCGTGATACAAGATACGAGAATTCTCCAGTTTAAATAATCTAAAAAAACCTAGAAATCCGTTTCAACAAGCACATTGAGGTTCTACCTTTGGAAGTTTCATGTCGTTGAGGAATGCCCGGATAGAGCGTCGCTCCTCTTCTAACTCCTGGCCGTCAGCGCTGGAGGAGCTGCTATTGTCTGTTCTGCCGATGGATCCATTCACTGACATCAAATAAGAGTGGAGATAGATCAGTTTGAAGCTTGTTATTTTCGTATCGGCTACATGCGTTATTATATACAGGTTCTTCAAAATGTTTCCCACTGTTGAAAACCAGTGATTTTACATCTGCAATTACCTTTTGGCGAAACAACATCCAATATGAAGAACGGCAATAAAGTATATCTGATGCTATGCTGCTGCAAACGCATAGCGAAGTTATTCTTAATAAGAATAGAGAGAGAATATTTTCTTACATTATGTTCTATCTATACATACTAGGGCTTCCATAACTATATAATATAGTATTTATTATTACATTTACAGACGCAAATCTGGAATATTAAACTTAAAAGATTTGATTCGATTTATGCTTTATCTACATATCAGTGAATTATTTGTTAATCATAATGATATATACTATTAGGGAGCACAAACGACCAGAATTTACAATAACTTGATGATTAAAATCAAAATTACGCGCTGAAACAAGCGATTTCACATAACTTCACAGGAGATGAGAAGACAAATATACGTTATCATAGCGAAAGCACCAGGGAGATTTTATTTAGAAGACTAGCAGGCAATTTCATTAAATAGAATTTGGTCAATTTCATAGTAAAGGATGGAAATGGTCCTCCCCTCCCTAATTTCCAAACATCAGCGAGATCGTATCTTTATGGAACACTTTGATTGGTTTGCGTCTTACAGTCTACGTGATTTAAGTATATGTAGGGATATTTGAGCCGCGGAAATATTTAATTCGAATCATGCAACACATTTTGTACTAATCATTTTCAGTGTATTTCACTCCACAGATATTAGAATTGCCTCGATGCTGATATTGAATCATCTCACCACAATTACAACATATACAACGCAGACACTGGTTGTCTTCAGATTTCCAATTCAACTCATTTCGATTTTATTTTTTCTATATTCATCTGCATTAGACATTTAAATAACAAAACTGTAATTCAAAAAATGAAAAAAAAACACGTTCAATTACGTATCCAAAAATGTCTTCTCGCCTGGTAATACTAAAATTTGAATTTTATAGACAGGGTGATTTTCTCAGATTGCATTACACGTTTTTATTTGCAGGAATTCATAAATGGACATTTTGAATATAAACTGGCTCTTCTAAGACAGACATTATTACCACCATTTTGTATAATATATTATGTGGTGTTTTTTGACCGTGACAAAGTACAATGATCACATGCAAAGGACTCTTTGTGGTTGGTTACCTGTTGTTTTCATCCTGTGCGAGCCTTCTAGGCACAATAGCAAAACAAACGTCGTGATATGCAAAACTTCTAAGGAGAATTTATATTTCAGATGTCTATTGAAAAGAACTCCACTTTGGCCATTGTAACTTGTATTATGTGCCTGTCTATTCCTATCAACGTTTCCCAAAGTACTCATTAAAAACTTATCCAGAGTTTTTAGTAGTGTGAGGGTGATACCCAAGATTAACATATAATAAGCTTCTTTTTCCTAGCTGCTCAAGCATTTATACGGTGCTATTTATATACAGCAACAATAAACACATACATTTTAATTATCTCACTCTCAGAGTGAGGGACAAATATGAGAATACCACTGCTGAAGTTGCGCAATATCTTTTCATAATAGAGACCTGAGACTTTAAGTTATTAGTAAAACTGGATGTATCATAAATTTGGTCACTTCTCCCGCTCGTTTTAGAAGCTGAGACGTCCGATACGTACAGCTGGCGAAAAAGAGAGCATTATTTCTCTACTCGGTACATATTCTGTCGTTCACGCTCACCTTTGCCCCGTGGCCGTTGCCGCGAACTGCCGGGGTGACTGGCGTACTTTCCCCGGCTAAGTTTATCCTGTAGACGTTGCTTCTGCCGCATCGCCCGGTCGTCAAGGTGTGACGGTGGACCCCCGGGACCTCCTCCTGTTTAGAAATACAATTACCACAATCTTATAATGCGGGTTTTAGTTAGATTAAAAATACCTGTTTATTTCCATATCAACCAATCTGTATTATGCTGTTTGATTTTTTTTTATCAATCTGAGACAAGCTTCGGTGATCAACCGGCGTCAGTTCGCATTACAGATATTACTGATACAGTAAAAATTTATGACATCCGACTTTGTCGTTCACAATTATGGAAAATACAAGTTATAGTACATATGTAGTGTAGTGTATGATTGACAGACCTTTCATTCCATTGTATATTATATCACCAGAGTCTCGTGTGTATATTATTATACGCTGAGGCATTGTTGGGTTGTCTATGGCATATATTCATATGATTTCCCAGGTTAAATTAACTGTCCGTATTTAACAATGGTCTACGATTCAATCCGTGATTTACATTTTAATAAAATGAAGTTAGACCAAATCTTGCACATGTGGCCAGTTCTTCTGGTGTCTCTTAAATGAGTCATAACATTCTACGTGTCTGATGCTTCCCGGTAAAGCTTTCAGGTCCAAACGGCCTCTGTATAAGAGATCGATTTTCGTGTGTGTTTTTAAAACTTTTTATAAGTTTGGTTTGATCACGGATAATGTTTGCCCACCAAACAACCGAGTTCTGGTGTTTTCTCCATTTTCCAACAGACACTGGTTAGATATTTGCATATAAATACATGGAATAGGTGCCTGGCCAACAGATTTGGTACATTAATAACATTTCTAAGTTATCTGGTGAAGGGTAATTGCTGGTAACATATCCGATCGTAAGCATCTATTCTGGATTTGTTGTAGTTTATGCAGAGTGGGTTGTATATGGTAGAAAAATACAATTATAATACCCTATCTAATGAAGAAATCAAATATACATTATCAAATGTTCTGATAACGTAAAAGCAAAAAACGATAAGATATAGTAGAGGATGGCCGTCTAATCAGTGATTGTCATAAAATAGAAATACTGACGTGACAACAGCACTGACTTTATAATGAGTATTTTAGAGGGCTAGGGTGTTATCTACCGACGATAAATAACCTCAGAATACTGCTGAAAACCGACTCCTTCCAGCTGTGAAATAGATCTGATTAAAAACGCTGGTATTTGTGTCCAGGTAGAAGTGCCGACCGAGGCCACGTGACACCATGCGCCTGGGGCGGTCCAGGTGTTATTTTCCACTAGTATTTGATAATTGACTTCATTGGTGAATTGGCCATTAAACTTTTTGCTCGTGACGCACACTGGCATCACATGCAGTGACACCAACCTTGGCTCCGTTACTCAAAATGAAGTTTAAATGCTATATTCTTGTGCCGCTGCAAAAGGTCATTATTTGGTGTCTTCTAGGTAAATCATCATACACTTTATCTAATGATAATTTCATAATTCAAGACTTTGCTTGGTGTATTTTTGTAACAAAAAAAGCACGGGAAAAAACAGACAAAAAATTATTTCTATACCCAGAATTGTTCTCATATTCATGCCTGCACTTGCCGTTCAATGTAGGCTTTGGTTAACAGCACAATCAACACTCCAGTGAACACTTAGACTTAGGGTAGGAATAGTCGTGTTTGTAACAATCCTTTACATTAATGTTATTGCCCTAATGAAGGACCGTTGTTTGTTCTGAAACGACGGATAGAAATTAGTACGGAAGTCCGCCTGGGACGTCACACTGGTTTTCCAGTATCCTAAGTGTTCATTTTAAGTTTGAGGGTTTTGCTACGTTTTCAAAGATGAATTCTGTATTCCTATGACCATTTTTCAAATTTGACAAATCACTTATCCCAGATTAGAAATCAATGGTCTTGGATTTCAATTGGTATTCATATAATATATAGTTCAATTCTTTATATTTTGCACCCTCACGGTCATCCGTAACGTATCACTGTCAACAAACGATTCGTTACTAAAAAAGACGGCTTCATTTCTAAGGTCAGCATGGTAGCGAGTGGTCCAACTATAAATACTGTGAGCAGACAATCTGCTAATCACTTCGATGCAGTAGCTCGAACTATACACATCGCCGAGTCTCAACTAACAATATATCGTCCCAGGATATATAGCATCACCTCTAGATTATCATCACAAAGATAAGGAATGACAAAATTTACAAGAAATACTAATATCATTTCGTATAATTTTACATCACCATGTTTCATTGATACATAGAGAGGATCATTTTGATGAATGAATTGGATCAAAATAACTTTACTACCGTGTGATTTTATATCTGACTGGGTCAAGCCCTCATACTAGTACATAAAGCCCAGGCTGCCCTGACATCCCATGAGGTGATCTCATGCACTGTTATTGCTTAATTGCCGATGATTATATTCACTCGCTAATGCTCCTGTAGATTCATAATGCCAGTCGTAAACACGTGAATAATACAGAACACGCCACCCTGTAGTCTGTCTACCTGACTACCTGCCTGTTCACACAGCTTTACAACCAACCACACGTCAGTCCACATTGTCTGTGAGTATACCGTGCTCAAATCATGTGTGTGACTTGTGGACCAATCACAGCGGTGCTTACTCTAGTAATTAGGTGCGCTCTTTTTCAGTAGTGCGACTCCTGTGACCCTGGTACAGACTGACATGCGTCTCAGTCACATTGAGAAGGTCACACACATCAGGGTGGATACATCCCGTGTCACAGAGGTAGCATCTACGTGTACCAGTAAAATGTTCCTGATGTACGACACATGACCAAAGTAGATCCCTGTCTACATTTCAGTCGTTTTTAAACGTGGTGGGAAAAACATCTCTATGGCAAGCCGATGATACCTTGAAAATAGTTTTTAATAGTCGACACTCTCTGGAATCATATACCACATTACTGGACAACTGATCAATGTGATGGGACTGTCAGGAGCGCAGAATTCTACTGATATCAAATTCACGATTGATATATTTCGTCAGATTCAATAATTGAAATTGTCCCTTCTTTATTCGGGTACCACTTCGGGTATAACTTGCTTAACCATTAATGATTGGTTTTATTCTTCATAAGCTGTGACTAATATTGTTTTCCCTTGACCCTTTCAGAGCGATCGGATGGTCCTGAGTAAATATACTTGGTACAACTCCAATTCTTTATGTACTGAGCAGTGGCTTATCATTGACTTGTTTTAAGTTTTATTTCCAACTGAGTAATCGAATTGTCAGTAGGGGTCATGACAAAAAGTGGAAAGTTTTCCATGTGCAATGTATTGCCTTAGAGACACTAAGAAAACATGGAAGACACATCGTCATTGGCCAATGAATGGGACTGGGGTGTGTGGGGAGGTTCGAACCTTTGCTTATTGATATGAAGGAGGCTCGAATTATACTATCTTTATTTTACACAAGTAAAAAAAAGAGTTTAATGAACTGGAAATGAAAACAAGGATATCCTTGGAAAAGTGGAAAACTACCATCTCGTACTAATAATGATGAAAAAAGTTTGTTGTTGAATGAGAAATTCCTTACAGGGTTGGCACTCAGACTGTTCAACTGGTCTTTGATGATAGCGCCCTTCTGCAGCACCAGTCAACAATAAGTTGGTCGACTTACCTGGTCCTTGATGGATGTGAGGCCTGTGGTTGTTGCACTGGTGTTGGGTGGGCGGCGGGGTGCCGTGAATGTGAGGCGGAGGACCCACGTGATGCATGTGGGCGGGAGGCGGGGGCCCGTGGTGCGGGTGGTGGTGTGGCGGATACTGTGCCGCATACGGGTACTGCGGTCCGTAGGGTGGGTAAATTTGTTGCGGCGCAGAATTTGGGCCGCCCTGTAAGAAAATCGGAAATATAGATCCTGTTAGTGAAAAATTCATTATCATATTTCATTGACGGAAATTCAAATTTGTATGTCTTATATACCAGATACATAATAGTTTTACCGTACAAATTAAGTATGAGTAGAACAACTACTCTCGAGTTATTTTCTCGATAAGACGACTTCGTAAGCAATTATCTTTTACATCAAATGTATAAATACTTAACGTGATATTATTTCTAGATAATAGCTAGTTTATTTACAATTTACAAGTATTATCTACAAAACATTACATAAATATAGCAACGTTAACTTTGTCATATCTTAAACATAACTTAAACACAAATCCACCTAAAGCCCATAGCTACTAAATCAAGAACGTTCTGGTATGCAAGAGGATGTGCCCTATATACTAAGTGATTTATTCATTTTTATCATTTTGCAAGCAATTGTTAATTCCAGCTATGTTAGTTGAATATTGCTGGATATTAAAACAATATGGAGGTGTCGTAATGGAAATACAAATGCATATGAAATTAAGATTCTTACGAAAAAAATTTGGTAGAGTGAAAAAAAATTCTCACTCTTACTAAAATTCCGAGGGAAAAGTTTTTAATATATCGTTTCTGAGTTCTCACGCCGAAAGGGAGATGTTAATCATAGGATAACACACTGTTAAGCTACACTTAACAAAAACATATATAGACATTTTTAGGACTACTTTAACCGCGTTTGCTTTGATCATAAATCTGTTATTTGGATATGTAATTATTGACTAGCCTTCAGAAATAAATAAAACTACTACAAAGCAGATAATCATGCCAAAAGCGTTCCGGTACGACATCATAAGCATAGCAGACATAGCATGCAAAAATATAGATAAAACATTAAACGCCGTGCACTTCTACTAATGAAACCTTTAACAATAGTTCAGCCAGTTATGAGAATAAACTGAGCTTCGGTGGTGATATATTTCAACGAAATATTCCAAAAGTGATTCCTTTGGCGGTTCCCAAAGTTAAATAAGGTTATAAGGTGCCTTATATGATTCACACATAATTTTCATTCCAAAATACACATGCTGAAATCAGGGTAAGGTAGAGGTAGGAAAGTAACAAAGGAGAACTCAAACTGAAAAGCCAAACGTTTCCACACTTTCCTTTGTTTTTCATGGTCCTTCCTGTATACGATGTTCATCAATAACAAACGTTCTTCACAAAACTATATGACGTGACGACGTCAACGCGTACCACAATGACGTCAGAGACCATGATGTCACGAAGCAATTGTTCACAGATTACGCCAGTAATCATGCCATGCTGCCCTCCATGGTTGCGTTTTCCCCATTGAGTTATCTTTTCAACCCTTTTGAGGCACTTCTCATGATAAGATAAATTATTGCAATATACAGGTATCCAAATATACTGCAATTTATGCCGCATGCCATAGTGTTTTCTATACTGGTTATGCTTTCTGCTTCGGTTAGTACTTTATCACTTCATTCAAAAATCCGGAATACAGACCAGATAAATTATCTGATGCTATTCTTGCCAAAATTTCTTTATTTATCCTTTAATGTTTCTGCTTCTGTACATTTGTCACTTACTTGTTAAAAAAGAAACCGGGCATACCGTCAGCATGTACATGTACAAGACTCGTGTTCTTGGTCATCACTAGTATTTCTTTAGCATTATCATTGGCAAACTTGACAGTTGTTACTTTTTATTAAGGACATATGATGCCTGGAAACATCTCCACACTAAGGACGTATGATGCATCATTTTCTAATTCTTTAATAATAAATTTCTAAAAGGAAATAGTCGTCGGGTTTCGATAAAATTTGGATATTTTGTCAGAAACAAGATATGAGGTTGACCATAATAACTTGTATATTTGATTTTGTAAAGGTAATATCCTATTACTCAGTCCAATCCCGTCGCTCTCTAGTGGCACAACTTTGCAACTAGCCTCGTCCATGAGGAAGTTAGTCAGCCACAAGCGGTCGTCCTTATAGCGCTAACTGAGGTAAGTATATTGTTTTAGTTATTTGTAGATTACTGTTAGAAATGTCATGCACGTAAGAGCCCCGGTATGAGAACCAATTGGCAAGCGTGTCTACATGTACATATGAATTATAAAGTTTTTAGACTAGATATGAGAAGGCCACAAAAGGGTTAAATGAAGTACCCCCACCCCTTCCACGTCTTTGCTAACGGTTCACGATGCAGTTGCAGCTTGCGCCCTCTACGCACACAAAGAGGAACTACGGCTCAGCAATAGTAAAGAAGTCGGGTGTGTACATACATAGTAGCCTACCGTCATGGGCGGTCCGGCGGCCATATTGGGTGGCTGAGGGGAGAGAATGACGTGGGTAAGGATTCCATTCTCGTCGACGATCTGTTGAACCATGTGTCCGGGCGGAACCTGCATTGGCATCGGTAGCGGCGGCCCGTTGTTGGACACCATTCTGACTGTGGCCGGACCTGTGGGAGAGAAGAAATGAATTAATTATTTCGTTAATCACTTTCTCTATTCATTTTCTATTGATTTGTTCCATCTTTTTCTATTCATCGTTTATCAAACGTGTTCTTCGTTCTTCGTTCGTTCAGACATTTTTCTGTACGTCAACAAGATCCAGGGATAATGTGGTTCAAATCTATTCAACACTTATGGACGACCTTCCGTAAGCTAGGACTGTCATAGCGAACGAGCTTGAATATTTTCAAATGATGAATCCTCGTACGAGGTCTCCTTATATCCTTTACTCTCATAGGGATATCTTATTCAACATACCCCATGCTAGGATTTTATAACCCGTAATCAACAATGATTATGAAACAGCGCCTTCTCAAGGCTAGTCCAGTGGCGTAGTTAATTAACAATACTGTACATAAGGGTTAGCTCACGCGAAGCATTATGTTCCCTGATCTTGGTCATTTGAGTAGTATAAGTATACTGAAGTGGAGTTACATCATTCGTTGAAGCACATGTTGAACTTAAAAGCTATCCAGTCCCAGTATTCAGGGATGGAAGTTAGGACTTACCAAAAAGTAGTAAATTTACTACTTTTTAGAAGGAAAGCATTTGTAACATTATTTTGGTCATGAACATAAGTCTATGTATATATACATTCTAATTATATGCTGATTTTTCTTAAATACACTGTTAGTTTGAGTATTTGTAGATCGATTTAGATAATTTAAATATCTTCAATGTATTTTGGCATATTTAGTGTCCGCATTCATAAAAGACAGACACCACTTCATTTACATCATTTCGCGTGGATTGTGTTCTAACAAGAATCTACACATATTAGGCAGATATCACAAAAAGTTTTTTTTCGCTACTTTTCTATTTTTATAACAAAACAGTACATTTTGACATCTACCTTGAATACAAAAAAAAAGTTGATGTATGAAAATGATTGTAAACAAAATCTCTACTTAATTAAATTGGGTTTCGATTTTGCTTTCACATGGACTTCTATAGAATCTTCACTCATATTCTAGAAGTCAAACATCTTGACTGACTTTTAACATGGTTTTTGAGAAAATACTCCAACTTGAGGCTACATTTATAACGACCTCGGTATACAAATGAGTACAAAAAGAACTGCAGTCTGTGCCTCATTCTTAGAGCCATGGGTCTAAATCAGTCGAAGAGAAGTATAAACTTAAATAGAAAGTTACAGAAACGAAAGAGAAGAATGTCAAAACTACCTTTGATACATTTATATCTATAAACCACGATGTGTTTTGAATGTATTTCCGAGAAAAACACAATTATCCATCTGGACTCAGTACATTTTCATTTATACCCGCTGGTGTGCTTACGATTTAAGATCAAATTACATGTCCCAATCCAGAGAAGGGAGGGACTTTTGAAGGGCTACTTTTCCAGTAGAGGTACAGTCAAAATGGGTAGGGTAACATAGTTTTAGCATATGTCTTTTTACCTCATAGGCGAAATATAATTGATCTCTACATCAGACAAAATAGATCTACCGTTGTATTGGGTATGAGGCGATTGCCCATTAACTATAGATCAGTAAACTCTTTTACTGGGACTGAACGATTACTTTTCATCCTTCTTCCTTTCCCTTAACCTGACACCGGGCAACTGGATGTCTCTTGATGGACCTTGTCTATTATCATTTACCTACATAACTATTGCCGTTATTTTGTAAACCTCAAAGAGACCAAAAAATGTAATGCACGTATTCAAATCCACACGTGGCATACACCTCGATGGCAGCCTTCATAAACAGGTCACTAGGATCAGCAATGAGATCCAGTCAGTTATTATAACACCCTCTGACTTTATACAGGTAGTTGTTTAGGCGCCTGAAGTCCGTTATGAGATATAAGGAAGGGGGATAGGGAAAATGTAGGAAAGGAAATAAATTGAAGGAAGGAGGAGTATCGCATGGCTATTCCTTCTGTTCTCCAGATCTCGTCGACTCAAAACGAATTCTCCCTCGATTGGGTTATAATATACAGAAGTATGAAAGAACTCATACCCCATCATAGTCCTGTCCTGTACTCTCATTATCCTAATTTTCATATTAAGTATGTTCTGTTTTGTACGTCTTTGTCTGTCCCATCCTTTCTGTATATATAAAGAAAAAAAGGTTAACAAATCAGGGCTACCCTACTTTTTCTTTCTAATGTCAGTTAAGAATAGCCGTAAGTAATGATATTGTTTATCCACGGATGGTACACATGTATAAAGAATTCATGAAAGTGTTCCGTCTTTGTTCAGCGTTGGAATAAAACACTTGAAGTCATTTGAAAGTCTACCATACATCGATGGACTTTGTCACATGTAACCTTCGATACCTTAATGAGATAAATAAAGAAGAGCAATGCTCCTTTTATAATTAAAAAAAAATGTATCAGCAATGAGAAAGTAATCCTAAGCCTGTGGCAGAGATGGAGTAGAAGCGCGTAGAATGTGCTCCGAGAGTGGCCTCTGTGCTTGGTTCCCAGGCCGTCAGGCTGTCCCCGAGGTCAAACTGACGACCACGGATGCTCAGGCCAGGCAAATAAAAGTGGTTATTGGGACAGGCCCGACGGCTGTTACTTTCACGTGGTCTTCAGTCAGGTATGTGTGTCCCTTTCCAGCCCCTGACTATTTCCCACACGCACATAACACGGCATGCAGAACAACCTCCACGCTTTGCATGCAAGCTCTACCGTTCTAGAATGTTCAATGGGGGTGAGATTATTAAACCACAAAGTTATGTAGAATGTGCACTCTATGGATAGCTCTATGGATACAAGTTACTATTTTGAAAAAATAAATATGATATGTGAGTTAACTATCACTACACTGTCGTTAAATTATGTTTATTGTCAACTATACTGAAATCTATTTATCGAAAAGGTAGATCTGTGGTAGAATGATACTTCCGATAGGTTTATAAAGTGACAATGACTTTAGAAATATTCATCGAAATTAGCATCGGCTTGCTCAAGAGGTGTTATTGCCACGTCGTAATAATTTAGAAATATTCAGTGATGGTGACAAAATTTATCTAACTATTTCGAGGTGGTGCCTCCACGAATCCTTTTCTCCTTGTTGGTCCAAGGAACGAGGTTACATAAAATCATGAATACATTTACCCATGGTGGTTGGAGTCAATCATCCATCGGTTGAGGTAACCAGATAACATTCACGTGACCAAACACATGACCAGACACGTGACCGGGAAGTTCCGGATGAGGTTTCTCGCAGTAAGTAAGACACAACCGATGGTGGTTCATCAGTGTCACATGTCTGATACTGTCTCCAGAAGAACAGGCACACCCTCACTCCCTGTTCCGACAGAGAAGTGAGGAGAGAAACACAACCTGTGGTGGGAGAGTGGGACTATCACACAGAACCGCATCTGGTGGTCAAATAATACCACACAATATATTCATTGTTAACACTGCGTCTTCTTATGCTATAGACCAACTTTTTAAAGGAGAATTAAACTTACCATCACACACGCCTAACTGCGTTTCATTACTCCCTTTCTTATTAGAACTTTTGGGACGAAAGGACCACGGCATCAACTTCATACTTATTTCCACAAACAGATCAGTGCAATGGCCACGACCCAACCAAACCCACCCCGGCTGGAGACTGTGACAAACGCCTGGGTATTGTTCTCAGTTGTGTTATTCGGTGTCACTGGAAGGTCTTGATTCTAAATAGAAACTCTGATATATTAACTATTGACGAAGAGTAATATTGACCTACTACGAAGAGAGATGCTACCTTGAATGTGAGAAGTCCTATTCTCAACCTAGAATCCCTGATATACTTACTAAAGTAAACCAACTCGGGATATTGAATTTGTATGATGAAGCAGGATATCCGATAGAAAGTCACCAGAGCCATGTACCCGAGCTCTTTGTAATGTTTCCAGTTACAGGAAAAACTAGAAGATATAGGACAACACATTATTACAGCCACCCATCTGAGATGATTTTGTTCCAATTGTCGATAAGGGTCTAAGGTTTGTTTGGTTGGTTTAACATCCAATGTGTTCTTTTAGACTTGGATCTAAGGTAAATGGTGCGTACTTCTGTTATAACACACCTGACATTTGCCATTTCCCTTCACCCTACCCCTCATATAAATCTCCTTTGACCTAACATGGTGTGATTATATGCCACAGATATGCCATGACATAGTTATATGCTACACATGACATATGAAGTTAAAAACATGTGACAGGTACGGGTAGGATAAAATCTAAACGTCACTCAATGCCATATGATTGTATACATGACGTGTCTTGTCTTCTGCTACAGATATCACTCAGCTCTGCTTTGTAATACCATTCCACAAAGGCAACTCACCCCATATAAATAATCATATGAAAATGTGTGATGTTTCTTGATAGATCTTGAGTGTCATAACTAATAAGCTAAGAGCCTATGATATTGACTGTTAAGAATTAGACAAAAAATTAATAAGGTAGGTACCTGGAGTGCAGTCACTGGTCCACCTGTGCTCTACTCTCTAGCTGGTGTTCGTACAACAGGTTCCAGACACAGATCGTGGAGCTACCTACCATGTCTAACGAGCCCCCGGCTCCTCCACCCTCTGGACTCGACTTCCCCGCCCCTCGCTATCCACACATACCCTGCATACCGCCCTCTCCGCTCACCCTACACCACCACCACCCGACAAAGGATCACACACCAACTATGGAAAGTGACTTAGGACCTAAAAACTGCGCATCAGACATAAAAGGAGGCTCGTACCGGACCCATGGTATCTCCATGTGTGGGCCAAAAGTAGAGATCGAGCAGGGTTTGAGAGGAAACACAAAAAGCAATGGTGAATCCCTACCCGTTTGTGAAAACAAGAAATGCACAGTGAATGTGATATTTGAGTCGGTGATATACACGGGTTGCAAAAGAATTTAACATTGATGCGTAAACTAGAGGTGCAAAAATGGTCACCTCTCCTTTCTAGCTACTGGAAGTAGCTGTAGAATGCTATGCTAAAGTTTACCAATGCTAAATCTCACAAAACCACTGACAAATATACACCAAAGTGAAGGGGAAATAAAGCATTTCCCAAGATACTAATTCCATAAAAAGTTATTGAATCTTTCATTATTTTTGACTCTATATTGTCCAAAGATTCCGGCAGGTCGACGATACTGCCCTCTTGTGTGATGCTATTGTCGAAATCCTCTTATATCAGATGGAGTTAAAAACACGTTTGACGTTCATGTTTACCTGGTTGTGATTTAGTGGCCTGTTCCACATTCCTTCCCTCCACCTCCTGCCATAAAGAAAAACATGAGACAGTCCCCGTAAGAAGTGTTGATGTCTGGGGCAAGTGAACTCCGATTAGGACTGTTGTCGAACTAACCAAATATTGGTTGACACTGCAATGGCACGTTTAATTGAAACCCCAGAGCATTGAGAAGACTATACCATAAACGATATACTTGTAGATGAATACTGTATCGTGAAAGAGATACATAAACCATAAAAGGCTGTGATAACGGCATTCAAAGGATGATTCGCCTAGATCATGATTTTGATCTTGTGAAAATGCTTGTTGGCGTTGTCATAGAATATTCATACTGTGTCCATAAAGGCCAGGCCTCACTGGTACAATGTGATTGTCACACAGGTTTTATGGCCCCATTGACGGTTTTATCACCCTTATTGCGATACCTTTCATCGCACCCAATCGCAAGTAAAGTCTGAGTTATGCCCCACTGGTGCGATGGAATTGTCGCAACAATATTTGTAATAATCTATATACAAACATTCACAGTCATGCATCTATACCTGGAATGCCTGCTATTTGTAGGTCCATGTCGTTGAGAAACAATAGATTAATGTACACTGGTATTAAGTCATGTATGGATATGTATACATGTATATGGAACATACTTATCACTCTGTGATCTCTTTCTGTAGTGTGTGGCCAATCTTTTCTGGTGTGAGCCTGTAGACACAGGCTTGTATCCACAGCCACAGCCTAGGATTTTCACAGCTCATTTTGATATAACACCTCCTAAGACGTAACACATGAGTGGAGGCTGGCATGTGTGCTTATGATTGACTACAGTATATCACATTTACCAATGCTAGCTGTACCTGGGTTTACGTGAGGATAGGGCGACTAAATACGAACACAATAGGATACACTCTCTGCTGATTCGACGAATCCATGGCATATCATGAACATTTCAAGATGTGCGAACCCCCGGCCCTACATGAGCGATTGTGTGCGATGCGACGGGCAGCACCGTCTTTATGAACCTCGCCCGGCGTTTATCACTTTTTATTGACTAGCGATGAATCCGTCGCACCGATGGGGCCGGTCTAGACTTGCTGAAGTCTTTGATTATGAAAATTCATTAAATGATTAATTACAATCAGAATAAAGTTTATTAAAGTATGTATCCTTCTCTGACTGGCCCATGAATCAAAGACTTGTCTATTATGAACAGAATCACCTGTTTATGGCCCCAAGTCGCTCCCTGTAACCCTATACCCCCGCCCTTCCTCCAGTTCCCTGGCCGCCTGTGTTGTCATAGCAATAAATTTAGCCTACTCCTGACTGACCCGATTAAGATCAATGTGAGAGGGTATCAATCTCCCATCAGATATCTGACCAGTAGCCATGATATCTGTATGGAGAGTGTTGGAAATACTGGCGCTATACAACGCCAGAAATCTAACACCATTAGCGATTATACCAGTCCCTTTATCCCAGCGAGGAGAGTAAACATAGGATGCAGGGATTGGAGCCAGTCTAGGGCCGGTCCTTAAATGTAAAGAGATCCCAGTTTTTGTTTTGTTTGTGGAGTTTCTTGTACGTGATGGGCACCACTAGAGTGGTCAGCGAATCTGTGATGCATTCAGATAAAATCTCATTCCTAGACATTCACCAAGGCAAGAGTTCTTTTACTTCCCAGACCATATAGAAATAATATACGAATGTTGGCCTTTGATATTGCAGTTAATCTACCACTGCTGGGGATGAAAGAGAAAAGTGGCTGCACATAGTCCTATGAGCAGCGGGGGAACCCTCCTTAATTAAGGGAAGTAACATAAAGCCCCCGGTAATTACAAAAAGCAGGATACAGTGGAATGCTCAGTGAGATTTAACTTCTCACCCCTAATCAATACTCTCCTGCTTTCTCATTTTGTATATATATCATACCCAATAACATAGTCAGAAAAAATCTCTACACTGATTATTCCCATCAAAAACTTTCTTGAAGACAGATGCCCGAGTACTTAAAACAAATGAAACAAAATTCATCTCAAGGTTATAATATGACACATTGGTTGATCGACAAGACACCCTGAGACCAAGAGTCTTTGTAAGATCTGATGAGACCCGGCTGGAGACAATATCTTGACGAACGAGTTTAATCTCGTTGTTCTGAAGTTATATGGCAGAGTTCAGATAACGTTTTGTTTGCCTTAAAAAGTGCGTCTCTATAACAATAAATATCTAAATGGTTTCTCATCTCAAAAGACAAAAGGAAAACCAAGGTATGTTGTCCTACTTTGTATTCTGTTGAAAAATGGAGTAAGCGACATTGCAAACACTGATCTAGACTTGATATTGAACAGGATCTATGTATATCCCTGACCATATGTCCTGAAGATAAGAACTGGATAACATTCTGAATACTCGATGAACCAACCAGTGATATATCATTTCCACCTGTTTTCTCCAAATTAAAAAAATGCCTGAAAATGAATCCCAGAAGTAAGCTCTATGCGATACCGCTGGGTGCAAACATTCGTCGTTAGATTAGAACACTGGACTCGTAATCCCAAGGTTGTCGAACTTTGTTGGTTCGAGTCCCATTGCAGCCCCTTTTCTCCTTCACTCCCAGCAGTAGTACATGTATTGCTATATCAAAGGCAAAGCCTTCTCATACCATGTCTATGTGGTGTGGGAAGTAAAAAATACTATCACCTCAGTAAATGTGTAGGGGTGAGATTTCTACCTGAATTCATCACACAGATTTGATCACCACTCTTTTGGTGTAAAATAACATTGAGAAAGTCTGCAGAGGACCTGTAATGGTTGACTGGACGTCAAATCAAACAAAGAAAATTCCAGTGTGGAGTCTTACGGTTGCTCCTGTCAATCCCTACAGTCCGCTACCGAATTTATTCGTGATCTTCAGTCATAATCTCGAACATGTGCGGGGCTAGAAATAAGTCACATGTTACGAAAGAATACCATCGTAAATATGCAACCTTTATATGAGAAGCCACCTCCCTGGCACCACCTCCACCCTCCGTCACACATCTGTCTGCCGTGTCTCCTCCGTCAGACCATCTCCCACCCCAGCCCGCCACCACCCACCTGACGTCAATGTGACGTCGTCCTCATGACGTCACAGGATCTGATAAGCGATAACATCGCCCACATCCGGGTCACTGGTGATGCTGCTGGTCTGGTGGAGCGTAGTACATTAGAGTGGAATGGAGCGCAATGTAGAAGCAGGGCGGTGCAGGGGGGCGGGAGGGGCAGGGCCACCCCCGGACGGCTGTACAGGTCAGCAATGGTCAGTGGCCAAAGGCCAAGCATGACTTGTCAATACTTGTAGACAGGGAGACAACCAGACATGGTCCTAGACGAGACATCAGTGGGGGGCTGGTGGGTGGTAGTCCATAGTCCAGTCACAGTGCCAGACATACCCGGCCCCTTCTACGGTCGGGGCCAGATGCAACCAGTCACAGGTGTGTGGCAGTATGACTGTCCACACAGACTGGGCATCTACATTACGAACCTGGCCTATATCTAATACACGGTTAATTATAACATGGCGAACAGACAGTCCATGGTTTACATACTAATCCACTGTCAATAAATATGTCATGGACACAACCTACTAGCCTAGTCATGATTCCTATGACCTTATTGAGAATATACATATATTTTATATAGGTTATTGTTAAAGCATGTAATCCAGACTGAGAAAAATGCCTATACAATACCCCGACAATGATTCAATATTTCTGTCAATAGTATGAAATTCAAGATGACAGCAATACATGTAAAAGGTTTTAACCAATCATTACAATTACTAACTATACGATAGAAGTCTATCTTTTCTATGGCATATTACAAATATAATCAAGAGAACAAAAAAGTGGAACCACATGGACCTATCAGCATTGTGGAATGTGGATTATATTACCCAGGAAATATGTGTACATGTAATTCATCTAGTACATGAACCTATGTGCGAGCGTCACTATGAATTATCCAGCGAATCTCTCCTTGTCCATTTGTTTCTAGAAAACAAGTTTGATTTGATTTTCCATGGAAATTAACCAAATAGTAAACTATGAGACAGGCATGGATGTTTTAGTATATAAGTACAATGTAACCAAACAGCTACTTTTGATGCATCAAAACTAGATCTGCATTTCATCATCCGCCTGATACGGAGTCTCTATACTTAACATTTGGAGCCTACAGATAGCTACTGTGTAGGATACGGAAAACCAAATCAAGTCCCTTGCATACAAAGTAGTGCATGAGACTGTCGGCGGCAATTTTGTTTCCTTTTTAGTATGTGTTCATGCACTCTTACCTTCACAGATGTCTTATGAATGATTTGACAAAGAAAAAATCAACTATTTTATTGCCTTGTATCACTTTCGGGGATTTCTGCACAAGTCATAACCAGAAAATCACCAACATATCAACCAAATTGAAAACAGTGATCATGGCACTGCCCTGTGTCATGTGAGGAACTGAGAAAGCCTCAAAATGCGTCAAGTTATTTCGTCATTTTATAAGTAGCAATCTCTTCAGTTGATGATTGAATAAACCCAGTTGATGATTAGATGATCTCTACATCTCAATCGTTATATGCAGCTAAACCACCTAGATTTCAGAACTGTGCCCTCATGTGGATTTTATAAAGACTGGGCATTCTATTATTTAGAACTAGTGCAAAGGTAAGAAATCACAATCATTTCAATCATTTTGTCTTAGGAAACTGTACTAAAAACTGTAATTACAGTAAACCCCGCTTCTGGGACACCACACTTAAGGGGATAATTTGCTTGGTACGGAAATTCGTCCCTCTATTAAGAGTTTATTTAAACCCCGATTAAGGGCACAACCCGCCTACGGGGACAGTGATTTCTGTATAAAATGCTTCTAACTCTGCTTAAAGGGACACTTTGGGAGGGACACTTATCAATTTTGACGGTGCAGTGTGGGAACAACACTCATGATTATCTTGATTGCTTGTTTATGGTGTGTGCGTGAGGAGGGTAGACAGGTTGTCTAGACAATTAGACATTACAGTTAGACATAGTAGGCATCTATGGTGTGTTTGTGTGGTTATCACTGTGTCTCTATGCCATCTGCTGCTGAATTGAACTCATACCAATCTGTCTGACTTGTTAAGCTAGGGCCCTCTGAAGGCCCGAAACCGAAGGCCCTACTGTGTGTACCACTTAGTCAGAACTTCTCGGACTATATTCTCCTTGTGGTTGACACTATGCAATATCCTCGCACTCACTCGGATATTACTATGCAGTAACTACGCGGAGAATACGATCATGCAGATCAGAATCATGGTAATATTGTGTATGGTTCTATGGTAGACACCGCGGAGCTAACCTAGTTGAGAGACTGGGGAGGGCAGAGCCCTGGGCCATGCTTCACGCCGCATGTTACAAAACCCAGCTCACAACACAAGGCACTCCTCGCCCTCCTTCTAACCAATCGCCTCCCCTTCAGCCATGGTGTTCTCGATTGTGTCCCTTCCAGGCACTCTGCCCGCCATGAACCTACAATCCAGATTACTCGTACTACATCATTTTTGTGTTGCAAGCTGTAACTTACAGCTGTGCAAGTCTAGTCTACACCACACTGTATCAAGAACCGGCAGTCAGACCGGCTTCTTCTCGTGGCTAGCATAGATCGAAAGCATGTCTTGTTATACAACATCCTGCTGTAATAACAACAATAACAACCACAACAAAAACAACAACAGCGGGGTACGACCAGCGACAGGCTTGTCCACCAAACACGGAAGATGCTTTCACAGACGCCCGTCCTCAAACTGGGACAAAAACCTGCCCGAAGCCTTCCCTCTTCGGATAAATGTTATGCAAACGCCTGTCAGGTCCCGACGGCCAGACCGACCAAACAGGCCGCCAGCCGGGTCGGGGTTTCCCCTCCTCGGCCGCGGTACCAGGCAGCGACACCGCCCAATGCCTCGAGTAGAGCGTTTTACCTTCCGTCAATGTGCAGGCGTTGTCGTCCACCTCGCGTAATAATCCAAAGAACTGGGTACTCAATCGACTCTCCACGGGTTTAGGTGTCAGGTGGGTGTGTCGAACATGTCGTAGAACTGGGCGGGACTCGCAGAAAACACTTGGAGTTGTGGTGGTTAACACGCCACGCACGAGTTTGCCTGCCGTGGTTGGTACTAGACCTCAGACGTGGCATTCCCCTGTAGGCAGTGGGAGGGCGGGGCTATGGCGGGCCAATAAGTCAAAAACAACTACACGTTTACATTTCGCGTTGTAAACAATTGTCGTCTGCTTAAGGAAATCTAGGCTTAATAAATGCAGGTAGCAATGTAGGCCTTTACCACGCCAGTTTGGCAATTGGATCCATACATATCTAATTGGAAATAACTGGCATAAAGCATATATGTATAGAATAAATTGTTCCTATCAGATTTCAAGTCGCAATTGAAATATACTTACAAGAAGTGTCGAGGCACGATAAAGGTTCAAGTTATTTTACATACATATGATCCCAGCATTAATGTCGTTAAAAATATTTCCATTGGCCATCGATCTGGCTATTTAATGAAACATGATGAGGCGAGACAAAAAGAATATAAGTTAACTTCACAGTACATTCCCTTTAAACCGAACTAGATTAATTTTCTTCAGGGAAATGACAAGGAGGCATTAAAGTTTATTGTTTAAGTTCAATATGTTTCGTTATATTGTATACCTTCATCAGGGATCAGTTTTATTCACGGAGTAAAATTTACCTAAGAATATAACTTCATACGAAGTGGGAAGTAAACGCTCCTCTGCACAAGGAAGATACTTAATTATTCAGCCCGCACCCGTAATATGATGTTTTGGTTCCATCAGGATGAAACAGCTTTTATCTAAGCCTACGTCATGTCTGAAGCACTATCAGTCATTTTGCCATATACCGTTCATATAAGGTTGACGTGCCAATGAAATTGCTTCATTTTGCCACATGGGCAACCTAGGAAATCAGTGATTACACCCTTGAACTATATGGGCAAATACATAACAACGTTGGCAGTAATGTTATTTTACGATATATGGAGCAGGGACCCAAATGGCAAGACACAGAACAACAGATATGCAATAATCGATAGTATAATGTAAATAGTTTCAGTCAGACCCATATACATGAAGGAATAATAATATTCATGATGCGATCTGTGAAAAGCCAGCTGCATCATGTCTTCTTATTGCGAACATAAAAGTATGTGCATGCACAGCATGGACAGCAATCAATGAGGAGGTTAGCAGCTGCAGAAGTGAAAACACAACTGAAGCTCCCCACATCATACACTCATTTATATTCCTATTACTCAGCTTTAAATAATACCATAAGGAAGCTCAATCTCAAGCTGGTGTTTCATCGATGCAACCTGCATTGGCGATTGTCAATGGTTATTGATTATCCGAATAATATGTATGTGAATCCAATGTATGATTATATATCTAGACTTATACGACTGTATATATGATACGATAAGAGCACTTACAAACAAATTAATCAAATCTGGAAGGATACCAATAGTAGCGCTTTAGGTGCGCGTTTCACCAGCTGTCACTCATAATCTCATACACACACACACACATATATATATATATATGATATTCGTCCTATGAGAACTAGAAATATAGTAATATATATTAATTAATAAATAACAACAATAACAGCGGATTTGGCAGGAATAAATAATTAAATACGGCTTTATTGATACATTGGGAACAACCCAGCCTAGACATCTAGATAACAGGTAAACTAAGTAAGTTTTTTAACACAGCTGATCTACGCGAGATCAAAGGCGGATTAACCGTTTATATTAATAGAAGACTACGTCACGCATCCAACGACCGCGCGGTTGCTAAGAAACGTGACGAAACAAAGGCGTGACGTGGATTAACATAGCTACCGTTACTTGGTGAGTAGCGTAGTGTTGTCTTGCGTCCTCACATATATTAATATATTGACATATATAGACATATGATATTCGTCCTATGAGAACTAGAAATATAGTAATATATATTAATTAATAAATAACAACAATAACAGCGGATTTGGCAGGAATAAATAATTAAATACGGCCAAAAACCCTGCCAAAGACACAATCACATACTTTTAAGAACTTTTAGGTCCGATTGAACCTGGGATTCCACCGATTGGTGGAGATACGTGAACACTGCATTGGAAGTCCAGTTACCCCGTTTCATAATAGTACTTGTAGGAATACCCACAGATTCCAGAAAAGAGGCCCCACCATGCCTTAAATGATAAACGACAATCTGACCAGGGAGGAGCCGGCCTTGCCTTTATATCACATTCTACAATTAGGTAAGATAGATTCAGGTATCTCGAACGCCTTTTATTATATATACCCATAGCGTATATACTATAAATACGCACCATTTCGACACATAATGTAAAAATACTGTACGGAACCCTGTTTCGTACGGCAAAATACGTAACACTATTCCGTACGCGTCAACTGAAATATTAGTTGCAAGGCCAAATCAAGTTAATATTCTTTCTATCAGTTTCAGGGACATAATACATATAGAACAAGCTACCATACTTGTACAAGCTACACAACTCGATGATAATTTGGAGACATCCATAAAGTATGTACGCAGAATTTCCGAATTTTGTTAATTTTTTTTTTTACAATTTATATGTTTGTTTAGTTTAATGTACAATATGTTCTATCAGACTTACTTTGGTCAGGGGGGGACAAGAACGGAATATAAAATACATGTTTTGAGTTATATCTTCATGTAAGCCGGAATGCCCCTTTTAGCTGAGAATGACCTGTGATAAAGCTCTCATCACTGAGTGGATAGTGATTATTTTAAGTGGACTGCTCTTGATGTAATACACATTCGAGTACAGGACCATTAGATCTATTTAAGTGATATATGTCCTGTCATAATTATTGATATTAACGTTTGAAAGATATGATGATAAAAGCACCATTCAACTGTAACTAAAGTGTGATAATATAGAAAAATCAAATGATGAGCACATGTTACCTTGAGATTAATTTGGATTACATGTACAATAAAATGGGTATAATATATCTATGTATGTTATTTCAAACCAAAATGAGAGCTGAGTTGACTACGAATATCCGGCGTTCAATAACTACATGCCAGAATAGACTATTCATAACATTGTTGTCATGAGAAATAGTTATGTCGACATGATATCTCATATTACCGAAGGACCTTTTATTTTGTCCAGACTATTTCTCAACATCGGCCTACCATACCAGCCGACCCCCACCACGCGGACGTCACGCACCGAGCGGCCTGCTGACCTCAAACTGGGTCAGAGGTCAGAGGTCACTGCCGTTGTGGGTCAATAGCGCCGACGTCTGCCTGTGGCCGGTCTGGGAACTATGCCAGAGGTGGGGGCTCTGATCGGGAGTGATCGGGGTTGTGGGGCGGGGTTGTAGGGCTGCGGAGGACGTAGCGGAGTTCACCAGTGTACTTCAGTATAGAACTGCCTTGTAGTAAACTGGGAGTTCTATTGGTTGAGCTTCAAAAGATGCAGAGCCAGCGAGAAAAATACCGCACAGGGAATCAGTGTAGTATCATTGCTTGTAGTTAAGTTTGCATTCATTTGGGCTAGAGTCTTTTCCTTTTTGAATTTCTTTCTCTCTTCTTCCATAGGGAAAATATTGGAATTGGAATATGGTCACCTGCATGTTTAAGCTACCTTTAAGTTCAATCGCAGACCACGAACGTAGCAATACACAAGCCATAGCGAGTACTTTCCAGAGTTGACCGTCTAATACACCATCGATTGATGTATTTCTTACCCATGGTCATTGATAATAACTTATATTCTATAGAAATTCGATAATGGGTTTGGAAATGCCGTAAACCATGGGTGTGGTTTACGGCCACTAATAAACAATGGGCAGTGGCCCCATACATTTTCAATGGGGACTTCGCAACCCATGGGTAAAAGAAGTGTCTGCCTGAACAAGTTATGTCGTAGTTGAGGACATGTAGACCATTCGTGTATACCTAAACACAAGGTGATTCGTGACATGTAGACAGTATATGTCGTAAAATGAAATAGACACTTACAATGCACATACCTGTATTCCTTATCTTATCTTCTTTTTTTTATTCACTTCTGTTATAATAACAGTTCTTCCAGTGAAGATAAGGTGGCGTACATCTAGATTTCTTTCACATAAGTCAATTGAGATAAACAGGGTGGAATGCCAATTTCAACAACAGGTGACAACACTGGTTGGGATCGACGCTATACACAAAAAGCAAACCGTTATCAGGGGTTGCACTATGATCTGTCAGCTTAACATGCATTGGCGCGTAGCTAGGGGTAATAATCTGTAGGTATTCAAACTAAATTTACTGGACTTTGCTTCATTTTCTATGGAAAGCATTATTCAATCCAGTGTTACCTGGAAGGAGTACATGTCCAACTCCCTTGGTAAAAAAAAAACTGGGGATGCAAGCCATGTTTTATTTTTGGTATATTGAACAAAATTCGCCAGGGTTGACGGTCTTACATTTCCTTCTTTGGTTATTAGAAATGAAATGTACAGAGAAAATGACTGGATAAGGGTCTGGTAGTAACGATATACTCGGAGAGATGGGATGTGTTTGGTGCACCCCTCTCATAAGATCTCACACTCTCTAAGTCGTATTCTGTACTCTCACGACTAATAATTCTTAACGAAATAGGCTTAGAGCCTTGAGAATCCACTGGCCTGCCTCCCGTGCTTATGAAGTACATCAATGCAACCCAAAGATTCCTATAATCTCAATGATGCCACCTCGAGGGAATACGGTGTGCCACTGGATTCTCAAAGGTCTGAGCCCAGTTCGTTAATTCTTCTCCCATAGAGTGTAGTGAGAACCTTTACAGAATACGACTTGGAGAGTGTGAGATCTTATGAGAGGGGTGTTTCCTATAGATCAGTTTTCGGTTTCTAAAAATATGAATAAATTTAGCATATTTTGGCGATATGACTGCACGTTTCGATTTGGTGACCTGACGACGACCTGTTGCCAGGCTTTTGGTCGGGTTATGGCAAGGTGCAGCCCAATTCAGACAATTTCAATTAAAAATCGAGAATTTCCGAATATTCCTAATTAATCGGAATACTTGCATCCCGGTTAATAATGCTTGCAAACGACTTATCGGAAACGGCTACGAGAGAACACCATATGGACGCAGTGAACTCTGACCTTGACCGTTGGCAGGACTCTGGCCAATAAGGCGACAAATTGTCACGTGACAGAGGAGCTTAAGATATGCCCTGGAAGTATTGCTGTAGTATAGTCTGCTGGGGAACCCCTTCACATCCTTTTAGGCTGACTCCTTATACGTCTGTGGGGAAACTTACTGATTAAGGGAGTAATCACTTAAAACTTCTACCCTATGAAACCTATGCACTTGCCACAACTTACGTTCCGTTTGTTCTACCAAAGGACCTCCAGCTGTAATAAACATGGAAATGGCGTCAACGCAATCACAGACTCTTTCGTTTGACTTTCAATAATGTAATTACATGTATGTGTCAGTGCAGCTTCAGGCGGATTGAAACGATACATATAGCTATGAACTTAAACATCACCTTTCATACAATAAACATATCTGTTCTATTGCGATATCTATCATCAGTTCAAGGTCACGATGGTTACGCCTGGGATACTAACGTCCACAAACTACTAAATCAATTAGTCAATGAATACTGATCGTCTACACACTTATATTATTTGTATTTCAGTGTATGCAATCACCTGCTCAAAAAGAATATTTTATTTTAATCATTAAATCACCCCCCTCCATTTCCGAATAGGTGGCGTGTGAATACACATTGAAAAATTTAAACTATTAATCCCCTCATACTAAGTTGGCTTTTTAAGTTAATAAGGATGTGGTCGGATCTATACAGGTTAATACCTGCACAGCGAAGTCGGCCCGTCTATGTAAACACGGAGCTAACCTGCAAAACCACAGGTATGCAGCGGTCCACTCCTAAAAACCAATCATTGGAATTTCCTCAGGAAAATTGTGATTTTAGCTATTTATAAAGTCATATTCCCATTGCCCAAAATGGTGAGAAATACCAAACCTATAGTTACAGATCAGAATATCACATGAACAGTTTTCATGCCAGCTTTTCCCCGCGTCAGACCAGAGACTAGTTTGAATGAGGGCAGAGAAAAATATCCCGAACTCCTTTTAGGAGCGCGGGCCCAGGTGAGACCTGCACCTCAAGTCAGAACACAGCGCTGACCCCGGCCTCACCTCTCACAGGTCAAGTGCGATGACCCCTGTCTTCTAGACAAACTTGCTGTGAACTTTGCAGTTGCCATGACGGCCGATCCTATAAACGCACGGGTGTTTTGTCGCTCAGATATGCGAAAACACAAGGCTGTAGGTAGGGAAGGATGTAGAGCCGGGAGGGGGGGGGGGGGGGGCAGATGCTTGTCTTCCTCACCTCCAAGGACCTTATCACATCTATAGGTAGCACGTATTTGTGTGGTCTACCAGTCCTTCCCATAAAGAACGGTAAAGTCCATGTATATATATAGACGTTGGCCTTTCAATATTTTTCACAGAAAAGCTTCATTATATTGTAGTTGGTCGAAGGGCTAGAGGCACACACGCATATATGCAACGAAAAATAGGCATGTTCGTGAAGTCATAATTGTTGCCTATTTTACCAGCTGTTTAGACATTAGTTCTGAATTAATTATGAAAAGAAAACATCTCTGGAACCAGGTGTGAGTTTGGCGACATCGCGATTTGAATCTGGTGTACAACTCTGGGACAACACCTGGTGCTGGTGATGCCCTTTTCGTTTGAACCATGTCAGCTTTTTCGACCTAAATTTGATATGCACAATCAATAGATATAAAGTGGTTAACGTTTCATATGTGTGCATGGTTTCATTGTAAAGAGCAAATACCAGATATTTTAGCTATGCACAAACAGTCGCACTGGTGGCGTTAACAGAAAAAATGTGACTCGGACCGTACACACTTTAAAAGACTATTTAAGTCCAGTATGAACTAGGAGAAAATAGTATCTTCATCATTGATGAATAAGCATGGAATCATAGATAAATAATGACTAAAAGGTTTGGGTTATAACCAGTCTATGGTTCATGTTCCATAACCTACTTGCACCCAGTCAACTTGCTTCTACAACAGCCAATCTAGCACCAATGGGTCAATGCAGTATTTTGTTATCTAGTGATTGGCCATGGTAAGCTGGGCACGCCTCTAAAACACTGGCCCTCTTCTCTTTTCAAATGTCACAGTGTTAGCATGCAGAAGGCGAAGGGTTACTTTTTGCAATAAAGTCCATGTGACCACTCTAAGTTTTAGGGGTGGGTGGGTGTCCACAAGGCTCCCGATACACTACGATTTTGACCTTCCGATACAAAATCAAAATCGCAGCGAAATCATAGCTTATATCGGGGCAGTTGGTAAGGTTTCCACAATACACATTGATACACACCAAAATGCGAGGGCCCGCTCCCGATTATAAATACCCGCATCGTAGAGGGTCTGCGATAATCGAACATGTATCGACTGTCGTATCCTATAGGTTTGTATCGGTGTGTATCGACGACGTATTTGAATGGGAATACATGTGAAATAATTAACGAAAAATTTAGAAATTTTCAGAATACCTAGAATAAGTAATGATGATGCCGCTCTGCGAATATTTGATTATAGTTAAAGGCCTCAAAATGACTATTTCATACTTTAACTTGGAACTGAGTTTTTAATGTCTGAAATATCATCTGATATTGTTTTGTATCTACAGGTAAAATATCAATTATGAATATGCATTATTTCCGGAATTATAAAGGATTATCCTTATGATAAATCAACCTCTGTTTTAGTGCACTGTCTGTCGTAATGTGGATCGGAACCATAATCACCCTTTTTTGCACCCTCCCAACACGTTAGAGGGTGCGTCCACCAACCACGACAAGGCTGCGACACGCGCCGACAAGAAAGTTCCTATCGGCTCCTTGTCGCAGCCTTGTCATGAGGAGGGGAGCTGTCGTGAGCCCTTGTCACAGCCTGTCGGGAAGTGCACGCTCCACCTCCAATATTCTATCGTAGACCACTGCGACACGGCTCCAAAATCGAACATGTTCGATTTTGTCGTAACCTTGTCGGAAGGCCCCCGACAGGCCCCCGACAAGGTTCATGTTGCAGCCTGTCGTGGCCTTGTCATAGCCTCTTGTCGGGAACTGTGGTCCATGAACCATGACAAGGCTACGACAAGGCTTCCTATCGTAGAGCTGTCGTGGACCTTGTCGGAAAGCCGTTGTCGCAGCCTTGTCGTGGTTGGTGGACGCACCCTCTTACAACGCACACCAATACGCTACGATACACTAGCCTATGGACCTCCCGATAGGCTACAATTCGGTCATTTCGTATCGGTGTGTATCGGGAGGTCTATCGGCGGGTATCGGTGTGTATCGGCGTTGGTGGGTGCCGGGCCTTAGGCTGCGCATGAGAACGTGTGGCGCACGCTCAGTAAACCTCAGTAACACAGACCACCTAGGTCATGATTCTCTATAAAAGTCCGGCGTAAAAATAACCACACCTCAGTCTGTGTGATCACTGCGGACAAAAACTCGCGGGTCAGGTCTAGACTAAATGGGGAAATCATCACCGTGACCACTTTGAAGGCGCCGAGTGCCCTTCATCAGTCAACATCTAACACTCAAACAACAGTTAGTTTCTCTCGCAAATCGTCCATTTGCTTTTAAGTAATACATCAGAATAAATTACATTGTCTGTGCTGAATGGGCTGAAGGCCAGTGCTTCAGTTTGAAAACCCTTCAATCCCACCCACACGAAATACCTCTCAGATTGGTCCAAATCTTCCTGAGATATTTCATTTCATTTACCTGACACAGCAGACAATGTGCTGTTTTGCAACTCTAACTTTTTATCATGCAACAGATTATGTGTATAAAAAAACATTGGTTCGTATTATACTTTATTAGCCTTTTCGATCTAGAATTTGCAATTGATTTACTTAATATCGTAAAACTGGATGAGTTTTAATCTTGGCTACCGTATGCCATGACTGGAAGCCGAGTGAAGTCCGGAGCCAAAACTCCAGGAGTGGCATGCAGTGGCCATGATTAAAACAAATCAGGTTTTGATTTTATCCTACCCTGTCTCCTCGATTTTGGAATATTACGTGATAACAATTATGTATGCCACTAGTGGCATATAAAACTCCGTATGCCAGTCAGCGTGGCATATGGAAACTCAATGTTAAGCCTATGGGATTTTATATTAGGGGTAGGACCCCGCCTAACGGACACCCCGCGTAAGCGGACAGTTTTGCTCGGAACGGAACTTTTTCCCTATATTAGATGTTTAATTCAACTCCGTGTAAGCGGGGTGCCGTGTAAGCGGACACCCCGCTTAAGCGGACACTTTGGCCCGGAACGGAGGGGTTTGCTTACGCGGGGTTTTACTGTACTTTCCACTAAAATCATAAACAATTATGACTTGATATTAACTGAAAGGTTGAACAAAGGTTATTATGTTCGAACGCTGCCTTTCAAAAGATGAACCTTATCAACCACTACTAGAAAAGCTGTGTATTCTCATTTCTTTCCACGGATGATCATTCCAATGATGATGAACATTATAACATAAAGAAACGTATCAAATATGGTGGCTTGCTTGGAAATACGGGCATTTTCAGAGGTCCGTTGAATATTTTATTTTCTGTAAACGTTAGAAAATGAACGCTCTCGCTGAGTGCCATCCAGGCCTGTGTGGTTAGTTCAATGAGAGGAGCTCAAGCCGTATACTTACACTGGCCATTGTACTCTACCGGTGCCATGCCAAACTCACCTGTGAAACATAAATAAGATACACGTCATTGAGGGATAACGGCGACAAGTGTAAATTACAGATTATTAGTTCTGCCATAACGTGAACAAAACAAGAAGAATTAGAACTATACTAATATATTACTATTCAATTATAGATTATATTGTTACAACAGTACATTTTATTATAAGCTTAAACAAGAGGGACAAATAGGAGGATAGGAAACCATATTATCATCTCTTGCCATTTAAACATTTCCTCTTTATTTCGATTCATTTGTGTACCCTAACATATAAAGTAGTTGAAATTGTCTATGCATTAGGCAATCTTTCTCTTTTGATAACACTAGTAACATAAATGAACGATAACCATGATTTACCAATTGAATACTCTCTGTATGCTTAATTTATCTGACATATATTTGGATCGTTGTACCTTGTACACTTGGGGCACTAACATCAGATACCTGTCATCCCTTTTGTGTTAAATCAATTTACATCATCTATCCTAAAGTTGTCCAAATCTCAACAATATGCTTTGAGTGGCTCTTTTTAAATGGTCCCTCACATACTCGTTCATATCGTGGGTCAGAAGGACAGGAATACTAAACATTTCTTTCCCCATAGAACAAACACATAGCAACTAAGAATGCAGTTTCACCAGCACCATCACTGTAATTATCACAAATGTATTATGAAATGCCGCTCGATTGTGTGGAAGAGCGATGATTGAATTTGTCGAACGCAATTTGAACAATAAAAAAAACAAAAATAAAACAATGAGCTACACCCTAGACAACCACGGACCTGTGGTGGGCTCTCCGGATAGATACATGTAGTGTGACTTTACAACGCGAGATTGCGACCCAATACGTATATATCTTCACAATTTCCATTTCATTAACTTTATATTTTCACCATCAATCACCTTGTTAAGTTAAGTTCTAATCTTATTATCTATTGGTAATACGAAGAAGTCCTTGGTGAAAATGAAAAGTTCTGCATCGTTTCGGATTCGATCAATACTCGTGTTCCATTCATATGGATATAAAAGTTTGATAAAACTGCCTAACTTATGAACAATAACAACAATACCAACGTAGAAGGACGCGCACTGTGTGCAATTGTGTTCCGCCGCAATGGACAGCAGATATCAGAATGGGTAGTATTTTACGAAGATGAACTCTCACCAAAATGAATTATGAAACAATGACAATGATTTCCAAAATGTATGTGTATACAAGAAAGACTTTGACTTTGAGCTTGCTGCAAAAAAAACTAACCCTTCACCATCTGCGTGATAACATTGTGGCATTGGGAAAGCAAGAGAAAGTAAGTGTCTCAGTGTCTTAGGGAAATACCTCATTGACCTACTGGTGCTAGATATATTTGGACCCTAGACAGGCATTTGCAGAAATGGCAAGTTGACTGAGTGCTAATGGGTTACAGAAAATTAGATTACCTATAGACTATATATAAACTAAACATTTTGAATGATATCTATTTATAATTCAATGCCCATTCATTAAGTATGAACATACCATTTGCTCCTAGTTTACCCTCGCGTGAGGAAAGCAGAGTAACTATGTCCTGACAGCTAACCTGTTCCCGTTTTAGTATCATGTATATGCTAATTGTTAGCCCTAAGTTGCTGTATCAGGGATGTCAATTAGGGTCAGGATAAAATAGTGCAAATATTGTAGTGTTTACTCCTCAAAGCGACATAGAAAGATGGAAAACGCATCGATGTTGCCATGGAATAGGGCAGTGGGTGTATGGGAAGTTTAAGTCCACTGTTTTATTTGTGTGAATGAGGCTCAATCTCCCACCTTTGTTTTACACATGAAAAATAACTTTATAAACTGGAAATAAGAACAAGTCATCCCATGGAAGTGGAAAACTGACATCCCTGGTATATGTGGAGAACTCAACTAAATGATTCCTATGACTATATAGTTAACAGGTACATTATTTCAATAGAGATGACATTCGCACGTTAGCGAAACAGATCGTCACTTGGTGGCCAAAACGGTTTTTTTTTCGTTCAATCATCGATGCCTCTCGGTTCGACTGGTCCTCGAGGAAAGGTCACAGGGACGATGTATAATTTTCTGTCCCTATCTCGCTAATCAATCAGTAAGAGTTTTACATACCGTTGCGGGCAGACCACAGGGATACATGGTTCTGTCGTCATGGTAATACTATCTTCAATGCCAACAGTGCCTATTTGGCGCATGATATTCTGTCGGCAGCTGAGTTCAAAACTAGGCATATTCGACCTCAGGCTGTGCGGGATTGAAAGGCTCCTTTTATACATATGTCTGGTTTTAGATCATGACAATATACTTCTCTATATCAGATCTCATTTTAATGGAGCCGAAAGCCTACATATGTGTTTCTTGCAGGTGTGAACCATCAGCAAAGGTTACGTCGATCTTTCAATATTATGGTTTGAACTCTTGTTTGAATGTGTAGCAATTTGCAGACAGGAGGTCGATATGGAACAATACTAAATTTGTGATCGCATGTCTCCTTTTCTGTGGTTCTCCTGTCTTGTTTCGCCTATGTGTGCTTGGAATAAATGACTAATTTTAGCTAAAAGTTTGAATATCTTCATCCAAAGATCAAAATCATTACAATGAACAATGTATATGATAATAGGTTATTATGTACTGCGATTGTACTTTTTAATTTCCTGAGTATTTACATAAAGACTATTCAGAAATACTAGATGTCCAGTCTCGCCCATTGATCAAGCTTATGTAGCTCAATGTGTATCTATTTATATCCTCGGTATTTCATTAGCTTCAACTGTGACTCGTTAGTCTTTACTTGTCTACACCATCAAGTCATCCTGCACTCGAGGCTAGAATTTATGAATGTCTATAGGTTAAAGTATTTACTATGCGTGAAGATATTCGGGCCATTAATAAGAAGAGTAAGTCTGATATTAGTGACAATCAACAGCCAAAATAGACTTGCCTTCGTCCATACAATGGAAGTATAGAATACCAGAATAGACTTGGGTTATATATATATATATATATATATATATATATATATATATATATATATATATATATATATATATATATATATACACACACACACAAAAAAAGAAGATCTTGCAATACTACTACGCAGGGATGTCAGCTGGGGATAGGAGATAAATTGGAAACATTTTCTATATGGCATTTACTTCCTCTAATCACGGACTCCCAAGTCTGTGCTCTGAGAGACTGATAAAACATGCAAAACACATCATTGTTGGACATGTAATACAGGTGAGGGTACAAACCACTGTGTTATTGGCATGGATGAAGCCCCAACCTAAACTATTCTTTTTTTATACCAGAAAAATGATTTTATAAATTGGAGATAGAAACGAGGAATATCATAGAAAAGTTGAAAACTGCCACCTATGAATTTAAAAAAACACTGTATGTAACGGAAGGTAAAGAGAGGGAAAGTGTCATATCATGATAAAAAAAAGACACGTTAGGTTGTGGAATTCCGTAACACGGTTGGCTAAGGTATCATGCTATGTGGTGGTAGTTACCTTCTGTGTAGGCTTGTTCTCCTATACTACTCACATCCATATATTCATATCGCATATCCCACCCTTTACCTTCTCCGCCGTACTGACTCCAATCGGCTATGCAACTTCGAAACTAAGTTCTCTAAATGTAAATATCGTAAATTTTAAAAGAGTAAATGTAGTGTGTATGAACGACCAACTATCAGTCATTTAAGACGACTGAACGGACTGCACGTATCCGAAGTGGTGGAAAACATGGCAACAATACCTCATCGGAAAAGTTTTTAAAATACAGTAAAACGTCACCTAGGAGATACACCACGTAAAGGGACACCCTGTGTTAACGGCCAATTGGTCGGAACAGTAAGTGTTCCCCTTAAGCAGGGTTCTACTGTACATCTCTCCAAATCTCTGAAGGTCGTCAAAAAAGATACAATATTTTCAAGGTCAATCTAGCCATAAGAACAGCTTCCGGTCTACACCGGAAGTTCATGAAATAGTTGAATGTGTTAGGAAAGGAAGATTGTGACATTCGGAGAGCAATTCAATTAGTTGGCGGATACTACTTTATTAATCAAGACGTTCCGCATCTCAAATTACCATGATCAAAAGAACTTAATTACCCCTAATGATTCCTCTTCATCAAGGCTGGATTACACGGGATAGTATGGAATTTATGGCACAGGTAATTATGATATGTATGCGTCGACAGAATCAACCCCTGCCAAGTAACCGTTTCAAAACATCACAAGGCATTACCTGGAGTCCAATGATGGTATATTGCATTAGGGACGGAATATACAAATACAAAATCATGGTTCAAGGATGTTATAAAAAATAGGTCGTATACTTTTACCATGCCTTATCTACTTATATGGGATCAAATGATTAAGTTTCACCGGATACAATTGTGGATATCACGCTTGGTAACTGATGGTTGATACTTTCACTGTTATACCTTGGAATAAAGGAGACATGTAACAATTAGTTCTAATTAATCGTTCATCTAAGCACCCTGCCAGTGCGAGCTATCCGGTTTTTGAGGGGGTTCCCCTTTGAAAACCTCGGGCTATAGGAGAATAATGGACGCAGAGAAGACATGAATAAGTCATTTTTCTTGGATGTCATACACAATAATGATTGGTTTTGTATAAGAGTGACCGTAGTCTCCGAGAAGTTGACGCGCAGTAATATCCGGGCATACGCGAGAATTTTGCGTCGTAAACTATGAGTAACCCAATTAATTGTTATAGGGAATTGGTGCCAAATTGGATCTAGGGAAGAAATGGCAAAAAAAACACCAATCACCATAGTAGATATGGATGGGTGTGGTTGCTCAATGTCCAGTATGCCTTTCCATTTTTTTATGAATTGGGATGGGCCAAAGTGAATCGGTATTAGCCAAATAATCTAGATACCTGAGGGTCCCCAAAGGATGAAACCTTGCCTTTACCCCACCAAATTTGATAAATTCAACATAATTATCATCAGGAAATGTGTTTGGTGAGCTTAACTCCAGTAACCGAACATACTGCTGGAGAGTGAGAACATGACATAGATCGATCCCCATGGTGGTGGCCCTTGTTGTTACACGGATAACAATTGTTACCTGGAGATTACATGGCAACATGGTTCAAATATGACAGGAAGTTGTCATTTTGAAGGTAGGATGGGTGTCAGTTGGGGTCATTAAAGACAGAGAGCAAGTTTTTTCAAATGGAAATTACTACCTCAGAGAGGCTGAGAAAACATGGAAAACACATCGTTATTCTTTGTGTAATGAGGCTGGGTGTGTGTGGAAGTTTGACCCACTGTTTAATTGTGTGAATGAGACCCAAATCATTCTCTGATATACACATGTAAAAAGATTTATAAAACAAAAATGAAAACAAGGATTTCCTTGGAAAATCGAAAAACTGCCATCACTAAAGGTAAGATCTGACCTACTCAGAGGTGCTCTAGCCACGTCTCATAAACTTTTAATCAACGGAAAAGGTTACTCCTCAACGCTTGTACCCTTTTCTCCGAGGGAAACGTTCAACTTTCATTCAAAACACTGTCTTATTCTTTCTTAACTAACACATCGTTACCTGCTGTTGATAATCTCTCTGGCAAACGAGTCGTTGACGCGACCCCAAACTACATACATATTCTGATTCCCAGAGGTCTGGCAGAACCATCATTCTAACGCTGATTAGAAGAATAAACACGATATGACAGGGACAATAACAGAAAGCTGCCAGAGGGACGTGTGACATCTAGAAATAACTTGGACAAGTGCCAGGTGATGTTCGTGGAATGACAATTTACAGGGCAGATGTATAGAGACAGGAGTAAGATCATAATCCAAGCATAAACTAAGGTGATGTGAAGGATAAAAAGGCAGGTAGGCAGGTAACACAGGAGTGAGCTTCAAGAGTTGCTCATGGGGAAGGTTGGGGGTGATAGAGACAGTGTGACAGGGAGAGGCAGGTAAGCATATTGGGTACATGTGTACTCGAGTCGTACACGTGGCTTCACGTGGGGCCGTTTCCTGGCAAGCACTCACTCCTCCCACCACCCTCTCTCTCCCATTCCTGACAGACTTGCCCGTCCCTGCCGCCTCCGCCCTGGTGTTATTTTACTCTACGTATTTCTCCTGCACTATGATCACTCGCACGTCAGTCCCCGACCTTCATTCACGCCAATCATTCCGTCTGGGCCACGCCCCCCTTTAGTCACGTGGTCGCGTTGATAGGAGCAACTCAGCGGTGCGCCCAAAACCGTTCCCATTCATAGTGTTAACCGGCATGTGTGGGCCGTTAATAGTGAGGCTCGCTGGCAATCAGCAGATTTCTCACGAGCGCTCGTCACGCCCCCGCAGTAAACATTAACCCCTTCCGCCCCGCTCCGCCCCGCTCCGCCCCCACTCCCAATACTGACGCTCTTTGCACTGCTGCCTCGGGCCTCAGCCAACGGCGGAGACACCACAGGCGGACAATGTACATAGATCACCACTGCACGGACTGGCCGCCGGCAAACTGTAACCCCTGTTGGTCCATGACCCAAAGCATGGAATGAGGTAGTGTTTGACCCAGTTGGCAGCGGACTAACATAGGTTAAAGGACTGCCAGATTACCAGCCGACGTTGAGCTGCCTGACGGCAACGAGTATAGAGATATACTCGTTGCTGACGGGGATAACAGCGAAATGCCTAGTAATTCCTGGAAATGCCGACCATTATATACAAGGGGAACCCACCAGACGGCACTTCTATTATTCACGCGTAGGATTTTCAGCAGGCTTGTCGCTTTCACCTTGTAAACCCATTACTGACTTCATAACAGCTGTTGGGTTGGAGGGATAATTCAGCACCAAAAGTGGAATTCGTGACAATTCACAATCAAATAGCTGTCTCTGTCTAGGAATACATCATTATATCATCATCAATGAAAGTAGGTAAAGGGTTACTGCCTCAAAGAGAGAACACTGGCTCAATTCCAATAGGAGTCTACTGAGCTACTTTGCCATGAATAGTGGTCAACAATATTGTACAATAGATGTCCGGTGAAATGGCGGATGGAACACAGAAAGTGCTGACGTTTCACTCGGTGTGTCCTCAGCACAAATATTGATGACAATGCCATGAGGTGATTGATTGCGGACAATAGAAAACAAACCATAAGCGAAGAGCCGATTTCCTTATTCAGGGCCACGTAGGTATTAAATGGACCTGTGCCTCGTTCCCACATACATTCTCGAGAATATTCATCTTTCAACCTCAAAATAATCTGCGCCGACCGACACTGTTTGGGTCTTAACATCCCTGGGGACCCTGAAGGTATAAAGGAACCATTTCTGGCCAGTAACGTGCTTGGCAGAATATTGAGCTTCGGTAGATAACGATATGCTTGCATACCCTCCTACTTCATTCCCGATATGGAAGTTTATTTTATCCAAATTGTTTTGTCCTTCTTTTTGGCACAAGTTGCCAGAAGAACAGGGATAAATTGTTAGTTTACTAGCAGCGTATATTACATAATCATAGATTTGTTCACTTGTTTCGCACCAATTCATGGAGATTGTAGCATTTTACGCACACCGTATGTTGTTGGTATTTAATTGTTCTGGGACAAACTTCGACTCAAAAGTAGTACCCTATGACTTTCTTACACGGTTGTTTAGGGATCGTTCATAAATGCCATCATGTAACACGGGGGGGGGGGGGGGGCGGTTCCTGTCTCCATGAACAACAATGGTATATCTGGAAATATGACAAAACCATGACAAGGGGTGGGGGGGGGGGGGCAAAATGGTAAAAGAAAAGCATGATGTCATTAATGAAAAGCCCCTCATAAGGAACGATAGCAATATTGGGTGGGCGCATCTTGACACATGACCCCTTTAACACAGTAATCTTAGGATTAAATAGAATGAGTATAGGGCTAATTTTAATCTAGAATAATTATACAGAGAAATGTCGGTAATCTAACTTTTCAATTCTCGATCGTCCTTCCAGTAGCTGGGCATTCAATCCACCGTCAATGAATAAGTTATCGCAATGAGGCAGAGGGTATTCTTTGGGGTAACCAGTCTGGTTGGGCTCGGTAGACGAGCAGATGCACTAATAATTTGGTCCTGAGTTTGGGGACAAGGATTGGCCAAAAACAATTCATGTCTCTTTGTGATAACGTCATTTCGCTAGTTCCTTCCACGCGTTCCTCAGGGTTTTACGCGTTTGCATTTTCCGGAGCCCAGTGCCTTTCATAATAATTTGCTCTGCATTTGCATGGTTAGTTGTCTACTGCAGGTTGTAGGTATAGAGTTAATTACCCGAGGTACGTAAGGGCGTGTTCCGTTGACCCAACGAAAATTTAACATCGGCGAATGTTTGATATACAATGTACAAGGTTATAGACTTGTGCAAACCAAGAAAAATAGTGCCAACCGCGACTGCGACCGGCGGCTTCGGGAATCCGACAATATCTAATTTATCAGATAGTCATTTTTTTAAAGTTCAGTTGGCAGTATTGTTTTGATTTTAAATAATTATAAAAGCTAGATTTTCACTGTCACTCGCTTTTGAAAGAAACAATTTTTCTGACAAGTGGACGTACAGTGAGGCTACTCAGTTCACTCACTACATTATATTTCAGCTACAACCACCTGTAAAATCTCACAGGTAAAAACAGGTGGCCCAGTATGATAATCATTGAAGTGAGGAGGCGGGGTGGAATCTGCTTGGTGAGTTTACAGATGGGCACTCTTATATTCTGCGTGACCAGCATACATTCATCTATATCCAGTAAAACCAAACACACCACTTGAACAAAAACTAAACTATTCATTACAACATTGTATCTACGCCCGAACATCGAATCGAGTGACCAAAATACATTTAAATGTGATAATCATATGAAGCTTAATACATTGAGAACTGTGTTAAAAATACATGTAGATTGCTCTACGTTATCAGCCATCTCCAGGCCTGGGTTTAATGTTAGTGGTCGCTGATCGTCATTTGGAGTGTGTAGACACACAGCCGACTGACAAATCACATGCCCCCATCTGGTGACATGCTTATGGTCGCCATGTACGACATGTTTGCACAGTCCTACTGAGTGACATGTAAATGCTTCAGCCGCCCACTAACCCATACCGTCACCCGACACACAGTCATTTACTCTCTCAGACCCATCAACAACGGTGCACCATTAATCAACTGCTTCACTCATAAGCAATTCCACTGGGCAGCTGATTATGAATAAATGGAATAAACCCAACGGTTTAATCGTACCTCCAGCCCACATGGATGTTGCTGGATTATTGAATTACCACTTTACGCCAATGTCCTAATAGCTTCATTTCTGTTTTATTACTTAATGATGGTCATGACACCCAAAGTTTTATTACTCTCCCCACGTCTGCAACGGCCACTCTAATAAATCCGGTATGAATTAGTCGCGTTTCCGTCGTTTATCTGAAACACATTATTACTGAAAAAAATCACTGAATATACCTGGAAGTAATTGGGGGAAGTGACAAATTGACAAATTACATGACTCCGCAATGCAAAAGTGTTCAAAAATTCACAGACTATATCCATTTCCGTTCTTGTCATGCTGTTGCTTTTCATGCTTAAAAACACACACAAAAAGTAATAAAGTATAGTAGTTAACTTACTGTTAATCAAGTACATTGTAGTTCCCTGATCAAATCAACTACGTCAAACCAAGTACCGTACGTAACGTTTCGTTCATTTTTTCGGATCAGAATACTCACTCAAAAGTTTTCGACAGATTCCAACACTAGCCTAGACGACATGAGCATTGATGCGGGATGCGTAAAACGCTGTCTTCTAACTTCAGGAAGTAGTTCGACAGTGCTGTCACAGACTTGGATGAACGTGGTGCTGTATTCTGGCACAAGGTTCATCGATGATATGTTTCTCAGAACTGCGCAATAATTGTACATATCACATATCTCATTGAAGGAGACAATAGGGCGACGATAGTGTTAAAATGGCTAAGTTTTTGTCAAAATGTCTGTTTGAAATAATTCATTCTAACTTTTGCAATTTCTTTTTACTTGAACCAACGGGTATAGTATTTCTCTCTACTTGTTGCTTAAACGATACATTTTGTATATTGTTTCTGAATTTCCTGTAGGCTCTGTATGACCTTTCTCAAAAGTAAATGAAGCAGACCCCCGTTTTGGCCTTAAAGTAACCATGATCATTTGATGGCATTTCATGTGGATTTGAACCAACTACTTTGACCTTCGATCTTCAGCATCCACCATCGACTGACCCTAGATTTTGATCTGGGCACTATGGAACAAGTAATTATCGCTACATATCTGACCTTAACGTATGACCTAGGACTAGGCACAAGGTCAATGTCGGAACTACTTTTCTATCCCATTACTCTATTGATAGTCGGCGTGCCTAACTACGCCAATTACCATAATTTTGATGGAATTCTACACATAATCACTTCTTGTGTCTCCCTAATCTGTAATTGCTGATGGGGGTCTAGTTTGTCAACACACACGTACAAATGTAAAATGGTTGACAATGACAACACAAAAACCTCCAAACATTTCTATCAATTTGAGACTAATGAAATATGCGCATGATTATTACAAGAATATCTCATGGAGCAACTCAGGTGTTCGTTTCAATGTTATTAAAAATCTTCTGACATTGAATTATGCACGTCGTTATTCAATCCTGATGGATGATGAAATTATTCCTCAATTTCTAATACCAGTATAGTTTTACTGCTCCGTTTACTGCTACTATAGTGGTCTATTTCACTTAAGGTTACCCTGCTCCATTATAATGGATTGAGGGCTAATCATTTGGTCTTACGCTGTTTGCGGCTACATCGCAGGTGTATCGCGAGTAATTTATGGATGGTAGAGCTCAATTGGAGTAATGACCGCAAACCCTACCCAATCATCAACGTATACTCAGCTAGCAGTAGTATCACCTCTAATTCTTGAGCATTTCTTACACTAATTGCGGTACATTCATAAAATTGGTCCGATTCAGAGGCAACTTCCCTGTTCTGAACTGGGTTTTGCTGCTGACGATGCAGGGAAGAATTGCTTGCGCTGTCTAGAAATATCAGATATTGTGAAATATTGTAGTCTAGCTACAAGGATTTCGTTTAGATTTCATCAAACATCAGAGAGACTAGGACTCAGTGCATTTGTATGGATCATTGTGTATTTGTTGCCATTCGCTTGTAATTTTGTAGGCATGCCAGATTCATATGAGATTAGAATAGTAATATATCAAAGTGTATATGTAAGTTACCAGATAAGCAGAGAAGCCAGTTACCGGATAACGGATAGGACAACAGGGGTACGTGTCCCAACAGGGCTGATCACGTGACGTCAGCAGGAGCGGTCGTGTGAGGAGCAACCAATGAGGCTCTGGCACAATCTGATCCCTAACCCAAGGAGACTAACGTGGCTGGAGATGATTGGACAATGGTAGGAGACAAAGGGTATTGAAATTAAATAAAAAGAGGGTATTCCAGAGAGTAGGGGCACGGAAAGGCGGAGAGTAGGGGCACGGAGAGGCAGAGCGTGAAGAGAGACCGCAGAGAGCTGAGAGAGGTGACCAACGTGAGTGACCAGAGTGCCGGACAAGAGGAGAGACCGAGTGAACTTTGAGGAGATTCATCATGTTATCATGTGTCCGATCATATTTGAGTGTAAGGTAGATCCAGTCCATATCCATGCGTTTCCTTAGTTTAGTGTTAAAACACTCAAGTCCTAGGGGATATGACCATGTTAGTATTCCAAAATAAACCTCTCATGAAACATTGCTCCCAAACTTTGTTCAATGTCGTGTCTTTTCAATGTTAAAATAGCAGGTTGATTGAGGTACCCTTTTAGATGTTTTAACAATATGGTCCCCCTCAACATAGCATAATTTAAACAAAATTGTGTCACCAGATTGTGCTATACACATTCATAACACTACATTGCTTACCTTCATTGTTAGGTTAAACATAATAAAAATGGAAATTGATGAGCTGTCGATCACCGTTCTGTACAAATCAAAGATGGCAGACACTACTGTGCAGCTCCAGATATTGTGTAGCAGTGACAATATTCAAAAACAGATAATGTTGGTAAAAATATAAATAATAGCCTAATTTAGCCAAATATAGCATATATACGCTAAGTTATGTGGTCTCTGACAAGAAACTGGCAGTAAAAGAAAAATGAGATCGATCCACTTCAAAAGAAGTACTTGAAATGGCCGAGTTCTGCCGACCTACCCACTAGCGATTGAAAGGAGAACTTGGCTGGCATGATTATGAAGCCAATATCAAACAGACATGGCATGACAATTAGCGCCAGTTCGTGGGGATGTGCGCTATTGCGTTAATGGAATTCTGTTGGAGCCAGACCTGCGAATCTGAGACATGGGTATAACATCAGCAATTTTCCTAATGAAGCACCTCTCAGGCCTGCTCTGGAGGTATCCTCAATGGTCCGCAGACTACTTGAGAAATTCCCCTATATTTGTATGGGTTAGATAATATTGATCGGATGGGTCTGGAAATATACTGATATGTTCCAATAATTATAGATATCTCAATTAGTGAATCCTTCAACGATTTGTAAACAAGAATATTGATTAGTGATTAAAATGATTTATTGAGGATAACTATACATCGGGATGGGGCGGGGGAGGGGGGGGGTTGTGTAGGGATGGTTGCAACGTTGCGACTACATGGCATTTTGATTAGACTTCTTCACGCAAATATCAACAGCGCAACTTTATAATTGAAATATATATGAGGAAGGCGTCTTATGGGCGGCTGATATTAGGGCGTTGCTAACAGAGTGAGGGCTGGGGAAATAACGTGCAACTGCATCGGGGTGGTGCTGGTGCTGATGATGGCAGTAGGTCATAGAGTGCTCGAGTGGTCATAACACACAGGTGATCGCTCTCGTCTGACAGGTGTTTGTATGTACAGCCCCTGCCCACACAAACAGATCGTGTGAGCAACGAGTACGAGTGACTCGTGTGGGCAGCGAGCACCACCATGTTGCTGCCTACACTGGCCACCAGAGCTACACTATGTTAGCTCTGGTGGGGTTAAATCCGCGGCCACTTGGAACCACGTGTCTCAATCATCGATCAGAATTTCCGTTCTGCATTATAAATTTGTTAAGCTATGGAAAGTTATTATTAAGTATTTCTACTTTCAAAACATCCATAGGAAAAAAAACCTGATTTGAGGCGCACACCGCAGATATCGTATGTGACTGAACCATGTAATTGCGGCCAATCTATTTGCTAACCAGCGTTTTCCCACCTCCGCGTTGAAGAGTGTCACACCCTGCAGGTGACAGCACCGTTCAATCATCCTTGATTCAACATAGATAATGACTCATTTATTCACTGCCATTTGTCCCTCTGTATAGCTAGAATGATGACAGTGTACCAGAATGATGAAATTCCTGATGTTTCGCTCATGCTCTTATTATTGGTTATCAAAGTTTTCCCACCTGACAATTGCTCACGTCCATGGGACACCAGATGGATGCGTCTCATTTAAAGAGCAGTTCACAGGGAACAAAGTGATCCGAAAGTTAGACATCATATCCAGGGATGTCAGGTAGGGGCAGGGGAAAATATGGAAACATTTCCATGTGGATTTTTCTGTCTCGGTGAATTCCGGAAATCTTGGAAAATATGTCCTTGTCGGCCAAGGCCTAGGGCCAAGGGTCTTTGGGGAGGTTCAAATTACCAGTTTTATTGGCGTAAATGAGGCTAAATCAATATTATCTTTGTTTGACACAGGGAAAAAGACATTACATATACTGAATATGAAAAAGTGGATTTCCATGGAAAAATAGAAAATTGACATTGCTGCGTCTCATTACACAGACTAGCACGAATCTCATGCGAGTAAGAATCTCATTAAGTCAATATTAAGAGTGAGACCCCCCCCCCCCCCCTCCCAAAGGTGTTTGGTAACGGGTCTTTACACCGACCCACCATAGTTATACAGAGAGTATATTTATGGACACACGTATACGCTCTCCCTACTGGGGTCTAGCCCAAGTCATACCCCATAGTCATTGGACACACACTTACTGGACAGAAGGGAAACGAAGAAGAGTCTGCATTTGGGGGTGTCAGACACATTATACTGGATCCAGCGGGCACTAATGTTTCAGCCAGCTCCAATAAAATGTTCTCGCCAGAAGGACGAACCGACAGAGACAGATGCACGCACCACAATGGCCAGCAGGCAACCCTGCCCCACCCCCAGGGACAACCCCACCAGGTCTCCACCCCAAGGCACGTCCCCCCCCCCCCCCCCCCCATCGGTTACTGAAACGGCGCGCCGTTTTATTATTGCCCTGTAGAGGTGTGTGCCCTGATGGGTTGTTACCCGATTGACAGGCAGAGTGTGATGCCAGAGTGGTGCGGCGATAGGGCTGTTGCCGATTTAATGGCCCCCATCGTGTGTCGGTGAGGGCTGCGGGTAAAATGGGCAGGGGAGGGACGGTTATGATTCAGTGGGTTTCCGGGTTATGAGGGTGCACATATGCAAATAAGGGACTATGGGGGGAATCCCCTTTCCAAACACATGGTGAATATAACTCGGCAAATGAAGACAATCCTCTCACAAATTTGACTACTAAGTAGCAAGTTTATCAGGAATGTGGCGTTCACCAAATGAGTGTCAGGTATGTGGGGTGGCAGGTACCTTACAATGTTGTATTTTTATTTATGGTCTTTTCGCTGTCCTCCTTCTTTCTTTCCTTTCTATTTTCAGATAATGGTCGAGGACATAATCTAACTGCCTACACGGTTTCTTTCGTTTTCCCTATATAATTGCCATTGCAACTATATATAACAATGATCGTAATTGTTTGTTACTTAGGTAGGGTGCATCACTATTCACAGTTATTTAAAAGGATATAGTTCTTGGGATATGGGATCGCCTTATGATGCTTTATCAGAGTGCTCTGGAGAGTCCTCACAGGTTGATCCGATGAAGCCAACAACTCTCTTCCCTCCATTGCGGGGAACATATCTTGTTTGTTGGAGGACCCTGTAAAGAAATTCTACAATTCTGGATGATATTCAAAATACTGGATACCCCTTCTGGCACCGATACACCGAGATATCGGCTTGGAGAGAGGTCTTAGTCCGTCTTGTGGTCAGTCCCGGTCGCCATGGTAACTACCGCTTGGGGGTCACTATGGTAACCCAGATGGCGGTGTCCGTTAGGTAAACAGACTCTGTCCACAGGACTGTATGTTTTGGCGGTGGGAGGGGTGAAAGTGTCTGGCCATCTGCCGCCTGGCCTGCTTAATACAGCAGACAGAATCCCACACCCGCACGACCATACCACCACCGCCCTGCTCTCTGCTCCCTCGACCAGATCACCACACCGATGATTCAGGTGTCCCTCCCAGGTTTAAAGAAGAAACCTACAAGTTTTGGTGAGAGACATCGTTCTCCATGAGTTTGACATGTAGTGATAGGAATAAGGCGAAGCCGAGTGAATATCGTGTAGCATTCAAACAAGTTTGAGAACAACGACTTCGACCAAAATAAGACTCCTTCCGGAATTGACACTTGTCCAGCCAGTGTATTCTGAATGTATTCACAACACCACACTCGATAACCAGCCGAGCCGATAGCATTATACATCACAATAAGAGAAAACGTGGTTACCGAGCCCATAGGGATGGCCTTTCGAGGTCTTCTGTCACATAAAATATATCCCGATGCCGGAGGTGGAGGAAAGTATTTCATGGGACAAAAGGCCAAGAATGGCATCCCTAAGGGCTCACTCACTATGTTTTCTTATCATCATATATACCTAAATTACACGAACAGGTATGTTAGTTGGGATAATGAAAAACAGTGGAAATATTTTTCGTGTGAAATTCACTGCCTCAGAGAAAACATATCTTTGTTGGACTTGGAATGGAGTTAGGGTGTCTGGGGAGATTTAAACCACTCTTTATGGGTGTGAATGAGGCCCAATTTAGCCTCTCTTTGTTGTACACAAGAAAAAATATAATTTCACGATCTGAAAATGAAAACAAGTATTTCCTTGGAAAATAGGAAAATTGCTATCATCTCTGCTCTAAAAAACGCCATTTTATGTATGGGGTACGGACTCATTCACAACGTCACTGTGCGCCAGAATAGCATTTGTATTGAATCCCTAACGGGTAGTATTTCATAGACGTTCGGCAATAATAATATAATACACATGACTTCGGCTCTTCATATCAGTCTCTTCAACTAGGTTAAATTGCAATGAATCAAGTCGTGTTGGTCCCTGTTACAAGGTGACACGTGCGGCACCAGTGAATGCGGCCATACAACTACGTCCGAAAAGCTCGACATGTTCTATAAATAGGTCCCTGAGTGGCACATCTAAATCTTCCCTGTTACAACTATGACAGGGTCGTTGCTCGTTCAGTCGGTAGGTGGGGCCGCAGCTGCTCACCAAGCACCATCTCCGGGAGCCTAATGGTAAGGCGGGTAACACCTGGGTCCTGCCAGGAGAGTGTATTGTGCGTGCGTGTGGTGGTGGCCCGCTGTTAACATTGCCTGTCCCTAAACCCGAGGATCGTCAAGAAGTGCCCGGCGTGTGTGTATGTCAGGGAGGGGAGGGGGGCTGTAGGGTAAATGGGTAAAAAGGAAAGGGAATGGTGTTAGCCTGACCTAGTCCCCCCTCATCCCTTCCCACTCCGACATGTGACCCGGGGTGACCTGACCTTGACCCCAACATTCCAGGCATACATCTGCGGTTTCCGCTTCCCTCTGATGTGGCGGGTAAGAGGGGTGGTGGTGAGGGGTGGTGGGTGAGGGTGGTGGTGGTGGTGGCGGTGGGAATAGTGCTGGCAGCAGTTCAGGTTTTCTGGGATCCTACAAAAATATACCCAAATGGATGGCACTTTAATCACTGTAACAGTAATGTACAATATACCAGAGAGTCTGATGAATACTGCATTTTACTCATTCTCTTTACATTGATATCGAAGCCTAGATTGCGTTATGTCGTCAACTAACAATATCAAACTTTGGTCGAGCAGCACGTGTGAAGAACGCGCCATTATGATATAGATGGGGTGGGAATAAACTGCCCTCAGGCCCCACGTTTCGACCGTCCTTTTCTCGTCCTTTTCTAAAAATCATTTTGGAAATATTTTGTAGGGCTGAGCATTGATTCAAGATACGGTGATTTTATGAAGACAACTATCCAATTACAAAGATTCATTTCCGAATCCGAGGATTTAAGCCCAGAATGACATATATAAAACAGATCCACTGTAGATAATGGCGCCAGGCTGGATTTGAGAAGGCAGGCAAGACATCAACATGGAGATTTATCTATCAATAACTGATTTGCGAAGCAATTTGAATTGTTCTGATATTGTGATGTTAATGTCATTGAAAGGGGTGAGATAAATCCAGAACCGCACTTAAATTGTAAAATAAACAATCCTCAACTCATTTGGAGACACTGTCATCATCATCTAAGCGATGACGATGACTGTGCATCCAAACTCGTGGATTTTTGTCTATTTATACAATTATCGATCCAGTTCTATATGATTATAATTCAGCAAGAGATTGTGTAGGCGCTATTTAATCAATTCACGTACAAATGTACTACATTGTATATACGTGTTTTATCCATGCCTGTAAAAACCCTTGGCTAACTGCCTCCAGCTTTACTCGGACCTTTTACATTATCGATCACCACATACGGCAAGTCAACCAATGGTGCTGTAAGACCATATCTGGCAGTGCTGAATACCAAGTTCTCGGCACTCCCGCTCGGAGGGCGGTCATGTGTCACGTCCGGTACAGAAGCATGAGGCAGACAAAGGTTGTTTTAACTCTACTCCCCGCTGGCAAATCTTTGACACTGGTAATGGGCAGTCAGCTAGTACTATATGAAATCATTTATACCAATATGGTATCCAGTAAAGAACTAATTCTTATGTTTAGTGTACGAGGCTGAGATGTCTGCCTCCAGAGAGAACTAATTCCTAACTGAGGTACCTATTCAGTAGGCGATTGAAAGATCGCTACCATATAATTATAAAGCAATGTTTACCACAGAACCAATAGACAGGGTTTACCTTATCAATGAAAATAATAAGAAAAAGAATGAAAGTCCAGAACTTCAAACAATCATTTGCTTTAAACTAACCGTCCCTCATTTTAAAAAAGAAATCTGTCAAACCTCTCCCCTTTAATACAATTACCCTGCCACCCTTTTTGTCCTAATCCTGCCAGACAAAGACATGTCTTGCCAAAAAAGTTGAAACAGGCTTTTCTTAGAGAGAAAGGAAAAAAAGACAAGATAATATTTTAAGTAGTTTTATCATCCGTTTCAGGTATTGATCCAGCTGTCAGAGAGAACACCATTACGTTCTGTTTTTCCATTGAAAACATAGGCATGACTATGTTCAGATTCTGACATCTCCGTGAAACTGAGCTATAAAAAGAAAGGGAAATTAAACACTGAAATGAGGAATTAAAAAACAACTATGGAAAAGACAATATTGCCTTACATTTAGCGTTATCAAACAGAACTAAAGTTATCGACAGAAAATATAAAGGAGTGAACCCCACTGAAGGATGGAAAATATGCTATAATTTCTGGTTTCTTGACGCCTTGAGGGTAACATTTTGTCTTTCTTGTTAGTGTGTTACATATGTGAGCTTATGTGAGCTTACAATAACAGTATAACACACAGTCAAGAGGTGTGCCCAGCTGAACATGACCAATCAATCGAGACCAAAAGACCATAAGACTCACTGGTGCTTGATAAGTTTAAAACCATGACATGCAATTACAGAAAGGGCTGGGTGCAAGTCGGTTACAGAAAACGATCCATAGATCTATCGTTGTCTATTAATAATTCCACGCTCGTTCATCAATGATGAGCATACCATTTGCTCCTAGCTCTTTAAGCAGAAGTTCAAGAGTGTGGCTTCGTGACGTGCAATGTCAGGCGCGCAACTGAGCGAACCAGAAGCAGACATTCACGGAAACACTCAATTGACGCAGTTCGGCGACTTTTTGTCAGACACAGATCAGACAGACATACATTGTTCTAGCGTGGGAAACAACTGGTCGCCGGCCGTAGACTATGGGGGTCTGTGTGGGGTCTAGGATTCGCAAAATGGGAGGGTTCGCTATTGAACTTCACTTTAGAAGCCACAGGTTGGTAGAGCTATAGCAGGTATACTAAAACCGAGACAAACACAGACAGGACTTGCCCAAGCCGAGATATAAAAGTGAGAGTTGAATATGGGTACACGATGGAAGGCAGTGTGTATGCTAGGCATACCAGTACATGAGAAAGGACGCTAAAGGTGGGGCTGTGGATTGAAAATAGAAACAGGATAGTATAGGGCAGATACAGTAGAAGTTGGGTTTAACTGGACAATTAGGTAGACGAAGCGAGAAAGGACCACGCGGGACAGGACGGGATAGCTCAGGCGCATAATGTAGATCTCGACCCGAAACGAACTCCATCCTTAAAAATCTCGACCCGTAACGAACTAGACCCGTTAGAAGGACTCGACCCTATCCCTAACCCGGCCTTAATCCTAACCCTACCCCTACCCCTACCTCTAACCCTACACAGTACCGGACTTATTTTCCAAACCCGCTGGTTTATTCGGATAGAAGCTAACTCGTCAGACCTATCCCTCAATATGAAACCGTCTTATCCATAAGTATCTAAAGCGGTTCGACCTCGCGGGTCGAGTTCTCCAAAAAGGGGTCGAGTTCTCCTGACAACTACGGGTCAAGTTCGTTTCGGGTCGAGTTCTCCAGTAACCGCACAGGCAAGGGCAGGGCAGAGCTGAGCGCAGCACTGATAGCCAAGTGAAGGGAAGGATTACAGACTTTTAAAAGCAGTCCGTCTAGTGAGGCCCAGACAGCGGCGAGGACCCTAGACATCTCGTCCTGCCGATTAGACAAGTCCAGGACCACCTCACTTAAACCCTACGTGACTAAAATAATTCTCATTTAGACATTCCACAAAGGGAAACCGATGTAGAGGATACAACTACTGCTGTCCCATCTTAACGCCCCTTACGGAACGTCGACGAACCCGCCTTCTCTGGTAACATTAGGCTAATTTATTTGTTTGAAAAAGAATATCGAGGACTTCTTGTAGCAAGTCTACCCACTGCCGCCGCCGCCACCTCCGCCGCCAGTGCCACTTGAGACGACCACTACATGCTCCGCCACAGTTGGATCCTTCCGGTTGTCACATGACCTGGATCTTGGATCCCTGGGGGCCCACCCAGGAACATAAGGCCCTCCGGGAGCACAGTTCCCTTGTTATTACTTTCTCTCGGCTCCGAGCGGCATGCTACCCTCGGGCCGGAGAGCGAGTGTGACACACCACCAAGGACATGGATTCTAGATCTATGTTAGTTAACTCTGTTAATTTTAGCTAAAGACTATTGCGTAACATTGGGTTACGTAACGCGATTATGAATAAATATAAACTGCCTCCAATTCCAATCCGGTAACAAAATTACAGCCCACCTTCTGACCCTAGACCGTTATCTGTCATTGCATAACTTTCTGTACAAATTTTCTTGATTTCTACCAACCCTATTTTGACCGAATTGTATTGTGATATCGGCCTATCCTGGTCCACTTTCGGACTCTGTCAGAAACGTCCCGACCATATCCAAACAGAAAGCGTTCATAAGAATCCACCCTGCCTGCAATTTTCTATATTTAACTGTGTTTGCCCTTAGTCTTGTTTGTTTGTGTGTGTGTTTTTTTTGTTAATATATTCTATTAGACTTACTTTGTTTGAGTGGTGATCGAATCTATGATAAGAACTTAAGTAGAACTCTAACCCTTACGTATTTACCGAGGAGGGAGGTTTTAGCTCCCACACCACCAAGACATGGTATGAGAACGATTGACTTTTGATATAGCAGTAAATCTACCACTGTTGAGGTGAAGGAGAAAAGTGGCTGCAGTGGGACTTTAAGTGCCGCAACCTTGGGGTAATGAGTTCAGTGCTGCCCTCAATCAACCTAGAAATCAAACTTAGGCTTCCAGCTGTGTGAAACTATTTCCACGTCACCATGATTTATAGATCTCGTTTTATAACGAGACACTGCCCGCTGCTGCTGCGGACGTGTATATTAACACCAAACAATCATGCAACCATTTAACCGATCCCTCCCAACCCGCCCAAAAATATAATGTCACTAACCAATGGTAATTCTTACCGTTGAACATTCTCCTTACTAAAAAAATAACTTTCCAAGGCAAATCATTATCTGAAGCTCTCACCAGGCCTTATCTTCCTTCAACACCTATCTCCCCCGATGAAGATATAGTGTATACCCCTGCGAGTCTTTCAACAACAGTCATACCAACCTAACGAATGAATACTCAACTGATTTCTCAACACCTAACACTATGACTTCAACGTCAATCTGCATGATACACCGAAACTCATATTCCATCTAGTCCAACCCTGCATCATCAATGTAATCCCTTACCATATAACAGTACTCATTTCTTAATTACCCAAGTGGAAAATCTGTCTTTTAAACAGAACTGGTAGAAATAGACAAAAATACAAAACAAAAATTTTTTAAAACGTGGATGGTAAGGCACACCATGAACCAACCAATTCTTGTACTTTTATATACTTCTTTTTTATTGTTGGGGGTGGGGTGGGTAAACCTAATATCTGTATTCCTTAATCACCATACGCACGTTTTCAACTTAGTGATTTTACTGCTATATCGTTAAGTCTAACCGGAAGTGACGAGTTACCCGCAATCTAAATACTGAACACACTATCGCCACCTCGAAGTCAGCAAAAGAAAAACGCCTTCACATGTATACCTTCTTACACTAATTCCCATACACAATTATACTGCAGCATCTTCTCGCACCATAGTATAAGAGGTTGGCTTAATTTTGTCACCCACACACATCAGGGCTAATCCCCCACGGCTGGAGTAGCTGTAGGTCAATGCTGGCCTGTCTGGAACCTGTTCCAAGATGAACTCTAGGCTGGGCGGAAGCTGGATGAGGAACCACGCCCCCCACACCCAGTCCCTCCACGGCGGCCAGACTGAGCCAGTGTGTACCAGCTGGCGCCTGTGTAAGGACGGGTCGACGGTGCACACAGGGGTAGGTGGGTTTGTAACAGTCGCTTCAGAGTATATCTTCATGTATGTGAAATATGTGTTTCCAACTCAATTATAGAAAGTTCATTTTCAAGAATAAATAAACACGTTACCCAAAACTTAAATATCCTTATTTTGTACAACAGCATTTTCATCAAAAGGGGATTCGCAATCAATAATAAAACATCACAAGCTGGATGTCAATACTATGGTTTTGTGGGAGGATATTTTAGCTCTCTTCTCTCTTGATTCTGTGGTGCCACTCGATGATAGCCTTCTCTACTCACGTTTGCTCATGTTCCACATTTTTCTAAACCGTTAATCTGTATCATATTGATAATTTACTGACACTTAATGTCCCTTTTAAAGTACAATCAATTATACATTTAGACATATCCGCTATTAAACTCTTCAACGATCATTAACCTAGTTTGGCATACACTTCTTATGAAATGCTAAAAGCGACGAGGCGAAATTTACTTCTGTTCTGTTCTCAACCGGACCCCCCCCCCCCCCCCCCCTAAAAAAACCTCACTTCCTGTGAACACGTGAGAGAGAAACATGACGTTTTGTAGGTCGGTGACATTGTTATCAATTAGAGTTGTGAATACTCTTTCTGTCTAAGCGCATTGTGTCTCGCCTGGTCAACTAGCTCGTATGTAGGTTTCATGAAATACTAAACACACTCACCCTATCACATCGTTTCTCTCAGTACGACCTATCGAAATAATCCTTATTTGGCCATCTTCAAAGTATATTCCAACATCTCTCCAAAGTATATCCCAACTTCTCTGTATGCCATATTGCATATACGTGATGTCTCCTTAAAATCGAGACCTGTGTAGCACTTCTCTTTCTATTTCAGTGCCAAGAACACAGGTGCAAAAGATGTCTAAGACTTTTAGGTACCAGCCGATGGTTCCACCAACTTCAGTTCCTTAAAATCCACCTTAAGTAACCCATGACTATCCAGAAATGGTGTTCACGACCTGGGTGATGAAATAAGATATCTATTTTCCCATAGTGGGGCTATACAGAATTCACCCGATGGTTATTGTTAAACCTTTTTTCAGCTATTCAATCAGTTTAAGAGTACATAGTACAAACACGACCGGGTAGGAGACGTGAGTCGCGTTGTCTCATGTCTCGTTGCGTCGAGTCGCGAAAACCTGGTTTACAGAGGCCGACAAACACGGCAGGGATTTTTTGAGGTTCCCTAAAAGTCTGTCGACGGTGCCACCGACTATATGTCGGTATTAATTTATCGGTGAGGGTGCGTCATAAACGCTGTTTCTACTGTATATTCACACAGATTGTCTATGAGAACGTCCGTCGGTGTTGGCCCTTTTACATAACCTAGACCAAATTAATCTGTGAGTATTGTCTGCAAGTCTCTTTCCTGCATTATAGCCTTGTCAGAATGTTGTAAAATAAGGTTTAATAGAATGTAAGGGAATTGTCACTGTGTCAGAATGTTGAAAAATTCCGTGTCGTAGTGTGTTGGAACGTTTGTCGTAGTGTGTTGAGAGCTCAGTGGGTTCCCGGCCTCATGCAGATCCCTATATTAGAAAACATGCGACATGCTAAGGCATCTGACACAATCTCTGAACCCGAGAAGCGGGCGTGGGGAGGTGTCTGACTCTAAAAATTCCTCCCCGACGCCCCTCGACCTCTCCATCTTTGTTTAATAGCCCCACAACCAGACCAAACAGATCTTATTGTCGGCAGATCTCTGCGGCCAGCATCAAGAGTATACACTTGCCAGGCGGGTGAGGCGGGTATAATGGAGGCTTGGACGGGTGGTCGACGGGGTGGTTACCCTCAGGGGGTAGTGAACCTACTTATGTTGGTTTTCATGGAAACAGAGGAGAGAAGGCTCTAGATCTGAGGATCCAGGTCAGGGCCCGGCAACACTGAGAGAGAAACACCACATCGGGAGTGCCCACTCTACAAGTATGGCTCCCCACCTGTAAGAGCACCATGTATATCAGGCAGCTTTCAGTTACATGTAGATTCAATCGTAATTGGTAAATCACAGAACTGAGATGACTAGTAAAGGACAGCGCTATATCTTGTAACACTTTGATGGGAATTAATTCCTATGTCGAACCCTCAAACAGCTTATATAAAAGATACCAACTTACTGAGTTATATCAGGTGTATCAATGTACATGCACCTGTTGACTTGGTCTTATCAGCACACTCCTCTATAACCTTAATGATAAAGTGGATCAAGAATATTTTCAAAATCAAACAGCCTCGCTTTAAACAAAGGAGAATGTAAATACTGGAACAGTTGTGGTGTGTACAGAGCAATGACAGTGGAGAATGTTAAATGTTGGGTTGAAAAATACATGGTTCTTTGACTGAATAGGCGGCTTGAACTACTTAAGGAGCGCCTCCATCAATGTTTCAGGGTACAAGTCACTTACCCTCTCCTTATCAATCATTGACCTTTTCTCGGGTGTAAACCTATTAATCACAGAGACATACCTAGTTACATCCTAAGTGACGTCACCAGACTCCCCCTAGTGGCTAGGTCCGTTATAATCGTTATCTGTATAAGCCTGGTTGGAGTTGTTTATTTGTTTGTATGTTGTTGATGGTGGTTATGGTAGTGGGGGGAGGGATGCTGATTAGAAATTCCTGAAGTAAAATAGGAACTATAACCCTAGATCATATAACCCCAGATGATATACCATAAAATGTGCAGATCTATGAATTAAGAACTGTGATATAAAGCAATGACTTCTTACTAGATAAAACTGTACATCAAAGCAGATATTTTCTGTCACTGTGTGAAGTTTTTACAATTCAAATCGCCGATAATTATGCTTTAAAACCATATATGTAACTCTTGACGGTTATCACCACAAATGAAATCTAATCACTCGACAGAAAATTATACAATTTAGAAATTACATGTATTACCCATAACACTATAAATACTAGAAATTCGTTGAACACAATGTTGAGTGTCAGTGATACACAAAACACAGCTGTCATCTATCAAAGAAGACGTGGAATGAGGAGTAGGATAGAGTGGTAAAACCAGCGGGGAGGAGGAAGCCCAGCCTCCTGATAGTGTCCACGTGTTTCACTGCTGCGAGTTCGGAAGAGACTCTCCGTGGCGGATCAGTGGGTGTCTCCAGAGCATCCCAATCATTGGGCGGCTTAATGGAAACTGGGCGCGGCCAGTTTGAAGGGGCGGGGAGGGGGTGGTTGCAGTGTCTAGACGGTACGCTGTCTGGTTCTGTCAGCTGCTACAGTATAAAGAGCTGACTGTACATGGAGGGACCTGTACAACACTTGAGTACAGGCAAGCCGATTCCCCACTACCCCAAGTGTTGTATGTTATACCTCTACGTGAATGTCTCTCTTTTACTGATCAGGAGTACGGATTCTAAATGACGAAATGATATTCATACATGCTTCTGTAGCACGTGACTTGTTTTAAAATGGCGTCTCTAAATGATTCCTAGGTATGTAATGATAAGGAGACAGTGAGTGTGTTTGAATTACATCTCTACCTTGTTGTTCTTTGAACTCGGTTAATATTTCCGACCATAACAACTCGGAAGAGCCTCCATTTAGACACACTAGCCGTGTTTCCATATGGTAATGAAGGCATCCATTACAACGAACTGGCCTCGGGATCATGAACACTATGCCACAATTTACTCATTGATATTCATATATTTCTTATGAAATGTATGAGGATATCATATCAGCTAGAATATTCCAAATGTTGTTCACGCACATTTTACTACAAACCTTTCTTACTTGTGTCTATTATATCCAACACACAGACAGATGGAGATGGAATAAAGTGAGAAGCAATGAATTCAACAACGGCCCGATGTGCTAACTGGAGGTAGTGGTTGGATATGGGTGGGGTTCGGTTGGGGTTCGGGGCAGATGTCGGCACCAGCCCAAAGTCTAGACTATACCCCCACTCACCACGCGTTCCCTAGTCACTGATTTGGTTACCTTGACAACGCCAAAGGGTCTCAGCTGATTCTTTGTCTTCGTCCTCCACTGCGGCGTCAGTGAAAAAATAACGACCTCATCCTATGACCGAAAGATCACGAATGATTGCTTTGTACTGATCTCAATATCGATCTAAGTTACACCCAAAGGAAATAATTACAACTTTTAGAACCATTACATTTATCAACCTATTTCTAGCCCTTTCCATTTTCTACATTCTTCTGTGTAATTCAAGAGATTACAATGTTTGATATCTATTTCATCCACCCGAAGTTTTTTAAATTAAAAGGACAAGGGGAACAATTTCATTTTACATACCCCTTTCAAAAATGGTATAATAGAAATATGAGGTGTTTACAGCGAGAATACATGAATTTCCCTTCAGCTCGCCAACGGTTGTGTGTTTACAGCTAGATGAAATACCATTCAGTCTGGCTTCATGGCTAAGTCACGCTGGAAGCCTCACATCTCCAGTTACCCGTTACGATTGGCGCAGAAACAGTGGTCGTCCACCTGTTGGCGGCAGGTCAAGGTCACCGTTGTAACTGGTACGTTTTTACAATCAATTTTCAAATGCAAACGGACATGTGATGTGGTTTCCATGGATTGTGAACTTAATTCAAATATTAAAGTGATATATTGCATTTAGAACAGGTAATCATAACTAGTAGACCAACTCGTGATGACATATCCTTACCTAAATATTGATCGATAACAAATTTTAATGACTTTGACAAATGCTTGAGCGATAGTAGGAGCCGCACCATTTAAAAAAACAACGAGATATAAACAAACTGCCCCTTATGTCAGTATCGGGTAAATAATACATCTGCATTGGATGATTCCATAAAGTAGACCAATATTTTGAACGCAATTATTTAAAACATTGATTCCTGATCGGTGATCACAAGTTTGAAGTCAGTGCCGTGTAGCAGGCAAACTCAATGCATTCACACTTAGAGTGTGAACGGCAGGAGTGAGGACAAGACTATTATTTCACACAAGATAGGACTGTTGGAACAAACCAGGTCTGTGTCATTGCACCTCTACCACCTCTGCATTGTTCCAGTGTTGTCTTAACTATATACGATTAACCCACCGAATTGAAGCTTGAATATAACCGAATATGATGTGATTCTCTCTGCAGATAATATACACGGGTATTATAAATGTATTACGCTATTACACTCGGTCATTCAATGCTAAAGAATACATTGCCAGGTGATTGTTTGGCTGCAGAAAATGTAACCATAGAGATAATGTGCGAAACCAGCCTTTGGAAAAATGTTTTTTCAGAAGAATCTTCTGTGCTCTACATGGGGTCTCTCAAAGCTATGGACATTGGAAAATCCACCTTTCATCCAAAGGTACATAATTCATGGATCACTGTATCCTGGGTACGTTCCATATCTGCATTGTCTGTAGGTAATGTGATGGATATGTAAAAGCGAGTTTCAATTAATGGCATCAACGTTCCAGATGATACAAATTGATATAACTGTTCAAATCACGATAACAAAGCCAGACCTCATTGATTATATTATACCGCATACCAAACGGCTTATATCATGGTGCTGGAAAAAAGGGAAAAAAACAACTTGATTTACGACTAGGGTCATCGTTGGCATAGGTTATGTGTACTCTTTGCTGGTTGAACTTGTCTTTTTAGTAAAGCCATTAACGAGTTTTTAAGAAAGGAGCCCCGCTGGTTTGGTTCAGCTGCACCCTTGTAACACTAGAAATCCAATATGGCCGACGAATCGACCTTTCATCGGATGCGGGACTGGCGCCCGATGTCAATCGACCACAGCGTCCCCTGTCACCAATATCCGGTGGGAGATAGGTATACCTACAGTCTCCAAACATACTTATCTCGAATTGGCCACCATACATTAGCCTTTCTATCTAGAATATCTGCTTGGTGAGAGGCGCGACTCGCGGAAGGGTCAGATCCTACTCAGGTTCACCCGTTTCAAGTTTCATGGTTTATGGAAGAAACTAGTTTCCTCCGATTATAATGATTCCTTTGTGTTCAAGATGATAAGATGGTACTCTAACAGGGAGCAAAAGGCGAGCTACAGTGTACATATCTTGTATCTGCAATGCTTTTGACACGACATTGCTCTTTTTCAGCGTGGATCGAACGCTCATATAGCTTCCTTAGGTTAGGGAGAGGTTATTCGCTCACATATGTTGCCTAGGTTAGGGAGAGGTTAGATCGTCTTTCAGCTTGCTGCAAAAACCTATCTGTTGCCTTGGTAACGGGAAGGTTAGATAGACTTCCAGCTTGCTGCAAAAACTGTCTGCCTGCCAACTCTGTGATATTGGGAAAGGTGCAGAGGGCCTGTGTCTCAGTGTCCTAAAGGCGTGCCCAGCTGACCATGACCAATCACTAGAGACAGACATACTCATTAACCATCTAGTGCTTGATGATATGATAGATAATATTTGATAAAAACTATACATCATTTAAACTGTGCATAATCTTAACGTAAGTCAATCCATGAATTAGGTTCTTTACTGACTCATTTAGATGATGACTTTTCTGTATGCGTTAAACGGAAATGTATATACATGTATATCCCTTTTAATAACTCTTTCCAAGGAACAGTGATTATTATATACCATTACTTTCGTACGCCAGACATGGAAAATCATTTTTGGTTTCTGATAAATCTCAGTAAATATAGCCTCCTTTTCTTGTTGAAATGATGTCCTTGCAAAGGTGAAAGAAAAAAACCCATCCTATTCAGTAATGTTATCAGCCAAACAGGAAAGGAAACTGAAAGGGAAACATTTTTATATGCTTTAAAAAAACGTTTGACAAGGATAAGATAAGAAACTTTCCCTGGAGATGATGGAAAAACTCCAGTTTTTGTTGTTGTTGAAAAGAAGCTATAAAAAAGACGGTCGAAATGTGATAAACGGAAGCGGGTGGCCTGTGTGGGTGGTGGCATGCGAACGTTACCGTCTGGAATAGTGACTGCCTGACCTCATTATCATAGGGGTCTACCCTTTTGATAGCACCAGCCTCCTGTGTTTTGAACTGAGGGGATGGATGTTGTATTGTTGGGGACTGGTTTAGAGACGGGTGAATTTACTGGTGTGGGGCTTGGTGAGTGGGTGTCCGGCTCTGGTTCTGGTTTGGGGTGTGAATAATAATGGCGGTTATCATTGAGGTTCCGATGAGGAGTGGCTATTGGAGTATAGCAGAAGGTATAATATGGACTAGGTTTGCAGTAATCAAAGTCTCGCTATAAAAGTAAGAGCCAAGAGGTGCTTGTTTGAGTGTTTGAGGAGGTTAGGTATAGTGCTGGTGTAGGCCCCAGAAATGTGTCTGATATGGTTTAACAGTGACCAGACAACAGCGATTGTTTGGGAATCTGGGGAGGCATAACACTGACTGGACACCACCGATGAGGGGGTGATTGTGGGTTTCCTTAGAACGGATAATACTGGCTGAGATCCCCTTTATGAGGGATGGTTGTCGGAATCGAGGTCTCAGTGATACACGATAGCTATCTGAGAAAGAAGGGTCAATGACCGTTGGGTATAGCACAACTAGAGCCTGAGCGATGAACTGTGTTTTTTCAGGTTGTTTGAGAGGGTATATACTATCACATCCCTGGTATGCTTTTGCCATTTTCTTCACAAAAGAAGAAAATACCTACCCCCTCTATCTAAATTTCGTTCACAGTTCTGACCAAAGCCATGGTGGTGAGGAGTGATTATCCTAGTGTCAGCAAGGACATGTTTCTGACTAGTTTCTCGTAATGAGGGGCGAACGTTGGGGAGTCTGAGAGAATATTTTCGGAGTCTGGAGACTTCCGGTCACGGGACACACCAAAATACTCTACAAAGATCCCAGATAAGAGGCATATCCGCCACTTTGCTGGTGACGACAAACTGCTGTCAGAGTGGAATATGTAGAAAAAGTGTACTATTCAACTTCCCAGTGTGCAACATGTACATGAATTGGATAAAATATGGCGCTTTGCATTATCCAGACATGATTTAAACATGCCAACTCGAAGATAATCACATGTAGTATCATAAATGAGCGTCCAAATAGCCCATAGGCTTAGCATTCTGTAGGTGCTTCGACAAGATGGCTGCTCCCAGGGTAAGGAGGGGTTTTGAAGCGCCACATTCTTCCAGGTCGACTTGGCGAATAGTACTGACCAGGGCTACAGTGACTTTCGGTGGTTGTCGGGTGGTTGGGGCTGAAACATGGAGGATTGGAAAGACTGAGGGGTGGATAGATTCCTCTGGCGGTGGCCAGTGGGCGTCTGTATGTGCTCAGAGTCGGGATTGGTGCTGATAACACCGCACTCAGCCAAGATTTGCTGACTGTACAAACTTCTACCGTTTGCCCAGACCTGCTTTTGCCCCTGGTTTCCCCACCTCACACCTTATACCCGTGCTATCAGCACCGCCACACGCCAGCCACAAGCGCCGTCTCGGCTGGTTGTCGGCGTGCGCTTATAAAGAGGCCAGCCTGAAGTCTCCTGACAGCCGGAACCAGCCAAAGTCCGCGTCGACTCCATCAAGCCCTCCATCTGGAGGTTTGTGGGCAGGACGTATCCTCTTGCATGAACATATTGTATTATCGCTCATCCAGGTCGCTGGTGACGCTCCCTGGCGGCGGTGGATATCGGCGAAAGATGTGCGGGCACGTTCTTGAATGGAGATATTTATGGTAATAATTATAGTTGGATTCTAATTTTGGAATGAGTTAATTAAAGCACACATGGTTCTCAATGGCCAGTCATACGTCAAGCGTTTGTAATCACACATACATGAGAGATATTTGTGTCCCACTCAATTGTGATAGGTCACTGGTAAGTTCGAGAGGGCAATGCCGCTGTTCTATGACATTCTGAAACAAATCATCCGCAAAACACCCGGTCAGAATCTAGGGTCCTAGGTCTTTCTTATAAAAAGAATATCAACAATGATTTTCGTTTAACTATAAAGCATTGCAAACAAGTAAATATAAAAGATGCAGAAGTATAGTACACGTAGATTTTCCTGCCTCTCGAAAGTTGGCCCATCTTTCTCCGCATTCTGCTCTGCCACAATGCGGGTAACCCAGTAAACGAGCACAATGACCTTTGAACTCTGGATCTGCTGAATCGAGGCCGTAACCCAATCACGACCCCTCCCACCTAGACATGTTCAAGTCCTTGACGATACACACATCATTAAGACTAGGAACAAATAGTATGTTCATCATTGATGAATAAGCATGGAATTATGAATAAACAACAATTAAAAGTTGAGGTTATATTTAGTTTATGGGTCATTTTCTGTAACCCACTTGGACCCAATCAACTTGCTATTTCTAGATTAAAGATACGTGGCGAATAACACTTCTGTCTCCAACCGATGCTACCTTGAAAACCAAAAAAAAAGCAAAAGAAACAAAAAAAAACTTGCCATTTCTACAATCGCCTTACTAGGGCCCATGTATATAAAACACCAATGGGTCAATGAGGTATTGCGGTTTCTAGTGATTAGTCAATGTCAGTTGGGTAGGCCTCTAAGACACTGGTCCCCTGCTCCTTTTCCAATGTCACAGTGTTAGCATGCAGTTGTTGAAGAGATGGTTGTTTGCAGCAAGCTCAAAGTCTATGTGACCACTCTAACCTTTACGCAGAGTACAAGAGCTTGCTGCCACTTTAAGGTTCATGTGGTTCCCATAATATACCAGTCCCCTCAATATCCCTCTTATCCAATTACACGGGAATTGGCCTGAACCCTGATCGTATACTGGTAACTTGTGATAACACTAAACAATTTGAACGCGTGACTCACAGTCAATTTAAGGAGAATAGACAGTAGAAATCCAAACCCAATTTCTCAACAATCTATTTGTTTTCAGATGTATAATAAAAATATAAACACGACTATGTCAATAATGACCTAGAGGAAACAGATAAGTCTACGCTCATCAAATACAAAGACTGAAAACTCAGTGAGAAAATGTAATATATGTATGTATTTGGGGATGCTGTACTTGTAGGCTACCAGGCCATCTCCGAATGATAGGGTTTCTGTCTTAGAACTGGCAGACGCGCAATGGCCGCTGGGAAACGGTTTTTGTGTACTTAACATTATGCTGGTGTCTAGACTACTGCTGCTTTCGGTCTTACCCGCCGGGAAATAACAAAATCTCACACGATGATCATTCTAATGATTGTTTTTAATTGGTTAATAAATCTCTATTCCTACACGTCGACCTGCCCCTAACAATGTCGATCCCCAGCTGAATAAGGATAGAATGAATTATTTGCATTACACTCAGACGGATTTAGACACTGTATTTGTTAAGCTCCAGTTTTTGAGAAATAGCAATGTTCCAAATGTATTTAATTCTCCAAAATTTCAGAAAAGCTCTGCAGTGGAGCCGGGTTGTCATGTGGCGTCATGAAAAATGATAGGAAACTTTTTTTATGGGGAATTTACACCCTCAGAGACACTAAGAAAACATGGTAAACACATCATTATTGGCAATGGGTGTATGGGAAGGTTTAAACCACTGCTTATTGGTGTGAATAAGGTCCAATTTATTATCTCTTTGTTTCAGATAAGACAAAAATTATAAACTGATAATGAAAACACGGATTTGGATAGAGGTCCGTGATGAAAACAAGGATTTCCTTGGAAAATAATATTGATTTGAGACGTCCTGCCATACTGATCCCTGGCTGTGTTGGGAGAGCGTCTCACAACGCTAACACCTGTGGTCGGAGAGTGTCCCACATGGCAGTGACATTCGTCATGTGCGTGACGTACACTCAACATGACGTCGTCACATTAATCCCACATTCCGCTCCTCCAGTCGGCTCTGTTTGTATCCAAATACCATTCTTCGCGGGGTAACGACCCAAAGACACCAAGCGCCTCGCCAAAGCATTCCCGGGACACCACCCAGCCCATTTCCGGATCCGGTGCTGGCGACGCCGAAGGAAATGTCTTAAATGGGAACTATTTCCTTTTCATATTCCCTTCCCTCAGACGCTAAGTCCAAATCCACAAAAAAGGTCACCTTCTATATTCAAAACCACATTGAAAGGGTAAGATCAGAAAACAAAGGTTTACCTTACCCATTAACGAGCATTCAGACACTCAACTTGCACTCTAAGGAAACATGGCCTTTTGGGGTACCGTGGGACTGAATCCTCCCGGATCGTATTGTGTCTAGGTCTGGGCACATGCGGCGACACAGACGGACATAAAGATAGTCTGCGCACGCTCTGTAGGACGTTGGGCCGCATTCCTAAGTCGTAACAAGAACCCCCCCCCCCCCCGACTGTCCCGAATCCCACCACCAACCACCGAGTAGCCTGGATCCACAACCACCCTCTATAACTCTTGCATGCCCCTCTCTGAAGCATGGCGGGTCCCACAAGCTGACACGGGGAAGTCCCCCCCCCCCCCCCGCCCGATCTATTTTGAGGATGTTTTTTTTTACCCAGGGTTTCGTATAGTATATATGAATAAAAAAGAGTTTTCCACATCTGCTGCATTTATTTCCTATCCTTCTTCCGTCACCATGTCATTTCCGGACTAGCGTGGGCGTGATAAAATATACGAGATCATCAAGATTTGAGAGTTACACAGATGTCCTACCTACTTCCTTGTTCTCGACAAACCACTGGAGACATGACTTACCTAAAAAAGAAAAGAGAAGAAAAATGCATATTAATAAGAGTAACATCGGTGCAAAAATAGTATTACACTCCCGAAGAGAAAGTACCTATTTACATCCTACAACTTCGCGCTACTCGCATTTACATCCACATATACAACTTCCCAAACATGTTCTTTTAAACGTAGGTTACGGTATACAGTATTGACCTACGGACAAACAGATTCTGACTTTACCAGACGACATTGCTGCAGCCCCCCCCCCCCCCCTTCCACCTATCCCATGCCGCCGCCCCCCCTCTCCAACACCCTCCTACCCAAGCTCCCCTGTGGCACAACCCCCCTCTACACAAACCGATCCGCCAGTCTGGCCGTCGGGCGCCCCATTAGTGTCTCGCCGCTCGACGACACCTAAAGCCGAACCATGGAGACAATGGACCCTCCCGCAACGCAACCCCTGGAACTCTTGCTGTTATGGGGTTCCAATAGTTACAAAATTTCACAATCGCAATACTTGTGTTATTCATGGCGTATTCACTAACGATCACCGACAAAAGGAACCATGGGGCTGCTGGTGTAAATGTAGGAAATCAAATATCAATTTTTCGAAACGTAAAATGTAAATTGAACTTAGCACCCCACAATTTCAATAACTGTAGCTCAGGCTGGAGGTGGGACTAGCATTACTCGAAAGTAGCATACCACTATCACCAAACCAACCCTTCATATCACAGCGATAAATAGCATTTAGGGAATTGTCTTTAGGGGGGGATGGCGAGGGTGGCTAGGCCTCTGTAAAACAATTTAGTTGGAATTTCAGTATAAAATTATTTTTACTTGGTTTCATATGTAATCATCGACATAACTGAAAGGTTAGTATAGACCTTTTCCTAGGTATGTATACCCACCCTTTTGATTCAAGAGATTAATACATACAATACAATTTGGGTTGAATCGTTTGATCTTTAAACAATCTGGCCAATCTATGAAAAGTAAATTCTCAAACGCAGCGATACTGAGAAATCGATAGAAGAGAAATTGATATGTTGGAGTACACTACAGCGTTTTGCTGTAGGCCTACTTGTAATTGCTTTATATTTAAGATTCTTCACAAGCTCATCAGTAAACGCTATAAATACCGACATTACGAGATAGCTGTTTTAAATCAGATTACAATAATCAAATCAATAGAATGTAATTATTGTGTGTAATATGACAATCAGAGATGTAAATGCGATTCCCCTTCCACTTGTAATCAATATTTCTTTCACGTGCATTCATTCGATGCAACTTCATTACTTTTACAATTATCTATGGGTTGTTTCATTCATAGTACTAAATGACACGGCATAATCGTCTAAATCTCGCAAAAGTTTCGGACTTGATGAAGGAGGTCTGAAAATCCCAGCCACATGTTAGTGACAAGAGAAATCTGGGGTTAGATATCACCGTTTTCGATGTCCATCGAGAGATTTTTTTAAGGTTTTTAATGCAAGTATAAATCAATTTATAGATATGATTCTTTGTTTGGTATTCTATATACCATGACATAATGTCTATTAATATTGGTGATGTACCCATGTGGACTGCTACAGACTTGACTCCATCTATCAAAAACCATTCGAGTCTATACTGAATGAAATCCCATTCCCCTTTAGTTAAAATTATTTCATTCCTTATTGACTACTATCTGAGTCTCTCATGGATAACTGCCGTCGTTGGTCTTACTGATCAGGTCAGTGGATGACGGTATAATGGGGTTGAGAATGTAATGGACTAAGGCAGCCCGGATCCCACAATAAATAGAGTTGTCATCGCTCAAGTTTCAAACCATCCCCCTCGGAATGGCAATATGCTGTCAAAATACTGGATTCCGACACAGAAAAAGATCTGTTGTTGTCTCTCACCTCCAATTTGGGCAGTGGGAGTGTGTATTTTGGAATTGCTAGTTGGTTTGGGGGAACTGGCGTCAAACCTCATGCTGGTGTAGGTCATGTGATCAGGTAAGGTCGGGAAACTGCACCCCCCCCCCCCCCCCACTCGTTGCAGCACTGGTAAAACAGACCCTCCAGGAACCAACTACAACCCGCTGTGACTCTGTTGAGGTTTTATCAGTTTTCACTTATTCATCTCTTTCGTCACTTATTCGTCGCAAGGTTGAGAACCACCTGTTAGAGAGGTGTGGAACCAGCGATTTGAGGATCCAGATCCCTCCTTCCTTTTCAGCTGCATTATGGTTTATCATTTATATAGTTTACGGACCTCAATCCAACATATCTGCCAACGTGATGTTTGCAGAGCAGACACCTCCGTGCTGGGCTACACCATATTGGAGACCACCCAGCAGACAATGCGCTGGGAGGGGGTTCTAGAGAACCCGGAATAAGACATGATAATGTAGAATAAGATAAGCAGAAAATAAGTAATTTTGAATGCAGAACTTTGTTAGGATTATTGGCACTCTTCACTCAATCTCTGTGTGCAGACGTCAAAAGTCAGTCACACCCCAGAGACAAAGGTCTCCAAAATGATGGAACCTGGTGTCATCTGAAAGCGGTATATAGTTCGCAGTAAATATAGCCTCACTGTGGCTAAGGAGGAACATGGCTTTTATCAGAGACATAATACTTTCAATTTGTGAGGTATGAAAAATTCCACACTAAGGGTTAGATCATAATCTCAACTTCCCTGTTCTCATTCTGTGGCCACTATACATGTAGCACTGCAGTGACTTAATGTTTTGTTTGTTTGTTTTGTTTGTTGGTTTCATTTAACGTCCAGTCAACCATTAAAGTTCCTTACCAGACCACAAGGGTGGGGATCAAATCTATGCGATGAATTCAGGTAGTACTCTTACCCCAACACATTTACAGAGCAGAGAGTTCTTTTAGTTGCCACACCACATAGACATGGTATGAGAATGATTAGCCTTAACAGTAAATCTACCACTGCTGGGGGTGAAGGAGACGAGTGGCTGCAGTATGACTCAAACCCACAAAGTCTTACAACATTGGGGTTACAATTCCAGTGCCTTAACCATTCCTCCTGACTAAAGGTAACTGGAAGGTGGCCTATGCTCATGTTACACTAGCTGTATGCATTCCTTTTCCTACTCTGTTGCAGATCTAGCCGTAATTTAACTGCAAGCATGCAACCTGCTCAGTTTTTACCTCATCAATGAATATCTAGACGGAAATCTAGGAGTAGACACAGGGTCCTTGTGTTGGCGCCAGAGCCCTGGCGCCAGAGTTAGAAGCAATAAATTCACACATTAGCTCTAGACCTAAAACTGAGCCTTCGCCATAACCGTCTATCGTTGATAGATATTATATCCCTGCTCTATTCCCCAAATAAACAATAAGCCAATATGTTTTTTATGTTATAATTATCACAACATACCAGGTGGTTACCGCTCTTATTGGTGATGAAAATGATGGTATATTCTAGAATCACAAGTACATGGTTAACGCTTGACGCTGGTGAAACCAATCAGTCGAAAAACACAATAATCTACAACCTAGCGGTAAATACAATTACTTTTCTTTTCAACCATATGATCATGAAATCTACCCAAAAGACCGACATACCAGCGCTAGTGAGTGGGGATAGAAATAACCATATCCTCATACTGATTGCCGTTGTAATCGTATAAAGCGAATCAAGCGAGTGTCAGATGTGCATGTTCATATTTACTTTTTTGTGTGACAACCGATTCTATTGTCAGTCTATTGAACTTGATGTGAACCAAGTCGTGACTTTGGAATGTAGATAATTCGGTAAGAAAACACACTAGATCCTGCACATGGCAATTCACCACACTCCAGATGGTCTCTTTCGTCTTCCCTTTACATGACCACCCGAGGTGGTACCTCTACTTGGAGAGCGATCAATCAGGCACTGGTCTGCACGAGGTGACCTTTATTATAATACACCTGTGCATATCAGTCCTATGCTTACTGACCTATGCTCAGTATATAGTAAAAATATCCATATTTCACAGTGGTCAGAAAATATGATGTTCGGCCCATTTTGCCATTACAGGTGTCGATCCGTGAATGTGTATCTGGAGCAAAATACCACAGAGTTTGAATAAATATGCCATACGAACTATGCAGGTAATGATGTTCGCAATATTTCTATCAATATATTTACTGTATCAAAATCGGGGATAGAAAAAAATATGAAACTAAAGGGCTGGAAGAGCCAAATCAGCCTGCACAGACCAGCTCTGTGTGTCCAAATTGAACTTCGAATGGCAATCATAGGTATTTTCTTTATTCGTTCAAATCATTTCAAGGTGTATAACAAATGGAAAACAGACTAAGCATGTAATCTGTGAATCATTACTCACTTACAGACTGGTAAATACACTCCCGCCTGACGGCATTGCAGCAAGTATTTGCCAGTCAATGAGTTCGTAACAATTCACAGATTATATGCACAGTCAGTTTCCCCACTTTCCTTACACTGCTTCCAGAAGAACCTGGTTATAACACTCTCTTAAGATAGATGCTACATCTTACTTCATGCCCTGCTTTATCTCTTCACCGACCTGCCTTTTTAGGGTAAAATCTGCCCCATGCGCCAGTTATTCATTTATCCTAAATTCTTAGCCCTTTAGGGGGCATTTCGTGTTCTACTTGTAAATGGAGATGCACATATCTATATGGTAAATAATATACTCATTTCTATCATTTGTTACGTCAAACCAATCATATCCTTTCTTCAGTGGAAAGCATCTCATGTGTTACAGGGTTTTGTTTGTGAACATGACACATGTGCTCATTCGAAGGGGTAGTCTAATCAACTGTGGATTCACATTATAAAGTGTTTTAGAGCTGAAAAAGAAACAGTTGGATTGTCTTTGAAGCTCGTTTGAGTTTCATAACTTTTGACAGTTTCCCTGTTCTGAATCCGAAATGTTGGGTGGTTCCTGCTGTCTTTAGTGGATACCCAGGGAACCAGCTTTGGGTTGACGCAGAGATTAGTAAGCGCTAGTGCCTCCCGCAGTGAAAGATCTGCTGGAAAAGTGTGGTTATAAGCACCATGTACCCCCCTCCCCTGCTGTTCCATGGTCACTTCTGAACAATGTAAATGGTACCCCATTCACTGCTCCCTGGTTCTGTCACACAGACGAGCTGCCCATTTTTATTTATAGAGCGGTAAGCAAGTGAATGCCCACCTCCATTATCAACCAGTCCTGAATCACTCCTCACCTCCCCGCTCCCTTCTCACCTCGCCTAGGACACTCTCCTACCAGATCATTCGCACCGCTAGCGCTAGCTAATCTCTGCCTCAACCCCACACTGGTTCACTGATATTTGAAAAAGGACAGGGGAACCAACTAAAATTACAGATTCAAAAAGTTTTGAAACTCAAACAACTCATATATTATGAGTTGTGAAATGTGGGAATTGTTAAATGAGCTTCAAAGACAATCCAGATGTTTTGTTTTCAGCTCTAAATCACTTTATTATTTGAATCCACAGTTGATTAGACTGCCCCTTCAATCGAGCACATATGTCATGTTTACGAAACAAAACCAAATGACACATTAGGTGTTTTCCACTAAAGAAAGTAATCCCAAAGACGGTGTCTAGTTCCAAATAACAATTAACAGAAATGAGTGTGTATCCTTTACCATATAAATATGTGTATCTCTACAAATAAATAGAACACAAAGTACTCCCAAAAAAACTGACGGTTGGGACAAATTCTGTCCCAAACAGGTAGGTCGGTGCAGAGATACAAGTGGCCGGAGGAAGTAGAGCGCCGGATATCTGCCAGGAGAGTGCGCCTAGAAACCCCATCATGGGAATCATGGGACGTATCGTTGAAACGGGTACAAAGCATGTGAGGACAATTGTACTGCCCACTTCCGGTTGGGTGAAATGGGAGGTTGAGGGGTGTGTGTTGAAGGGGGGGGGGGGGGGGGGGGTGGTGACTCAGAGCTCCTTGTTCCCGGTGGACACACTGATATACATCACGGGGCCTCGCTAACACGCCGGCAATCAGCAGCTGAGTCATCTGATCACGTGACCGGAGGGGGGGGGGGGGGGGTGGGGGTATTAAATTTTGTTACTGAAACGCTTTACTGAAATTGCTCTGCTGAATTGAGACCCTGTGAACTTTCTGCATCCAGCCTGGATTTAACCAGTTCACGTGAGTGAAAAATACTGAACTTTAAAAAATACTGAACTTTGAACATGTCACAAAGACCTATTCACACACCTACCATACATGACGACATCTCAGATGCTGTCCTCATTTACACGTCGTGATCTACTCAAGGTGACCTCAAACATCAAAATGCTTGAAGCATTCTTAAGCTAAACTAATTTCCCGAAAGAAACAATTGCAAAGAAAGTCCTATGTACACTGGATTGACAATATTATTAATACAGACCACGAATCATATAATCTGATGGTGCTGAGGCGATAGTTGAACACACCTAACAGAGTAGGAACAAGCCAGTCAGTGTTGTAGGTAGACCTTATAAGGTTTACAGCAGACGATATTTCCGCGAAGTGTTGCAAAGGAGACTAATCTCTATGGTGTTTTATCACGACTACATTTACTGCATGCATCCCGTTATAGCTCAATTGGCCGGAGATAACTACTTTGTTATTGTATCTAATGATACCTAAGTATCCCTACTTACAGAAGATCCACAATAAGGTTTGTCTTTCACATCCACGTATGCACATATTACAGTATTCATTCATTCCACACAAAGTACACCCGGATTCCCCATACCATACCTTGAGATTACTAAAATATATCCATGGTATATATTGTGGTTGTAGCGATAGTGAGCGCCATTCAAATGGTCGAGGAAATTGAGAGCTAATGTGATATGATTTCGTAATTGTGTAATTCAGTTTGTAAATCTTAGAAGGGTTCGCTAAAATGAGAAGTATAATTCTCTAGTTATAAATAGTGATGACTTAAGTTGTAATGCTTCGATTCTAAAGGCTTCACCAGTCACGAGACTACTTAGCGCACGTCCGTCGTAATTTTCATCCAATGTCAACATTGCAGTGCCCACCATTTGACTGAAATGTTCAAATATGCAAAAAAGTAATAAGTACTCTCAACATGACTGTCTATATAAGGCATTTTAGGTCAATAAAACTTTTATTTCCTGTACAGATATCACGCATAATCATCAATCGCGGTTATTATTGAACATTTTATTCTCAAGCTGTTCTCAAAGAGTATTTTTCTCTGGACTTAAATCAATATTCCAGACTGAGCCTGGTGTCTTTGTTTTAAAAATGCGTGTTCCCCAACGGTTTCGTGCGATGTGTCTACACGGAATGGAGATGTATACATATTGCAATTGGGAATGACATGTTTGCGAACTCCCACTATAACTGGGGCCACCAGATGGTAAAATGAAACCAAAAGTATACTCCGTTCCCCATATTGCCCCACGTTTCCACGGCAAGGTAGAATAATTCATTGATGCAATAAACAAGTCACACAACGCCTATCTCATGACCAATCAGTACACAGCAATGATGCTTGAAACATGGTATAACTTGACTAGAATAACACTGAATAGTACTATTCCAAATGTGACATCCCAAATATAAGCTCAACATCGTAGGGACACAGTATAGTGCAGGCTACAAAGAGGCCAACTTCTGAGGCCTACGGGGGACGCCCCTCCTGGTTTTACGACATGAGGGCCATAACTCTAACGTTTAGTTTGACTATTTCTATCTCTCTTCTTTTCTCAAGTATACACAACGAGTATCGACACGGTCAGAGGTCATGTCACCGGCCAAGGGTTAAATTGTGACGAAGGCCATTTGTAACGGTGTTAAACCACTCGCGCAGCTGCCGCCCAGATAGCACGGCTTCCGGGAAGCGCCGAGAAACTTCCCAGAAGTCTTGAGGTCATTCCGGGAACCTGAGGTCAGGCCCATTTCCCGGCGCAGGGAACGTCGTCAACTTCGTGAGGGCAGGATGCACTACGAGGAGCCTCCGGGATCTTAGTAATCTGCCGGTGATATGGACTGGATCTAAACTGGATTCAGTCCCTGTCTCCAATGTTGCAAAGTAGTTTTATTTCTTAATTATGTCCATGATCAAAGTTTGTTTTTTTTCTTTTAACAAATTTCTTCATTGGTGTCATCCTAAGCACACTAAGTCCTTTTAAAGTAAACCATATTGAATACCAGTGAATACCAATAAGCAGGTAAGACCCTAAATATGAAACAGTTGATTTTCATGGCTCAACCGTTACACTTATGCATATATAACACAATTGGTTGAGGTATACAATATAACAAAGATAGAATAGTATGAAATACTGATTACCTCATCTTCCGGTTGTGTGTAATTTTCATACATAATTTTTGGCCAATCGCAAAGTAGTCAAATAACTCCAGAGTACAACCGCTAACCATATATATAGGTGATAAGTCAATAGATACTATCAATCTATGGACTATGGGCTGCAGTCCCTGTCTCCAATTCGTACTACTCCACCCCTTCTATCCGGAATATGCCCGCCAGGCGTTAGGGGTAGGTCAAATGTTGCAAAGTAGTTTTATTTTTCAATTATGTCCATAATCAAAGACTTGAGCAAGTCTATGGACTACCCTACACTCTCCATCATCGGCTTAGACAAACCGATCAGGCCACACCCCATAAAACCTAGCTCTTTCAGTGATTAACTTGAGAGGTCTCGATTTCAAAATGTGATAGCACGGTAAAGCACATGAATCTGTCGTCGGTATAAATTCCTTTTAAAAATAGATGTACTCTCAAGCAGCGAAGAAAGATATGTACATATCATTAAGATTTATATCTACTTCAGCCCCGTCCATAATGAATATACAGTCAAATTGAATGATGAAGAAAAACATATAGCCGACATTGGCTAGTTGTGACCAAAATCCACCCTGGAATCTGCCGGATTGGAATACATACAGATAAGAGAGGTGGACCTGACCAGCAAATAAAATCAATTTGTTTCTGCTTCGTAAGATTTTGTTAAACAATTTGTGGGCATTGTCTATGCACAGTAGACATATATCTGGCAAGCTCAGCACGCCGTAAAGTTAAATGGAGAACGAAATGTGACGCTCCAAAGATAACTAGTAGCAAAGGCAATATCCATTTTCAATGGATGCATGGGAGCTTGTGCAAACATACCAGGCTTGGTACTAACGTCTCAGCTAACATTGACCTTGCACTGATGTACCACACGCAAGAGGTGGTCAGTGCAGAAAAATAGAGATAGAGATCTACAGGAGGTTCTCATTTGCCACCCTGGGTGTCCAAGGGAGTTCCGAACAGCAACAGAAAATAGTAGGGAAACTCTTATCAGAAACACTGGTCTTCTTTGCCACACGTTCCAGTCCGTTAGAGTTTGCTAGGCCGAGCATCGCTATCACAAAATATGCTCTTCAGTATTCAAGCTAAACTGTTTCTTTCTCTGTCAATTGATGACGTATCTACGTGCGGAAAACCCATGCTTAAAAACCACCCTACTATAAAATCGTTCTTCGAAGGACAATCTCTACATGAGACAAATGTTGAAGCCAAGAACTACATAATAATGGGTAGCAACTTTGGGTAGAGAGGAAATGCCAATCAAAACACCGAATATCCGAATGTCACATTTCTGCTGTCACTCTATAACGTGTACTTAATAAACTACATGTACATGTATTGTATTCCGGGAAAATGTTTTATCACAAACTGCGAACTCTGATTTCCTAGACCCGTGCTGTAAACACCTGTAACTTGTGCGACCTTGCAGTCATCGATGAAACCGGGTTGGACGTGGGTCGAGACGGGTCTGTGGAGTTTACCTGAGCAGGAAGCACTTTGTCCTTCCAGAGTATATTGATTACTGTCTACGTCTCTTCCAACCACAACTCTCAACTGTTGTCTCAAGGCTTTCCTCCGCCCCCGCTCCCCCCACCCCATACATCAAGCTCTACAGAGCTCCCTTGATTCTCTCCCATCTATACCTCTCACCTCCATCTCCTCCATTAAGGGGATAACCCAACAAAGCCGATCTTGGTCGGATTATGAAACTGGGGTTAAATTTGTTTTCAACTTCGTCACCGACTCCCACCGTTTTGCAGAATTGTACAGGTAGACGGCAGTCAGCGGCACCACGGCCTGCTTCACAAGCAAAGTCATATCAATTATAATTGGCTTCATCAGGTCAATTTCTGTAGTTGAATTAACTTGGGTTTACAAATCCGAAGTCCACGTTTCTGTTGCAAGCATTAATGCTGATGTTACTGCAATTTTAGCTAGCTGCGGACTCCGACTAGTCGTTAACACACGGAGTTGCCGTGCTTTATATTTATCTCTGTTATAAGTGAGGGTGGCCCTGCTGATGGTTGCTTATGTCCAACCCAATCCAGAGAGCACGGAATGAGCTGGACCAGTCAGGCAAAAGGAAAGAAGGCATTCAATTCTCAATATTCAATTCTCAATGGAGAAATTGGAATATAACACTTGCAACAAACAGTCTTTGTTAAATCCACAACTCAGGTCACCTACTACTACTATCGTACTTTAATATACGATAGTAGCAAGAAGGCTAAAACGTACACCAATCACAACAGTCAGCATTGAACACCGAGTTTTTGGTGAAGCAGGAGTAACAAGCAGACCCGCCGGTATTTGGGACGATTCAGCAAGATATTACGAAATGCAGCCCCATCCGGGCCAGTGATACGAACAGGCCGGTGGAACACCCGCTTTAAACTCCCCTGCTCTTCAATACCCAATCCAACGCACACCCACCTGATATACCCACGTAAAGTGAATTTCACCGAAAACACTAGTTAGATCGGCAACTCATTCAGAAATGAATCTGTATTTCGACCCCTATATGTGTATTCCATTGTAATCCGTAATATCACCGATTAACGTTTATTCCTCCTACCTCTTGCTCCTGTCCATCCTCGTCTCCCTGCTCCCTGATACATAGTGTGATCGCTGAATGACCCCACCCTGAATTCTCCACACTATATAATTCATTACAACCACCTATACAAGTATATGGGAAATCCCTCATCCTACACGTTTCGGCTACTTCACTGATCAAAGCGAAGGTTATATAGTCGTCGTGAGGAGATTATACTCAATTCATAATATACATTTCTTTGTATTCAATTCTTAAGATACATTCCTTCTGTGTAGGTGAATGGAATCCGTGAGAAATTCACTTCACTGTAAACAGATAAAGTATCATTAGATATAAAGTTTCGGCAGTGAATGATCAATTTTCACTGAGATGTATAACACAGAGCAGTTGAATGAGCAGAAAAGTATCGCTCAGGTTTTTACTTTCATTATCTTCACTTTTCTATTCGTAGGCCTTTTACTACCAAACGGACGATGCATCCTGTCATGTTGGGAAAACCGGAAACAGAGAAGAGGCTTACGTGTAAACCTCCAATAACACGAGAGAAGCAGGGGACGAGGTTTTAGACGTATGCCGGGGATATTATCCGAGGACAAATAACGTCTTCCTTTTTAGTCGTGACGCGTTCTGTTTAAACTCGGTTAGACTCTGCTCTGACCGTCTCAGCAAGTCGCTGACATCCTGCGTGGACATGTACCCACCTCTATAGCGTGTCCATAAGCCACACTGCATGCCGTTGATTCATGACATACTACACATGCCTCATCCTTAGTGTGATTTGGTTTATCTATTTCCTAATTGTGTGCAAATTCGTCCCATGTACTCATGTGAAGTACGCGGACGGAATGTAAATACGTTCCTGTTTTTATGTGATAGACAGTAGATGGCAGTGGTAAAGATGCATGTTGTCAAACGGGACCGGTTCCTAAACCAGTTGTGTGAACCCCCTCCTTTGAGACTCAGATGTCACTCTGATTTGAATAGATGCTCCTGATAGTTTTTCATTTCCATGTACCAAGATGTGAAAGTATGCTGTTTACCTTCGCTTGCTGAAGCCAAGAGGTAAACTCGATACTTCCGGGATGATAAGATCAGGAAATAGTGAAATCAAGTTTAGCACCAAAAATAGATTTGTTATTGGCTGTTTTCACTTCTTTCCACGGTAATTTGATAAGGCTTTAAGAATCAACTCCTATACTCTAGGCACCTCAGTCAGAACGCCGGTAAAAAGCACCATCAACTCTCGATTCCAGATTCGGTTCACCATTCACAGAGAATTAGGAGTGGATTGAACTGAAATTTTAAATCAATTTTTCAAATGATTTATTTCCTTTTATGGTTTTTAGGTCATATTTGAATTCTGTACAAGGTACATTGATATGCATTGAAAGTGTGCGGATCTACAGCAATGAGGGCCACACAGACGATGGGAGGCAGGGCGATGGAGAGTGGACGCGCGGATCAAAGTCTGGGTAGGTGCGTCGGAGGGGGGGGGGGGGGGGGGCAGGTGTAGGTGTCAGACACTACAGGTGAGTCTAGACTACCTAATGTACTGGCTGATATTTGGGAGTTGGGTGTCTCTTGGCTTTTTCACACGTACGTTTTCTGGTAGCACTGTATTACCTGTTTTATCTGGGCGGTACTGTACTGGCTTCGTTGGTTTTTACTGAATATTCATTAAGTAAGGGCGTTCCAGATCCAAATTAACAGTGTAAGAACTTATTGAATACTCATTGTCATCTCAAGTCAGCTACGTGAAATCTGTAAAATATATATGTGTACACCTATATTACACGTACGTCCCGGCCAAATATCTCAAAACAGAGAGTCTTTCAATCAGTGAAAGGCAGTCACCCATGTGTAGCAGGCTGATATAGTAGCACTCTTATCTAGAGAATTCTGCGACTCAAAACAGCAGCGCGGGCCTAGCCCTCTGACCAGACAACAACGTACGTCTGATGAAAAATAAAACAGTCACTTCAGTCTGTCTACATATAGCCATGGGCGTTGTATCCAAAAAAGATATGGCTGCCAGACGGTGTCCTACTGTGGCACAGTCTCGAAACTTGGTAGTCTCTTTGAAACATCCAGTCTCTCCATATGCATATGCTGCGGCAGTTGCACAGGTATTCAAATACTTCTTGCGAAGATATTGAAATATAGTGATTGTATGATATTTATCTGGGATGTAGCCATTTTTAATATAAATTTTGAGGAAGTTTATTGCACTTACATTAGCCATATGGTATTGTAGTACAGTCTCAGTAAACATAATGCTCTGGCATAGTGTCCTTAATAACATAGGCGTGGCAGCATACTGACCCAGCCCCATGAAAACGGGATATGTGAGAGTGGAAACCAGAGAATGACAACAATACACATACAATGCTTAAAGGATATAATGCGAACCTCTACAAATAGCTGGAAAATTAACAATGATAAATTACAGGTATCTCCACTTATTGTTAGGGGCCTTACAGCGTAACCCCCGACATCACACGAAGTTACCAGGGTTACCTCTCCGATTTCTCTCAAACCCTCGTCCCTCGTGACCCCTCGTATAAAGCAGCACCAAGCGGAGTCTAGTTGCCGGATCGGGGCTAATTATCGCTAATTAACTAATGGAGCTAATTACACTTTGCTTTGTTGGGGACCTTCCGACAGATCGTACGCCTGGGTCCTGGCACAGACGCGTATTTCCAAAATAGTAAGAACTAAGTCAGCCGCTTCTATTTGATATCATTATATACCCGTGGGCGAATGTCTCACTTTAACTGACCAAGAGTACAGATTCTGACGAAAGAATATTCATACGTCCCTCCATACCACGTGACCATTCTCATTCTGTAATTTTGCTGTTTAGGGAGTTGCAAAAATAACGTTTTTAACGATTTCCAGGTAAATAATAATAAGGAGACATTCAGTCACATTAACCATGTTTCCATATATTATAACATAAGCCACGGGTTTTTTTTATTAGTGTACCCATCCTTTTTTATCCATGGTATACAAAACACCCATTGAGAATGTATGGGGACTAGTTACTCATTATTCAGAAACCGTCAGATACCATACACATGAGAAGATGGATAGTGAATACAACAAACAGTGGTTTTGAAGACAGGCGGCTCTGTTAACCACTCGAGGTTGACGGCCACCTCTCTACAAAACCATTGATAATTGTCTGTCTATTCCATGGTTATTACCCACGTAGGAGGAATAAGGAATTTCTTACACGTTTTATGATACGAGGTGATCATGGTGGACATGGACTACACGAGACCCTGCGTCGTATGGTAATGTCTGATGAAGGAGTTCATAGGTGGCTTCGTGTATGGCTTCACTGACCCTACCTCTATGGCTTCTTGAAACTACAGCCTACTGTCGCGGCACTCTTGACTACGATGCCTGTGTAGAGGAATCCACCGCAGTCTGAACGTTAGCTTTGTGAACCGACCATAAACTGACCTCAGGTTTCCAAACAATTGCGTTTTTATGCCAATGTTTACCAAAAGGTTTAGCTCATTCGCTTGAACTTCTGCGTAATCGGTTGAGTAGAGTTCTGCGTATCCCATCGTGTAGACTTGTAGACATATAGAGATCAGAACCTTCTAATTATACTCTTCCTTTACGTACCACCGTGCTTTCACACGTGGACCAGATTAGAGTGAACGCAAATTGAAGAAAAAAAAAGTAATGGAGGCCTTTTTCTGCGGACATTTTTAAATCGTTCGTATGCAAAATCTCCAGTTTTTCCTGACATACTTTTATTCTCGCAATCTTTAATAGAATAAAGGGGCATAATATCAGGACAGTGTACTTGAGCTTGACGAGATATATCTGAACAGGCTAAGTTTGCAGAAACCAACATAAAACTATGTTTCTGCATCGTTCCACTTGGAACTCTATAATAAGTGAGGTGTGAAGTTAATAATTATGGTGGCCGGGGTTAGGTTAGCTCCATTAATTACCCGGCTCCCTCCCAATCTTGTAAGCAATAGAACAAAGGCGTGTAACAGGTCTATCGAATGCATCTCTTTATCACAAGTGCAACTTAGATCCCCCTCATGTCAGGAGAAAGAGGCAATTGTGTCAAAAGGCATCACAAAACCCTTACTGGCTAGATACAAGACCTGCACGGACGAGGAGCAGTGAGAAAGTGAAGTTTAAATTGCCATGTCCTAAAACTGAAGTAGTAAAGAGATCCCCGTACTGGAGGGAAGTGGTAGTCTGGAACGAGCTAACGGCTCAAACACAGTGTTTAAGCACACTCGAAGAATTCAAACATAAGATCCACTAAATTGTCCAGACATCATCCATTTTCATATCATTCATCTTTTCTCCTCAAACACTCTATTTCTTTGAGTAAAGTTAATCTTTTTTTATCTCGATGTATTGTGAAAGTGTTGTTACTGCCGACTATCATGTTGTATCTGAAAAACTCGCAATGGCGAAAAAAGAAGAAGAAAAAAGAGTAGCATACGCCAAGTTTCCACAATTCCCCCCCCCCCCCCTCATTACGGACGTACTTTATGAATGGCCCTTAATATCAGTTCGGTGGGTTAAATATTCATATTACTCTGGTAGTTGATCCGATATTTACGCACCTGTAAACTATTACGAAATAAACATAGTTTTCCGACTCGTACAGGGCCGATTACATCATCTTTGAAAATTTTGATAACTATAATCCGGAGCTTTAGGGCTATTAGTAGTTACTAACAAATGGCTATTGTTTTAGGCACGAACCATGTACTCATGTGAAGTACGCGGACGGAATGTAAATACGTTCCTGTTTTTATGTGATAGACAGTAGATGGCAGTGGTAAAGATGCATGTTGTCAAACGGGACCGGTTCCTAAACCAGTTGTGTGAACCCCCTCCTTTGAGACTCAGATGTCACTCTGATTTGAATAGATGCTCCTGATAGTTTTTCATTTCCATGTACCAAGATGTGAAAGTATGCTGTTTACCTTCGCTTGCTGAAGCCAAGAGGTAAACTCGATACTTCCGGGATGATAAGATCAGGAAATAGTGAAATCAAGTTTAGCACCAAAAATAGATTTGTTATTGGCTGTTTTCACTTCTTTCCACGGTAATTTGATAAGGCTTTAAGAATCAACTCCTATACTCTAGGCACCTCAGTCAGAACGCCGGTAAAAAGCACCATCAACTCTCGATTCCAGATTCGGTTCACCATTCACAGAGAATTAGGAGTGGATTGAACTGAAATTTTAAATCAATTTTTCAAATGATTTATTTCCTTTTATGGTTTTTAGGTCATATTTGAATTCTGTACAAGGTACATTGATATGCATTGAAAGTGTGCGGATCTACAGCAATGAGGGCCACACAGACGATGGGAGGCAGGGCGATGGAGAGTGGACGCGCGGATCAAAGTCTGGGTAGGTGCGTCGGAGGGGGGGGGGGGGGGGGCAGGTGTAGGTGTCAGACACTACAGGTGAGTCTAGACTACCTAATGTACTGGCTGATATTTGGGAGTTGGGTGTCTCTTGGCTTTTTCACACGTACGTTTTCTGGTAGCACTGTATTACCTGTTTTATCTGGGCGGTACTGTACTGGCTTCGTTGGTTTTTACTGAATATTCATTAAGTAAGGGCGTTCCAGATCCAAATTAACAGTGTAAGAACTTATTGAATACTCATTGTCATCTCAAGTCAGCTACGTGAAATCTGTAAAATATATATGTGTACACCTATATTACACGTACGTCCCGGCCAAATATCTCAAAACAGAGAGTCTTTCAATCAGTGAAAGGCAGTCACCCATGTGTAGCAGGCTGATATAGTAGCACTCTTATCTAGAGAATTCTGCGACTCAAAACAGCAGCGCGGGCCTAGCCCTCTGACCAGACAACAACGTACGTCTGATGAAAAATAAAACAGTCACTTCAGTCTGTCTACATATAGCCATGGGCGTTGTATCCAAAAAAGATATGGCTGCCAGACGGTGTCCTACTGTGGCACAGTCTCGAAACTTGGTAGTCTCTTTGAAACATCCAGTCTCTCCATATGCATATGCTGCGGCAGTTGCACAGGTATTCAAATACTTCTTGCGAAGATATTGAAATATAGTGATTGTATGATATTTATCTGGGATGTAGCCATTTTTAATATAAATTTTGAGGAAGTTTATTGCACTTACATTAGCCATATGGTATTGTAGTACAGTCTCAGTAAACATAATGCTCTGGCATAGTGTCCTTAATAACATAGGCGTGGCAGCATACTGACCCAGCCCCATGAAAACGGGATATGTGAGAGTGGAAACCAGAGAATGACAACAATACACATACAATGCTTAAAGGATATAATGCGAACCTCTACAAATAGCTGGAAAATTAACAATGATAAATTACAGGTATCTCCACTTATTGTTAGGGGCCTTACAGCGTAACCCCCGACATCACACGAAGTTACCAGGGTTACCTCTCCGATTTCTCTCAAACCCTCGTCCCTCGTGACCCCTCGTATAAAGCAGCACCAAGCGGAGTCTAGTTGCCGGATCGGGGCTAATTATCGCTAATTAACTAATGGAGCTAATTACACTTTGCTTTGTTGGGGACCTTCCGACAGATCGTACGCCTGGGTCCTGGCACAGACGCGTATTTCCAAAATAGTAAGAACTAAGTCAGCCGCTTCTATTTGATATCATTATATACCCGTGGGCGAATGTCTCACTTTAACTGACCAAGAGTACAGATTCTGACGAAAGAATATTCATACGTCCCTCCATACCACGTGACCATTCTCATTCTGTAATTTTGCTGTTTAGGGAGTTGCAAAAATAACGTTTTTAACGATTTCCAGGTAAATAATAATAAGGAGACATTCAGTCACATTAACCATGTTTCCATATATTATAACATAAGCCACGGGTTTTTTTTATTAGTGTACCCATCCTTTTTTATCCATGGTATACAAAACACCCATTGAGAATGTATGGGGACTAGTTACTCATTATTCAGAAACCGTCAGATACCATACACATGAGAAGATGGATAGTGAATACAACAAACAGTGGTTTTGAAGACAGGCGGCTCTGTTAACCACTCGAGGTTGACGGCCACCTCTCTACAAAACCATTGATAATTGTCTGTCTATTCCATGGTTATTACCCACGTAGGAGGAATAAGGAATTTCTTACACGTTTTATGATACGAGGTGATCATGGTGGACATGGACTACACGAGACCCTGCGTCGTATGGTAATGTCTGATGAAGGAGTTCATAGGTGGCTTCGTGTATGGCTTCACTGACCCTACCTCTATGGCTTCTTGAAACTACAGCCTACTGTCGCGGCACTCTTGACTACGATGCCTGTGTAGAGGAATCCACCGCAGTCTGAACGTTAGCTTTGTGAACCGACCATAAACTGACCTCAGGTTTCCAAACAATTGCGTTTTTATGCCAATGTTTACCAAAAGGTTTAGCTCATTCGCTTGAACTTCTGCGTAATCGGTTGAGTAGAGTTCTGCGTATCCCATCGTGTAGACTTGTAGACATATAGAGATCAGAACCTTCTAATTATACTCTTCCTTTACGTACCACCGTGCTTTCACACGTGGACCAGATTAGAGTGAACGCAAATTGAAGAAAAAAAAAGTAATGGAGGCCTTTTTCTGCGGACATTTTTAAATCGTTCGTATGCAAAATCTCCAGTTTTTCCTGACATACTTTTATTCTCGCAATCTTTAATAGAATAAAGGGGCATAATATCAGGACAGTGTACTTGAGCTTGACGAGATATATCTGAACAGGCTAAGTTTGCAGAAACCAACATAAAACTATGTTTCTGCATCGTTCCACTTGGAACTCTATAATAAGTGAGGTGTGAAGTTAATAATTATGGTGGCCGGGGTTAGGTTAGCTCCATTAATTACCCGGCTCCCTCCCAATCTTGTAAGCAATAGAACAAAGGCGTGTAACAGGTCTATCGAATGCATCTCTTTATCACAAGTGCAACTTAGATCCCCCTCATGTCAGGAGAAAGAGGCAATTGTGTCAAAAGGCATCACAAAACCCTTACTGGCTAGATACAAGACCTGCACGGACGAGGAGCAGTGAGAAAGTGAAGTTTAAATTGCCATGTCCTAAAACTGAAGTAGTAAAGAGATCCCCGTACTGGAGGGAAGTGGTAGTCTGGAACGAGCTAACGGCTCAAACACAGTGTTTAAGCACACTCGAAGAATTCAAACATAAGATCCACTAAATTGTCCAGACATCATCCATTTTCATATCATTCATCTTTTCTCCTCAAACACTCTATTTCTTTGAGTAAAGTTAATCTTTTTTTATCTCGATGTATTGTGAAAGTGTTGTTACTGCCGACTATCATGTTGTATCTGAAAAACTCGCAATGGCGAAAAAAGAAGAAGAAAAAAGAGTAGCATACGCCAAGTTTCCACAATTCCCCCCCCCCCCCTCATTACGGACGTACTTTATGAATGGCCCTTAATATCAGTTCGGTGGGTTAAATATTCATATTACTCTGGTAGTTGATCCGATATTTACGCACCTGTAAACTATTACGAAATAAACATAGTTTTCCGACTCGTACAGGGCCGATTACATCATCTTTGAAAATTTTGATAACTATAATCCGGAGCTTTAGGGCTATTAGTAGTTACTAACAAATGGCTATTGTTTTAGGCACGAACTCGCCTTAAAGGCAATAAATGTGTGAGTAGTAGAAGCACTGTTTGACTTGTAGACTAAGATCCTATCGCACCACTAGAATAAACTTATAAAGACACTGCTGGCAGAGCTCCAATATGGCGGATCCACTCATCATAAGGTGAAGATCTGCATATTGATTTCCCACTGATTAGGGGAGGCTCGGCATAAGTACTTGTCAATGATCAAGTGAGATTCGGCGTACAGGGGTGTGTCACTGATCAGGGAAAACTTTGCATATGTAGTTGCCATTACTAATCAATTGAGAGCTTGTTATTTGTCCTCGACATGTGTAAATCTTTTGCTCTTGGCATGAGGCAGGTGACACTAGGCATATGTGCGCACATCTTTACAGACTTGGCATTTCTCGTTGTCAACGATCAAGCGGTACACATTTGGAGGTATCATAATGACCATAGTAAAAGACTCAAAAACGTTTCAGTCGACAAATATTTTGAAGAAAGAAATTCTGATTCACCCACCCCTTGTTACAGCAAGATTCTACATATGTTGGTCTTCCCCCAGGTCGCTTGTAAAAGCTTACTTCTAGGAATATACTTTCTAGAAAATATTGGGAGAGCAAGTTTGAAGGAGTTATAGTAACTGGGAGCTCTGTGGGGATGAACGGTAGTAAGGACAGGGTTTTTGAGTAATCTTTGGAAAAAGCAGCAAAGAATAGTTCGGATAATCATAGAAGGTGTATAAAAAAAGCTTCTCGAGCAAGACATGAGAAAACTGGTAAAGAATGACCACATTCTTCTGTATGGTATCCAAGATAACGTGTGTGATATACAAGGTATTAGACACATTGTGTGATTATTTAATTCAAACATGGCATGTATACTCATAAAACCGTTCAAAGTTCGCCTGCACTTGGTCCCACACATATCTTGTTCCGATGGTCACGTTAGACTAACAACTGAAGCGTGCTGTTTATAACAATAGTATCCGGCAACATGAAAAATGTCAACCGCATCATCACCCAATGAATATTACTACTCAGATATGTACGCATTTTCTTTTTAAAAGCCCCTTCACTGAACAGGATATACGACAATCATTGGTTATCTATTCAAGATTTAATTTGAAATAACTTAAAATTCAGTTTTACTGACCAACCATTACACTTTATCTCACCCCTGGTCCAAGTTTAGTAATAGAAATAACATTACACAAATCTACGCAACGATCACCCACGTTAAGGGACAATACTACGCCATGGTCGTCGTGGAGTGATGTGAGATGACGTCATAATCGACTGGCCAATCAGCGGCCAGGATTTGAGAAAATAAGCAAGACATCAACATGGAGATTTAAAGGTTCCTACATAACTGGATTTGCGAAGTAATCAATTATACTGATATTGTGATGCTATTCAAATGTACGGGACAGGAGTGAGATAGATCCAGAACCAACTCATTTGGATGACCTCCGATGAGGATTGAGGCGCATCCTTATTTGTGGTGTATTGTCTATTTATACTATTCTCGATCCAATTCTAATAAAGATGAGCTCAGTTAAATGTTCTCACACTCTTCAAACTCACACGCACCATATCGTGACATGATAAGGTTTATAAAACCACTCTCGAAACATTCATGAGTAGAATATAATCTCATATATTCGCAAATCAACCTATCATCGGTCAGACGGAAGGTGAATCTGCGCACAAATTCACAAGATGAGATTATAGCATAACAATGAGTACAGAAAGTTGTCAATACCGATTTATAAACTAGCTCCTGCAAGGGGTGACAACGTCACACTCTTGAGTCGGGGACGGGGGTGTGGCGAAAGTAAATCTTGACATCCCCCGGTCTGTACCAGGAGCCAGACACACTGTCAAAGTGACCCCGTTTTCTTTTGTTATTTTATGTTAATGTGCGTGATCTACGAGAAGGTCTGACAACGGAGGAGGGACTTACCCCGCGGGTCACAGCCCAGCCCACCGTACGGCTGACTGGTGCTGGAGGAGAGGGGCGGAGCTGGCGGTGGCGCCGGTGGGGGCGGCTGCTCGATGTAAATACTGCACATCATCTTGATAATCCAAGTTGTCGATCACCAAACGAGTGTTAGGTCTGTGTTCATGAAGAACTGGGCACACCAGCAATGGTCTAATCCAGTGATTTCCACTAATCGATTCGGCCCAACAAAACCGGAATATAATCCAGTGATATCTCAATTCAAGAGGCACAATAGATATGGTAAAATCCAGTGATTGTCACAAATCAATAGGACAATGATAAAATCCACTGACTGAGGCTGTTGGTGGACGGATAGTGATCCAGCTGTGAAGGCATGGACGGTATATCATAAGGTATATGTATGTATCTCCTTCATGATAAACAAAAACTTCCCGAGACAAGGCAGCTGGTGGTATGCACAGCACCGCGGTAAGGATTGTGGGGTTTAATGTTTAACTCCACAGTGTCTAGTTGACCAGGCATGGTTTTGTTCACTTAAACACATAGCAAAAACCAGAATAATCTGTCTAACCATGACTAGTCATCCATGAAGGCGTACGCAAATTACGGGCATGATCTCTTACATCCACGCTGAGGGTGAAGATCTCCCTCTGCGCACATAACACGCCACCAGTGTCTCAGTTGATCCCAGTCCGGCTACTGACAGGATATTTCCAAAACACACATAATATGGAGCAGTCAATTGATACCACAGTACAGCGCTGCAAATCCTGACGATACTGTGAGAGAAGGCAAGATTCCAAGTGCGGGCCACACGGATGTGGGGTTGGAGGTGGTGGAGATGGTGGTGGCACGCTCCCAGTAATAAATCACAGGGATCAGCAGAAGAGATAGGGCGATCCAAGTTTAGACTAAATGAGGCCACTGAGAGAGTATTACGTCTGTGCACAGCACCGGGTGACCCCGGCTGGGTAGAAGGATGTAACCGGACACTTTACGGAGCCCTGCGTACAACGTACATTAATCACAAAAACATAAACCGCAAGAATGTGGTGAGCCCACACGCCCCCCACCTCTCACCTCCCTGTCATATCACGGCACGGCGCGCCCGGACAGGCGGGGCCCCAACAAGCCGAGGTGCGGCCCGTCACCGATAAGGGCGATAATACAGGCATTATCCATACACACACTGCATGTCCGGTGACTGATTTCCGCTTCCGGTTACACTTCACAGGACTGCGTTTTCCCCCATCACTACCAGGTGTCAATGCTGGCATTCCTACCTTTTTCTCATGTGTGAGAATGTGTGCGTGTACTTGTGGTTGTAGTCAGGTTTTTTTTTACAAGACTGGTAGTTGCGTTCCTATCGACGTTCCTTGGTGTAAGTTTTGTTATATGGTTCCCACACTCTCCCTCTCTTGGGAATAACTGGTATGGACAACTCCTACACACACTTGTCAGTTGGTGTTAACGCGTCCAGACATGGTCCTCATTCTCGGCGCATCCAGTCTCTCCCCGGTCCTCCTCGGGATTTCTCCGGCCAGACGTCAGCGGGAGGCCGGTGGTAGTCGGAGAAGCAGCAGTAGCAGCAGCGACAGCGGTAGATATAGATGAAAGCATCTAAAATAGACGGCGGACATCAATGGAACCCCGGACTTCTGAAACGTACTCCGCGACCCTCTCCCTACCCGCCTGACGCACCCCAACTCACACCTAGAATAGACTTGAAGCGGCGGATCGGTAGTAATGTAACACTAAAGTGCGCCGCGGGATGAACGTGGAGTTGGCTTGAACCCAACACTGGTCCATTGTTACTGACTCGTAGTGGCGGTGGTGGCGGTGGTGGTGGCGCAGGAGGAGGAGGAGGAGGAGGAGGAGGAGGCGTGCCCGCTTAGCGCTCTGCTGGCGGGGAGCAGCTCAGCCAGTGATTACTGCTCTAGTTCGACTGACCCCATTCTGCCAGCTGCTCACACCCATCACACTGCGCCGCTCGTACCCACAACTCGGACCCACAACTGGACCTGGGAGTTGGTGGGCAAAGGTGAGGTGTGGGAGCGATGCACTGAGCTGCTCGAGCACATAAATAGACATACATCCATACCCACTGGCGGCGGAACGTGTGAAAAGTAGGTGTGGGATGGGGGGGAGGCGGGGCAAGTGGACCTTGTTTTCCGAGATAAGCCATCGAGGTTAAACTAAAACTAATTCGTTAATGCTTCCGCGTAATACTAATAGACTTACTCAAGTTTTTGATTATGGACATTTATTTAGAAATCAAACTATTCAATGTTAGTTCAGTCACTTTCCCCAACCCCTGATAGGCCCAGGCGAGGAAGGGTGGGACGGGTGGAGGGGTAACAATAGGCCACAGGGACCGAAGCCAGTCAACTACGTAGGCTGTTATCATAATGACCAATCAGCATCAGCTCTAAAGCTGATTGATTATTAAGACATATTACTTCAGTCATTTCATACATAATGGAACAAATTGTATTTTAGAGCGTGGACATAAAACTAACTGCAATGTTCGCATACTTATTGAAACCTACAAACATTGTACATATTACTGTGGTAAAATGCTGGGGTGGGAGTTGTATTCCCACCTTCACAGCCCCCTCGAGGCCTATGACAACCCCCACTGCTCCCGGCTCTACCCCGCCCCAGTCAACACACATACTATATACAGGTGATATGGGCGCTCGGGGAATGGGGTAAAGCATGCTGTATATCCTTCTTGAATCACCCCGCTAGTACATTCAAGTTTCAAAACTTGGCAGCAATAGCTCACTTCACAGTCTAAACGCATGTTTAAAATGATCTGTTCTACTGGATCAGCTGACCCCTTGGTGGTGCGGGTCAGTAGTTCCGTATCTGAGGCACCGCATTCAGGTGCTCAAAGTAAGCGACTCAACATTAGAGACTGCGCGTTATAAGCGATATTCACAGCGCATCTAGCGGCAGCTCAGCAGCTTCTAGCTCACTCACGAGCGCCCCGCTCCTATGTAGTGCTCAACTCCCTACGGCAAGCATAATCACATTATTTAATTACTGACTACAGACACAGCGCGTATCATCCACCTCTCGGGCAGATACTCTTATCGAGAGCCTTAGACTTGCTCAAGTCCTTTATTTTGGACATTACTAAGAAGTAAAACTACTTTTCAACATGTGTACATCCACTAACGCCTGACAGGCCCAAAAATCAAATGTATCCCCGCAAGGAGGGGTGAGGTAGGCAGAGGGGTGACCATAGGATGCAGGGAGTGAAGTCAGTCTACGCTAGCATGGAGATAGATATCCGCTAGCTACACGTCCGTATCACTATCACCAGGTTAATTCACACACCACTGACCTAACATAAATGCCCAGGTCTGAAATGAACAGACGTAGTATGGATGGGGTATACTATTTAGCAATTGACAATGGATTTAGAGGTTGATGTGTCTGCCAAGTTGTCTATAGCCAAAAGACAGAGAGTAGATAATATGCCAATAGAGCTGTAGGCAAAGTATAGTATCTAATCTCCCAAGTAGGCTGCAGGCAGAGTATAGTAGTTAATCTGCCAAGTAAACTGCAGGCAGAGTATAGAACCCGGTAGTTAATCTGCCAAGTGAAATGCAGGCAGAGTGTTGCCGTTGATCTGCCAAGCAGTCTGCAGACGGATTATAGCTGAGTAGTACTCACATCGCTCACACACACACATGGAGCAGCTGGGATCGTACTACTACGATTGGTCGGCGAGCAGCTCACGCATACGCCACCGCACCAAATGTGCAACAAAAAAGAGATAGTGTCCATTCATAAAGCAGCGCCCTGCTGGGATGACAAACGTGGCCGAGCTGGCGTGTCGTATCATCTTTTTTTTATTTCGCGGAATGGCTCGGTGGGGTGTTCTGGAACAGCGCCGATAACATATCCGCCTCACCCCTGAAAGAACGGCTCATTCCACAACCTTACCGTTCATTTAAACAAGTTGCAAAGCTCGCCAAAGTTAAGTTTCACCTCCCAATTTTACACGTTCTTACAGTCTATCTAGCGATGATCTTTCATTGTATTTTGACCAGGAATTGCCAAGATGACTGCGCGTAGCTATGCAAGAAGCGTGGGATGGGATCAAGTCTGCTTAGTACATTCCTCCCCTTCTATCCCAGTATCTCTTAGAGTTATCAGAGGCCGCTAAGAGCTGCTCAGCCTACTGGGAGCCACTCCTATATATTTTCAGTTGTTATAGGCTGCTTAGGTCTACGCTAAAGCTGCTTGGCTATGCTCACTGCTGCCCTGACCCATATGATCTGTTGACCTGCTCGTAACTGCTCAGGGGTTTGTGTAGCTGCTCAGATCTACTCGAAGCTGCTCAGCTGTTGCCCATGTGTCTCTGTAGACTGAAGGAAGAGTGGTAGGGCACCGACTGCAGCTTCTCTAGGACGGGGTAAGCTTACTTTTGTGCGCCAGACGGTTCACCTTTCTACACTACCCCTGCCAACGAGTATCATTAATAATGATCTCATCTACCTTTCTCCTCAGTCCACCATCCACTGTCCTCTCTATTTCATCTGCCATGTGAAATATAAACTTATTAAATATGCCATCGTTATACTTGGCCCTCCACAGAATATGAAACAGCGCATGCGACCCCAATGGATGAAAATCGAAATTTGTTCTCTCATTTACAGAAGGGCATAGTCTACATCCTTATTTTCAGCGTTGTTTATCTATATTGGATTACTATCGAAATAATGTCAATGACGTTGAAGGACTACAAAGAAACGCCTACATTTTACAGACCACTACCAAATCCAAATCCACGCCGGAAATTCTGCTTCCTGTTATAGTTCAAGGATATCATTAGGAAACCATTCTTAGACCTTGCACCTCCGGATGCATTTGACATCATTACAAAATAGTTTAAGACTCTACTTCCATTCATATATATATATATTTATATTTCCGGCAAGTTAATATAAATGATGTAGCCACTAAAAGAAATTCCCCATTTAAATCCGACACTCATAACAACAGAGCTTTCGCAAAGCTTACAATGTTTCAATCACCTAGAAATTTCATTATCCCATAGATTCTCATTATTAACTTTACAGGCTAACATAAGGTGTCATCTATTCATGCAAATCTGGCACTACTCTGCTTATCGTTATGAATTGAAATATTTCTACTTTTAATTGCGCTCAGATTATACGCCTTTAAGCCACAGGATGGTACCTGTCATCTTAATGACGTCTCAGATATTTTCTTTTTCGTTTGAAAACAAGATCTCATGGGGAGTTGGGGCAAGGTATTACATACGTTCCCTGTTTTTTGTATCTGTTCCAAGTCCACGGCAAATAGGTAATCACTCGATGTACTTACCTGCACTGAAGGGGAAATGGAGTTCTAACGAGCACTAAGTTGGTGTCCCAATATTAGAGGGAGATAACACCACTGGAAATCTGGAAACCAGTATTTCCACACGAACAGGGGCGCGAGTAGGAGTAGCCTACAGATTTCACATTCAAACCTCATTCAAACGGAATGAGGTGCTGTGGTGGAAGAATATTCGGAACAAAAATGTGAGGCATATACATCATAAAATCTGTGATTACTTGCTAAGGATAGTGAGTAGCTGTTGATTCAGAGACATACCTAATATTGTTGGATGGGAAGGTTTCCTTCCGCCTGACTACTATTCACTGATACAGAGTTGTTCACGTATACAGATAGGTCCGGACTGATTTGTAGCGGAGCACGCTTGTCACAGTTAGACATGTCGCAGTGACAGCAGTGTGGTAGTGACAGTATGTGAATGGGACGTGACAGCCCTGACGGGGTGCCTATTACCAGAAACCTGTTAGGAGAGTTTTATATCTCTGAGGCTATACACCAGTGGTCTCACGGCCCTCTGTCACTGGAGGTGATAATCTTTGCGGAAAAACCTCTACACAACAAATCATATACCAAGGAGAAAATAATAGAACTCCAAATTCTAATGTAGAAATCATCCAGTTCTAAAGAAAATAATGCTGAAAGCATCCAATTTTCCGTTTCTGATGTTTATCAGTGCGTGTTCTATTTAACCGACTTTCAAACTGTTCTAGTTATTGTTTCTTTTTCCTAAATAAAAATGGGTGAGCCTAAGAAAAAATAAATGTACCGAGTTCAAAGCATTCTTTGTTTCGTGAAATGTTCAGTTACTGTTTATCTACCTTAGCTGCTCCTTCATGAGGTTAAGCTACCGTCTGTAGTTTCCAGTAGCCCAATGTTCGTAATGAACGTTCAGAAATTGGCTACAAATGAAAATAAGATCTAGAGCGAGTGAACGGTCCTGGGAAATTGGAAGTTGATAACCGGGTACATGAAAGGTGGATAGATTATGAGGCTCAAGAATAACCAGGTGAGAATCTAAATTGTCCCAGACCTGTTGTAAAAAAAGAAACGAGTGGACAGGGGTTAGATCAACCAAACCACTACCGCCCCCTCCCAACGTACACCCACACCACTCTCTTAGCATAGATTCTTCGAACTGTTTATATCTCTGCGTCAAGGTACCTGTTTGGGGCAAGATCTGTCTCATATGCAAATATCTCATATTTCCTGATTTCCGGGCAATTTGTAGAGTGCTTTGTGATCTATTGTGAAATACCTGAAGATGAAACAGCTCATGTGACACTTATAGCTTTCCCCAACTGTTAATATATTAGTTGTTTGGATATCACATCTTTTGACAGTTCTATGGTTTTGATGCCCGAATGTAGTATTTTTTACGTGGAATGTATAGCCTCCAGGTCAGTGAACATGAAATGGGCCTGGACTGTATGTGGAGGTTTGAACCGCTGTTTATTGGTGTCAATAAGGCCAAATTGTTTCTCTCCTTGAAAATAGGAAAACTGCCATTTGAGGGAAGAGAGAGAGAGAGAGAGAGAATACCTGTGTATACCAATCGCAGTGTGTGTTGGTAATCAGTGCGTGAAGGCCCTATGTCTTATTGACCACTCCCCAACTGAGTTAAACTCTAGTTGACGTTAGTTACCACTTACCACAGCGAACAAACAGAACGGATCAGGGAATCAGACAATTTACTATGTAATCTGCCCACTTTACCAGTACTGAGGTATAATCTGCATGGTAATCTGCATATATGAGAACAGCAGGTCCACACAGAGACCCTCTGGTATTGAGTTTCCTCACTATTTCTCGGGAGCAGTGTACAGAGCTGTTGAACTCGGAGGCTGGCGAATCTATCATGATGGCAAAAGGCGTGGCAGGGTCTTATTGTTACTATCGTGTGTATGGATAGTAAACTAAATGAGTGACTCCAAGACTTTGCCCCGTTACAAGCTTTATTGCTGGTGTTACTCAATGGACTGGACTCAACTGGCAGCTGCCAACTGACCGGACTGACTAGAGACACATCAAGCTCAAGGTTATTTGCTGGTTCTGTTTTTACCGTGTAGATAATGTGGAATGTAACCCTATCCAAAGCTATAGGCAAGTGTGGACATTTTGGTATCTCAAAACCGAAAAGGGTGCAATTCAGTGAAACAGCCAGATTTCAGTGTGAGCAATGAGTAAAGGGGATAACTGTAGTGGCGTGGGTGGGAATATCTGCTTTAAATGAAGGTAAACCTTGGGGGCCTTTCAATGACAATTTTGGGGAGGGAACCAAAACCTGGAGCCCTGAGGCAACGAAAAGGAAAGTTTAAAGGTTGAGATGAAACTAAAGAAGGGTGAACAGGAGGCCTGGTCTCTCAAACAAGAGGGGTCAGGGGAATCGATCTGTACTTCAGATTCTGATAGGCATTTGAATTGAGTTCGCCTCGAAACTATACCAAAAACAAAATGAAAGATGGCGACCAACACTTGGAGGCGAAGTGAAGGAAGACGACCGACTGTAGATATTTACCTAGACTGTCACCCAGGTACTTGTGCGCACTGTTGAACATGCGCCATCAACAACAGGTGGCCACTGAGCTAGACTCATTACCCCAGACACACGTTCGATATTCCCGGTTCTTTTACAGAGCTTTTACCGACAAGACTTCGACATTTGCCTTTGATAATCGACCAACTTTCTACTGAGCTTTGCACTGATATCAGTTGGTCGATTATCAGAGGCAAATGTCTAAGTCTAGTCGGTAAAAGCTCTGTGTGTATATATATATATATATATATATATATATATATATATATATATATATATATATATATATATATATATATATATATATATATATATATCGACCCCCCCCCCCCTCCCGCGGTGTGCTCTGACCACCCCCCCCCCCTCACCCCAAATACTACTATATCAAACTCAGTAAATATTTCTTACACAAAACAAAATGGAACAGATTCCATTCAGCCAAGCTAACTATGTCTCCCTATACTACTATATTAATGCAAAATATAAACCAGTCAAATCTGAATACCTCCTTTTCCCGGGGTTCACTAATTAGACCCTATTAAATTGCTATTTTCAAGCCAGCTCCAAGGTAAGCGCTCAACATTCCCATTTCAAAGTGCATGGTAGTTCCTGCCTCAGTCCTTTCTACGAGGTCGGTCCCAAAACAAAATAAAAAAAATCTGTCACAAAAACAGACAAACATTGCCTATGGTCGCTCAATTGCAAAACGTAGCAACTGTCAGGCTATACACAACCGTCACGTTTCCAAGTGTGCTAAATGAGATTCCACGTGACCGGAAATAGCCATCACGTGACCCATACTTCCACAAACTATCTGGCACAGAAGGCTGGGCACGACATCAAATGCTGTCAAGTGAAATAAACATACATGTGGATATGTGCACTAAGAGATACTATTGTTTTTTCTGACGTCTTAGTGCGTATCATTCGTAGAAATATAATATGGGACACAGGCCCTGTCGTGACAACCATATCCGGACACCTTTTTAAACGTATATTGTGTACATCCAATGACCTTAGACATATCGCGGTCCTACTGCAGTTTAATTCCAGAACGGGGGTAGGTAAATATAGGGATAAGTCAATCTAGATTGCAAGTGATACTTTTCTCTTAGTTTACACTTTTAATAAAAATGGACGTCATTAATTGTTTTCTAAATGCCCCACGTAGGTCTAGGTGGAGAGAACTGTGTCCTGTCCATACTTTAACTAGGGCAGATCATCAGGGCGGTAAATAAGTGCGTGTTGACGGGGTTTTGCTTGGAAACATGCACCACTCACCTGTCTAACATAAAGGTTACCTTCCTCAAGAACACACTACTCTTACTGCCCCCATTCCTTCTCCTTGCCCTCGTCGTGTTTCATTTATTAGCCTGGCTGAGGCTATAAATCTTAACCTATCGTCGTTAAAAGAGATTGAAAAACTAAATACAACTCCCCATGTATTCAATAACGAACAGCACCAGTATGTTCGCAATAAACCATACTGACGTAATTTAGCTACTTCCAAGACAGAGAAAAAAAAGCTCGGACTATAAAACGCGAAATGAAGAAAAAAGAAACTGGGAAAGGCATACGGAGAAAAGCTTACCGACAGAAAAACACGACTAAAAAGGTTCCCTCAAAACCATCCCCTCTACTGTTTTTCCCACTTCCCCAGGTCAAACTTACAAGGACAACATTGCTCACGAATTCCAAATACTTCCTATGTCTGTTGAAGTTAACCAATTCACTGACCCAAGGAAAATCAAATTAAATCGTCACGATATTTCTCATGAGTTTAAAAAGTCTCCATTCAGCGCAATATCATTTCATAACGTCATGCCCTGTGTTTATTATATATATTTACCCCGCTCTCGAGGAGTGGCAGTGGAACTGACCCCAGCTATCTTCTCCGGGTTCCTTGATCTACCTGGGGCCCGGCCACAATAGCCTTAGGTTTAGCATGTATGCTCCGTAGATACAAAAATAAGGAAAATTCTGCTGGGATACCAATCAACATGTATCCAAATCCGTTTGCTCCAGTGAGGCACCCCTTAGATTACCTCCTGAGGTCCTGGCGAATGAAGGGATCCGGTCAAATGGCAATGATCCAATGAAAGTCTTAAGGATCCGGGGCTTGGCCGGCGAGTCAGGTAAAACACACTGGAGGCCTCCGGCCCAGTTTATGTAAGTGGCACAGACACGGTGATAATAAGGTGATACCACTATTTCCTCCAGGTGTTAGAGACACAGCAAAGTGTAGTTATCAGCAGTCCCTCCTGGTCGCCTCCCTGCTACCTGCCTGCCGTGTGTCTACCTGTGATCTACCGACCTGGCCGCGGCTGCAGGCACAACGCGGACGTGTCCCGGCGGTGGCGGAGGTGGTGTCGGGTGGAGGTGACCTGAGTGGTGGCGGCGCACGTGATGGCGCAGACGCCCTGACCCCGCGGACATGACCCGTCAACCCCGTCAGTACGCCGGAGACGCGCGGGGCGAGCGTTCGTCAGGATCAGCGGTCAGCATCATTCAAGTTTCCTGAAAAGTGTCCCTCTGACCCGTCCCCCTGACCCCTCTGCTGACCTCCCCATGATCCTAGGAGAAAATGGTATGTTCATCATTGATGAATGAGCGTGGAATTATCAAGAAATGTTCAGTCTATGGGTCATTTTATGTAACCCACTTGCACCCAGTCCACTTCCCGTTTCTGCAACAGCCTGTCTAGGATCCAAATATATCAAGCACCAGTGGTATTTCGGTCTCTAGTGATTGGTCAGCTGGGCATGTCACTGATACATTGGCCCTTTGTGCCTGCACAGATGGTGATGTGTTAAGATTTTTGCAGCTAGCTCGAAGTCTATGCGACCACTCTAACTTTTAGGCAGCGTATATGAGCGTGTGGCCCATACTAAAAAAGAAGTGAAATACTAACGGCATAAAGGATGTACCTGCTCTCAGAATGTAGGTTTCAGTTAGATTCCCCATTAATGAGAGTTCAATCAAAATCTTCTCCCAGCAATTAGCTCGGTGCTCAATATCGCACAATGTTGATAAGTTGCTGCTTCATAGAATAAATGTTGTATCTTCAAAAGAATAACATGTATGCTTCTATGAATTCTTATCACTAAACAACATTGATAAATGAAATTACTTTTTTTCTGAGTATTGTCATTTACTAATTGCAATTTACAAAAATTAACTTAAAAAACACCTCATGGTAATTTCAAGATTATGAAGACGTGGCTATGGCACCTCTAACGCACTCATAAAAAAAAATGAAAAAAGAGAAATTCATGGTAAATTCAAGGGAGGATTACATGCATGTGTTTTTTGCTTGCCATTAAACATGTATAACTAAGACATCTTCATCAACTGAGAAGTGTGTGCCGCTTCACTGAATTTTAAATGCACATTGTGAAGTAATAAATTTTTCTCCTAAAATTAAACAGGAAGCCAAACAACCCAGGGTGAAAGTCCATTCACCTATTATCTCTTTGTTTGTCATGGAGAAACACAATGCTCCCCTTATACATCCTCTGTTTGCTTATCTGATTGTCGTACGACAGACCCGTCACACCCTCTTTGAATTTGCTCTATCAGCTATTATAAAGTGTACACTGTCCCTGCCATCATTTGTCACACCTGTTTCTATGTCTCACCTTCCCGGGCACCTTGCTACACTTTCTTTTATACTTGCTATACGTCGCTCTCCTAGTCACCCTGCCTTCTTTGTCAAATGTCACATATCACTGTCTCCTTCACTCGATCCTCTTTATTATTTTCATACAATGCTGTCCCGTTCATCACACTGTATTTGACATTTAACCACACGTCGCTGTTCTATTCACCACACCTTCTTTTCCAGTATTGCATCACATATCATTTTCTTAGTGTACACATTTGTTATGTGTCATCAGGGGTCTGTTGAACGACTTATAATGTCTACAAAAGTACAGGCTACAAGGAGACCTAATACAAGGGTAATCGTTTAATAATATTCAAGCTCGTTCTTTACCACAGTCCGAGCCAAGGGAGGGTTATCGATAAGTTTTGAATAAAGATGACCAACATGGTCCCTGGGTCTCGCTGACATACAGAAAAGGGGCTCCATGTACGAGCCTAAATCATCCAACAGGCCCTGTCCTCATCTCACAGACCTGTCATCCTCCCAATGGCTAATGCACACCTGTAAAAATATCCCTGATCTCATCCTGTGTGAAAAATGCCTATGTCCATTAGACCACATCTCCGACAAACATTGCCATCTTCATTCCACCATTCCGTTGATGTACATACCGGTTCCACAATATACGGTTTTTGCAATTCTGTTTGCCCTTAAAGATCATTAATCCTATTGATCGTTCTGCTTGATTCACATAGTAGATAAATTGTCCCAGGTGTGCCCTTGAACAGTGGGAGATTATAAACGTGGCATTATACAGTGATGTCATCGCCAGGTATGTACATACGAAACGTCAAACGAGGTCAGATGTCACAGCCAATAAATAATAAATACTCCCAGTCTTTTCAACAAAGGGAAGTGGATGATGGCATCCTAGGGGCTGATCGAGTATAGTACATATATACATATATATATATATATATATATATATATATATATTTATGTGTGATAAGTCTGCGGTGCAGGGCCGAGGGTGTGTCTTTATGGAAAGGGTACTGGGCACACCTGCCCCTCACCCTGGAGACATCTACTAAAAATAACCCAGACAAGGCCGCCACAATAGGCTCTAGCCTTCTCTAGAATTTATCATAATACGTCTGGGCGGTCCTACACGGTGAGACAGTAGAAATACCCTCACGGGTGAGGCAATTCCAAGAGTAAAGCCCTGGAGAGATGGTCTCCTCTATACACTGTAGCCATAATCGAATCATCTTTTATCTGATGTGAATTAACAATAGGTAATTTTTCATATAGAGTCTACCTTTATATAATCCAGCTAAGAACATGTATATTCTATTTGTATATGTAGGCTACACTACAGTAGTGATCACCACAAACAATATTGGATATTCGACTTGGTCAAATGTGGCTGTCATCATGAAGGTGCGTTGTTTCCATAATGTAAACCATCTCTATATTTACTAAAATATGTATAATTCAAGGATACTTAAATGTGAAAGTAGAATCCCTACTGAATCATACCTTCAGGAACAGGACAAAACAGCAGGAAATGGGGAAATATCCTTATTTGGAATCTGATACAATAAACAAACCATGTAGACATGAAATACATGTATATCGCTAACTTCCGTAGCCGACGTTCCCTATCTTCACGACTGGACTATTTACGTCCTTTTACTGTTGTTACCTCTTTTTCCTGCGCGCTTTTCATGGCGCGAAGCGGTCGTCTGGGGAATGTGTCATAGTCACGTGACGACGCTAAATGGACCTAGCTGGTTGCCATGGCTACATACCACTGGCCCCTGTTATGCTGGTATTTTCGTGACTACAATACCCATTATGCGTCAGCTTTTTCACCGCTATCTTCTCTGGGTCTTCTGTTATTTTTCTATGTCGACGGGTCCAGACGAAAGACAAACGGTCGACACGAGGAGAGGAAATTACCTCAACAACGCAATAGACTGTGTTTAAAAATACCTCAACACACTCTCGCTGTAAATGTATGAATATACATAGGTATTTTGTCCGGGCTACTCTTTACATCTCTATATGGATGGTGGCCTGTGGACAATATTTCCCTGGGGAAAGGACACATCCGTAGTAAGTGGAATTCCATGCATTCATTTAATTACCTTTATTGTCGGGTGACATTTATCATTCTGAAGAGGATGATTGGAGTAGAGGACATTATTTTCTCTGATCCCTGCATCACGGTGTAATGATCAAAGAACATGCGTGTACTCAGGGCGGTGAGAGCAGCGTAGAAGTGATGGTGGTAATTATTCACTGGGATCTGCCCTAACTGTACGTTCTCCTAACTAGCTAACTATGGACAAACGTGCAGCAAAATGCATCACTAATTGGCAATGTGCGCCAGTTTTTACCGTCCAGCATGTCTTTAAAGAGTTTGTTCCGACTAACGTGAGGCCCTTCTGACTGATTTACTGCGCATCAAAGCGTGGACCAATACGCTTCTAACTGGACATGCCACACTGCGGGTGATATGATCCCCCCCCCCCCCCCCCCCCCCACCTCCCCCACCGACCAACCCACAACAACACTCTCTCTATCCGTACTCCTCTCACAGTCCAACCGGAAGTCTGAGGGCAGACCACTTCCGCTGGCCTCCACCCGTAGATGAACGTCCAGGTCACATGACCGCGGGTGGTCAGTGCTGCCCCCTAGCGCTGCAGGTAGAGTCACCTGGTATTGACAACGTGAAGCTTGACGTCTGGAAACTGGTTTATGCGGCATTCGTGGAAATATTAATAAAACCCCAGTTTTCCCGAATATTACCCCGTATCAATATCCTTCCATACATTCTTACTACTCCTAGATGAACAAGTCATAAGTGAAGATACTAGTTAGTGGACAACAACCTTGACCCAATCTTCAGGTTATTATCAACAGTCCAAGTAACATGCACACATAAACACATTTGTTTTGCAATCGCTGCAACTCCTTAGCGGCAGTGCCTATTGTGTCGTGTACTCCTATTATCGCCCACCCAAGTCGGCCACATCCTCACATGTGAGGCTCAAGGGGCGCACTTGTCGAGGCTGGGGGATTCGGAGTCTGTGGCTCTGTGAATTCGTGACAGGCAGGCTAGACGGTTAAGCTTTTATCCCCCACTGGACACTTTAGAGATGTTCTCTTACCTACAAGTCACGTACCATGTCCCTTTTCTGTTAATTCATTACCCTGAGAACATATGTGGGACTAGGGACTCTGACAGTAGGGATGTGGATGCAGTTCCTTCTTATTATTACATACATGAAGCATGCACTATCTACACCAAAGCAATGGAAAGCCAACTGCTTGTTACACATTTATCAGCAACCCCAGCCTTAACATGACAATCTGTTACAAATAAGATACAGTTGCCTTTTCAATATATATCACCAACAAACTTTTCATTTATTAGATATTGCGAAAAATACACATAAACTAAAGATGAAATGAGCCAAGTTTTTCGCCCTTCCTTACACGAATACGGAGGTGTTGAGCGACCGTCACACAATTGTTTCGGAGTGGAGGCTTGGCAGACAACTGAGCCTCTCTGTCTGACAGCAAACCAGATAGCGGCGTTTCACCACTGCCCCCTACCGCTTACGGAAACGTCAATATTGTCTGAAGCAACAGAGCGTGACTTCTGTCTGGTTACAGTAAGCTCCCACAAACTTCTACCGCAAATCTTATGAATTACTTACGTAAACGGGACTGGCAAAACCTGCCAACTATAGAAAGAAAAATCTAGCGACATCGGATTTGCATGAGATAACTGGCCTGTGACGAACGGGGAAAAGTTTATACCGATATTTTTGTGAGTTCCAGGATATTTTTGTCTCTTTGTTTTGGTTCTACTGTAGTTACTTAACCACTCGACACCAACTTAGTGGCGTCAGAATAGGGGGGGGGGGGGCAGGGGGCGACTGCCCTTCCCCCACTTTCTTGTCGGCCAAAAATGAGTCAGCAGCTTCAAATATTACTCAATCAAATGCAAAATCTGTCTTGACTTTTCAGCATCGAAAAATGTTTAAGTCTACTGACTTTTTAGCATGTAACAATGGCTAGGCCTTGACTTTCCATCAGGGAAAAAAGTCTGACTTTTTAGCATGCAATGATGGCTCAGCACTGACTTTTCACCATGGAAAAATGTCAAAGTCTGACTTTTTAGCATGCAATGAATGCTAAGCCCTGACTTTTCACCGTGGAAAATGTCAAAGTCTGACGTTTTAGCATGCAATGATGGCTAAGCCCTGACTTTTCAGACTTCTCACAGATTCATGGTAAATCCAGTGGAACAGGCCAATGTCAAAGCTTAACTTTATACAATGTAAGAAAAACGTCAGCACTTTTTCAGGTCCCCCCCCCCCCCCCCACTTCCGAAATGTTCTGACGCCCTTGCAACTGCTCTACAAAAGGGTGGAAAAAACCACAAAACCTACTCAAACATGTTTCGTTCAACAGCGGTATGCTTATAATAAAATTCAAAAATCTAACCACATGTAAAGGACTCTAATTACCCCAATTCAAAAAATATCGATTCTCCAATTGGTGTCATCACTGTAAATTGCATTGGGTTTTAACTTTGACAACATTCAAACTGACTTGTGCATATTGCGTTGTTTCTATAATTGCTCGTCAAGATGACGACCTTGCGGAGGTGTTGCTGTCACTCAGTAGACATGGACATAGACTATGCACAGGTAAGTTCCATGGAAAGTGAGATTGCCACTCACTCTGATGGCATAGACACAGTCAAATAAAGGTCACTCACTCAATTGCCCAACTGCCGTAGACCACGGTCTAAACCACAAGTGTAAAACTCACCTGAAAGAGATACAGAAAGAAAGGTCATTAACGAAAAAGTTATAAATGTATGATTTAGTGAATCTAACACCATTTCCCCCTCCCCTTATCATTATCAAAATGATTTGGGTCTTTTAAAGTTGAAAAATTGAAACTTTCCAGTTTTAACAGTTATATTAAGTAAAACATGAACTTTTCGCTAGGTTTAGACGCGGCTGCCGGAATTCAACTGGATCCAGCGACTCCATACCAATGCCCAATGGACCTGAATCTCTTTATGTAAAATTTGTAATAGTTTGATTTTTATAAAAGTAAATTTCACATGTATATATATTATTACTCTTACTCTAACATGCTATCAAGTTATTTTAGGTTACTTTTAGGTTACAACCCTGGAAACACGACTGGTAATCACTGGTCACAAAGAATTAATCATCGTGTAAAGAAAAGACTTATTCCAACAGCGGCAAGCCATTGGGGATAGACAACAGATATTTGGAGTGTAACTGTAATGTAGGCATAAAACAGATGAATCTTGGTAATTCCAGGGTAGCATACGTACTGGACAGGTAGCAGCCTCCTTAGAGAGACTGGCCAACAGAAAAAAAATCAGATGTTAATAAGCTGTGCATGCACCGTAACCTAGCAATAGATCTGATGAGTAGGAAATATGTTCCAAATACTGTGATAACTTGGGAAACATCTATATGGCAGGCACCAGAGGCATGTTTGAGACATAAAGCATTGGCATTGCAGTACTTCTAAGAGGCAGTGTCTTATATACAACCAGGTACTGAACCCTCTTCCAAAACCTAACCTTCTTTTCCCAGGTGTTCATCCCAGTCTTAATTTATTGAACTAAAATCCCGTTACAAAATCTCCTAATCCTGCGCCTAAGCAAATTCCGTGAAATGCATTCCATCTTACAGCCTGAGCTTAGTGTCACTGGCGAGCTAGCCAATCGAACAGCCCCAGGTTCTCATATGGTCATCTCTTGATCTATTTTTCCCGTAGTTTTTCCCGGTTGGGTTCTGGGCTCCAGGCGCTGAGACAACTGAGTGGGCCTCGTGTAGTTCCCGAGGGAAATTCCGCTGAGACAGCGGCAGTGGAGACCAAGCACCACGATTAACACGCGACCAGTTGAGATGGTGGCGCATGCTGCCAGCTCGGAGGAGCTGACCAACAACATTTTCTGGTAGGGCTGTAACTCTTTGTAAAGACTAGGTCCCAGCTAACACATGGGTAGACCTTAAGATAAAGGGGATCAGAACTCAGATACAAGAAGTGTTTTCTTTTATAGAGACTCCAGGGGTTTGACACTACAGGCTTGAAAACTGTGAGAGCCACGATCTCATTGGCTGTTGTACAAACAGCCAATAATAGATGACCAAATCGTTCTGGTTGAGAGCCCGTTTTGGTCTGTTGCATCGGGCGTCTGAGACCACTTACGACACTAACAACTCAGAGTGTCAATGTTAGATCGTCCTGTCCTTATGCGGACAGGTTAGGAACTAGAGCTGTAAATGGGGGTAAATATGCCATTCAAAGCATGGAAGCCAAATTGTAAACGTCAGGAAGGATGAGACTAACCCAAGATATTGACAATTTCAAATAAGTCAATTTGTTCACTAATAATTATGGGCAATTTTGATTACTTTTTTCTCATAGAAACCAATATTACTTGGCCATTATAGCGATGCATAGACCTGAACTTTAATCTCATTTCAGTGGAATAGATAAAACGGACGGAAGGGGAAATAAGAACTATTTCCTCTTCCGTTTGTTTTTATTATAGGAAGGTATCAATGAGATCCGTCAGATACAAATGCATGGAGATCTTGTTATTATCTTAGCTTGGAATAAACGTCCATAGGCTTAACATTAGGAACTCGTTCTCAACAGGCCTGCGAGTACAGTAACTCATTCTCAACGGGTGATAAACAGATAGATATTTCCAGGCTAAGATAAAATCAGAAACATTTTCGTGCTTGGTCTGAGTCCCCATTCGCCACCTCATTTGGAGTGCTTCAGAATATTCACTCGGCTGTCGCTTTTTTCATTTTACTGCCCACTCCAAACTTGATGGCAAACGAGGACACAGACCAAACACTCATCAGTTTCTCTCTTAAAACCTGATGTTGTCACTGAATGTTTTAAGTGCAATCCGAGCTGAAGTATATCAAAGGACTGCAACAGGGACGAGCCGAGAGAACAGAGTGCGCCTCCAGGTCAGTTCTCAGAGCGTGATATCAACTCAAGCACCAACTTCCCCATGTTTGACCCTTGACCGCTGAGGACAGCTTCGTTGGGGTCAGCAATGAACACGACTCCGACTCTGACGAACCACAACTGCGCTGCTTTTTCACCGAGCAGATCTTATTAAGGATCCACGACATGGAGCAGTCTTAGTAACTGATTTGTGCGAACTGATTTCAGCCTACTATTGGGTTATCTTAGCCACTGACATCACTTTAGGTGACGTCTAGTGAGAAATCTAGAACTTACAATCCGTGCCCTAATCCTTAATCTGAGAAATGGATCTCTTATGACTGCTATCAATTTGATATTCACTTCATTAATGAATCTGTTTCCTCTTGAATATCTATCGTGGGATTCACAAGGAGGGTGTGAGCTGAGGCATCACTGATATGTATTTTTGTATGTTCGTCAATTACAGATCGACTGCCTCAGTATGCATCGTGCATGGTTAGTTGAGAAAAAATAGTGGGGAACCCTAGTAAACAAACAATGCACATGGCTCTGAACATGGGTGTCCGTGAAAGATTTAGAACCTCACACAATAGGTTGTTATTAGAGTTGAACGATCATATGTATTTTACAATGACAACCTCGTTGGTTACAATGTGAACCATTGCCTCTCGTAGCATCCACAAGTTAGAACTTTCTCTGGAGCTGCTCAGGCTCGCATCATCGGCCACACTCATCTGGTTTAACCATCTCTCATAATACCAAGTAAGAGGTTTCCCAAGAGCTGCTTGGCTCCACTGTCAGTCACACTGAGAGGGGCGTGGCTGAGCACTGTCAGTCATACTGAGAGGGGCGTGGCTGAGGTCGTGACGAGCAACTCTCCATATTCTATCGTTAGAGGTTTCCGTAAAGCTGATAGCTGCGAGTGGGGGGGAGGGGGGTTCAGAGATTATGAAAAGCAGCTCTACATTTCGAAGTGCTATAGTGTGCCGTAGAGGTAGTTGGCCTCATTATCCGTCACTCATTCCGCCGTGGGCGTAGTCTGAGATGATGACAAGGATCTCCCAGCATTAAGATGTTAGAGTAGGTCACATATGACCTGTCACTCACACTAAGATGGGCGTGGTCAGAGAAAATTACGTGCTGGTGGTCTCTCTTGAAGCGTGGAGCTGCCGGAAAGAGATTGTACAGATGGATTGGTGTGACACGCTGTACCAATTTCCTACACTTAATTTCATGAAAGACAGCTGACTTTGGATAATATTGTTATGGTAACACAAGCTGTCCAGTTTTAGAAAAAGTTAGTGGTGGACGTCGGGAGTGGCATAGGAGTCCTTGTGTAGCGCGCACAACTTGTTGGTAATAATACCGCATGTACTGGGAAAGCTTCTACGAACTAGGCTGGAAAATAAAGAATTATGGTTGAAGTAGGGCAAAAATATGTCAGTGAAATATATACATTGGTGACGGGACAGGCGACCCAGGGCAGAGATTCACATGCTTTCACATGTGTTCACACGCGGGGCCTGTATGCGACATGGCACACATGACAAAGCCAGACATCGACCTGCCGTTGCTATAGCGACAAGCATAATAAAATGTCGCCAGCTTTGAGGTCAATTTATTAATGACACTTAACTTCGTGTCGACCCAACTTGATGGTTACTTGGCTGTAAATAAACGTAGATTCGGCATTGTTTTTTCAAGTTTCACCGGTAATTCACGGACCATGTCAGGTAGGCTGTCGTTTATACATAACTTCCGTCAAATACGGAATTTTAAAATCGTACAGAAGGTACGAAGAATTAGAGTAGAATACAAACGCGAACCATTTCGAATGAGACTTATATGAGCTCATCAGTGAAATTTATTTGCCTCTACATTCCTTTCCGGTTGTACATTCCTTGTTTGTTTGTTTGTTTCTTTGTGTGTGTGTGGGGGGGGGGGGGGGCACTAACCTTCTTCGACAATGATGATGGTGTAAATATTTCGTTCAGTGTATCATACATTTTTTTATATGAAAAATATTGGTTGGGGAATCAATGAAAAGCTATATTCATTCGACAAAGATGAACCGTATTTTTCAATCCACACTAAAAGTCCTATTTTCAAGAAATCATCAAAGCAGTAAATCAGATTATACTGCCGGCTAGCTCCAGAATTATGCTGTTCACTGGATGTGTAAATTCACTGGATGTGTAAATTGGGTAGTTCAACAAATCTGGCGAATGTTCCTGAAAACAGCTGTTTATATCTTTTCCGACAAGGTATCTATAATGATTGATCGTCTTGAGAAGTGTAAATGTGACATGATATACCAAAACTTAGATATAATATGAAATTGTCCCTGGTGGAGAAAGTTGATGATAGCCAAAGCATTATTTCACAGGATTGTACGTGAAGACCATTTTCTGTACCTCGTACAACGGTTATCGCTCAGTAATATCTAAGTCTGTTCGCTAAGACAGTATTATCTATCCATAAGGTTTATCCATAAGTGTAGAATAAAGTTGACTCACATCGTCCCTGGGTCTCTATGACATACAGAAAACGCTCTATATGTACGGTCCTAGATTATTAAACGGACCCTAGGTTCATACATAGGGTCCTGTTGAACTTTATCAGTAAATGAGGATAGCACCAGGTCGGGCACATAAGCGTGGCGCTGTCGTCGCAGTGATAACGGGTTGCGCTGGTCTTATGTAATAGAGCCCCACTCGCCGAAAACCAGCGTCGCTGTGCCTATTCGAAAACGAGGCGTGCGACCTGAGGTAGATTCACAGTGCAGTGGGTGCCTATGTGGATAGGTTCTAATTCACAGACACAACCTTTATTTGTCACAGTTTGCTTTTCTATTACACCTCCTGTGGCATAACACCTTACTGGAGAGACTTGACACCTGGAACAAGGTGTGAAAACACTGTACTCGGCCACATTATAGCTGCTGTAGTAAAGTCCAACATGATCTGGGCAAAACTGGTTAAATAAAAAAAAACTGATAGTGGCTTCAGAACCATAAGCACAGAGTTAACTTAAAATATAATTTGTTGTGTCATGAATAACAGGCTGATCTTTATAGATAAAACATTGTTGAAAAGCTAAAACTAGGGCCTATTTATTGGTATAATATACCAATATTATACATGTGTTATGGATAAGATTTCCAGTCATAGATTGAACATCCAAATTATTTAAAAAAGGTTTTACCTTCCTGTTTTCAGTGATTTATTGAAAAATTTATCGCGATGACCTATAGAAATAAACATTCTACTTTCATAGGCATTTCAAGATGATTAAAATGATATCAATATTAACAGGTTGTGATAGATATTCCCTGAGATATTGGACTATTAAGACAGATGACAAAATATCCAAGAGTGCTAAAAACGTGATTTTCTGATATCTATATCATTAATTGTCGATTATCTCAGGATATATCTATCACAACCTGGTAATATTGGTAGGATGTTTATTTCTATAGGTCATCGCGATAGATTTTTCATTAAATCACTGTGAAGACAGGAAGGTAACATGTTTTAGTATTTTTTACCTAACAAATTCCGATGTTCAAGCTATCACAGGAAATCTTAGCCAAGGTATAGGTTTATGATATGTATAGCAAACAATAGACCAGACTCCTAGCTTTCTAACAATGCTTTATTTATAACGATTGGTCTATTATTCACAACGACAGAACAATTTGCATTTTCCGAGTTAGAAATAAATAGTTTTTTCTCCATATCAAATGCTCAGCAGTCAGGTCGCACGCCTCGTTTTCGTGTGACCTACTTGACGGCCATTACAAGATGGCGCGACTGTTTGCTTTGACATCTTGCCTTGAGTTTCGTCATATGAGTTAGTAAGTGGTATCAACTCAGATATGGTCGATAATACAGGGCATAATTTTGATTAATATTACAATCTTTAATCATCTACACCATCTATAAATTCTCGAGTTTTTCAGACAATCCGTGGGGAGATGCACTCTCCCTCACGATTCTCTTTAGAGTGTGAGGGAGCCACTGACTGAAACCTTACCCCGATAACGAGAGTGTAGTTGAGTAATTGCGCTGGTGCCCGCTGCAGGTGGGTAATGGTCAATGTCCGGAGACAGCAGCTGACGAGGAACCAGCGGTCAGCTGACCTACCCGTTTGACCCTGCAGTACCCCACCCCCTGCAGACGAGGCCCATGGCTCTACGGTCACCATGACAACTGACCGGTTACCATAGAAACCAGACTGTGGAAGCCGAAGAGGCTTGCTGAGCGACTGGATCGTTTCTGGCTGGTTTCTGGCTGGTATCTGTATATTTGCACTTCCGGCTTGCCGGATACCAGCAACTAGTACTCGCTGGTACCAGCGGATGTTGATTGAGAGGTCTGAACAAGGATCGCAACTTTCTAGAGAAATAGGGTAAAAACACACCAGCCCGAGGACCATTAGTATTATTAAGTACAGGAAAAACGTCATCATTGAACACTGATGGGATTCTGTTTCGGTAATAGATAAATCAATCAATGACAAAGGAGAGCCAGGCGCTCTGTTGACAAATCTGATATACCGTCCATTAATGCTACCCAGATAGAGCGATGCAACATATTCCCACCCTTGATGTGGTACCAAGTAGCTATTTGTTCAGCACCCCCCCCCCCCCTCCCCCATATCTCCTTTGTCAACAATTCAATAGTCAATGAAACGTTGCACTCGGTAGGCACAAACAAATGATGACACGACAGATACTAAACACCTTTTTGATTTGTTAAATCCAGGATTTCTTGCAGTGAAGCATACTGGATTACGGGAAGACACGCCGAGTAGTACTCTATTTGGCACGCATCATGGGCTATCCAGGCGACTTCCTCCACGGAAACACGTGATCAATATATCATGACGCCGCTGCATTGTTTAATATGGAATCTACGAAATCTAATTTTTCATTCAGGATTGCTACCATAACTGAAACAAAGTTCACATTCTAAAACCCATGTATGATATGGTATGATAGACCGGGTATGTTATACATACACCTTCCCGATGGTTGGACACAGCACAGTGCCACAAACATAGATAAACTGAAAGATAATTGTGGAGTACCTCGTGAGTCTGCGTCATAATTGAGAGGTCACGCTGTCGACTCGACTTCTCCGTTCACACAGTCTGGGGACAGGAAGTAGTCGGCATTCCCGCCGTTTTAAAAGCCCTCGGAGCAGACGACTTCCTGGCGGAATCAGGCCTGAGTGCGCCAACTGTGGCCGCGGCAATGTGTAACCATGACAACTATTTGTAAACAAGTCCCCTGACCGCCAGGCATTACTCACAATCCATTTCGTTTCCACTTCGATGGGCGAGGGAGAGTGACGAAATCTGCACAATCGCTCCCCAAGGCTTTAAATGTACCCAATATTCTGTTCTAGTGTCGAGGGGTGGTAGGAATGTTTAGGCAAGGGAGGTAGGCTGTATTAAAGATGGAAGTGCCTGCTTTACCAAAAGTTAAATTCGGACAACAAAGGAAGACGAAGAGCGACTATATATGACAGATATGTAGTTTCTTCAAATAAGGTCTTTATTTGGGGCAGGGGAGTAATGCCGATACATTCCCTAATACATACAGTATGCTCATTTTGCGTTCCTGTATTCATGTACATGTGTAGTTAGAAATCACCATGAAAACTACTGTAACTGACATAGTCATTACAAAGAAGGACTATATGCATTATATCGTGTACAGGGTCAAATTCCGAACAGTCTCTGCCCTGTCCACCGTTACAATTGAATGTGCTATAAATAATTTTTCATTCACCAAGGACATAATGACATTTTTCCCTTGTGAGACATAGCAACTGAAGGTGTGAGAAACAGCTTTTGCTACTACAGTCATCAGACAGTGGGTTGGTGTTGTATCAACTGGATGTTCCCGAGCCATTACACGTATTTATTATCTATCATATACAAAGTCCCCCCTGAAAATATATGAAGACTCATTAAACCACAACCCATTGTTTAGAAATTGTGAGATACCATAACCAATGTATACGGCCTCAAGGCCATTGTATTTGGGAAAATAGTCCACTTGTGCTAAAGAATAAAAAAAGTCCTTATTGATATATACTTTACTATGGCAATTCCTGAGTTAAATATACTCGAGAAGATGGATGATAGATACAATAAACGATGGTTTTGTGGACAGCCAGCTCTATAAACCACTCGTGGCTGACACCGTAATACACTTGCTAACGCTCGTGTATTACTACGTGTCAACCTCTCATGGTTTACTGCCGCCTGTCCACAAAACCATCAATAATTGCCTATTCATATGAAACACATAACGTTCCCTAAATTAAATTTCAGGCACTATTTACACCAAAGCTTCCATTCATCTCCTCTCTTCCTGGAGGCAGGATCTATATATGTACACCACCCTGCAGGTCGTCGCGGGGATTAAGAGGGGCAGACTACCATCTGTCAGTCATACCGAGGATACTACAAACAAGAGATTATAGAATCATAGTACAGAAAAGACCAACCCGCAACAGAGCGCATGACGTTCTTGTCCCTAAAGTTGGGGAAACACCAAGCAGGAAAGGCAGCAATTTTCGCAATCTCTAACACGGAATGGTATTTATGTGGGCTATTATCTCATATTGGACCTGATTATTGCTTTTGAGGCGCTAAATTATCAGTGGGGGGTATTACTATAAGATGGTATCTCACAGATTAGATATTTTGTGTTGTTGTGCCTTTCTCGCTTAGTGTGGCCCCAGCTTTACTAGCACTATTCTCTCATCCTAAAAGATGCCATGACAAACTTGATTCATCTCTCAGTGATGGAACAGGGCTGGTCATTGTGGCGATGTCTAGATTGATCTACATTTCTCATAACTTACTAACTGCAGTCTTTGCTATTTTCTGCCAGTATCATCTCACAAGAAAACCGTTCCGACTGTTGGTTATCTTGCGGGAGGTGTTCTCATTATTCAGGGATGTCAGGTGGGCTCGTTAAAATAAAAGGAAATACATTTCATGTGGAATTTACTGCCTCAGAGACTGAGAAAACAAAGCATATGGTTATTGACCATGGAATGGGACTGGGGTGTGTGGGGGGAAGGCTTGAATCACTGTTTATTGGTGTGGATGAGGCCCAATTCATTTCTTTTTGTTTTACACAAGAAAAAGCTAATTAATAAACTAAAAATGAAAAGAAGGATTTCCTTGGAAAATAGGAAAACTGCCATATCTGATAATTAAACTATAACTGGATTATCACCGGTATGATTGTGTGTTTATTGTTACCAGAGCGCTGCCTGGGCCTGCTGTGCAGCCATGGATTAGAGTTTGTCAACCTCTTTACATGCCCAACCAGAAAAGATAATTGTAACACACTGCATACAGACACGCATTAATGATATCATGGACAGTGTACTCTAGAGTACAGTCTCCATGATGATATTGATTAATCTGGCCCACTACCTTAGTTCAACATTGCGTTATCAGATCTTTAAAACGCTGTAGTTCATGGCACACCTCTCTTTAAACATATTACAAATAGTTGGTGGCACATATTGCTGGCCACCTGGAAAAAGAATTGTTTCCAACAAAGGAAATACAATGCCTTCCACCACCCTGTCAGTCTTCGCCCCATGATACGAGCGACAACAATAACCGACCGATAAAACTAGTGCTGCCACCTGTAGAAGGCTGATCCAACAGTCTGCGCGGTAACCAAACAGAGAACAGCACTCTGAGCTGGAGACATAATCAGGACATTACTCACACACAGAGGGAAGGCCAATTTATACTGCGATATGGTCCATCTGTGCGGAGAACCATAGCGAAAATCATACAAATATTCAAATTACTTCTAAACTTCAGCTCCCTATACCAGTTTGGCCAGAAGCTCGGAATATGGAAGAGAACGTCCATCGCGCTATACATCTACAAGGATGTCAGATCAGTTCAGAAAAAAAAAGTGGAAATGTTTTTTTTTTGCTGCCTCAGAGAGACAAAAAAAACCCATTGAAAATGTGTTGCGATCGGTGTTGGCCAAAACCTGGGTCTGAGGGTCTGAGGGTCTGAGGGGAGGTTCAAACCAGATTTATTTATGTGAATGAGGCTATTCAGACTTTACATTTATTTCAGACAAGGACGTTTGTACTTGGCTAAACCCGTCAGTTTCCCTCTCTAAACCTTTACCGTATCTAGCTTGCTTGATAACTCGTGATATCAACACCCAAAAACATTCTGTTCCTCAACAGACAAACGTCAAGACTTGTGCTGTTCCATTTCTGACATGCGCACAGCACATCTATTCCGCAAGTCACGTTGTCGACGCCCACCAGGGGACGCTGAGAGTAGAATAACTCTAGCCGCTGGTGCCTAGAGTGTAGGGCCTCTTAACACTGTATCGTGTAGTGGTGCCGCACTTAGGGGCAGGGGAAACAGCGAAAATAGTTCACCCAACGTTCCTCCGACTTCCGCTTGGAAACAACTAGCGGCAGAGGCCGGTTCCTTCCGGCACTCGACTAAGCCTGCGCGGCATGGCAAAAACCAGCTTTGTTTTGGTGATTTAGTTTCCTTCTATTATTGTTTTGTTTCCTGTTGTTTATTCCTGTGGGGGTTACTTTTCGCCACTGATCAGCGGGTTTCCTGTCTGGTGCGGTGGCACTCTCTAAGTGGAGGTCTCATCGCTCCGCTGACGGCCAAGTCCCATCCTCTGACTCAGGATAAATTGAGGAACAGAGTCTGTGCCATCAACAATTCCTACTCTGCGTTGATATAACTTTGCATGTTTACTAATGCAGCAATTTTAAGATGACCACCAATTTATCTGATCCAATATCACCAAGTAAGTTTATAATGCAAATTAGCATACGATGAATCGGATACAGGGAAAAAGGGGAAGTTACACTGTTTCATAATTATCTCACTCTATGCTTTTTTTATGAGAAACTGGATCTGCTACGTCTGTAGATATATATAATGTATATGTAATAGGTAACTATTTCTTCCTCCTAACACATTGAGTCAAGATAAACCATAGGGTAGTATGTAACGAAAGGATGAATACTTTCAAATTATATGAGAGAGGGGGGGCAGTTTAATAAACATTATTTATTTAGGCGTATTACTTAATGACTATATATATATATGGACGTAGATCAGCAGCTATATTGTGTTATCTTCAGTGAGAAAACTAAGAAAGTGTTGCTTTAATGTATGAAACCCTGGAAAGGCGCAGGTTATGAGATTGTGTGTTTATTATCATATACCTGTGCACGAATGTCTTACACTTACTAGCCAGCTGTACGGATTCTGATTTGCACACTGTGCATAAACTAATAGTTCGTACACGTGACAATAGTTCTTACACGTGACGTGATGTAAAAAGGCGTTTCTAATTATTTCCAGGTATATAATAATGAGACCTCGTGAGTGTGTTTGAATTACATCTGCTCCCTGTTGTTTCAGGTAGAATATATTGACCTCGTTCTTCAAACTAGGTCAATATTTCAGACCAAAACAACTCGGAACAAATTTCATCTCCAGCTATTACTCCAGTTCAGAAGTTGGAGGCCTATGCCAGAGATGGTGTGGTAGAGAAGAGAAACTCCTCGAGCAGGGGTTTAACTTGCCTCTGTCGAATTTGGAAGAAGCAGTAACTTGCTATTCTAGAGCGGAACCTTCGCGAAGGTCAACCAGAATGATCCTCGCCAAGAACACGTCGCTATTTAAACACTAGTGAAAGTGCCTATCTGCAAAGGGTCATGTTATAAGGTTTTATACTATACGACCGTCTAAGAGGATAAAAGTGACAAGTTACCTACCGTCTACAACTGTAATCACTCAATCTATATTCTAATACTTAATTGTTGGACGGCATCTTGCTCCGGACTCATGAAGTGATGAACAATGCCAACCCAGCCCCTCGTTCCGCTAATAAAACTCAATATGGATAGCGAGATGAGCTACCGAATTGGGACCTTACGTACATATTGAATTTTTCAGCACTCCTTTAGGGGGTCTTCCTTTGTATACATTCTGTTAGAATGTCTGAAACTGTCTTGTGTTCCAGCCATTTCCCATTACCCTATCTCATAAAATCTATCTCAATGTTTGGCGGGCTTGGAGGTGGGTTCTAAAATCCTCAGCACCATACTATTCCGTTCTGGACTGCTGAATGAAGTAGGCTAGACAAAGTATCTACTTGATCTATTCTTTAAAAAAATAAAAGAAACTTCAGAGTGACCGTTTCAGGGCAGACCTCACATCGACGACTATAGCGTACGAAAATTGTAGGACTCGGGAGCGCTAACCCGATCTCATCATCTGCCAGAGTCATCCATCTTGATTATATACCCGCTTGTCACGCCTAATTGCAGTTGCCTACTTAGTACCTCCCTAGTCGTGGCTCTAACTGTGCCGTGAGGCGTGTGTCTAACTCAATACGCTCTTAAACACTAGAACTATGGTTAAATATATCCAGATATACCATACGAGGGGAATGAGTTGTGCAAAATTTAGCTTTGATGACGTAGATGTATGGCGATTTATCTCCATAATAATCTCTCACGGGTCGTCTGAGTATCGAAAATATTTAAAAATTTCACCAGAATTTAAAACTTCTGCATGGTTTTCTTGCTTATAACCACAGATAACCCGCGATTTCGGAACCACAGGAACCACAGAAGTCAGAACTTTAAAAGTTGGAGAAAGCATTAACTGTCATTCAGTCAAGGTCTATAAATACACATCGGAAAGACCACAAGGTCCATCTGAATGTAACACCAAACTACAGCTAAAACTGTGGGTGGTAATACGTGGCTATGCCGATCTGTTCACCGCTGACGCTACCGTGCGAATGCCGATTTCGAATCCATCGAATTTGCGCTTTGTAACGTGATGTGACAGTGTCATTTAAAAAATACAGCTAAAACTGTATAGGGCAATATGTAAAGACTATCTTCCTTCTGCGAATAATTCATAGATGAATATGCCATAGATTTGGCTTGCCCCCCGAGTTCTCTGAAGAACATGTCCCGATTTGTGTTTGTTTGGTTTGATATTACGTCCAGTCAACCATTATAGGTCCTTTCCAGACTTTCTCAATGTTCTTTTACACCACTAGGGTGGTGATCGAATCTATGTGATGAATTCAGGTAGAAATCTCACCCCTACACATTTACTGAGGTGAGAGTTCTTTTACTTCCCACACCACATAGACATGGTATGAGAAGGATGGCCCGTGTTTATCAACTATTGGAGCGTTGTTGTTTTTTGTTTGTTGGTTTGATTTAACGTCCAGTTAACCATTGCAGGTTCTCACCAGACTTTCTCACGGTTCTTTCACACCACAAGGGTGGTGATCGAATCTATGAAATGAATCTAGGTAGAAACCTCACCCCTACATATTTACCTAGGTGAGAGTTCTTTTACTTCCCACACCACATAGACATGGTATGAGAAGGATTGGCCTTTGATATAGAAGTAAATCTACCACTGCTGGGAATGAAGGAGAGAAGTGGCTGGCGCCACTTCCACTTAAACAAAAAGGACATTACTCTTCCGTTTGGCATGTTCCGCAATTGTTCCACAATAGAAACGTTTCACAAAAGCATCTTCCTTTGTCTAATTACCTGGGAAATCCCATTTGGAGCAAGTAGAATCAGGTGCAACACGAGGACAATCAGCTACATCTTTACTTCGAGTCCTTTTTCATATCATTATGGTTTTATTCATTTTTGTTGAGTGTATAGTTCTTCCAATGACTCGTTGAACGATTACAAAACAGAGCCAACCACCTCACCCACCCATTTACTAAACCTATCTACTAGGACATCACAGAATCAGCCTGACTTCGTTTTATAGGTGGGAAGGACTTCAGTTCCGTCAGTGCAAACCTCTTTCTAGGCTTTTCTTGGTAGCATTCTCCACTTTTTATACCCTGTCTTCGATGTCTCAGGGGTCGGACTCTTCTTCCACAAAGAAACATTTTTAATTCAATTCGACAGAATCGAAACTATCATTTTACATAAATATATATATATGTTGAACCTTGGATTCAAAATATCATGCGACAATTTTACCCTCTCTGCAATTTTAGTGCCATCAGCGTTCTGTAACCGCTGATTGCTGGTAGCCGCAGTGTGAAGGGTTAACGTTAAATGTGCGACCGGGGAACCACCGCATCCGGGGTGAACGCGGACAGTGGCCGACCTTCGTCATCTGGTCACGCGTCACTCACACATAGCTCGGATCTGTGCCTCCTCTCATCTGGAGGTGAATTTGTGGATGCCAACTGGTGACCTATAAATTAGCGATATATATCGTCTATATTCCATTTAAGCAAGATGGTCCATACAAAGATTAAAAGTATAAATGAATTATTGAATATGAATAATGATATGGCCTTTTTTTCAAGAGGTTTCCTGTTTACCTCATCAAGGTATATAATATGACTTCTTTGGTTTCAGTAAGACTGTTTGAAAAGCTCTGATATCATGTGACATTCTATTCTTGACACAGATGTTCTGATAAAAGATGTTCGTGTCTGCCTGGAATGTAAATAAATATCCGTTGAATTGGGAAAGGATGAAGTCAAGAGACCACAGGAATTTCCCATTTCAAATATTTCTGATAGATAAAGTATCACCCTTAGCTATAGGTTAACCTACAGGGTAAAATAACTGCACTTTCCTGGATTCCTTCAATATTGTTCACACTTTTTTTTGTTTCCGCTTTTGGAATTCTGTATGGATCAGGGACGGCATTCTACACCAGGGAGTTACATTCTTAATCCTTCATCTTCCTCTGTTCGGAACAACCGCTGAGAATGCAACGTCACTGCCAATATTTCGTTGAAATAATCCTGAGAATCCCACACTCGCATATGCTCTACCTTTTTCATCTCATTCCTCAGAGTTAAAGCCTTGACGGTGGGATTTTCGGGCGTCAATCCACAGATCAGACACCTAAATGTAGTTCTTCTGTGCCAGCTGCCTGTACCAACCAACACGACATTCAGGAGTGTGATCCATGAGGTGGTGGACCACAGACGCCTCCCTGTGGTCGACCACAGAGCACACGCCGCGCCACCTGGTGGTGCAGGGGCAGTTTTTTTTCCTGCTTTACCTTGGAAGCCACCTGTTTGTGGACTGTATATACATTAGAAGGGGCAGCCCCGAGACGGCCACCGTTCAGTTAAAGCAATGAGTATGTTTGTTGGTTTAAGAGGGAGTCAGTTCTGTCACTAAGGATGGTTAATATATAAGATATGCATCATTTTGACGCTCACAAGATTTGTGATGGTGTGGTTTTATTTTGTTTTGTACAGAATATAAATGGTGTGGATGTTGTTTATATTCCTAACATCCCTAAACAATCTGCAATATCCATGTTTAACATTAGGAATTCGCAAAGGATGGTCAGGGAAAAGAATGACAGAGGTACATGTTTAAGATACAAGTTGTAATTATGTAATCACATCACATAGAGATCAATTCTATACGGTGCAGCAGCACTGTATGATATAAAGTATCTACTCAATGTAAACGGCCATCAGGGAAAAGGTAATTCAATACCAACTCACCTATTATGAATTCTATGCACGGTTATTATGCAAATCACTCACCTGAAAAATATAGCAAAACATTATTAGATAAATCAATGATTCACAATCATTTCACATTATAGTCTTAAAATCTCTCCTCGGACTTAAGTAAATATTCAATTAGACATAAACGCTTAAATCTAAATTCATTATTCACGTTAACACTGCTATCATAATACAAAATCTCCAACGTATAAACATATTGCAGTCTTTAATATTCAGAGGACAAATATATATATATAGCCAAATATATTTTGAGATGGCTATCTTATATTGGCCGAGCCCGTATTCCTGGACATCGTCTTTTACTAGCCACGTCTTTCTGGTCTCGCCTAGAGCCTTTGCTTCTAGCCAAGCCTCACTAGTTGTGGCTCCACCTCATTATTAGCTGCGCCTCTGTGATCCCCGTTTCTTCCTCCCATAACCGATCCTCTCCTTCCTGATTCTAGCCCCTCCCACACACTATCTCCGCCTCCTCTCATACCCATACGGCCCCAGTTCTCGAAGCTGCTACCAATATCCAAGCCACGCCCACTTCCTTCTAAGCCCCCCCCCCCCCCCCCTCTACTGCCCCATCCCCTCATTACCAAGCACAGCTCCCTTCGGTGGCCCCAACCCGTCCGATTGTTTACACAGTTTCCACGTCACCACCAGACGGCACTGTCGTCGACAGCAGTTATGGCCCTGTGGTGACCTCAAAACACCGCCCCAACACCACAAACTCACTTCCCCTTCTGCCACCCAGTCAAGGACGCCCATTCATTCTCCCCGCATGTCTCTGCCATGCGTAACATGTTCAGTGTACACACAGACTCTGCTTGGTGATGCCTTTTTTTCTCAAGTGGAAGCAGGACAAGATCGGCGGATCCAAGCATTTAACCCCAAGGTCGCCAGGGTCACGTCCCTCAAAGAGCCCTGTCTGCGACTACCCCACATGATGTATGCTGCCTGGATACATGTTGCAGGTCCCCATACCACCCCTGACCCCAAAGGGTTGCCAGGGGCAACAGACACAACCCTACCCATGAGAGAGGTGGTTACTAAGGTAACCGACCAAACACATTCGCCCGCCTCCCCGCCCACCCTAGACCCAAGGCGTTGCACACAGTGGCCCACAGTCACATACTTGGCTAAGTGATTGTTTACACAAAAATTGACTCCCACATCCCACATCTTGGTTCCTGCATCGACCCCTGTCTAGCCTGCTTCACCTGATGCCGTTCCTGCGTTTCCCTGATCGTCTTCTCCCTGGCTTGCCTCACATGAAGAGCGTCCAGAAATATGGTGATTATTGTATGTCGTTAAATTTGCTCAATTAGAAAGAGAAGGCTCTGTGGCTACTCTCACATATGCCTCTAGGTGCCAGCACATCGGCTGTCTTAAATAACGCCAGTTTCATATAGATTTGTCTTGCCTGGGTGTTGATCTCCTGTGTCAATCATGTAGGATCTTCACCCAGCTGTGCGACATCAATAACTAAGTATATACAATCTCCGCAAACTTCTACAGATTATAATATATTGAACTAGCAACATGTATAACTGAAATATCTCTTTTTCTTTTTTTAGTGATATCTCGGTCTACTTTGAGATAAAAACTCGTGGCCTTGTTTTGTACACATTGAGCTACTATGATAGTTTGTACTATACGGAAACAGGGTTACTATCGTTGTACGTGATATATACGCAGTAAAATTGACGATGAGATGTACTGATGCCGAAGGCAGAAGTTGATATGTACGGCCATAGATATAACATAGGTAGGAGCGGACTGTATATGTAGGACATACGGCCACAAGAATATATATGATAATAAAGAGTATCTCATAACAATATCAGTACATGGATTGGATCTTTAACCGAATCTTTTCAATATCACTTCATGGACCCGTCCTGTAGCAGTTTGTCATTTCACTAGGGAAGAGAAAGGGCAGTTCCATGAAAGGTCACCTTTCAGCATCACGCGATATTATTTCCTTTCTCAAATTTACTTTGTCATGTCGGCAGTTCCTATACTGCTCCAACTGCTGAGCTGGCAAAAAGATACATTGAAACTGCATAACAGCAAATCCCCTTCAATGTGAGTAGGCGGCTGTGGATGCAAGCATATAGGCAACTCGCGTGTAGTAGATGCTGGAACCCTTGTAGTAGGTAAGCCACAATAAAAAAGTGGGTCGATATAGTTGCAGCATATCGGTTGACATCAATTATATACATATTTCCTACCCGTGCTTAGGTAAGTTGCATTACTTTATCGAGAAGGATACACATTTTCAGGCCATATTTGTACAGAGATTGTACCCCTGGGTGTGCTAAAGTATAGGATATGGACGAAGCAGGCGAGAAGGACGGGTCAGTCCCTGCAGGACCTTAAAATTGGTACGAAAGCCGGCTTTATCTCCAATACACAGCTCCCGAGCAAGGAAAATGGTAAATTGTCCATATGATCGGCATGTGGATTCGCCGGCAGAGCTCATGACTGTGCTGCTGCTGTTGGATAAGAGAGGCTATGAGTGCTGCCAACATATATACAAGCACCACATCAACATCGGTACCATGGTGAGGTGTTGAGGCGAGTTGAACTTGAAGTGAAGGCGAGGGGTTGCGTCACAAAAGCACTGGGAAACACTGAGGAATTCTCACGGAGTGCACTTTTGTGCATTGAGTACGCTGTTGGAAAGCTGCTGTGGAGCTGTCGGGGCGCAAAAAGGACCATGTTCGGTTGTAACTTACCTTAAGTCACCTTAACTCGACCTGTGCATAATATGTAATTGCAAGTGAGTGGGTCCAGAATTGTGGCCGATGTAAGTGACCATATAATGAAGTGAACTTGTCAGCGACCTCTCGGACTTTGAACATAAGTCGAAGCACTGCGGAGCCACTGCGGCTTGCTGACTAGACCCAGTTGATATACGGCAGCCTCAACTTAATGCAGTGCACCTTAAGCCGATGGCCTATTTTGGGCCAAGCGCAGGAAAAACATTAAAAAAAAGTTCCAAGTCGACTTACGATTTGCAAAAAAAAAATCACTGTCGGGACTGTCGGGGTAAGGGTGTAAACCTAGCATAACACTGGCAGATTTTGGCTTAATCTTGGTATCAGGCTGCTCCTATCTAATGAGGTTAATGTTTGTTTGTGTGTTTTGGTAATCTACCGGCCCAGTCCGAGAGGCTCTGACTGACTGGTGCACACAGTCAGAGTGCATAGCCATTGAACTCAAGCAACGAAACAGGAGTTTCCATGTTTGTTAAATCGCTCATGAGACATCTCTGAAGATGAGGGTGGATGAATACACACTGACATCAACAAGATTACCTAGAAACGAGGAAGTGTTTTTTGGACTATGGGAATAACTACATGTGCTCTCTGACTGTTTGCCGGACAGGCAGAGTTTCTCGTACTACTACCAACCTACCCCTCAACCTGCCCACACATTAACCTGCCTACCCACCAACCCACCCACTGATCAATCTGCCCACCAATCAATCTGCCCACCGACCAACCTGCCCACCTAGTAACTCCCACATCTACCAAACTGCCCATCAAATGAGTCTGCCCACATACCAACCTGCCCACTCATCAACCTGCCTACCAAAAACCTGCCTTCCTAACAACCTGCCCATGCATCCACCGACCTGCCAACTCATCAACCTGCCCATCCACCAACCTGCCTATCCGTCAAACTATCTACCCAACAACCTGCTCCATCACTAACCTACCAAACCACTCACAAACCAAACCACCACCTGCCTGCCCATATACCAACCTGCTGACCCATCCATCTACCTGCCCATTCATCTACCAACCTGCCCATACACCCAACCACAAACCCACTTATCTACCAACCTGCCCACCCACCAAAGAACTTATTTAACCACCCTTCAACCTACCTAACCATGAGTCTCTCTACTAAACTACCCATCCATCCACCTACCTACCTAGCCACCGAATTGCAATTAAGTGGCATATTTCTTAGTAAGTTTCTTGTATTGTCAAGCTGGTATTTCCATCCTGTGCTTTACTCATGGAATACCGTACTCTTCCATTGAAAATGGATACTGTATTTGCTCCTAGTTTAGAAGTTACTTGCAGCCCCATAATACTTTGTACTATACCCAACCAAATATGTAGACCAGAAGTTTACCGTCTACCGAAGTGAAACTTGTTAAAATAATGTCGGTTGTGACGGCAGCAGATTTTCTCTATATAAGCCATTCTGAATTCTTTTTTGTGTGTTTTTAAAAATTATCATGCTGTGCTGTCTCATTTCCCTCTAGCAGGCTCCTGGACTAGTAGTGGGAGGGAAAGGGAACATGTTGACATTCCTGCGACGTGGTATGCTGCACCAGAAAAAATACCCTGAATGGACACTAACCATACACTGCAGACTCCATGCCGGTGCAGAGGTCCATACAGAATATACTGTTCAAAAGAAGCCGTCCCACATTTCAGCGACCATTCTCCAAACTCTACCGCGGCCAGACTAAACTTTGGCTTGGGAATACCGCAGCGATGTGAGGGTCCTGGATGGGTTCCTGGTTTTAGGTATGGATATTGTGGAGTCCTCCGGCGACAATGAAACCTGCCTTTATGCCATGCTTTGTGGACACACCTTTAGTTCATAGCTAAGCACATACAGCATTTGAATAACGAAAGCAAACAAAGGTATATACTGAGGTACCCCATATTCACAGTCCTCACCCCTTGATGATTGTAAAATGCTGATTATTGTTACTAAGACTATGATTAATACACAACTGAAAACGAATTCACAGCATACTCCATATTTGTCGACCAGTACTAGTCATTAGTCATCAATCATAACTCACAATAGTATATTGAATACAGAGAAATTAATGGGAAGGCCAATGGTCCATGTGAGCATACACATACAGGGGAATGTATGGTACCTGTTCTCTGCTTTTAGAGCGCATTCATCAACGTCTCTCTTCTATCTGAGGAATCTGACATGTCTGCCAGCTTATTCACGAATAGTTGTAACATCCAAAGCCAACGCGTAGTATAGGGACCTGCCAGTCGCCTAGGTAGATCTTACTGCATTCAGAGCATCGCATGAATTGAGTTAATTCACTGTCCTGAAACATGTATTGACAATACCGAAATGGTGACTGTAAAAGGGGATACATATACATTGTTCTGTTCACACTGAATCTCGTCGGATCTAGGATCTAGGAGTTTGTGGCTTGAAACACGATTAGTTAGAAAAAGGCAAAGTGCAAAAACCTTTGGTTTCATTAAGATATGCTATTTTTGTTTGTTTGTATGGGTAGTATAACATCCAATATGATCTATTAGACTTACTTTGGATTTGATGGTGATCGAATCTATGTGATGAATTTAGGTAGAAATCTCAACTCTTCACATTAACTGAAGTGAGAGTTTTTTACTTCCCATAATAAATAGACAGGGTATGAGAAGGGTTGGCCATTGCTATAGCAGTAAATCTACCACTGCTAAAGGAGAAGGAGAAAAGTGGCTGCAGTGGGACTCACACCCACAAATTCCAACAATCTTAGGATTTCGCTTAACCACTGAGCTAACTCCCCAACCCAGTCACTTTAGTTATGCTTACATGCAAACATATCCAGCCTGCACCATGCAGAGGCAGGGTGCCCCAAGAAAGTGAACAGATTGGTAGTTGCTGTCCACCGAGCACGTTCAGATTACTATTAAGATTGTGTATTAAGCCTACTATTTTGTGGTATTCAGATGAGATTAATCCCAACTTGCTTCAAATGTTAAACAGGTTCGAGAGTCAGTATACTAACCTCAGGCTGATTAAATTGTCGCTTCATATCTAAAACCTGTAACCACGTGTATGGACTAAACAAGTCTGGATCTCCTATGGAAAAGTTAAGATTTGATTTCTAGGTCAAGTTGAGTGTCTACAAGCAGGTGTGTGCGCCCCCTATGAACATAAAGGAGCAGTTCACTGGTACCCGAGAGCAGGTCTTCCTTCAGGCGCCTGCACAGACACACACTCAAGACCCCCATCAACCAACATTGTGTGTTATCGAGCTCCAGCAGTGTGGACAGCCTGCGGTTGCCATGGTAGCATTTTCTGTGCAATATGCTCGCCATCTTGGAGGCGGTTCCGAGAAGCGACCGACTCCCGCAAAGGTAAATATGGCTCGATGGGGTGCCAGTCGACAATATATGGTGGACGAAGGACCCACGACAGGTGCCGGGGTCACTTCCAGGTAATGACTGATTTAATCTACTCTGATACTCACTACCCATTATGCAGTCTGGGTTTTTTTCATTACGAAAGTCAGGATTGGGGATAAATCGGTTATCGAAAACTTAAAAGGAAAATAATTATTTGGCAACATAATGGTCTGAATAAGTATCTATTGTAATTTCAGTAAAGTAAGTTGTAATGCTCATCAATAAAATCCAGGTTGATCTCAATGTATAGCTCAACAGTAAGTTGATTCGAGAGGGTTATGCTCCAGATTTGGTAAGGCCTCTCTTAATCAAATTTCAATGGGATTTTCAAGGTAGCATCGGCTTGTGTCAGAGGTGTTCTTGTTACGTCTTCAGAATCTTCAATCAAATTTCCATATAATCAGTTACACGAGTTTTGCCTGGAGAAATGCAGGAGAGGAAACTTAGTCGGCACGTTTCTCATGTACTTGTTAATGGACAACACTGGGTGACCCAGAATTTGCAATGAATAAATAACTGTCGCATTACTTCTCCAGACAGATATTTCCTGTATGCCTGCCTGGGGACCTCTGGTACTTCACCGCTGGTACTTGAGTCTGTACAAGTGCACAACACTACAATCCTCCTGGGGTGTCTTTTATTTCAAATTCCAAATGCCTTAGTCCATCTCTCTCTTAGTGTAATGACTAGTATTGACTCAAATGTGAAGAAACAAATGACATTTTCAGTTTAGTTTCGGCAAATAACAGTTACTTTCAGTGGACTGATTAACTTCTGTGTTACTTTCATAAACCTACGAATGTGTCTATATACTATATGAAGTTTTAGCCTTCAGCCTAGCACCAATGGAGAAGGTGTGTGAGTTTGATTGGGTTGCGTTTGAACTTTGGCAAAAGGCAGAGTGATAGCTCACAGGTTAACTTTTCGGGAGGAGAAAGACTGAGAGAATTTCATGGCTACCAAATGATGCCGGTTCAAGCCCTGATATGTGCAAAATGCTTGTCATCAGTCTATACAGTTGATGCCGTGGACAGGATCGTGGGGTCCTGACTGTGTTCGTTCGTGTGTAGTTCTGTTTGCTGCACAGTCAGAGGCAAAGGGTGTACTCATCATTTGTGGTTGTTGGCACGGCGGGTCCTCTCATTTCCACAGGTGCCTGTTACAGACGACAAGTATAAGAATATGAGTGTGAATTGCCTGCATGGAGTGTGTAAAGTAGAGTTCCTGAGATCACGACGTGAAAGACAAATACTTTGCTACTGCTATAAACTATCGAAACGAAAACACCAAATTGACTAGGTACCGAGAAGAACAAGAGGTGATAACAAAATAAGAACGCAAACGTATCGCTTCAAAAGCAATGGGTATCGCAGAAGTCCTGGATGAAGAGACTACCAATTGATCTCATCCAGGAGACACAAAACTGCCCCAACAAAAGAGAACTTTAAATACCTAGTGACATGTGAACTAGCTATGAGTAATATTTGAGCTATATGACTGTTAAACTCTCGCCCTCTGTACCCTAAATGTATGCAATAGTGACCAATTGATGATTACAATATTACATGTAATCATCAATCATCATCAAATCATCTTGTATTCATATTTCTCTGAACGAGTGACAAGTGATGTGTACTATTTCATGGAAGAACTTTAACTTCAACGGAATGAAATAAAGATCAAAAACACATTAATGAAACGTGGCAGAAACACCTCTGTAACAAGCCGATGCTACCTTGATAATGACAACTTCCTGTCACTTTTGAACCAAGTTGCTATGGTATCTCCAGGGTACGAGTGTTACCTGTATGACAAACAAGCGCTGCCACCATGGGAACCTGCCATCGCCGTGCTCTCACTCTCCAGCACAGAACAGTATTGAAGTTTTTAATCACCAAGCACTTTTCTTGGTGATAATCTGTTCAATTTGACAGATCTGGTCACTCGTTCAAAGAAATATGAATACAAGATGAGGTTTCATCAGATTCAGTCAAGGTTTCATCAGATTCGGACTCTTCAGGCATCTTAATTAATTTGGCTAGGTCAAGGCATGTGGTATTATCACTTTTTCGGGAATGAGGTGATTTACCTCAGCACATCCCAATCTATTTAAAATAGAAAGGAATTCTGGATATGTAGCAACCTCACCTATGTCTAACCTGGGCATAGGTGATTTTGCCATGACCCTACCCCTATCACAATCAACTCCCTCCCTATGAGTTATAGGGGTCGGGGTTAACCCAAAAAACACCTTAAACAAAAACAAAAAACAATGTGCACGGGTGTATCATAAATGCAAGCACCGCTCCTTACAATCACTGAGGTGTCCAGAATCTGGGCCATTAAACCATTAAACCACATTCATACTGCCAACACGCACTTACAAAGCAATTGGTGTCTCCAGTAGGGAAATCAATGGGACAGCGAGTGTTGATGGTAGTGAGGTTGTTTAGGCTCTGTCAGATTTCAGCGTCTGGCAATCACTTTAACCCATTTCCTCTCATCACTTTATACGTTTTTTTACGAGATCACCTCACCGATCTTACCAAGAGTCATATATGTGATACTCATCCCTCCCCTCTCATACACCTCTGTGCCATTAGAGTGTGTCTTCAAAATACCCTGCAGTATGTTTTGGAGATTTCGTTTTCCAATTATCCTCGTGTGTGTAACGATTAAAACCTAAAATCAACTACACATCTGGTAATTTGTTTGTTTTGTACTATAACCTTTTTTCTTGATATTGAGAGATTTGAATGTCAGTTTCCTTAAAGCCCAGCTACAATGAAGTGACGCGATCGTCGCAAGCCAAGAACTCTGGCAATTCAAGTAGAATTTCTCTTTTAGATATCTTGGGATACTATAGGTAAGGTCTCAGATTTGGACCAGATCACACCAGATGCTGCCAGAGTGGTAATTTTAGACCCGTTTTGACCAGGATTCAGCAAAGGATTGTTGTTGACACTGACCAAACCAGCCCTACTGTCATGAAAAAAAATGGATGGAATGGCATTCAGGGGCCATTATATAATTCGCTGTTATATATTGTGTACATACTGCCTTCTATTTCGTGTAGGGCTACTAGTGCTGCATTCCATGATCTATATCATAAGGTTCATAAGTTTATAATCCATCTAGCTCTTTTTTTTCAAATGGAGCCTGTCCTGCGAGAGTCGGCAAGTGCCTTTTCTGCTGCCACTCACTGAGCCAGTGCCCGTGAAGTCTGTTTTCCCTCTCACCTCTTTCACCTCGTGTGTGGACAATACTCAGAGCCTCCCCAATCTCCATGTGTGCTCGCTCTCTGCGGGCAATCCCCTGCAGTCTCTCTGGTTGTGAGAAAACAAGCCCCTGTTCTCGCATCACGGCTCGTCCTGTGTGGGACCGGGCAGCACAAGCCCGACCATTGTCCGAGCCACTCGGCACCGGGGGCCGGCCACAACACACAGACACGTCGGCGACGTCAAGAACGACAGCCATGCAGCACCAAGGGGGGGGGGGGGGGGAGGTTGCAGCAGACACAACTCCCGGCTTCTACAGCGGGTCCACTAGGGTGAGGGGAACGAAGCATTGGAAGCATTGGAATATGAAGAGCATACAAAGTCAGGAACGGATACAGGATTTCGAGTGCGGAAGGACAGGGAGAGGAGGAGGTTACTGAGCTTTCCTAGTGGGGAGTTCACTAACTATAAACCCAATTCGCATGCCCAAAAGGCTGCTGGACGCGACCTGTATCGAAATCCGAAATTGAAAATGGTAATAGGAGAATAGATATATCTAGAAAAGTTATGGGGAAGAAACGCGAACTGCTTTCCTTATTCTGATGTAGACCCTTTTCTGTACGCCAGGGAAACCCAGGGACGATGTGGGTCAACTTCATTCAACACTTATGGATGACCTTATGGACGGCTAAGACTGTCTTTAATAGTGAACAAACTTAAAAATTATCAAACGATTACTCTTGTATGAGGTACAGAAAAGGGTCTTCATGTATGATCCTAGATTATTCAACTGGCCCCAGCTTAAAATCGGTCGTGATTCCCATAAGTGGCCATAAAGACAAGACAGGTGTGGACTAGTTCTCCGTCTCGTCGTGGCGTTGTTATAGTGGTTTTATGAGTCTGGGTAGGATGTCTGTTGTACAACGACCGTCCATTCTCAAGAGCTTGCTTACCCTGCAACGTTTAGCCAGCAGCTGTAGCTTTACACCTGACTCTAAATAAATGACTGCTTAAAATAAACATTATCGTCATTTAATTTCCGTCTTGCCGCCACTGATGGGTGATATTGACAGAATCTAGTGGTGTACGGTAGTTAGAGCTTCCTTGGTATAAAATTTATTGGCAAACACTTGAGATAGATGACGGCCAGCCTTCAGTCAAAGACTAAGTGCAAAGCCTACCTCTGATCTTCTAAAACCATTTCCTTGCATGGCCCTGCGGTGTCCCTGCTATGGTGTTTTTGAATAACCTTTAAAAATTAATGCGCACAAGAAGTGTATAAAATATCAGGCTTACGTTAAAAAAAGATTTTGGAGTTTACATTGACCATGATAGATGTAAGTGAGTCACCCACGGCCCGATACGTTCACTCCAAGTATATAGGGCACATAGCTATTGTGTTATGGACGCGGCCATTTTGTCCCCGAACGCTATATAAAACAGTAGGTGGTGGGTCCAGTTATCGATGGATTTTTTTTAAAATTTATGACAGCAGAAAATGGTGGTTCTCCCCCAACAACATAAGTGCTATCTTACACTTTCCTGGCAGATAATGGCGGAACTAGCGCTACAGTTTGCTTTTTCCAGTTCTACCACTGGTGGAATAAAGAACGTTTTTATGTTCAATCTTGTAAACGCACAACGAAAGATACGCATTCTCACCTGATGAAATATATTTGAAGAATAAAAACGCTATTAGCTGAACGATTACAATATGGGCTAACCTCAGACGATAGTGACCACGATTAGAGTGTCAGTCCGTTTTTAAAATGTGGTCCTCAGAATTCCAGGACATCTTTTGCAGCTTTTATTGTTTACTTTTTTCCTATCTTAATGGAAGACGTTTTGTTATGAAGGATCGAACCCACCTGGCAACGGGCCTAATAAAGGTAAAACTTGTGATCTTTTAAAAATCTGAAGATTAAGATATCTTCCTGATCGTGTTGAACAACCGACCTCTATAAAGACAGATCACTTTAGGTAATGAGAACAAATACCGCGATAAGATCAATTATTTTATCGTTCTGATTTCTAAAAACACCCCCTTGGTGTCGTGAAATAACTGGCACATGTATTAACGACGTCTTCTCCAGAGGATCATCTTAGAACATATTCCTACTGGAGCGCAGCAAAAGACAGATCCTCCTTCAAGGTAGCCACCCTCGGAACAAGTACATAAAAAACAACCAACGTCTTGTCGCAAATCCACGATTATAATTCCACTAGTTCAAATGACGCGTGGTCATAGCAACCGAATGGAGCTCGATTCGCGTTCTCTTCCCCACACAAAACGTTGACAGGCGCTCCGCAGAGTCAACATGTGATGTTTACCGTGAATTACGGCCGTGTTGAGTCATGGCCGACATGATTGGCAGCTCACGACTCGCGCCTCAATCCGCAGCTCACGACGATTGAAGCCCAGCGCGATATCGCCACTTTAGCTCGCGGCATAGCCCCGGCAATTACAGAATTCAGCGCCGTGAAATTAAATTCAAATATTTACAATACACTAAATACAAAGACATCGTTTTTATCGTTCGTGAACTTGTGAAGAAATAGTAATTCCAAAAGAAATGCAAGTGATTTCCTAACAGCTGCTTCCACCATGAAGAAAGTCACCATCATGATACTTTTGTCATATAGACCCTATTGAGGTATCCCAGAATTCAGTTTATTCACAAGTTCCGCTTTTCGCTGGTTACCGACGTTGTATGGTGATAGACCCTTTACCCGTAACCCAGAATTAATGCAGTTTAATGGTTTTCAGAATTCTATAAATTGAATTTCTGATGCCAGAAATGGAAATTTCAGCTTTTTCTATATGGAAATCCGAAATTATATTCAGTTTCTCCAATTATAAATCACAAAACTGTGGTTCATTTTGTCGTAGTGTGGCTAGTCAACCGGCAGCGGAACTTTGCCTTACCCGGGGCGATAATAGGGAGTTTAATAACCTCTGGGAACATCAGTGACAACGACATAGTGAGGCTTTGCCGACAACGACATAGTGAGACTTTGCTGACAACGACATATCGGGGCTTTGGAAACAACAACACTCTAAACATAGTGAGGCTTTGCTGGCGACAAGGTTTTGCCGCCAGTGACACTCTGATGCTTTGCTAACGATGAACATCGTGAGGCATTGTTGATGATGACACTGTGACACTTTGCTGGTGAAGAAATGGTGAGGCTTTACTGATGACGATACTGTTACGCTTTGTTGAAAAACACATGGCGAGGCATTGCTGACAATGACACTGTGATGCTTTGCTGACAAAAAGATGTCGAAGCATTGTCGCCGAGACTGTGTAAGGCTTCGTTGAGGAAGGCTTGGTGAGGCTTTGCTGACTACAACACTGTGACGCTTTGCTGACAGAGGCTTTGCCAACAACGACACCATGACGCTCTGCGGACAAAGACAAAGGCCATGACAGAGTAATAATTTTCTGATGACAACACTCTGAGGATCTTGCAACGGTGACACAGTGAGGCTTTGCCAAGAATAATAAGGTCACACCTACTGAGAAGAACATTCTGACCCCTTGCAGACGATTATTCCACAATGAAATGGTGGGGCTTTGCCGAAAAATGGGGATTTGCTGGTAATGAAACGGTAAGGCTTTGGTGGCAATGACTAAGTGAGGCTTTGCCGACAACAATGAGACCTTGCCGAAAACATCCCTGTGAGGCTTTACTGACAATGACACGGCGGAGACACGGCTGAGAACAACACTGTGAAGCTGTGCCATAAGTGACATGGTAAGGCTTTGATAAAGGAAGCTTTGTCTGTGCCTTCTGTACTAATACTTTGGCGACTCATAGTAGCATTATACCATCAGCCACAAGCAATTGGTTGCTAGAATCTTGTTCCCAACCTTCTTACTAAGCTAATTATCTTATCAATATCATAAGCTATTTACCTTATCAATATCAGATCATGAAACCTTTCATCATATCGATGCAGATAAAGAAAAAGAGTGTACTTTTAGAGATCAGAATTTCCTTTCTCGATGTCCCTGAATAACGTAATCTAAAAAAAACACCAAAGAAACCACAGAAAATGCTGAATTCAAAAACATACGTTCTTACTTTCCAAAAAAATCTAAGTTACTAACAGAGATCGGTCTCTGTTGAATTGAACCTCTCCCCCCCCCCCCCCTCTCCCTCGTACCTCTAGATACAGTTGGCGTTCCGTGGACACGTTCACCAATCAGAATCCATCAGAGCGCAGCACGGGCGTTGCCTGGTTCGTATTTCGTGTCGATGTTCGTCCAGCCTTACACAGTGACTGATAACGCCCCGTGTCAGGTATCTGTCTGTGAGCAGAGATAGTCTCTCTGAATGATGACTTTTCGGGTCCATGGCGCCAAAGGAATTTATTTTGGTAGAGACTGACCACTGTAGACGGACCATAGACTAAGCCCTGCGATTTCGTTTGTTTCTTTGCTTGGTTTGATTTAACGTCCAGTCAACCATTATAGGTCCTTACCAGGTTTCTCAAGGTTATTTTCTTTCCAGGTGGAACTATAGTAATGTCAAATATACTATGTCCCGGTGAAAGTATGTCAAAGTTACAAGGTAAACATCAAAATAATTACTGTTAGAAGCCTTGGCCAAGGGCAGAAATCTTTTTCGGTCCTTACCTCGTAACTTTGAAATATCTTTTTGCAGGACTTGGTTTTCCTATTCCTATATACCTTCAAATATCGATAAAAATGAATATTTCTTCACCTGTGATAGCCCAAGATGCAACGGCCAACCTTATCGAGTAACTCCAACCGCTATGTGTTCGTCCCACCCGTTTTCCGCCCATTTCATAGCAACTATAAGTGTTGCTATGCGACAACGTCACGGCGACGTCATAGTCACATCCTATATTCCTATTCATTTTTTTATTTCTAAAATATTATGTGTGCCTTTTACACCATTCACAATCTTTACAATATTGCAATTGCAATATGTGCAATTATTGGTCTGAGTGGGCGTGCGAATTTTTTGCCATATAGATCTAGATTTAGAACCGTGTGTATATAGCGGGTTTTATCGTTGCAACTACTTTGTCTGTGGTAAGTGCTTTTAGGTTTTATATATATATATATTCCGTTATATATAGATTCCGTTTACTTCGAATAATTTCTGCCTGGGATGCGTGTCCATGTCACGTAGAGGCGTGGCCATTTACAGTGTGTTACTCAATCATATCGTCGATATAGATCACGTGGTCAGCCTGGGACGAAACCGTCAGCTTTGGTACTCAAAGCTAATAACTACTGTAACCCTAGCAGCGGTATGTAACTATAGATTGTGCGCCAATGGGTATATAGGAATTAAGGTCAAGAGACCTTTTTTGCAATATAGTGCAGGCTTAAGCCACGACCTCATTTGAAGGTTAAGAGATCTAGAGCAACTATGACTTACTAGAATGTCTGATATCGTCACACGGTGATCCATTCTCGGCATTCCGCTGTAAATTTCCAATAGATGGAGTGACGATGATTACGTTTTCCCATACTATAAATAACAGGTACTAAACAGGGTTACTTCTCAAATTCAAATAAAGATGATTGCACGCAGGTTTGCGAAATATAGATGTTGAACTTTCGAATGTGCCTGAGCTGCCCGTTAAGGCGGCTTCCGAACGTGCCCCACAGTGGGTCGCATGGGTGTACTAACTGTTTGCTCTGGCTGGGATCCAGCGCCTAATGACTAGGCGCATGATGTAATACTGAGGTGGGCTAGACTAGGCCAGACAGGACTGTCCGACAAACGACCCCGGTGGAAGCTGTTGGTCAACAGGTGTCCCCATAACCCTAATCTGCCTTAATCTAACACCTATGTATTATTAACATCAGAAAGCAGTCAGGGGCCACCTTCAAAGTGATTGACATCCTCTGGTAATCTACAAATATATGTCTTTCTATTTCATATGGAGACTCCATGATGCTCATATGGTTACAGGCCGAATTATTGGTGCTTTTGTGACTTCCCTGTGTATCTCTATTGATGAAAACTTTAACAGTGAATTTGCTAATATTTCAATTATAGACTGGCATTCACTATACTGACAAAGTAAAGCAACTTAAACTGATAAAATAGAATGTCTGTATCTGTTCAATTATGGAATTGTTATTGAACGTAGACCACACGGTCATATATACGCTGCCTGGGTTAAGCCGGAGACACACCAAGCGAGAAACACAGCAACTTCAAGAATCGCCAAACAAAATGGCGTGTATGTGAAATAGTATTTCATAGTAATATCTCTCTCAGATAAATTAGTGTCTCAAAAGCAATAATCAGGTGAAATATGAATTAATAGCTCACATACATGCTATTTTGTGTTGGCAACTCCGGCAATCGCTGCGTTTTCGCTTGGTGTGCCCCAATCATTAGGGAGAGGTTATATAGACTTTCAGCAAGCTGCAAACACTATCCATTCCCTATCTCCAAGCCTACTCCCAGCTAATGAAGAAGGTGCAAGGCATCAGTGTCCTTGTGTCTTAAGGGCGTGCCTAACCATAACCAGTCACTCGAGCCTGCAATATCTCATTGACCCACTGGTGCTTCATACATTTCGATCCTAGAATGGCAGTTGTAGGAATGGCAGGTTGACTTGGTGGAGATGAGTTACACAAAATGACCATATAATGTATATATCCCAAACCTTTCATCAATGATAAACATACCATTTGTCCCTAGGATGTCTATATAGATACGATATTGAATACAATATATCACACCCTACATGGAGAGAAACCTTGTCATAGTGTGAGCTTCTTCTGTGTGTTGTATATATTTGCATTAATTCACGTAGTGGGCCCGGGCATCCCCTAAACTTGCTCTGTCTGACTCTGTATTGCATCTGAACCCAGCCATGTACGCGTGCCGAACACTCCACCCAGCGGCGACACAAGCCTGTCAGACACGCCCTCTGGTGACGGGCCATGTGTAGCGCGTCTCCCGCAGGACCGCGTGCAACAAAGACAAGAGAAGCCCCTTCTATCACAGACAAATGGAACTGCCAACAACAGAAAGTGGAGGAGTCAACAAAGAACAAGGAGAGAATGTCAGAACACAAGACGTGCAACAATCTTAGACTGCGATGATGCACAGAGGTTCAGGACCAGACATGTTAAGATGTCAGTCAACTGTTCGATAGACGAACGCATTATGCAGAAAGGGCAAAACCAGACTGACTGCCCTGGACACATCATTTTATTTTCAAATTTCCTTTATTGGTAGATCTTTCTGATAACATTTCTCGCATTCGTTATTCATATCATCCATGATTTTCACCAAATAAGGATGGCAGCCTGTCAGCATGTCATCATAAGATCAAACTCTAGCCGTACACATAATTCAGGGGTATCAAAGACATACCTGATAACTCAAACTGTGTTTTAAATCGTCTCATGACAATAAAGCGATTGTTCCACCAACTAGGCCTCGAACAGGTCGGTAGAACCGCCCGCCCATCCGGCGCTAGGTGACCGGATGGATGGAAGTGTACTAAGAGTCAGAGCACTTCCAGCAACTCACCAGGCGCCATTTGGGACAGAGGCCATCTTCCATCGGCCAGATTGTCTGCCGACGACCCCTGTACAGGCGCCAGCTTGGGGTACTGCCTGGTTGGTGGAACACTCGCTTTAGTTGATGAAACTTTTGTCCATTCTGACAAGCCAAGTCTCCTACAGGCAACATGGCTATTCTCACTTGGGGGCCACCATTGGCCCCCCAACGCACACTCTACTACCAAGGAGTGCGTCATGCTGCTTGACTTGCAAGCGGTACCAAGGATTTGCTGGGAGACTAGCTGTATGCCCCTACGCATTGGAACTTTAAAGACTGGTTCCCTGACCAAATAAATAACAGGACAGATTGAAGGATATTTCAAGTGACCTCGAACATTGCAAATTAAGTCTCTCCCCCTTAGGAGATTACCCAAATAACTAATTCACATTGAATGACAATGCAAAAAAACACACTTATGGCAATCTTTCAGCATCACCAGCCCTCCCCACCTTCGAGCCTGAAGAGCATCATGCGAAACTACATAAGATGATCAGATCTATTCTCAAATACCGATTATTGTATGTCACACCATTACGGGAACCCCCACCCCTCTCCCAACCAACGTCATCTGTAACGCCACATTGTCAATATACAGTCTGTTACTAAACCAACGGTTCCATTGTTAAGGTCGCCAACGTAGCGCGTGGTTTTACTAAATACCGAGAGCAGACCTCACTTCGATGCGGTAGCTTGAACTGTAGACATCGCCATGTCTTTAGTAATGATGTTAACCTTTCAAATGATGAAAGATAACTTATCAAAATGACAGTACCACCCTGGCCTAATATATGAGTACAATGTATATAGGCCCGGCTTCAAGGCTATGGAACTCCCCCACTCTCCTGGCGGATACGTTATTCTATTGGCTTGCAAGCGGAACGAAAGATCTCCTGGGAGCATAGCACTCAACAAACGGATCGCTAATAATCGACTTATATTCCCTTGAATCCATATCTCCTGGAGGACTGATAGCCACACTTATAAAAAGACAGGACAAGACACGAGAAAAATAATTACTGATTCTGAAAATGAGAAAACTTCATGTTCAAGTATTGATAGGGAGACTAACATTCGGCACTGGATTAGTGATGTCGATAATGACCGGTTAAATCTAAATGCCAATTACTACTACTCACTGTCAACTTGGGCCCTACCAAGAGAGCTGACGGCCCTGCTCAAATAATTACGTCTCAAATCAACTTTAAGTCCGCATTTTTCCTGGCGATGACCCTAATGTTTGAAGGATCTCTGGCATATGTGAAGATGGCTCCCAGTGGGTATTAATTTTAATTACCAATCAAAACTCCAGGGACCAGACTGCATTGCCTCCTAAGTCTATAGATAGCTTCACCTACTACATGTTGTCCAGACTGCTTTATAATTAACGATCAGGCAATTAGGTCATACTGTGGCCCGGATCCAATATAGAACTCATTTCGGCAGATGCGCACATCCACTCAGAACATGACCATTCTGTGCTTCTGGGTGACCATGAATAAGCGCCTTGTGTGACCTAATGCTATGTTCACATTATGTTCCCGCAGATCCCGGCGACCACGTTTGACCACGTTTGATACTATGATCCCGGCAGCCATGGTTCTCGGCACAAGCTTTCCATCCTTTCCCCCATGTTTTGTCCACGGTGCCCTGGACTGCTGACTGCGTTCGGTCATGTCTCTCACGTTTTGTCCACGGTCGGCGACCTGTGTTCAGCCATGTTATGTGGCATTTACCACGTCCCACTGCGGCCCAGAATGATCCTCATTAACACCGTGTAACACCGTGGCTACCATGGAAGAATTTTAACAGCAAAATATTTTCCCACTGCGACCAGGGCAGTCAGCGTGTGTTACATTTCCCAATGCCATTCCCCCAAGTTTTCTTGAGTTGTTTGACAGCCCTCCTGTTTCGTCCACGGTGTTTGGAAACATGTCTAACAGGGTCACCAGGAAAATAGTGTAAACATAGCATAAGAGAAAGCTCGATACAAATGCAATTGTCAGTATCGTGCAATTTGAGAGGGTTAAGTTGTGCCCATTAGAGACAATGTATTGGTTATCAGGGGTGCACTCGATGACAAGGCTGATTAATCTTGATGTACATGATAAAGCAAGCCTGGTTCTATTCACTGTGCACCCAGATTGCTTATGCATTACATGACACCATGAAAGAAGCTTACAGTGCACTGTCAGAAATTTCTTATTACAGGCCCTCTCCACCTGGAATATTGTGTTATATTTATTATATATTATATATATGGGGCCATCCATAAAGAATTTCTGAAATTTCTGCCCCCCCCCCCCCCCCCCCCACCCCCTCTCCCAATCTTGTACGCAATAGAACAAAGAGGGAGCATACATATATATATTAAGTGTTAGTTACTCAGCAGCTAGCCGTCATTGCAGTAACATCAGCAATAAACTTTATAAAGCTTGCAATGAGAACGTGGGCTTGGATTCACATCATTCAGCTTACTGTCTTACCATCTCAGATAGTAAAGTAACACTAGGTGATTCTGCACACAGATTAAGGCATGAAAGAAATTGAAAGATAAAATGTGAATATTTCAAAACGACCAAGAATATATTGAAACAAAGTATATTGAAAACTATGAGTTATTTTTTTGTCTGACCATTACAGATGATGAGCAGTATGCCATCTGGTTACAGTTTATTGTGTATATGTGCTTTTAACTTTCCTCGAGCCATAATGTTCCTTTGTTGTCTGTGACCATAGCAAAGGCATTCTATTAGGACAAGCACTCCACCAGGACTCTCCCTCGTCTTTGATAAAACATTTCCAGTCAGGAAATACTTGTCATCAACATAAAGAACAAGTATATGCCCCTAGAAAAAACATCTTTTCAAAGGGTAAAAAGAAGCACATAAAGAAGTCTTGGTGCAATGGTCTAGTCACGCTGGTACAGTTTGTGGTTTTAGATAATATCCACCCGCACCACAACCTTCAATCGTGACAACTGAACCGATTCGAAAAGAAGTCAAAGTATCAAAATGAATCGTCTTACAGATGCACTATACACTTGGGCAAGCATAGAAAAGCTCGGGTAAATGAGACGAACAATCAAGGAGGAAAACCAGTTGCCAGTTTTATCCGACGATTTCCGAATGCATCCGCGGCTTGCAGATATGAGACGGACTCTCATACTAGCACTGATCGGAAACCACACTCCATCAAACGCTGGCTCAGAAAGTATATCTACAAATATCCACGTTTGCTTTAGATGTTGGATCCACTGGTGGTTCCGGCTAGTAACGCGTTTCTATTCGCCGGTTCATCTGTAGATTCTGCCAGCAAAATAACTGTGGCGATAACACAGAGCCATAGCACGTGATGGATAATCATTTACCACAGGAAGCCCCTGTGAGCCGTTTGATATTTGTGGGCAATGAGAAGGATTAGGACAATGATAGCAGAGTTTCTGGGAGGATAATTACAAGTTGTCCTCCCTGTGTTGTGTAAGTGTTGTCCATATTTTAGTGTTCTTCTCCTGACCTCAATCCTTCAGAAGGACAGTTCAAGATAAAAAAAACCATGCCCCGCAAAAATCAGTGGTAATCAGAAGGTCTTGGGTTCAAACCCTGGACAAGCCCAACTTAGTCATTTTTTTCTATTAGAAAATTATAATGACGGATAAATGTATTATTCACATATAATTGTTAGAAGCTCTAAATGATACTATTCAAGCATGTACATTCATTATATAGCGGTTTGTTAGGCAACTGGCATCGGAAAGGACACCTATTAAGATGTCCTTCCAAAAGGAGGGATTTCAGGATAAAGGTCAGGACAATGACAGTAGACAGCCTGGAGGGATATTCCACGTCTCCGTCCTTTTCCCTATCGTCTGTAGGGACAATCCATATTTATTTAATATGGCCATCCTGTGACAGTCGGAGGACTAGCATACGACCGTCCTATGAGGATCCTTGCAGATATTAAATTGCTCCCCAGGACAGCTTTTGGAAAAACAGCGTGCAACAATCAGAACACTACACACATTAAGTAAGGTGGCATTTCATCATTAACCTCTCACTGAAGCTTACATCTTGCCATAGGACGTACGTGGGGGAAGGAGGCTGAATACATATAGACTATATTCATATGTGGAGTCGGTTACAGTCCATTTAATGTATTCTCCACCCAAACTTCCCTGTCCCTCTTTCAGTAATTCATGATCAAATATAGTCAATCTACAAGGCGCACAGAAAAATACCCCAAGCTCTAATCTGGTTAAGCTTTAAGGAAGACTAGTGGCATGATGTCCTTGGAGAGCACGGCTGGTGCCCGGACCGTCCTTTGCACTGGGTTTTCTGTGAGGCCGGGTGCGGCCGCCAGGTGTTTTTGGCGCGGCGTTCTGATCGTCTGCTCAGTGTCTGGGGAGTCTCCGACCGTCTAGACAGTCTCCAAGCGCATTTATGGTCGTCGTCTGACACCAGCGAAACGGCGGCCAGAGGCACGTCACACTGAGTGCAGACAGAGTAAACGGTATTCGCCGATCCACCTGGTGACTTCCGGTTCAAAATACATACACAATATTACCATGATTTCGATCTGAGTGGCTGTATTCTCCGCGTAGTAATACTCCGAGCGATAGCGAGGTGTATTGCGTAGCGTCAACTACAAGGAGAATACAGCCACTCAGATCGAAATCATGGTAATGTTGTATTTATTACTCACTTATTTTTAGATTTAAGCAATAAATATGATCGTTAGAAATTTTTTCAACGTAATTAAGAAGTTATGTTTGGGACTACTTTCATCTCAAAAATCCGTATCTTCCTAGAAGGGTACGGAGCTCCGTATCCTCCTCAGTAGCGATCTGTAATCTCCATAGGCTTAGTATGGAGACCCCGTATCAGGTGGGTAATAAAATCCAAAAATCCGCGACAATGGGTAAGACAGTGAGTCCGCCATCAAGGTGCTGTCAGAGTCTAAACTGAGGCGATCGCATAATTATTCGATCTGAAACTGGTAGAGAAGTCTGATTTTATCAAGGGAAAGGTTTGGGAAGTACTCTATCACGTTGAGCTAATACAGTTTTTATAGTATATACCACCATAGCATTAATTGTCAACGAAAATTTAGTATTTTTATGATCATATATAAGGCGACGGTCACCGGGTGAAATACGGTGTACATGTATACATCTATCACGCAGCAGCTGCCATTCGTTTTCTATAATACAAAAGTTAGTTGTTTTTTAAAATCTTGTTTATTGCTTCAATTTGTAAATGTTGTTCTTCCTGGTAATAAAAACTGTCATATAATATATAGCGATACATATATACTTCCCTCCGGTCGGTAAAATATGGGTTCTGAGGTCAGCTATCCGTATCTAATTAAAGACCGATTGAATTTCACCATATCTTTACACCGATGAAATTCTCCTTCATATCAGGATCAACTTTATTTTCATTCATTCTATATATCTCTCCTCTGATTTACATTCCTCGTCCTCTCGTTACAAAGCGAACAATTAATAGAAATATTATAGATAGAGCACTCTAATATTCGAAACCAACTTCTCATTAATACAAACAATGCTCTAATATTCGAAACCAACTTCTCATTAATACAAACAAACAAAATAGTTGATGTGTAATTAAACCAAGTATGTGTTTTGCCCTTATGGAATAATGTCAATAGATCTTGTAGCGGTGATATACATACAGCTTGTACGGTAGAAGACGTATGTGAATGTAAGCGGAGAGGGGCTATTTTCTAGTCTTTCTGATGTAAGTACGTAGGTCCAGGATCAAGCATGATTCAATCCAGCCATAGGCGGCAGGTTGGTTGTAGCAATGAGTGTAGGAAGGTGTTGATGGAAGGTCTTCATGGGGCATGCTGACTGATGCGCGGTAGGTGGCGCCACTGGGCGGTAGTGTCTCAGTGTGAGGTGCTGGTTGATGTGGCCTGTGCCCGGTGGTGAGCACTGGCTTGTGGGTGCTGAGCGATGAGTGATTGACAGGAAATGAGCGGTATGGGGGGGGGGGGGGGGCAAAAACCCTAATCTAGTTAACAGTATATAACTTTCCGCTGGGAGACGATGGCACAAGGAGAGTGTCTGTGATGGTTGTAAGGATGTTAGGGTAATAATCATGTTCAGAATATCGAAGAGAATATGTCTTCTGCATTAATTTAACGGTAATCCCATAAAGAAAGCAATTCGCATGCGTCACATAGCTATCCATCTATGGGGGACCGTCATCCCCCCCCCCCTCTCCCGCCCACGCCGAAATTCTTCTTGATTTATTTGTTCACGTTGCCAAAGCAAATCAGTGCCACTTTGTAAGTGTGAATCACAAACAAGAAACTACTCTCCACCTAGAGTGGTTTGGCCATAGACTCTCTTAATCGATAGCTATACTGTAATCTCTTCACATAACAATTTACATTGCATTTTAATACTTGCTTACTCATTCATGCTCGCCATGTCTATCATTTTACATAACATATCTGTTATACTCCTCATTATTTTTCTGTTTCTAATTATGCCTCTCTAACTATCTTACAAGTATTGTTCTCTACATACGTTTTCTACAACCTAGAAATGCCTTTTCTATTGCATGTACCGTATAATTATTCTCTTCTGGTGGGGCTTGTCACGTCATAAAGAGAGGCAAAATGTATCATTAGTGTCCAGAGTGTTATAATGTTTCATTAACATTACTTATATCGATGCAGGTTTTAGGGTATATCTTTAATCTATTGAGCATTTGGTTTCTGGTGGAAGATCACATAACATCGCATGGAACAGGTCAAAAATGATTAAACAAACCCTCATCGGTACCACGATCTCATCGGATTTCCCTGAAATTAACTCGGCAAGCGCTAGGATTATAAGCCTCTCAAAAAGTGAGTTGCTGTTCATTTCTCCGAATGAGAAAATCCCTGGTTACCTTTCTTCTACGGTCAAAGAAAAGGTAGGGCCAGCGCCACGGCGCCAATTTGATTGCCTCCCGCCAGGTGGCCGCACGGTTTGGGGGCGCATTAAGGACCCTGGTCTTTGAATTAAAACGGCCTTGGTTTAAAGAAGAAGAAAACTTCTGAGAAATTGAAATTCCCTGGCGGACTGGCGGACCTCCTAATGAGAAGTCGACAAAGCCAAGTTGTTTATGGGGGCGTTATTTAGAAATAAATATTGGCGCTGGGTTGCAAGCGGTATTATCAACAAAAGGTGACTCTTGAAGTGCTAGGGAAACCGTTATAATAAGTAAATAGTCTTTTTGACAGCAGTGGACTATATGCATGTGATGTTGGGCTATTACCATTTCTTTGAATTGGATCTAAAAATTATTTTCTATAACTGCTAGAATGATTGGGACTGCTTCCTCTTCTTATCCTACCCGGCAATTAAGAATGAATTGAGAATGAATGAAAATAGTATCGCTCTATCGCGTTCTGCTCACGAAAATGGATGACTTTCAGCTTCCTTTGTTTTCAGATTTCTCACTCCATATTCGCTTTATATACTAGTTTCCACTAGACTGATAGTGTACCTTGTTTCCTTGGTTACACTACCCGGCCAGCCAAACGCATACATGATAACATATCCTTTAGCAGTGCACGACTGAGTGTATGAGCGTCATACGTTTATCATACCTACATCATTATATTCAATACAAGGGAAAACTGGGACAATTATCAACTCTGTAATTCAGAGATATCTTGTGGGAAACAACAGCCGTGCGATCACTCTCACTGTTCACACGTGTAAGTGTGAAAGCATTGAATCACATAGAAGTAAGTCCAGTCTACGCAATGTTTGCCCAATCGGTGATTTAACTGAACTTTGCACCACTAGACCGCGTTGATCGGTAAATCGACAATTAACAACCAGGTCTAGTAGGCCAGGCATCCAGGCCTTTATAACGTGAGCATGCAAAGTAAACATTTCATCCCTGAATACTAATTAAGATATCTGTAGTTACGTCCCTACCAGTTTCTGCCACATGGCCACCTGACATCTTTCTGATAGGATCCAAGTGCCAAGTTATGCAACATACATCGATTCGCTATGCCTCAGAGGTGGTAGCTGTTGGACCAGCACTGAACAGTGATTACAGGGTGCCTGTAAAAACAGTCTAAACAGGTCTGTCTATATTGACGAAATCATTTCTGTTTCTGTCCATAATGCCCCGTTTTTGTCTTATGAAGTTATCAAAGCAGGTAGATGAACAAAATAATCTCTTCACCTACAATATCTTAATTCTTTTAGATTATAGTTCTCAGTTCTTAATGTTGTTCGTATAACGTCAATAATAATGCCGTTCTTACCTTGTATTGAAGGTAATAACGGACACTGTATGGAGAAATTATGTGAATAAACTTTATTGCTCTTAGAAAAAAGGGCAAATACAACCACTCAACTAGTTGCATACCTAAATCCACCGTATAACAGCTCCCATGGCCGACAAAAATTAATGCTTAGATAATAGGTAATTACCCGAGGTACTTACCAAGTACTGAAGGGGAATTGAAGTTCTAACTACGTTTGTGCCCCAGATTATCATCTAAACTTTGACTTAACTTTAGGTCATTAAAATTTTAAAAAACATCACTCGTCTGCCTAGATAGTAAGTTGTGTACACAGCAGACAGACAGACCCCCCGATATACTAAAATCAAGCAGTCTGAAGATTCCAAGGAATGAAAACCCTTGACAGTTGTTTATGCCATATCCACAACAATCCAGCCATTCACTGGCAGTGTCACTGCGCCTAATATGATTAAACTACTGTACCATTAATCATTCAACTAGCAACGTTTAGATCTGCAAGGTAACTGTTCGATTATGTTTGCAAGTGACAGTTCACAAGGGATGCATGTGCCACTTCTCTAGAATTAGTCTACAATACTGGTGGGTTGAGTATGTGTGTGTGTGTGTGGGGGGGGGGGGGGGGCTGTTGTTGTTTAGAGAGAACTTAATAATTGACAATTTACCTCTTTCTTTGCATCGGTTGTAGCAGAAAGGCTCTGACCGCATACCCATAACACTTTAATTGACAACTGGTGCATAATTATAGAATTTCATGAGCGAAAAATATAAGATATATTAGATCTTGAACACTTCAGAAAAGGCACGATCTGTTTGTTCATTTGGGTAGATTAACGTCCAATAGGATCTATTAGACCTACTATGGGGTGAATTTAGCCAAAATTTAGGTAGAAATCTCACCCTATACATTTACCAAGGGGCGATTTCTATATTTCCCACACCACATACCCATGGTGTGAGAACGATTAGCCTTTGATATAGCAGTAAATCTACCATAGCTGGTTGTGAAGGGGAAAGGTGGCTGCAGTGGGACTGGAACCGAACAGGCATGATATCCAATGTAGTTCGTAATTTTCCCGTCCGAGAGGTGACACCTTGTGTAGTTTCGATGTTAAAACGTTAATATATTAGCTGACGAATGTCACGAGCTCTCCCTTTCATCGAGAGTGAGATTGAAAAGGACCATATATGCAGGCATGTCGTTTTAGTCCTAGTCACAAGACAGTGGTTCTCAGAAGTTGTTGATTTATTTAGAAGGTTTCAATTTCAATCGGTCTTGAGAAGTCTCGGTTTAGGCTTTCAGAACCACACGATTTTGTAGACAAGAGCCCTATCTCTAATACTATCGATTGAAGGACTAAAACAAACATATCACAAGTTACATGAGCCTTTGTATCCACTTGCCTTGTGTTTAAGGCAAAAACCTGGGTATTTCGTCAGTGTAGGTTATTATTTCTGCCAGGTCTAAGTAATCATACACCCACGCGACGTTAAAAGCAGGGAGGCAGAAGGTAGCGGAGTATTTCAACCTGTCACGGACCGCCCACATGTATAATGTCAGAGTCGCTGGGACTGACAGGGTGGACATGGCAGCAGTGGCGACCACAACTAACGTGAGGGGTTTCGAGAGGGTGGGGAGACAAAGCAACGGTGGAGAATAGACAGGAACTGATAGAAGACAACGAAATTAAGTAATATTGACCTTTCTAGTTTTCTAAGGACTAAGGCGGAGAGACAGGGAAGGTGTATGTTAAAATGTGTCACTTTCATCAGGAAGGTTTCATGGCATATGTTACAACACTAGTTCCCTTCAAGCAGCTAGTAGAGTAGGGGAGATGTATTATATACCTATGCCGGAAAATACTGTGGTTCCTAACTTCTGCTTTGGAATTGGTAATTTGCATGTACCACTATACTGTGCCGGTATGGGGGCGTACCACCATACTTTCAACACGTATCCTGAGTCGCAGTTCATCGCAGACTGGGATAGGTTGCCAATCTAGGCTGTAATGAGGTAATTCAATCAACAACCCGATGTTCTGCCATACATAGTGCACAAAAGATCTGCTCGGCGATGGAAGTTGGGGCACGTGCGTAGTGAATAGCAGAATATCACTTCCGGCCTCCCGGGACATTTCGAATGCGGTTCAACACATCGTCATGTTTTGGTAAATGTTTGACAAATAGTTTCTGATTGCCAAATCTTGTACCATTCATGTGATAATCGCTAATTATCTGATATAGCGCTCATCTCTGGCACACTGCGACCACACCTGAAAAAATACTTGCCACCATTGATTCCCCAAGTCAGCCTGGAAGTAGGTGGCGCTACAAACTCCCTTCTCGCTGTGGGGGGGGGGGGGGGGGGGCATCTTGGCAAAGCATCTACGCAATGCTAGCCTATGGCCTATTTCTGATATTATTCAATATGTAGGGATGCGTTAAGTTTATGCCCAACAACAAAACCATACCACCCTTGCAGTTTTCAGATCAAATGATCATGGGATTGCCTCAGTTTAGACTTTAAACGTGATGTCAACAAATCGTTGAAGTAACCGATTTTCTTCGAGTTGGAATGTTTGAACCTGTTCGGATGATATAAATAGTCATATTCAAAATATCACATGTACCAATTGCACATAAGAAAGTCAATTAGTTTAGATTTTCACGATTTTACACTCTGACAGAGCTTTGTTGTCGCCAGCAAGAATGGCGGACTGATCTGTTGTCAGGGGAATTTGTATAATTTGGAGGGTATTTTGAACCAGTAGTCTCAAGCTGACTCGACAAATCTTCCAAACAATCCCACAATCGCTCTTCGATCTTTAGAAATCTTGACCAGAGATCGTCGCTACTGAAAAACATCCCCTGAGGTCATTTACATAATAATTTTATTTGAACCCTAAAGTACAATGAACATGATCAATCAGGGCAATGGATGGGAATTTTTTCTTCCTTTTTGGAAAGCATCATAGACTGGTGGAAAGAATGTATTTCTCCCTTCTTTAACGCCTTTGTGATTCGGAGAATGTGAAAGCTAGCTGGGCTGAGCCTACCTGACTTTTCTGACGTTTCGCCAGGTTGCTCGGCCATCTCCTCTTTCTATATGTCTGCCGACAGTTGCCAAGTTCTTCTCTTTCCGGTATCCACCACGTCTCGGTAAGAAACCCGACACCCTCCAAAGCGCAGCCACGACAGCAAATAGTCACGGTCGTTGGAAGAAGTCACTTTCCAGGGAGAAATAAGTCTCCTTCCACTACCAATAGATCGCTTTTCCACAAGGGAGAGGAGACACGACGCAAGCAGATATATCAGTACTCTGTAACTCAACCATTCCAAGGACCAACTCACGGTGCGTTTCGCTTTGCAGTTAAAGTATCACTTTGCAGCTGGGGACGACACACTTTCAATATAACGATTTTTTTGTGCGTATATCAGACAGTATGAGACAAAATCTTATCGACTGCTTGGGATTCCCTTCTCTGCTGCATCGGTCCTCGGTGCTAACTGAGTAAATCCCAGAGATGATCAATAATTACAGTTCCTTTGTCACACTCCAGGGTAATCTAATTTCTCCAAACTACGGTGTATTCCCTTGTGGAATGAACCAGTATTACTTAGTTGGAATAAAGGAACCGTCCTCTTTGCACGTAAAATCCCTTAGCAATAACGTTTCCTTCCCAAAGAGACCCACGGATCGTCGATGTCTCCTGTTTAACGTAGAACTATGTACCTTGCTGAGAAGTTGACAGATGAGCGGACCTGGGCCAATAATTGTACTGTAGAAATAAGTCTAAAGATCCATATAGATAAGACTAGTGAGTTTATAATCGATAACGGTTATGAATACCTAAACACAGTATATAGTATAGTTATACATATCAAGATAGTGTTTTGATAATAACTTGTTTATTATATCTTTATGATATGTTTATCATATCTTTAACTTCTTCAGATTAGAAACCTTAGTATAACAATACAATGATGTGCTAATCTGGGGCCAAGGCACTCTTTCAATAACGGAGCTCTGTAGAATATATTGGAGCCAAAATACATCAGAAAAAAACTATATACAAGGATTATGTGTATGAATGTAATTCCAATAGGTATTATATGTATTTATTCATATTTCGAGAGTGCTGCAACAGTTTCGACACACATGACTATCGCACTGAAATCAATAATCGTTGTTTTTAAATTCAGATATCGATGGCCTGCATCTGATAATTAATATGCCTGCTACCGCGTAACAAAATTATTCATAACGATTAGATCGCAACAAGTTTTGAAACTCAGAAATATTATGACAGAATTTAACAAGATTTGTCTTGACCTACCACTGCTGAGGTGGGATTCGAATCCACAAAGTCTTACAAACCAGCCTTATAAAAAGGCTGAGACCTACTGCCGCTTTATTGATTCTCAAACCTGGTCTAATAACATGATGACACCTGCCTGTATATCTGTTTTTTTGAATCAATAAAGAAATTAATAAAAAATAAAAAATAAACCAACGTTGGGGTTACAAGTCCCCCCCCCCCCCCCCCCCCCCCATTCCCCAAAACTACGGAAATGAATATGGCACAGACACTATGCTGTCAAAGCTAGAGCACGCCATGGTAACGGCGGTTGTTTGAAATTGACCATTCCTTCATTCAAGCTACGAATACTCGTTGATTCGAGGTAGTAACACTGTTGGCATTAGGTACATTTAAAAGCCTCGCCATTACTATCACCAGGAAGAGATCTTAAAACTGTTTCCTGACACCTGAAATACAGCAAAAGTTATTGAACTTTGTATTGTTTTCTCTGGAGGAATATCAGACTTCAGGCATGTGAAAGGTATTGCCTTCTGGTGTTAAAATGACAAAGCTCTTGTTGAAACTGCCGCATGGGGTCGGTAAAATCCGAGTATATTCAGAATATCATGTTGGATCATTCAAAATACGAAGAAGACCTATTACTACATGACAAGAGGTATTGCTTTAACTCTTGTCCATTTTTATAGTATTTTGTTAGTCTTCCGAAAACGTAATCTGAGGCAATGGCACTGGCTGTCAGAAAAGAGGTATTGAAATCTAAGCGGGTGATTGTTCTCTTGGCCGGGCTCCAAGCTGAATCAGCACCCCCGAGATCCAAAGGTCGGTCCTCAGCAGATCTGTCCACCTGATCCTATGTGTGATAAGGTCACACCAGTACCCAGCACGCCCCGGTCAGGTTACCCCTCGTTCACCCCTCTCCACCAGGCACGTGAGATTAACTCTCTCTGTTCCAGGTGGGTTACATTAACCCCATCTCATAGAAGCCCTTCATGATTTCTTTCTGAATCGACCATGTCGTATTTGTCACCTTCGTTTCAAGGTAGACTACACCTGAACCAAATTATAGATGAAACACAATTATGAGTTACTTTACATTAACTCTTTATTACCAGACAAGTCCCTATTTAATATCATATTAATCCACTATTGATTATATAAAATTCCCATTCCTATGAATATCATATTGATATTCATCTGACCGATTAGCCTACAGTTATCAATATCCATCAGGTTTATTCAATAAAGTTTCTTTATTTCAACCCTTCATCGTAGCACCGAAGATTTAACCTTCCAAGTTGGACTAAACGTACGAATCCTGGAAGGTAGATTTTTATATTAACTAACCTGTGACGGATGGATGTTTATAACAAATCCAGATACCAATCCTTACATATTTGGTAATACCACATACATATGACATATGATCTATAGTGGCATGAGTGTGTATTTTCAAATCTTCCTCAAAAGGATAAATTTTACTAGCCATAAATAGAACTTGGTAATAAATAGGAAGGACTGGGGAATCCCTTTTACCTATTAGAACTTATGATTTTGTATATGCATAAGTTACCTAGAGTTCCGAACCTTAATTTCAAAATACATGGATAGATACAGAATGGCCTGGGTTCTCCCACGTGAGGAACACGGAGGTGGGGAAGCACACTTATACTGTCGTGTCGAAGTCAGGGTCAGCTAACGACCACACGTGTTTGGACAAGACGGTAATGATAATAGTTTCTGTGGGACATGACCAGAAAAGGCACGACGTCTTATCTTATCACGAGACACTAATAACCGCCAATATTATGTCTTTCTTTATAAATGACGTCTTAAGTTATGGTAGTAACGTTATGGTTGCCGACAATATAGTATGATTTCTGGAGACAGAAATGTACTAGATCACATGATTATTCTATAAGATTATCGACTCGATATTACTAGTTAAGTGTACCCTTATAAATATGTATCCATACTGGTTTTTTCAATTCCTTTGTACAACAGGAAGTAATGCATGTAAGGGATTTTAGAGGAACTAGTTCATTGACCATACACAAATGAAAAGACTATTACAATTTACAGTTACAAGGCACATTCTTTGTTTTATTTTCTGGGGCAGACAAATGAAGCTGTTAGTCCGTTTCCAACAGCAGTTCTATCGTATAAAATACGCTGAGAAGTGAACCCATATGTAGTGGATTTCACTCATAGACCCATACTATGGGGGTCTAGCAACTTCCACGAAATTGCAACTGAAAAGAATTTGATATTGAGATAACAGACATTACAGAGTAAAGTTCTAGTGGGGTTTGCACCATGTCATTATCTCACCCATGGTGCAAATTTTGCTATACGAATAACATAATTAAAAATAAACGCAACAATCACCCACGTAAAGTGCCAATGCTATACCATGGTCATGGAATAGTAATTGTAGATGACATCAAAATCCACTGGCAAGCAGTGGCCAGGATTTAAAAAAGACATCAACATAGAGATTTAAGTTCGTACCTGGATTTCTAAATTGTATCTCTGCATCAGTTCTATTGTTATTTTCAGTGCTAGTGGTAATTTCTGAGTCCATCGACTACCAGTACTCTTCAGGACATAGCACGTCTATTTATCAGAACCGGGTAGGCAGCGGAGTTCGACTAACCCAACAACTAGCGAGCTTTGTTTAATTTGATTTCCTCCAGGGATCCAGCCCCTACCCCCCTCCCACCCCCAACCCCAATACCACCACGACCACCAATTCATTGCTATTCCGACAGGCACCAGGCTGGACTGGAGGATCAAGGGACGCAGACAGGAACCAGCGGTGGGAAAGTTTACGTTATAAACGGAACGGATAAATGGGGCTCGCCGACCCCCTGGCCGGGCTAAGAAGTGTGTGTGGTGGGATTGGGGGTGGGGAGTGGGAGGAGTGTTGAGACGGGCCAGGCCAGGGGTGCCTAGGCAAGGAATACCATATTTATAGTGTACCATGAAGGCTGGCAGAGATCTGTCACTTGGATTCGGTCTCGATTCCTAGTTTGGTCATATCTCTGAGGTGCAAAATATGCATTACCGAACAAAGCAAGTATCTTGTCATTAATTTCTAGCCGAGGCTATGTGTGGTGGCACAGGACCCCGGAACTCGTCTGCATTCAAAAGAATGCTAGAAAGGGCTTGTGTCCTATGCTATGACACAGATCCTCGACGAGAATGATATAATCGCTTCGGCTGCATTCAAAATCAGAAGATGAACGAGTGCGGAATTATAAAGAAAAAACAATTAAGATCTTTGGGTTTATTTAGTCCATGGGTCATTTGCTGTAACCCACTTACAACCAGTCAACTTGTTTACAACTGTCTGTCTAGGATCCAAATGTATCAAGCATCAGTGGTTAAATGAGGTACTTTGTTCTCTAGTGGTTGGTCATGGTCAGCTGGGCATGCTCTAATACCCTGATACACTGGCACTCTGTTCCTCTTCCAAAGTCCCAGTGTTTGCATGCAGTGAAGGGGTTGTTTCATGCAACAAGCTGAAAGTCTATGTGACCACTCTAACCTTTAGATAGAATATATGAGCGTGTTGCCCAAGCTCAATAAAGGTAAGTATCTTGGTTTAGTGACTTATCTATATCATGGTTCCAAGATGAAACACTTAAACCATAGGATCCTACAAGCCGATAAGCTATTATTGTTTTTTGTTTTTTTTCTGTACTCTGAAGTGTATTTCATTATGAATGTCCACCACAGACTGTTTCTCACCAACACTCCCCTATCTCTCAGACCGCTTTGGCCCACTATTGGACATTACAGTCAACGTACCTTTTCTTATTTTTCAGCATATCCAAATACTCTCAGCATGTGCACATTCCATCAATACTTTCAGCAAAATGGGTCACGAGATATTCCCCCTACCCATTATCTAACATTTCTATAGACTATCATGAAGCGGATCCAGGATTTACAATTAGTGAAGGGGGCCGACATCCAGCATGTAGCACAGCGGACTTCCCTATATAAACTCCGCCCCCTCAAGATGCGCCAGTTACAGTAGAAATAAATACAGTATTGTGAATACATGACAGATTTCGAAAAACAGATTTAAACTCGTTTCAGGAACTGATGACCAGGGGATTAAGAATAATACTTAACCATAAAAATGCTGTAGGTCAGTCGTAAAGTGCCCTATACCAAAAATGTAATTTAAACTATCCACTGATAAGTAGAAAATGGCAATTGATGCAAATATTGTATAAATCATCATCAAATCCGGACTGGCTATACCTTAGAGAAGGACATACATGTACACGGAGCAGCGCAAAAATCAAATGTATCCTGCAACGACCAACAACGTAACTTGTAAAGGGATCACCTTTCTAGAGGAGTCAAAATATGGGATAAGCTCACTGCAGATATACAAACGAGTGAAACACAAGAGTTTGATAAGAAAATCAAGAAGCTGTAAACACTAAAACTATCATAACAAATCATCCAAATCATGTATCGCTAAACCCCCCCAGTTAACTATGGTCAATGCATCTTTGATCTCGATGTATTATGTCCTACTATAGAGGCTACCATGAATCATTGTATATGAAGAACTCGACTGGGCAAGAGATTACAATAGAGACATTTAAAAAAAATATAATGTTTGGTGAAGGGACCACTAACCATTGATTACTTACAACTTATTGTAGTTTGGTACGTTTTATTATGGTTGTCATCATTCATACATTTTATTCTGTTTCTGTTGGTTGCTTATAGCCCAGTATTTGTCCTACATGTTTCGGCAAGAGATCTTTTTTCCGATAAATTTGGAAGCGGCGACCACTGTGTGGCGCGAGCGTCCAGGGCCGTCCACTAGTTCCCCAACTTGTTATAGAGAACCAGTTTCATGTGTTGGGGTAGCAGTCGATCTGGGATTCCCACGTTCCCGCCTCCTGAGACGAATAGGAGCCAAGAGACCCAGGTTTCCTGTTCATCTTATCGGCAAGTAACACGGGTGTCGCCGCATCCACAGGGAGGAAGTCCCTCTAGGACAACGGTGGCGGCGACTGGCGGCGGCAGGGGCCGCAGGAAAGAGGAGTAGAGAACAGACGGGACTGTATCCTGGTTGAGAGAACGTGTACAAGTTGTATACACAGGGGCCTGACCAGTCTTCCACTTCACCTCTCAAGATGTCGGAAACATCGAGCCACTTTTACTCATATACACACTGGGTTTTCTGTGGCCGGTTCCAGCCAATAAATCCGAAGATACGATGACCATGGGAGCATATATAACAACAGGGCCCCTCTGTGGTGGGGATGTGGGTGGACAGGCGTTTGGGTTTAAGTGTGGCACTGGTGTGATCAGTTCAGCTTCCTTTAGTCAGTGATCCTCATGAGCATGTGGTCAGGAATGAAAATGAAGTTGCTGATTACTCATCGGTTATATCCGTGCACTTATACGTTCTATTTGCCTCAAACAAGAGGGTCAACAATTGAATTTCAAACTCTAGCCACTCCTTTCAATCTTTACTCATTCTTGTTTCGGGTCTACTTCAACATCATAAACTTAGCATGAGATCAAATCCAGCTTCTACTAGGCTTGGACAAATATGATGGTGTCGTTGACAAGATGCTATTTTGTAGGATTTGGCCGGTCGGATAACCAAGGTATCAATATCTAGCTCTACAAGCACTGCATATGAGGTGGATCAAGTCTAGCATTAGACATATATTATCCTCCCGTTAATCTTAATTTCAATGAAGATGAGCTCATGTTTTAGAAAGGGCGCCCCTTTATCTAATCTGCTTGACTCCAACATGGACGTCAGTTGGGATCAGAAACAATTGCCACTTTTTTCAGATAGAATTTGCTGCCAGGACTTGGACCGAGGCCGGGGAAAATGTAGAAAAAACGTTGGTGTCAGGCATAGCCTGTGACTGAAAGTCGGCTCGGAGGTAGAAAACTTTTTATTGGCATGAATACAAAAAAAAAGTATTCACATTCTTTTAGCCGTCTGTCCTTGAAGAAACACGACACGATAATTGCTGTTTTGCTGTTCAGCATCACCAGACATGAGAACACATAGGAATTGCTAGATTAAGCCAAGTAGTGGCTAGGTACTTGCTAATGTGTTACATAGCGCTGCAACTCAAGGAGTCTTCACTTCTTCAGACCTGAATATTATTAATGATCTCATGTATATTGATTATCCTGGTGTAAAAAGGTGTGTAGGATTAAGTTCGTATGGAAGCAAGCTCGCTTCTTCAAAATCGTAGATACGGTCTCAGACTCGTCCAATCAGAATCGAACATGACGACAAATAAATGACATTTAGTTAGTTTCAATATCCTCACTGTCTCCTGGCCCAGTCTAAACACATTTTCATAAATGAATCTTGACGATATCTAGGATGGGTGAATATTCTCCTGATCTATAACCAGTCATAAGAGTTTGCCTGAGCGTTTGAACCACCAAATTGAATCTGAAACAGTGCTAGCTAGCTATGATGAAGTCGTTCCCTCTTTGCTGTGAGGAATAGAAGTAAAAATATAATAAATCTGAAACAATTTAACTTTCATGGAGAGTTCTGTGATTTTAAAGAATCAGTCGCAAGGTCAGAGTGACTACATTGACGATACACAAGGGAGTCTCATTCACCTCCAGCTGAGGGGCAATATACTAAGGACAAAGTATTACGTTAGCTGAAACTAGCAGGCCAGGGGGAGGCGGAAATAAGCCACCTTACTTCCTGGCCGTCTATGTTTGGACGGATATCAGGTTATTATTGATCCAGTATTGATTAACATTACCCCGTCATGGCTTCTTATGCTTGAACGAAGACTAGGCCAGTAAGGTGAGACACTGGGTGCCCTCATCATCAACATGACCTACTCCCCCCCCCCCTCCCCCCGACTCCACTTGTCCCTTGTTGGTTATAGCCAGTCAGCCAAGCACACAACACACAGGTTCCCCTGATCTACCTGCCCCACATTTACAAGTCCTACTGAGGCCACCAACGAGCAAACATGGCTAAGCCGGCCACAGCGATATTACTTCCTGGGTCTCAGTTATTTCCACGTATTATTCAAGTCTCCGTGCAAACAGCTCCCGTTATTTGTCTAGCGTGGTGAGAGATTGAGTGGGGAAGGTGGCTGATAAGGATTGGAGGAAGATGGACTGCTAACAGAGTATGGTGAAGCGGCAAGAGACGTCAACATCTGCCGGCACTGCTGCCACCTGGCATTATGCATACATGACATGGATGATACGTATGATTGAATATACATACAATAGATATATCCAATTCATGTTGCATGCATGTTCGCAGATAGACGAACATGCACACATCCATCTACGAATACATGTCTGCAAGAACAGGAGAACAGTGATTTTATCCAATTAGAACGTGTACATGCTCACACGAGGATGGTAGCTTGCAGCATGTGCCTCACATGGGTCAGACATAGTAAGTTTTCTCTTCCATATGAGTCTCGGGCATATCGAACTACAATAGTAAATAGAAGAAAATAAATCCTAAAGCAAACCAATAAACCAAAGAAAAAGCCAGCAAGATCCATAACATTGTTGGAGTATTCTAAGGATATTTCATTTGTTGAAACTTTGATTCACTCTCGACATGGTGACATATAAAGTGGGCTCAAATAACCTCAGCTGTATAAACATTGTCATTCTTCCCTCACTGTTGTAGCCGGTTAAATCTATCCTGATATCCGATGACCATATATCTAACCGTTGATTAGATGTGCTTCTTTCTGAATGTGTTAACCAACTGGTCAGCTCACTTTCCGTATGAAAACCGGGTGATCCAATAACCCCTAATCTCCAAGACCAAACACAGTATCTTTAATGAAACAAGGTTTCCACACAGCAGGGACTGGCATGCCACATCATCTAGGGTAGAAGAAACACACCACCACTCAGCTACCCTGACCCCTACACTATCAAAGTAAAGGAAAACTTTGTGTAACGTTTTATTTTTTTATACATATATTACCTGGCTGGGTGTGTAGCTCCTAATCGGTGCAAAGTGGCAGATTTGCAGATGGAAAAACTATGAATATTTAGTATGACTCTGAACAATTATTATTTGATTTTAAGTATATCAAAACCATCTTAACTAGAAGTTGCATTTCCAATTCATTTCAGCTGATGCAAAAATTCAGATGAGTGCTTCCGACATACGTGACATAACGCTGTAAGTGACATTAAAATATTTTATACACAGGATTTCCAGGATTTTTTTTGTTACCTAGAATTATTTTAGATGATTCGACCTCTTTTTTTACTATTTTTATTAGGATTGGCTTTGTGCAGAGGTGTTCAGTGCCACGTCTCAAATATCATATATCATAACTAGGAATCTACGAAATCCAACACAATGACAGGGCAAAGGCAAGAAACTAACGCAAAAGACGAGTCACTAACTGGGAAACGGTTAAGTCACGAACAAGAGGTGCGGTGTATCAGGTTGTGTAAAGGTGAGATTCACGCTTCCTTCAGAGAAACCAACATTTCGTGGAAACTACGAACGTAAACACACCCAGGAATTGAGGAGCGGCGACTGGCTCCACGTGGTGGCACTTGGCAGGGGGCAAAAAGAAAGGTGAACAAGATGCAGGTATGCGCAAGTGCGGATGGCCGATGTAAGCCAGGTGAAGGTATGTGTGCGCGCGTGTGTGTGTCGGACCTTGTAGGCGTGTGGCTGGTCACTGCCAGAGAGGGGGTGGGGCAGAGGTTGAGTATCTGTATGCGAGCTGTATTTGACACGTGGTCCTCCAATACTCTTCACCAAGCACGCGTAGTCCATTACTGTTTATTAACACAAAGGCAAACATACGCACTGGGTGTGGGGAACCCTCAGGCAACTGTTCTGAACTTAGTTACTGCGAAATGGAATAGCAAAGAAAAGAAAAGACCAGAGATAGCTATCCTCCATGCCAGCTATTCTTCTGAGAAACACTTTTCCTCCGAGGATTTACAAGAGAAAAGCGAAGCAAAAAAAGAGAAGAATTATTCAATTACCTATATAATATTGTTAGATTAATAGGTCTAATTCCAGGCTGGCATTGCCTATGGAGGGTATCATAAACGCATGGCATTGAGTGGAAATGCGTGCCGAGAGCTGCTGAATAATTAAGAGCGCATTTTCCTCAGTCAGGTAAGGGTTCGGAAGGATTGTCTACATTGAGTCATTAAGAGTTTGATCTGCCATTTGAAAGATGGCGCATAAAGATGGCCACCACCTGTGAATGGGTGATTTGGAGGTATTAATTATGTAGAATGTTGACAGAACCTTTTAGAAGATTCTAGAACCTTACAGGTGGGCTTTACAATGCAGGGCAGGTGAGAGTCAGTCAGGTCAGCCATGAGGGTCTAGGGTCAACGGAACAACGAGAGTCAGCGTGGACCTGGGTTCTGGAGACTCACAGGAACGAGAGCCAGGACAGCTACGACAGTCAAGGCTCATGGGCATCATGAATCAATCAGGGATTGATACTGCATCACAGATCGCCATGTGAGCAGCCACACCACATCAAACCATCATGGGCTACACTAATATAACAAAGGACTGGGTCTTCTGTAGGCGAAGTCGAGATAGGACTAGGAGTCAGAATGACCGGATGAGGAGCAGGGCTCAGGTAATTACAGCCTTTGTTTTGGTCAGTGAAGAGTGAGTAATGTATGAAACCTTAGAGCAGTGTTGGTACAGATGAACCATTGTTATGGGCACAGTGAACCCTGGTTTAACAGGTAATAGAAGATCCCAGAGGGAAATGGTATCCAGGGGATACTAAGAGAGTAAATCTGCTTCACTGTAAAATGAATAGTTGTTGCTATGATATTAAAACATGGATCCTGAAGAAATTGATGTTATATTCACCATTATAGCCAGAACGGCTGGTGATAAGAATATTAATCGCGCTCTCTCTCTATCATACCTCTTTACTAGAGTTGGCATTTGCCTCATGTTCTGCTACATATATCCTAGTCCAAGGACATTCTTTGTCTACTTTACAATTTCTTACACAATATCAATGCCATACCCCAACCTTTGTCCTTGCCCACTTGTTCTGTCTTTATAAGATACCTGTGCAAGTACTTTCAATAGTTACTGCTAGCCATACCGTATATCTTGTGTACGGCACACTGTGCTGTACACTATTATACGGAAGATGTTGAAAAATTGGGGGTGTGAACATTCACTTCGATATAGTTTCGACGCGAATTTACAATAAGATATAATGAATTTCAGGTATATATTAAATATAGAAAAACATACCATGGTCATTCTTCATACTAAACTCGATGAGATTGAGGTTTTCTTCACAGAACTTGGCCTCACAGCATTGTTCCGTAAATAACGTCAAGCATCATCCCCTCCTGCTGATGTACGACTATGGTAAGGTTGTCCTATATACATGTAGATGCTGAGCGAGCTCAAATAACGTTTGTGATGCATTTTACAGGAGCGAGTTCATTTTACAACTTACCCATAATGGCATTAGTGACCCTCTGACTTCAACTTTAAGCTACTCACCTGGAAAGAAAAGAACAAATAGACAAATCAAGTTAGAAATATGATGATGTAAACATTATGTAAAAACGAGCAGAGGCATACGTGTGAGAATGTTGACAAAGCGAACTTAAGTCCCAAATGCACACACAAAATAATCTGTCCCAGTTGCTTACGATTTATGTATCTGCTTGTGAGACGGTTTATTTCTTCGTCTGAGAAACACCTGCTGACATTTGTTTGTTTGTTTGGGTAGTTTAACGTCCAATTTGTTCAATTAGACTTACCTGCTGACAAATTGCTGTCCAGGTCAACTGATAAAGTGCTTTGTATGCCAATAAACTACTTGTATGCCACCAGGGTTTGTGCTAGTCTTATAGCCCACAGGAATTATTTCTTCGGGAAGTACCATATATAACCAAAGAGCCTAGACAATGATACTCTCTTTGGTATAATATATCTCCGTTTCTCCCTACCTACTAGTTCTACGACGTTTTCGAAATATAATTCCAAAGTTAGTCTTTAATACATGTACCGAAGCATATACTCCTTGGGCACTCAAGCAGTGTCTAGGCTCGTAAGGAGAATAATTCCCCTTCAATACCAGGTAAATCTTTACGTGTTGAAAGCTTTTTAGCAGGAATCGTCTCTATCTTTTTCTCGATATTTGTCACTTTCTTGGCGATAAAGTAACTGTTTCATCAAACTTTTGTTAGTTTGTTTGGGTAGTTGAACGTCCATTTTGTTCAATTAGACTTGTATATCTTTTTCAATAAATTGAAGAAAAATAATACACATGTATATCATATTAAAAAAATGACCTATGACAATACAATGATAAGGTCCTTAAGGTAAAGGAACAAGTAGAATTTTAGTGAATGCCTTAAGGCATGCGCGTCCTGTGCATATAATAATGCCTTGAGGCATTCCCATCTTTTGTGCACATACTGCCTTAAGTTATTCCAGCCGTGGATGGTTAAGGTCCAACGGTATTTTTTTCAATTTGGGAGGTCTTTATCATTTCATAGGTACACACTGCCGTTACAAAATAGATATAAAATAAATCGATCATCTTATCGTAAAGGGGCATATTTATCTTTTTTGGGAAAGAGAGGGAAATACGTACATCTATTACCCCCTACACAACCAATCAATCGGCCCCACCCACGCCCGGCACAAACAGCTACAGTAGATTGGCCGCCACCTGTCTCCACTCTATTCCATCTAAGAGGTTGGTATGGTTCAGTTCAAGGTTCTGAGAGCCTAAATACTTACTAGGAAATATCCATAGCTCACATACTTGATAATAAAGTCTTCCTTTATGGTAATTCCATTAGAGATAGACACAAAGGAAAATAAGAAAATGAAAAAATAGCTTCAAGAGTAAGAAATGACACACTCTCTAGTCATAGGTCTAGTCAGATGAAAGATCTGCAGGGAGAGTGTCAAACACTTACAGGTAATAGGTCAAGGTGCCAGGGATTTAACCCAACCCGAGCTAACGTAGTGTAGCTCTGGCGCCCAGTGTACAGCTACAGGTGCACACCTGATGGGCCTGTAGACTGGCGCGTGTACACGTTGAGGCGCCACTCAGGAGCACCCGGCCCTCCGTGCCCGCCCGCTCTTACCTGCCATCACTGATCCGCCGGGTGGATCCGCTGATCAATAACCGCCCCTCAGAGCGCCGCCGCCGACTCACGCCATGCGGGCAGGAAGCAGGGTCTATAGCGGCCGGGTCTCTGCCTGTATACATAGACTGGACATATCCCAGGGGCCACAACGATCACACCGCAAGGTGGAGCTTGAGGCTGCATTCAATATTCATATTCTTATCACCAATGACCTCAGCTTTCCTCTAGTGTGAGCAAAGAATGATTAGTGCGTTTTATGGAATTTTCATCTTATCTGTTGTTGTTGGTTTTTAGTTTCTTTCTTCTATTATTTTTAGGGTGGGTGGGGGTTGGGTCAAGAATACCTGGTACTTATAAAGCAGGTACACCATTGGGGGTCGGTCAGGGGCTATGCGAACACAAACAGGCACAGATATGGGAACTTGTCTGAACGAGTCCTTCATAATTTGATTGGCTGATAACATTTAGTTAGTAACTATTCCTCACAACATTCTGCATAAGAAGAAATATTATCAGTATACAGGCATGCAGGGATCTAATCCCTCTAGACCATTATATTTAATCAAGTGTGACATACCGGTACATTATGAAATGTAACTTTTTTTTCAAACAGCTGACTGGATGTATTCAGGGACGCTTACTTTGATTAATGTGAATAATGACGATGGCCAAGTTATGGCAAACCAAAGATTAACTTCTTACATCGTATTCACTCAAAAGGTGGTTACGATATATTTCTCTGTGACATCTGGCAGTAATACAAGTGTCGGTGTTTTATAATTCCAAACCTGTGGCATGCATACGGGTCCTACCACCTATGCCTTTTATATCTATCGATGCCTTATCATAACTACTTAGAAGGACTGGGGCAAATCTACAGTTTCCCATGGCGGGCCTGACCTTATGTGACCTCGTTTGACCTTTCACCCCTTGACCTCCAGGTGCCCCAAGATGAGGACAGTCACCTCGTAGTACTTGACAACACTCGGGCTTGCCTGCACCCTCCCACATTACTCTCCTCTACCCTAGTGTACTCCCGTCAATCCCCGTCACCCCTCTTTTCACCCATTCATCCACCATCCCACCCACTTCATTCAACCCGATTCTCATACCCCCTACCCTCTCCTCACCCCCGCCAGTAATGTATAAGCTGAACTATAAATCAGCTAATAGTTTGCGAGATCTTTACATACGGGGTCTCTATTTTTCGATGTCATCACGCTTGTTCATGTTGGAATTTATCTGGAGTGGAAAATAATTTTCCAACACTATATCTTAATCACTACACTTTAAAAGTTTAGTTCTCCTGGAACATAGGTCACTCCCCAATTGCTTTGCTATATTGTGCCTTCAAGTTGGGTGATGGTAATGTATAGAGTGAAAATTATGTGTTCGTAAATATTTCTGTATATGGGGTGACCTACATGGTGGTCGACCCCGCGCACCACAACAAAACAAACGCAGCACTGAATAGGGGAAAGGGATGGCGGGCGTTAAGGGGTGGGGCGACTCGTGAGTCCACTTCATGGCCAACCAGGGTGCATTTGTCTATTGCGATGTGTACATGATCTGCGTTTAAATTTTATTTTCCTTTTTTTATCGAAGGAGGATATCTCTCACAACATTGATTTCGGTAGCGTGAATTATAAGCATAAAAATATAAAGAATAAGAAAGAAATTGATGAGTGTTTGGACTGTGTCCCCATTTGTCATCGAGATTGGAGTGTGCAGTAATATGAACGAGGCGATAGCCGAGTGAATATTTCGAAGCGCTCCACACGAGACCAAACACAAATATGTTTTTGATTTTATCTTAGCTAGGAAATATTTATCTGTATATTGCCCATTAAGTATGACTTACCGTACTCGCAAGCCTGCTGATTATGAGATCCTAATTTAAGCCTATGGATATTTATATCAAGCTAGGATAAACATCAACACAGGATGCAATCGTTGAGTAAATAGTGTATTCTTAAATGGTAACTTGGCTATGCATCCCCTAACCAATTCTCTAATATTGTATTAATTTCTATTAGCATCACATATCTTCATACTAGGAATATTGATATGTTCATCATCATTGATGAATGAGCGTAGAATTGTGAAATAAATTGTACTCAAAAAGGTTTGGGTTATATTCGTCATATGGGTCATTTTCTGTAACCCACTAACACCCAGTCGACTGGTCAATTCCACCAGTGGGTGGAATCAGTGGGTCAATGAGGTATGTTCGGTCTCTGGTAGCTGGGCATGGTTAGCTAAGCACGTCACTAACACTAAGACAATGGTCCTCTGCACCCTACCAATGTCAGAGAGTCGGCACGCAGACAGTGAAGATATAGTTTCTGCAGAAAGCTGAAATTCTATGTAACTTCTTCCTAACCTCAGCAGCATATCTGAGCGTGTGGTCCATGCTCAATAAAAACTGAATGCCATGTGAGTCCCACACATACTGCATTGATATCTAATATAATCCCGACAGAAAAACCTTGATTTTTCTCGCACTGAGACCTACAATGAAGATATTTATAGCTTGTTGTAACAATACTCGATTCTTTCAAATAAACTTCCAAACACCCCATATAGAAAAATCCATAGTGCAAGAAGAAAACAAGGTCACGGGAACTGAAATCTGTCAATCCAAGGCGCTACATAAAATGTGGCTAGAACTCTAAGGAGAAACATCTCACGCCATCTGGCGATTGGGAGGGCGGTAAAGACTATATTATACACATCCGCAGGTGTCGGTCTGGCCACCACGTGTGCCTGTAGGGCTTTTTGGTGTCAGGTTCTGACATGATGCTTGTCTGCGGCCCCGGTCTAAGATCAAAAACCAACAATGTAGACAGCATAGAAGCACAGCGGGGGTCTCAGCTTAGAGGAAGATTGTCCACCACCACATTAGCTACGCAGCAGTTTCTTCAGAACCTCTAGCTGCACGGAGAAGTGTTGATTCATTATCCGAAGATTTTAAAATGTCTTTATGATATTACACTCGAAGATACTTATTCATATCTGAAATGCTAAATACAGGTATAACGGTGCCACTATTGGCATCATGCACGACCTCAAGAGAAACGGGAACAATGTCCTCCAACCCCATGGACAATAAAGTAAATATAGTAAGTAGAGTGTGAGGTGTGTATATTGTAAATAACTGAGTATATTGACATTCAATCGTGATACAAACATCTACTGTAAATAATGAATTCTAAACAAAATAATTAACCAACGAGAAAATGAAATAAAAGGCATTACATATGTACATTTGTATGTATATTTGCCATGATTTACCGCCTATATTTTGTCAGTTAAGACAGTCTTCTACTGAACTTGAGGTTCCGCTTTTTTGTGTGTTGGGGGGGAGGGTGTATACAATGATCTAGAACAGTAAAATCCATATTGAACGTATATCTAGCACCGCTTTCCGTAATACAATCCACAAAACATATGCGAAGATTGACCCTTTCAATCCCGCAGTGTCAGAAATATCCCAGCTCAGTTGCCCCAAGAGTTGAAGGGGTTAACAAAGACCACCAATGCATTCATTCCCTCAACCCTACACTCCAAATAACCCCGACTTCTGGACGACCTTGGGTGACCTGTAAGGGCACTAGGGTGGCCTTAACATCACAGCAACATTTAGTGAGCAGCTAGTAATGGGACCAGGTAACTCATGGGGGCGAGACTGGAGACAACAATGGTTAATACGCCCGGACAAAGCTTCTCTGTTGTTCTACAAAGTCATCTTTGTAAACAGAGGTCTTTGGTATTTCATACTCAAAAAAAGGTCTACAGGGTTGGATTTGTTAAAAGCCAGGTTATAAGCACTGTAGCGCGTATGGAATGATTCAAAGAAGGGTTTCATATTTCAAAATTGGTTACTTGGAACATATGCCCAGCGAGGGAGGTTTATATATATTATTATTCAAGAACTGTGGCTGTGTGGATATGGAGTAGGTAAAGGTGGTAGTGTCTGGTAAGGTATAGGTATGTATATCTATCTGCTCTGAACACCTATCTAGACATGTCTAAGTGTTGCGGGTGTCAGGGCTGGAGGCTTCTGGGTCCTTCAGACATTCAGATAAACTAACACTTAATAACACGTTTATCAGACTACAAACAAAGACATAGATATGGTGGTGAACAGAAGACGAAGTGCGCCTTCGCGACGAGGGGATCCCCTGATGCTCTTCTTGTTAACTAATGGAGATGACCAAACAAGGTCAAAACATAGGACCAGAGGACGTGCTGTATGGCCCCGCCCCCTGTCTGATAAACAGCCAGGAACATACACAACCTATAATATATTCCACAACAAGTTGGCCTCGTCTCGTGTGACTAGCTTGAGAAAGGTAATGCTCCTCGGCGCACTGAAACACATAATGTTGAATATATATACAGCGTAATAGAGATCAATAAAAGATTATTATCGGCTGGAGCCAGGATTGTAACTACTTTGTTCTCTTGTATTATTATATACCTAAGCGCAGATGTTTCGCTTTTACCGACCAGGAGTACAGATCCCGTTCGTCCCTGAGTGACGAAATAATAATCATACGTCCCTCCGTACTACGTGACCACTGTCATCCTGCCAATTAGCTATTTAGTGAGTTGTATAATAATAATGAGACATAGTGATGGTGACCGAATTCTCAATTGGTCGGAAATATGTACCTCGTTCTTCGAACTTGGTGAATATTTCTGACCAAAACAACTCGGAATAGATTACATTCTGTCACACTAATCATGTCTCCATATATTATTATCATAGTATATACATGAATCTTAAAAAGTTGATTTGATAAAGTAAAACATGTCATTTTCTTTAAACCTTCACAGACTCTTGTTAATGTATAGTACTTCACATTTAAGTTTTACAAATCGTAGGTCACCGTACTTGCTTTTGAGAAAATTGATGAAAAACATATTTTCAGTATATTTCCTACATAAATCAAGCAAATGAAAATGGACCTATTCAATCTATTGTTTTTGGTCAAACAAGACTATATGTCATATATTACTCTTTTGTCATTAGAATTTACCACAACAAAAGAGTTTCGACTGATAATGATCGATGATTAAAAATCACCAGGTGGCGCCATTGTGAATTGTAGAAGTAGTTCTGATGTTCAAGCACTTTGCTGTGATATTTCTCATGATGGACAAACCATGATAGTGTAAAACCTCTGAGACGAGGCCAAGAAAACAAGTTATGTGAGACACAGTATAGATTGTGGGCCTTCGATAAACATGTTGTTAGGTCTACGCAAGCCCCAACAATTACTTACAGAAATGTATTGTTCCTCTACATCGCACACCATCCTTCATCGACCGAGAAGAATACCAAATAATGACATCCACTTACAACGAGTTTTATATCATAGTTACTTTTTTAGCTTATTGCTTTGATAAGTATATCATTACTTATTGAATTCAACGACCAAGCAGGATTATTTGGTTAAAATTGACAAGCTATCATTTGTTCACCTATATGTAACTTCAAATATTACTGATGATAACATATTACACTGATTATTGTACATGTATATATACACACTGAAGAAAATGTGTACTCCACTGGTGTCAGTGATGCACTCACAGTGGCAACAAGCTCGCATGTAATCTCTATAAGAATTAGCGCTTCTCTAAATGCAGAGAAATGTCATGGGCAGTGCAACGGTGCTATTTACAATATCGATTTCCGTGCGGAAAAACCAATGTCACCCAGACCGGAATTAATCTACTTTTTATAGAAAACCCATTAAGCTTATATGCAGGACAGACACCCCCAAAAAAGCATCATGGAAAGGTCAAACTATCCAAATAAGGGATGAAATCGACGAGGAGAACGACTCTCCCTTGCCGTATAGAGTTCAGAGTCGGTGACATCCTATCTGATGGTATCTTGGCTAAGCTGGAGTCCGGTGGAGACGGAGCTGGGAGTGGCTGTCGTTAGGTGAAGACAAACAGGTGGTGTCTGAAAGCTCTGCTCAAACTGCTATCCGAACAAGATTGATTTAATGCCTGTTCAGAGTGCGTCATCGTGCGATGATAGGACGTTATATTTCAGTCATTACTATCAGCCGGTGTTGATAGAAATAAGAGTGACTTGGCCTCCTCTGAATGAGGATAGCCTATGTGACTGGGTATGTGATGGGGCTCGGTTTCCATCTATCTAGAATGAATAAGTCCACTACGACTACTATTCGTGAAGACTTGCTAGCAGACTACATAGAGGGCATACATACACAATATTGACTGATCTCAGATACAAGCCGTCGTATGCTCCGAGGTTTGGTTGGTTTGATTTAACGTCCTGTTAACCATCACAGGTTCTTACCAGACTTTCTCAAGGTTCTTTTACACCACAAGGGTGGTGATCGAATCTATGTAATGAATTTAGATAGAAATCTCACCCCTACATATTTACCAAGGTGAGAGTTCTTTTACTTCCCACACAACATAGACATGGTATAAGAAGGATCTTTCAGAACAGTTGGAAAGACAGTTCTAGCCCTTCTGGGTGTTTCCAAACAATTAGTAGAGTTTAGATGACTTTAGTTCATGGCATTCTTCAGAAATCACCCATTTTCAGAGGAAGAAAACCCAAAGATTTGAAAATATTCATCATCTACCAGGCCTTATTAAACTATTTAGCTGTCTTCCCCAAGTGGAAACCTATTCAGAACAGTTGGAAAGACAGTGCTAGCCCTTCTGGGGGTTTCCAAACAATTGGCAGAGTTTGAGTGACTTTAGTTGACAGTGCCCCTGGGAAATAATTTTTTTTACCTGGTCACCCATGAAAACTCTAATTTTAGAACATTATTGGGATATAACCAGTCTATCAAGCCTTAACAAACTATTTAGCTGACTTCCCCAAGTGACAAACTATTAAGAAAAGTTAATATTATGGCCCTAGCCCTTCTGGGGGTTTCTAAACAAATGACAGAGTTTGAATGGCTGAGGCCTAAAAATTCCCTGTATTGAAAATGGTCATTAAAGAGAACTCAAAATGCCAAACCGATTCCCTGTCCAGCAACATTTAATATACACTTTATATGTCTATACCCAGTATATAACTACACTAAACAATCAGAATATGCTCTTTTGAGCGTTTACTGGTGGTTGAATATAGGAAATAAGAATGTGCTACAGTGCTGCCGCCCTGGTAGCGAAAACGGGAACTGGCGAACAACAGTGAGGTATAGAGAGATAGGCCAGTGGCGCTGTTTTTTCCCAGTCCAGGTCATCCAATTCATTGATATCTTTATGTTCTGGGTATGGTGATACGCACTCCCTATGTGTTTTCAATGTACACTTTGTATTAGGTGAATAATAAATTATGAATCTCTATTACCATCAAGTTAGGAAGATTCATTACAGTATATTATATACCAATGGCCAAACGTCTATGAAATACCACCCGCTGATTGTGGTGCAGTATAAATAATGTTCAGGCGCACTGTTCCCATAGTGAATGAGCACCAACATTGGGTCGAGAGGCTGGGAATCGTTGACTTCACGAGTAAGTATAATGGCGGGTTTTCTTTCATGTTATATGGTATATGATATTAAGTAATCGTAGTGACTGAGCGGACGGGGTCAGGACGTATCTATGTTACAAAATACCTCAAACGGCCATATGTACAGGCTCAGAAACGACATTTTCTCTTAATACTTCCTCGCTCTTTGCAAGATGTCTAGTTTAGATTTGATGGGGTGGAGGGAGCTTATCGTTTTTGTCTATGTTGGATGCACTGTCTAAGGGAAGATGCTAAAGCTAAAAATATGGTATTGTCGGCAGCTTAGCACTCCCTCCTCTCATCAAAGCCTCCCGCCACCTTACTCTAAGATCTCAAGATATGGGTTGGCTAGAATACAAGTGTTGATCAATGTGGAGCGTCTTGCGAACTGGTCGAGTGCCAGGTGGACGAGGGTGAAAAATGCAGTTTCCTCTCCCCGTTGACAAATCACGCCTTACGACATAAAGTCCACCTTGAGTACTATATAACACAAGATGGTCTGTGCTCGCGGGTGTGAAATCGTTGTATTGTGTTTATGCAGCCGCCTCGAGTGGCAGACTATAACAAAGGCGTGGAACCGTGAGCGGCACGTATTTTATTTTTTAATCCTGCAGACAAAGCGCTTCATGCTCCGGGTGTGTTTCTCTGTCTACTTCAAAATACGCGGCGATTTCCCATCTTGCTGCTCTCAACCAATACAAGGCTAGATTTATCCGGAGTGTCCACTATACACCGAGACTCTATCTTTAAACTGTACAATAATCAGCATTGCCAGCATTACAGTATATATCTTTGTTTACAGAATTTGACTTCATCTATCAGTTAACTGTAGAGTAATAATTTTTGGAAGCGTTACTCTATTCCTTTTTCTACACGACTAGACTTCATCTATCAGTAAATCACTCATATTTTCATGAGAAACATGACTCAATTGTCACCTAACGAGCACTCTGGGAATATGGCTAATTTCGGAAAGAATTAAATGGTTTATTTTTATTTCCATGTTCTGAAACAACACTTAGTAAAAAAATTATATTTGGTAGTGGTTTAAGTTCAATATGAAGGAATAAGTTATTCTATCATATGATGTGTTCAGTAATAACTGCACCAATAGGAATAAAAAGAAATTAGATAATGTGTTGCTTCATCGTAATTTTTTTTGATGACCTTACCCAACTCGACCACCATTCATGACCAACTATAAGTCGTTCTATTGAAATCAGGTCGCATTTAGAGGGATTTGTCTAACCTCTAAAGACGAATGATGATATTTACGATATCATTGTTTTATCAAGAAATTAAACTTGCAGAGAATATACTTATAATATTCACTATGAGTAAGAGGAGGTAACGTCTGTGTCCTATCTTGAGTGGCAATTTGAGAACTGTACCTGGTGCACTGCTTGGTGTTACATTATGAAGTGATATCACACACACAAAAGAAACTTATAATATCTAACGTCATTAGATAAAACAAATGATAAACTTGAAGATGAATTGTCATATCATGTGATTAAACATTTGAATCTGGGTTCGGACAACAATGGGCTCGCCCTGTAGCGTCGTACCGGTCTCTGGTACGCGGCCAGAACCAAATGGGTCTGCCCAGTACCCATCTGCCACAGATCCCAGCCTGTAAAGGGTTAACTGACTAATCTGCAGGGTAATCTGAACACAACATATATTCATGAATTTCATTGCAGTAATAGTTTTGAAAGCTGTTTTATTCTTCGTCGGATCAAAAGCTGCCACAATTTACGCGATTTGTATTACCCTAGGACACTTCTTTCGGCACAGCTTCAATCTCTACACTCGTGTCACAGAAAAACAGATGATCAGTTTAATTTTGATAATTTGCTCACTGTCACGACATGAGACAAAATCAGGCAATCTATATGAGTCCAGGTGGGTTTTGGTATTTTATTAGATAAACAGGCACTAGAGTTAGGTCTGATTGAACGAATATCGCATAATCCCTGTTTAAATCCTGCACAAAAACGTCTGCCGAGCTTAAACTCTTCAAGTCCAATATATGTGTCTGTGCATAGGCACGAGTTTCTTTGTTTGTGGTTTAACGTCCCAGAGGAACCTGAGGTTATATAGGGACCATCAGTGATTTAAGTTTTCACTTTCGTAGACTTATTTCAGTTAATTCTTTTCACTGTTTTCAAATATTTTGTAAATAATCAAAGAGATTTGTCTCTTTCAAAAAGCCGATTTTATCTTTGTTTGGGACAGTCTCAAACAACATGTTCATGTTGTTACCATTGCACAATGGCAAACACGGTAGTTCGCATGGAGTCTGTATAGGAGCGCAATGGTCGAATTGCTCATACCATGAAACCTCCTGGCGCGTTGCTCAAGTCCCATGATCCTTCTTGGTTTCCTCCGAAGCTGATTATCAATTCACTATCAGAAAGCTAGGCAGAGATAGCCTCAGGCATTGACAAGCCTTCGCTCAGGATTGCCCAGAGGCAATGTCAAGGTTGACAGGGTGTGCTCGATAAGTGGCATCGCCAGTGTGTGATTAGCATAGAAGTTGGAGGCTCTACTGGGAGTCTCCACATTCATTGGCAACATATCAACGAATATATGCCAACTGAACTACAGATTCATTGATACCTCTATGATTCCATCTTTTTCTATTTTTATTTTTCAAAAGTGACAGGACGTTGTCATTATCAAGGTAGCATCGGCTTGCCATATAGGTGTTATCGACACGTCTCGTTAATCTTTGAATCTTATTTTAAGATGAATTACCATGCGAAATGGACAGCTATGGCTTCTTTCATTCCAGGGTCTTAGAAACTTTTCTTTAGATTAGAACCCTAGCATTTCACTCCCACCTTCCAGATAATACTATACTGAATTAGAACAAGGGAATCATCAACAGTGGACCAGCTGGGCTCACAATCGCATGACAAGTGTCTCCCTCTGATTGACAACAAACATTTGGATACGTCTCACAACACGTACAGTTATTGACTAATCAAGGCCGTCTTCCCTGTACACGTTCTCTCCAGCAGATGCCGACTGGTTTGTTTAAAACCGTTGGCTTAGCTGCAGTCGCTGTCATACCAACTACGTACTGTAATATATCCCAGAGAAGAACCCATCAGTAATGTCATTGTCTCCTTTTTTTAAGATAGTTGGTAGAAAGTCCGTACTGAGCTTAACCCTAACACAGCACCCAAATATAAATCACAAATCATTTTTAAATCAGGGTAAGACAACTAGGAAATATCGTATGGTGGGCACACGAATCCGATGTTTCCTGGTGCCACCAACATAAGATTCTATTCATCTGGGTTTGTACAAAGTACTAGTATGTCTTAACACAATATGGGCTACTTTTTGGGATGCTTTTTAGAGGTTAAAGCCCCACGAACCTTGTTGCACCACGGCGGCTGAATCGGCGTTGGTGGGTGCGGAGCATAAGACCGTGATACACTAATTGAATCATGAGCTAATAGTAACCGTGGTCATCCTTTTTTGTCCCACCAAAGCCACCCGATGCACTACGATACACACAAATAGGCTACGATTAGAATTTTCTGGCACCTCCACGATTTTGCCATTTCTAACCGTCGTGTATCGGGAGGTTTATCGTAGTGCATCGGCGTTGGTGGATGTACAGACGGAGCACGAAGATTTGATAGTAGATAGATATCATTGTTCTATATCATAAACATTTTATATTGCATACTCTGTCCTGATGACGGTTTGCAATTAAACCGAAACGTTGACGAGGAAAAGTGACAAAAGCATTCCGAGTTGTCTGGATTCTCTTTTCAATTAGACTTACATTCGGAGTGGACACAGCGGTTGGAGTATCCATATACTGGAATATTCTAACAGGAAGAGCTTGATTAAAACTGTTGTCAACATTTTCCTTGGGAATTTTTCGTCCTCTTAACCCCCCGCCCCAACTTGTTCTCCCCTCGACGTGAAAATAATATGTACCGTTTATTTCCGTCTATTAGTCTAATCAAATCTTCGCACTTTCTATTGAGAACATGATTCTGTTTACTCAGAGCTGCCCTAACTATCTATGGTCTACATTAAGATCCGTATCTCTGAATGATATGTATATGTGCGAATGTTCTTGTTCTAGATCATAAGATGTATAAAAGTAAATGTGTGACGATAAAAGATGTGACTAAAGAATGTGTCGATACAAATCCCACATTGTTATATATCACTAATCACTGAAATCGTTTACCCCCCTCCCCCCCCCCCCCCCACAATAACCTTTGATTAAACAACCCCCTCCCCCGTAAATATGTAAAGTAATACTTTGTTATTATCAAATACGTGTTTGAGGTGATAAAACAGCAGTTAGCCCCTATTTTCCCACACGATCTCTCAGCTTTAGTTATCATCGCCTTCCAAAATCAATCATGTTTGTATCATGCGATCATTGAATTCTGGAACCGCAGACTGTTCGTGCGGTTAGACGTTATGGTGATTAAATACCCAAATGACCCAGTTTCTGGTCATGGTTTGGGAACTGAAGCCCATTATATCAGTTTTGAATATTTCACTTGGTGAATTATAAATCAGAAGCCTTTGTTTTCGGTGATTAGCGCTGATTACCCGTGTGTTGTCTAATTCAGAGATTTCTCCTGCGTTTATTATGGGTCGCTATTGTTGGTGATCATTTTTTTAAACTCGGTCAAATCCCAACCCCCTTCATCATTGGTGGCTTTATCATGTATCAGACCTCGGACGTATTTCATCATTGTCTTATCTAACTCGACAATGATCTCATCTTTCTGTCTAATTACCTTTGCAGATACTATCACAGTAGATCATGCTTGCCAAATCTTATCAATATTGGCATCTGCCGAATTTGATAGCCCACTTGTAAGCGCGATTAGTGATGATATGAAATTGAGGAGTGTCGTCTGCACTACGAAGGAATTTAGTTGTCTTCATATATCAATTTTTTTCTCTCTTTTTTTGCCACAGAATCAGCACCTTAGCCAAGTCCCATACACGTCGATCATGAAGATGAAATAGGACGAGCTCCCGCGGGATGTACAGAGATTGGGAATGAGGAAGTCTATATCAGTGAACTGCTTTCAGTATGATATCTCACTCACTTATACATGCAGGATGTCAGTTGGGGGGTCATGTAAAAAAGAAGTATTTTTCATGTGACCACATCCAGACCTTACATGTCAACAACAACTCCAACGAACGAATCGTCTAAAAACCTCATGCAGTACAGGCAACCTCATCCCACCCGTCAACCTAAACCTCGACCCCGATTATTTTTTTACCTGTATTCAATGGTCAACAAAATTGACGATCATGTGGGCTCCTGCATAAAGTAAGGGCTTGAATGTTAGTACATCTACGGCATCTTTTTTTTTCGATGAATGACAATGAACTTTATGAAATGAACTTACCCATCTCATTAAAATTATATCTTTAAAAGTTACCATTTATTACAATTACGTATTTACATCAATGTTCAAAATTCTATCAAACCCCAAATAATGTAAAATGGCCAAAAAAATAAAAGACCTATTTTAACGGTATTTCCGGTAAATTGTGTTTATTTGTGTTTTGCCGATACATCATCGATATGCTAAGTGGCAGCCATATAGATTCCCCTTGTTCTAGTCATGTGATATCATACCCTTTATACTACCCCTAATATAAAATCCCATAGGCTTAAGATTGAGTTTCCGCATGCCACGCTGACTGGCATACGGAGTTTTATATGCCACTAGTGGCATACGGTATTGTTATCATTTGACAAATAAATTGACTAATCAGCGACCAGAAATTTAGCTACTATAAAAAAAGTTCCGGTTGTGTCGCCAATTTAAATGTTTTGCAGCATAATAATGAAAACTGCCAGTGATTTATGAAACTCGATCCATCCCAAACGCCATTTTTATATTAAGAGTAAGAATACACTAGAGAAAATATAGCTATAATTGCGATATTTGCCATTTTGACATCTTGTTGGCACTCGGCAAAAGACAAAACATGCCTGTGGCGCCACCTTTGTTGGCAATGTCAAACTAAGACGACCTGACACACTCACTGCTTTAATAATGCTTCGCAATATGATTACGGTATATTTTTAATATCCAGCCAGACGCTGTGGTTAATAATAATGATATCAATCTGAATAGTCCACACAGATCAGTGTATCCCAAGTTAGACGTAGTGATCGGTGTATGTACTCACATACTTCATAATATCACAGCCGTTATGAGGCTTTTCACCCTGTAATTGACATCAGCATTGTCAAACTAGTCAGACTTGTCCGGTCCTATACTCTTGTATTAGGGAACGTACTGTTTGGGTCGCCCACGACTATGTCAAACTTGAATATTCGACGAAATAATACAGACGCTGACAGATTTACAAGGTAAAGCTTGCTTTCAGCGGCAAGGTAGGGAGTTCATATCTGTTTGAATTGCCCTGTCAATCTGAATAGCTTACTCAGATGAGTGTAATGAGTTTGATGTTGTGATCCCAAAATAGGGCGTTCAAGGGGACGTATGGATATTATTTCGTCATTCAGTGACAAAGAGAATCTGTACTTCTGATCAGTAAAACTTAGACATTCGCACACCGGTATATAATAACAAACTTTCATGGAAACTTAAGTCGAGACATCGGTCACTAAAGAGGTATTAGAGGCCACATCTCAATTCAAGGTATGGATATTACCAACACATTTGGTTCACGACTGTAGCTGCCGAGGATGATTTAATTACAACTCGCTCGACGGATGTGAAGTTAAAAAAAATCATACAGCATCTTTTAAAATCTGTGTCCAATCCTGTCCAAAAAGTGAAAGCAGGACCTTTTGTGCGACTGGCTGGGTTAGGTGCATATCAATAACTTCTGAGGTGACACACTGGAAGCTCTTCTTCTGCACTAGGTGTGTCTGTATACTGATCCATACAAGCGGCGGCTATCATACGGTTGAAGTCTGCATATCACATTTCACACAAGAGTTTACCGTCTATAAACGTAGGTTGTATATATTACTCCTTTCAAACCACTATTCCCCTTAGGTCTATAGCACTGAAAATGCAATCTGCAACATATTTTCGGTCGCAATTGATCAGTCACGTAATGTAAAAAAAGACGAGCGCCGCTGCCCAACCAGCTGTCAGTAACTATGGCCAAGACTCGTCATCTTATCATATGACTATGCCGAAATACTAATGTATTGCTTTTTAATCATCTCTAACTTAAAGGTATCTCCATTCTCGGCTTTCTTTTTTGTAATTTTACAAGCAGAGTGCTGAGTGTTATCAGTATAATTAAACGATAAAAAAGCATGTCATTTTAATTCACCATTCCGTTGTTGTAAAACGAAACCAAGATGGCGGCTAACATCGATGGAAAGGGCCACTTCTAGCTAAAGTGGTTCCAGACATTCATAAATTCATACAGCACACAGTCAATATGAACAACATTATTGTTCGGCCAGCACTGGACCTCCCATATAGAACGCATGTATAATGAGTCAGATTACTCTAACAGTACAGGTGCAATATTCTCCTCACGACCGACCGGCCCCCACTCTGCTCTCGTTCCCGCTTCGACCAAGAGCAATTAAGACATTATTAGAAAAAGTCTATTACAAGCTAGCAGAAAATAGCGTCCTTTGGATAATGATGCACCGATAGAGGTTTTACCGCTTGGTCAGAAGTAACGCTGATTTTCTTATTTGTTCGGCACATTTAGCCATTCATACACCTAGGGACATATTCTAAAGTTAGGGGACCCAGCGCTGAAACCAAGTACATTTTTTATACATGTGTCCATCCTTAAATTATTCTGGAAAAAAAACACCGCATTGGAGTTTATACAATTTCAGCTCCGATTTGATGGCGATTCTTCAGTTACTTATTTGTAGACCTTGATCTGCTTTCATCGACTTAAAAAGGTACAATGTCAGCATCTTGGAAATTTTAGCGATTATAATCTTAAAATCTAAGGCAACCGATGGTTTTAAGCTACCCCATAGAATTTGATACCATTTAATCATCCAAGGTATAAACAAAACTAATTTGAAATAAAAGGATAGGGGCCTGTGCACAGTGGGCACAATTTAAACTGGCTAAATAGTAGATTGTTGTCATGCTCACTTCTGATTGAATAAATATCCAGCAGCTAATAAGCTATCATTTGATATAGCAGATTAACCTAGCTTCAACAGGGGCCTAGCCCGAGTCATCTGCCACAATGATTACTAATTTACAGCAGGTTATTCTAAAAATTAAGATATGATGAAATGACTTCTGTTTTGCATTCCTGCAGACAATCAAACACCTTGGGTAAAATGTCTCAGAAATGCTTCATACGGTTGCTATGGTTGGATGAACTGTAACATGTTAATCAATACCCTGGGACCCATTTCAATAGTTTCGGGCTCATAGCGAACTGAGGACCGAAATAGCGGCACCAACAGCGAAAAAAACAGTGGAGAAATTAAAGTCTCGTTTCAGAAACTTCGTCACTGTTTGTTCCCCGTTTCGTTCACTATGCCAGCAAAGCGAACTGAATATTAATGTATAATTTAATGACTCGAAAGTATTCTTCGTGTCTTTCTCCATATTTCAGTTTTTATTTTACGTCTCTACGTGCATTTTTCACTGTGTTAGAGTGCCTAAATTTTTTCTGAGAGGATAGCCTAGTGTCGAGCTGTACAGTAGGAAAGCGACTGAGTAGTGCAGTGACTGCAGCTCTTGGTGAGTGTAGTGCTTCTCACAAAAACCGTTTCGCAAAGTAACCAACTACAGATAACTACATGTATATATATACATAGTTAATACATACATATGAAATTGTTCGGAGCATGTTTTTCTTTACTTAAATATGATATAATATCTGATACAATATGTTTTAGAATTGTTGTTATAATCAGTACGAGAGGGTGGACCCTCTCGTGAATAGTGGCACCACAGTGGCAGTAATAGCGAACGGAAATATAGTTTTGAAACAGTCACTACCACTGTTGGTGCCGCCCATTGTCAAAGTGCCGCTCGCTGTTGCATCAGGAAACTATTGAAATGCAAACTACCGCTGTGGTGTCGCGGAGACCAACAAAGAATGGACTATCAGCTCTTGAAACGGGTCACAGCTCCGCTTTCGTTTGGTCGAATATAAATGTTATGTGCTCTGACGTATAGTGGTGTTGAACGGTAAAACAGCAATTAATCAGCGAATTACTTGATCATTTTTTAAGTATCTTCGCTGGCCTTTGGCGCTACGCGTAATAGCGTTAAATGTGGGCGGCAACGGTGGATTCATCAATTCGACCCGGAAGTAGGTGGCGCTATTATTCTCCTACTAGCTATAATACAACTGCCATGGTTAACTTGTTGGCCAATTCCGGAGTTTATTTTTGATAATGTTTCAGTGTATTATGAACTTTCTCAAGCCTTTCCTTGCCCTCCCTGGACAATATCGGAATCATCTTCCAATTTAAGATGAAATAAATTACGTGATGCCCTTACTTCTCACACGGACGTGAAGTCCGTGTTTTCCACTAAGAACTTGGTGTAATCAAATAGTCTATACAGGTATAGGAGGTGATACATTCAAATCATGCCCAGGTAATGTGGAGAACCATAGTTCAACTATTAAATGTATAGACGGCACATTACAAAGTCTAAAAGTACATTCTTTAAGCAGTTTTCTCTCGGAATTACTACGAGATATTGGTTGTCACCAGCATGATGGCAGACTGAAAGTCACGTGACCAGATGTTTCTGTTCGACTCGGCAAATGTCAGCCTTATGCTTATGCCTCCTCTGCAGCCACCCCACACCCCTCGGATTTTACCTGAGAATGTACATATTGAGCCCTGGGCACCAAGGTGAAATAAGACCATAACTATAACCGCGTGGTGATCTCTTGCTGCATGTAGACCATATGGTAGGCGTGTTTCTCGTATGTCTTGTTTTTGACGGTCTGACACCTGATCTGATTGAAAACACAACACATGTGCTATGAACGGGAACATCCCTGCCATGGGAGAGAGGACTGGACACGAGGATTATTATGTACCTGTGGCCGTATGTCCTACGTACATACCGCCCACTTCTACCCATGTCGTATTTATGGCCGTACCACACGTACGAAACCCAACAAATCGCCCAAATGTGAAGATACAAAATGGCTGTTTTAAGGTGTATACTAATACGAAATCAGGTAGTCTATTTGATCGCGTTAATCATTTACCGCATATTTATCATGTACAGCCACAGTAACCCTGTTTCCATATATTATGTGGAGAGGAGCGTGAAGACTTCCCCTGTGACCGGTGCTGAGTGGGGACCACATCACAATACACCGCCTTTTTCCTGATCAGACGACTAAGACAAGATGGCCGCGCGTCTACTACTCATCACTGCAGTTGGGATCAGAATGAGCAGATTATCCTCCCTGGTGATCGGGACGCACACCATGTCTGTTATTCGACGAACACAACACCAAGAAGAAAGTAGAAAATACAAATTATTAAGGACAAAACACCCTATAATTGAGAAAATAACAAACCAAATTTGATGCAAACAAATCAGGACCAGAGAGCAGACCGAGGGGCGAGAATCTTCCGTTACATGAACTAGCTATGCATCAGACAAAAACAATATGCTCAATATCAATCAATAGTAATTAAATAACCATACATACACTTATACCCATCACTAGCATTGATGTCTACATGCAATTGATATGAAAAACATTGAACACGATGTACTACAAACCCCATAGAATGGAAGAACGAGTTGTATGTCCGAATTTGATTATTGAAATAATTTCATTTTTCCTAAACAATTTCCTAGGAAATCACCGGCCCCGCCGCTCTCCCAGCAGAGTCTACTGTTCTCGTCTCGTTGCAATTATGGTAGGATGACTTCCACACCACCCCTCAAAATTTCTTCCAAATATAAAACGGCACAACCATTTCATTATGCCTGGGGCGCATCGGTGTCACTCTCCTACAATGCAAAATATACCCACGGGTAATGCTTGGAGAGTGCTGATAACGCCACCCGCTTTTGTTACTCTCCAAAACCCTGGGCTCACCCTAACAATAAATATACACAAGTCTTTCTCTATATCTATGCTCAAACGCACATGAGCCACGAGTGCGCGGGTGTCGCTGTGTGGCGTGCTTGGTCGCGTTGCCATGGCGCCGGAAAATACTGTCAGGACGCCTGTGACGTCATTGGTTGCATTATATCTCCGGTTGGAGAAGCGTAGTCTAGCACGCAGGGCGCATTCCGAGCAGCTGCCGAGCGCCGGCGGGCTGCTCGCCTGTGTTGTGTGTGGGAGGGCGAGTGGGAGGCAGGGCGAGTGTGTGGGTGGGTTCTGCACACGAGTGTGTCCTGTCATTATCGCCAGTCTCCCGGCACAACACCCAGTCCAATTTACGCTGCTGGAAAAGATAGGGATGTCTGAAAGTTAAAACCACCGGCGGCCGTGTGTGCCGAGTGTTTCGTTATAAGGAGGTTTCTTTCATTTTCAAATAATATCTCTCAATAAATCTATTGTGTGTATAGCCTTCCTAAACTGCCAAAGTAATATTACATCCACACAAAGCCTAAACCGTATGTATTCCTCTATCTCAAATGAGATGTATTATTTCATCAATCCGATATTGAAGTTAAGAACGTTCTACCGCCTTAATTTAATGTTTACTAAGACGTCTGTCTTAATTTCTTTTTGTAGCAAAGTATATATATAGTTTCAATAAAAATTTTAGGTATGCGTAGACACACTGAACCGTCCATATCATTTCATATTTTTAAAGTTTATATCTGGTTTGATTGTGGTCTTTTCATTTGCTTTCATAGATAATTAAATTTTTCCCGTCTTAAATTCAATCCAAACAGCTGGAAGTCACCTCTATTGTGTAAACTTCATGTGAGACCCTATGAACATGTTAGAGAAATGGATGGCTCTACGGTAGAAGGTGTGTTGGTGGGCAAGTCTTGTAGGTTTTATGGAAATGTCTGGTTGGCTTCCTGACCATGACCTGAGCGTTTTAAGAGTGTGTGGATACTTGCAATGTGAATGCATCCTATTGTGTGCCAAACAAAGGGTCCAGGGAGCTCTGCATCGACAGACCTCTGTGAAGCTTTACGTTGAGTCTGCGAGCGGGTCTAACAGCATGTCTGAGTATGAGTCTGGCAATGTGCTATCCAGTACTACACGTGCCCACATACGATGTGCGTTATAACGTAAATATACGCTACATATGGTGGTGGGAACGACTTGCGGTTGTTGGTGGGCGACGCCTGAGAGCGGCAGGAAGCAGTTCGAGCAATAATGAGCATTTGTGACAAGCTGCGACCGGCTGGTCGCTCAGCGCTGAGTGGTGGGAGGTGAGCTGCTCGCGGCCACCCCCACACCCCCGACCGCCACAGACACTCGCGCACCATGTAGAGCACGCCGCCAGGCGTAGTCAGTGAGCAGGCGTCGTTAGGTCTGTGCTGTTGTCATTGGCTAAGTCTGTCCACAGGCCTGTGAGCTAACATGAGCTGCTCTGTGACATGTTATAGGTCAGCGGCCAAGCAGGTTTTATGATCATCTTAAATTATTAATATAGATTGATATTTTAACGATTACGGCTGGTAAATAACTGTCGCTCTGGCCTGTAATGTCGCGTTGTCAATGTTTCTGTGCGACGTATTCTAAATGGTTATATATAGCAAATTACAGACGATTTGTCAGACTGTTATCTGCTAGGTTTGATATATAGTTGTCTGTGAGGCAAGGATGATGAGCTAGGTAGTTGTCTTTGTAACATAGCTGAGGTGGCCAGTCCAATCTATAACCATATGTATGAGCATGTGGAAAACGGCATGTAGACTGGTCTTCGAGTTAAGCAGTTTGTGAACAGGTCTCCAAGCAACACAATGACGCGGATCATTTGTGAGCAGCTCTGTCCTAGGAGCAGCTCCACAAAGCTACCACTCAGCGAACAGCTGGCAGCATATTGACATGTTTGGCGATAACGCCACTCAGCCACCTGTGCCACTCCTCTACTGCTCTGATAGCGAGCGTTCACTGAGCTACTCTCATGGGAGATGAAACAACCATCTGTGTGACCGAGAGCTTACCATTAGTGCTGCCGGCCCCGTGCCAACCCAACAGGTCTTTATTCTCCACTTCAGCTGGGGGCTAAACACATTTCATCTTTCCATTTACCTCCATGGATAGTACTGCCATTGGGCCTGCCACTATAAGCGTAAACAGCTAAGGTCATATTATTTTATAGTTACTTGGTTTTGAATCTCTGGGTTATTTACATATATTTTACATGTATAATGACTATGTCCTTCAATGGAATATATGCAGTTCTGTTTATACACGTTCCTTGCTTTACAATATGACACGAGAAAAAAACGATTTTTAAACCGGAAATGAAAACAAGGATTTCTATGGGAAAGTGGAAAATAGTATGACTGACGCATTCAATAGTAAAACTATACTAGGAATGACCAGAATGCATAGACAAACACCGATATTTCTTAAGCAGATCTAACGGTTTTAATACGGACCAAACGTGATTGAACAGACCTCTTTAACGTGCACCAACACTGTGCCCTAACAAGCTGACACATGTAAAGATAGAACCTCACCCCCTTGGCCTCCACCACAAACTCTCACAAGACCCCGGGCAACTTCGCAGATCAATGTTTACCCGGCGTAAGTGAGCCACTCATCCTGCTGCTATTTATAGAACACGGATAAGCTCATATGCATGCTTCTCGCTCAAGGTTTCATAAATGTTTGTGTGAATTAAGAATAAACCACTCGATAACAAAGACAGTCTCAGTGCATGAGTCTATATATACATACTTAGCCTTGAGAGGATTACGATAACAAATACAGGTATATATTGAAGCGTTACGTGCTTGTTTGGTAATGTTGTAGAATTGATCAAAGTTATAAACCTTGATCATGTGTTAACATCAATTTACATATTTAAAAAGTCAACTGCTTCCCAAGCAAACACAACATGCAATATTAAAATGTGTTTTAATTGTAGCGAAGCTAGGCCAAGCAGTTAGTTCTACATGCAGTTCCCTGGCTCGAGGTTTTATCAGGACACTTATCACGTTGCCGCCTGCACTGCCTCACCATCATCCTCCAGGCCAGGGTTATAGACATCTATTTCTGTTTGCTTATATTGAGCCCCATGGTCTTACTCGCTGTGAGTTACATGACTGCTGATCACTGCAAGCGATATCATTACACTGAGCACAGATACAAATTACCAGTGAACCTCTCAGACCGGTGATTGACAGGAAGTGGCATCACATACCACGACAATTGAAATGCCAAGCCAATTTAAGGCGCACCACTAATATATTATGAACGGGGATGTAAAATAGAAGAGTTAATAAGTTTCAGACATTTAAGCTGAGAAAGGACAGACCCTACGACAGATTTGAAACAAGACGAAGGGCATTATATAAACCCACGGCCCTCCATACAAGTCCGTGATGAACGGCCCGTATCATGTGTGTACTTTCCTCTAACAATCGTGACACAAAGCACTCTTCAAAATGAATGAAAACTGTCAATACCGTTTTATGCCAATATATACTGATATAAGAAAACATATTAAGGAGGTTACAAAGTATACAGAAATGATAACGGGTGGGCGTAATCTCCGGTCTATGCAGAGCGGAGATTACAGAAAAAGAGTTATTTGCATAGAAAATACTGCGTGAGTAAATCAGCGGTCATTTTGTGTATTCTTTGAAAATTTGCAGGACCGAATAATGAATACATCATTTGAGACGTGGCAATATACACCTCTCAATGAAGCCGATGTTACCTTAAAAAAGAATTACGAATAGTAAATACAATACAAACTGGTTTCATATAAAAGCGGTCGTAATCTCCTCGGCCTAGACTACTTAATACCCTCGCATTCCCTCGGATATTTCTACGCGTTTATTTCTACGGCCGCTTGTATCGGAAACCAGTTAATATCGTGTATATATCTCGATAACATTTCTTCCATCCAACAATGCAAGAAACTGGCAAATTGAAACAGTCCTGTACTTCATGAGATGTGTCATTAGAGGTACATTCCTAGACCGTGGACGTTCTTTTTTAGATAATTACTCGACATACTTATGTGTAAGTGCTTCTGGATAATTTTTTCTACGACCCAGAGGGATAGAGGAGATGGTATTTTTTATACCCGGTCTCATAAAGAGAAACACGAGGAGGACTTAGCTACAAAAAATCACTTTCCAATCAAATGCAAAACCATAGTTTATAGATTTACCCAATGCATAATCCCTAAAATGGACCGTCTGATCACCGTACGAAACAGCTCACGGGTGTATTAGAATTAAGCACCGGTACCCAGAGCGGGGTGGGTAGGCCCCTCTCCATCTAATCACTGACGAACGATAAATAACCTGGTGACTGTGTTGGTAGGTTATGTTAATATCTTATCACATCTGAGACTCATAAGCCAGAAATTCAATGATAAAATCGGCAGAGCAAGCTGTGCGAAAATATTGCTACCATGATCTTTTCAAGCCACCCTTTGAACACCAGTCTAGTAATAGGGCATTATATGCAATATATTCTTCGGTTGAATGCGTTTGCCGCATCCTCATGCCTCAATATAGGCAAATACTTTGGGACTCTTTCCTGTCTCATAGATCAAACTACCTATAGTCTCTAGCCTGATCCGTGCCTGATTATTTCAACTCCAAACACGGATCAACATGCATTATAAAAAGGCTTAGTCCAGAAATGTCCGCTGTTTTGCAAATACTTTTCTGGAATGTACAACAAACCTGTTACCTTCTACCTAGGGGAAATTAATATCTGGAACAGTCTAGAATAAGACTTTACTCAAATCCCGGATCTTAAAACGTTCAAGCGACTAATTAAACAAAACTAATCCAATTGCTTAATTGATAGTTAATCATTGTTGCCAAACTGTACTATTGAGAACTGTTAGTTTTACTGTTACTGTAATTCACTCTGTTATTAGTTGATGTTCACAGACTGCAGTCGAATACAATCTGCAATCTATTTCTGCACTAGATAGATGTATGTTTCATAAACACTTCCTGACTTCATATCAGAATTAATTGTAGACCGTATATAAGCAGATTTATTAAATCCGACATATGAATCAGGGTCATAATAGAGCTTTATAACATTTTTTTCACCTTTCATTTAAAAACAATACGAGAATTCCTCCTCCTACACACAGACTTGGATGACAACAGGCTCGTGTTCTAACATAAGAATGATGGTAATGCTTTCCTGCTTTCAAGCAAGTGTTTTCACAAACCAAACACAACACTGGTACTAATGCTATCGGGCACTGATAAAATCACGTTCAACATTCCACTTTGAATGACCTCTACAAGAATGAAAGTTTGATGAATTTTACTGGTACATATTGCTGGTGGTTGATAAGGTCTTGTCCGGCAAAGGCAATCATCGAGACCCTCATTGGTGAGGACCAAGTTAATTAACGCATATCCACCTATTCATATCAGCTGTAAGGCTCCTAATAAGCTTCCTTCTCCGGGCGCCATACTTCATATATCCCATAATATGCTAGCTCTATGCCTACATTATAGTCTAAGAGAAAAGAAGAGTATGGAAGGCATAATGAAATTAGATAGATACGCCATGAACTTTCACAACAATAAAAAAAATCTAGATATTGCATCAGACCACTGAAAAAGTCCCAATATTGCAAAAGTGGAAAATTACTGCATCAGAATATTACTTCACTAAGCACTTTAAAAATGAAGGGATAAGGCCCAAGAGGCGATGGCGTGGAGCCAACAGGACGTGATGACCGACATTCTTGTCTCATCTTAATGACGATTTAGAAAGGTGTCATAGCATGAAAACGTGCATCACCGGGCCAGGTACTATTATACTTTATTTCTTTTATAACTATCCCCACCATTTATAACCATGCCCGCCAGAAACCGATGTAAATCAACAGTTAAGTCACACTTACTAATAGATTAAAGTCTGAGGTAACTACATCCTGTGCTGATTTACAACTGCAATCACAGCGTCCATCATGTCTACGATGACACTTTACTAGCCCTAGTCTAAAATGGACCGTAAACTGCCGAGAGGCTGTAATTGATTGTGTGTCTATCATCAGTCCAAACGCGCCAACACCTTTATATCCCAGATAATCGTAATATGACAAAATAAGCAGCATAGCCTTGATGAATTGGTAGAATACCCACAATATTGTTAAACATACAAAAATCAATACGCTGGAGAGCCTGGAAGATAGGAGACAATTGTCTCCTACGGCATCTTTTCAGGATAAATAAAAACCTAAAAAAAACTAAAAATATATTTAAAAAATATCCAGGCTATATATGCAGTAAAAGAAGAAAGTGAGTTTTTTCTTTGAACAATAAACGTTTTATTAATAATGGAGGTATTATTTCTGAAGCTTGGAGCAGGCTATTCGCTAAGGCTAGATTCAATAACATAATACATAAGTACTTATTTTACAAGGATATCAGTTGAGGTAAAGAAAAAGTGGAAACATTTTCATGTGGAATTTGATGGTTCAGAGAAACCGAAGATTTTGGAAAAAAAACGTCGGTGTCAGACAATTCATGGAGCGGATAATTTAAGTGGAGGTTCAGACCACTGTTTTAATGGCAGGCTTGATGCTCTATTGATATACAAGGATAAAACATATACCCAAAATTAAAACATGGATTTCCATAGAAAAGTGGAAAGCTCTCATCTCTGATGATACGTCCGAATATCAAATGCAAGAGAATTTCTTTTGGTATTTGTTGGAAAATCAAAGCACCTACGGCTGGCTCATGGATCATGCTTGCGCATAAATACCGATACCAGTGGTAGAATCCCTTATGATTAATTGGGTACCAACTTACCATACCGCAAATTACCAATCGCAGCTTTCAAGCGCTGAAAGACTTTTACTTTATAAATACAAAGTTGAAAGAATCTAACTAGCTGATTTGTTTGTGTTGACAATGAGCAGAGAGCTGTGGATCGAGTGATATTATAACCAATTCTGGTATTTTGTACTGCTGGTGAATGGTATAGGCTGCATTATGATTCAGACGGATTTTCTAGTCCCGATGTGTAGCAACACAAGATGAATAGAAACTATCTGGAAAATGTCGTAGTTAGCCATTAGGACCCTCAATTAGTACAAACACGGAGAGCGAATCTTCGCCGGCGGTCAAGCTACAAAACACCTTTTCAAGAACCACCTCGCTGACTCAGAAAGCACCGCAAAGGTGAATGTTGCCCCTCCGCCTTCCATCAAGCAGCTACCAGGGCACGTTTTTATTTTTGGGGAAAAAAATCATTAATCGTTCTGATTATCAGAAGGACAGGGAACAAGAACTCACAGCAAATAAAACTGTTCATTTTTCTTTCAAGTGCAAACTATTTTAGTCTATTAAAAATGAACAAAAATATAAGGGTGATCGTCTAGTGTCGGTATTTTGGATGTGTTTAACTGAGTGAATTTTTAATAATTACCCAGGAGTTGAATTATTGTTTCAAATAGAATTTAATGATAAATAATCAGCAGTATAAAGTAAAAATCGTTGAATAGTATGCTATTCCCAGAGTCGTTGCTAGCACTGTTAACGTTTCTCTCGTTGAAAAGTAATCCTTTGTATTCTGTAAATAACTGCCTCTCAGATATTGCCCTCAGGTAAAAAAACCAATAAACCAGCAGTTATGGGGAGGAGTTGTACTTGAACGAGATGAATCGTACACACATCGTGCCTTTGATCCTGGTTGGATGAGAATATTATCAATCGTTCTCTTTGGTTATTTTCATGAGATACCAGTTTAAATTCGCTTATTCATTATCTTCAATATCGCCCCCATAGTTATATGCAAATACGAAGGCTATAATATTACGTTCAACTTAATCAAAGCAGGAGTGTAGTATTTATAATGATCGTGACCTAGGGCTATAGCGAATGACCACTGGCATATAATTAATAAAAATAACGTTTTTTGATAATCTTAAGGTATTAAACGATAAGGAAACGTATTTACTGTGAGAAATTGATACCGTTCTCGGTCTTTTATCCCAGAAATATGTCCCTCCGCCTGCGGCATCCGGACTTATTTCCTGGACAAAAGACCACGCCCAGACATCAATTCCCCTAAAGTAAGTATATTTCCTCATAAAGATCAGTAGATATGCTGCATAGTTTTCTAGCTAGTCTTCAAACTGGGAGAAAGTGCGAGACGAATCAGTTATCTGGAACACACACAAAAATAACTCCAAATAATACAAGTCTACACTTCCGGTAATTACCGCCACACCAAAGGTGCCTAGACCTTTTCTTTTTCCACCGACCTGGATTCGCCAAAAAAACATCATGATTGTTAATGTTTCATCGAGATTTTCCCAGACACAATAATCTTTTAAGAGGGCATCAAGTCTGTCAGCTATAATAAGTGAGAGGTGTGAAATAATGTCATGTTTTTGTCTCCTTTTTGATAATTATTGACAGTGAAAATGTCTCTAGGTGTTGGTCGGTTATGTGGCCACCTGGCGAGCATGGCGGTAATGAATGGCTCTACAGAGCCTGTCTGCTTGACATTAATGATTATCTCATCTCATAGATTTTTTTTATTCTTGCACAAACTCTATTCAGGTGTCATTAGCATGATTCTGCCCATCGCGAAATATAAATGGACTGGATTGGAAGGTCTTTTTCCTGTGTCATTATTTCGTAACTTTTCTAACTTATAATTTCTAGAGATAATGGTTTCACATACCGAGCGTACAGATCTAAGTAATTTGAGGCCCTGAAGAAGGAACATGAGTTCCGAAACGTCGTCATAGTTGTCAAGCATAGAAGTCCAAATGGATTACTTGAAACTGTGAATTGTTCTTTGAGTCCCATTTTCAAGTTTGGGGTTTGTTCTGATTTTTCAGATCTATGAGAGGTGGACTTAAGTAAATAAAGAGAAGGGGAATTTATGTTCCTAACACATTACTTTCAGAACAGTCAGAATATGACATATAGCTAGTAATCGGGTGAAACTAGGGTATTTTCCGGAGGGGTATTCACAGGACATAATGCTAAAGGCCTGCGTCGTCAAATGTGGATGTTTAACGAAACCAACAATTTTACACCTTTGCAAACAGAATCTCAAAGTAATATGTTTCATTCACAAGATTCGTTTTGCCCACTCTCTCAAAGCATTTGTTTTCGTTCAGATTAAGGAGTTACTTTTTCACCAATATCCTCCTCTTTAAGCTCTGAGATCAGTCCCGCAAGTGTTTTTACATTGATTATTAGTGATATTCATTAGTCATTCCTCCTGTCTTTTTTTGTTAGAAACCTGTGGCGCTCTGTGTAAAAATTATTTCTAGGCTCCATTTCTTGTGTTTCATAAGTCGATTTTTTTTCTCGCAACTTGGCAGAGACCACAACAAAAGAAAGAAATTGCAAACAGAGCTTGTGGCCTATCTGGCACCGGTCCGTATTGGGAAGCTGACACTAAACTAAACCCGTTAAAAGAAATTCCGTTCAGTGAGGCAGCATAAAATACGGTTTTCACATTCTAAGAATATTATACTTAAATCCTTCCATTATTTTCGTGCTTTTAATTATGCAGGAATTTTTCAAGTATAATACCAATATAACTGAAATAATAGAGAAACTGGCGAAGGCAATTGACGCTCAAACCCCAGATTAGCGAAAATTTGATAGTCGTGGTAAACGCCAGGTGGCAGTAATAGTAATGGGCGGTGGAGCCACAACAGACCGCTATTACGAATATAAATAACTTGTAAACAGCATTGAGTGTAATAGGTCATAGAAACTCTTTGATATCAACCGAATTATTCAATTAGTGCAATGAAGCCCCACCCTAGAAATGGCTTACAATCGACGTTTGACTTGAAAGGTGTCAGTACAATCTCCTAGCGTAATGAGGTAAGTATCAGTTCTCAAATACAAGAATCTAAGCAAATAATAAATGTTACATTAGGATATACGCAAACCTTGTTTAAACAACTACTGAGAAAGAACTATGTAACCGTGGCATAGAAGAAAACATTAACTTAGTTTGTTACCTAGGAGCAGAATATATCTTGGCCATACCGTAGGACTTCAAAGTCTGGCGTTTAAGCCTAGGACACTTAGCGACCTTTACTCTTTTCGGGATATAGTCTCCGACAAAGTCCCTTTGCGACACTGGTCCCGGAACTATGTTGCTAGGTGTGCGCCCCTTGCGACCTCAGGTCCCTACAACCTGGAACCATCCCCTATTATACACCCCCTTTCCAACTACAACTAGAAGCTAGGCAGTTGAGGGACTGCATAGGTTGTCTCTTTGATTTGATATTGATAGCACAAGCCTGTAAGTCCAAATTCTGGACATTGCGAGATTAGGTTGATACTTGTTGAGCTGGAGCCTGTGGAAGATCGGCCAGTGTTGGCCGAACAGATCACTCCAGGATAAATAAAAGACCTAAAAAAAAAAGTCTATTTGTAGTTTTTCGTTGTTGACATTCGCTAAAAAAAATTGAAAAGACTTTACTGACAGCTCTGCTCTCATCGCAATAGGAAGTGAACAATGTTCGAGCGATGCAATAGGTTGTGAAGCAGCCAGCCGAGTAGACTCTCGTACAGTCCGTCGTCACAAGGACCAGGCCACAGGCTCAATCGTAAGCCTAAGGCGGCGCGGTCTGGAAACGGACTACCAGCCAGGTGGTGCTGTGACCGATTTTGTCAGTTTGAACTTGGAATGTTTCGCACGGGTGGAACAGTGGTAGAAAATTATGTTATTTTGGGAAATACATATGATATACATATATGTTTCTTCGCTGAAAATAAGAATTGAACACGATTTAGTACTTAAAAGACAAATGTTTATACTGCGGTTTTGGCCTCTATAAAACGGTACCCACCTCTCTTAGTTAATGGAAATGGTTGCTGTCACAGGGCAGACTAATTTAATACTGATTAACACAATTCTGACCTTTATCTTGACCTATAACCAACCAATAAGCCATATTTTACTTCGTCAAAAAACGTGAATCTTGACGCTTGGGTGATGATAGGCAATTTACATGCCGTTCTACGCTGAAGCTGGTATCCAGCAGGAAGGCTGGTATTAAACTCATTCTATACTGATCACTAGGGATCTCTGCTAGCGACCATTTTAGCAGCGATCAGCTAGCGATAACTTGTGGCGTGGTGAGACCACGTCCAAACGGTCTCACAATCGCTCTCTGATCTTTAGTGATCTCAGTTAGCGATCGTCACTACTGTAAAAAACCTTCCAGATCGACCTTGTGTTTCCTCATATATATGTCTGTATTCATATACAGTATACAAATGAATATTTACACCCTGGAAAAACACAAAATGATAAGGGGCGTCAGTCTGAGAGACAGGAAAACAATTTAACATAACTCATATTGGTATAAAAATTGACGATAAATTCCCTTTTAAAGGTACAGAAATTCGCAGAAAACATCACTATTTGTGTTCCCCATGAGAGGGTCGTCGGCCAGTATCCCAAAAGTCGGCGACTTTTTCCTCCTACCTCCCTTTGTGTATCCATTCCTTTAAGGCCATGCCACACCGAGTGACTTTTGCTATTTTAGGAGTAAAGTGAGGATGAGGCATCAAGTGTCGGTCTGGGATCTTTGTGATATTTTTTTTTTTTTTTTTAATTTGCAAAGACTATTGAAATTGCCATCCAGTTTCCAAGAAACGGAGAAATACCACTCTGGGGATGCAACGAAATAATATGACGAAAAATTAAGGAGAACCAGGCTGTAAAAATAGGATAACAAATTAACATTTATATTAGTACACAAAAGTCGCCGACCCCCCCCCCCCCCCCCCCCACCCTTTCATCTACAAAAACCCAAAAGGAAAAAGCGTGGGGTGTGGCCGCAATTTGTGGGAGAATGTCGCCGAATTTCTGGACCGAAGTCACTAGGGAAAGAGTTGCATCCAGACGTACATCCTAGTTGGAAAGGTGAGACAACCTGCCACCTGTTGATTTAGAGTTATGTAATAGGCAGTTATGCTGGGAGTTGGGCTGGGAGAAGGGAAAGTGGCAAAGATAGTAGGTCAAATAAACAGGTCTGTCTGTGACGGCCACCCTGTACGGAAACTGTATCAGGAGTGACCATTAGTACTCTCTCTGTCTCTCTCTCTCTCTATTCAAAGGGCTGATACACTACACCCAATCAGAGACACCAAAGAGGGTAAAATTAACTCTTTTGAAAGGAAACGGGACATATTCTTAGTTTTTTAAAGCACAGCTCAAGTTGCCCTTAAGTACGAGGTCAAAAGGGTCGTAGACGGCTACATAGCCTCGGTACTGGAAACGCAGTTTACTATAAAGGTCGGCAAAATCCCTGTGATGATGCCATTCCAGTTGTGTCCCCCACTGAGTTGATTGACATATTAGTAATGTGTGCGAAGCGCCAGGTTCGCAACTCGTGACGTAGGGTATGCGGCGATGATTTCGCCGTGCCCCCGATCATACAAGGCAGGGTGCGGGCAGACTTGCTCAAGTCTGATGTTCACCAGGTCTACGCTACACATAGGCTGCGCTAGGAAACGTATTCGGTCCCTATCTCCATTGAGTGATGAATAGCTGTTCTATGTCAACATACGAGGTATTATTGTGCAATTTGGGGACCAGCGAGAAAGCATGAACAAAATGGATCGACTTGAGAAGCAAGGAAGCCCCAACTACTTCTATACATAGTTATAAAGAAGGAGCACATTGTCGAGTAGCGGTGTAAAACAAATACATTTCTTTTTATTATAAATTTGTTTCATGCATGTAAAGTCTTATCGAGAACAGGTATCGATAATCTCTAGTGCTCAGCATTGAGAGCAAATTAGTCCTATCCCCTGACAGGGCTGTCTATACTGGCTACGGCTGCGCTTATCCGTCATAGACGGGAACTCCATCTGATCCTTGTCTATTAATATCGTCTGAACATCAAGGGAGCATATGTGGGCAGCATGAGACTCAAGCGATACAAATATGAATTAGATAAATTTCTCTAAATAATAATCTCAAAAGGACAATGTTCTTAGATTGACTTTCTAAAATACACATGTGAAACACAGGATAAGAGTTTTGTACTTGTCCGAGCAATCACCATAACAGCAAAGTAAATAAAATTCATTACAGAGTGCTGGTCAGTATAAGAAACTAAACATTTGTTCTATCTCTGTCCTAAATTTGAAGCTAATTCATTAATGTGTCAGTGATCATGGATCTCTTTTACCAGGTTTACAATAGATAACACCTTGGTTGAAAGCCATTGGCAGACTTACCGCATTTGACTAAATGAAGATCACGCGACATGAAAAACTCACCTGAAAAATACAAAATAAAAAGATGTTCACTCTGCAAGCCTTCCAAAAAAAAGGAATGCATAACAATGTTCGTATAACACAAAATTAGTAATGCTAATAATAACACTCTGTTAATAGTCATATATAATTTGATTTCGGTTTGTAATTCATTAAACTTTTTCAAATCTTCAAGTGTAAACATACGAATAAGGAACTGAGTACGGACTAATATCACTGCTACCACTTTCTATAATTCCTTTGACCAAAGCGAGTTCAATTGGTATTACTACTCATAACAATACAGGCTGAGCTGTGTAATGATCATTCACATGTTGTCTAAAAGGGTTATTTTCATGTTGATAAGTTTGCTGATGCATCCAAGTTATCATAACACCTTTCAAAACCCTCTTTTTAAAAAGTCAGAAAAAGGTTATATAGCGCCAAGGAATTCAGTTCCTGTGCACTTGTTTTCATCCGTCACCATAGAAGTTGGAATATGGTCTGTTCAAACAAGTAGCTGATACCACGGGGGAAATACATGGGCTACTATCAGATTGTCTATTATTTTCTACTTTACTATGAATTCTGCATAAGGCAAAAATGTGTGAGATAATCGACATGAGGTTGAGGTGGGTACAAGATGGTATGGAGCATCATATGAACTTATTCTGTGTGATGTATGAAACTAATGATTGCAAAAATCCAATGAAGATCAGGCATATTTTTTTCCCCCTTAATTTGCAAAGACTATTACAAATTTCCATCCTGTTTCCAATAGATTTCAATTAGTCTACACATCGAGTTAATTAAAGTCTAGATGTAATCTGAAGAGTAATTTTTTTAGTTGTACATTGTTCTTATCAGGGACCGATTATAAAACAAAATTAAGGGTGGAGGATTTCTTTCTCTTGAACATTTCGTGACTCAAAACGGCCATGAATTAAGGTTTTTCCAGACAGGTAATCTCTCAGAGGGAGTGAAATGACTTCATTTTTAATCATATCAAGATCAAGAAGCTGAAGGGAGTTCCTTAATAAAGTCGAAAATTTTACAATTGAATTCTGTTTCAGATCTGTTTTTTTAAGCGAGATTACAGTACATGTTTGTAGCCCAGAGAACAATAAACATTTAACTGACATGAGTCCTCATATCATTAAAGTAAGTTTGTCACGATTTAGAGTATAATCGAGTTTCCATAGAATCTATGAGATAGTCGGTGCTATCTTGAAATTGGAATGATCCATCCTCAACCATTGCTGCAAGCAAGAGACATTTCGGGTGTGATGTCATATGTATGTGACATCATGGCTCTTCATGGAACTAACAATTATGTTGATACTGTAAACAGGGATGAAAGTTGGGACTGAGCAAAATATCGGAAATTCAAAAAGCTTATAAAAAGAATCATTTATAACAATATCATAAAACAGAATGGCTATGAATCGATATATTCAAGTGTGGCCAGTGTATATGAAATGTCGGAATTCTGTCATCAGTCGGAAAACTGACATCCTCGTTTATAGATCACTGTAGGTCACCACTTTTTGAGTGTGGGCCATGCACTCATATATGCTTCCTAAAGGTTAATGGTCACATAGACCTTGACCTTGCTTAAAAAAACTAACCCCTCACCATCTGCGTGCTAACACTGTGACATTGGGAAAGGAGCAGAGGGCCAGTGTCTCAGGGTCTTAGAGGCATGCCCAATTGACCATGACCAATCACTAGAGACCGAAATACATCATTGACCCACAAGTGCTTGATATATTTGGATCCTAGACAGGTTATTGTAGAAATTTCAAGTTGACTGGGTGTCATAGACTGAACATGATCCAAGCCTTTCAATTGTTATTCATTTTTAACTCCCTCACTCATTCAATAAGTGAGGAGAATTGACATGGATTCGCCAAGATCAGCTCATCAGGCATCACAAAGGAATATAAGAATACATCATGATCTGTTAACATAAAGTATGATCAGAGAGTGTTTGTGGCCAATTTGCCCTATAGATCATGGGGAGTTATCTCCAGAGGTTCTCCAGAGGTTCTCCAGAAAAGTACCTTTCTGTCTCAACCAGTGGTTTAGCAATGGTGCCCCCGGCAAATATAGAATGTTTTTTGCAGAAGTTTGTTGCTGTACATTTTATAAAAACGCTGTCGTGGCTTCTTATGTTATAATACACAAAATATGGGTAGTTATTTGTCATCAAAGGTTCTAGCGTTCTATGGTTGTGAGCCTCTTTGTTCTTCTTTCTTCCGCCCGTAGGTGTTTTTCCATAGCTTTCCACTTCCTATGCTTGCTTCTGCAGTGTCAACAATCTTTTCCAGGATCAGACCCCCGTCACATTGTTTCTGATTTGTTGCATCACAGCTGTCACTCTATTTTTAATAGAAATTGTTGAGGGTTGTCATTATGTTGAAACGTTTTAAAGACATTTTCTTAAGGAGCTCTCTCTGAATTCATACGTTCCAATTTTTCTATCGATTGATGGACTTGCCCAAACTTGTATGACATGTGGGTTCCTTTCGTTCGTGATTCTTGGTTTAAGTGTAAGCTGTGAGGGTGTAAATTTCTTGATGGTAAGTGTTGGATAAATTAGTGTGAGAGGACTGTATCCGGTCCCAACGACACGGAACTGGCATAGGGTCAAAAGGTCTCTTGGTATAGACTCCCCAGGTCATGGATCAATTATAAATCTGAGCAAATGAAGGCTACAGGATTGGGATGCTGTCAATAAAGTCAACATCCTGGTGGTCCTATATAAATATGGCGGCCAAATGCAATATACGTGGACCAACAATGGTTTCACGAATTGGGGCGATAGACTCATACTTATTAATCACTGCAGCACAGGTTGTGTCATCAAGCACGCTGGCCCCTTGCCACGAATGATAACCAGCATTTTAATATGAAGCAATAATCGCAATGACCCAGAAGTCTCCCTTACAATTCCACCTGCTCCAATGATCCCCATGCTGTGCAAGCCGGCACTCGGCTTGCAATTTCCCTTTCAATGTCCTATAACAGTGCGCCTCATCATGCAGAAAGAGTACTTCGAGGCAAAACAAAAGCCACATCCCATACAAGTGGCTAAAATTCGACATTTGAGGTAATAATACTTAATCATCCGAAACTTAAACGAGAAGAAGTTAACAGAAGAGCGCTAGCCGCAGACGGGATTTCCTCTATACTCACTTGAACCTAATTATCATAATTGGTTGTTTTTGATTTTTTGATAACTTCTATAGTTGGAAACCTACTGGCCGTGGGAAGTCACCACCACCACTCACCAGGCTCCTGGTACCAACCAACAATGTCGTACACAATAAGTGCCGATTACCCCCCCCCCCCCCCAAAAAAAAACACAACACAAATATATGCATCAATACTGGCCTTCGTGTGGTCTTATCCGGCAAAAAAACAATTTACATCAATATGTTTGTGACAGCCTGGGAACCCTTGACTATAACCTTCTATGATGAGTAATGTTTTTTTGTTTTTTTTTGTATTTTCCCCCTTTTTATATTGAGCAATCACTTTGTTATTCAGAACGACAATACTCAAAGAAATGTTACAAACTTATTAGTGACATTTGCAATGCACAAATGGTTACAAAATAAACAGTGTTTTAATTTGGTACCGTTTCTTGTTGTGGTCAGTCACTTGCTCCTTTTTTTTATTAATCTTGTTTTTTCAATAAGGCATGATGAGTGATGTTACTGACAGGATGCGACAGTATATTAACATTACACTAGCTTCTGGTGCTAAAAGGTAAAAACAGCAAATTCATATTTTTCATTCATTATTTATTTACATAGCGACATCCTCCTTTCAAGACATAACAGATGAGAATAAGACGTAGCGGCTGCCGCCTCCTTGTGGTTTGATAAAGGTTTGGTTATTTGAATCAGAGGGCACATACCGCTATATCATCCTAATTTACTCGATTATTGGGTTAGTATAGTTATGACTGAATTTAAAAAAATTATATCACAGAGGGTAAAGTGCACACAGAATCTCCTTCCTATGTAGACCTCTTGGTGTGTGCGCACAAAACCTTTTCATAACAACAACGTTCTGACTGGCTTCTCGATTCATGTAATCTGACCGACACGTCTTGAGGTTAGTCTACTAGCTATGCCTACATTCTCCCTTCCAATGAACCAATCACCCATTTCCTTTAATAACAGATACAAATACCTCCAAACTCAGTTGGTGGATCTAAGTCAAAATCAATTAATTTTTATAATATTCTTTTTGGGTACTTTTGGATGTACTCATTTTCTCAGTGAAAGATCTGCTTTTCTACTTTACGCCCACAGACGAGAACACGTTTGGGCCGGGTCACCAAAAACTATTTCCTCTTCGTTTTTACACAGGAGGAGAATAAGGCCAGATCTGAACCAACGACGTAAATCACGATTGTCTCAAGTGATTCACAAAGGCAGCCTTTTCATTAGAGCTGAATAAGGAAAATAAATATCGACACAGGAATTTGAATTCAGAAATGATTCTGCGGTGATAAGTGGGGAGGGGTGTGTGTGTGTGCGAATAATACTTGAGATAACGTTAACTATTCAAGAACAATTATGTGAGAAAACAGTGACGACATAGTGGAGACTGATAGCAAAAGGTTATTTTATTGGTTTTCTTATGAAATAAAAAATGTAGCTGTATCATCAATGCAGTTAGATCATGATCCCCAAAAGTAACTTTCACACGAACTTAAAGGCATATCATACAATTTGCTTAAAAATTAACACCTATGTAATTTTCTTTAAAATGGAATATGATGATCTCAAAATGGTGTAAAACGCTTATTGATCTTAAAAATCAAGGGTTGGCATGTTATTTATGATTTTGAGATATCTAAATATGAATCAGACAAATGTAAATAGTTTATTTTTACTGATTGGATTGGGATAAACTTGAAAAATCTTAAATGTTATTCATTTGGTTTTAGAATATGTCAAAAGGAAGTGATCTGAATGGATAAATATATAAAAATTACCAGATGCTGCCACTAAAAAATTGCATGATATACATTTAACTTTAAAATAGCAAAATGCTATCTCATAAGTACGCACTATGTGCTTGTACGAAAATTACTTAGGATTTGTATCTATTATGTGCACGTTATAACATAAGGAAATATGAATGAAGTTAAGTTATGATGATAGGACATTGCGCTAGTAGAAAGGTATAAGAACTGCAGGTGTTCCCTATAAGGGGAGTGGTTGGTCACGTGAAGTTCTGACGATCGAGAAGGAGGACGTTAGCTATATTTCAGTGCTGCCCACACTGAGTGGTAGCGAGTAGGAAGATAACATCTAGACAATAAACAGGTCAGCGCCGCTCACTGCTTTGCTGCAATCAGCCTGCTCAGTGGTTAGTTTGTTTGGTTTGATTTAACGTCCAGTCGACCATTATAAGTCCTTACCAGACTTTCTCAAGGTTCTTTACACGACGAGGGTGGTGATTGAATCTATGTGATGAATTCAGGTAGAAATCTCACCCCTACACATTTACCGAGGTGAGAGTTCTTTTACTTCCCACACCACATAGACATGGTATGGGAAGTGCCCTAACGACTGAGCTAACTCCCCAACCCCCAAAACTATGGAAATGAATATGGCACTGACACTATGCTGTCACAGTGGGCACTGGAGGCTGGAGGCCTGAGTCTATCTGGAGGGAGGTCACCTCGAGAGAGGGTGTTTGCGTTTGTATAGTTCTACTCTATGAGTGCCGAGAAAACCAACATTCGTGAAACGAGCTCTCATAGGGAGAGCACACGTAGAGAATATGCCGGGATTCATAACACTGTGAACAAGGAAAGGGATTATATCAGACTGAACAGTTAGTGAGGAGGAATTCTGATTTGAGTGTCCGAATGATGGATTCATGCGATTGAATAAGTTCGAACGATAGGACGATGAAACAATGGGCTGATGGAAATGGTGCTTTAGTGCAATTGGACATGAGCAGCAATGGGACGATGGACCGATGCGAATTGTGATTAATGATTTCAGATTACTGGGACGATGTAACTCGTATGTGAATGAAAAGGAGAACCATCAAGAGGGTAAATTGTTATGGAGGTCTATTGGTGAAGATGGTTAGTACTTGTAAGGGTGTGATTTTGCTATTCAAGTGAATAATCATTGCTTTGTGTGGATTGACTTAGTTCATTAAAATAAGTTAATAAGATCTTATTGTTCGTTATATATGCCTTATGTTGTGGATGTTACTGTGCATCTATGGCTGTTTCACAGCAAGTGGTTCTACTAAAATATAACGTGAGATGAAGCAGTTGACTGAGAGTTTAAAGGATCTTCGTGCAATTCGTTTAGCAAGTCCCCTGGTCTCAGGTAACATCTTTAAGACCCTACAATGGTACAAATAGATGGCAAACGAATTTTGATGAAAGATTCCATTAATTACGCAAATAGCTGTTCTTAATAATTTTGATACAAAATTTTGAAACAAAGTAATTTAAATTTCCCGATGTTCTTCTTTTTTCTGCCTGTCAAGTAGCGAAACTCACAAATCCTTTAGTTAACAAACGCAACACTACTTTTTTTTTTCTTTTTTTTTTTGGCAATTTTTAAGGGAATATTGTGTCAGACAATCACCGAATTCGGCTATATGGCCGTTCTTCCACTCGGGCCCTATTACCCTACTCCTCATTCTTATGGCGGGTGTTAAGCCGAATGGGCAGTAGGTACCATTTTTAAGTCTTTGGTATGACCAGGCCGGGGTTTGAACCCACGACCTCCCATGCTCGAGGCGAACACCCCTACCACTTGGCCACCGAGCTTGGTAGATTTATATAAAATCATTAAGAATTAACAAAAGTGAATTGGCATGATGTACATATCACAGTGGTATTTCTTAACTATTAAAGGTGATTAAATAACACTTTATAAGTATCCTTTGATGAATACAAGAATAGCCATGTTGTGTCCCCCATGCACTAGGCATAATATGGTATATCATTAAACTATTCATATTCAAGTCGTTTTTCCTAGGTCTTGTTCAAGTTATGTTCAATCCCTCCGTCCAATACAAAGGTTGGACAATATGGGACGATTTTAAACTCATTTTTGACCCCCTAACGGTAAATACATGGGATCTGACTCCTAATTTACTAACAATTTCTTTCAATAATAAGCCAGGTTCATATTACTTGATTGCTCTAAAGATAGAGTTTTTTTTATAGCATTATGCTCATAACGTGTTGGTCGACGAGGGATTGTTGTTTAGGGAATGCTTCTGTGGGTTTGTTTTTTTTTCAATTTAACACATTTTCATCCTTATTTTCCTACTTTTATATTCCAAGCACAGATGCTGCTTCCCATCCCCAAGATAGGCTACAGAAGCCGTTCAGTTAGCCAATTACCGAGCTCCATACATCTTCTTGCAGGCTGGCGACTCGGACAACGGGAAGTAAGCTTGTAGCGTTTCTCTGACCTTTGACCTCGGGTTAATGATGACAGTGAAGGTAGTGAAGCCATCTGTTCTGAGACGCAGAGGGCGCGAGGTTCACGGAGGCATGGTTTCAGTCACTCTCCACAGGTGGCGGGACTGTGATTGTGCCGACAGTGACACTCCACTTAGAATAGGTGAATCTTGGGATATTCTTGAGGCAGCAATGAATTCCGAGTTATATTCAAACTAAGTGTTAGCGCTGGATGTTCAAACATAGCAGATTTTAAAGGGTGTTAATAGCACAAGACACTCATATACTTCCACTTAAATAAATTGATGTTGCTGCTACCTCAGAATTAATTGCTTTCATCCTAGATAAGACAACCACACCATTTTGTTGGGTTATATGATAGGTCCACTCGTCAACTGGAAGCAACAAAATCCGTCTGAAGTCAATAGAGTTCTGCTTGTCCATAGGCACTGCTCACAATTCGCAATAATGTCATTTTCGTTGTGAGACTCCGTCAGGAAATCAACACTGAATACAGCCTCGTCAGCCAATTTCTTTCTGCTTCAGTGTCAGCATTACGCCCACGCAGTTGCATCATGATGATCACGTGACGATAATAGCCTATGAAAGCCCGTGTTACATAAGGTCGTTGGTGGGGCGTGGCCTTATTAAGGCATGACGTTCATGTCTGAGTGAGAGACTAGACAACAACTATGTGTGGTTCATAGGACCACCCCTTACCGATTTTATGTAGCAATCATTTGTGTTCAGTTTTGGGGTTATACGGTCAAAATGGTCAAGTCAGTCCGGACAGAGGAAGGGGATGGGGTGGTGTAAATAGGATGTTCATTCAGAATTCAGTTTGGCGATATTTGGTTCTTCCGCTGAATAACAGTTAACTGCTTGTTTCATAGTTGTGAATTGGTTCTGAGTGGAAGATCCATACAATGTGAGCAACGAGTTGGGGATTTCCTGACATATATAATCATGAAAATAATCGAATCTAATCTTCTCTCATGGCTTTGGTATTAAAACCGGTATTGAGGATCCTTTGTTTTTTACTACGTAGATTTTGAATATACGGAGAAATTGCTATTTACAAGTCACAGGGATGGTCTAGTGGCTAACCTCCTCAGATGACTAAATGTTTACATGAAAAGTGACGGGCGAGTTGAAAAGAGCAAGATACGTTAATATGCAGATCGAATGCCCATCAAATGCTAGTCTCATTTTTATTGACTCTTTATACAGTAGTACAACATTTTTAGCAAATCCATGGTGTGACACGAGGTTGAAAAGCCCTCGAGCTGCATTCAGGTGGATATTGAACAGTGTCAGGTGGGAGATGGAAGTTTCCAGCTGTGGACATGTAAAATGTCTGAGGCTATTTCTACCTCCTATCAATGACACTCTATTCGATCTGCTCTTCATGCGTCTGACCCACGTTCTAGCATGTAGGCTGTTTTATTGAGCTCAGATATACTGCCTAGGCGAGGAAGAGGTTAAATAGACTTTCAGCTCGTTTGTTTGTTTACGTTTTTTGGGGTCCTTTTTTTTAAATTAACAGACAAAATTCGCCATTGCTGGCGGTCTTCCATATGTTTTTACGTCCGGTCAACCATAGCAGGTCCTTTCCAGATTTCCATTGATTGAAGTCTTTGCAATCTAATGGATCTTTCAGCGTACTGCAAAAACAATCTATTCACTATCTGCATGCCAATACAGTACATTGGTAGAGTGCAGAGAACCAGTGTCTTAGTGTCTCAGAAGAGTGTCCAGCTGACCATGCCAAATCACTACAGACTGAAGTGCCTCAGTAATCCGCTAGCGCTAGAAACATTTGAACCCTCCAAAGGCAGTTGTAGAAGTAGCTGGTTGCAAAGCGGGTTACAGCAAGTGGCCCACAGACTGGATAAAACACAAACCTTTGATTGTTAATCTTTTTCTCATCCCCTGCTCACTCATCAATGATGAACATACCATTTGTTCCTAGTTCTCGGTTACAGCCGTAGCGTGCTTCCTTGTTCCTTCAGAAACTCTTCTCCTACAATCGGCGTACAATCAATTGATACCTTATCTAGTAACTTATCTCACTATACTTCGCTCCTCCCTCGCCTTATAAGTCTACAGTCCTCATCTCCAAGACTTCCCATAAGCATAACTGCCAGGTATATTCACAACAGTTCGGCAGGGTGTTCCCAGAATACCAATGGGACAAGACGGTACCATCTATTACCGAGTCATTCATGGATATTAAGAGAGCTCTAATGGATATTAAAAGACCACGCTTTAACCTAGTAATGTTTATTGTGATAGATAATCTATACGCGACCGTTATTCACTTCTTATTGTGCAGTACCCTCAGCCACCAATGATTGGAACCAGTGGATTCTGTGTCGGTGTACTACCCTTTAGTGACAGAATGGAATTGGTAATATTTGCATAGATGTTAGTATCCCTTGAAGAAATTCCCTGAAGTGATTTGTTGGGACGAACTCCCCTCCTTCCCCACAACTACAATGAACAAGCTTACTGGGAACTCAAAAACGATAACTGTGTCCCCTGGTGAGTACGGCTAGTGGTACAGTCTGTGCTCTCCAAGCAAAGCTCTGTCTTTTATGTCCAATAGATTACTTACCGTATAAAGAAAAAGGCATGATTTTGACGGGATATGCTTGGAGTTGTTCCCCCACACAGAGACAGACAGAACCAGACATGTCCATGGAGATGAGAGTGACATTCTCATGTGCAAAAAACTCCTATCTACAGTTCATTTTTGTAGCTCCATACTCAGATGTACATGTGCTATATTCTATTATGATTTATTTCTAGCCATGTTGAAAACAGAATTTCAATTTCGTGAGACGTGGCTATGACACCTCTACTACAAGCCGATGCTACCTTGATAATGACAACTTCCTGTCAATTTTGAACCAGGTTACTATGGTGTCTCCAGGTTTGCAGTCGTTACCTGTGTAACAACAATCGCCGCCACCTTGGGAATGGGCTATCGCCGTGTTCTCACTCTCCAACACAGTACAGTGTTGGGGATTTGTACACCAAGCACTTTCTTGGTGTTAGACTGTTAGAATTAACAGTATTGGTGGGGGATAAGTCAAGGTTTCATCCAGTTCGGACTCTTCAGGCATCTTAATTAATTTGGCTAGGTCAAGGCATGTGATGTTATCACTTTTGGGGGTCATGATGATTTATCTCGGCCCATCCCAATCTATTAAAAAATAGAAAGGCTTTCTGGAGATGGTGTTGTAAAGTCCCCGCTATAAGTGAGTACGAGCCTACTCAAGGAACAAGACCAACGCCATTCACTGCTGAGTTCATACTGAAGCTTTTTTATCATTTCTCCTGCCAGCAGCTCACCGGCTACCAGCGTCTCTATGGAGACGGTTTCCAAGGCAACGCGCCAGCAGAATTCTCCCGGGCTGCTGAAGTAACCCACACTAACGTACAAATCATGCACATATTAACCATGACATTGTCAACATCATTACAATGATTACACAGGTCCTCACCTCAAGTTTTCAAGTATTTGAAAATAATACGAAGACAAGGATTATATGACGATAGGACCGCAAATATAAAGGATACTTGTAAGAGTTACACTACCACAAACCATTAGAGATATAAATTAAAATGACATTTGTAAATAAACATAATTACGATCCATCCATAGAGACGGCAAACATTTTGCGTATTTTATGTCCATCCTTACGAACTAGTTATGTTCCCATAAATATGTCAAACAATATGTAGTTACAACACCCAATTCTAAAATACCATACTTCACGATTTCCAGATACAGTAATTGTTATTCAATTCTTCTGCGTTCATCTTTCTCCTTCTTCGAACATGTATTAGACTACTCTCTCTTCTGACCTATTTCTTGTCTTTTCTTTCGATCACTTTTTCTCCCTGCCCAACACTCCGATTGACACTCATCACCATTTCTCTCATCCTCGGTGTTACAGGAGGGTTTACGACATCTCTCATAGGGATCGATACAGGTTCATTCACATTGTTCTCAATAATAATTTGGGGATGTTCAGGGCCAACATTGCTATCATCGTCGTCGACCATTTTCTTAATACACTTATTTTTGATCCGGCCGCGATTCACATATATCGTCACAACGACGGAAACAAGCACCACCACAATAGCAACTATACCCATCGACCCTCCGTAAATAGAAAATCTGTTTGTCCTATCCCACCCAAAGTAGTCCTCTTGAACGTCGGGCAGAGCAATAATTGGTATCTCGTTCCGCCTTCCCAATTTGAGTTCTTTAACCGTGATGGGGTCTAACGCCTTAGGCCAAGTGATGTTTAAACGAGGTAGTTTCACCCATTTCTTCGGGAGAATAGTCACGTTGCTAGTGCCTATGGACATGCCCTTTACTTCCCATTCTTTACTTTTCAGACGACAAGTTCTATTCAAGTGGTATAGACCTACCCCTACATGATTTATGATTTGTGGCACCTGTCCCGAACACAATTTCCTGATGGTGGCCTTCTTCCTAGACACCACAACCACTGAAGATGCATCATCGATCAATCGGTATAATTTCGGATCCTTGGATCCTGCTGAGAAGAGGGACACGTTACAACGTTTTGGATTAGCCATTGTTATCATTTCGGCCTCGCAAATACTTGGATAGTTCATAACAACAGGTTGACATACCTTAGGGGCGTCACCTACACACAGGTCCATCTTAACCTTAAAAGAGTCTTTGGAAGCCGTTGAGATAGCCACTAGTTGGTTTCCCACTATTTGTCTATCGTATTCCGAGTTCATTGGCACTGGGAAATATTGAAGTCTATAATTCAGAAACACCTCCTTTTCGACGGTGACAAGGGATATCTGGTAGACCATTTGAGAGTCCTCCCCTGATTGAGACCACAACGGTAACACATTCATGTACCTATAATACCAGTGTTCGTTTATAGCGTCGTATCCCAACTCTGTCATCAAAGCCAAAGTTTCGCGTAGAACTTTTGGTGGTAGAATGTCTCTGTTTAGGTCGTTTCGTTCTAAAGCTAAGAACTGTCTGTTGAATATTTCTGCTCTCCTGATGAAATCGTGTGATAATGCTTCCATCATTTCGATGTGGCCCTCGACCATTCCGTAGATTCTTAGATGTGTTAAAGCTTCGTCTAACCACGACATTCGGCGGGCCAGTCTATCTGATATTCGATTTAATTCCTCGGTGGCCTGATTGAGTTTATTAATATCTTCACGGTCTTCTTTCACAAACATCCGAGTTAGATTCATGACCGATATTAGTTTCTGGTGATTGTGTCTCACCGCAAAAGACGATCTTTGTAAACTCCTTAATTCCTCTTTTACCGAGTTTAGATCACTGGTAGTCGCCAGTCCGAATAAGAATTTGATGGCCTTTCCCACTATGTTAATTAATCCGCGTTTTGGTCTGTCACTGTTTGTGTTTTTGCTTGGGCCTGTAGTAGGGTCCACCCTTCCACAACGTATTAACTCCTTACCCCAAGTGATGCGGTCGTCCACTAGGTTCATCCGCAATTTCCACATATCCCTGCGTTTGTCTTCGTACATGGGTTTGAGTTGATTAATCACATTTTCTGTGTCTTCTTTCCATTGTTTTAGGTCTGGTGTTTGTGGGCGTTCGATGGTGACTACTAACGACCACGATCCTCCAATAATTCTCGAAGATCCGGCCTTAGTGATAATTACTCCATCATTCACAATTCCCTCCATTTGCATATCTTGAGCGAAATAACCCACCGCCAGGCACAAAATTCCCAGTATCCAGGCACACCACATGTTTCTGGTTTGCTGTTTTGTACTCATGTAGGACTATTTCAATCGGTATTTCACTGTCTGCCTGCCAGACCGTAGTGAAGGGCCAGCGTATGGCAGCACGATTGTGGAGCGACCAGCGCCGGCTTTTCCCGCCTGGTTATCGCGTACTCCTCCAGTCGCTCCCTTCACCCCCGTTCCCTCCTGTCCACCATCTATCTGTCGGGATCCCGCCCCTGTATCATCATCGGCTCCCTTTGAGCCATCAGGAAGGATGTATTCATCATCATCATTGCTTTCAACATCTGGTTCACCCCCATACAGATGTTCGCGCCCACTATCCTCCCTTTCAACGTTTATCCCCTTTCGGGATGCGTGGGTTCGCGTTCCGAGCCAATCGGAATCGTACTCAGAATCCCCGTCGCTATCGGTCCCTCGACCGTTCCTATGTCTTTCTGAGTTTCTGTCGGACACCCCCGTATCTGCGTCCGATCTCTCAAATCGGTTCCTAGGGGGTTCGCTAGCCTGTGCCCGAGGCCCGCCCTTCCGGCCTGCTGCGATCCCACCTGTTCCTCTCCTTAACGTTCCCCTCGATAAGGCTTCCCCGTATCTACGCGTATCGTTGGGATAGGTTCTGAGATTTCGCGCTCTGGCACGTACCCCCAGTGCCTTGTTCATATTCTTTGAGTCTACCGGGTTTTTGTCTAGACGCAAACGATCTACATTTACAGTCTGTATCTTCCCGTCTGGCCCTCTAATCGCGGCGGTAACGCCATTGGTCCCGATCACTATAAATCCACTTTGAAATCGCGGATCTAAAGGAGCCGCAGCCGGCTGGAACAGTAATACGTAATTCCCTTTTTCTAAAGGAACCGCCCGTGGACGCCTGTCTAACCTATCTTTGTTCCTCTTTTGTTGGGATTCTAGGTTGTTTTTGACTATTACGTATGCTTGTTTCATTGCCTTTAATCTGTCATCCAGAATGGCTGTGAATGATTCGTGTGAGGCCCCTCCCAGATTGGCCGCAACGGGAATGGGTTCCCTGCCATACTGTAGGAAATAGGGCGAATACCCCGTAGCCGCCGATACGGCTCTTCGATGTGCCATAAGGGCCGGTCCCAAAGCACTCTCCCACCTATTTGCCCTGGCGTCTACCAATTTGGCGAGGATAGATTTTATGGTTCGGTTGAATCGTTCCGTTTTCCCGTTCGATTGAGGGTGATAGCTAGTAGTATAGTGTACCTTGGTACCCAATTTGTTCAGGTACGTTTCCACTGTGTGGTTTTTGAATTCACACCCCCTGTCACATATCATAATTGCCGGTGCACCGTAGCGGGGCACGTATTTATCGAATAGAACCCTAAACACCGATTCCGCGGATTTGTCGGGGATCGGTTCCGCTTCGGCCCATCCCGAACAATGGTCTATAATCATCAAACAGTACCGGTTCCCGTTCTCGGACATTGGCATTGGACCAATAAGATCCATACCCATGATTTCGCCCGGTTGTGTAGGTATGGGCATATTTGACGCGGGCGGGAATAGTCTTTTCGTTCTGTGAGCGTTGCATACAGCACACTTTTCGAGTTGTACAAAGACTTGTCGAGCCATACCGTTCCACCAAAATTGCTCATCTAATCGTTTCATGGTTTTCTCGACTCCCATGTGTCCTATTTCTTCGTGGGCTCGCATGATTACTTCGTCCGTTAAGGACCTGGGCACCACTAACCGCGGTTTATCGTCATTCCCCCCTTTCTTCCCTAATGAATATACTATCCCATTGTGCGTTACAAAACGTCCCCTACCCTGCTCGGCCCACCGTTTTTCCCGCATTTTCGTCTGTCCCTTCTTGACCTCTGTAGGACTTAATTTGCTGTGTTCCCAGAAATCCCACATCACCGCACCCTGTAATTCATCCCTCTGCCTCGGCGGTCTCGATAACATATCGGCCCTTACGTTTTGGCTCCCCTTTCGGTATTCTATCGGTGCCCCATATTCGGCCAACGTAATGGCCCATCTTTGGATTTTGGAATTGTTAATCTTTGTTTTGAATAAATTAACAAGGGGACGGTGATCAGTTACGATGGACAGGATGGATCCCCAAATGTACGGCTTGAATTTCTCTAGGGCCCACACCACTGCATAGGCTTCCTTCTCGATAACCGCCCATCTCGATTGTACCTCGGATAGGGTTTTGGATAAATACTGTATGGGTCTTTCTACTCCTCTCCCATCTTTCTGAGTTAGGATCCCCCCCACGCAATAGTCGCTGGCATCGGTGTACAGAATAAACGGTCTGTTAAGGTCTGGGAACGCCATTACTCTGTCTGAAATTAACTCGTTTTTTAGTGCATTCCATGCGTTTTCTTCGTGTACCCCCCATCGGAAATGAGCGTTCTTCTTTGTCAATCCCACCAGTGGTGCGGCTATTTCGGAGAATCCCTTTACACACATACGGTAGTAGTTCGCCATCCCCAGAAACGACCTAACGTCTTTTATGCATTGTGGCGGTGGCATTTCCCTTATTGCCTTCGTTTTCTCGGGGTCGGGCGATACGCCCTCAGTGCTCACAATGTACCCCAACAGTTTGATCTCTGTCCGTCGAAAAGTACACTTGTCAGGGTTCGCTGTCAAATGGTTTTGCGCCAACAATGTCATCACTTCTTCTAAATGTCGGGTGTGTTCGGCTTCATCCTTAGAGAAAACAATTATGTCGTCTAGATATACCAATACCGATTTCGAAATCAAAGGGGACAGTACCGAATTAATGTACCTCTGCCAAACTGCGCCACTGTTGGCTAGTCCGAAAGGCATGACATTCCATTCAAAGAGACCCATATGCGTAGCCATAGCCGTTTTTTCCCTACTCTTCGGATCGATGGGGATCTGCCAATAGGCCGATTTGAGATCAATGGTCGAGAACATTTTAGATCCATGGAGTTGGTCAAATATATCAAGCACCTGGGGCATTGGGTGGGCATCCTTTTTGCTTATATCATTAACCTTTCTATAATCTACCACACACCTGACCGATCCATCGGATTTCGGCACTAAAAGGACGGGTGAGGACCACGGGCTTTGACTGGGCCTGATTATGTCTTTCTGTAGGAGTCCCCTTATTTCTTCTTCGACCATTTTGCGTTTCTGTAACGGTACCCTGTAAGGTTTCTGGTGGACCGGGTCATGACCGGCAGTATCTATGGTCATTTGTACCCCCTTCCTCCTAAAATGCAGATCGATCTTTCCCGAGAAAACCTCTGGGAATTTCAAACGCCACTCGTCTAATTCGTTCAGAATACCTTCAACATACCGTTCTCCCCCGTTTTCCGGTCCCCACTTATATTCTCTATTTTTCAACATAATGGTTTTGTTGCTGCAATCGATGTGCGCGCCTAATATACCCAAAGCATCAATGCCCAACAGCATATCGTGTCCCATTTCCTCTACCACATAAAAAGGGATGGATTCACCCAACAGATCGATCATGCATACCCCCTCAGTATCAATGACATGTCCAGATAGAGATTTCAAACGCTCACCATGCATCAGGTTCATTTCCTTAACACTTTTCCCACACAGTTCTTCGACCATCGAGCATTTCATCATCGATCGGCATGCGCCAGAATCGGCTAGAGCGATATACTCCCTACCTCCGATGTCCATTCGGATATTCACTCTGCCGTCCGGCGCACCGTTCAGTTTCCCAAATAGAATGCCGATTCCTCAGGTTGGAATTCCTCGAACGTCTCCATTCCTCCCTGGGTATTATCTTGGTAGACGTGACAATCCCGAGCAAAGTGTCCATAGTTTCCGCAAGTGAAACATGGTCCTCTTGGTCCTCGTCCCGATCCATTTCCGTTGTTTTGATTTCCTCGGTAGCCGTTCCCTCTACCTCGTCCCCTTCCACGACCTCGTCCCCGTCCGCGTCCTCTGGTTACCGGTGCATTGAATTGATACACTATCGGAGCCGAGGTTCCTCCCTGTGGCTGACGGGCCGCGGGATCCGCAGCATTGGCGGGGCCCCGATTGTTTCCGATGCCGGCCATGTTCTTTTCCTCCGTCTTCGTTGGCGTTGTTGCTCTAACTGCCGCCATATTCTCCTTCCCTTCAATTCTCTTATCCACGCTTTTGAGGGTTTGTTGTAGCGATTTCATGAGATGACACAGTTCATTCATCGGATCCTTAGGTTTTCCCCCATCACTGTCTTTGTTCTTGTTCTTACCTCCAGACTCACTCGCCGCCGCCATGGCATTTTCTTCTTCGGTCTTTGATCTCCTCCCTCGCCTTTCTGTTGCCTTGCTCGCACGACAAGCGAATTTCACGGCTTCTTCGAGCGATGAAGGGTTTTGCATATCCGCATTGGACTGCACCAAACGGTCTGACAGTCCGTCGATGAAAGCATCAATTACTCTTTCCTTATTCAGGATTTCGCTTAACTGGTCTTCTTCGTATGCTATGCGTACCGCTTCTGAAAACCGTACCCCATAATCTCTCACGGATTCGCCTTCCAACTGAGCCATCCTGTCTACTTTGAGGCGTAGGTATTTCTTCTCATCCTCTCCGAGATATGTTTTCGAAATTTCTTCTTCCAGCCTTTCCCAGGAAATGTCTTCCTCGTTCCAACTGCTGAGCGTTGTCTCAATAAACGTGGCCAATCCGCCTTGGGCCAGGTACCCGACCATCTGTATCACCAGTGTTTGGCTCGCACCCGTCATTCGCTTGGTATATCCCACTGCTTCCAGCCATTCGCGCAGGTTTTCTTTGTTCACCCCATTGCACCGTCCTATGGATTTGGAATACATCTTAAGATTGTCTCTCGTTTCCCTATTGACATCCAAATCCAATCTTAACCTGTCCGCGTCGTCGTCAGGCTGTTGGTCTGCCATGATGTCTCTTTAGTCGGAGACTTTACGAGTGTCTTGTTTCTGGTAAACGAATCCTGGCAAGCTCGCCAATGTAAAGTCCCCGCTATAAGTGAGTACGAGCCTACTCAAGGAACAAGACCAACGCCATTCACTGCTGAGTTCATACTGAAGCTTTTTTATCATTTCTCCTGCCAGCAGCTCACCGGCTACCAGCGTCTCTATGGAGACGGTTTCCAAGGCAACGCGCCAGCAGAATTCTCCCGGGCTGCTGAAGTAACCCACACTAACGTACAAATCATGCACATATTAACCATGACATTGTCAACATCATTACAATGATTACAGTGTAACCTCCACCCTGTCACCTAAGACAGTAGTGGTTTTACCATTTTCCACCCTATCAGAGCACGTCTCCACCCTATGAGTTATAGGGAATGGGGTATTCCGATTTTAAGTCTGCAGTCCGGTAATCAATTAAAAATTTTTAGACGAGGCAAATGGACTGCGACCCTCGAGGGGTGGGGGGATGGTGTTTGTTGGTGACTAATAGTTGGGTGCATCTATTAGGTTTAGACCAAAAGGAATTTGGGTCTTCAATCTGAACATCCAATTCCGTTCAATGCGATTTCGCAGTGTGTTTGCCGCCTCCGAGTGCGGAGAGTGGTGTATGAAATCTACGATATGTATGGATACGTATGAAAACAGAATTTCATGCTGTAGTTTACTGATCTCCATACCCTGAGACAAGCCTTGTGACAGCCTCTGCCATTTTAAAATGGCGCAAGGTCCACTGGTCCCTATATCACACTGAAATCGAAAACTGTAAGTCTATCATAGTTTGGGCCACTACCGCCTATTTGAATATTCATGATCTGATATGCTCCCCTAGCGTTTGCTGTGGAGAAGGAGGCCTGTAATGGGGCCAATATCCACCAGACAGCGCATCCATAGGCTCTAGCGATAGTGTTAAACCAAATATGTGCATGGGAAAGTGTAGTATGAAGCTGGTTCCTGGTGTTAGCTATGCATTCAAAGTGGTAACTGCCCAATGGTTTCAGGGATTTCGGTGATTTTCATCTATGTTTTATATATTTGTAGCTTGCCAGGGATAACCCTGAAGATCATGGAAGTAATAATGGAACCATGTACAGGGAAGTAAGATATATAGGGTTCTAGAAGTAATACGAGGTTGACATAAAAAGGTTCTATCGAGGCTTTTAAATAGTGAGGAGGATAATTCTATGATTTAATAAGATCCCTGATTTCTGGGATTTCCCTGAACTCTGACATCCTTGTATTTGACATGCAAAACTGAGCGATCGCTATAAACGATCAACAAAATTAGACTATTATACAGATTCTAGTTTCGATTCTCTATTCCAGCTCCCCTTCGTGCTTATTAATTCAATTTTTTTTGTTTAAAGGCTTTTATTCACTTCTTTCCAAGGAAAGTTCTTCCATTCCATTCATTAGTTGCAACTTTGTACTATATAGTAAGCAAAAGTTTATATAAAACTAGGACCAGAGGGTGCTACTTTTATAATTGTCCTCCGCATGAATCTAGATATCGATTAATAAACAAATATAATTGTCTGTCATATAAAAGAATAGAGTCACGTTACTGTAAAGTTTAACAGTTATTGGTGTTAGGATCGATCCACCAGATGTGGAATGCCTGTGTCGCTTCTACATGAATGGTGTTAGTTTTTCTGCTGAAAGATTGAAAGAGCGATGATGTGTCCGATTTCCCCCCTTTGGTATCCCGTTTTCAGTGTCGTGTTTCCGCGTTTTTCGCTGTGTGTTTTGGCAGGGGAAGTACGCCAGTGGTCGGGTCAGGCCAGGGGCCACCACGCTTTGAGATAGACAGCAGGTAAATGGTTGCAGACTTCAACCCCAGAACCCTCTCATTCCTATTCCACGGTAATTCCCTCACTTTTCGCACATTCAGAAAGATTTTTATCTTTCACGCACTCAGAAACAATTACTTTTTTCCAAAGTCAATCTTCCTTTCCTGATGCCCGACATGTGTATCGGTTTTCCCTACGTTTTTAATCTTGGTCTTGTTCATATCTCTTTGGTTGGTTCAGAATTTTCTCTCTTCTTAAAGTTCATGTTGTGAGAGAAATTTCTAAAATCAGCACCCCCCCCCCCCCCCCCCAAACGCGCTCTTCCTTGCTTTCCCACCTCACTTACACCCACCGCCCTACTTCCTTCCAAGACATAAATCACTATCCACGACTTCTACCTCATTCCCTAGTATTTCGTAGATCAATGACACTTCTTCTGTAATATCAGGAGTAGTTTTTCTCCGTGGTGCTAAAGGGTGGTGTAGCATGAGTAGGGTGGAGATACTTTTGGGGGGCCTTATTGAACGAAGTAAAAATACCCGCTGCCATCAATGTGAAGTAAAAGAAAGAGACAAGACCTCATCAGGTTCTAACACAGACCCGATAGAATCAGTGTCACCCGCAGCAAAATCACTATTTTTGTCAAAAAGGCCAACATTTTTTGTCCCTGTTTTGTCTGCGTTCTCTTGTATTCTTATTGAGGGTTTTTATCCTATCTGTTCGCCCACCTCTGCCCTCCCCTCTCGACCCTTCCGAACACACTTCTGGCTCAGGTCCTCTATGATTGAAAGCAAATGGCACATTTTGATAAGTACGTTTAGCAGAGGCAGTGAGCAGTTCATGATTGGGTCTACAGAGTCACGTGACCTAATTAGGACGGATCAACGCCGAGCCTGGCTGGCAATTCGCGCCAACTTTTTCCCCCTCTCTCCTGTCAGGCTGCCCTCCGTGCCCGTCCAACACCCCTGTGACCTGCCAAGCACCGGCGGAACGGACCCAGACTTCCGGTCGGCAGCCGCCGTCACTGTCGCCGACGAAGGTCTAACCTTTTCTAATTATCTTTTTTATTCCTTCCTGGTCCTTGCATCATTTGATTTGTCTTTTTCTTTTCATCTCCTGTGGGTATCTTTTTTTTTCCTTCCACAAAAACACAGTGGCCCAGTCTAAGCTAGTACATAGCATGGCAGAGGTGCTAGGCTTGGCATCTATCCCCCGCGTCCGGAGCGAGGTGTGTAAACACGAGGAAAAAGCCGGAAATCCGATTCCCGAACGACTTTTCACGAGCCCGTGTGTACTCGGAAAACGGCCTCTCTTGGAATCTCGGCGAATCTCGGCAAGCCAGGGACCACGAGCTAAACGTGCTAAATGGGTCTTGTGTCTTTCTTTTTTCCCCTTCTTCTGAATTCTCCAGGTATCCTTAGTATTCTCTACACCTTCGCCTGATGTTATCCCCTCCCGTATCGCCCAACAACAGATCTTATATATCCTTAGAAAATAACTTAATAAAGATGTCTCTGTTAATGTGTCTAGTCTATAGAGATTAAACTGAGACGTATTGCGTGCATAAAATAGGATTCTGTGTACGTGGGGTTTTAACATGACATTAAAGAAGAACCGCAATGATTACAAATACATTAATATCCTCAATCTACTCGCACCAGCAATTTACATTTATCCCATTGAAGTGGAAGGTGATGTTTAGACTGCAACTGACTTCTAGCGTGAAAAATTCACACGGAGCAGTAGTTCCCATTGAGTTTGATGGTGAGTCCAAGGTAGTTATGTTAATATCCATGAATGTCACTGCACGTCAAGTTTGTGTATAGACTTGTGTGTGAGCGCGGGTGTGTGATTCGGGGGACTCGGTGAGGGAGATAGCCTTATCAAATAAAATCTGATGGGAAAATAGCCTCAATCTAGTCAGAGGAAGGTAGAAGTCGACAGCAAGCAGTTCCTCCTTTATCTATATGTATTCTTATATGTGCTTTTCTGTTTTTACATAACATCCTATTTTGCTTATCTATAGTATTGATCAAAATCGTCATGACTGTGGGCGTCTCTGTTGTATCCTCATTGTCTATTCCTAAAGTACTGACGAAACAACCAATGGCATTAATCAATAAATATTTAGTTGCTTATCCCAATCAATAGTTTCTGACCTATTTCTGCTTCTAGAACTTAAATACAGGCTTTCATCAATATATAACCGGCTCAACATTGTAGGCTACAACAGAAAGATTTAAGAGCCTGATGCCCACTGAAATTTCTAGATGCAAAACACGGACGCCTCCGGCCAAGTTCGTGACCCTATGATATTCTTTTACTACACAGCAATGACCCACGTCAGGAAGATGAATATCGTGGTCGCTGAAAACGTGTACGTGCTGGAAGTGTGGCTTTAACGGGTGGCCTCTAGTGGTGGCAACACATGTTGTCACCAATTAATTCCCTATCAAGTCTGTATGTGTTACCAACTACAACGATCGTGACAAGACTTCGCCTCTCACGGGGAAACGTCCAGTTTACTTGGGTCACTAATTGTTCAATCATATCAGGCCACTGTAATAATAAACTTATTGTTTTGTTTTGTTTTAGAACAATTCTTTTATTTCACCTCTCATTTTACAATATCAGTCACTTCCGTAGCTCTGTTAAATTGCATTCCTTTTCTTCACCTTACGTTTATTTCATTTGTTGTTCGTTTGTTTGTTTGTTTAGTTTAATGTCCAATATATCCTATTAGACTTACTTTAGGTTTGATCGAATCTATATGATGAATTCAGGTTGAAATCTCACCCCTGCACATTTAACGAGGTGAGTTATTTTACTTCTTACATCACATAGATATGGTATGAGAAGGATTGGCCTTTGATATAGTAATAAATCTACCACTGCTGGGGCTACAGGAGAAAAGTCGCTGCAGTGGGACTCAAACCCACAAAGCCTGACACCCTTGGGATTACAAGTCCAGTGCTCTTAACCACTGAGCTCACTCCCCACCCAGGTCGCTTTAGTTATGCTTGCATGGTGAAGAGATTGATCATTGCTGTCCACCCTCATTTGTTGTGGTCTCTAGGTTGCTCCTTTTTTTAAACTTTAGTTTATGTATCAGCCTACTGCCAATCAACCATCAATGGCTATCAAACCAATATTACTTGTTCTTTATCATTAGCAGAAGTCGGCGCTCAAGCCTATAACTAAAACCAGAAGTCATAAGGCGAAGCACAGACCAATATACTGTCGTCTAGGTCTGTAGTGGAAGTCTATCTGGTATATCTCTTTTTTTTGGGTAACACCGCCTGGCGGCAGTCGTTTGACTATTGATCGTCACAATTCATGGTAAAAATATAGCAACATTATACCACCCTCTGAATCTATGAACAATGCTATTATACCTGTTAGTGTACACATATTGCCCCTCTTAGTCTCACCATTTTCATATCACCCCGTCAGTGTCACCAGTGACATATTTCCCCTGTTAGTGTTACTAGAGTCATATTACCCCTGTAGGTGTCACCAGTGACATAGTACCCCTGTTACTGTTATCATTATATGCCTATGGCAGAACGTATATGAAGTACCACCCACTGCTAGGGGTGCAGTATTAATAATGTTCAGGCACACTGCGACCATAGTGAATACTCAGACGCACTTTGCCTGTAGTGAATGCCTCCAGTCAACAGGTACATAAAATAAGTACATACAATTCCATTTACCTTGATATTTATGGGTGCCAATCTCGGCCATTTGATGCCATAAATATGTCCCTCAACCTGCAGCGTCGGGACATATTTATAACATCAAAAGACCTTGAACGGCCATCCCTACGGGCTCAGTAACAACGTTTGCTCTTACTAGTGACAAATTACCCCTGTTAGTGTGACTAGTGACATATTGCCCCTGTTAGTGTTACCAGTGACATATTACCCCTGTTAGTGTGACTAATGACATATTACTTGAGGGTAGATTGGGTTCTATCGATTGCCTTTGGGTTGTCACCCTTACCAGCAGAGGGCCAACAATGGTAGGAAGAAACACTTCTGAAGTCCAGATATAGGACGAGGTAATGTCTGTTCCCTTTGCTGATGCTCAAAAACAAAAGCTAAATTACATACTAGTATCACTTTATGATCATCATTTGTGACATAATTATAGCCGAGTAGGCTGTTAGTGTCACCAGTGACATATTACCCTTGTCAATGCTACATTCGACCTTAAGTCTCACAACCCTGTCAGTGTCACACTACTTGTATATTTCCAGTAATGTCACTATGGTACCAGCGTCGAAACAGCACCACGGCTGTCACACAGTTTGGCCAGTCTGGCACCTATCATTTCATACTGGCTTGACAGAAGATTTGCCTACCAACAGGACGCTCCGTGACTCAAGACTCAATAGCTGTCAAGCACTTTAATAATCAGCCATATTTTTCTATTTTCTCACTCTGTTTTTAAATATGTCCTCCCATGATTAATGCGATGCGGCGATTAGGTAATTAATGCAGACGTTCCGGATGGTGTCACTACAGGCCAGTCTAGACTGGCTTCCCGATGGCACGGACTGCTGTGATTAATCATTTATGTCGACCTCTGCTAAGAAGTCCTAGTTAAATACCTGTTTAACCAGCGTGGTAGTTACAGGAATCACATGGAAATGATGCACATCTTCACCATCCGTGTGCTAGGTGCCATTTCACGGACCTACCCCACATATAGTCTCGTTAATCATCAACTAATGTTTGTATTCTTTTCAATGTTTGTACATGATGCATGCCATTTTCTATACTCAATTCCAGCGTTCTATTTTTCCCTGTGACTGTCAATGTTATATATTTACTACCTTCACAACTGAAGAAGAACCACTATTTATCCCACCCCTAATATAAAACCCATAGGCTTAACATTGAGATTCCGTATGCCACGCTGACTGGCATACGGAGTTTTATATGACACTAGTGGCAATCAGAATTATTATCACGTAATATTCCAAAATCGAGGAGACAGGGTAGGATAAAATCAAAACCTGATTCGTTTTAATCTTGGCCACCACATGCCACTCCTGGAGTATGGCTCCGGACTTCACTCGGCTTCGCCTCATGAAGTCACTTTGCCAAACTCCAGTCGTGGCATATGGTGGCTAAGATTAAAACTCATCCAGTTTTACGATAATATTTACTGTTTCGGTTATATTACTCTTTTTCTGTTGATTGCCGATGTTGTCGGAACATATCGGCCAATTTATACATATTCATACATGTCCTTAACAGACAATAGTCCAAGGTGCTTAATGCAGGTCCACTGGTAATAACTGTGCATAGATGTATTGGGAAGTCCCGCTTCCATCATTTGTCATAATTGGAAAATGCGTTTATGTAGTTCATATCGTATACGCTAAGTTCATCGGGTATGAAAGCTAACGAGAATAGAGAAGTAAGGAATAATGTCAAGTGAACTCTCTACGGTTATATAATTAAACTACCCAGCCCACACGTGCATACGTGATTTATTTCATTTGGGTGCCGATAATTTAGGTTTGTCAGTCGCGGTCAAAAAAAAAGAAATTGGAAAGTGGGTGGTCTGTGGGGAGCTCCCTTGGAAGACCCAAGGAAAACAATACTATAACCAGAAAATTATTTTTTTAAAAGGGGGGAAAAAAAAGAATATCCGTGGGAATATGGGAAACTGATATCTGCTACTTTGGTAATGTGCTATGAGAAAACGTGGTTAGTGAGTCTGGAGTGATTGCTATCTGAGGTCCTTTTTCCTATAACTACGGTCTGAAACCAGAGTCAGAGGGCCGCAGTTATAGGAAAAAAGGCCGAGAACGGAATCGCTAAGGGCCTACTCACTACGTTTCATATTATCATATACCTTTTTTCGGCTTGCCATAGAGGTGTTTTGGCCCCGTCTTGATAAAAAATTAGCATCATATACCGAAAACAACACACACAAAACACGTCATTTTATTCCCTTCCTAATTCATCGAAACATAGCTTATTCATTACGTCTCAGTGATCCCAAACATTATTGATACTGCACCTCTAGCAGCGGGTTATGTTTTATAGATGTTCGGCCATAGGTATATAATAATAAAGAGAAATTCAACTATAACGAGCCTAGGCACTACTCCAGTATCGAAGGGGTGTATGTGAGTTGTCCCGCAATTAGAGTTTAACAGGGAGGGATAAGCGCCATGGTGCAAAAGTATGCTCAAGTACGATATACTATGTATGTATACCTACATATCTAGCCATAGCCTGCATGGATAGAACCGCATTCTTTGGAAAATACGTTTTTAGTGGCTGATCATTGGTATCCTTGAAGTTGAAAATGATCCATTGTTATAGAGTACAGGATGAAATTGCACATAAAAAAGCTTAAAGAGGTTGGGTACCAGTGTCGAATCACTTCAAATTATCATGCATTAAGAAAATTTTTAACCGTTTGGTAAATATATCAATGGATCTCGAGATCAACTAACATACATGACAATCAAACAGGCACCTCGGGGTCAATGAAACCAGGATGCAAATTATAACACACATTTCTGGGAAATAGGAACTATGCTCACAATTTTCCAGAACATAATTTCACGATTTCCACGGTTATATATCCGTTTTGTGTCAAAAGTAATCAGGCACAAACCTTTTGATAGTAGCAATTTCCTTTCTTTAAACGACTTCCCAGTCATAATAAAATTTGAATTACTGTAGTAATGTGAACTTTATTTGAATTTAGGGATCTCAGTTGGGGTCAGGAAAAAAGTGGAAATATTTTTCATATGATATTTACTAACTCAGAGAGACTCAGAAAACATGGAAAGCACATCGTTATTGGCCATGGAATGGGACTGGGGTATGTGGGGGAGGTTTGAACCACTGTTTATTGGTGAATGGGGCTCAATTTATTCTCTTTTTGGTTGAAACAAGAATAAATTATTTTATCAACTGAAAACTAAAAACAAGAACCTTTTTTGGGGGGTGGGGGGGGGGGGGGGGGGAGGGCGGAGGATGAGAGGAATTCAAACAAGGATTTCCTTGGAAAAGTGGAAAACTGCCATCTCTGATTTAAAAACAAGATGTCTCCGATTACGACCACCTACCCTGAGCACAAAGAAACTGGTCAAGTACGAGCTTGAATAATCATAAACGATAACCCTCGTGCGAGATCTTGTTCTCGTTACAATCGTAGGCTTAAGTTATTTGATGAACGCCTGTATATCGGAGAGAAATGGTAGGGAAGGTGGAGGGTACAGGGACTGAAGCCAGTCTAGAGGTGACGGAAACACTACCCACCTTGTATGTGTTGGATTTGGTCGCCCACTCTCACGGAGAACGTCTCGCCGGGGTTGACGTGCACGAGCACCACGTGCTGCTGGTTGGGGCCGCCCGCCGTGCCTCCCGCGCCGCCCCCGCCCTGGTTCTGCGGACTATTACCGCGCGACTGCGGCCCGCCACCATTGGGCGAGTAGCGGTGGGGCGAGTGGCCGCGGTGGCTGCCCGGTTGGTGCAAGCCCCCGCTTCCACCAGGGGGCGCGCCGCCGCGGTGCACGCGTGTCGTGGTTGGCGTCGTCGTCGTGGCCTGCTGGTGCGACGGCCCAGTGGGCGCGTGGGCAACACCGGGGGAAGTGGCGGCGGAAGTGGCGCCAGCGACGAGCGGTACTCCGGTGGTGGTGTGGATGACGCCGTGGCCGTGCACGGGCCCCGCCTGGAAGATGTAGGTGCCGTTCTGGCCGCTCTGGTCCAGCACAACGCCGTTAGAGACCATGGCCTCGGAGATGGGGCTCATGTGGCCGTTCTGCGTCACCTCGTAGCTGGTGGTGGATGTGGCGGCGATGGTTGCTGACTGCGGCTGAGGTGGCACGGACATGGGCGCGACGGCGGCGGTCGGGGTGGCCGACGACGCGCCTGTCGACGATGACAGGGTCACGCCCACCGACGTGGGCACGGGCATGGTGGTGGAGGACGAGGCCTGCGTGCCGGTACTGCCGCTGGCCGCGGTGTTCGTCCCGCTACTCTCTCCCACGCTGCCGCTACTTCCGCTCGTATTGCTGTTAAAACTACTGCTATTACTACCGCTACTGGTGTTACTTCCGGAGGAGGCCGCTGTTGTCGCTGCCGACGAAGATGACGACGACGAAGAGGAGGACGGGGCCACTGGCGCCGCAGGTGGCACTACTTCCGGTGGCGGGGCGTCGGCGGCAGAAGTGACAGGAGTCGGGGTGGTAGAGGCGGAAGTGCTGCAGGAGGAGCTAGTTGTGTCCTTCAGGTCGCAGCTGGCAGGTCGAGGCGTCGGGGTGGCGCAGTTGGGAGTGGAGGCTGAGGTCGGCGTGCCTGACTGCGTGGAGGGTGCGGCGGCCGCGTTGGAAGAAGAGGAAGAGGAGGAGGAGGAGTTGGTGGTGGTTGGCGGGGTGGAGGAGGGGGTTGGCTCGGAGCTGCTCGTAATCCGCTCACCCTGGTCAGACATTGTCCTGTCTTTCATAGAACTGTGTCTTTCTGTAATAATGAAACATAATGCACATACGTTAAGTAGATTACAACCTTGATTGATCAACATGGAGATTATAATTGAATATTATATATTGTATGTGCCTATTTGTAAAGTTATTGCATGATACATTTCAAACTGGTGGCCCCACCATGTAGGGAAGCACCTGAAATACAGCGTTTCAAAATAAGTCACTTCCACAAATATCAGCATCGTTTTAAGTGAATTCCCAAGTCATTGAAAATGAAATGAATCATAATTTGTCAAGCAGGTAAATATATGAGTCACTGCTGACGTGGGCATATATCAGAGCTGTTTAGTAATGGACTGTAATTCCCTTGTTTTCCCCCTTTATAATCCGCGAACATGTCACGTTAACTAAACCAACTCATATACTTATAAGTACAACAGTTTCAAAGTTGACGGACTGCAGAAAAATGAAATAATAGATGAAGTCGACAAAATTGATAATTGTTTATTGTAACGCAGGCACGTAAGCCCCTGTTGCCAAGTGGCGAAACTGTTAAACCAGGAAATCCATGTAGAATAGAACAAACAAACTTTATCTATTGGAAGATACTATCATTTTATATTTGTTTTACGTTCTCAACGAGGTCCCTACCTGTATTAAAGTGGAATTAGAGTTCTAACGAACTTAGTGCACTACGTTGTACCGTAGGAGAAGAGGACCATTTAAAATGGGTACTTCATTTTGTGGTAATGGTATTAAGAAGTGTCTTCTATATCTGTATAGCGAATCTCAAACGCGAGTTTGCAACAAAACTACCTTCAAACTTTACTTAAAGATATAACAGAATGAATATATGCCATACACCTATCCGTCACTCTTTTGTTGTTCTCTTTTTCACACTTTCAACTAGTGAAACAAACAGATATCCTTAATGGAAATGAAAATCTATCATCGTTATAGTTGTAGAGACTATAAGTTATTCAATATACATTTTCAAAGGTACAGTAAACATATCAAGAGACAAGGCGTTCCGATGGAAGAGGCTGTTTTGGGTGTCATCTACTCGTGAATTTTTCAATGGTTTGAGAGCCGACATAAATCCATCCATTATAATGCAAAGGTGAATAAATCTGTAGGCAGTACAGGTAAATATATAATTTATGGAACTTTAGGAAAACTAATAAAGTATTCGATAATTCTTATGCGGAATCTTCAGACTGATAAACGTATGACCTATGAGTCATTTAAGAGTCACCAGACAGGGTCTTGGCTCAGAATTGGTTGTGATAGATGATATGACAGGGTGACGATTGGAAGAAAACGACAGCAAAGAACGTAAAAATGTCTGAACCACCCCAAAAAAGGCCAATGGAGATATATGAACTTGGTGATGAATAATTTGGCAAATTGTATAACGTTAGAGGACTAGGACACTCATTATTATGTGGGATTTGTAATCATAAGACTATATTCTGATGATTAATGTGGTGATTGAAAAGAGAGAGAGATCAACATGATTCATAAGCTTCTTGTTAAGGCATTGTAACCAGATTTGATATGAACTGGAATATGCATTATATGTAACTATGTCAAGTTATTTATTTGATTGGAATCGAAAAACGATGGACTGAAGAGAATTTTATTCTGAGTTAGAAGCAAAATCAAAACGGTTGCCTCTTGTTATCAAGATGTTTGAAAAAAAAGTCCATTAGAAATAGTTTCATAAATCCTGCATTCCATCATGTGATCATACCTAAAATATGATGGTTTAGTTAGGTCTGATGTTGGCAAAGATAGATGATGCATATATGAGCCTCATGTCTAATAGTAGACATTGGCTGCATAGATTTTATTCTATATTTCAGATCCAATGCCAACAACCATCAGCTAGAAAGATGGGTCAGACTCGTGCGACATTCAATCATCATTAGATTACGACAGAAGACAATTTTAAAAGTGGGAGATTAGTTTTAATTGATGAGTACGTTGCCTAATTCCATTCAGCATTTTGAACTCAATGGCCCTGTTCTAGGGCGGCTGCTCTGGGTGTTACGAGGAGCAGCTAGTCTCCCTACAGAGATATAGCTTCGACCAGTGTTTCCCCGTAACAGAGATTATATATGGAGCGTAATACATTTGGAGACATGGGAGTTCTGTACATTCGTTATATCTCATTTAGCCCTGCTGTCCCGACGAGCTACAATGACGGTAGTGGACGTCAGTCAATCTAATAAACATATGCCAAGGGTTAATGTGTCCAATAACCAAAGCAGAGAGATACAGGATTCTTGTTCGATCATGAATTAGTTGGATTGTTGAATGCCATATCCTCCTTGAATGAATGCCAACAACCTCGTAGTGCCCTAAAATTGTACTAAACTGGCCTATTCTCTATCAGAATAGCCTCAGATTCAATATTTCAGCACTCACTTCTACTCACGATTACATATGTCTCATATATAGATCACTTCTGCCAGTGGTACACATCTAGAGTGACCTGTGATGCCACGAATTATCACATGCCAGGCACGCCTTTTGCTAAAATCCATCTCACTATGTGGTTTAAATATACTACGAGTGTAGCAGGTAGCATGCCGAGCCGTCCTGCTAATGATTTGTGGTAGTAGTAAAGAAGAAACAAACAAGTTTTGGTCAGAGTTGTCATTGTGTACAAGTTTGATGCGGGACGATATGAATGAGGTGAAGCTGAAGGAATATAGTGTAGTATTCAAACAAGTTGGAAGAAGACACTTTTGGCCAAAATTAGTTGCTTTCTGTATGTACCACACCCCTGTGTACACTTATAGAACAGATGACACCCGCGATATATGACGTGATAGGCCCTCGTGACTGGACTGTAATGCTCGTAGGCACATGGAGAACGAGTTACCAATATCAAGCCTATGGGACAAAAATACCAGGGGTGAGATGATTGTAGATTCTCCCAGGATATAATCCTTATCTTTCAAAATATAACCAGTGCTTCATTTATCTTCAATGAAGATGAGCAACTGCCTGAAACCTTATTCTACATGAAGAGTAACTACCTTTAATTTCCAACTAATACAAAGTGTCCGTAGAAAACACATAAGGAGTGTGTATGGTCATACCCGGTGCATATGGATATGTTGTATGCTCCGGATGGCGCATACGGAAAAATAGTACATATGGATAAATTGTGCATAACTAAAACAAATTGATATCGACATGCCACTTGTTCAGAAAAGGTAATAAAGATAATAAATACAATATAGACTGGTTTCAGATAAAACCGGTTGTATGCTCCTCGGAATTGACCCTACACAATATCCTCACATGCATTCAAATATCACCATGCGTCAACTCCTTGGAGCATACGGCCGCTTATATTCGTTGAGTCAGCCTGGAAGTAGGTGGCGCTACAAACCCGCCTCTAAGCATCAGGACGGCCATCTTGGAAAAGCACCAACGCAATGCTAAACCTATGGGACTGTTCGGACGTTCATTTACAATATCATCTAATATTTTTATTTCTGAGTCACTTCCCTTGATAAAATCAAACTTCGCTGACAATTTCAAATCAAACAATAGTGTGATGGCCCCAGTTTAGACTGTAGACGTGATGTAAACAAATTGTCGAAACAACTGATTTTCTTCGAGTTGGCACATTTAAATCATGTCTGGATAATGGAAATAATCCTATTTTAACTATTACATGCAAATATTACACATAAAAGAGTAGATAACAGTTACATTTCACAATTTCACACTCTAACAAGATGACAGATGACTCAGAGAATCTGAAACCAGTCAATATTGTGTATTTATCTCATCCTGGTATTTTTTCCCCATCAGACTTCACAATAGGAGTTTGTGCCCAATGCCCATGGAGTATTGCAAAAAATATATATACTCAGTAGGTTATGATGTCAAAAAGGTTAGCCAATTAGTCACTGATAAAATGGGGCGAGATAAAATCTGAATTGGGTTAGATTCGTAGCCACTGATATTATGCCAATCATTTTGGTTTGTTACATAATCTCACACGGCTTTGCCTCATGAGTTTACTCTGCAACCCAAACTCATGACATATTTTCAGTGACTATGGATCTCTATGCAGTTCCTTCTTATTATCATATGCACGTGGTGTAGTGACGACATTCTGAACAGCTCAATATCTGCGTATTTTGATGGCATGTGGCTTACATGAGATTCGCTGCCTTAAAAACGAGAGCTTGATGTTGTTTGTGTTTGAGGCCACCACTGATACTCAAGATTGAGACATACCTACATGCATGTTGTATTTTTCATCACTACAACGAAAAGCAGGTCGGCTTTGGTTGGTTGAAAAATGGTCGGTTCTGAACGTATATATATATTTCCTTTAAATATGTCAAGGCGGGCTGTATATATATTGACATTCATTCTACCATAACTTATCATTATTGAGGCTAGCCGTAAAGGATATATTTTGTACATCCGCACCTATAGACTTATAGTTCAGTCCTTCACGAGACTAGGTTCCAATACATAAATAGATGATATTTGAATAGCTGTTTGGTTGATTGGTGCGGTTTATCCCATAGTGACAGGTAGGGTTACATCACGGTGAGAGCCATATTTAGTTTCCATCACGCAATCTTTCATCTATTGCCTCAATCAGACTGCAGAGACGATGCTTGGAATTTCTTCAATCCTACTTTGGCCCCAACCTCTAAAGACGTTGGCATCATAGATTTCTATTATATCTCTCCTTTCACACCACTTTCTGGTTTATCCACGGTTCAATTATTATTACCAAACAGTACGTACCACAAGAAAAGAGTAACAAAGATGGTATTACGAATTTACCAAAGGAGGATCTCACCAATAAAGTTCTAAATCTGGATTTCTTCCCTCGTAACAGCTGAGAAGGTGAGAAGGAAGCTCCGAGCAATTCTTTTCTTTAAAATGGTTAGTGAGTATTATTAGGCACAATACCTTATTCACATAAATTATTTTAAAAAATGATAGTTCCTTGACGGAATTTTGAAACTGACGTTGTACTGGGGACACGATTTCTTTCCTAACTAAATCATCAGCAATGAACCTAACCATGATAATTAGGCACACAGACAAGAGATAGAGTATCTCTTGTTTGTAGTAATATTTTGAAACTGTAAACAAAGCTGATGGCGAAACCCCCCAAATCATAGTGAATGGTTCGTGTAGATTTTACCAAAATGTAAAATATTCCCCTCTGTATATTTGATCCTACTGAAATGCTTATGTTGCAGGTCGTCTGGACAGGGTTGTCACATACTGAGGAAGTCCAAATTTCTTGACATTTTCCTGGGTTTTCCCTCACTCATTCTTTTCTCCTGACAAATAAAACAACGAAATCTTTACATTAACTGACCTTTCAAGCATATTTTGTCATACCACAATCTGGGACTTTCTGAGCAATTTCTTTGGTGATGATACTGGTTCTAAGACCCCTTAATTTAGAGACATGTAGAATATTTTCTTCCTTTTTTTCATATATACAGATTTTGAGGGGACCTGAGTTTGCCAGTTCTTAATTTTCCTAGACAAGAGTAAATTTTCCCTGATATTTTCTAAATTCCAATTTTTTCTGACAAATTCCCCAATTCACTGACAATTCACTGAACTTGGACAGATGAAGTTGTCTGTGTTTTTTCCCTGACGTGGGGCAACCCTGCTGGAATACACGTTTGAAACTCTTCAGTGGAACTCTGAATCCTTTCGGTTGCTGTAGGAATTCCGATCAGGGCTTCGCAAGTTGATTGGTGAGTGGTGGGAGGAGATAGGCCCTTGCAAAGTTCCTCTGCAGCAATAGAAAACCCGTCTTTTCAGAGAAAAGCAGTGGATTGATAACCAACGAAGTGACGTGCGGAAGACTAAACTCTGCCCCAACCTGGATTTTCACAAACTGGGAGACGCATTGCCATGTTTTCTTTTCATTTAAATCAGGTTAGAGCGACTCCACCAGACAGCGCCACTGACAGCTGGACCAAATCCCGCCAGATTTCACCGGATCTCTCGTTCGTCCGTCACGACTTGTTTCCGGCAAAACTAACACGACTCTGTGGTATCGGCGGCACTCCCCGGAAATTCTGGTGCGGCTTTCGTTGTGGACTTTCTAGGGATTGTCTAATGCCGTCTGGGGATAAAATAGCCATCTTTTCCTGCATTTCTTTAGCAGCTGCCTGTCTGGATCCTCAGTGAGACAAAACGAGGATACACATGGTGAATAGATAGAAAAAAGACAAGTTCACATTGTCGAAACCGCCTTGGCCGGAATTCCTCACTCGAATTTAATTGTTTTACCTTTCTTCTAATTCGAAGAATGATTAAGAACATAGCAAATCAGAGGTATACACATATAACAGGCCCATCTGTTTCATGGTAGGTAATCCATTGTGCGCTACTGACGTGTTGCTGGATCGTAATACGTAAACAAAGCCCTTGCTATTCAAGTGAAACCAAGCAATACGATAGTAATTCTAACAGAAACTAAAGCTAACACAGAGTTCAATACCTTATGAGCTAAGGTGGTGACACACCAAGCGTTTCCGGTACATACAATACAAGTGTTACTGCTCAAAGCCACTTTACGGTGAGTTCTTTGCTTAGGCCTTTAATCAGACAAACTCGACCGAGTCTTGCCTCATCCCTATAGAGACAGCAATCACACCTAGAGTGTGAACGGTGGGTGTGATTGCAGGAGTGTTGCTTTTTGGACAGATAAAACTGCTGGAACACTCTGGGGCACTGTGTTAGGGAGTCTAAACTTCATAGTTCATAACTGTCTTGGTTATAACTTGGAAAAAGATAAGCATATTATAGCTAGGCCTGCCAATGTATTATTGTGTATCCAGTTTCGGTGTCCCTTATTCATCAAAGCTATATCTAATGTGTTAGTGTATATGGGTGGGATTTTCAAAACCTGCTAAATTACCCAAAAAAAGAGGGTTATTTAAGGCTGATGTTGTATAAACGTATCTCATCGATGTAAAAGTGGCCTTTTTTGGTGCATCTTTTGATGGTCTTTCATTCCAACATAGGTGTCCCTGTGTTATCTAAGCTGTATCTTAAGTATTATTGAGGCGATTTGCATGCATGACACCAAATTGGAGCTGGAATACCATAGAGTACAATGTGATTTATGCTATTTCTCTGGAAATAATGTACATGGGTATTATGATAATAAATGCATTAGGCTCAGTGATATCATGTTAAAGAGTACGTTGCCAGCTGTTTGTTTAGCTGCAGGCATTGCGAAACCAAGTTTATTATATACCCGTGCATGAAACTGATGCCTATACTGTATGGGAGTAATGTTCTGATATCATATGTATGTGCACGAAATTCAGTGTACAGGCACCGGGTGCACGAAACAGGAAGCAGTTAGCTTATTCCCGACCCTATATTTCACATAAGAACCAGCGAAAAAATATTGAAGGCAACCTTTAAGTATCGACCGTAAATATACACGATCAAAACCTGTGGAAATTGTTCATAAATACGTTAATATATAATAAACATTGAGATAAGACGTTTGAAATGTAATTGAAATTGGCCTGCCATAGCGTCAGACATTGTTGAGACAGTCAGCTCACAAAATGAAAACAAATCATTGCCCTAGCGACAACGAGAGACACTGCATCGCTCCGGTTTGTTGTCCGCAAATATTCAGTTAGTGGCTCGAGCGAGGCAGTGTGATAACAATGCGCTGGTTGTGGACAGATCTCAATCTTTCCTATAGTATAACAGTCGGCAACAAGCTAAATACAGCTCACTCGCCCAGCATATGCTTTGCCCTTAGCATTAATAGAATAAGACAAAGAATGTGTATGGAGATCGATAAGTTGATGATGTCACAAACTTCAGCCTCGCGATCATCACAAGAGCGACGTTGTCGCGAAAACCACGATTCGAGCACACGATGCTGTGCCCAACTACTTTGATAATGGCATTTAGGTAAATATTTAACTAATTCTAACGATTTGAGGGTATATAATAAAAAGAATACAGTCTAGGCTTCGATTGACATTGTTTTGTACGTGGTCCTTGGGGCGAGTGTACGTCCTTCGCTCTACGAGCTCAGGACGTACACTCGCCCCAAGGACCACGTACAAAACAACGTCCACGTAGCCTAAGCCAGTATTCTCTAAATATAAGCTACGAAACCAGCCTATGGAAAAATGTCCATTAAGAAATCGAGATATAGTTTTCAGTGTTTTTTCACCCCTTTGTGTGCAACTTCTTTATATGCATCAATGACTACATCTTCAAGGGTTTCTTTGATCCGGACAGAAAAACACACCAAAAAGGTCATTTTGGAACATTCATACAGTTGTCTTTTTTTCAACATTAGACAAATTATCAATACTATTTAGAGCATTACTGGTTAAAGATTTGTCCAATGTTCTTGTTTGATACTAAATATCTACCACGCCAATTTATCATGTAAACCTGAATCTATCCAACTCCATTTAAGTCAGCAAATATGAGAGCATCATAACTGACTTGATGTGGACAGGACCCATAAATCGAATCAGCGATCTTTCGATCGATTACCCACTCCTTCTCCTTCTTGCAATCTATATTTATAAACAGAAACGCCTACCACCTGGAAGTGTATCACTCCCTCATGACCACGGGTTCCTGATGTTGCAACCCCTGGCTACTGTTTATTTTCGTAGTCTAAGATCTTCGTGTCGCCTCTTTCAATAATAAATAATATACTCGTACGCCCGATGTTTAGAAAAGAGTGTATGTATACAAAGAGAGTATAATTCTACCATCTTTGGCGTATCCAACTTCTACAGTTATACGTGGGTGATTATATTCATATATATATATATATATATATATATATATATATATATATATATATATATATATATATATATATATCTATGGTGAGGCTATTAGTTTAATGTATTCCGATAATTCTGTCTTTTACATACAGGTCATTAGACAAATGTCGCCTATCTATCACATCGAGATAACTCTCACGGGAACAGAGCTTAGTGTTTATAAACAATTTGATAAGTTTGCCAGGCTAATGCTTAGGTCCGTAGCTTACCTAACACAGACAGGCCATGAGAAAGAGGTCACTGAAAGAGGTCACTCTGCATTCTCTGTATACCACCAAAGAGTGCTGATTTTCATAAGATCGGGTTTGTTTTTGAGCGCGGGCCACACACTCATATACACTGCCTAGGTTAGGGAGAGGCTATATAGACTTTCAGCGTGCTACAAAAACTATCAATATCAGCATGCCAACAATGTGCAATGGGGAAGGTAATGGCCTGAGTAATTTTTATTTATTTCCTATTCCCAAAGCACTCGCTATAAAAGGCAATCTAACTTCTGTAGAGCCCTCTGCAATCCGGGTCATCAAGCTAACATGAAACCTCAGTAAATATCTAGTATCTAAACATAATGCCCTCCTAGTGGTGAGTATTCAGACATACCAGGCCACCTCATTATGGACAACCACCCACCAGGGTGGTATCGTCCCACGACCAACAGCCACTAGCACCACAACCATTACCACGATGGCAAATCACCCGTTCGCTGCGCTTGACACCAGTTCGAGTACCCCTTCACTGCCCTTACTACAACCTATGAACAATATATTTGATTAAGAGAACATCTATATAATAAGAATCCAATATTTTTGACCGACCCAAAACGACCGACCCAGAGCTGCAGTGATAGTCAGTGACGCCCCTTGTGGAGGTCTATGGCTTCAAAGCCCAGCTATACATTTTCACTTTAAATACTGAAAACAACATTCACTCCCCCCCCCCCCCCCCTATCAGCAATCATAATACCAATATTTACTTTAATAATACGCCATTGTCCACTATAATAACCTATATGACAAGGTTAGCCACGATAGAACCCTCAAAGATGGTGCTCAGCCTCATACTCCTTCTCCCAGAGTGGTCTCTTGTCGTGGAGCACACTGACATTGCAGAACAGCACTTTAGTGCAGAATTGTATTTTGGGCTATAGAACATCAATAAGAAGGTTAAAGGCCGTGACACACCTTGCGAGTTATTCCCGTCCAATTAATATCGGACCTGAGCGGTAGTCCGGCAGTCGCAGAGAAATGGACTGAGGGCAGAATTCGCAAAGTGGGTGGGTAGCAGGGCAAGGGGCCTTGTCGGCGACTAATGGGTGACACTGGTGACTGGCAAGTATATTGGTAACCGAGATTGGTGCACTCTGATTGGCTGGGGGCCCCACCATATCCCCTGGTCGGCGACTAATGTACCACATGTGTGTGGCATGGGTGAATAGGCGTACCTGGTACCTTGTCACAGCGACCAGCTCAGCAGGGGACCTAGCCACGGTACAGGAATCTCTGGGAGGAGCCTTGAAAAATGCCAAACATGTTTGATCCAGAATCACAAGTGAATTTTGGATCGAGAGATCGATAAATCATCGCTGACAATGGGACCTCTCTATGGGGACGGGAAGGTGGAGGAACTCCATTGCATGGAAGCGAAAATAGGGGTGCCACCTCTAGCGATTATGTTCCAATATAAAATCACTTGGTTATGTAGTCACGCTAGCTGTGTCATCCCCTTTAGAGGAATTTCAGGTAACTATTGGTTGGCTTTACCCAGGCACCAAAAGGCTTTACGATGACGTCAAACCATATGTGGTCCCCATTGTGAGCCATGTTGTGAATTCGGTGGTGTCAGATTCAATCAGCTGCGACCGCAAAGAGGAAGGCTCCTACTCAATCTCCGCGTTTTCACGTTCATGGTGGACTGCATAAGTTCATAATATCGACCCATGTAGGGTTACGCTATTCTTATCTCGCAATGCCCCCTATCGTAGGGTGTCTCCACTCACGGGAAAAGCGACAAAGACGTGTAAGGGGTACGGTGATAAACATAGGCAAGGCTGCGCTTGTCCGTCCACGACGGAAATCTATCTGCTCCTTGTTTCACATCGATGCCACATTCCGAAGGCCTCAACACATTCTGGACTGCTTAGAGAAAGCCAAGATAACAGCTGGTAGTGTCGAGGCAAAAATAGGAAATGTTACAGTCAGTACTGTTCTAATTAGACGTTAAGCGCTACCATCAGGTGATTCAGTGCAACTTTGGCTAGTTTGGTACATATCAGCCTTGGATGACTGAGTCAGGTTTAACGTCGACTGTTTCGGTAGATATTAGCAGAGATGTCAGTTTTACTTGTTTCCACAGAAATTCATGTTTTCATTTTCAAAATATCAACATTTTTACTTGTATGAAATGAACAAAACTGCTAATTTATTCAAATCATCGACAGCCCATGATTCTCCACTGACCCTGACTACAGACTCATGTAACGAGACAGATCTTTCGATTGAATACATGATTCCCCAGTGACTGCAGCTCCGTCGCCAACTCAGACAAATTTTTCCAGGAATCCCTGTGTCAGTGAAGCAGTAAATCACGGAAGGTCCACGAAAGGATTCCAGGCCATGAATCTGATTGGCCAATCGATACCAAAACTGTGTAGGGAGAGTGATGGGCACAATTGACATGGGTATTAATCTAAACAGAATGTAGGCTGAAATTTCATTATTTCTTCAATTCTGATGATCATATTTTCTTAAATAAGTTGTATTGAACCAAGTTTGTCTCTCAAAATGCTATATTTTGAGTGATATCAAGGTGAGATGACAGCCATCTCATATGAACGAAAATAAGTACAAAATACCAATGAATTTTTCCATTATTTTTTTTCAGACCTTAACTAATATCCACGTATATATCAGGTATACCCAAGCCTAAGACATCTCTGTAGCTGGAGTGATTGCCTTTAGTCTCTTTCACGGCCACTAGGTTGCAGCACAGGGCAGCATGGCGAGGGTCTGTTCGAGTCTAACAAATCTGGGTACCGATTGGCTGGCTATTGAATAGAACAAATTCAAACCCAATGGATCCAAAACAAACCAACTCGTGTGAACTGTCTGATGTTATGCATTCATGTCATAGATTTCTAAAAAATCTAAATCTAAAAAATGTTCTTTCTTTTTTACTCTAACGGCCAGTTACAACACTGTACACAACACAAACAAACGGCCAGTTACTTTCCAAACTGTTCCGTAGTTAAGGTTGTCATGGTAGCGAGCGGTCTGACTATAAATACCTGGAGCAGACGATCTGCTCCTCACTTTGATGTTGTAGCTCGTATTGTTAACTTAGCCACATCTTTCGATTTGAAATATTTTGATTCACCAGTTTAGCTCTGCTTTGCAATTTACTATATGTTAATCAGCAAAAATAAACTGGCCAAACAAAGGGTGATCCCTGTATGAACTACTGCTCCTACTTCTTATATGAGCCAAGCAATGGTTACAACTGCCATACTGCTTCTGCTCATGTACAGAATTCTATTAGACTCCAATAGGTTTTCTGGTGAAAGTTGGCTGTACTTTCAGGCTAGGTTGCCTGTAGCAATGAGCGTACTAAACATATCCAACCTCGTTACCTGTACGATCCAGTGGAAACAGATTATTTGGATGTTGTTGCATTCAAGCAAACATTATGTTATCAATAGTATATTCCGTTTATTTACACTAATGAGTGATTATCAATAAGAATAAGTCTATAGATACAACCTAGTGCCTAACATAGAAAACCTGAAATTGTGTATTTCACTCGTGGAGATGCCATGACCATAAACATAGAATCACAAAAGAAGCCTTAAATATATCCCTTTTCATGTTATGAATTTCCGTTTGGACTAGACATTCAGTATGTGACATCACGTGTCTTTATAATGTAATATTTCTGACATTGATGTCAGAGATATCGTATCCAAAAATGTCATTTATGCAATATACTGTTCTCTAATGTTCAAGGAACTGCAGAGGCACTATAGAAATGAAGACTGGTACTCACTCAATTCCATATGGTACTACAGGAGGTCCATATTCCATTTCGCGTATGTCATTAGTTACTATTCCTATGAAAAATGAAAGCCTGAAACCACACTAACAACGTTTGGTTACAGCCTCCAGCAATAGATGTGGTTGATTAACTGACTGAGATGGTTACACCCATGTGCCAGCTGTCCCAGTCTCACTGGCCAAGTGGCGTTGGTTGATGGGAAGTAGGGCAGGGCCTCGTGGCCAGTGGCCTTTCGTCAAGCCCTACGTTGAGAGAAGTCACCCAACTCGCTAACTGGTCGAGTAGCGTAGATACACCGGCCTCTACACACTCATGAGAGATGCTGCACTGAGAGATCTGAGAACTATTGACACTATTGAAAATAGCGTAACGGTCTACTTTATTTAGAACGTTATATGATATAGGTGACATTCCTAACGTCTGGAGCCTACAATGATCTCATGTTTCACAATATTGACTTATGTTTCGCTTGTCGCTGTTCCTATGGCAGTTGTCCGACTGACTTGCCACTGATGATTACAAACGTAATGCCAGTGACTAGGTGTCAGTTATCCGCCCACATTCTGAACACGGTCTTGTGTCAATCAATGTGCGTGGGGTAATGGCCACGACATCGGTATTGCAACTGGTTCGGTGTGAACAACCTAGCTTTTCCGGAGTAAGTGTCATATTCATTTTCAATGGAAGAGCACGGTATTCAAAATGCAATGTACAGGATAGATGTACCAGATTGATAAAGGAAAGAACTAAGAAGTTTACAAGTGAAAGAGTACAATTTTAGATGTTAAGAGTATAACATTACATTTGGAATGCCGAGCTCTACCATTGAAAATGGGTATGGTACTTCCTCCTTTGAAGACAGGGGTGTGGTAGATCGTTTTTCTGAGAGACTGGTCGTGTAGTGGACCTAAGCTCGGCACCCTGTGAGTTGTTTGTTTGTTTGTAGTTTAACGTCCCAGGGGACCCTGAGGGTGTATAGGGACCAAACCTGTGAGTGATTTATATATGCATATGGTAGACCTAGACTGATGATGGTGGCTACCGATTAATCTGGCGTACACTGAACATTACTTTGTTATGCTGCCTCACTGTGCCTATTTATCTTTATCTAAAATAATAGAACATGAAATTGATCTGGTATTTAATCTGTGAATGAATACAAGGTCACTGATTCGGCAAATATTTGCCCCAACGCCGTCAGATGCGTATTTTCGAATCCATGAGTATCATTCACAGATTACATACCTAGTATATTTTCCCTTTATTAAACACCTTTTTCGAATTCATTATATTTTACCTTTTATTGCCATTCAAAGTCAAATTTGGGCATGTAAAGCTGGTCTACTCATACTGATATGGCCCTGCTACGCCTGTCCAGATTTTTTCCCCTCTTTTTAAAAAAAAATATTACCGTAAATATATTTATAGGAATATTGCACTTTTTAAAAAAATATTACCGTAAATATATTTATAGGAATATTGCATCATTATCTGTATTTCTTTTCTACTATATTTCTTCAAATGCTATGGCTCCCCCCCCCCCCCCCCCCCTAAATATACTTATGCATTCTGAGCTCGACACCTGTAGTAGCAATTAAGTAGGCCTACATGTCGGACTGGGTCGTTCATATTTTTTTACCACTGTGCCATATGCTATACATACTATACACTGCATATAAGCTAGTATAAACTATATGACTGACGGGCTCAGGTGTGTAATAACGGCCTAATACTAGTAATATAGGACTTGAAAGTGGCTTCAGCATACCGTATGTCACTCATGACAGTCGTCATGATCAAGTCACATATTCGTGACGAAATAAAAGACTTCTTCAGTTTATTAGACTGCTGCATATATAGATTAGGAACCGAACAAGGGTATGACCTGCACACGATAAAGAAGATATAAATATACTCTGCTCAGCGACAAACCCTCCACCCCCGCATGAATGAAGGATTGTTTACCACTCTGTGAGTGAGGTGATAAGGTCTGTGTCGTGAGCTATCAATATCATAATAAACTATCGAATTGTTCCAGATATCACAAAAGTTAGGCTCGGTCTTATATTTTCTTTACACACCATGTTAAAGCCTATTCACTGTTATTCGTCAGAAGAAGCATTTAGAGCTGAAAGCATCCCACATGTGTGCCTCCAGAACGTCGGAAGCCTGAACGGTCCAGCCGTCAAGCTGTGCTAAAGGCGGTAAGGAAAGCCAAACATGCCAAACACACCCCCATCGTATGGATCATGTTCCTCTAAATCAAGGCTGCTCCCAGAATAACACGAGTGTACATCATACTAGAATATCACTCTTGATAAAAGCTGAATATTATTCATGTCAGTAGAAGTCTCCCAATACATAATAAGTGTAAAACTAGTATGATATCAGTTTCTAAATCACAGCATCCCTCAACAAAACAAGAGTGGTGTCTCACTGAGTCTCAGTCGCCAGTCGGCGAACTGATGGGCATATTTGAAGTTACCATAACATCACGTTTTTCTCAGAAAATACGAAAGGTATCAATACTCACATTGTATATGATATAGAAGAATGTGTACTAATCCCACGAAAACCATTATCCTTCCGAATTACTCGCTGATTCCGCATAAATTCGACAAAATATCCAATATTTTCATTGCCTCTTGGAGCTTACCTCGCCATATTGAATTCATTAAATTCACGTTCGGAAGTAGGTCAGGAAACGTGATGCAGTTTACTCATAATAATACACAATTATTTTCGTAGGCTGTTGAACTTCCTAGCGATATCTAGCATAGATATGATACGCAATTGGCGAGTTAAACAAAAATACCTTAAATTTTGGACTTATCGGTGTTTCACGATGATGCGTGAGAGGTATTCCCCGTTTTGTGATGACGTCACTTATCACGGGTACTCCCACATTCTCCAAACATACACTGTTTACTTCCTTCTCCAGCACCAAGAGACCAACGGACTGGCAGATCTGCTGTGAGAGTGTGGCCTTATAAAATTCCCGCCATAGATACATCTATGGGAAACGCACTTCTATCATGAATCTACGCTTTGATAAATATATGACCCTTTCTCACGAAACGGGAGGAACCTCTGTTTACAAATTCACCATGTAGTAACTCGTTCATTATCTCACCCCTGGTACAAGCTTAGTCATTGAAATACCATTAGAAAAAAATACTCAACGATCACCCCAGTAAAGTAATAATACTATGCCACGGCTGTGGCGTAGTGAATGTGAGATGACGTCATATGGATTTGCTAGGTATATTTTAATTATTTTGATGTTGTGATGCTTTTTAAAATGGCAGAGAAAGGGGTGAGATAAATCCAGAACCACAATCGAATCGTATAATACACAATACTCCACTCGTTTAAATGTGCCGTAATCGTCACTCGGCTTCGCCTCGATGACGATTGCGGCACATCCAAACTCGTGGAGCATTGTGTATTTATACGATTCTCGATGTATTTCTATATAAATATTTGAGTTTTATAGTACCGGTACCCGTACCCGATGTTATTGTTGTTTTTCATCATCGATACATAGATCTCAGTGGGAGATACAACGCAAAGATATAATATATTTATATACAAGGAGCTAATGATATTTCTATTTACAATGGATGAGCGCGGTACTTCTTTAATCTCTCACATAACAACCACCTTGATAATACAACTATTTACAAATATTATCGCTTAGTCCCAATCCTTTGGTCTGTGGCCAGTAAGAGGTAGTCAGACGAGTCCGACCCTATTCACTAGTATTAGGGAACGTACTGTTAGGGTCGCCCACGACTAGTAAGAGTAGGCTACAAGGGTGAATAACTGGTAAAACAGGTTTGCAGGCTCTGCACCATGTAGGGAGTCTGTCCCATCAGAAATCAGTGTGCTCAGAGTATCAGTGATCAGTGTCTCTCAATATAGTGCATTTAGGTCTGTCCCATCAGATTTGAAAATGTAGATATCTTTGTCATTTATAGGATGGTATGTAGACGTTAGGGCCCACCAACCGAAAGTCGGGACGTTATTTAGGGTCCACTCATCGGGACGTTAGGGCCCGCCTAAAGCCAACCTAGGGTTAGGGTTAGGGATAGGGTTATGGATAGGGTTAGGGTTAGGATAAGGGTTAGGGTTAGGGATAGGGTTACTTACTTATACTTACTACTAAATAAAATATTTATTCACAGTTGAGATGCTTGAGTAGGGAAGATTTAAAATGGGTCGAGTTCGTTACGGGTCGAGTTTTTTACGGGTCAAGTTCTCCAGTATTCAAACATTAACCAATTAGGCAAAATTAGGTGGGTCCTAACGTCCATTTATGCTATTCCTCGCTCCCAGCACCACAGGTGTGACCGTGGCGTCGCTATGCGGCCGAGGCACGACTGAGGTCTTCTCACCTCCCGTCTCGGGTGGGCCCTAACGTCCCGACTTTCGGTGGTGGGCCCTAACGTCCTGCAATCTATAGGATCATCTAATAGTTTCATTTTCTAGTAACAGGTAACAGTATCCATATCTAAATGGTTGTTATTCAATGGCAAGATTGATATAGTGAATACTTTGTCCCAAAAAGACAATGAAATAAAAGTTCTGTTTTTAGGAACCAAGCCAGTAGTGGGGCAGGGGGATGGTCAAACTGGGATACTGAGCACCTAACGCTGACCATTTTACCAGGCCTTTATAGTTGGTGTATGGAGATTGAAGCGTTAGGTTCTTTACAGTAAGCTGAAAGCCTGGGTGAGCATCCTAACCTTTAGGTGACCTATATGAGCATATTTTCCTGCGTTCAAAAAACGATGATAAAAACTAGAAAAAACATCAATTTTTGCACTGCTTTCTTTTTGCCATAAACATGTGCACATAGTAAAGAAATACAACCCAGATTTTTTTTATTAACGAGCTTCTTTTTGTTTATGTCATTTATTTATCCTGGATATGATAAGGCAGTACCTGCCTGTTTACATTCAATAACCAGCATTTGTAAGCCATACTAAATGGTAGAACTGAAGTTTGCCTGCCTAGCTAAGTGAAATAAGCAACAACTATACAAACAAGTAATATATATCAATACTAAATTAATTATCTTGATTGTGGTATTGTCAATACAAATGAATGGGTCCATTAAAATGGGCATAATGTAATCACAGTAACAGACTTTCACCTTGATTGGGTCGGTTTGTATTGACATAATTCCAGAACTAGTTTGAAATATGATTAGTAACGGTTAGTAAACAATTATATTATCCTGGGAACAGGAAGAAGATTTGTTATTTCATAAACCAGATGCCAAGTCAGTATTTATGTAGGCTAGGAGAAAGATAGGAGATAAGAGTCTATACATGTTGATTTAGAGATAGTGTAGACGGCTATTTCGGAGTTCTTACTGTTTTTTCTTTAAATCTAAATTTGGGATAGGTGTCTATGGTTTGGTAATCAGTGGGCATTTTATTCCAATGTTGTGCACATTTATAATACATACTTCTTTTAAATGAGTTACAATATATTTGTACTGTGGAGAGTACAGGGGCATCAAATAGTCGAGTGTTACGAGGTGGTGCAACAATGTCTTTGAGATTTCTACTACGCAGGTATGCAACTTTTCTGATTGCAGAGTCACGTCTTTCAGATAGAAAATTTATATTGGCTTCCTTGTGGATCAGGGCAGTGCTAGTTCTCGGTGCACTTTTTAAAACAATCCGTACAGCTCGATTTTGTAGTAGTTGGATTTTTGTTAAAGTTTTTTGGTTTGACTCATGGAAAAGGGTGACTCATGGAAAAGGGTACTGCCATACTCAGCATAAGGAAGGATCTTAGTTTTATAAAGTAAAGTCGCTTGGGCCTTGGTTAGATAACACCTTATTTTAGCCATTAAATTGATTTTGTGAGCCAGTTTTCTTATAGTTTCTTTTTTGTGGGGCTCATAAGTTAGTCTCTCATCGAGTATTATTCCCAAATAAATAAAATGGTTAACATAGTCAATTTCGTTCATATTTAGTGTTAGTTTTGGAGGTCTATTGCTTATTTTTCTTGTTGGTTTAAAAATCATGGATTTTTTTTTCACGTTTATTGTTAATTGATTTTACCGGGCCTACATTCCAAGTTTCAATAAATCATCTTGCACAATATTTCTAGCTACTGTTGGATTTAGGTGTGTTGCGAATATGACAGTATCGTCAGCGTATAAATTAGTCTGGGTAGAGGAAAGTCGTTAATATAGAGTAAGAACAGAAGTGGACCCAGAATGGACCCTTGGGGAACCCCACAGGTGACCATTCTGGAGTCTGATAGAATACCATTTACACGACTTATATGGGATCGATTTGATAAATAATTTTGAAGCCAGATAATTAAATCACGGTCAATGTTATAGTTGGGCACATTTCTTTATCAAAATATTATGGGAGACAGTATCGAAGGCCTTAGAGAGATCCATGAAAGTCACGACTGTTGTTAATATGTTGTTAAAAGCTAAAAAAAATTCCATCAGTGAAAGTTGAAACCGTAGAAGTAGTAGAATGTCCCTTACGAAAACCCCCTTGTACACTAGATAATATATTGTTTGTCTCTAGGTAGTTGATTAGTTGTGCATGAATAATGCTTGTGCATTAGATAATATATTGTTTGTCTCTAGGTAGTTGATTAGTTGTGCATGAATTATTTTCTCTAAAATTTTACCGGGTAAAGGGAGAAGGGAGATGAGGCGTAGGTTTGAAACTGTCCTTCAGGATACGAGTGGATAAATGTTGTATGGCAGACGATTTATGTATTTTTATATCATAAAATAACTTGGTGACTTCTTGAACTGTGACTGTTTTAAAAACCATATCATTAACATTAGGAGTGTTACCATAGAATTCCCAAGTATCGGTAAATTTGTTAGCTAAGGTGGGTCCTATGTCGGCAAAAAAGTTGTTTCCATAATTTGGCAGGTCTGAGTTCGGAATTTGTTCTTTTGTGGTTTGGTCAATCAGGTTAATTTTAGGATTATTGTCTTTGTTTGGCAGGATATCAGCTAGTTTTTCCCAAAAATATTTGGGATCATCATTCATGTGATCTTAGGCAAAAGATGCCTTGGCATTGCAAATCAAGTTTTTGGTATCATTTCTTAGTTTTTGTGCTTTTTCCCAGTCCTTCTGGGTTTTTGATTTCTTCGCATGTTTTAGGGCTCTGTCTTTCTCTTTAATTTCGGTGATAATGTCATCGGTCATCCAAGGAGAACCCTTGTCCTTTAGATCTAATTGTTTGATCGGACATTTGTTGTCTAAATAAGTATTTAGTTTGAGTAAAATGATATTCCATGCCGATACAGGGTCTGTAGTATTGTAGAAATCATTCTAATTTTGATTAGTCAGGTGGTTACAGATATCTTCTTTAGAGTATTTACGGTACGACCAACCTTCAGTTTTGATATAATTATATGACTCTTTTTTTTTTTTCCTATGCAAGTATATCAGTGCTTTGCTCTTTTTTATTTGACAACAAGAATCGTTACACCATGTTGAACTTGAAAATTGTTCCATACAAAAATGAATGCTAACGAGAAGCATGAGACATATTGACATACATATCAAAAGTACTTTTCTACGCATGAGAGACACAAGTTGTCCGACAATGTTAGTCCGTTACATATTTGGGACAATAAGAATAAAAGCTGAGAATTTCTGCTGTGGAAATTCACTCTGAGCATAAACTTCATCTCAGCTAGCTCTTTTATTTCCTTTTTATATTACTTATTACGAGAAAAGAGGAAAATTTACGTATACATAGAAAAAAGGCACATACATAGAAGGAGTAAGGAAATAATCAACAAGTAAGTTAGACGAGACAGAACAGGACTAGACAAAATGGGGGACAGGAAAAGCAACAGGGGGATGGAAGAGAGAGTGAAAGTTGAAATTGCCTTAATTTTGTCTTGTTTAACAAGCTGGGTTGTCATCTTTACATATTTAAATGTCTTTATAGTGGCATTTAGAGAGGCGACTCCAAAGTCAATTAAAACCTAGACATTGAATCATCATCTACATCTTGATCTGGAGGTTGTCTTGCCTACATGTCAAAGGAAAGGAACACAATTTAACAACAGTCTAGAAAAATCTACAATTATACATCATTTCCAAAACCATTTCCACTTATTAAATTTTTCTGGTTTGTTCTCAGTGTTGCACATATGCTTTTCCATCAATAAGTAATATTTCAATTCAGTAATCCAGGCATGTACATCAAGATTTCCGCCATGGACATTGTAGTGTTATACACGCACGCCGCCCTGGTGGCGTTTCTTGTAACTAACATATGTAAAAGTTGTCTGGGACTGCTACCAGTTACAGCCCGGTTACAGGAAGTGAAATCTGGTCATGCTTGAATACAACAGTTAACAAGAAGATGAATCTACTTGTCTTTTATTAATCTAAGCCCAGAAGCTTTACAAGATGGTGTCAGAACTGAAGATGTCTTTCATTCATGCCCCAAAAGTGAAGACTGAAATGAAATCTGCCAGGTTTGATGTGTGACACTCAAAGATGCTCTGGGACCTTCTGTGAGTAGGCACTGATTTCTAATAAGTTTGGATCAAACTAGGCCCATCAACTAGCCTAGTCTAGCCTACTACTGACATTACTGTGAACATTGATTGCAAAACTATATCCTGAAATATCATAAACATTGACTTTATATGAATGCTGTAGATTTAGTGCCTAGGTCTGTCAGTACATATTGAAGAAAATGGCTACTGCTTCAGTAAAACCACCTGAAATCCTAAAAGTGGAAAGGGGTAACCCATCTCATTCTTGGATCCTATGGAAAAGAAAATTTGAAATCTACCTCAGGGCCACAGGCTCCAATGCAGAGGAGGGTGACAGGAAAATTGGTTTATTACTCCACCACATAGGGGATGAAGGGCTGGACATATTTGACAGTTTTGTTTTCAAGCCCCAAACTGATAACCCCATAGATGGACAACCACCCATCCCAGCAGAGGACCCTAATAATTATGACACAGTCATTGAAAAGTACACTGAGTATTTTGGTAAGAGGGATCCACAACTGTTGCTCAGGGAACAATTCTGGTTTCATCTCAAGAGGGGGGCCTCCCAAACATTGGAGTCATGGGTGCTAGCAGTAAAGAAGTTTGCCGCAGAATGTAAATTCCCGAAAGACTATATGGAGCAGGCAGTACGAGACAAGTTAACATTCTCATGTACAGAAGAGTCATCGAAAGCGAAGCTGTATGATGTTGGCGCGGGGCTGACATTGGACAGAACTGTCGAGATCCTGTACCAAAAAGAAACTACTAGATACGAACTCCAAGAGTCGAAGAGTGCGAACATCGATGTAGTGCGCAGCAGGTTCAAGAAAAGCAGCTTAAGCAAGTCAGCAGATAAAAAAACGAAAACCGGCGACAGAATCAAGTGTGGATATTGTGGAAGCGAGCACATGAAAGGCAAAAAGAACTGTCCTGCAAAAAGTCACACTTGTGAGAAGTGTAAATTAAAGGGTCATTACTCAAAGGTTTGCCGCACGTCTAAATCTCGGGTTTCTCAAGTCGTCGAGGGGGAGAAGGACGATAGTTCCGATGACAACGAATCACACATATTCATTGGCAGCGTGACGACTAGCCAAGTAAATGTGACGTCATCCAAAACCACTCCAGATGACAAACCGACTGATTCAAGTAAAGGCTGGTATATAAAGCTCAAGGCTGGTCCAGATATCCTATCATGGTACATAGACTCAGGAGCTGAGATATCGGTGATGCCCGACACACTCTACAAGAAGTCATACGGTGATATTCAGCCAACTAGACGCACACTGTTTGCTACAGGCGAGCATCAATTACAGACACTGGGATGTGCTCGTATGGAGTTAAGACGTGGAGACTCTACAATCCTCGAAGATGTTTATGTAGTAAAAGGCGTTAAGTCGCTACTCCTCGGACAACCCGCAATTGAGAAATTAGGACTGATACCTAACATACCTGGTGCATACAGGATCAGAGCCGTGAACAGTGATAGTCCTGAATTGGACACAAAGGATAAGGTCATCAAAGCCTACCCAAAACTCTTCAATGGACTCGGTAAGCTCAAAGGTGAATACACTATCCGACTCAAGGACGACGCAAAACCTTTCTGCCTCTATACCCCACGCAGGGTACCATTACCTCTTATGAAGAAGGTAGAAGAGGAAATCGCAGCACTTGTGAAGTCAGAAGTGATTGTGCCTGTAGATGAGCCGACAGACTGGTGCGCACCTATGGTGGTCGTACCAAAGCCAAACGGGAAAGTACGATTATGTGTGGACTTGACTAAACTCAATGAAGGAGTCCGTCGTGAACTCTATGTGATGAAAAAAGTAGAAGAGACCCTTGGGAGTATATCAAGTGGGAGTGTGTTCTCCAAGCTGGATGCTAATTCCGGCTTCCACCAAGTGTTACTGACCGATGAAAGTGCGAAGCTTACAACATTTATAACACCTTTTGGTAGATATATGTTCAGACGGCTACCCTACGGAATCTCATCCGCACCTGAGCACTTCCAAAAGCGAATGGACAGAGAACTGACAGGCCTACAAGGAGTGTTGTGTCACATGGATGATATCCTCGTGATCGGCAAAGACAAACAAGAGCACGATGAACGCCTAACTAAAGTACTGAACCGACTGCAAGACAGCAGGATCACTTTAAACAAGGACAAGTGTGTCTTCGCCTCAAACAAACTTCACTACCTTGGTCAGGTGATAGATGCAGATGGAATCAAGAAAGACCCAGCGAAGGTCAAAGCGATCATTGACATGCCTGAGCCCAAAGATGTCCCAGATGTCAGACGATTCCTTGGCATGGTCAATCAGCAAATGAAGTTCCTAGAGAATCTTGCAGAAGTAACAAAACCTATCAGAGATCTCCTTAAAAAGGATTCCGAATGGACTTGGGATCTCCCACAAAAAGCAGCGTTCAACAAACTGAAGCAAATGCTGGCTTCCGACAAAGCCCTTGCTTTATACGACCCGGAAAAAGAGACAATCATATCTGCAGATGCAAGTAGTTATGGTGTAGGGGCCGTGATCAGACAACGCCAGAAAGATGGGAATCTCAAGGCAGTTGCTTATGCCAGTAGATCAATGACAAAGACGGAGGGCAGATATGCTCAAATTGAGAAAGAAGCATTGGCGACCACATGGGCACTTGAACACTGGAGCGATCTCCTTATTGGCATGAAGTTTCATGTTGAAACCGACCATAAGCCGTTAGTGCCACTATTCTCAACCAAATTGATCGACGAACTACCAATCAGGATCCAACGATTCAGACTCAGACTGATGAGATTTGACTTCACAATCAGTCATGTCCCTGGAAAACTCCTAACCACAGCAGATGCTCTCTCGAGGGCACCACATGAAGAGTCAAGAAGCGATCAGCAAGCAGTGGATCTTCAACATGAAGTTGAGGCATATGTGAATGCTGTCATGGTATGCCTTCCAGCATCGGATAAACGTCTAGATGAGATCCGCCAAGCACTAAAAGAGGATGAGACACTGAGTGTTGTCATACACCATGTAGAACATGGATGGCCAGAAGCTAGACGTGACATATCTGGTCCACTTGTGAAATACTGGACTGAAAGAGGGAACCTCTCTCTACATGAAGGGTTACTACTACGTGGTAGACAACTCATTGTGCCAGCTAGCCTGAGAGTTGATGTCTTACGAAAACTGCATGATGGTCACCAAGGACTAACCAAGACTAGAGCCAATGTCAGCTCCTCAGTATGGTGGCCTGGAATAACCAAAGATGTTGAGAAGACAGTGAAAAATTGTGTCACTTGTGAGAAGCATAGGAGAGAACGGGTCGAACCTATGAAAGGAACAGAATTCCCTGAACGTCCTTGGTCAAGAGTGGCAGCCGATTTTTTCTACCATAAAGGGCTGACATACCTACTTCTCGTTGACTATTACTCAAGAGACATTGAGGTGTGTCAAGTGACTAAAAATGTTGATTCGGCTGAGACCATCGCTAAAATGAAGAGGATGTTCTACCATCAAGGCATTCCTGATATTCTGTTTAGTGATAACGGACCACAGTTCGCGTCAGCAGAGTTCAAACGCTTTGCAGATCACTACAAATTTGAACACCTTACATCATCTCCAAGATATCCTCAGTCAAATGGTGAGGTAGAGAGAACTGTTCAAACCATGAAGGCAATCTTGAAGAAGACAGACGATGAATACCTTGGCCTTCTCTCATACAGGAATACACCACTGCAAAATGGATTTTCACCAGCCCAGCTCAACATCGGGCGTAAGTTGAAAACCAGAGTTCCAATTCACCCGGATGAACTGAGACCCTGCACACCTGATGCTGATCTTGTCAGGAGGAGAGAGAGAGACTATAGGAAACAAATGCGTATCAACTATGATCGTCGTCACAGAGCCACTGAAGCCAATGAGTTATCGCCTGGAGACAGAGCATGGCTTCCAGACCTGAAAGTGGAAGGAAGGGTTGTTGGCAAAGCACAGAGCCCTAGGTCATATATCGTATCAACACCAAATGGACTAGTGAGACGGAATCGACGGATGACCAGAAACCTAGGCCCTGGTCCCAATATACCACCAGTTCACCAGAGTGATCCAGCCACAACTACAACAGTGGTTACACCAACTATTACTCGTCCACAACCTGTAGAGATCACTGATGCCCATCCAGTGGTCACTCCACCAACTCCTGATCGAGGTGCCACCCCTAGCGTACCTGATCCGGAACCGAGAAGATCTAAGCGACAGAGATCTGCTCCTAAAAGACTGATAGAAGAATACTAATGACTCTTCTCTTTCAGATTACTTATCATATTACTTTATAAGTTAGAAAGCATTTAAAGTTACCAAAGAACATTTGATCATATTATTTCATATTCAAAGACAATGAACAGTCCATTTACTTACAGAGACTTTCATATACATATTGACTAACAAGAGACTTATAGAGTTACTAGTATATCATAGAGTTATCTCATATATGAAAAACTTTGAGAAATAGTATTATCTAAACGATAACTCTCTTGCAAAGGGAGATGTAGTGTTATACACGCACGCCGCCCTGGTGGCGTTTCTTGTAACTAACATATGTAAAAGTTGTCTGGGACTGCTACCAGTTACAGCCCGGTTACAGGAAGTGAAATCTGGTCATGCTTGAATACAACAGTTAACAAGAAGATGAATCTACTTGTCTTTTATTAATCTAAGCCCAGAAGCTTTACAAGAGACATGGAACAGTTTTTGTCTGTGTACATAAAACTTAGTGAAAGAATAAATCATATTGTGGCTGATTGCTACACTGCCTTTCTCGTGATTTTCAAGTATTATAATACTTTCATCTACAGAAATATTTGTGTGGACAGTCTTTGATAGCCATCTTTGAATATGTCTCCAAAAACACTTAGTTTTCAGACATGATATGAGAAAGTGTCTTACCGTATCAATCTCACCACAGCTCTCATAATTTGGAGAATCAATGATACCTCTAGTGAGTAGGAATTTCCTAGTGGGAATAATTCTGTTGATGACCTTATACTGAAAGGAGTGTAATTTAGTCAGTCTAGTGCATTTAAAATTGGCTTTATATACCATTTCCAATTGGATATCTATTTGTGGAAAAACTTTCATCCATCTAGATTGACATGTTGGAGGGTTCAATCCATTAATTCTAATGAATTGGTAAATAGTTTTGCTTGAGGAACCAGTGACATTAAAGACCTCTTGTTTGTGATTATGTATTAGCAGAGCATTTCCATCCTTATTTTGTGGATCTATGGTGATAGAGTCTGCCAACGGAATACCACTTCTGACTCTCCAAACATCCAAAAAGGTAAATTTTACCTTATATACTTTTCTAATTTTGTTTGCTGACATCATTTTGTTGTCCTCAAACAAGTCTGATACCTTAATAATGCCCGCCTTTATCCATGGAGGGATGTGTAGCCTTTTACCTTTGATTTGTAAATATTTGTTGTTCCATATACATTCGTTCACTTTCTCCCTATTTATGACAGAAGGAGAAATATAAATTGCACGCCAGATATTAACTAATTCAGCATAGAAGATTGATATACCGGTTTTCTTAGACTGTTTACTCTTTGTCAGAAAAAAGTCATACATGGGTGAGTAGATGTGAAAGGAATTGCGAAAAAATAAAGTCCAAGAAGTATGGGATTTTATTAGTGTGGCTTTGCCACATGAAGTTATTGATAATTTTCTTGAATTGGGTAAAAACAGAAACCGGAGTATGTATGACAGATATTGTATAAAGAACCCACAATATTGTTCTTAACCAAACTGCCTCATTGCAACAATATGTTCGAAGTGTAAATTTTGAAATAGAACTGCCCTTATAGATTACTTATATGCACTTTTATCTTGGCTAAGATCGGGCTTCTCTTTACATTGCCATTTTCCTCTATTGCATTGAATGGTAAAGAAAGGTTAACCATTGGTTTTTATTTGGTATGCATTGTATCCCTTATGGTGTATATTATGGGAATTTTCTTTTTATAAATCATGTGAAAAGAATTATGGACTCTGTAAATTCCAATATTATGGATAATCCCCATGGCAAAAACGTGCTAATCTTTATATTGCTGCCTTTAGCCATGTCTGAAGCAAAGAAAAAATAAAAATAAAAAAAACTGTTCTTTTAAGAAATAGCAGTCAATACTATTAAACAGCACACCACTGTATTCATTTAAATATGCCAATTGGAAATTCCTCACCAATCCTAGATAGTACTAATTTATCTGCATATCATTTATGATGTCAAAACTTTGTATATGTTAGGAACTTTATTTTAGTAACCCTGAATCTTTATGTTAGCCTTAAGGTGCTTGACATAAATGGACTATGTCGTTTCAGACATATTACAGATGCATATAGTGAACTGCACAGAGCAGCGCAGTGTGCCCGCTCATGGTGGGTATAATGACGTCAGGACATTAGGATATCTCGTCATGAATATTCATAAGCAGAAGGGTGGTGATCCAGAATACAGTAAAACCCCGCTAAAGTGGACATCCTCCATTCCAGGCGAAGTGTCCACTTAAGAGGGGTTTTCAGTATGCCAAGTATATAAACCCTGGCCGCTGGTGCCCGCCTGAGAACGCTTTGTCTATTGTCTTGGTATCGTTTGGTGTAGCATTGTTGCGACAACTGTCTGGCCAGTACACACACATACCATAAACACGGATCTCAGATAATCTAGAGGATATATTTGATAAGATGTCCCTCCAAACTGTCCCTTTAAGCGGGGTTTCCTGGAACCGGGGTTTTACTGTACATATAGGCGATGCTATGTCTGAACTCGGCATGATTTAGGGACCAATACACCTTGCACCATTTTGAATTGGCGGACAAAGTCTCACACCTGTCTCACGGAAATGATATCCGAAAACTACAGTATTAAGTTTTGTTTTTGAAATAGCTAGAAGTAAATCATAAGATATAAAGTAAATGTAAGTATAGACCAACTAAATAGAAATAGAAGGATTGATTATTTTCCACACATGAGATTCTCACTCTTGTGATATTCAGTCTCCTCCCACAGGTCTGGTTCTGTCTGTGTCTATAGGGCCGATTCCACCAAACAACCGCTTTTTCTGAGCAAAAAGACGTTCCAGCCAACTTTTCGACAGACGTCAGCTGAAACGTCTGGCCAAATTGCTTCGAAATGCGTTGCTGCTCCACCAAAACCCCTAACAGACGCTAATATGATTGCCCCACGAGCTTCTGGTGGGTTTGAAGTTCCAGCAGATCCTAGCCGACGCCCCTGCCGTGGCGCCGACTGGTGGACGTTAGCCGCATTTTTACATAGTAATCGAGTTCCTCGATAGGCGGCGCTGCATGCGGTGATACACTAAGACGCTCCGAACCTGCGAAAGACGCGTATCGAGCGGAGCGGTGTGCTGCTATGTTGGATTTTGTACGGGAATGTCGAGAAATTGTCAAATAACTGCAAAATACTGCGGTAAACTGAACAATGAAGGTAAACAAAGATAAGGATTGATGTCATGAATGTGTATGGCACGCTATGGTGCTAGGATTCTGCCGAAAATACCAAAAGTGTCGGCATTTTCGATGTCCGTTCGCGGCTTCGGGTATTGCCGGTATCGCTCGCGCTATGTTGGCGGCGTTCCCTCGCCGCAACTCCCGGCAGAGCCTGCGGGCAGGTGTCGTACTCTTCAAATGCATTGGCCAGATGCCCAATTCCAGCCGATAAAAACTTAATAAATCAGTTTTTGTCTCTCGGAGGGTTATTGGAGTATCGGTTGGGATATCGCCTGAAAAAATCTTGTTGGTGGAAGCGCATTTCAACTAGCTCTCCTGTCAGACACTCAGCAACCATGAAGCGACACTCCAACGACCCCCAATTTCCTCCAACAGACGTCATAACTTAGAGCAGATGTCTGTTGAAACGTCTGGCAGGAGAGCCAAGGCCTGCTAAAACATCTGGTGTGTGCTTCCACCAACCCGACAGATGATTAAAATAGAGCAGATCTGCTAGCAACCGCCATATGGGCACTGTACAACGTTTTTGTCTTGTTGGTGGAATACAGGCTTAAGTGGGGCGCAACTCCCAGCCGATCTTGTCGAAAACATGCTTTTTTATATATAGGCGGTAACCAAAACATTTAGTATCTGTGATATACTCCCTAGCATAAATGACACGAAACGACAGATGTAACTGTGTACAAACTTTATTTTGCTAAATAAGCAAGTTTCGATCAATAAAGGTATCTATAAATTAGGGGAAATTAGAGAAAATTAGCCATTTCCACCAATTCAATGTATTGATATCAAGCCAAATACCTTCCAGCCATGCAATGTATTGATATCAAACCAAATACCTTCAATTCTGAAAAAGAAAGAAAAAAATTTTTAAAAAAAGAAAAAAAAGTGATGCAACCCAATCAAGGTGCAAGGTGAAGGTCACTCAGTCCAGTTGTCAGGTCACTCTCCCAGCATTCTTGTTATAACGCTCTCCAAGCATAGTAACTATTACACAGCACACACAAATACCTTCAATTCTTTAGTACAGTGAAGGTAAAGGAATATTAGACAAACCACCATTAATCTATTAAATATATACTGAGAATAAAGCTGCACTAATATGTGCTATAAAATTATGATAAGTTTTTGAAAAAGCCAATTTCTCAGACCATATGACCAGGTTTATCCTAATGAATATAATTCATATGAAAAACAATTTTGGGATTTGTAACATATAGAAAGAAATGTTTCAGACTTGGCTGAAAATTTACTGCACTGATGTCTTGTCCACTGTGACCTCACTGGCCTTTGACCTCTTGTGATATTGGTCTCCAAGGTCGGTTACCATGGTGTTATTGGTGATGATTTCAGGTGATGACCATCTGAACCAACAGTGCAAGCAATATAGAAAGCTGGGAAAGGCAGTAGGAGGCACATCTTTTCTTAAAAAGGCCACAAATTTATGATTTGGCTATAGTGACTCAACATATAGATTTACCAGATCTTATGAATGATCAGACCACTTTTCTTTACCCTAATTCCCTATATCTTCCTCTAGGAAATGGTAATCTTATAGCAAATATTTTATACGTTATACTTGACACCATGCCTTATCATCAGATATGCTGATTACAATAAAATTAATCCATAAAAGACAAAAGAAAATGTTACTGGCAGACAGCCACAAGGGAGCAGACAACCATACTTAAGGTGTTACACAACTAATTCATGTCAGTAGACCCTGGAATATGATGTCAATACCGTTAGGAAGTATTTCTAATAAAATCCCTAATTCTATCAGATATAAGTGTTTTGTACCAAATTAAAGCTTATGAACTATCGAAAATGGGAATATCTTTTTCAATAGGGGTTGTCCATGAAAATTTCGATTGTGTTGCTATGGAAACCAACCATGTCATTTACTGTCCCACTACCTGAACCGGTTCAATGATTGTAGAATCTGCCATTATTTTCGGTTATATTTGAGATAGAAACTAGCGACTTTGTCGATTTGTATTTAGCTACCACCCAACCCCTCCCCACTTCCCCCTATAATTTCTAACTGCTGTTGGCCCTCTAGCGGGTGAACGGAAAACCATCGTAAACTCGTGGTTATCATTTCGTTTGACACAGGTGCTTGAGCTGATCATCGGCGATCAGAACTCTATGGATTGACACCAGCGAAAGGGTGAAATCTCTCAAGAAAAGGAGATTAGAAAACTACAGTTTGAAATAATGTTTTCAGTACAGCTAAAAACAAATAATAAAAATAGAAGTGCCACTGTGTAGAGAAAAACAAAAAAAAGATAGCAGGATTCAGTTAGGTACTGTACGAGAATCTCACCCTCGTGGCTCTTCAATCTCCATGCATAGGTCTGGTTCACTCTGTCTCTATGAGCGGGAGACACTTCAAGCGGATACTACCAGAATCATAGTTTTTTAGATATAGTAGGTAAAAACCATGGCACCATTTCTAGCTACAGCAAAGTCAGCATACACATGTGACAGTTTATTATTACTCATAACTTTTATATTTCACATAGTAACTTGTGATGAGGTATCATAAAAATACATATAACATTTACATATAGTCATTTATGAAGTACAGACTCAAATACTTCAGATATTTCAGATACTCAGATACCAAACTTAATAGCAAACACTAGTCACATACTCGGACGTTCCAAGATGGCCGATACATCGGGAAGTTCGCCTGTCAATGTGAGTCAACACTGATACAGCGTACCGACCTCTCCACTCATATCCTTACACCACTGGCTCTCGAAAATATCAGAACCATTCTAAAATAATATACACATCCCCACCACCAATTTTGTATATAATAACCCTCTTCTTCTTTTACGCTTGAAGTGCACATGCAGGGAAGTGCACATGCACGTGGCGCACCTAGCAGTTTCGCACTACTTTTCTCCAGGCGTCTCTGTCATATGCTAGTTCTGTGGTTCCCTCTAGTGTCAGGTTTTGTGATTTTAGGTCCTTCTCTAATACAGCCAACCAAGTTGTTTTTGGGCCTCCTTTTGGTTTCTTGATCTTTCTTTTTGCTTCCATTACAGCTGTCTTCGCTGGTGTTTCTGCTGGTAACCAGACTGCATGAACCACTTTAGTCTTCTGGTCTTGATTGTCATGCTCTAGGGTTTTTGTTTTGTCTTTCTATACAGGGTGTCACTCGTAATTTTATTTGGCATTGAGTGCCTTTCGCAGGAGTCTTCGGTAGTATGAGTCGATCTTGTTTCCTGCTGTTTTTGTTAGGGTCGAGAGCTCGGAATTGCATAGGAAGATGCTCTCCACGCACATCTTGAACACTCATATTTTGATGTTGTCATGGAGTATTTTGTTGGTGAATATATGTTCAAGTTTTTTCATGGCGTTCATTGCTAGTTGTTTTCTTCACTTTGTGTCTTTCTCTGTGTCTAGCAGGCTTCCCAGGATCTTGCACCCAGAGAATATGCATCAATACCTACAAACCCGAGCAAAAACGCTCCAAACATACAAGGCAGAAAGACGAGAGTCCTTCCATAGATATGTTAATTCCCTCTCCAGTACAACTCCAATGCGGAAAGTGTGGAAGGAGGTGAAGAAACTAAATGGAGGCACATCATCTACTGTCCACCATCTCAAGAATGGTGGGGAGATATTAGAAGTGAACAAGGACATCTCAAATGCTCTTGCGAACCACTTCAGCAATCTCTCCTAATCAAATAACTGCTCAAACACCTTCCTAGAGCACAAAGGTGGGGAGGAGGCAGGGAGACTTGCCTTTACCTCCAATAACAAGGAAACCTATAATGGTCTTTTCACCATGGAGTTGAGTTGAGACACACCCTTTCCCAGGCAAGGGACTCCTGCCCTGGCCCTGACAACATACACTATCAAATGTTAAAACATCTTCCAGATGATGCTCTCAACCTGCTCCTGAAGGTGTTCAACAACATTTGGAGAACTGGCAATTATCCACCATCCTGGTCTGAGGCGACTGTGATACCAATCCCCAAACCAGGGAAAGATCCCAGTATTGCCTCGAGCTACAGGCCAATAGCTATGACCAGTTGTATGGCAAAGACCATGGAAAGACTGGTGAACAACAGACTGGTATGGTACTTAAGAGTCCAATGGCTTGTTGACTCTCTATCTGTCAGGCTTCTGTAAAGGACGCAGCACCACTGACCATTTAGTCCGTCTGGAAAGCTGGATCCGTTTTACCAACAAAGAACATGTAGTTGCAGTCTTCTTTGATCTGGAGAAGGCATATGACACCATCTAGAAGCACGGCATCCTCAGGGACATCCAGCAAATGGGTTTGAGAGGAAAACTGACGGGGTTCATTGAAAGATTCTTGAGCAACAGAACATTCAATGTTCGCCTCGGAAGTGCAATCTCCTAGAGTCGACCAGGAAATGGGTGTACCCCAGGGCTGTGTCCTCTCTGTCACCCTGTTTGGCATTAAAATCAATGACATCGCAAAACAACTGAAGAAGGATGTCAACTGCTGCCTCTATGTAGATGACTTTTTCATCTGCTACAAGGGCAGATTCATGCACACAGTGGAGAGAAAACTGCAGCAAACTCTAGACTAACTTCATGTTTGGAGTGACAAAAACGGCTTCAAGTTCTCTGAGACAAAGACATGTGCAGTTCACTTCTGTCATAGACGAGGATGCATGGACAAACCTTCCCTCAGTCTCCAGAACAAGGAACTGACAGTCCAAGAGGAAGTCCAATTCCTTGGACTGGTTTTTGACAGAATACTGTCTTTCAAACCACATGTTGAGTATCTGAGGAGAAAGTGTCAAAAAGCCATGAACCTTCTGAAGGTCCTCAGTCATCCTGACTGGGGAATTAACTGTGAAACACTGCTGACTCTATACAAGATGTATATCGAATCATTACTGGACTATGGATCAGTTGTGTATGAATCAGCAGCAAAATCTTACCTGGACAGGTTAGCAGAAAGCAGGAATCCCTCCAATTCATCTGCGACAGGAGGGACTGTCTCTACAATACTCTATGAGAGTTAGGGCTAACCCAAGAAACCCAGCCTACAACTTGATTTTCAAAGAAAATCACCAAATGTATAAAGACAACCCAAATGCCATTAGACCATTCCCAGTCAGAGCTCAATACCGAGAAGCAGGCATCTCAATGAAGAGAATAAGAGGCGAGAGGCCACCTGAAACCCCTCCATGGGATCAGGAAACACCCTTAATCCTCTTTGACCTAGCAAAAAACAAGAAAGGTGACACCCCTGAAACTGTCTTTCTCAAGGACTATGAGACCATGAGGAAACATTTCAAAGACCATGCACCGGTGTATACTGATGGCTCAAAAGAGGGTAACCGTGTTGGTTATAGAGTCCACACACCATACAGTGACCTGAAGAAAGCCCTCCATGGCAAGAGCAACATTTTCACAACTGAGGCCAATGTTATATTGTATGCCTTGACTTGGATGAAAATGTCACAACACAAGAAATTTATAGTCTTCTCATACTCTAAATCTTGTCTACAATCTATTGGACAGCATGATCCAAAGAATGCTGTCATCAGAGACATCAAACTGTCATACACAAAACTGAAGAGAGATCATTGCAAAATACACCAATAGATAAGCACTTAATTTCTTCAGATGGCTTTCCCATAGAAATTAGCATAGTGACATAGTATTTTTTTAGCATTTCTCATTTGTACATGTTCCCAATGATCATTATCCAGAATCATTTGAAGATAGCAATAGAACATCAGTGTCATTTAGCAACAAAGTCAAAATATTGCAGTTTCCCATTGACAACAATAGTTAAGCACTTACATTTTCAGATGGCCTTCCCATAGAAGTAAGCATGGTGACATGCCAATTTTTTAGCATTTTCTAATTGCTTATATATGGAACTTATATTATCCAGAGTTATATCTAAAAAATCATTAGAGTTAAAAATCACCCAACTACCAGCATTTGTCTTCCATAATACAGTAAAACCCCGGTTCCGGGAGACCCCGCTTAAGGGGAACACCCCGCTTAAGGAACACCCCGCTTAAGGGGGACACCTCACTTAAGGAGTACACCTCGCTTAAGGGGACAATTTGCTTGGAACTGGAATTTTTCCCTTTAATAAGAGTTTAATTTAACCCCGCTTGAGGGGACACCCCGCTTAAGGGGGCCACCCCACTTTAGGGGACAGTTGAGCGAGTTTCAGCACCATTCAGTTTCGTGCCCGCTAAAGGTGGTTAATGTGAGTTGGGGTGATTGTACTCCAATACACTTAAATCCCAACCTGATTTGTTTGTTTCTACCACAATGAAAGTATCATCAATTTACCTGAAACCTGAATGCCCTATATAGCTTTTGCATGTGGGGAATAACCCCTTTTAACACCCTAGGGAACTGCCTCGGCACCTGCACCAGACCATTAGGGAGACATATAAACTGAAATAGGCATCTAAAAGATCTACTGATCCCATGAGTGCGCTTTCATGTGATTATAGGTCTCATGGTCATTTAGATCTGAAAGGTCTAAGATCATCCTGAACTTCCCATTTTGGACGCAGGAAAAACATTGAAATTGAATTGATCATTATCCCTGACACCATTCTGCACGATTGCTTTGAGTAGGAGTTCCATAATTACAATATCATGGTTAGCCTTATCTTCTTGTGATACAGGCAATTCCACTTGACTCAATTAGAGCCCCTTTTACACTTTCAATGGTGTAAGGATCGTGTATAATTTTCAATCATTCATGTACATATGGTATTTTGTTCCACCTAGTGCAAAGGTGCGATAATTTGGCGAAGCAGGGGACTCACCTGTGGACTTTTTACTGTAACCTCCTCTTGTGAAAACCGACTTGCTGTGGTAGTATGGCGACTTGTCATTGGAGCCCTTATTGAATCACCACTTCTTATTGTAGGACTTGTTTTTTGGTTTTGTATCCATAGTCCTATTGGGCGGTTTGTACTTATTTGTTGTCATTTTGTCAGTCTATCTGATCTTTTCTTTGGCCTTTTTCATGGCCCTGTTGAGATCCTCACCCCCTAGCCACTCTGGCATGGCCAAAAAGTTTCCAAACTTTTTGTCCAGGTTTTCCTTCACAAATATCTCCTGGTCTGCATCGTATCTGGCATGGCTCTGGAAAGTATGTGATTTGAGTTCATCATACCAACATAGGCATGTGCAAGCGGAGATGCTTTTTCCCTGATCTCAGGATCTTTGTTTACAATCTCCCACTGTTTGAGGTTGTAAAGGACCAACAATGTTCTGCTGAATCACCGACAGGTAGTTGTCTACTGACACCTTGTTGAAGATCTTGTTCAACTTTGGCACATAGGTTCATAAGCCAGCCAAGGGAAGTGGTCCCGCTTCTCATTGACAGTGTCTTTCTGCGGTGGTGGCCCCACTACACATGACAGTGTCCTGACCTCCAAGTCTGAGACACATCCTTCATCCCGGGGGATTTGACCACATTCTATCTCTTCATCTGAGCTCAATTCCGAGTCAGTCTGAAAGGCGGTTTTACACAACATCATCCTTTGTGCTGCCGGTGAAGGGAGCATGGTGGCACGCTTCTCCTCCCTCTCATCAAGAGAAGCTGACATCAGCTGTTAGATTTGGTCGATTTGTGCCATTGATACGCATTCGACAGTCGGTTCTGCCTGGTTTGACATCATTGTTGACACCTCCTGCTTATCACCGGCAGATTTGGGTTTGTCAACCCTGGTCTTAGTTCGGCCATGTTTGCCCTTTTCCCTTTTCCCCTTCCTCGTCTGCCACGTTGGCGAGCCACTTGACCTAGATATACACAGGCTGAATTGAAACTTGGTAAATGCATACACTCAGACAACCTATCAAAAACCTCTGTAATTGCTTCACAAATTGTAAAATCCTCTTGAATTGGGTCTCAAAATTGTACCGAAAAAAAGAAAGAATAATCGCCAAGTTGTTTTACCATGAGTTTGCCACTGCTGGTACCTGGTGAGTGCTACATTTCTGTTGTAAAAGACAGACCAGTAACAAGCAGTAGATCTGAGGGTTCGAGGCAAGCATCATAGCACAGAGTAGAGAGTGCATCCGCTGAAACCACAGATACCCATTTACAAATACCATTTCCGGTGGCCAGCAAGAACGAGGCTTAGTGCTTAACCTATCCTGAACTGAGGAACTGTAAGACAGAATCGAACAAAGAACCTGAAGAAATCAACCAAAAAAGATGCCCAGATGCAACTTAAGCCCTAGATCCACCAAAATCGACGCTCAGAGACGGCCGTCCGGCCGTCCGGAATTCTCTAAATTCTCTGTGCTGGTCCACCAAAAATAGTTATTTCCCGCCGGCCGACGTCCACATGGCATCCACACGACACTCGCGGGGACGGGCCAGCCGAGTTCTCCATTGATCCGATAGGTAGCGCGCGCATTTTACGTAGTAATCGAGTTTCCCGAAAGGCGGCGCCGCATGCGGCAATACACTTCGACGCTCTGAACCCGCGAAACCCGCGTATCAAGCGAAGTGGTGTGTCGGCTTGCCGGAATTTGTATGGGAACGGTCAGAAAAAATCAAATAACCGCGGAAATACACGTTAAACGAACAATGAAGGTAAATAAAGATAAGGATTGATGTATGAATGTGTATGGCACGCTTTAGTGCTAGAATTCCACCGAAAATATCAAAAGTCTCGATGTCTGTTCGCGGCTTCGGGTATCAACGTGTCGGCCGCGCAGTGTTGGCGGCGATCCCTCGCCGTGGGGCCTGGCAGTGTTGGCGGCGATCCCTCGCCGTGGGGCCTGGCAAAGCTTGTGTGCGGGTGTCGTACTCTTCAAATGCGTCGTCATTGGCCAACCTGCCGCCTTTAAAAAACCTAATGAATCAGCTTTGTGTCGGCTAGGGTCGGCTAGGGAGTTTCCAGCCGACTCCACACGGCTACAGATTTTAATATTTGGTGGATCAGCAGAACAGTGACATTTAAGTGAGGCGACGACCGGACGATGTCCGGACGACGCCCGGACGGCTAGGGACGACAGGGAAATGGGAGAGGCGATTACGACCGATGAGAGGCGAATACGACCGGCCCTAGCCGAGTGGACATGATTTGCTAATCCACCAAGGCGATTATTTCAATGAGCTTGGGCCGACCAGAGGCGGGAGCAGCCGACGTCCATATTCAACCCGCACGGACATCGGCCGGCCCTAATTTCGCTTGGTGGATCTCTGGCTTTACAGAGGCCACAAGATTTGATGATATCTACATCAAATTTACGATTTTGTTGCTTCAAATTTAGTGGTGCCTCCTACTATTAATATCTGGAACTATCATTTACATGCCACTCATTATTTCATATGATACAGATTTTGACGACTGTTATGTTATGTAGTCTCGTGAACGGACTCATGTTGGTGCTGTTGTGTATGTCTTATAAATGGCCTCATGTGGAACCAGATTGATAGACCTGCCATACGGGAAGCCAGATGTAACCAGCTCACTTTTCACTTGAATAAACCCAATTTATAGCAGCTCCAAGAACTTCTAATATATGACACAAAGCATAAACAAACAACGACTACCAGCAGAATTCTGATCACAGAGGCTTCTTTCAAGGTGAGGAGATAAGAAAAACACACCATTAAACTCTCTTTTTGGTAAGGCTAGAATAATATCATAAGAAAATAAGCACATCTGAGTAGAAAAGTACAAAAATGAAGAGTAGGTTCAAGTTTCACCATCCACGAGATTGTCACTATTGTGGGTGTTCAGTCTCCAAGCCTATGTTTGGTTTACTCTGTCACTATGTGTGGGAACAACTCCAAGCAGATCCGACCAAAATCATAGTTTTTTAAATATGGCAGGTAATGATAAAAAAATGACATCTGTATCATCTTAAGCGAGTGTTCCACCAACAAGGCACTAGCCCCAGCAGAAGCCTGTGCGGCATCTGCCGGCAGACTGGGCATGATGCTGGTGGCGCTATTCCCGGTGGAAGAGTGCCAAAGGTGTCCAAGGCAGTGGTGCTGGGCCCCTGGTCAGTGCTGCTAGGTACAATATACTGCTGCTGTCCCATTGCCGGCAAACTAGCGCTGGCCTGAACAGCACCAGCCTGCCCTACAACCAACAGACCCTGCTCCTCCATCAAGCTGGGTGGCAGGCTGATGCAAAAATCATTAGCCCATGTCCACACCAAATCCTACAGTCCTGCCAGCAAAGGATCGCCAGCCAAAAGTTGCTTCAATAGCTTTTTACCGGTGGTACTGGCTCACCCGATACTACGTTTGAGCTTTGCCAACACCCGCGTTGACCACTCCCCGCCTCTATCTCAACGGACACGGTCAGGTATGCAGAGGGATGAACGGGTGATACCTGTGAGCTGCAAACCCAAAGCAGAGGTTGAAAGTTCGGACAGTTCCAAAAGTTGGGGCAGGATTTTAGCATCCAGGTGCGCTATACATATTCATACCAATGCTTATCTTTATTTACCTCCATTATTCAGTTAACCGCAGCATTCAGCGGACATTTGACAAGCTGTCGTCGTTCCGTACAAATCCCAAGATGCTCTAACAATTTTTACATTTCCAGGCAGCGGGTCACCCTGCGCCTGGTAGGCGGGCCCACCTATTCAAGGTCTAGTAGATGGACCATTCGCTTAAAACCGTCAGGATTATCTGGGGCATCTACATAGGAGAAGTGTGAGGGCTCTTCTGTGCAGTACATTTGTGTCGTGCCTCTTACCATTCATGCAGCTAGGGAGAAACTTCAATCTAAATTTTGTCTGTTCCAACCCTGTCCCAGGTACAATGAAAACCCATGCTGTTGTATCCACAGCCCCTGGTGTAAAATACACAAGAAACACCATATTACAAAAGACTGTTGCTTTGATACAAAGGGTGGAAACTGGCTATTCAATTGTTATGGACTGAAAAGAACAGATCTCCACTTTTCAAATCCCTTCTATGATATAACCACTTCCAAACACAGTGTTCCGTCCTCCAGTACTGAGCTTGTAGATGAAGTGAACTTGCGCGATCAAAACTGTTTTTGATCATGCATATTTGTAGAGTACTTGAACTACATGAGGAGTTCACATCTTCTCCACCGAAGTTCAAGTGCCTTGACAAGGAAGACACAAATTGCTATGGCAGCAGTAATATTCTCACGAAGTTAGATCAGCTTTTCGCTAGGAAGCAGTCGGCACAAGATATACTGGCACATCAAACAAGCTAATCATAAAGCATAACAAGTAGAATTTTCCAAGATTTCAGATCCCGACGAAATATATCCTATTCATGTCTCTTTTTCTTTCAGGCCATTTTAGATATGCCAGTACTCTTGGACTCCAATGACATTTTCTGGTACAATAACCCTATATATACTTTTACTCAATACAGCGGTCAATAATGGGCGTCTAAACCGTTTTCCAGCCTCTTTTTCTTGATTCCGAGTTTGTCCCCCCCCCGATTTTCTTTAATAAAATCTGACTACATAATAACCTTTACCAATTTGCTATGTGTACAACAAAATCACAGGAAATATTTCAAATGCGTGTTTTTATACGTACAACCTAGCCCATCATCGTTAGGGGATTTGTACAATATGACACTAGATAACAAAGGCAATATACCCTGAACCAATCAATACGCTTTATTACTGACATCACATAGCTGACAATACACAAACGAGATATCCTTCAAACGGTTAAATACTGAGTTTCTTATGAATGACTGTTGAATCAGACATGTGACTTTTACTGTCCTGAGGAATTGTAGCGTGGCTTTTGTGAATAACATCTAGTGTGGCGATGTAACATATGAATGTCGGTGAAAATATGAAGACACAACAGGATATAGCATACACATACCTCATCTGAGTCTAAGTTTTAGTTGGTTCACTGGAATACAGGTTGGATCAGACGGTATCCATCTATTTTTAAAAGCAACCACCTCGACGGCCGGGGAAATCAGAGGGATAGCAGCGAGACCTAACATGAATGTGTATCATTGATCTCGGTGCCATCATGTGGTGCCCTCTATGGATAACAGCAGGCATTACTATTCTCAGAGCCCTAGCTATGGGTGTTCACTCTAAATCATAATTCAAGATTAAAATCATAATTCAAATATACTATTCAGTTGTTTTAACACCAATTGAAGAGATTTGACGTGAACAAATTGCATTTTTAATCTATGTGATAATACTGCTCAAAAGCATTGCAATTGTAGCTTGGAATTATAGCAACTTCTTGAATCGTATAAAACTACTTATTCTGGTGGACAATGATCAGCGGATTTATTCTATAAAATAACGATAGGTAGTTGATGGTGAGTCTCACTATATAACTCATTGATCAAGAAGACTGACTAGTATGTGAGATATCCCGATTTGATTTCTGGACAGTGTAATCCTGACTTGGATGGTCAGATGCATTTCCATAGTGTATGAAACACATATGTATCTATCATATACTTGTTTCTGAGTCTGTGTTCCTTCGTCGTTCCCCTTCTGAGGTGAGACCTCAGAATGAATGAGGATGATTCCTCTTGAACATTACATAAATGAATGAATGGCATCATAGAAAATATTTACAACATACTTCCTTCAGGTTCAGTGACTGTGTTTATGCTCCTGATAGAAACATGAATCAATAATACTGAACAGTATCATTTTGTTCGACTGGCATGATTGCATAACACTTAATACAAGTTTTATGTTGGTGGTGCCTTACAGGTGGTGGTGCCTTAACAGGTAAATATCATAATTAAGCAAAAGACATGTCCAACATGCCTATATGGTAAATTCGACATAATCATGAGTATATATTCATAAGAAAATACCATTCACAAATAATTTTGTATTAAAATGCAACATGCTCTAGTTATGTCATTCTGCAACCTAAGTAAATGTCATTTAGATATGCCTTTAACATATATATATATATATATACCAATTTATATATATATTCCGTATAACATTCAAGCCGTTGTTCTTAATGGTCCATACATAGACTTCAGCCATTTAGACTGTAATCAACGGATAATGGTGTAATCACCAGAGAAAAAATAACCTACACTTAAATACGTGTGCAATCATGAAATAGAGTTCAAGACGATTCGGTCAACAGAAGAAAATCTCATGTGTAAAATACTATACATATCACAGATAGAACTCAAAAAGAGTGTGGCAGATAACTAAGTTAAACCTTCCCAGACCTTGTAGATTTTGCACTGCTCATTAAGCCGGTGGAATCTGTGATTATGGTAGACCTTGTCTTGGTTTCATAATCATCGTCCTGATCAGAATCACTGAGATCTAGGTCAAGGTCGTGTGCCTCTTCAAGCTGGGGGTCATAAGGGGTCTTTGCTAGAAGAAAACAGAAAGGAGAATTAAGTAACCAGTGGGCATGTTATATAAGGATAGTTTATTTCTAAACATCAGATGTTTTATATTGATTACGTGACCATCTAATTCCATTTGAAGACAATTTTAATTCAGACAGGCATTTCAAGGTGGTCTTGACGATATTGTCATTCTAGAAGACATGACGTTACTTTCCTAAATGTTTCTGAATCACGGACAATAAGTAATAGAATATTCTAGATTTCTTTAACTAAATATTAATTTGTTAAATGCATGTAATAGTGAATGCATAAAACATAGAAAATCAAATCATTATACTAACACTCTGCAGATTGAAGCTCTCGCTTATCATGTCATGAATAATTGATTTAGTGTTTAATCAAACCATGTTTAAACTTGGATATCACAACAGGTACTATTATTAGCTCCGTATATCCACACAACTCAAATATCTCAAGTTCGTGGGATTTTCTCCATAGATTAATCCATACTTGTCGATAGTTATAAATTTGTATTTCCCTTTTACGAAATAAGGGAGACCCATTTGTTTCTAATATATGTTCCAAGCTATCACAAAACATGTTTAAACATGATGTATGCATCGAGCATAAACCTGGTTTGATATCTTTACACTGCAAACGGCTCAAATTATAATATTCGGTATTTGATTCTTACATTACATTAATCACAAGAAAACGTTAAGAATGATTCCTCTAAACTTAATTAAGTGCAGTGAATATGGAGCATTAATTCAAGCATATCCTGCAAGAAAACCCTGAAACACAATTAACCGTGTCGGTACTTTGTTCATTCAATGACAAATGAAATGGAACTGAAACAAAAACAACTCACAGGATAACCCGTATTTTGCAACATAATGAGCGTGCAGTATTATAGAACAATAATGTTGAAACTATATGACTGATTGATTGATCAACAATCTCTCAAACTGAAAACGGCTTTGTTTACGGTAAGGGTTGGAAGCTTTTGCTGGCACCAACAAAAGAAAAAGACCAACTGAATCAAAATGATATACTGCACATGTATTCATATATGTTGATTTAAGTTGCAGTTGTTTAGTTTGTGGGTAATCATTAGGCTATCGGTAGAAGTATTTGCGAGGATACACGATTACCTGATCTGTGATTCATGTTTAATAATAGTGCTTCAATCTAGATAATTGTCTGAGGATTCATCCATGACATAAATCAGGAAAACAATCATCTACAAAGTTGGGGTAAAAGAAGTATGAAAGGATACTGTTTCCATTGTGCAAATATCTATAATCATCAGATTTGTGATGCTGTTTAACTATCCATGCTCAATATTTCCGAAATACATTGAAGCCGTCATTTCAAATACCACGCAATGCAAACATTTCACCACAGTACTTGAGGTCTTAAAAATGGTAAAAAAAAAGATAAGAAGAGGAGTGAGGAGTTTAACATTCCTTCGTGGTTGGTGAATAACATTAATGCACAGTGTACACATATCACTACTGAGCCTATTTTAATAATAGTTCATCAAAGTAAACTTTTTGATTGAATGTGGGCAGGTATAAAACAATTTGTCTTAATGTATTTTACCCAAAGATATCCTCATATCTGGGTGCTCAGCGTTGAGACCATGGATATCACTTCATAACTGTATCAAGAAAGAGAAAACACATATGTAGAGTGCAGGGAGGTGTTTTTCAGTCGTGACAATCGTTAATTGTGACCGATTAGTGACCGGTTAGAGGGCATTGGGTTCCATAGACGAATGATCATAACAAAAGCGGTCATTTGGAGGGGCTGTGAGGTCATGGTCACTGTTTTGCGTTCCAGAGTTGTGACCATTTGGTGCCCATTTAGTCCACCTGGGACCGGTTTTTAGATGCGATAATCGTTAATAGCGATTATCAAAGATATCTTGAGTTTTCAAGATAAATACAACGACCATTGGCCTCAATGGTTCGATAATTATAGCCAAATGAATGATGATTACAAAAAAGGTCGCTATTAACGATTATTGCGTCTTAAAAACTGGTCCCAAATGATCTCCAAAATAAAAAATATATTTTTGCAGCAGAGGATTCTATATGGATGTCATGCCTTTATCTCAAATTTTATAATTTTCTCTTGAGTAATGAATATGTGATGCACATTTCTGTTTTTGAATGGGTCTTCTTAATGTTGAACTGTTGAAATAGCATGTAGTTCAGCCAACGCTCACCAGAGGGTATTGTGCATGACTCTATACTGGTAACTGCAATATTTGTAAACATACATTTATAGTGAACGTTTTAAAATGATCACTGTCAGTGACCAATTCAACTATGATCATTTCAGGAACATGGAACGCATTTCAATGACAATCACTAAAACGGTCTCCCAATCAGTTACTCTTTTTTTCATGATCACAAATAAAGATGTCACTGTCTAAAAACACTTCCAAGAGATATACTCCCTATGAAGTTAGTATGAAGGAATTATCATTAGTACCGATTATTGACATTACCTAGACAATCTACTTCACCGAACACAATAAAGAGGGGAGATTAAAAGATAAATGGACGTTTAGAAGTTCTGTTGTTTTTGTGAAAGGATAATATATTTGAAAAATATAATCCATGGAAATGTTGCCGATTAATGATAAATGCATGTGTAATATTTGAAGAGGTAAACCTTATTTATAGATAAAATTATGTGAGATCTCTGCTCAACTGTAGATGTTGGCGTCCAAGTGATAAATAGTAGTAAACTGCTTTCTTTGATACATCGGACTATTTTTTTCAATCAAAGTAGCACATGACTTATTGATTCGGGCCCAAAATCACCTCCAAGAAGGCTCTCAGAATTTCGAGTTTAGCTGAGATAAAATGTCCATTTCTTTTGATATAGACTGTGCTATATATATAATGTCTACTGTAATATCTTACTCTTATTCTAGTGGGATGTGCCTGACCAGGAACAGTTTTCGGTTAGGTTTTAGACTATAACTAACATAACACTCTCTCACATGTATAAAAATCACACTAAATGAATGTGCCTATTTGTGCTTCTTACCAACAATATTGTTGTGCATCAATTTGGTGATGTCATATATGATGTCAAATCTGTGTGGTGTTTGTTATTTGGTAGGAGCGAATGCTCTTTACGCTGATGGAGAAAAAAGTCTGGGTTAGTAAGAGGATGAACTTTGCTTACAATCACACAGATTCGTAATAAAATCACTCATTTCAATCACTAGAATAATTCCCCTACAGAGTACACATAGCAATATTAAGAGTATAATAGGTAAATCAGAATTTGAATGTTGTGCGTATTAACGAGCGATCGGCTTGAGCGACTGCTGGTATGTCCAGAAAAGATTTTTGACGACCAAATGCATTTTTCCACACCCGCACCGGGAACGCGAAGACAGGGCGGTAAGCAAAAGCTTTTGATCTATAGAATTTGAATGTTGTTTGTATGTGTCCATATACAGGTACGGTACCTTTTAGGATTAATATTTTTCTTCTTTTTTGTATATCGAAAACGTCATTTGATATGATACATTAAATTGTATTTGTAATTGAGATAAGAGAAGTAATTTTACAGATAGATTTACCGACGACATGGGTACATCTATGCACATCTACACATCATACGATATTTCTATATCAAAATCAGCTGGGTTCAGAACGAGGAATTTCACACCACTATAAGGCATTCCCACCAACTACTCAATTATTATTTACTTAGAGCAACATAGGTTATAGTAAAATTAAAGCAGGAAAGAGACATTCGAATATTTCATTGTAAAAATTCAGTGATATAGTAACTGATACTAATGATCTTACAAATGATATTAAATTACATATTTAGCGTACGTAGTTAAACTTAAGATTGCAAAATTATCAGGGGTACAATCAAATTTACAGTCGGATTGAAATGACAAGTTTAGTTCCAACACGGAAATATGTTTATGTCGATAAAAGCATCTGATTTTGTATTGGTTACTGGGACAGGCATTGTGTGGAAACGAAGTATAAATCCTTAATGCTAATGTTATATTCTAGTTAACGGTTCACAAGAAGCCTTTAAGGAGGATGCAGATTTCTGGCTAGACACAGAAACAAAAGAATAGTACTTCGGTATCTTACACTATATTAGTTACAGCATGGTTAAACATCCAATTTTTTATCAAAATGTCTTATGCATTATATTTTAGGGTATATCATGCATTCACACCAAAGGGAGACATTGATTGATCAGATTTACTAGAACCTATACTGGGCTAGCATGATTACGTATAAGATTTGATGGTATTTATACCCCTTGTGGCATCAGATAAAAGCCTTATTTCTGTTATCTTTAAATCAATTAGTTGCATAGATGCTATAGTTAAATATTATGTGCAATAGAGAATTGACATATGTCTGTATGAAATGTATTTGATTGTTATAATTGGGAATTAATTTGCGATACTGAAAAAAAATAATCGAGAAAATAATAAATTCGAGAAAACTAACATTGTATGATTACATTACAACCAAACTGAAGGACTTATACCTCCACTAATGCACTTGGAATAATAATTTCAAAGAATTATATAAATTTGAGTCTGAATCCACTTTCAGTTGCAGGGCCACCTGGTGTGAAAGCATGAAACCCAGTCGCAATTCTAATTCCCGAAAGCCACACATACTCTGTCCACCATGACCCTAGATAGTTTCCAATGGAAAGTCTTAATTTCGTGTACGAAGAATATTCTATTCGCATACATCATATTGAATATCCTTTATGTTTTACTGAAATTGTAAGTTCACTAATATATGTAATATCTTATGTAACATCTATAACTATAACTGATTGATAGGTACTCGTTAATATAGGTTTAGGTGAACAGAGCATCCTTGAAATCTCCTTGACCTACCATACGGCGTCTGGGCAAATGAACCATAATAGAGAGAGAGTTGAATATTCCCTGAGATAACCTCTACCAGATCTCAAGTCTATCTATCACCGATCAGTACATAACACACACACTCTGGACTCTATAGCAGTTGAGGAAACAGGACAAAACTGATGAAATCTTATATTCATCTCACATGGAAACTGATAGATGGGCAGTACATTCAGTAAATTATGAGTACTGCTAGAACGGGTGGTATACGGAGAGGAGGAAGTATTACGGAGTGTTATTTCATTTGTTATCAGAAATCTCATCTCCATTATCAATATTATTATTTATCCTACCCCTAATATAAAATCCCATAGGCTTAACATTGGGTTTCCGTATGCCACGCTGACTGGCATACAGAGTTTTATATGCCACTAGTGGCATACAGCATTGTTATCAAGTAATATTCCAAAATCGAGGAGATAGGGTAGGATAAAATCAAAACCTGATTCGTTTTAATCTTGGCCACCGCATTCCACTCCTGAAGTTTTGGCTCCGGACTTCACTCGGCTTCGCCTCATGAAGTCACTTTGCCAAACTCCAGTCGTGGAATACGGTGGCTAAGATTAAACCTCATCCAGTTTTACGATAATACCTGTGAGAGAATGTCTATGGAATACTACCCGCTGCTAGAGGTGAAGTATAAATATTGTTCGTGCCCGCTGTGATAGCGGGCCATAGTGAATGGCATAGGCTTGTACAGTTAATAAAACGGCGTTTTAAACGAGTATGAGGTATATAGTAATAAGAAAATGTAGTGACTGAACCCGGACAGTGTCCATTATCAGTCATTTGATGAAAAAGTACGGCCCTCCCGCCTTTGGCATCGGGCCGTATTTTCTCATCAAGTGACCTCGAACAGCCACCCATACAGGCTCAGTAACCATGTTTTCTCATAGTATTTCTGACTTCCCTAATACCTCATCAATAGACGATAGAGAGCCAATGTGAACCCGCTGAAACCACAGATACCCACCTACAAAACACCATTTCCGGTGTCCAGTAAGAACGAGGCTTAGTGCTAAAGCTATGGGGGTTTGAAGCTAGACTTATGTTTTTGGTCTCGTTTGTTACTTTTGATGTGGAGTTTATAACTATCGTCTCTGAATAACTTTGTTTCAAAACTACGATGACAGCTGTTAAGTTTATTAAAAATTTGGATCTAAAAGATTGGTGAATGAGACATATAATCTTGAACCTACACAGTCAAAGTACTGAGCGCCTATACCCGGAAATTGTATTTTGTGACCGGATATCTGTGGTTGCAACGGGTTCACTTTGGCTCCCTATAACAACAAAACCCCAAATGGAATCTTGCTCATTCAGAGGTTACTTATTTTCTGATCTTCCGGGCTACTTTAAATACATAATGTCATTGATATATTTTACATAATAAATTACATAATTCAAACATATCTATAATTGATTGGGATTTTCTAATAATGTCCTCTCATCTTTACGTGATAGGAATGTTCATGAAAAAACAGTTGCATTCCAAGTATTTTATGGTATAAGGAAATCATGCATGTATTCATTTTCTGTAAATGATGACGTGACTTTAAGTCTTAATTATCCCCAAGAGTGATGCAGTCATGTATTCATTTCTGGTTTCCTGCCCCATTCTTAATAAGGATCGATAGTTTTATAATCAAATCTGTGTTGAATTACTGATCACTTATAAAAGGTCAAGCACTTCATACACCAGTGATACAAAGATAAACTGCCATTGTAAAATGTAAAAGGTGTTCTAAAAAAGCACATAGAGTGGGAATACACACTTTGTATTTTGTGCCGGAGAATAACTCTGTAATACTTTCTCAGCTTTCCATATAACCAATGCATGCCAGATCATAATTTAATTTCTGAAGTCTCATAACGTTACCTACACATTGATTTTTAGGAACACTTATCCGATGTTTTTTGCAACAACCCTTAATCCCGGATAGAGCATCTCCCACCTATATCTATACGGCAGTAAAAAAAGCGAATCTGTCATAGAAAATTTGATAAAACCGAGTCCAATTTATGAAATTGACGAGACATAACCGAGGTAGAAAGGCGAGATAGCGGCTTAGCCGTATGATTTATACAAGGGATTTGCAAAGCTTGAAAAGGAAGTGTTGGGGAAAGGACAAGGGAAGGTCCAAATGCCATCAAGGAATAATACCTTAAATCTGATAAGCTATAGATTTTATTCACTCTTCTATCATATGGCTTAGTACATTTCAGATCATAAGGTCGATGATAATTATTAGTTTTATAAGATCTGCCTTTGGTGCATTATCCTCTAGATTGAAATGATTACTGCTTATGATTAGGGAACCAGCCATAGCCAATCCAAGTGAATAAATAGATTTATTCACTTTGTGAACGCCACCTTTCGAGTCAAGATGCAGTCTCCTCCACATAGATTGAGACTGCAATAATACAGAAAGTGACGCCTGTGCATTTCATTTCTATTGGTTTTAATGTCTGTTTAAGTTCATTATCAAACATTGCTACCTGTAATAGAAACATGACTGGTATTTGGATTAAACAATTAACAACAATGTATTGCTTATATACATTTTCCTGTAATACTGATGAAATGTTCTTGATTGTATAGATGGCGATCCTGAAGCCTTGACCTGTACATTTGGATCTAATAACATATACGTAGTTATTGTACCAGAAAATCCATATACCTTGTGAGAGGCCTGGGATATCAGAGTTGAGATTAAACGATGCGTCATTGTCATCTTCATCACTGCTTTCATCGCCTGAAACTTCTTCCATTTCAATATCTGGGTCATCTGGTTCCATTTCAGGTATTTCAAATACTAGAATTTTTTCATCCAGTTTTAAATCTGAAATAAGATTAGATATTTCAAGAAAAGAAGATCTAAGTCTTCTGTGGCAAGATACACATACGAAATCAAAGTTCTTAATGAAGGCTATACTTCAAGTAAGATCTATATTATTTCCTAATCTACTTAATCAATAGAATAGTCGTACTCGTGCTCAAGAACCACTCACTGGATCCAATCTTACTGTTCTCCAGCGAAAAATACTTTCTGGCTCTTCTTAATACTGCTCACTTAGCCTCATTTCTATAGCCTCTGCATCATTTAAAGGTCTAAAATAATCAGAATTGAGACAGCTAAAGTAAAATCCAAACTGGAGTGAGGAGGCACAAAAATAGATCTACCATAGCAGAGATGCTACCTTGAATATACAAAAAAATGTTAAATGAATATCATTTACTCTACATTCAACGGATATGATGCTTATATTTCAAAACTGCGCTAGCCTGTCTATTATCAGTATATCATCCAGAAATGGGATATTATGATTATCATGTTATTGTATGAAAACGAGTTATATCATTACTTGGCTTATAAATCTCCTTAAGTCTTCGTTGGTCTCGCTTCGGCTTGATACCGTTCCCAACCAACCGCAGTTGGTTGAGCGTTCCCTTGGTCTCGGATCTCATTAATACCAGACTCCCATCTCCTGTTGCCACAGAGTGTTTGAATGACATCTGCAAATGATAAGACAGTGAGATGCTAGCGTTAAGTTACTCATCAATCGCGTCAACTAATTCATGTGATATATATATTCATCTTCGCTTATTGATCATTATCCTACCCTTAATATAAAATCCCATAGGCTTAACATTGAGTTTCCGTATGCCACGCTGACTGGCATACGGAGTTTTATATGCCACTAGTGCCATACAGAATTGTTATCACATAATATTCCAAAATCGAGGAGACGGGATAGGATAAAACAAAACCTGATTGGTTTTAATCTTGGCCACTGCATGCCACTCCTGAAGTTTTGGCTCCGGACTTCACTCGGCTTCGCCTCATGAAGTCAATTTGCCAAACCCCAGTCGTGGCATACGGTGGCCAAGATTAAAACTCATCCAGTTTTACGATGATATGAAATAATACAAGTTCTGTTGATGTTGATCTCTACCTATTTGTATTTTTTACAGGCCTCTGCTTCGTACTATCAAAACTTTATCTATTTGTAAAGATGTTGATGATTCAATGCAGATATGTAACAAAGAAACAACACCAATAAAATCACTAGCATTCCACTTTTTGGTAAAAGTGTCCAGCTCATTTCTTTTTATTCATTATCTATGTCATGTACAACTCATATGTATAGATCGGCGCGCGGAGTACATATAATTATGTCTTCTACTTAAATACTTAATAATGAAAAAATAGTTAATAACTCAGTTATAAAAAAATACTGAAAGATATATGTAACATACTCAGACACGGTGAAACATGATGCGTTTTTGATTCATTACAAACTTCATTCATAATTGGCATCAATGAAGATGAGTGTAAAAACCTTTGATTTGCAGAGAAGTTTATATTCAATGATGAAACAGGTGATATTTAATCTAATTGTTTCAAGTAAACTTGACGAACCTCTGTTTCCATCCTGTAGGAGGCGACCTTGTGCCAGCTGCTCGTATCCCAGAGGATGAGCTGCTCTTTCTGGGTGAGTGTAATCAAACGTGTCTCATCGGGGGTCAAGAACATGCTGCTCACATCCTCTGCCTGGGAGAGCGGCAACCAGTGCACCAACTCACCTAAATGAAGTGCATTATGTCAGTTTCTCAAAGGAAGAAGGCTAAGTAACGTCAGCCAAGGCAGAGATGCAAGGGGTTACGAAGTAAATATATGTACTCACATAAACTTTGCCTGAAATAATGCTGCTCAATGCCGAAATCAATGATACACTGCCAATAGTTTTGCGCCCACTCCTGTAAAGTTATTATCTTTCTTCATGTCACACCAAACAGGCTTATCTGAGGTAGGAATACGAGAACAAGCCTCACTACCTGATGGGAGGGCTGGGGAAGCAAGGACCCTATGATAGTAGCCCCCAACTGCCCTGCCCCCCTCATCCCCCTAACTTTGATCAAGTGTATAATTATGAGCCCTTTTAACAGCGTGCACCGCCGCATGTTGGCAAATAATGTGCAAACCCACCGGCCTGGTTGGTAGCGGCTGGTAACTAGTTGGTGAGACCTAATTTAGTAGGGTTTTCTAGTTCATCAGTGTGTAGTTGCGCTGTTGGACACAGTTCTGTGTGGCGGCCGCGTGGCGCCATTTTCATGCCATACCGCCGGTCTAGTGGAGCATGCGCTTTAGAAAAGATGAGTTTTCACAGTCTCCCTATCTAGATCACCTCTCCGGGTGATGGCCGGTCAGGGTCATATGCAGCTCACTGACCTATTTTGTTCTGTTAGATACATTGACATGTTTAAGTGTGTCTATACTTCAGAATTCTCCGAAATATTGCAACAGTCAGATTCTTAGGAGCGTGGTGTAAATTCAATAAAGCTTTCTTTTTTTTACTTGTTTTTTCTTCTTCAAATATCTAACTCAATAAAGGGAAAGGGTAGGGTAAATGATAGTGGTAAATGTAACACACTATGGTTTAGGATACGGCGAGGCCGTTCTGGAAGGATACGGACCTGTAAAGAATGTTCATACCTGTTTTGACACTCCAGACTCGGACGCTATGATCGTAGTGGCTAGTGACCACTTGATCCCGGACGACAATAAAGTTGTTGATACCAATGTCATCATCTGTGTGCTCCTCTCCGATGCGCCGATACGCTTCCCAGTCAATGAGATGCTGCCATGGCTTACCTGCATGTACAATTCACTGAAAACTCTGACTCTGAGCGTAGTCAAGAACAATACAAGTATGCACGTGGATGAGAGGCTTTTTGAGCTAGACGTATGTGGTAATGGAGAGGCCACATTAAAAGAAGACTAGAGAGGCGGCCAAAAACCATCTTTCTTCTTGATTATAAATCATTGTAAATCGCATCATCAGAACCAGCAGACGACATTTCATTGCGAGATTTCTTTGTAGATGGAATTGGTTGCTTTAACTATGTACATGGAAGACGGCGCTCGTATATGCTGTGCGATTCTACACTTCCAATCATATTTCAAATCTTTTAGTTATAATAACATAAGTCAAAAACATTGAGAATATATCTTTATCAGGTTGAAATTAAGAACCTACATTTATGTAGCTATCCTCTAAAGACATGTCTCAATTCAATATTTGAGATAGATACCCGATTTAAGGTCGAAGAGCACCGCGTAATCTAAGGAGGTTGATATTTCGCCTTCTTCATCAAACCGATCAACAGACTGCACCAGCAGACTACCGTCACTGGAGATTTTCATCTCATAAGGGGAGTAGACGTCTGTATTCATGAAGATTTTATGCCGTAACGACCGCGTGGCTATATCGAACACAAACAGCGGGTACGACTCGCCAGTGGCGACGGCGACATTGCCCTCTGGTGATACCTTGGATAAGTGAAAATGTGAGAAACGTTTATGGTAATTCTCATGAGGGCCCATGTCTTAGATTCACCCTGTCAGGTTGTTTTTTTTACATGTTTGCCATGAAAAAAATAACGATGGAGAATACATTAACCCTAATTCACGACAGAGATGTTATAAACAGGTCCCATCTAAATAGAGACCAAAAAACAACTTAATGTTATTTGGTTCCAGGCACCAAAACGTCGCTATATGTTAGACTTATTTTGAAAAAAATTATACCATTGTAATATAAGGGTCAATAAAACAGAGACTTAGACTTTACGGGTTTGTAAATCAAATTCTCTTTACTTGCGAGTTTTAAACCCCAAAAGAAAGTTCTTACAAGGTGAAGTAATATACTTTATCTCACCTCTGGTACAAGTCTAACCATAGGAATAATGTTAGATGAAAATACTCAACGATCGCCCCCATAAAGAGACAATACTATGCCTTGGTCATGGTTCAGTGAATGTGAGATGACATTATATGCTATTAACCAACTGGATTTGCGAAGTAATTTGAATTATTCTGATATTATGATGCTATTTAATGTCAGTGAAAGGGGTAAGATAAATCCAGAACTACACTCGAATTGTAAAATACACAATACTCCTCTTGTTTGGATGCGTCCTAATCGTCACTCGGCTATGCCTCGATGACGAATGTGGCACATCCAAACTCGTGGAGTATTGTGTATTCATACGATTCTCATTCCAGTTCTATATAAATATTTGTCAGCATCAATATTGATAAACCTGTCTAAATCATATGTAGGTTCTCACCGTAAAATATTCTAACTTGAAGTTCTGATCAGCACCCATTATGAACTCCACTTTTCCCGTCAACCAGTTGTAGACTTTCAGCTTTAATCTGCCTACTGTGAGGGTAACAAACCCTGCAACACACAAAGAAGATTAATTATATACATGCAGTCAAATCTAAACGTACATTCTCATCTAATAAAATAAATATGTCCAATATGATAATATTTCATACACAAACCTTATTATTCACAAAAGATAAATATTCAAGTGATTTGTTGAACAATTGAGAAACATCCTAATCATAGCGTGCATGATCACTGAATGCACATCGGCATACTGAGAATTTAATTTACTTCATTTCCCTTCCACTCTAATCTCACAGGTTCCATTTCATTATTAACCTTGCACGTACTTCCAGATAAAATGATATCACCAGCTCTCGATTAATTTTGTCTTTCTCATTAGCATATATATATTTGATAGGCATTAATTCTAACTTTAGTTTCGATTCTGGGTGTGTCGATTTGGAAAAGTAATTACATTAATAACCGTTTTATTACCGGTTTGGATTATGGGGATGTATATTTGAAAAAAGAAGTGTACTCAGATACAAAAACACCAAGTACCATCCAAAGAATTATTTTCCAGTGGAGGATCTATCAATTCCAATGGGAAGAATTTGATGGAATTGGTCGAACATTCAAGAAAATAGGAGTTCATTCAACTACAGAACCAGACACCTTATGGGGGGGGGGGGGGGTGTACTTGCGAGCTGGTACCTTCTGTCTGAGACTGGAGGTACCGGTTTCCTTGCAACGGGGCATACCGCATGTACCTCCAGTGGCAAGGCAATGCAGTTCACATGCAGTTCTTGCGTTCCATACCCCTGCAATTGGCGGTACGAGTTCGTAGGCTTTCCCAGTTGCACAGTGTGAACTGGCCTTGAACTAGCTCCCATGCGACTGGTACATCGGTACGTTCAGTCTCAGACCAGCAGTACCAAATATAAAACATGTTTGATATTCAAAAACGCATGCGACTGGGCGTACCTGGCATACTGGGTACTGCATACCCAGTATGCCCAGTCTCAGACTAGCAGGAGACTTGCAGTTCACACTGCGTTTTGCCGTGTTGCGGGCCTGAGGGTATGCCCAGTCTCAGACCGGGCGTACCTATGTACCAATGTAAACTGGCCATTAAGTAAATAACATAAACAACAACAACATTAACACTTATAATAATGAAATGAAGACGAGAAGAGTGAAGTAAGGTGCCCAAATGTTAACTATAATTGGTTATTTCGTTATAACAACAACAACATAAAGCATACAAATCCTCAACATCGTGAAGACCAAGAAAACTCACATGGCTTGTTTTTGAGGAGACAGATGTCAGTGTTGAACCGTGGCAGTCTGCCTTGACACACTCTATGTGTGCTGTCTTTGATGTTGATGACGATGATGCTTCGTTCGTACACAGTGATCACGCGGTCGTCGTCCGTCACGTGCATTACCCCCTGTCCCTGGAGTGAGTGTGGCCACTGGGTGAGAGAAGACCAGCTCACATGACAAAGGTGATATTACAGAGGAAGAACTGGCCCGTCCTATGGTCTGCTAATAAGTAATATATGTAGACATGTTTGTGTACCAGGATGAAATCTGTGCAGTGTTCTTTTCGTCGGGAATATCCACTGAGTTCGAAGATCGAGGCGAATATATTTATCGAGTTCGAATATTCACCGAGTTCGAATATTTCCGACCAAAATCACAAGGAACAGATGTAACTCAGACACACTGTGTCTCCTAGTTATTATCATTATTATAGACCTAGAATTCGTGAAAAACGTCATTTTAAAAGAAGTCACCTGGTACGGAGTGTACGAACTATTAGTTTGTACACATTGTTCAGAATGGACATTAATCAGAACATCTACGGCAATGCGCCTGAAGAAATCCCCCAGTTGTGTAGCCTACTTACTATCTAATCTGTCGCCTGCATCGAAGTTGACTTCTTATGTACTACTCGCACGGTAATTGCTTTTTGGCAGCCAGTGTAGTGATATGTGTTTTAGCGACTAACCAGCTATCGCGTAACCTGTCCACGACACATAATCATAGAAAAAGAAATGATAAAGGCCCGCCTCACCTTTATTGTTCGTATATATTCTTCTTGCAACACGTCGTAAATGCAGATGAGACAGGGAAGGTCCGCTTCCTTACTAGAAACTTTCTTCACCAAGATGTAGCGGTCGGTTTGTGGCAGTTCCTTCATCGAGCTGAGGACAATGTGATACGAAGCATTAACAGGTGTTTTAAATTTACGCAAGATTAATGAGACGCGGCAAAAACATCTCTTAAGTAAGCCGGATGTAAAAAAAAAGTAAAAAAGAGTTACGCAAACTCAGAACTCAAATGGCGTTAAACATTTCCACGTAAGATTTGATAACGAAGCTAATAAGAAAGATACGCCAGTCTTCAGAATGCAATTGTGTTCTCTTTTAAGTTATCAGATAATGATGAAGTTAATTACAAGGATTTCGTTTTCAACAGGATCAGCATTAATAACAATGAAACTTTTACATGGGAGCACAGAAATATAGAACTGGTTTGAATTTCTGGAAATGAAACACAGGATTGAGGGTGTTACGCTATTTCAGAGGGCTAAAATCTAAGGTACTGTTATCATAATTTATCTTCTTAAGTATGAGCCTGTATGGAAGTAAATATATACATAATATTGACTGGTTTCAGACACAAGTGGTCGTATCCTCCGAGGAGTCGACGCATGGTAATATCCGAGTGCATACTAGGATATTGCGCAGAGTCAACTCCGATGAGCATACAACCGCTTGTAGTCTATATTATATTTATCATTCACCTTTTCCTGACGAGTAGCATTCCGATTTTACTTCATTTAGGTACGTGCTATTTTTCAGTACACACTATTTTTACGTATGCGCTATTTATTGGAACCCAGAACATACAACATATTTGTATACGCTGGGTATGGTGATACACACTCCCTATTTGTTTTCTATGGACACTTTGTATTACGTGGATACTCACTACAAGTAGCTTAACACATGTTTAAATTGTTGACTGAAAATATTTTGATATCTTAATTATAATGAAGGGAGAGAGGGAGGGAGGGAGGGAGGGAGGGAATCCATGAATAGGGAAGGACCTGCATTGATTGGCTATTTAAAGGCCTATTCCTCTGTGAACACAGTAGTTCATGGATCAGTGCACACATATATTTAGCTACCTGTAGGGGATTGAATTGGCAATCAGCAATGCCTACATACAATACGTTTTTGCCTCATGGATGAGTGCACACAGACCTGTCTGCATGCTGCCTGCCCATGTGGTCCAAGAAAAACTTTGTTCCTATATACACCAATAAAGTAGGTCAAGCCAATATCTGGTGGTAAGTGACATTACAAATGATTTTACAAAACAATTTCATTTGACTGGGTCTTGACTGATTCCTAAAACAAAGTTATGAACCATTTTGACTTCTGTTTGTGTGTAAATATGATGAATAAAATATCTTCTCATACACCTTCTGCCTCCCCCCCCCCCCCCCATTATGAATTTTGGCAAAAATACATGAATAGCACAACAAATATACATTTCACCTTAATAATGACACTTTCTAGGGTGTAAGCAGCTGTCAGTGCCACATATGGAGATATGTAAATGTTACACTAATGCTGAATGTAAATCAATATTGAGTAAACATGTGTTTGGGTATGCACATTTCGCCATAACCCCCCCCCCCCCCACACTCTCAACAAATACTTGAATATCTCAGTAAATATAGAATCTACCTGGAAAATTCCACTTCCTAGCACCTACTGTCTTTTATTCTCTTTCTAATGAGGCATATCATATTATGATTGAACTAGTTTTACAGGTAGAAATATGTCCATAAAGGAGTTCTTAAAAATGGATCTGTGACTCAAAAGGTCCCAAACTCTTATTTCTAAAATACTAAATACTAAAACTGTAATACATTGTATGGTCATAAAACCTTCTGTCCAAAACAGAAAACATATTCCTATCTGTACTTAGTGAGCTATAACGAGCATAAATATGGCCAGGTCATCTAGTAACTCCACAAGCTGGTGTACTACAGTAGGCTATAGGCATAACCTAAAGACCTATCGTCCACCCGCTGATAATATCATATATTTATAACCGTACCCGCTCCTAACTGTATCGTATTTATACCCGTACGCCACCTACATATACCTATATAAAATTTCGCCATTTTTAGTTATTTATTGATATGAAAACAGGGTGACTGTCTTGGTACGTCAAAGTTTTGACACATTTTTTTTACAGCAAACCAGCTTCCGTATTAGAAACTATACAAGTGACGGGTTCTGGCATGTATCAGGTGAGGCTAGGAGGCGTGCAGTTTTATCAAGACAAGTACTATCAAGAAACGTCACACCATTTAAGTCTATGGAGATTCATATCAGGGGTAGGATAAAGGCTGATATAGGAGACGTAAACATCTTGGAATGTGTTTGACCTCACTGGATTATGTGGCAGTCAATATATTCCGCAAACCACTTTGTTTATGCTCTTTGGAAACACCAAATAATGCTGTCACAGTGCACTTACCATATTTGGTAAGGTGACCGTTCCGAGTCGGCGAGCTGGTGGACATCGGTGCGGGTAATATCCCAGATACACACGACGTCTATGGAGATGCTGACGTATGTGAGGCCGTCACGGGTCTGAATGTCGGCTGCTCGGCTCGAGTGGTGTAACGTGTAGCTGCGCTCTCCCGTCTCCAGGTTCCACACACACAGCTTGTCGATGTTACAGAAATACAGGAATTTGTCGTCCGGAGTAATGTGGAATAGGTCAGAGGAGTCCCCAGGATTGCCTTCAAGATTAAATCATCACGTTTTCATAGCAATTTCATGGTTCAGTTTCGAAGATAAAGATCTTTTGAAAATTAGAAAGGTTGGAAAATTGGAGCTTGCAGGGATTTCTATGTTATTGTGCTTAATTCCACATCTAGCTCTCCTCCTAATGGCTTCCTTTTCAAAGTGGTCCCCTTGTGGACGGGGGAATATGGTGTGTGGATAGAGCGGAACATTAGTCTCTTTATTTCTAATCTTTACTTCAATGTAGAAAGTCTCCCACCAACGCGACCACTCTAATGCGATCACTCGACCCACAGACCATCGATTTTTCAGTCAAATACATGTCATATCGAAAAAAACATGTCGATGTCTGGAGACATCCCCTACACCTCTACAGGACCGCGGAGACTCCTAAGATAACACCAACGAAATGATTTTTAAAAATAATTGTCATATTTCTCCCTCCAAATTGACTATTGGTGAATACTAGAGCATTGACTGCCTCCAACGTGGATATCCCTCAAAATGAGAAAATCCTTCAAAAGGTAGCAGGTACAGGCATTGAAAAAGCCACCACCTTTTTCATAAAAGTTCAGAGACAAACAAAAATATTCCCAAAAATTGTACTATCATTCAGGGTCAATATCCTTCAGATGTCAATATCTACTGGTTCGTGGTTGGTGTTCGTTTAACCAACACCTTTAAAAGATTGCTCGTACACTTCGTTACAGATAACTAGATCTATTTTTGAACACTTCGTTTTGGAAGCGCCACTCTGAGTCTACTTGATTTGGAGTTGCCGAAATTAAAACACGAGCCCTGGTTAAAGACATACCCGGTAACAGTTCCATATATTGTATGCTTGTATGTTAGCTGTATAGGTTCAAGATTGTATGTGTCATTCTCCGATCTTTTAAATGCACATTTTTGATAAACTTAACAACTGTCACCGTAGCTTCGACAAAAACGTATTCAGAAAGGATTGTCATAAAATAAACTTCAGGACAAGCAAACGAGACCTAAAACGAAATTCTAGCCTCGAACCCCCATAGCTTTACACTAAAGCTCGTTCTTACTGGCATCCGGAAATGGTGTTCTGAGCACGTTTATCTCTGGTTTTAGCGGGACCACCTTGGCTCTTTATAAATCGATGGATAGAATACCTTCCAACTTCTTGATAACTTGTCCCGTTTGCACACTTATGAAGTGGAGGTTGTTCTCCAGCATCTCGGCGGCGATGACGAGCGTCTCGTCATGCGTCATGGCGAGCGCGTCCACCGTGTACTCCGCATCGTCCTCATTCTGAGGCGGCAGAAACAGCGAGACGCAGTGCGTGAACGTCTGCTCCCGGACATCCAGGATATGAACCTCGTGATGCAGGGTGGAGCCCACGTTAGCGCTGCCCGTGATCGCGATGAAGTTCTTATGGCCTAAAACAGAAGATCGGACTCGATATAAATATATACTGGATTCCATATAGCTTTACCTCAACCTTCTGCAATCACTATATAATCCACGATTCCGTTATCATGTTTCTCTATTCATTAAGATATTTGCCTGCGTTTGGATAGGAATGATTTTGAGAATGTGGTTTAGGGAATGGTAAAAAAAATACCGCTTTATATTGAAGCTTGAGTGATTTCATTTATTGTACTTTAAATGAAATATCCTGATATCTATTATTTGCAATATTTTTGAAATTTTAAAATCAAACTAAAACCTGCTACCCAACTTCGACCTATTCAGACGACAATTCTATATTTCTTGTCCCTGTCGTTGTGTCGTAATAATATCTAGGAGATGTTCATACCATCAAGAATATCACTGAAGCTGCCAAACGTGCCCCGGGGTTTTAGAAACTGGTCCGTTACTGTGTATTGATGGAGTCCTGATGGGAGCTCGAGGAAGGCGATTCCTGTCTGTACCGGCACCGCCAGCGTAGAACCTCCGTTGAACACAAGGAATTTGTACACGTTGGCTCCTGAGAGTTCTACAGAGAGAACAAGTGTAATTTAGTATGATGACTCTGATATGAAAAATAGTGACCTAATTTAGGGAAATAGCAATCTTAAGTGAGGAAATAGTAATCTAATGTGGGAAATTATAATAAGATATTAGGAAATAGTATCTAATATGAGGAAATAATAAAATATTGTGAAGAAACAGCTGACAAGGGTGTGTAGAATCATTTACGTTGAGTTATTTTTGATATTGTATAGAAAAGCTTTCATTGAGCGATGTTGCTTTATAGATATTGACAGTCTGCAATCAGAGGTATGAATTAAAAAGTCTCAAAAGATGCCACAACACCACTACCCCACCAAATGGTAAGCGTATTTCTTAAGCTTTTGTTGCTAGAAACATCTTGTTTAGCAAATCATTAACCCATGCATAACAGATGTTATCGCTAAAGACAGGCGGTTGTTGATTCTACTTACGTATATTGTTTTCATCTATGACCTTGACTTGGCTGGTCTCTAGTCTGATGAGGTAGACGTGGTTGGAATCCACTACCACCACACACTCGTCGTTACAACAAAAGCGTAGGAAGCTGGGCTGGTCACCCACGTTGTCAATGGACTTATAGAGTTTGCCGGCCTGGACGTCCCATAGCTTCACAGTATGGTCGTCTGAACCTGAAGCAAGTATCACATAGTACAAGATAAACAATTAATAAGGTTAAGGGAACATGAGAATATGTATACTCTATGCATCTTTAAAGGTTAATGAGACTTATCCTGGTAGAAGGTGATTTGACCTGAAGTCTATATAGGTACTGGGTCGTCAAAATAAAATCAAGCCAACATAGGCGTTCGCCAGTGTCACTGCCTACTCTCTGGTCTCAGGATCAAAATTCCCCTTCACCAATTCATTCAGTTCAAACAGGGATATAGCATGCGATATTGTGCTGTGTCTTAGAGAGAAATTTGTCTAGTTGCTGAGACTGGATAACATCCTGTTGACAATTTTGTTCAACTTTGGCACTTATAACAAGGGTGCATTGGCCGATTGAGGAAAACAGTCCTGCCTTTCCTTGATGGTGTATTTCTGTAATGACAGCCTGACTTAGGTGACAACACGTAACAACACCGTGACCACCATGTCTGAGACCTCAGGGCCAGTCTCATCACCAGCAATGGTGATATCATACAGGCCCTAATGATAACTGTCAGCAGCATATTTGTGTGCCTCCTGTTCTTCCCTCGAGAGTTGGCCACACTCAAGCTCTGCCTCTGAGGCCGAGTTGCCATGACAAGCGGCCTTATGGGACTTAGTCACCTGTGCCACTAGAGAGGGGTGCTTGACAGCATGCCTCTTCTCCTTTACCTCCAGCAGAGGTGTAAACAGGTCTCTGAACTGGTCCATCTGCCCAGCAGACAGGCTCTGGACAACCAGTTCAGGTTGGTGGATCACCTCAACTGACTCCTCTTCCTTTTTTCGAGGGAGATTTACGTTTCTCAATCTTGGACTTAAGCTGACTATGCTTTGCCCTCAATCTTTCCCCCTGCTCTTCTGCATTGTTGGAACCACAGCTTGACCTGGACCATATGGATCGAAACAAAACCTGTTTATATGCACAGAACGAGATACCGGTATTGTCAAGACTTGAAACTACTCAGCTTTGCAGACAATACAAATGTGTATGGGGAGAACGTTGAACATGCTTCAAGATTCATTAATCCTCCGTAATTTTGGGTCTTATTTCAGAATTGAATGACCAAATGAACGTCTGTTGGAGGTTTCGGTGGAGCAGCGACGCATTTTGAGGCCATTTTCCAGACGTTTCAACCGACGTCGGCTGTAAGGTCGGCCGGAACGTCTGTTGACGTTGAAAAAGTGGTTGTTTGGTGGAATACAGGCTTTAGTGATTTTACTGTGAGTTGCCATTTTTGGTACCTGCCAAGCACTACATATCTATTGTTATCTGTTTTAAAAAAAATAATTTTTTTATCCCCTTTCTGGACACTTTGGTCAAAATCGAACGAGACGGGTTATACACCGACCTCTACTCGAAACCCACGGATGCAAACAATTACCTACACTATGCATCCGCCCATCCCAAACACTGTAAAACTGGCATCCCTTACAGCCAATTCCTCCGTATAAGACGTATCTGTACGAAGAGATATGACTTCCTGAGGCACTGCCTCGTAAAGTCAGCACACCTCAAAGCCCGGGGCTACCCGAGCACACTTCTAGCCCAAAGTCTCATACGGGCGGACGGCTATACCGAACGGGGTCAGAGGGAGACCCCACCTGCCAAGAATGATAAATCGATTTTGGTAACAACATTCCACCCCACTTTCAACAATTTGAAAACTATCGTAAAATCCAACTGGCCAATATTGGCCTCCTCAAACCGAACCAAAGACATACATGCCCAGAGACCGGTGATTGCTATGCACAACGCCCCAACTCTGAGACAGAGTCTAGTACGAGCGAGGCTAGACTTCCATCCGAATCAAAAACAGGTTCACAAATCGGCAGTGGCAGGCCGAACATACAACATTTGCGAGAGGACAAATTGTCGCTATTGCACACGACTTGACAAGTCGGGCCAAATCACCTCCACAACCACTGGTAGAAGATACATAACCAAACATAATGTATCATGCCAGAGCTCAAATCTTATATACTGTATATCATGCACAAGGTGCGGCATACAATATGTGGGTCAAACGAAACGACGCCTAATGGACCGTTTCCAAGACCATTTTCACAAGGTGACCTACTGTCGGTTGGACACCGACATGGGCAAACATTACAACACACAGGACCATATGGGCCTAGATGACCTACACATCCACATTGTGGACTTCATACACTCCAACCCTGAGAGCCACGACTCCCAGCGGTTGAGAAACAAAATAGAGAAGAACTGGATACATCGCCTCAGGACACAAATTCCCGAAGGCATGAACCTAATAGACACTCCCATCTATCCCACCACCTCCCGTTGAGGGGTGAGATCATACCCTTTGCCTCGTCAAAATTTTTTTTATGTATACGGGTGATCAATATACCCAAAACATGGGAGCACTTGGTGATCGATTCCCCGCTTGGGGAATTTGTAACCTCTGCACAATATGTTCATGATCCAAACACAGGTGTAGCTTTATTATATCAAATAAATACATCAATCATCACTTGGACATGACACCAAAAAGCAGGGACCTCTTGGTCCCACGCCTTGAAACAACCCTCATAAGCTGAACAAGATGCCTGATGAGCCAAGCACGGCGAAACCTTGACCCCATTTCCCTAAAAGTATTTGCTTTAGGACTAACAATAAACATTTGTTATATTAAAACCCACAGCAGCAGCTGTCTGTACCTATAGATCACTATAGATACATTGGGGATACGGTTGTTGACAGAGTGATGTCACGACCAAGTGTGCACCATGGTTACGGTGGTTAGGGGCAGTTCTAATAACTGTCATTCAAGGTAGCATCGCTGAGGGAGTAGGACGTCGCCACGTCATACTTGTATCTATTGTTATCTGACCGACCAGTAACAAGCAGTAGACTCTGTTATTCACCATAATGCCTTAACTAAAACTGACTGTAAAAAGAAACGTACAAATACTACAAACATGTGACACCGATGATGTACTATAGATGCAGTTGGTAGGAATGTACTATCATATTAAGAACAAAAAGAAGGCTCTGCCAAGACTTAACTTTCTACTTATAATAAGAGACACTTTAATAAAATATATCAAATCTGGAAATAAGTAGATACAGTATTGACCTCTCATATCCATTGAAAGATGTACAGCTGTTCTATGTCGACATGCAGGATGCTGTGCAGTCAGGGAACACACGAGATAGAATAAACAGAATGGCTGCTTGAGAAGCAGCACTGAAAAACTACCTCTAAATACACAGATATAAAGTAAGGGTACATTGTCTAGTAGCGGTGTAAGAACAAACTGGTATATAGTTATAGATTATGATTTGTATTATACATGTAAAGCCGTTGAAACAAGTATCGACGATGTGGACTGTTGAGCATTGACAGCAAACCAGATCTGTTTGGGGACAGGGCTGGTTACACTGGCTAGGTAATGAGGTGACTTTTCACAAACTTACACGTGACGGCGAAACGTCCGTCCTTGCTGAGATCGAGTGCGTTGACCTCGTTGGAGTGTTCTGACATGACGTGCAGAAGTTGACCACCAGGTTGTTGTAATACCACCGTGCTGGGGATGAGCGCCGGGTAGTGCGGCCTGCAGCACTGCGCCGTCAGTCTATTGTTTCCCTGAGGTCAGCAATGAAAGAACGAGTAGTATGTACTTACATGTATCTGTTATTTGTAATTCTATCTAAAGGCAGTTATCTGAAAGCATATCGCCTTTTTATGTCATTGACTCATTTTACTACACCAAATATAGCTGATAAACTGCTCCCCCCGTATAGAATACTGTTCACATGAATATAATTGGAAACCTCGAATCAAATACGTGACCTGCATTTTGAAGCATTTGATAACTTTACGGAAATGACAGAAATGTTAAGGATCAATTTGTTCAATTTCCTTTCCAAGAATTGTTTTAAATCATATCAGAAATCGTCGTTAAACTGAAAATCTTGGTGATCACAAGTCTATCAAAGGCAAGTCTTTGAAATTGAGGACACACAATATTATATTTCATATAATTCATCCTTAGAGGATTGGAAATTGATACGAGATACAAGAAAAGGACACTTATGTAAGGGGTCTATTCAGAATATCTGATGAGAGTTCTACCCAATTTTGCGTGAGCAGTGCCTTCCCTCAATATATCAGCATCAAAGGCAGAAGTTGGAGAGTGAACAGGATTACAAAAAAAAAATCAGCATCAAAGGTAGAAGTTGGGGAAAAAAATCATCATCAGAGTTTGCTAAAGCATAGGATTACAGACTTGACAATAATTCAGAGGAATATTTTGGGTCCTCACTTACATGAGAGATACGGCCAAGCAGTTGGCCAGGTAGTTGGTGCGGATCAACGTTAAGAGCCTCCTGTGATAGTTGTAGCGCCTCACCCACTGTCTTCAGGTCTTCATCGTCGGGGAATTTTAATCGGGCCATGTTGAAGTCGTCCAATACATGCCTGGAAAATATCACGTTCACATACTGTAACCTAGTTAAGCCAAAGAATTATTGCGCAGATGAAAGACCATAGGGATATGCAACTATACACATTTGAATTTTAATTTATCGAAAAAATCGGCAAAGACGACTACATCAAAACATTAACGCTATTATACAAATCATATTTACAGCTGTGAAAAAAAACACGAATACAGAGAAATAACGTCAGAATTGGCATTCTTTAGTACAATAGGAACTAACTAGTTACTAAGGCTTGCTTCAACAGGCTGGCAGTATGGCATCAACAGTGCACTGTACGGCTACCATACAACACCCTGTTAGCTTGAGTATAGACATGCATAAAGATGTTTGATAGCCATTCAGCAGAGTCAGATTCATGGCCTACACATGGCAGCCCAGAGGCCTATTAGAGTCTAGACGGCCTCACCTGAGGGACGTGGCCTCCATCTTGGTGGTCAGCCATTTGAGGTTACAGAGCAGCTCCTCTTTGAGCACACTGAGCTGCTCAGACTGCACCACGTGCACGGGCAGCTCCATCAGTTTCCGCAGGTTGAAGCGTGTGTCGAACCTGAATGGCTGTTTGGCCACGTAGCGTAGCGCAGCGGTCTCCTCCCCTGTGTTTGGATCCGTGTAGGGTTTAGCCTTGGCTGTGGAATACCAGTGAGAGGTATTTCAAGAAAACCATCTAAATGTTAACATACATTTTAATAGGCTAGGAGGCGGCAGATGTGTTTTCAAGTGCAGCTACCACGAGAATAAAAAGAAAATTAACACACATCTTAATGTTAATATACTACAACGAGAATTTAAAAAAAAGAAGTTAACATATGTTTTAATGTATTTTTCGATTGGCCAACCACAATATATATTTTGTGGTATATTTATCAAACATCTCTATACCATGAATATCCATAGAAAATATCACATTACTTCACAAGACGACATTTTGGTAACATCTACAGAATACAAAAGGCAAGGCTTTGGCTTTATCAAAAACACTCACTAAAAACACTATGAAACACATGACATAATTATGATAGGATGTTCTTACATGCCCAAACCCCCCTGAAATACTCGGACAGGTGAGCGTGCATAATTTTGACCGTCTGTCTGTTTGCGCAGTACGATGTACGAGCGACCTCGATGAACTGTCGATGGAACCAGTAGGTGACCGTAACCGATTCAGCTCCACGCTCAACTGTATGGAAAGATATATACACTGTATGTGCAAGTGTAATGATGAGCATTTATATATGAGATGTCATTCTCAAGTTAACATAGATAATACAAAGGCTATTTTTCCGCATATTTCGAAATTCAAAAGTATACTGAATATAACAACAGGGATATTTTTTGATGAAATGGTTGTTTATCACCGTATATGGCATACAAACATTGAAAGTTCTGTTAATTTCACTTCTTTCTCGATGTCCTTTCAACGTGCTACACTGACAATACTCATCTATCCATTTTAACCATCTCCGAACTAGAAATGTATGTATATCATTAAGCACCACTTTTGTTCCTATCAATTACCTATCAGTAGCATTAACATGTGCACAAGATAGATCTGTTTTTATGATTATGTATACACTCCCCCTTTCAATAGCTTAAACTACCTCTAACTGGAATGATGTTTAAGTCCCCATGAATTGCTAAAGCCTATATGATGTAGCGTGAAACCTCCACACCAGGGGCCGCCACGTATCATGGATGCTGCAACGTACGATCCGGTAGTTTCTTTTTTTAATGACTGTTATACATGCTGGATTTTAAGTAAAACCACCTTCTAATGGCTCCAGTTCAAGTTCTAATGGCTCCAGTTTGGTGTTATTACTGACTAACATGATATGAGTTCCTTTTTTTTTCTTAAAAATTATTCAGGATAGGTTCGCTTACAGTCCGTCGCGGTCTACCACCTTCCTAATTATGTACCATGTTAACAACTGTTCCTGGCTTTCTGGATATAAATATTAGATAAATGATTTCAAATAAATAGTGCAACAAACCACATCAGTATAAAAGTGGTAAACCACCTATATATATGAAGGATGCGGTAAAATACCTAAATACTGTGAGAGGTCGGCCTTGACGCGGATTGCTAGGAGAGGTGGCAGACGGCGGAGAGGCGGCGTCCAGAACTGGTAGACGTCACTGAGTACGTCATCATCACATGACAACACGTCCTGCAGCTCCATCTCCGACAGGCCACTCCGACCTGGGAGTAAGACAAAGGTATCAAATTACCACAAAGATTTCTACAACAATTCTACAATTCATAAGTTGTCAATAAATAGAATGGCTGTAGGATGAGACCTCTTGTGTCTGTACAAATGCACAACTGCCCAAGGTCACTTGATTTTCTTGCTTCAACTTATCTCTGATAATTATGGCTACGACGTTGCTTTTATTTTCCCAGATCGGGAGTGTGTATTCTATCTGGCCCTCCTCACACACTGCGCCGCTCCGGTTTATTGTGCCGCAAACGAGTTTCCGAAGGTTGCTCTAGAGGTGCAGTGTGGCCCTCCTCCTAGCCAAACTGCTTATTGGAATGGTAAAAATGGTTCCTCTAGCTCCAATCTTTATGTTTTTGATTAAAAAAAAGAAATATTTGATATGCATTTTCGGCCTCTTGGACCTAATCAGTAGGTAAAATTTGAACTTAGGGGGTTAATTGATCACTTTTAAATGATTGCAAATACATAGCTGTGAATATTTTGAGTTTTTTTTTCATTCTGTCAGTTTCTTATTTTTCCTAAATCAGGCGGTACTTTGAGCAGATGTGTATGACATCTACGAGGGGACGATTATAATACCTTTAAGTCATTTCAAAATATAGTGAATTTATCCTCGTGAAAAGTAATATTTTTACAAGGAAGTATCATCAAATATTTACATATCAAGGGTTTCACTTTAATACGCGTAAAACACAACATTAGTATAGTAGGTGTCTTTGAGTGTGTATGATTTAGCTACTAACTTCTGGTTGACCTACGGTACTTGCAGAACAAAAGTAGGTCATTATGTCACAATTAGATGATAATAAGTTAGTAAGAAGTTAGTAGCCTAATCATACGCACTCAAAGACACCTACTATATTACTCACAACCTTGACCGCGTACAACATTATCTAGTTCTATTTTGGACAAAGGAACCCATGATGTAATAGCCGCCCCCCCCCCCCCCCCCACGACACACACACACACCGTAGAATACAGAGGGCGATAGCATCTGATAATAATCTCATATAGGTAAAACCACGGTTTAAATTCTACTTGATAAAGTTGCAAATTATACTTCAGTGAATTTGAAAACATTCAGTGAATTATAATTTTGTTTTCTCAGTGAACTATTTATAATCGATATTTAAGTTAAGTCCTCATCGTTCAATGTCTGTCAATCATTGCTGTCAAATGGGTCTTTCTTTGATCACCATCGCTCATGAAGCAATGTGTTGACAGGAAAAGCAAATCAAATACATTGTACACTACAGAACTAGACTATCTTTAGCTCTACTTCAGTAGTGGGACCATTCATCACGCAGTATCTTACATTTATAAGTTCCACTTGATGTATCCTCCTTAAATGAAGTGCTCAAACTGCTAAATTTTGAATGTTGCGATGTGGATTTTCAGTGACAGATTATGATATATTATCAATGTTTGATCATGGTCTTATCAGGTAGAAGACGCCAGTCACTGGACCACAATAACATTAAGGGTCAAATCCCGATACAGTATCTCATTCTAGATAACGTAATGGGAAGCTATCCGTAGTTATCTTTGTGAGAGAGTTAATCATAATCAAACTATTTTTAGACTACGTTGTCTTTATATTTAAAGACATGAGGATCCTACTCTGTCATGATCTGCGCAGGTTTGTTTTAGTTCGAGTTGGGTAATTTGGATAGCGCTATCAGTGATATACGTTTATATCGCTGGCGACTGCCAAATCGACATAATTTTATTGAATCGTCTATTTCAAAACAGTTTATGCGATATATTTTTTTTCAAAGTTTCGTTCTGGAGAAGAAGAATAAAACCAACAAAAAAGAAACTTCCAAAGGTATATATATATATATATATATAATTAACATACATGCACGATCCTATATATATCTGGCATAACTATAATCGAAATTTCATAATTTCCCGGTGATTATTCCGATAGTGAGAGACATGTTTCTAAATCATTATGTTATAAGTGACACCTGCAGGCACTGCACCACTCGGCTTCTTTTTGCAAACCCTACTGCAGTGCTCCTCAGATCATAGACTATAGTACGTCCCGTTGCCGCCAGGGCCACGGCGCTCAGCTCTAAAACTGGTATCGCAAAGCTGGATAAGGTTCTGTAGACAGACTATTTCAATCTAAATTCACGAAATTATGAATAAATGTTAATAAAGATGATACTGATAACAACAAGCCATAATGTTTATCTGTTTCTAAGATGAATAATATGCTAATAAACACCTTTCACGATATACTTATTCTGAAAAAAGCTACCCAAGTATTTTTATGACTATTCACCGGGACTCACACATGACTACAAACTCCCAAGAGAACCAGAGCCCGGGTGAAAAATGCATGACAGTAGGCATTGTAAACCTTCTAAGTCCCTGCCACACTGCACACAAACAAAAATCAATCCTCATAAATATTTTCTATGAGGGACTTCTGTGGAGAACTTAGATGCTGACTACAGAAGATAGTATGACAGATGGGAGTAGGCCATAGTTTCTGTCGTGTATTAGATTGTTATTTCAACATCTGTATGTTTCTTAACACATATGGTGATATGACCAATAAGTCTTAATCTACATTCCTAGTTTTGTGTTGCCTTTACTAATGCAGTGAGCAAACAACAGGAACACAACACCATTGAGTTTGGACTTTTTCATAAAGTTAGATCCTTTCTACTGCCAATGTAGGCCCACTATAAGAATATCATCGGACAAAGTCACAATAAATTATTTATATACATTGTTGAACATCAAGGCGATGGATTTTTAATTTAAAAAAAAAATCAGAGCTTTTAGGGAGATGAATCTATAACAATCCTTTCTATAAATGAATTTCTAAAAGGAAAAGTTTTTTACAAATCTATTCCTAGGTTTATATGATTCACATCACATTTATACAAGCGCACACAACAGATCTCTTTGAGATATAGGAATGGCTCCCATTCTACGTTTCTTTAAAAAGTCTACCTCTAGGGAAACGCTAAGTCGGAGAACAATAGTGCTGTGTACTGTGAATCTTTTATCGATCATCACTTTATAATTTTGATATAGAATCTCGCCTGTCAATCGATGTCGCTCTATCTTATCAAGGCTTCTTACATAAACAGAGGTATTATATTCCATCAGCATATCAATATATTTCATTTTCGCATTTGACATTCGAAAATGTACAAGACACTATTCATCCACAACGTTCTAACAAGCACAAAATAAATTTACTAAAATCCTGATGATTTCCGTCTCATCAAGTAACAGCAAAGTGTCAGATCTATCTTTAAATAGAAAAGAGTCAAATCTAGAACTTTCTTTAGGACAAATAGGATATCTAATGTTGTATTTGTTTTTGGCTGACTTACGACCCACATTTTGAATCGATACGAAATACCTTTTTATTCCAAAAGCAAGATGTACACACGGAGTATGAACCGACCAGAATAGCGCGTCCAGAGCAGTATTGGCCAGTATTGAGGTATTGAATTGTGGGACAATCCAGACATGAAGCGGAAACAGCGGTGTGTGAAAGGTGTTTTTCCCCAATGAAATGGCAATTAATTTGTTTAGTTTCAACGTGAAATATTTTTAACATGAAGCGGAAACAGTGCTCACCTTTCAAGACCACCGTCAAATGACCGATACAAATAGACGAAAATATACAATACAACTCCAGTTTAGAAAGTACATAGAAATAGGGACATAATCATCCAATAATATATGTACGTGTAATGGGAGACATGTAATTTGAGCGGCAACCGAAAAATTCCATCTTGTGCAGCTGACCTATGAACTGACAAATCATCATGACTGTCCCGTGAACAAGTGTATATAAAACAGAAATGCGTATGCAATTTTGAAATTCTAAAAAAAGAAAGAAAAGGCCGGGGGCTTGAAGACCCGCCGTAAGACTCACAGCAGGGAGTCGGGGGCAGAAGCTCCTCGAATTAGAGCTTTTGGGGGCCTATCTGAGTGTGTGTTAAATTTCGATGGCTGTGGCCACCGAGTAGATCAGTATTCTAACCCAATCCTGCCGAGCAATAACGCCATATGACGCCATGTGGCCTACAGTTCGTGTCACAAAGAAAAAGAGGACACGGTTGGTAAATGGGACGAGACGAAACCGCAACCCACTGACACTGCGATGGTTCACATACAATAAGATCCATTTTGAGTGTCCAGTTACCATAAGCTAGCAAATTTGAGAATTATCTACTCCCAGAAATAGTACTTTTCGTATGGCACTTTTATACGAAAGGTCCCAGTTCTGGGAGCGGATAATTATGATGAACTACGATAGATTTTCCGATGAACTACGATACAAAGGTGCAGTAATGTATTGGGAGGTCCATAACGTAGTGCATCGGTGTTCGTCGTAACAACCAGTGCAGCAATGCATATCTTGAGGTAGCATTTCTATATTGAAATATATAACACATCATAATTCAAGAAATAACGTTTGGTTATAATCTTTTTTTTACCAGTATATAATATACAGTATTAATTTCATGTTAACCAGTATGAAATATACGTCTCTCTCCACTACTTTGATCCCATATAATGTCATATTGTTTTTTTAGATATCAAAAACTCGGTTCCAACTCAAACTATGAAATGACTGATTTGAGATATGTATCCTTAATCAAATGACCACATATTTGCAGTCCAAAGTCATCCCTATATGTTCCAGGAGATTTATAGGATAAGGTTGAGCATCTGTTTTGCATACTTTTTCTATCCGCGGTGTCTATAAGTTATTTGTTTCAGTTATTTTCATATCATTAAAATCTGTGTCCCATCTATATCACAGAAGCTGTCCCTTTTATGCTGCAGAGTACAACAAACGTTATTTTGTGTGGGCTGTTCCATATTTTTGTCACAACCTGCTTGTGTCATCTGCCATCATACCACATGACCTGAGGCATCGTCCGCGGGAACATGTCTCGTCCTGCGTCAAATCAGGTACTCTGTCACCAGGTATACAGATAGGGATGCAAGTACTAATTTGGAGAAATCGGAAATGGAATAGGGATACAGGTGTCGAATAACGCCTTAAGTGAGTTCTACAGATATTTACTTTATTCAACTGCTCAATTTGATGTTTATATATTTACTTTTTTTTAAATGAATAGTCCCTTGATCAAATAAGATTATACTTTTCATCATTATTTCAATTGGGAGGTAATGATCATACTTTGAAGGAAATAGAGCACTAGTCAATAAAGTTAACAGCTCGTAAAGAGCTTCGTTTATAACCAATAAGATTAAGGCAAGTTAAAAGAGGAACCATATACTAGCTTCAGTATTCAGCCGAAAATGGACGCTCGTTTTCTGAAAAGGGAACATTTCCCATATCTTTTCAATCTTTCTTCCCTGCTATGAGGCGCGTGCCTTCACCGTGCCTTCTCCCCCTCTTCTCCAGGTATTATGCAGGTCCACCATCCCCAGTCCTGCATCCCCATCAACCTGCCTGCCCATCAACCTGCCTACCCATTAACCTGCCAACCCAGCAACCTGAGTACCCATTAACCTGCCTACCAATCATTGCAATTTCCGCCCATTTTATAATATCATAATTCATCTCTAATAAGCATAAAATAATTAATTATAGATCAAATATTTCTATATATACATAAGAATTAATGAAAATGTTGAACCATGTCTCATGAGTCATGTTGTACATTATGTAGAATGTTTTAGACTGAAAAATACAATTCGAAACCTTCAACAACTGGCAATAACAAATATTCCATCTGTGCTACAATATAGGTAAATGTTCACGATATTTAATTAACTCATGAAACGAATCACAGTCATAAACAGTAGATTATACTGTCCATGTTATGAGACTGTCAACTGCGCTAATCCGTCTATGACGGATAACCCGCTCCTTGTTCTCTTGTGGTAGGGTTAAACCAACCCAGCTCCATATAATATGGCAACATAAAACTGTATGATAAACATTCCCCATTCAATAGTTCAGTTACTTCGGAATACAACCTAAAATATCAAGTTGAATTTTCTTCATTATCACTAACTCCCACCAAATTAAAAAGAAAAAAGGAGTTTAACAGTTTAGCTCTATGAATAAAGAAACATGTATTTTGTAAAACCATGAATACGTATATATTATCTCCTAGATATTACAGTGAACACATTTGATATTTCCAAAACCCTGATCGTAATGATCCTGACGAAGCAGAATCACTCATGACACACCTCTCCTCAATCAACATTGAACTCAGGCCAAACAGGATAGGCTTCATCGGGCTACTTAAAAATAAACACTGCTAGTGATGTTGAGTAAGAGGATTTGCAAGTCGACTCATACAAGTACACTGCAGCGCTTGACCTGCTGTGAATCGTCCACCCGCCTCATGTGCCTGAGTGCTGCAGTGTCCAGACTGCCTGTATGCGCTGTATTGATCGAGCAGGAAATATGGGCCAGACCCACGGGTGTGTTCTGAAACACTTGTTACGACATAAGTTGGCATAACGCCCTTGTATTTAACTCTGTGTACAGAATCCCCTATTGCAGCTCTTGATCGGATGATATTATCTAGTAACATACGAGGGACTATACGAGTATAAACAGAGTATTGCTTATTTTACATCTTACACCTTAGAATCCAGTCTGCCCAGTTCACAGGGACTACAGACTCGCCACTTTCCGAACGCACCAGTTGGCGATGGTGCAATCGCGGCCAGCGGTATTTAGAGCGGACGGCAGTGCTCTATGGTATCATCCACGTTATAATGGTGTTACTGGAAACACCACGGTCACATAATGCAGTGACACACACAACAATCCTTCTACAAGGGTCTCTGTTGGATGTTCACTATACTCTACAAGTAGTAGTAGCCCTAGTAATAATACAGCGCCGTATGCAACTGCCATTGGAAACACACAAGTGCACATACACGCGCAGCTAGCAAAGGCCTAGATTGTACACACAGCGGGGAACTGGCTTGGTCTACGCTCGTAAACCACAACACGCAGGATGAATACCACGGACACGAGGAAAGGCAGGAGCCGGCAGCTGCTCCAGGGGGTAAAGCACCTGTGGGAGGAGGGTCTCCTGTGTGACGCGGCCCTGGAGACGGAGGACGGGCATCGGTACGGCGTGCACCGGGCCGTGCTGGCCGCCGTGTCCGACTACTTCATGGCCATGTTCACACGCGACATGCAGGAGCGTGCCACCACGAGCAGCATCTGCCTGAAGGGGGTGAGCGGCCACGTGCTCGAGCTGCTCCTCAGCTACGTGTACACGGGCGAGATGGCCCTCGCGAGCAACACAGTCGTCGAGGTGGCCGCGGCCGCAGCATACCTCCAGTTGGAGTGTGCTGTGTCGCATTGCTTTAGGTTTGCCTTGAATATGATCGGTCAGCAGAACTGTGTGGATGTGTATAACGCGGCCAGGGCACACACACCACATACGGCAGGACAGCTGGCAAAGGAGCTGGAGGAAAAGGCGCTGACCTACATATGTGACCATTTCCATCAGGTGCTGGGTAACGGTCTCCATTATAGACTCGATTGTGATACTTTAGTGAAGTGCCTTATGTTGAAGGATGATGAAGGGTGGGGTGTGGTTTCAGTGGGGCCTGAAATCGAACTTTTCCACTACCTTGCCGGTTGGTGTAAGGCTAACAACGACGACAGGCCATTAAACGAAATTCGCTACCCACTAATGGCAGCCACAGATTTAAGTGTGGCTTTAGATACAGTGCGAAAGGAGGGGTTCTCGTGTGGGGACGCTATTGAAGAGGCACAGAGGTACACTAAGCTACCAATGCTCGACCAGATCGCATTGTGCTACACGGAAAATCACAAGGTACGCAACCGCCCTTGTATCTTTACTCTAGCGCACGGCGGGTCTTATAAGAACCTGCGCATGTTCATTCTGTCTACACCCGAGGGTTCTCCACCACCTGCCGAGAAGAAGCAGTCGCTCACCTGGATGCAGGTGCCGGAGTTGAACCATAACCTGCACGAGGACATGATCGCCCAAGGCTTCAGGCCGCACTCTTGGGCCCTGGTGCAGGGTTTTCTCGTCGTGCTCGGGCAGGTCCCTAGAGGTCGCCTACGATGCTTCGTGTTTAACCCTAGAACCTTAAAGTGGAGCACCATGCCTGCGATGACAGTACCGCGCACGCACTGCCCTCTAGTGGAGTGCGATGGTGAGCTTTTCGCTCTTGGTGGCATCACTCTGGAAGGTGGCATTACGTCTGGTACGATTGAAAAATACAGTTTCGTCACACATCAGTGGAGCGTGGTGGGACAGATGGGAGTGCCTCTAGAAGGACACGGAGCCTGTAGTATCGGAGACAAAATCTATGTGTATGGAGGACGGCTTGCCAACGGGCAGCAGTCTCAGTGTACCTACACCTACGACCCTGGTGAAAGCAGGTGGGAAGCGGTCTCGTCCTCTACTCTTCTACCAGAGAGCAACTCTCTACAGCTGCAGGCCCTGCTGGCACGCATCTACTCGGCCGAGTCCTCGGGCTGGGGCATGACGCATTACCAGCAGCCAGGAGAAGCAGCAGGTCAACACGTAAAGCAGCTCAAAGACAGTAACAGCCACTTCGCCGTCGTGCTCAAAGACAGCGTGGTCTTCATTGGAGGCACGCTGCCGGAGGTGAAGAGGCGTCGCCCGCCACCCCACAGCTCCAATGTCAACAAGTGCGTGCAGGTGATCGCCAAGGAGCGGCAGGGACTCGGCGATTCCGTCCCACAGCCGGATTATCCCAAGGGGTGGCGGCCGTGCCTGGCTGTAGGACTCAACCTGCCGTGGGACGCAGTAAGGCAGGCTCACCCTGTACATTGTGATAATTCCAATGTCTAATGATGTTCTCTTATTTCTAATGCTCATGGACTATTTAATGTGAATTTATTGTTTTCTGCCCGCAAGGACACCATATGCACCCTATTTGGTCAGAACTGTATGTATGATGTAAGGGACTACCGGTGATACGTGGTACCGATTTTAATTCTAGATTTTGGTCCTAAACGGGTACGAATAACTTGACATTAGGATATTTCCAAGGCACACACCATAGCCCTGGTTCACTATCATACAATCGCCATGTGGATCATGTGGGTTATCCTTTCTGGTGTGGGTGTAAAAGCCGTTATATCAATTATATTTATATTATTGAGAATATAACTGCCTTAAGTTTCAACAGTACAGAGTAGAATATTGACTCAACTCAGACGTTATTGCCTAGACGTTTGTCTCTGGTATTTTATCATGTTTAAGTCTTTAACTCACTTTCATTTATCTAGGAGAATCATTGTTTATTGTTTACGACTTGATAGAATACTCAATATTGTATGTGACCATTTCGCTGATATTCGTCACACATTAGCCTTCTTTACATTGTTGAAATTGTGGTCATAATGTCACTGATCGTGTGTATCTATACTCATACGTACTATGGGCTACTTAAAGCACAAATTAATGCTGTGTGTATTCGCTTTATTATATGTATGTTTTCTGTTATAGGATTTGTTGTCCGACATGAAACCAATATGGTTGCTAAATGCACTTGTTATTGTCTGCTTCGTTTTTGTTGTTGTTGAAAATCAAGGTACTGATATGATTCACAAAACTACATGTTAAAATGATTAATAAATAGTAAATCATATTCCGAAAAACTGAGTTGAAGCTATATTGTCACCAGCTAAATGCTGTGATGCATGTTAGGATATGGTGATAGATGATAATATGGAAATCCATTTCAAAATCAATAAAAGTCGAAGCTATACACATGCATAGTATTCTCCAATCAATAGAAAAGACTCAAGTCGGTTTGATAAGAGATGACAGTTTGAAGCAGATAGGTGAAGTACTAGATAAGTAATCACCAAGTTCATGATTACACTGTAGGTTTCTTTGTGGTTTAACGTCCAAGGGGACCCTGAGGGTATAGGGTCCAACACTGTAGGTAAAAAACACAAAAAAAAATGAACTGTTGGGAAAAGTGTCGATGGCTTCTGGGGAATTATAATGAAACATCCTAAAACTCGTCGATTATTAAACCATCGGCTAAATAGAGTCCTGACATAAATTACTGTCTCAGTCATTACCAGTACTCCAAGGAAAGACATTTTCTTGATAAAAAAAAGACTTAAATTGAAAAGTCATGACAAAATCTGCAATTTTTTGGGGTATGATTAAGTTTTGTGTCAGTTTCGTGTTTTGTCAAGTTGAAAGACTCAATACTTGTGGGCTCGTCAAGTAGAAAGGAATTTCAAGTATTAAATATTATTTAAATAGCTGTATGCTGAAAACAAGAGCTAAGTGTGCATTTTCAAATAGAATAATTGGCCTTTAAAAGGCCAAATAAGCAGGTGGACGCATTTAAAACTCACTACAAGTAGCTTAAAACATGATTAAAATTGTTGACTGAAAATATTTTGATATCTTAATTCTAACTGAGGGAGGGAGGGAGGGAGGGAGGGATGGAGGGAGGGAGGGAGAGAGGGGGGAGGGAGGGAGGGAGGGAGGGAGGGACATCCATGAATAGGGAAGGGCCTGCAATGATAGGATATCTAAAGCCCTACTCCTCTGTGAACTCAGCAGTTCATGGATCAATGCACACATATATTTAGCTACCTGAGGGCGATTTCAATTGCCAATCATCTACTTAACTACATATAAAACGTTTTGTAGTTGGTGATAGCTTCATGGATGAGTGCACACAGACCTGTCTGAATGCAGCCTGGCCATGTGCTGGGGCAAAACCTTGTTCATATGTACACCAATAAAGTAGGTCAAGCCAATATCTGGTATTAAATGATATTGCAAATGACTTTACAAAACAATATCATTTGACTGGGTCTTGACTGATTCCTACAACAAAGTTATGAACCATTTTGACCTCTGTTTATGTGAAAATATGCTAAATATATTAAACCATCCTCTCATACACCTTCTGCCTCCCCCCCTCCTATTATGAGATTTGGCAAAAACACATGAATAGCACATCAAATATACATTTCACCTAAATAATGACACTTCCTAGGGTGTAAGCAACTGTCAGTGCCACTTATGGAGATGGTAAATGTTACACCAATGCTCACTGTAAATCAATATTGAGTAAACATCTGTTTGAGCATGCCCTTTTCACTGAAAATCTCCCCCACTTTCAACAAATACTTGAATATCTCCACTTCCTAGCACCTACTGTTTTTTATTCTCTTTCAAATGAGGCATATCATATTATGATTCAACCAGTTTAAGGGGTAGAAATATGTCCATAAAGGAGTTCTTAAAAATGGACCTGTGACTTCAAAGGTCCCCCCAAAAACTGAATTCACTTTTTTTTTTCAAATCCATTCCAAAATACTAAATATTAAAACTGTAAGGCATTGTACCACCATAAAACCTTCTTTCCAAAACAGAAATCATATTCCTATCTGTACTTAGTTAGCTATAAAAAGCAAAAATGTGGTCAGGCCATCTAGTGACTTTACAAGCAGTTGTAATACAGTAGGCTATAGCCATAACCTACAGACCAACCGTCCACCTGCTAATAATTCTTCTATAACAGTGCTAGCAGTGTAAATGTTTTCGATCACTCATAAGTAAAGACTTGCTGTCAATCCAGAAAACTACAGTGTGGTTATGAAACACCTCTGTCAAGTCGATGGTACCTTGAACATGACAACTTCCTGTCATGTTGTTATAGAGTCTCCAGGTAATCCATTGTCCCAGGTGTGACTGGCAATCCAACTCTGGGAACGGATCATAGATATGCTCCCCATTCTCAAAAGACAGTAGCTGGTCTGGTTAATGTGACACCAAGCAAATTTCATGGTTCATTGCCTAAAATATATTATCAATGGGAGTTGGGTAATCAATTTATTCTATTGGTTTTTTTGTTGTTCATTTTCGTTTTTTGGAATCCAAATTTAATGTTGGATAAAATTCTTGGGTGATCAAAGTTTCATCCAATTAGGACTCATCAGGAATCTCAAATTCTGCCTAATATCAAGGCATGTGACATGGTCATTTTCTTTGGCACCAGGTTCGTTTTCCTGAACCCCCACTAATTTAAATTCATGAAAAGGTGTTGGAGAGACTCTCTGCAACATACCTGCCATCTAGCATTCACAATGTTAGTCTAAAGAGGGATACATATGTTTTGTTTTATATTCAGCTTTACATTTCCTCCACTAAAGCCCATGTTCCACGGGGACTGTGGTATGGCACGAAAGTGAGTCCCACGACCGGTGCGGTGGAGCAGGGAGGCCCTACATGCTCACCAGCAGTGGCCACACGACGCTGAACCATCAAACCTAATAAATTAGGTCCCGCTGGTCACCAGCTGACAGCGAACGGCCTGGCTCTTCTGATGCTATACCACCGGCCCGGTGAAGCACATCCTTAACTAAGATTAGTTCATGTATTCTCTTGAGATGTATCATTACACTGGCATTCAAAAAGTAGCCTAAATAGTAATACTAGAGCGGTGTTTTCCGTTTTGGGGGAATATAGTGAAAATCTTCAATAAAAACCGTATGTTTTTTACATGATTTAATTTAATCCTTAACATCATGAAAGGGATACCCTTCTTCTCTCAGAGCGCAAGATTTATCGAGTGGATGAGGTGGATATAAAGGGTACATACTGAGGGTAATGTAGCCAAGCACCCTGGATACGAAGAGTTTCCCATGAGACCGTTCAATTCGACTGAAGAGAGTATGAATGATGTCTTGAACTGTCTTTTCCAAATGGGATTCACTTACATCCAAGTAGGACGGCCATCTGAAAATAGAAAATATTTCTTATATATCAGAATTCCCTTGAATAAATTTCATATTTTCTTATCTCCAGTGATGTAAATAAAAAAACATTTTTGTTATATGAATTACTTCCCTCAAAAGTGTTCAATAACTGAATATCTAACAAAGGCATAAGTTAAAGCGCAGTTAAATAACTGCACTACAGAGAGTGCTGAACCCTATGCTCTCTACGAGAGGGCGCCACTGACTCTAATACTTAACGGTCAGATACCTTCATCATACTGCAGCAGCTACTACCAGACGGTAGGTTGAGTAAGCTCTTCAATAGGTGCAGGAAAAACGATCATTGCGATGATCATAGAGTAGGAATTAAGCGAGTGCTCCACTGGACCGGCGGTATGGCTTCAAATGCGCGCTGCGTGGCCATTGCTTATTATAGAGAGGGCCTATGAAAGTTTAGGATCAGAGCTCTAATCCAATCGAGTTTGAATCGCGTAGTAATTCACAACCTGAAGCTGCGTGAATTACGTATTGATTAAAATGAGATGGGACCGAGCTCTGACCCTAAAATTGAATAGGTCTCTGAATTATCTCACCTTTCACATTGACTAATTGGGTACCCCTTGTGATATAATCCCCTATTGAGTATTTTTTTCTAAAAACTTCATGGGCGTTGAATACAAGTTCCCAATGTTAGGTCTATGGGGGAAAATATAACAGGGGTGAGATAAAGTGTAGAGACCCACCGGCCGAGTTGCTGCTGCCGCTGGCTGACTGATAACTAACGAAACCTTATTTATTAGGTTTCGCTGGTTATCAGGTTCATGGCCAGTTCATGGCTATGTGGGTGTGTACCTACTCCACCGTACCGGTCTCTATGATTGAGCTAACAATGGCGGCACTGCATGGTGCACTTTTTTTGCCAGACGGCCGGCCCGGTGGAGCACGCTCTATATCTGGGTCGTCAGTAGAACGCCATGCTCGTCTTACCTGCAGGCTTCATCGTAGCAGAGTCTGAGATAGAGTGGCAACTGACACTCGGAGAATGCGTCCATGAGGAGCTGACGTTGTTGTGGACGCAGTGAACGGCTTCCCTTCTCTAACCACGCGGTGAGGATACTATTCACATCTGTCGTTGTTAGGTCCGGTACGACCAGGAAGTGATGGGCCTTTTGTAGTATCATCTGTTAAGGAAGGGTACATCCAAGATTCAAGACAGTTTTAGAAGACATGGCAAAAACAGCTATATGGCAAGTTGTAAAGAAATAAACTTAAGATTCAAAATAGTGCCATTGACTAGTGTTAAAGGCTTGAACATTGGCTTGAACTAATGTTGTCAAGTGTCAGTAGCCGACTGAAGACTCATGTCCAATGATATCTTATAGGTTTCCTTTATATAGGAATAAATACATCGTTTGACATGAGCCCCTTTGAGCAATGTAATTTGGCTGAGAACTCTTCCCAATATCTTCTGCATAATGGTTGTTCTTTATAATATAACAGAAATACATTCATTCAAATCTACTGTTAATACTTTCAATACTGGGGATTGGGTGAACTGTCTTACACTATATATTGTTTTAAGTGAGTGCTCCACCGGGCCGGTGATACGGCACGAAATCAGCGCCATGCAGCCGCCAAACAGTGTCAGTTATACCTCAAGTATAGGGACCAGGGCGATGGAGCAGGTCACACGCATCCTGGCATGGCCACACTTCCATTTTTGGCACGCTCCCATTTTCATGCCATACCGCCAGCCTGGTGGAACACAACCTTTAGAAGTCTCAGCTATATATTTAGTTTTTTCAATGGTAATATTTCACTTCTGAATGAGCCGTCCTCTTCACTTAGCTCGTTCTTCACTTACACTACCTCAGGCAATGAGATATTTATCGGAATTCGACCAGTCTTACCTTGAGCCGCGGGAAGCACTCATACTCATCGGCGGGCAGAGTGGAGAGCAGCATCTTCACGTGGCGTGGCAGTTTGCTGGGCAGCCAGAACAACTGGCGGGCGTTGTTCTCGTGGGAGAACTGGTCGAGCGAATCGAGCACGATGATGATGGGCTGCTCGGCCGAGGCCAGATGTAGCACGGTGTGGAACTCCTCAACCAGCTCCTTCATGTCCTGCTCGTAGAGACAAGAAAATCAGTCTATTGCAGGGATGTCAGTTGGCTTCTGGGAAAAAAGTGGAAATATTTTTCCTGTCGATTTTTCTGCCTCAGAGAGACCGGGAAATCTTGGATGATATGTCCTTGTCGGCCATGGCAGGGGGCTGAGGGTCTATGGGGAGGTCCAAAGCACAGTTTTAATGGCGTAAATGAGGCTAAATCAATATTACCTTTGTTTGAAGCAAGGAAAAGCAATTATATTTACTCAATGTGGAAAAGTGGATTTCCACGGAAAAGTGGAAAACTGACATATCTGCTATTGACACGTGCATTTCTTCTATTTTTGTATCTAAAGTGTTTTTGATATTGGATTTTTTTCCGGTTGTGTGTTAGAAGTGTATTCCGCACTGTCACATATTGTTAATTAATATTGGATTTTAAACTTAGGCACTATCACCTACATACAGCAGTTCCGATATTCCCTGGGACATCAATGACTGCCACTAATAATTATGAAATTGGCATACAGTAGGATCGTAGTTTATTAAACGGGCCCCAGTCTAAGGCCAAGCGGGCCATGAGTATAGCTGTTCACTTAAAGGAAATCAACACTCATTCAGCAAAGATGAATGTAACATTTTTTCCTTGTATAATTTGAGATTGGGCGGGTGGTCAAATCTAGAATACAATAAGGCATGCACAAGTTGCTCCTAATATTGCACTAGGTCAATAATATGTCACTTCACAATCTTGTTGTAGCACACTTGCAATAAAAAAGGCACGGCACCTTGCTAACTTCTATGGGAAGGCCATCTGAAAAGGTAAGTGCTTAACTATTGGTGTAAATGGGAAACTGCAATATTTTGACTTCGTGGCTAGATGACACTGATGTTCTATTGCTATCTTCAAATGATTCTCAAATGAGAAATGCTAAAAAAGTACTATGTCACCATGCTAACATATATGGGAAGGCCATCTGAAGAAGGTAAGTGCTTTACCATTGGTGTCTATGGGAAACTGGAATATTTTCATGAAACCAGATGGCAGCACCAGTGATAAATTTAGTTCTGAGTGTAGACAAAGAGAGCACTGCGATATCTACCCGCATTTGTCTTTAACCCTTTAACAGCAGCATGTAATTGTGGGAACCAACAGTGAACTGCTGATGTGAGAGGGAAAACGTAAACTAAACCACTGACCAGCATTACTTTGATCGTCACAATTGTTCAGTGGGTTCCTACTTTGACAATTGCATAATGTGAATTATTTTGACAGAAATTCGCAAAGCTGGACACGGACACGCTATTGTTTATGAAGAGATGAGCAGCTTACCGTTGGGACAGGTTTTTCGTCTTGGAAGACGCGTCGTATTTGGGTGATGATAGAAAACAGCAGTGTGCGGACATTAGAACTGTCTGGGGTTGTCCCTATGAACCTAAAAACACAGGAATCCACAAAACGATGGAAATATATTAATAATTGTTGAAAGTGGCGAATGTCGAATCTACAGCGATTTTTTACCATGTAAATATTAACATATTATAAAATTTGACAAATATATTTTGAATATATATACGTTCGGTTATTCATTGTTGGGATAGTATTGCGGACCATACAGACAAAGTGATCAACTAAAGCTATTCATCCTTGCACAGAAATACTTTATATGCTTAACTATAGCTTCTGTAGCATAATACGGTGGTAATGCACTAGCGTTAGTCTGAGAATGAAAGTGTACCCACCCGAACCACACATAAATAACTAAATAATTTCGCCTAGGGTTAATCGTAGGAAACATTTTCTTAGCTCTAGAATAAAGAGACAGGAGTGTAGACATGATAAAACAAAGTTGTTGAAAACTAAGTATCTTGGAGTACTAAAATACTGAATAGCTCAAAAGCAAAAGCAATATTTGAGTGATAATACATTTTAAATATCTCTCCGCTTACTCTGCTGAACATCTGACTAGAGATAGACCTTGAGTACCTGAGTATTACCAACGCTTTTCCCTTGTAGAGTTCCCAGGCCCGCTCTGCAGCCACCGCCATGATCGACGTTTTCCCACAGCCCGAGGCCCCATGGATCACAAGAGGATAACGCATAATCGTCAGCAAGTAGTTCTCAATTTTCTGAATGAAAACATCCCAAAAGGTGTCAAAATAGATGTTAATGGTGAAATAACCAAAAATCACTGACATAAGTATTATATTCTTTAAAGAGTTTAAATGCAGGGTCTATGAAATTAATTTTAGATTTGTGCGGAAGAAAAGTCTCCTGAATATATTCTAAGCGATTAAGAAACTAGATAGTACAAATGAGTATAACTGACTTAAACCAGTATCATATCAACTAAAATAATGTTTAGAAGTGAAACCTTCAAAGCTCATAAATATATTCATGCAATAATAAGATATTTCGTGTTCACTCAAAAACCGTTATTATTAATGCGCCGTCATATAACTTAACTTAGTATATAATAAAACGTAGATAAATGCGAAAATAACTTACATCTATCACAGACTGGCGTCCTTGGAAGAGCTCTATTTTCTTTTGACAGAAGAGGGCATGTTGCGACACCTCTTGTGTGATTGTGTCTGTACCGATTTGTGACTGATTCTGTTTGTTAATGGCTTGTTGGATCTTGTCCTTGAGATGAAATTCAAAGTCACTACACAATTGATCAATATATTCCGCATGGGCCCGGCAATTCGAAGGGTCAATCGCTGAAATAAATAATCGATACTTATATTACTTAAATGCAAAAGTCTAGACGGGTTCTAATTGAATAAACATGTTTTTCTTTCACTTTCGACATCTATTTCCAATGAAGTGAATAAGTTGGCTTTATTTTGCACAATGAAAAAATGAAAATTAAGACTTTTGTTAAACTGATTCATGTATTCAATAGTGCATAAATGACAATTCTCTCTCAATGGAAATAAATGCTTTATAACCAAAGATTAATGAAAGACCACGATAATGATGTTTGATGTTTATTTCCCCATACATTTCTTCTTAATTTGCGTCTCTTCTGCCAACAAAATAATACTCTGATATCTATGACTTTGATTTACCCTTAGGTTATTTTCTTCATATTGTTCAACAGAGGACAATTTTTCAAAAATGTAATCATATATTGTTTTAATCAGGATCAGTATACATACATATACACGTACAAACCTTTTTTTGTCCATGGTATACTATAGGATATGACACAGTCATTGGGCAGTTTTTTAGGTAGCAGGTTCTCTCTCAAGTTCCGTAACAGGTCGCTACTTTCTTCTATAGTTTTATTAGAGCCTTGACATTCTGAAATGAATCAGCATCATGAGAGTGAGGCAGTACATTAAACACAACAAAATGTATCAGAAATTATAACAGATAAGATAATCTATGACTAAGTCTTTTTCTGGTATATTTACTTCGAATTCATTATCACAACAAGGACTAGAAGAGAAGTTCGTAGAAGTTAGAGGTCGACCTCTGAAGGAAAACTCAAATTGGAAGTGTACATCAAAGCCAGTGAGCTCTCATAATAAACTGTTACATTTTGCATGATTTCCTGATAAAACTGAAGTGATTAAATGTTTATTTTCCATCATATACAAAGATCCCATTGCAAATGTATGGGGACTCAGTAAACCACGATGGCTCTGTAAACCACTCGAGAAGTAGTAATACACGAGCGTTAGCAAGTGTATTACTACGCGTCAACCTCTCGTGATTTACGGCCGCCTGGGTCTATGTTGACAAAGTCAGTAAATAACTTACCCGTGAACCTTGATAATAGTTTGGATGGTTCTTGCTTGTCTATACCTTCGATCTTCCTCTTGAACCACAAACAGTGTTCTTCGGGATCCTGAGCCTGCAAGATACCGGCGTCTATTTCTTTCTCCGTTACTGAAAACCAAAGGGCACAAGTAAGTACATATACATGAAACATGGATTAGAAAAAAAGAGTAAGTGCATGAATTCAATCTGTTTCCCATTTTAACATTAGCAGTCAGGGTGAGGACAAGTAAATGGATGGCATCCGAATGTCACTTGAGGAAGACTTCTTAGTTCAGCTCTGCTTGTCACAGACCGACAGAATTGTAAAACAAGTGACAACCCGACATGTCAGTGAGGTCTGGGGAAATAGATGGAAAGTCTCAGAATCCTGATTATATCCACTATTCATCTTGTGTGATCAGATCTATCACAGGAATTCTAAGTTACGTTAAACAACGTTCCCCTTAAACTTAAGGGTCTTTATTGATGATGGAATACTTAAGCAACATTACATTTTTGCTCAACGTATACCAGCAGCTATTAAGTCTTGAAGCTACACCTATATGCGGTTGATGGACGCCTTGAGCCCGGGACGATTTGAGCCCTGGACGCCTTGAGCCTTTCTGTGGACGCCCTGAGTCTACCATGTGGACGCATTGAGCCTACCCCGTTTTGAGCTTCTAGGTGTAAAAACTTTGAAAAGTGCACATATACTGGTAAATATATATATATACACACACACAACCCTAACCCTTACCCAACCCTTTCTAACCCTAACCCGCCAATTGGAACTAAAATGGGGTAGGCTCAGGGCGTCCACGGAGTGGGCTCAAGGTGTCCACGTTTACGCGTTGACCGCGGGCTCAATCAGTAAAAGGCTCAAGGCGTCCAATTCTCCCTATATGCATTCCGCTCCACCCTCAGGGTAGTTCAACAACTCGATTTGCAGACTGACTGGTAGGTAGCCTGTAAATGATGCGGAACTCATGAACAATAATGAGGGCCTCAATCAAAAGATATTTGTAAACTAATTATTATCCATCATCATCTTCACCAAAAATGCACTTTGAGAACTTGTAGCATGATCATGTAAACCACGGGAACATGGATCAATTGGAAGAACTCTTGTTTACAAGAGAAATTGATGATACACACCAAAAAACCAACTGTCCACCAGATCACACTAAGACAGGTATCAGCTCACCTGAAGTAAGAAACTTGTGAGATTCTGCTGAGTCTGTCAGCGTCCGCTTGGCGGCGCTGGAGAGTGCTTCCCGCATAGTATCACTTTCCCGCCACCAGGTGTCTCTGGCAGTATTGAACACATCCGGGACTTTACTGGTGAAGCCCGGCAGGTGAGTGCTAATTGGTTGGAGGACGTAGGACGGAGGGACGGCGTTGTCGTCTCGTACGTACCACCTGTAACCACAAAGTATTTAGCTCTTTGTTCTTAAATACAGGGTTAAATATGGTTTCTTCTCAGCATTGGTATAATCAAGTTGGTATATTCTGGTGGGTCTCCTTTGTTTTTAAAGGTAGTTAAGGTTATCTAGTCTTTTCAAAAATGCGTGCGAGAAATAAAAAAGGATAACTTCTAACCATTTCAATTTCATTTGGTAAATCAGATGTACAGGATGATCGAATCTAAATTGATCATTTTGAGTCTGTGCAAAGATGTGAAATTATATGTTTCAATTTATGAAATGGCGCATTCACTCCTTTATTCTACATCGTATATGAAAATACTTTATCTTAAATGACAAATTTTGAGAATATAGATGTTGTTGATGTCAATAAAATTACGACATAAAAGCACGGAATTAATATAGATTTTATATCTTGAACGATAATAAATTTTTGTGTGTGCTACACAACATAACTTTGATTTACATCGTTATATCACAAGCCAGAGTGAACGACCTTATTTGATAGGTATAATTTGACATATAATTTTTTAAGCTTATGAAAAATCGATATATTGAGCATTACTTCTGTAATAGCTGTTTGGCATTTGGGTCACTGACACCTGGCAGAACCATCTCAAACTGATCTGCATTGATGAGTCGGGACAGTGGTCGGTAGCCATACTTGTGTGACAGGAAAGTCTGAAAGTAAACATGACATATCAGTATTTTGAACTTTTTCATTGAATAAGCTGGGTGAAACAAGAGGGCAATACTTATTTATCCTACCCCTAATAAAAAACCGCCATAGACTTAACATAGGGAAATTTTATGTGGCAGGCCATAAAGTGTTTTTATGCCACTAGAGTAATAACAATATTGACCAATCAGAGAGCAGGATGTCAGCTACTATGTTCTGTTGGTCATTGACTCAATATTTATCTTTTAGTAATACAAAAGCATAGACGAGGTAGGATAAATACGAAACCGAACTCGAGTTAGACTTGTCAATGTCTATGCCACTCTGGTCAGGTCTGCTCCTCACTGCACTCGGCTACGCCTCGTGTAGTAATACGCGACCTTCCCGTCGTGGCATAAACATTGTCAAGTCTAACTCTTGTTCGGTTTCTACTAAATATTTCGCTCTACAAAAGTTTATTCTTTATCTAATGAAATATGAAGTGTACCACATAAAACTATTATTTTCTTCATGCGGTGGGGGGGGGGGGGGGGGGGGGGGGCTACTTTGTGAATATTATTCTTGCGATGAGCCATTTCCTAGAAACGACAACCTCAAAATCTATTGGAGAATCTGAAGCTATACTATTTTCAGTATACCACTTTTGATTTCCGACATCTGAAAGGTCATGTTAGATTCTCAGCATAGGTATGGTAAAAACATATACCATTTAATATCAAAAGATGATCATGCCTTGTGGAATTAGGACGTCAATAAGATAATTATATTTGACAATAGCAGTATGATATTTGTTTCTGAATTGGAAGTAAAAGCTAGTCATTAGATAGTTATAATTCTTTAGACAACATATCAGCTATTGAGTACTCTGAGAAAATGGTTCGTTTTGACTCGAGTCATTGTCCAATTTAAAGCGCCTGAAAAAAAGACAAATTTCTATGTACTACTCAGACGATGTGAATAGGGTCCATGAATGAATATCGATCCAAAATGATATCATATTTACTGGAAGTAATTCCGACGCAAAATGTTGTTCCTATATCACATCAATTTGACATTTTTTTTAAAAATCTGAGCTTAGCTCTCTTTATTTTCCTTTCATTTTCTATAGAGTGTGACATACATGTAACTTTCCATCGTAGTATACATGTGGCTATTCCTCGTAGTTTACATGTGTCAATCCCACATAGTTCAAATTTGAGATAATCCATTGAAAAGTTATATATTTCTTTGTATTTCAGTTGAAATAAAAAGTCTATCTGAGTTCTAATGTGATGTTAACCCAAATTTCTATCAGTCATCACACCAGCACGGGCACATATATATGGTGAAATAGGAGGTTACGCACCACGAAGTTGGGTCCGGTGGATAGACGCTGACAGGCCCGCAGCTCGCGCATGCACAACTCGGTGGTCATGTGATCGTCGGTGGCCGCCTCGCGCAACCCCCAGCGCATGTCGACCACCTGGAAGTCATAGCCGCGCTCCAGGGTGAAGTCCTTGAGGCGGGGGTACACGCGCTCCATCAAGGCGTTCCGCTCATGGCGGGTATCTGAGAGACCGGGAGGTGCACAGTCAGCTTTCATGTACACAAATTATAATTAAAAAAACCAAACAACAGAAAACCCAAATTATTATTTCTTATGAAAATAAATTTGAGAAAAAAAGAGGATGACAGCTATATCAGCGCCACCTTTTAATGCCCACTGACCAATCGAAAAATAAGGATCCCTTTTACTGCCTCCTTAATTGCCGCCAAAATTGGGTATAAAACTAAGTTGCTTTACAGTGAACTCTCCAAATGGTCGCCGTGTAAGATGAGGACCGTGACATGAGATGACGTCACGTGACGTACCTGTGAAGGTGCTGCTGGTGAAGACGCGCACGACACGTGACGTATCGTCACGAGCCATGGACACGTTACCCTGGAGGAGCTCATTACAGCGGAGCTCGTCCTCACTGCCTTCCGACACGAGCGACAGGCGGCGGTCGTAGCTGGTCAGACTCCCGTTCTGCTCCACGTACGGTCTGAAACACGCAGAAAACGCCCGTTTGGCATGAGATCAATGCAATTGGACATGTATAGCGGTACCCTTTCATCCTTTCACATGTATTTCTTATACATCACTCATAAGTGTTGTAGTGATTTTGGAGGTAAACCTAGGCTCCACATGGAAGAACTGTTCATGTAACAAATTGTGAAAATAAACATTATCAAAAAGAAAAAAAAAGAATTGTAAAAAAAATAATGAATATCATTTGTTTTGTAAATTTGTCAAGTAGAAATTAGTAAGAGTTAAAAGTGAATATATTGTTTGTCCACCCTGCAAACATTATCTTTTTATGAAAGGTGAAAAACCATGAAAAAATAGTATTTTATGTGAACAAAATATAAAAAAAACCCTAAATTTTCATGAATTGAAAAATAATCTCAACTACATTTTTGGTCTAAGTATTTGTAAAATGAGTCGAGAAAATAAAAATAGCTCTTTCAGGGTATTCTAATGTAGATTTAGTTGTCAGTAGAGTAAAACATGTTGGGGAATTGAAGATGCGCATGCCCCTCCTCAGCACTGTTTTTAGCTCTATACACATGACCAAACATCGCAGCAAGCAGTTACCACAAGTTTTCATACAACTAATAGAAGACGATTCTCAGCTGTCTAACAATAATTCTATAGGGGTCAGGGTAGTCAAACAGTGGTACGTTCAGTTAATGTTAGGTGCCGCGAGTGCCGATCCCTGTTGTGCGGTAAGGCCGGCGGACCCGTGTATGCAAATACTATGGGGTTGCCCGCATTACGTAACTCAGTCAGTATATATAGCCCGAGTCCAAAGTGGGTCGACAGGTTACTGGTGAGTGAACGCTTGGAGCCTCAGAGACTGCTAGGTTTCTCCGGAAACCTTTCAGCAGTGGAGAGAACAGATCCTCTCCCCTTGCGCTACTTAACACATTCCGTGTTAAGCTACTGTAGATATGCAGGTTTCAATAAACTATTGGTAGCTCATGGCCCATAGGGTCAGGAGCGGTCATTGCTCCACCTAGCGCACTCCCCCTCTACTAGCGCTCCCTGCGCGCCCCCGCGTGCGAGTCACGTGAACTAATAGGTCGCGTGGCGAAGCACGCACCAACGCTCTATCTCATTCTGTTCCTGCGCTTCACTACGCTCACACCTACTACACTTTTTCTCCTTGGCTCTACGCTGTTCGCGGCACCGCATACTCCACGGGTATCGGTCCGAGGCTGTCAGGGCAAGAGTTAAAAGTACGGGTGAAAGCACGAAGACAGGTTCACGTGAAAATGCCGAAAACGCGAGCGGGACCGAGCACGTCCCAGGCTCAGGAGACGGAGGTTTCGTCGGAGACTACCATGAGGCCGTCCGACGAGCACGTGGAGTCGGCCTCCGAGGTCGGGAGCGTAAAAACCACCCGCCTCGTGGCCGTTGAGGTAGGCCTCGCAGCTATGAAGGAGGATGTGAAGACGCAGATAAGCGGGGTCCTGGCCGCCATCAACCGCCTAGCCGAGCACTACAACACTTATGAGTGATGTATAAGAAATACATGTGAAAGGATGAAAGGGTACCGCTATACATGTCCAATTGCATTGATCTCATGCCAAACGGGCGTTTTCTGCGTGTTTCAGACCGTACGTGGAGCAGAACGGGAGTCTGACCAGCTACGACCGCCGCCTGTCGCTCGTGTCGGAAGGCAGTGAGGACGAGCTCCGCTGTAATGAGCTCCTCCAGGGTAACGTGTCCATGGCTCGTGACGATACGTCACGTGTCGTGCGCGTCTTCACCAGCAGCACCTTCACAGGTACGTCACGTGACGTCATCTCATGTCACGGTCCTCATCTTACACGGCGACCATTTGGAGAGTTCACTGTAAAGCAACTTAGTTTTATACCCAATTTTGGCGGCAATTAAGGAGGCAGTAAAAGGGATCCTTATTTTTCGATTGGTCAGTGGGCATTAAAAGGTGGCGCTGATATAGCTGCCTCCTGGTCGAGCTGGCGCTGGATATACGAATCTGCGCCGTACCTCTCCCGTAGCTGTCGTGGTGGGGGCAGAACACGTGCCGCAAGCAGTTACCACAAGTTTTCATACAACTAATAGAAGACGATTCTCAGCTGTCTAACAATAATTCTATAGGGGTCAGGGTAGTCAAACAGTGGTACGTTCAGTTAATGTTAGGTGCCGCGAGTGCCGATCTACATTTTTGGTCTAAGTATTTGTAAAATGAGTCGAGAAAATAAAAATAGCTCTTTCAGGGTATTCTAATGTAGATTTAGTTGTCAGTAGAGTAAAACATGTTGGGGAATTGAAGATGCGCATGCCCCTCCTCAGCACTGTTTTTAGCTCTATACACATGACCAAACATCGCAGCAAGCAGTTACCACAAGTTTTCATACAACTAATAGAAGACGATTCTCAGCTGTCTAACAATAATTCTATAGGGGTCAGGGTAGTCAAACAGTGGTACGTTCAGTTAATGTTAGGTGCCGCGAGTGCCGATCCCTGTTGTGCGGTAAGGCCGGCGGACCCGTGTATGCAAATACTATGGGGTTGCCCGCATTACGTAACTCAGTCAGTATATATAGCCCGAGTCCAAAGTGGGTCGACAGGTTACTGGTGAGTGAACGCTTGGAGCCTCAGAGACTGCTAGGTTTCTCCGGAAACCTTTCAGCAGTGGAGAGAACAGATCCTCTCCCCTTGCGCTACTTAACACATTCCGTGTTAAGCTACTGTAGATATGCAGGTTTCAATAAACTATTGGTAGCTCATGGCCCGTAGGGTCAGGAGCGGTCATTGCTCCACCTAGCGCACTCCCCCTCTACTAGCGCTCCCTGCGCGCCCCCGCGTGCGAGTCACGTGAACTAATAGGTCGCGTGGCGAAGCACGCACCAACGCTCTATCTCATTCTGTTCCTGCGCTTCACTACGCTCACACCTACTACACTTTTTCTCCTTGGCTCTACGCTGTTCGCGGCACCGCATACTCCACGGGTATCGGTCCGAGGCTGTCAGGGCAAGAGTTAAAAGTACGGGTGAAAGCACGAAGACAGGTTCACGTGAAAATGCCGAAAACGCGAGCGGGACCGAGCACGTCCCAGGCTCAGGAGACGGAGGTTTCGTCGGAGACTACCATGAGGCCGTCCGACGAGCACGTGGAGTCGGCCTCCGAGGTCGGGAGCGTAAAAACCACCCGCCTCGTGGCCGTTGAGGTAGGCCTCGCAGCTATGAAGGAGGATGTGAAGACGCAGATAAGCGGGGTCCTGGCCGCCATCAACCGCCTAGCCGAGCAGAGGGCACCGGAGGCAGCGTCTCGACCGCCGACCGTTCAATCTGCCGCTGAGAGACGGACACAAGATTGGGCCGAGGACCAAGCGGCACGTGTTCTGCCCCCACCAAGACAGCTACGGGAGAGGTACGGCGCAGATTCGTATATCCAGCGCCAGCTCGACCAGGAGGCGATAAAGCACGATAGGACGGCCGGTAAGCTGCATTCTGAACTAAATATCCCTAGGCTTACCAGCAAGCCGTACATGTTTGTCGACCGTGAGGGGGTGTACACCCTTTCACAGAAACTGGAGGTGAGGGGGTCCCTAGGGCCTATGGAGTACGTGAGTGCTTTCCTTGGACTGTTGGGGGATCACCGAGCCGTAGAGCCCGAGTACAGGGATCATATGTTCAAACACCTTCACCAGGCGCAGTCCCGGCCTTGGGCCGGCGTGAGGCGATGGAGCCAGTTCATATTCGATCAGGTGGAGACCGGGAGGATCAGCTGGTCCGATTATCCCCTGATTCAAGAGGAGCGGGTCCCAGACTCCGCCATGACGACCGGGACCCAGACCAGCGGAGCGGATACCGGGAGCAAGTCACGCTCGAGGGAATTGCCGTGTGGGCAATATAACTCGGACCGGGGATGTTGCCACAGGAGCGGGCACGAGGACGGGCCCATCAAGTGGGTGCATATATGTTAGTACTGCGATTCGGTGGGAAAGCAGTGCGGGCATTTGCTCCATGCCTGTAACCGCAAGCTGGGTTACACCATGGGGTACGACAGCCAGCAAGCACCCCAAGCACCAGTGGCCCGGCGGACGGCCCAGGTGGCGTACACCCCACAGGCCAGATATACGTTGAGGGCGGCCGACCCTGGACCGGATGCGCTGTACCAACACGGCGGTCAGCCGGCGGCAAAAAACGGCCACGGTGCGCCCCGCGAGTGATCGGAGCGCACCCCACAACAGGATGCTCACGTGTGCCTACACCCCGGACCCCTGCGGACACAGGAAGCGGCGCACGTAAGATCACACAACCACTAACACGTGCACCAACAACGGACAGGAAACCGCCTGCGGCCACGTGGGCCCAGGTGGTCAGTCGTCCCGGTCCAACGGCAACCCCCGCTGCTGCACCCGCCATGTGTAGGGCGGGTGGAAAGGGGGGAGCACGTGACGTCATCGCGACCGCAGCCGCTCCACCACGTGAGGCGGGGGCGGCTACCAATAACAATAACAAGATCCCCGGGCACGTGGCCGGCCCGGTGGGCGTCGCCCTCCCGGGCTCCCCCTCCGACAGCGTTGCCGGCCCCAGCGGCCCCGCAGACCCCAGCACCCTGGATTTCAGCACACTCGAGGAGGTTTGCCGCACGGGGATCGTGACCGCCGGGACTCGTACGGACCCGGAGGCATTCATGCTACACCGCCGCTCACAGTGGCCGGAGATGGACGACAGCGCACGGCCGGCGCACGGCCACATATATCGGGCCGTGCGGACAACTGGGCTCCCCAACGCTATGTGTAGCAAGATCACCCTACCCACGGACTTACGGCTACGGGCATGGGAGAAATACCTCACGGCGATGGAGGGGAAGCAGGAGCTGATGGGATTCATACGCTATGGATTCCCCCTCGGATACCTGGGACCCGCGACCGATACCCAGGGGGTCCCAAATCATCCCAGCGCCACGGCTTTTCCCACGGAGGTAGGCAAGTTTATAAATAAGGAACTCTCCTTCTCAAATCTCCTCAGCCCGTTCACTGAGGCACCGTTCACACCATGGTGCCACGTATCTCCCCTGATGTCCCGGGAGAAGCGGGGGTCGGATGCGAGGAGAGTGATAACCGATATGACATTCCCCCGCCAACAGAGCGTCAATGCCTTCGTCATGAAGAACTCTGTCTACGGGGAGGAGAGGGAGCACAGTCTCCCTACGATCGACGGATTTGTCTCCCGTCTCCTGAGATCGGGTCCCTCGAGCTACATGGCCTCCATCGACATCGCGAGGGCCCATAAGAACTTTTGGTGTGACCCCCTCAACTGGCCCCTCCTGTGCTTCATGTGCAGTGTGTTGCCGATACGATCGTCGAGATTCTCGCCAGAGGGGTGGAGGCGGCCATGTACCTCGACGACCTGATCCTGATCTCGCGGTCAAAGGAGAAAGCCGCAGCCGACTTCGCGACCGCTCGGGAGCTCTTCCGCGAGCTGGGACTGCCCGAGGCCCGAGACAAAGCGCAGGAACCATCGCAGGTCGTCCGTTGGCTGGGCATCAACATCGATGCCAGAAATATGACTCTGTCGGTGCCCGAGGATAAACTCCAGGACGTCCGGCAGCACGTCGTGGCCGTCGCGCGGAAGCGCTCACTCACCAAGCGGCAACTCCAATCGGTGCTGGGGAAAATCCTGCACGTGGCCAAGTGCATCCGCCCGGCAAGGCCCTTCGGGAGCAAGCTCCTGGAAGCCCTGCGTGGCGTGTCCGGGTTCTACCTCAACATCTCCTCGGACATGCGGCAGGACCTCGACTGGTTTTCCAGGTTTGCGGAGGGCTGGAACGGGCAAGCCTTGCTCCCCAGGGGCCCCCCGACGAAATGTATTACAGTTGACGCTTGCCTCACCGGGGTCGGGGGCACCAACGGCCGCCTGGCCTACTCCGCCCAGGTGTGCCCGGTTGCTGACCCGGTGAATTGTATATCAGAGCTGGAAGCCCTCAACACGATATACGCCCTCAACACGTTCCTGACGGACCGGGACCGGGGCACGAGAGTTGAGGTCGTCTGCGACAACTTGGGCACCGTCCAGGCACTAACATCGGGGCGGGCACGGAACAAGGTGCTGGCGGAGTGTGCCCGCCAGGCGTGGATGGTGCAAGCCAAGCTCCAGGTCGAGCTAGTGTATACCCACATACCGGGGGTACTCAACTCGGTCGCGGACGCCCTCAGCCGGTCGCACCTCACCTCCAGTGACTATTCCAAAGCTGCCTATTACATGTCCTCACTAAACCTCAGAGCTGTCGTGCCATGTAACCATGCCTCATTTGTTCCCATCCTCCGGCTCTACTGCAGATCTGGCGCTACGCTGTCTCCAACAGAGGGCATCTGCGCGGCAAGCCGCGGCGCGTGCCCCCGCCACGGTCGCCAACCAGCGAAGCGCAGTGACTACATACCTCGCGTTCTGCTGGAGGATGGGCGTGGACCCTTAGCAGCCGACCGTCAGCCTACTCACTGCGTACCTGGAGTACGTCCGGGACCACACCCCCTCTCCAGCGACCATAGCCAACCATCTGTCCCACCTACGGTCGCACCTACGGCTGTCAGGAGGGAACATCGCGGCAACCAAGGACGCCCGCATCAAGCGGGCACTAGACGCAATGAAGAGGGACAAAGCGTACCAGCCAAATGTGAAGCCTCCCATCCCTATGGAGGCCCTCAGAGGCGTCCTCGGCGGACTAACGGCCATGCCCCTCGACCGATCGACCAGAGCGGCGTGCCTCCTGATGTTCTTTGCGGCCCTACGGCAGAGCGAGGTTGCCCCGCCAACCATCAAAGGCTTCGACCCAGTCCGGCACCTCACACGGGGAGACGTGAAAGTCACGTCCACTCACGTCACCGTACCGATTAAGGCTGCAAAGAACCTCCAGTGTGTTGGGGAGGAGAAACACGTCTCTCTGCAGGCATCCCCTGATCGGAGGTCCTGCCCGATACGAGCCGTGAGGGCAATGATCGCGGCCGTGCCAACAACCGACGGCCGCGATCCCTTCCTCATGAACGAGGATCGATCCCCCATCACGACTCGTTGTCTCGCAAAGGAATGGGACAGACTAACCGCCCTGGCAGGTATACCAGCACGAACATATACCTTGCACAGCCTGCGAAAGGCCGCAGCAACGCAGGCCTTCCAGGCCGGAGTCCCCGAACTGGACATACAAAGGTATGGAGGGTGGCGCTCTAATGCGCATAGGAGCTACATCCGCAACGAGTGAACGAACCTTTTTTCTCCCACCCTCCTCTCCACAAACTCTTCATGGATTTTTGGTTATTTTATACACATTGTATAATCATATATATATACGTATTCAATAATACTCTTATACATTATCAATATGTATTCCTTTACTACATATCAACATATGTATTACCTTTTCAGGCATCACATCTGCCTTATGTATATCTTATACTCATATTTACAAATATGTTATCATCATATATAACATATCTACATATGTATATCATCTTCCATAAGATATTGTATCATATTTAATATCTTATTCTATATGGACCTCATAAAATTCAAATAAATTTTATTCGCCCATACTTGTCTCATACTTTTGTGTTGCGGGATAGGGGTAATGATACCCGCATCTCCCAGCTTCACTGAGAATATTCCGAACCAACCTGTGCGGAGAGTACAAGCAGAGGGTAGCGACTCATCTCAAACCGCTGGATAGGTAGACTCGTCCCGGTTGTGAGATCATGTACCACTAACCAGCGGTCTGCTATAATTCCAATCAGTCCCTGATATGTACAATGGCGTCTTTTACTTTCACTTTATATAAGTATTTGAATTTGAATGGAAGCAAAAGCACCTCCTCTATGGCCGACGCTACCTGGAATTTGACCATAATTCTGTTACTGGGGCAAATAGAACCGATTCTAACGTTTTCTTGTTGAATGCCTATTCCAAATGTATATACTAGAATTACAGACTAGCCTCAATAGGGTAAATTTCCCAAAATATTGAAGTGCACTTACCAAATCCAGACAGAATAAACCGACGTTGTGAAATGGCTTAAAGTAACGATGTCAATGTTTTTCAGCTGTATAATAAAAGCAGAATAGATGGGAGGGCATTGTGGCTTTTACTGGCGACTTAGTAAGAAGACTAATATTTATCTTAGAGTTGGAAGCCATGATCAATATTTGGACCAGCCTGCCAATCCTACTCCCCTCCCACTAAACATATTATGGTGTTGTTGAATGTATTGACAATGTTGAGGCGCATACACGCTGCTTAACTAGCTATACCCTGGTCTTTGAACTGAGGAGCCATGGAGTAATACAGAGGCTGAGTTAACCTGCGATTTGACTGTGCCAATCTTAAAGCTGTACCAGCATCAGTCCACCTAGCCGTTAGTGACCACCATAATGTATCCACATCACTGGCGATTGGGAGGACACCGACTAATCAGTCAGAAGTAACTGACTGTTTCATTAACGCTCGGGAAATACCCTCTGGTTTAGAACAAGATGGAGACCATTCAATACTGTTGATGGTATATAAATTTCATATTTATTCTACCGGGGGCAGTTTATAACTGATTACGTGGTGGAGTGTCTTATCTAGGTGACTAATTATACTATAGTGCTAACAAACCCTGCATCACTCCAACTAATGCCACGCTCACTCAATCTATCAATTTTTTAGGTGCAGCTTTCCGACATGACAAACATTTCTCTGAATCTATAAAGACATGAAGTAAAAGCCAAATATAACAGCGTCTATAAAGGCTTCTATAAACGCACCTGACTTTACCTTTCAACCAAATCCGGGAAATACGTTAAACAAGTACGGACTCGTAAAGCAAGATTAAAGTAAACACATATGACAAACATGACCTCTATGATTGTGATTGTCTTGTGCTAGAGTACGGTTGATGGTATATGATATTAAAATTATAGGCATTTGTTGTGTGGGTGTCATGTATGTATAGGTCTAGCTCGTGTCTATAGTCATGGTGGCTGGTTTTTTTCTATAATGGATCACCAGTATATATACCTGTGTTGATGTGCATGTGCATGTACATATTCATTTTACAGAAAAGCCACATGGAGAGATTTACAGCATAATTTACAGTTTACATAATACCGCTAGTTTGAATAAAATCTCAAGTGACCCATAAAAAATATACTGAGGTCGAAATTGTAGTGTGATACACATCGTCGATTTTAGTGTAATACACTCCAAAGACGCAATTCTGATAGATTCTTAGAGCTTATATAAAACATCAATAGATTAGAGAAAATATATGGAAAAAATCGTTTCGGTATATTGGCTTTCCGTGGCGGATGTCGTCGATGGTCGACAGTTACCACACAGAACATAAATTTATGGAACTGATATTACAGGTGTTCTTTGCCTTGGCTGCAAAGTAAACGTGGTGGTATTGCCTGAGGGTCGGTGTTGTTATTACTGGTCACGTGGCTACGAGCCACGCTACATAATCGAGCCCTTGAAGAAACAGAATTGATGAGGGCGCTTTCCACCACCGAGAGTTCACAGTGAGCCATCAGAAACTGCATTCAATACACAGTTCAGCCGTATACAATGCAGTGAGGCAGTATCCGACTTCGGTGTGGAATGATTTCTAAGCTATATTGGAATGTGTTTCTTGTGTATTCTGAATGTGTGGGACGGACTACTATAGAACCTCTTCTGCGTCTAGGCGCATCAATATACTAGTGGAAGCAATGTATTGTACCAGTTGTAGGTGTGTTTCTTATCATTGCCTATTTTTTCCTTTTTTTCAAATTTTCTTTTCTCTGTTTTTTTTTCTGTTTTTGCTTTCCTTTTTTTTTTCTTTTTCTTCTCACCACTAAGCGGCCTCTACGAATGTACATGTACACCTTTACTTTAATGTATATTTATCCTAACAATTCAAATGAAAGAACAGATGTATAATCTATATTGGATAAAATTGATGTTACAAAAATTGACATAAGGATTCATGTTCAATGTAGTGAACATTCTTATGTACTACTTCCTTTATCTATTCATGAATATACAGAACTGACACAGGCGACGTCATGGTGGTGACTAGATTCTAATATGTAGATAGAAATGTTTGATTTCTGATTCATTTATTTCTGCATGAATCTCACAACTTGAATCAATGTCGATATTTCTATGGCAGGGGTGTTTCTCGATGGATACTGGATAAAATCAGATTAACGGATTTTTTTACTGAATTAAATCCACAGACTTGTAAATCCGTTAATTAAAAAATTCAAACCGAATATGATGTACAGGGGTGTTATAGAGTGGAATGCTATGGAGCCGGGACTACGCAATCTATGAGGCATTCAAGGCGCATGAGAAGACTTGGGCATTGGCACAAAATTAGCCAACATGAGAAACATGTGACATGAACAAAAGCATCACTTGATCCATGGGCAACTTTCAATACCCCGCGAGAACCCATAATGATAAAAGAAGTGCAAGGAAGGGACTAATTCTGATATGAATACTAATGGCGTACATAATGTAACCGACGTCATGCAGCAGGGAGGTGGGGTGGGGGTGGGGCAGTAGGGGGTGGGGGTTCCACTCCCCATGACAAACAATGACAAGGGTTGTAATAAAACATGACACATGGACAGCCCCTACACATAAACTGGATGATTGAGAAATCAGCTGCATAGACTTTGTACTTGGTATCAATTGCAACGCCAGGCGTCAAAGAGGTAGGATGATAGATGCTATTAGTAAGAACAATATCGCAAATGGTGGTCTGCTATCAATGATAACAATCGTTTGTAAACAATCCCAGCCACTCCAGTCACTTTTGATTTGTGTACCAGCATCCGCATTCTTTACATAAGTGATAGCTGTTATCTACATGATGTTGGTCCAAATGCTCTGTAGGCATATGTAGTCTGGGACTACTAATATGGTAACTAGTAGCGGTAACTGCTGATAAACTGATTTATTAACAAGGGGTCTAGTTTAAAATTTGGAGACGGTTTCAGTGAAGTTCTTCATGGAGTGAGAAGGAGAAATCGAAATAAGATCTTAAGAATGGATTGAAGGCCTTGATAATCAGAATTTCTAATGACAACGCTGCTGTCCTTTCTAAGTTCTAACTTCCACAAAAACTGACATTCAATTTGACTCTTATGGGAAATTTGGGTGAGGCTGTCCTCAGATTATAGCAGTGCTGTTTGTGTTGCGAGATACAGGAAAAGAAATCAAAAGTCAGGGTCCTGAAATATGTTCATAAATATATATATATATATATATATATATATATATATATATATATATATATATATATATATATATATATATATATATATATATATGAATTATAAAGCAACACATTTATGATCATATAAAGACGGGGGTTCCAGAACCTTACACCAGATGTCAGAGGCTACGCCTAGATCAACTACCGCTAGAGTACAGAATCGATAACAGAGGGCGCTACCTGAGGGACTACGTCAGACCTCAAGACCACGGACCGTCCTCATTCTTCAAGGATCCCTCACCGCCTCAACACCTGCCTGAAATTTTTCTTTACTTTTGTCCGTTGTTGGGGTCTTTTGACTCCAACTTTTGCAATGTGTAAGTGTGAAGCCTGTGGAGTTTAATACGATGCTCGGTCACACAGAGACGGTTGCCCACTATGTAAAGTGCAGGAATTGAAGAAAGTTGTTCATGCTGAGGAAGAAAACTTAGGAGCAATTGGCGGTTCATCTGGAAGTGGAAGCGGTGAGGGATCCACGTGGTCTAAGCCACCATGGGTAAATACTATTTTATTTGAACACGAAGGTATCAAGAAGGAGATATCTTCTCTGAAAAGTGATATACAATCTTTATGTTCTGCTTTTCAACGTTTTCAATTACCCGGTGATAATACTTTTGCTACAGACCGGAATGAGACAGGAACGCCACGTGGTGAAGCGCCTATGGCTTCAGGTATTCAAAAGGCATTCACCCATGAGGTTGTGAGTCAAGGTTCATTGCCCACGCAACAAGCAAGGGTTCAAGCTCCTAAACTTAGACCTTCGTATCCAAATCCGAAAGCCTTTTTCCCACCTCATGTTCAAGGGAACATTCAGTCTTGTTCAGGTCTTCATGCTTGTGGAGAAAAAACAAAGCGTAAGTCTAAATTCTTTTCTATCGTTCCTTTTCTCCCCCCCGGTTGTGAAAATCCAACGTTTGACCAGGTTTTAAGTGCCGATATGGGGCTTTTGAGAAATCTGACTTCTCAAGGTTATAACACAGAGGGTCTGGCGGATCACATAGCTTATATGATAGACCGCAAGCCAACCCACACGGGAAAATCGTTGGTTGAATATGATCTCGCTATGAGGGAAAAAGCTGATACGTTAGGGGTTTTAGAAAAAAAAGGGAAGGAGCATTTCTGAACCGACCGAAACTGAAGTTTCACTGTTATGTCTCGTTCAAGTATGTATGTTAATTTTGCATATGGGAAAACAAAGACTTTATATCACTCAATAACTTACTGAACTGAACTGAATAAAATCTCTTTATAAAGAAAAAAAATTCTTCATGGAACTCAAATTTGGCTGCACCAAAAATGGAATGATTTACTGTGATTTAGTATCCTGATTGGGGTTCCCTTAAATCCAAATGTAATTTCCAGCAACTCACACCCGCATAACGGAACAGATTAGATCAATATATGATCACGATTCAACACAAGTCAGTCTTTACAACATTTGGATGTTTATTCATTTAACATGGCTTCTTCCTGAAATTTTATGCAAATCCTTGTACATGAAGGGGGCTTTTAACGACTACTTCTAGTCGCCGACTGGAGGTACTGCACTTGAAACTGGAGGTACGCCTAGTCGCATGGTACACTCAAATATGTGTGTGAAATAACCCCCTTCCGACTAGAATGCTTGTGCCTGGTTGTACCTTGGTACACCAAGTTGGTGACTAGTTTGATATTCAAAATGCTTGCGACTCCGGTGTACCTGAGGACTGGAGGTACCCGTTATGCCCAGTCGCAGACTAGCGCGAAGTATGCAGTTCACACTGTGCGTTTTGGAGCCCTGGCCTAGGTGCTCCCGTCTGAGATTGGGTGTACCATGGTACCTCCAGTCTCACAGTGTGAGCTGGGCATTAAATCACATCGATCACAAACATAGCATAATAAAACTTAATAAAACCAATGAAATAAGAAAGACTGTGACTTAATCCACAAAACAAGATGCATTCCTCAATATTTCTGAGACACATTCTCTAAATCATCAGCATAAAGGGTGTGTTCCACTGAAATCAAAATTATGTAGGCTGGCCCGTCAGCTGAGCTCCTGGCTGGCCGGACAGCCGAAAATGGCCAATCTTTACCGTGCTCTCCCAACAAGCCAACTTATTCTAACTGGCCAATGACTACACTGCGCCTGTACACCAACCTAGCGAGCAGCCAGGCACCTGCCAGATTCAGGAGAGGTGAGCTGACTGTCACCCCATCTGGTGGACGTTGGCTGGATTACCTGCTATAGGCAAGCTTCCTGTTCAATCGCTAGAAGGGCGCATCTAATGCGCAGTACCTGCCACCTTGGAATTTGTACGGTACGGTGATCGACAGCTCGTATATTTCCGGTAAATACTGTTGTTAGTCAAATAAAGCAGGGAAATAAGATAAGTTATGATGTTATGAATGTGTATAGCACACTCTGGTGATAAAGTTTCAAAACTGTTGGAACTTTCAGCCTCCACTCATAGGTGTACGACTCGCAGGTATTCCCGTGACCATACCTGTTAAGGTGGAGGCGGGGAGCAGTCAATGTGGGAGCCGTACTCGCATTAAACCTACCAGCTAGCTGTGTTTTCGCCAGCTGGGAGCCATGATGGAAGCCAGCGAGAATATGCAAATATTTGTGGTGTGGAAAGGCCGGCTATGATGCCGGGGCCACGCCCTAGCTGGTAGATGAGTGAGGTTTTCAGTTATTTTAGATGGCCAATGCTCACAGACCAGGGCCAGCACTCCACAACCTGTGGCGGACGCTCTGTAACCAGTGGCCAGTACTCAATTTCAGCACCCGGTGACTGGCAGGTGATAGCGGAGGTAGCTGCTGAGGTGTTCCACAGGCCAGGTCATTGCCTGCCATAGGAACAATGAATGGCCTGCTATAGGAACTATGACCTTTGTGGTTGGTGTACATCTATTTCGCCTTACTCGTCCGTGGAACACACCCTTAAAGGTATTTGACAAAACCTAACAGTACTAATATCTCTATTTAATAGCATCAATGGGAACATTAAGCGTACACTCACCCAAGCTGTGGGTTTGCCCCCTCAAATTAATTCATGTAGGATATCGACTTCCGATTATATCAACGGACATGACCTTCGTTTAAATTACCTGTCATGAGAACTTTCTTCCAAGAAAATCTAGATATGTCATCAGTTTAAGAGCTGCATTTAACTTCTACCACCGCCCACTCCAGCCCGAGATGTTGCTCCTGCTGACCAAATACGAATGACCAAATTAAGAACTGCAAACACACTACAGAGTTCCACCTCTTCTTCTCCAAGACGTCATTTTACTACTGGAAATCTCCGTGAATATTTCATGCTGGAATAGCTGCCGGGCCCCGAGGAGAGTGAAGGAAGAGTGCATTAGGAGATTGCCGCACGTCAGAGAGACGTTAAGCAGTGGGAGTGTTTAGTCTGATACTTAGACAACGGGGTAAATTATTGAGTGTTGGCCGAGTTGCTCTTCCTGGTACTTGATCAGCTAGTAATAAGGGGTCAATCTGAATTGCTCGTTTGAAATTTTGAGTTTGATAGAAAGCTCATATTCAATTGTAATACACTCTTTCCACATTCTCTTTCCTGGCAATCTAAAAACACAAGGCATGCCATAAAGTCATATATATATATATATATATATATACCCTTGCACTAGTTAGGTTACGTATATTGCTATATTTTTTAATTCAATTTTTCCTTTAATCCTATAAGACATAGGACTAAGGTTCCCTGCTCATCCTATCGACTTCTGGTGCATATTAGTCCGAAAGTTTAAAGGTTAATGATGCCTGGAGTCTCAATGAAGAGTCAAATAAGTGCGTGAGGAAGATCATATAACTAAAGGTGCCCCAGGGAAAGTCTCAGCAGAGTTCGTATTGATTAGTACTCTACAACCTCCAAACATATCGGGCATAGATGACAGAACTGCAGAGAAGGTATTTCTCTACCTGGAAATACACACACATATACAAATATGATTATTTATCTCACCCCTGGTATTTTTTTCCTATTGACTTATCTTTGGGAACTCGTACACGAATTCAATGGAGTATTCAAAATAAATACCCAATGGGTGATTATGGTACAAATGTTAGTCAATCAGTCAATGATAGGGGTTAAATCAAATCTGAAGCGCACTCGAACCATATCAACTGAAAATATGCCATTCATTTTGGTTTCGTACAAAATCCAAAACGGCTTTGCCTTATGAGAACACTCCGCAACCAAGACTCATGACGTATATTCAGTATCTGTGGATCTCGATGCAGTTCCTTCTTAATATGTCAATATATATAAGTGTGTCGTCATACCTGAATATATATGTCATACGCTTATCCCTAGGAACACATATCTAACCATCACTGATATCTATCTAGGTATCACATTGGGCAGCATATCACTCGGCATTAATAAAAACATAACTTATCTCGCACTTCATCGAGTCACAAGTGTAGCGGACCACTGGTCGTTGAGAGTGTGTGACCACTCTCCGCGGTACTACTACCTAACCAGTGGCGGAGACAAAATCGCTACCCCGTGCTACTGCCTCAGCGTGGGTTGGTTCGGATCTGATATGAGTTAGGCAGGGAGATGCGGGATCTACAACCAAGCTTAGCCTAGGACAGAAAACCAGACTCCAGACTATTTAGATATGACGGTTTTATTGTATCTAAACCTTTACAGTTCCTTGGTGCTGCGGGGCACCAAATATCGTGTGGGAAGAGATTTGGGTCCCTTCACCATTGAAAGGCTTACGAAGAAACCTAACCAACTTTGAGGCTCCAGGCGTTCACTTGACTGAGAGGCACTGCGAGAAGACCTGTCAACCTGATGTGGACTCAGCCTATATATACTGACTGAGTTACGTAATGCGGGTGACCCTGTAGTATTTGCATACACGGGACCCCCAGCCTTACTGCACAGCAGGGATCGGCACTCGTGCCATCTAGCGTAAAGTGAAACAACACTGCTCGACTACCCTGACCCTTACACAAGTATAGTACGTTTCCAACTCATCATCTTAGATCATCTTACTGCATTCAAAATCCCGAAATGTCATCAAGAGTTTGGAGTAAAGCTAGATTCTTAGCACCCTGGGCTAATGTCAAAAATTAGGGGAAAAAACAAATGTCTTTCAAAATCAATTTTCAAAACATAAATGGCTTTCCTCCAATTCCCATCCCATAACTGATATAAAGAAGGCAGATAAACACAATATTTCAAAAACAGGTAAAGTTCAAGGGAAAGATTTAGAAAAGACACATTCTAAAGGTGAATTCAGATCTTCCTGGGCGAGGAGAGTTGGCTGGTATACAAATTGATACCATTCTGATCTGAAGCCGGAGAGACCCGAAATTGTGCCCTGGGCCATCCTTGACAGAGCACCCTGCATGCCTCAAGCGGTCGTGAATGAGACTAGAGACTCTAGGACCAGTTTGTGAGCCTGGGCGCCCGGGCCTGCCAGTGACGGGATGTACTACAGTCTAGCAGTACGCGAGATTTAGACGGAACACAATTCCATTTAATGCGATTCCGTAAATATTGAGCAGTGTCATTATTTGGAGGCCTGCGTATAAAAATCCAAAACATAGATTTGTACATCCCTGAAGCCTTGATGACCATCAGTTTGAAGTGGAAGCCCATATCGGTATCCAAATATGCATATTATATGTGGTAAAACACATTATACTGAACACCTGGTGCATGTTGCACAGTAAATCAAGTAAGAAAGTTCTTTGGCAACATATGTTGTATTTTGCCATGCAAGTCCTTTTTGTGGTCAAAGGCTAACAGTACCGACAATTGGCTGTAAACAATAAAGAAAAGAGAACATAGAAAATGAAAGTAAAATTTAATGTAAAAAGACTAAAAACGGAAAGGTTCAAAATCAGAACAATTTATCAGGGAATGATTTTGTAGGAACGCTTACGTTAAATGTATATTGCGGGGATGAAAGTCGAGACTGAGAAAAAATCGGAAATTCAAAACCCATATAAAAATGAATCCTACATGACATTATTTTGGAACAGAATTGCTATGAATCGAAACTTGCATTCTTGATATTGTTAATTGTGTTTTTCTCGTTCCTTTTTTTTTTTTGACTGTACAAGGAAGGTCGACTATAACGCCAATTGCATGCTGTTCCATCATGAATTTAAAAAAAAATCAAATAGAGCAGTCCTAGAACCTCACTAAAGAAGCGGTTAACGTCAGTGGCTGATTGGGTGCATGTTACCGGAGTGGCTTCCCTTCACGGTCTCTGATAACTCTGTGTGGAGGATTACGGGCTAAAAAACTACTTCTTTATTACAAGATCTTCTGGCATCAGCGCTTCTGGCCGCTCTTGCTTCTTCTTGCATGCGCTCGACCCGACCTCTAGCGCGCTTTCGGAAATTTAGGATTGACTGCTTGCTGTCTATATTTAGCTTGACCTTGTCAGTGAGAGCAAGAGAAGTGGGCGGAGATTGATTTGTTGTCTATTTTTATGTCTTATCATGTCCATTGCTTCCAGAATTAGGCGTTGCCCGTTGAAAACCACTATCAACCCCCAGTGCTGTCGGGGTGGGTGGATGGGTGGGAGGGAGGGGGGATCTTTGAAGTACTCAAATAAATTATGTGTAAAGTTACAAATGAGAAGGGAACGAAATATTTGAAGAAACTACTTAATTCGTCAGTATAGGATGGGCTGATAGATACAACAACCATTAGCCCCAAGGGTTCGATAATTACCGCCAAATGTATGATAATTAGACTAGGGCCTCAACCTTATTAGCTTCCATTATAAGAGCTTTTTCATTTTGGCATCCTGGACAAACTTAAGTTTTATAACGAGAGTATATATGTTAATAAAAGGGTTCGTTTCAAATAAAGATTCTCATTGGACACAAATAGTCATATTGTACGCGTTACGATGATTTCATGAGAGGAAGTAAACCAGTTCAAACAACAAGAACCATTTATCGTGATAATATTACATACATGAAGATCGCATCGGAAAGGTTAGGCCTTCGTTATGGGTACTGTAAGTGGGTGTCCATAAATGACGTCATGGTATTTTTGATAATTTTTTACCTTCCCCCTCGCCCTTGTCATGTTTTGTCATACAGTCCTTGTCGTGCATGATCGTGGAGACTCCCCGCCCCCGCCGCATGACGTCATTTATGGACAGCCCCATAGAGGAATTTATTCAACATGGTGAGGTTGCAAACCTCAGAGAAACACGTGTTGATGTACAGCTAATGCTGTATGTATACATGTGTGTAAAGGTAGAATATGCATTTGTTTTACTCTCATCCTACACTGGGTCAAGCTAGTTTGATTACTTAATAAGGCAAGACCACGCCCTATGACGTAAGTTCATGGGTGGAGTTGATCGCCAAGCTACATGATAACTAATGTCACCGAGACCTTCATGTAAACCGTCATCTGCTGGTAAAAAAACGATGTCTGATCTAGAAGCTTTGCTAGTGTTGACTCTACTATGCCATAGACCCTATTGAGGTATCCCATAATTCAGTCTGTTTACAAGTTCCGGTGTTCGCTGGTTGCCGACATTGAATGGTGATAGAATAGTGAACCGTAACCCACAATTATGCAGTTTAACGGTTTTTACAAATACCCTCTTGATCTTCAAGTTCAGTCTGTACATTGATTTCTGATAGAGTCATGTGATAGCAAACCTACACATAACTTGAAAATATATTTTTAAGAGGAGCAAACAGGAAAGCTAGAAAACAGCTCGTGCTATTTGGCAACCAGAGGAGAGGTTTAATGTCTAGTAATTTTCAGAGGATCTAGTAGTTTACACGTTCAATAAAATTTATCTTAGCCTGGTATGAATGTCCATAGGCTTATTGTTAGGAACTCGTACCCAGCAGACTTGTGAGTACAGTAACTCATACTGAATGGCCAATAAACAAATATACTTGTCCAGGCTAAGATAAAATCGTAAACATATTTGTGATTAATCTGTGTCCCCGATCGCCATCTCGTTTGGTGCACTTTGGAATATGCACTCGGCTATTGTCTTGTTTAAATTCCTGCATGCTCCAAACTCGATGGCGAACGGGGACACAGACCAAACACTCATCAATTCTCTCTTAGTACCGTATTGATGATGATAATTTTCATCTTTCTTGATTTTGGTAAATATGAATCCTTTTCAAATAGCCTGAAATATAACAGAATGCTATGGGAGAGAGACTCGTTTTATTATAGCCAATAATGTATAAAACGACAGACAAGGATTGAATAGCTTCAAACTTTTCTCGATTTGCTCAAATCATAAATCAATGGCCCCATCTTAATTGGCCATGAACATTAGAATAATAATTTGTTGTGTTTGCAATGTGAACCCCAGCCAAATTCAAATGAAAATGTATATGTAAGACACTAAGGCAGTTTCCGTATAAAACCGCCATTGTATAGCCGGCCTAATCTTTATCATATACCTGTGGTCAAATGTCTATGAAATGCTACCTAATCTCTGACACGGTGATATATGATCCTCTATGTTTGGGGTGCTTGTCTCTGGTAACTTTGCAAAGTTAATGGAAACACTGTGTAACAGAGTATCCTATAGAGAGGCATAAGATGCATCGGCTCGAAGGATCATGCTTACACGGATCCATATATAAATATTATTTACTTAAAATGACGCCTACCATAGATAAGCAAATTGGATCATTTCTTACCTGATTTAGGGGATACGTCGCATATTTATATATAATCTGTATTTATGAACTGTTTTAGGATGATACACTGTCCAAGATCACTGGCTTTATCAGATCTGACCGTGGTTGATGGTTTAAGACAAGGACTCATTAGAGGCCTGTCTTTTACTTTGTGCTGTAAGCATTTTGTTAAATTTTTATATTGAACGAGAATCTCACCCTCGTGGCCCTTCAGTCTCCAGGCCTAGGTCTGGTTCACTCTGTCACTATGTACAGGAGAAACTCAAAGCTAAGGATGTGACCATCCACATCGTCGATTTCGTGTACGCTCACCCTAACAGCGAGAGAGCGAAATATCTCAGAGACCTTTTGGAGTTCAACTGGATTCAGAGACTCCATACAAATGCCCCTTTGGGATTGAATGTAATGGACCCTAACCGCCATTAATTTCCAAAAGGATTTCTCCAGATTACTCGATTGTTCTAGCCACGTAAAAAAATGAATGATATTAAACTCAATAATATTGACAATGTTAACATTCACCTTTTGTTTGTAAACATTAATAAAGTGAGAAAAAAACCCTTGTGGTTCAGCTCAATAAACCCCTCTTACCCTATTCAAACAAAGAATTGAAAGTCAGGTTTAATCACCTGTCACAACTTGTTGACAGGGCCGCTTATTCTGGTTCCCAGATTGTTTTGATATACATATCATCATAATCTGCATCCATCAGTGCAGCCTGAAGATTCCCTAGGATGAAACCGCTGTAGTTGTCATGCCCCCTCCATGACAACACATGACAAGCCCAATTTGTGACTCACAAACCGATTTGTCAACAATTGACACCAAGCAAATCACCAGGATTACGCTGTTGTTACTATGGTCATCATAATCGAACAGTTTCCGATGACGTAGCCGATAACAGACATCGAGCTCATTCAAGCGGTAGCTGCCATACCAAATAGACCCAGCCACGTACTCAACATGATGTTTAATCTTCTATATACAAACATGTACTCAATCCCACAACGATCAAACATGTGCTCACTCCTACGATGAAAAATGCGGATATCCATATTAGACAATATGTGCTCTCTCCATCGAAGAACATCCCATCCCTGTAGGCCTAAATACATAATTCTTAAATACATAAAATATGCATAAACTAGAAAGGAAGTCTATTGTTTTGGTACAAGTTGCACTCATCCCTTGATGTTCCCATCATTGGTTGTAATGTATAGCTTTGCGGTTTTCATAATTTAATGGCTCAGTGTGTTTCACATTTGCGTACGTGTTTATTCGAGCTGGCTCCCCATTTTCCTTGAGATGGAAACTCATTCAATGCTAAGGAATATATCAATAGATCATTTGGGTGGATTCAAAATTACTTGGACAGTTCCAGTTAAACAACTCTGACAAGATTCTTTTCGGTCTCTTTAGAAATTGCAGTGTCACATCTGCGATACCACAGAGAACCTTGACGCTTGGCAGCTGAACAATAATGACGTCTAAGAGGCTGGGTAGTGAGCCAAGGGTGGCAATAAGGAGTGCTTGGGCTTCAAAGAAATTAACCTCTCTGGTGAAGATAACATGCTTGTCTAGTAGAAAACAATATTCATTAAGTGTCAAAAGGTTGTCCACAGTGTTGTCTCGGGTTAAAATTACAATGGCTGCAGCCCCGTCATACATTTGTGTGGTCGGGTTGATTTTCACCAGATGGTTTAAGTAGGGACAGGCACTTAGATAATTCTCTAGGTTACTGTTGGAAAGAAATCAATAAAACCATAGGGAGTGTCTATTTCTTTATATAAGTGGGAGGGGCAGTTGCTGGATCATGAAAATGTGGGCGGGGAATGAGAAAGGGATATGGTAAGGGCGCATCCATAAAGTACATGTATTTATACACAGTAAAGGGGAGTCGGGGTAGGTCAACATTTATGGAAATTTTGCGTGCTTCACTTCGTTAATCTATTGAGTACAAGATGGAGAAGGGGTGGGGATAAATTTTCTATAGACATTTTGCGTTCATATTCTATGGATGGCCCCCAATCATAAAATGTTATAACATAAATCGTATATTTTGGTCCAAACTTTATATATTAATCTAATATCTATTTCATAATCATTATGTTTATTGTTTTTTTGCCAGCTCTGAGCCAAGGTGAGCTGGTAGGTTTGATGAGAGAACTGCTCTGGCATTGAATGCTTCGGGGCCATCCATAAAGTACGTACGCAGATTTTCCTGGAAAATTGACCCCCCCCCCCCCCGTTGCACAGCATACGCTTCTCATGGACCCCCTTATTGCGTATGTACATTTTATGGACCCCCCCCCCCCCCGATTGCCAACACCTGAAGCAGGTATAATGTACAGAGACAGGTGTACTTCACACCTTTTCCTCAGTCTCTAACAAGTTCCCCCCAGTACAGATATCCAGCAAAAGGGTGTACATTTTGGCTTTCCCCAAAAACTTTGGGTTTCTTGAAAAATGGCAGATTTGATTCTTATGGAATGGGTACATCTGTCTCTCCAAAATGCCCCAATAAATTCTAAACATGTCTGAAATCAAAATCTCATGAGATTCTGTAATTAAGGAATGGAATTTATTCGGGACAATTACCCTTATCAATCTGAAGTCCCTACCAGTTCAGACCAGGAGTACATCTATCCCAATCTCACAACAGTCTCACAACCATACTGCTCCTCAACTATACCCCTCACCCTTACATTCCCTCAACTACACTTTTTTCCAACAGGGAACTGCTGTTAGCATTACTCTAAACGAAATCACAATTTTTACCAAACACTTTTGCCCCTCAACCGGTCTGGCCCTTAATCATACTGCCCCTCACCAAAATTGCTCCTGAATCATATTGCCCCTCCACATACTGGCACTTCACCCTACTGCCCCTCTGCTATACTGTCTCTCTACCATACTGCCCTTCCACCATTCTGCTTCTCTACGATACTGCCCCTCTACCATACTGCCCCTCTACCATACTGCCCCTCTACTAAACTGTCCCTCCGCCATACTGCCCCTCCACCATACTGTCACTGCCCCTCCACCATACTGCCTCTCTACTGACTGGCATTCTACAATAGTGCTCCTCTACCATTTAGGGGCAGTATGGTGGAGGGGCAGTATGGTAGAGGGGCTATGTTGTGGAGGGGCAATAGGATTCAGGAGCTTTTTTTGTGAGGGGCAATATGGTTAAGGGAGAGTATGATGAGGTGCATCATGGTCAAGGGGTGGTATGGGTGGGAGGCAGTATAGTTAGGAGCAGTATGGTTGAAGGACAGTATGTTTGAGGGGCAGTATGGTTGAGGGGCAGTATGGTTAAGGGGTAGTATAGCTTCGGGACAGTGTAGTTAGGGGCATTATGGTTTGATGCAATTTGATTCAGGGGCAGTATGGTGAAGAAGCAGTAAGGTTGATGGACAGTTTCTTTGAGGGACAGTAAGATGAGAACCAATTATGGTGATAGACAGTATGGTGAGGGGTAATATGATTCAGTATGCCTACAATCCACAAACCTACTTAATAGCAACCTGCCCCCCCCCCCCCAACAACAACCTACCCATCTACCCATATATAAACACACACACGCCTAAACACACACATATCCAGAACATTTTCATTGAAATTGTGTATGCATGCTTATGGGAAATCCAGCCTTCAACCCCCCTCCCCCCCTGTACGCTTTTGTATGCATTTGGTCTAAACCCCCCACCCCCCCTTGCTGCGTACACACTTTATGGATGGCCCCTTCCCCATCTCCACCATGACGGATGCGGTGAGGGACACAATCATGAGTTTTCACAGCACTTGCATTGACTGCTCCCTGCCTCCACCACACCAGACGCAATCAGGGACCCTGGGCAATACCCGGGAACCGCAAACCCCTAAGCGGAGGCCGAAAGTTCAGCAACCCATGTGTATGCACTATAGCATTTAACAAAGGAGAATTATAAACTTTTTAAGTGGCAAATGGCAGTCAATTCTTCTTCTAAAATTTGAAATCTGTTCACTAACACTGAATGAACAGTAAATTACTGCATAGGTATGCAGTTACTTATTCTTAGTGTATATGGTATAGTAAATATGTCACAGTAGGTATATAGTAATATACATTTCTCTACAACTGAATGGTTGAGTATACATGTACTTCTCACTGAAGTCACTGATTGAGACTTGGTTGTTCACACTCAAATATCCAGCGGCAATTACTTTCTCAATTTGTGCCTTCAGTTGGTAGTCATCATGCTCCCTTGCAGGACCTTCACTGTTTCTGGGAGGAGTAGGACCTATCATTGACATGCCAATAATTGATTGTAGTCTGGCATGGGGTGTTGGGTCCTTGGCATGAGTGGACCAACCCACGGTGTGGCACTACAGAAGGAACGCTCCATTAAGGCTTAACGCCTATCAAACTTAAAAAAGAAGAAGTTTGCCACACCAACTACAATTGACTTGTTATCATATGACAGTGAATAAATATTATGCATGCTATGATTAAATCTCCGATGACATCTTCCATGGTACCGTACACACACTCAAATAATGTATATATATCACTCCAATATCCATAACTCAAATCATAAGGTCTAACATTGTATAAAGTGACCGTCAAGCTATCACTAATTATAAACATCCTCTGAAGGCTGAACATGACTTACCTGCTGGCTTGCTGACTCGGCTGCTGGGGCTTGTACCCTCCTCCGACGCCGCCGCTCCCTGACCGTGTCGCCGCCCGTGCCCGCGCAGGGGCCGGCTTTGGTTGGCTGGCCTTGCTCGTGCCACACCCCATGGACGCTTATAGTGTTCCTTCACCTCCTTACATTACAGGTGCGAATCTCTTCACGATCCACTGCCTACAGCAAGTGGGGGTCGAGATGGAGGTAGTAGCGTTACCCCCCGCTATATTCCCCGCGCGTACGAGGGAAGCAAGAAAACGTGACGACCCGCAACGCCGCGTCCGCAACGACCGATGTAAACAAAGTGGTCTGTGGGTTAGCTACTGTAAACACGGGTAGCAGATGCGGCGGTTCTGCTATTTCTTCACAGAGGGCGTGCGCGGCGTTTTTCTTCTGATATTTATACACGAGGGACTGCTGATAGTGACAGGCCAACCAACATAGAATTTGGCTCCTGCGGTTTTGCTCGGATTTTCCTCTTCATTCTGGGATGTGGGGGCGAGGGGGATGAAATATGTTGGTTTTCCACTATCTATTTTCACTGTCCACATCAAAGACCAATGTAGAATATATAAATAGCAGCCCGTCCAACCACGGACCTATATACATGGTCTTCCATGTCCGTGGTCCAACAGAGCACCCTTTCTGCCGACCAATGTAGTCCGCTATGTGGATAAATTTGTGATTTTTAATTAGCGACAATTTTCAGTTCAAACAGCTTCGTTCTGATTAATTCTAATGCCAAATGTGCAACATACGGTATGCGCTCCCTCTCGGTCTACCTTCTTATCTTTTTCTTCTTGAGTGAAAGATGACGACTTTTTGGGCTTGACCTAACCACGGACCTATACTCTATGGGTAGGAAACCTGGCTTATCTCTGTGTTTGTTCTGCAATGTGTTCGCCTCGGCTGCATTCAACATCTCCTAGTGGCGTTTATTGGAACTACCAGACCTCTAGTGGCGCCTCTAGTGTCAATGAAGCACAACTTTTGGTTCCCTAGTGGTAAATTTATGAACTAGCATTCTTGACACCTGGGGCCCATACTGCCCCTCTGCCATACTACCCCGCCACTTATAGGCCTACTGTCCCTCCACCATACTGTCCCTAAACAATACTGTCCCTCAACCATACTGCCCCTCCACCATACTGTCCCTCAACCATACTGTCCCTCCACTATACTTACCCTCCACCATACTGTCCCTCCACCATACTGTCCCTTTACCATACTGCCCCTCCACCATACCGTCCCCTCTACTATACTGCCCCTCTACTACACTGCCCCTCCACCATACTGCCCCTCCACCATACTGCCCCTCCACCATGCTACCTCTCCACCATACTGCCCCTCTACCATGCTGCCCTTCCACCATGCTGCCCCTCCATCATACTGCCCCTCCACCATACTGCCCTTCCACCATACTGCCCCTCTATCATACTGCCCCTCCACCATACTACTCCTTTCCCATACTGCCCCTCTACTACACTGCCCCTCCACTATACTGCCCCTCCACCATACTGCCCCTCTATCATACTGCCCCTCCACTATACTACCCCTTTCCCATACTGCCCCTCTACTACACTGCCCCTCCACTATACTGCCCCTCCACCATACTGCTCCTCTCCCATACTGCCCCTCCACCATACTGCCCCTTCGCCATACTGCCCCTCTACCATACTGCCCCTCCACTATACTACCCTACATCCCTACTTCCTACATCCCCACATCTCCACATCCATACATCCCTACAGCCTACATCCCCACATCCCGACGTTCTACATCACCACATCTCCACATCCATTTATCCTACATCCCTACATCCTACTTTCCCACATCCCTACATCCCCACATCCCTACATCACTACATCCATGCATCCCCACATCCTACATCCTACATCCATACATCCTACATCCCTACATCCCCACATCCCTAAATCACTACATCCATACATCCCCACATCCTACATCCCTACATCCTACATCCATACATCCTACATCCCCACATCCCTAAATCACTACATCCATACATCCCCACATCCTTCATCCCCACATCCCTACATCCTACATCTCCACATCCATATATCCATACATCCCCACATCCTACTTCCCCCCATCCCTACATAATTACATATGTATAGATGTGGAGATGTGGAGATGTGGGGATGTGGGATGTGGGATGTTGGGAAGTAGGATGTGGGGATGTATGGATGTAATGATGTAGGGATGTTGGTATGTGGGGAAGTAGGATGTGGGGATGTATGGATATATGGATGTGGAGATGTAGGATGCAGGGATATAGGATGTATGGATGTGGGGATGTAGGATGTATAGATGTGGAGATGGTGGGATGTAGGGATGTGGGGATGTGGGAAGTAGGATGTGGGGATGTAGGGATGTAATGTTGTAGGGATGTTGTAGGGATGTTGGGATGTAGTGATTTAGGGATGTGGGGATGTAGGGATGTAGGATGTGGGGATGTATGGATGTAGTGATTTAGGGATGTGGGGATGTAGGGATGTGGGAAAGTAGGATGTAGGGATGTAGGATGTATGGATGTGGAGATGTGGGGATGTAGGATGTGGGTGAGTTTGGGTGTCTTTAGATGACGGTGCCACTGAGAAATGACTGATTTTGGGGGTTCACCGGTGAAAAGTCAAAGTTTGAAAAATGTTCCCACTCAATCAGGCCTTTCTAAAGTATTAAGCTGTCTTCCCCAATATAAAAGCTGTTCAGAACAGTTGGAATTATATTCCTATCCCTTCTAGGTTTTTCCAAACTTATGGCAGAGTTTGGGTGACTTTAGATGACGGCGCCACCGAGAAATGACTGATTTTCAGGGGTTCACCAGTGAAAAGTCAGTTTCAAAAATGTTCCCACTCAACCAGGCATATCTGAAGTATTTAGCTGTCTTTGTCAATGTGATACCTACTTAGAACAGTTGAAATTACATTCTTAGCCCTTCTGGGTTTTTCCAAACTAATGGCAGAGTTTGGGTGACTTTAGATGACGGCGCCACCGAGAAATGACTGATTTTCAGGGGTTCACCGGTGAAAAGTCAAAGTTTAAAAAATGTTCCCGGTCAATCAGGCCTTTCTAAAGTATTTAGCTGTCTTCCCCAATGTAATACCTATTCAGAACAGTTAACATTATATTCCTAGCCCTTCTGGGTTTTTTCCAAACTTATGGCAGAGTTTGGGTGACTTTAGATGATGGCACCACAGAGAAATGACTGATTTTCAGGGGTTCACCTATGAAAAGTCAAAGTTTCAAAAATGTTCCCTGTCAACCAGGCCCTGCTTATATATTTAGCTGTTTTTTCTAATGTGGAAGCTACTCAGAACAGTTGAAATTATATTCCTAGCCCTTCTGGGAGAGTCCAAAGAATTAGCAGAGTTTGGGTGACTTTAGATGGGGGCGCCACAGAGAAATGACTGATTTTGGGGGTTCACCTGTGAAAAGTCAAGGTCAAACTTTTTAAAATATTACCCATCTAGTAGGCCTTAATTAAATATTTGTTGGTCGATTCCAGCATACTTCCTACACAGAACAGTTGTCTTTATGGCTCTAGGTGGTCTGGGAGTTTCCAAACAATTGGCACAATTGGGTGACTTTAGCTCTGAGCGCCCCTGAGAAATCAGTCATTTTCACAAGGTCAGCACAGAAAGTCAAACTTTTGAAAATATTACCCATCTAGCAGGCCTTAATGAACTATTTGTTGGTCGATTCCAGCTATGTTCCTACACAGAACAGTTGTCTTTATGGCTCTAGGTGGTCTGGGAGTTTCCAAACAATTGGCACAAATTGGGTGACTTTAGCTCTGAGCGCCCCTAAGAAATCAGTCATTTTCACACAGTCAGCCACAGAAAGTCAAAGTTTTGAAATTATACCCCATCTAGCAGGCCTTAATGAACTATTTGTTGGTCGATTCCAGCTATGTTCCTACACAGAACAGTTGTCTTTATGGCCCTAGGTGTTCTAGGAGTTTCCAAACAATTGGCACAAATTGGGTGACTTTAGCTGTCAGCGCCCCTGAGAAATCAGTCATTTTCACATGGTCAGCCACAGAAAGTCAAAGTTTTGAAAATATTACCCATCTAGCAGGCCTTAATTAACTATTGTTGGTCGATTCCAGCTATGTTCCTACACAGAACAGTTGTCTTTATGGCCCTAGGTGTGCTGGGAGTTTCCAAACAATTGGCACAATTTGGGTGACTTTAGCTCTGAGCGCCCCTGAGACTTCAGTCATTTTCACACAGTCAGCCACAGAAAGTCAAACTTTTAAAAATATTACCCATCTAGCAGGCCTTAATTAACTATTTGTTGGTCGATTCCAGCTATGTTCCTACACAGAACAGTTGTATTTCTGGTCCTGGTTGTGCTGGGAGTTTCTAAACAATTGGCACAAATTGGGTGACTTTACCTCCAAACACCACTCAGGTATTTGAAATGGTCAGCAAAAAACTGTCAAAATGGTTTTCTTTCCAGCAAGACTTGAAAAACCTTTTTCTTGTATTTTCAAACTATATTCCAAATATGTTGATAAATATTACTGCACCTTTTAATGAGTATTTAGTGGTTAAAGACAGAAAACACTCTGGAACTGCGGTGGTGCTGCCCTGGTGGCAAAAACGGGAACTAGAGAACAATGGCGAGGCATAGATAGATAGGCCAGCCCCCCTGTGTTGCCAATCCAGGTCTTCCAAGTCCGTGACCTAACTCAAAAGGTACAATAGGCATTTTAGATTTACATAATTTATTAAAACACATTAGACAATGACAATGAAATGGGAAATTGGGGAATTGTTAAACCCCTCATATTTAATGTAACAAAAATAAAAATAAAATAAATTGGAGGATACACAGGTCCAAAGTCAGGAAAAGTGCGAAGAGGAGACTGAGTCTCATGTCCAGCCTTCTGTGTATCCGATGAGACTGGTGCGCACTACCTGTGCCGGCGCACCTGTAGCCTGGAAGCCTGGCCTAGTTAGACTATAGGCCAGGTAACGGGTTCCATTTTTATAGTGCATTATTGGTAACGCTTCCTGGTTCCCCGGTAGTCCGCTAGAGGGCTCGGCGGAACTAGGTGTATGACAAGCGGATACCAGCCAAACCACTAGGCTGGTTCCTGGGGGTATCCCCTAGTCACAGGCGGGCACCAGCCAAGGTTGAAGGTCGTGCCTGTAAAGGACGTGGGAACCCGTTACCTGTCCCTTATTCCATTAGGGCAGGGAACCAGTCCAGCGCACCTGTCCCATACCAAACACCACCTGGTGAGGTGTGGAGGTATCTAGTTAAGGTTGACCGATGCGACCTCTATTATTGATACCTAAAATAACCTACATTATTTGTACACATAAATACAGGAAATAAACTGGCACATACTGTTTTCTTCAAAAGCAAGAACGGTGAAGTATAGGTTTTATATATCAAATGTGAAATACTCTCCATGTGAAATCCAACTTTCTAGAATGTCTGTATATTCTTTTATGATATCATCATAATTCTGATGATATCAAAAACTAGCACGGTGACCCCGATTTTTAAATTACCTCTGTATTCCACAATACTATGAGGCTATCATATTCAATTTCTCGACATGATTTTTAATTCATAAAGGTGAATTGTCCGAAATGCTTCTAAGGCCGTGGGATGTCAAAGAATGTTTACTACATGTATATGATAAACAGGAATCATCCGAAGCGAAGAGACATGCATCTTCATAAAAAAATATCAACACAAATAAGTTTCACAATATTTAAGATAAAAATACACATATATGCAAGGCATTCATAGGCATGATGAATATGGTTTTTCAATTCTCCACCAAGTGCCAGGAGTGTATCCAAAATATAACTCCTCAATTGCTCACCAAATGGCACCACTGTGCCACCGGATGCATATCAGATATTAAGGGGGTCATCCACTTCTTTTTTTAAAGAGTTTATTAAAGATGACAATAGTTCACAGTAAAAGTACAGGGACCTTCCAATGATTCCGTCTACATCTAGATGACGAACAGACAATACAAGTATATCTGAAAGGAAGACATTGTAGTACGCAGATATCATTTCCCATTCATCTTATATTTCTAGAATGTTGAATAGAAATACTCAGGAAAAGTAGATAGATAATTACATAATTTGCATTAAATGAAAATTGATCTATTTCTTTTCGGGGGGGGGGGGGGGGGGTAATTCTCAAAAATCAGGGGAATAAATTAAGTCAATCAACGTTAAATTTATACACATTTGAAATGAATAAATTGAGGATAAGAAAATATAATCATTGAATGCAATGAATGAATTAGTTGAATATATATGGGAATGAGTCATTTATAAATTTATGTGGAGGAGTTCTTATTTTGATCTTATTTAATCTATTTAACTAAATTTATCTTTATTTTAGGATGGGAATTTTCACCTGGATCTTATCAAATTTATTTGATCTAATACATCTTTATTCTAGCCGACTAGATACCAAGATATCCTTGAGATTTTTGTTCCCTCGGTATGCAAAAAAACCAGATCATCACGAAAAAGTTTTGGATAATGTGTCTTGCAATGTTTGGTACTTTTGTCTTACCAATGTACTGGTTTTTATGGCAGTAGCACTATATGGGATAAGGAATGATGTTGATGTTCATGCCCTTAGGTTGCATTGTTTCCAGTTTATGCGGCTATTCCACCAAAGAAGCGCTCAGCAGGCGGGTTTTACCCTCCAGCCGACGTTTGCCACCAGGGCCAGCCACCTGGCTGCCCCCAATCCTCTAAATTCTGTGAGCTGTTCCACCAAAGCCACCCCGAGGTGACCTACAGGCGTACCTGTACAAGGTGGCTGGTGGGCGCCCATAGAGCTGGCCGAACCCAGCGCGGCGATACACTCGCAGCAGGTTTGCTGTTGGCGTCTGGTGGACGTTGGCAGCATTAATGGTTGCAAGCCAAGTTCTCTATTGATCCCATAGGCAGCGCACCATGCAGCGATACACTACGACGCTCTGAACCCCGAAAGCAACTTATCGAGTGGAGCAGTGTGTCGGCTAGTCAGGATTTGTACAGGAACGGTCAGAAAACGTCAAATAACCGCGGAATTACAGGTTAAATCGAACAATGATGGTAAATAAAGATAAGGCTTGATGTTATGAATGTGTATATTTGACTCTGGTGCTTATATTCTGCCCAAACAGCTGCAACTGTCCGAAATTTTGGTGTCTGCGTATCGGAATACCGTCCGCGGGCCTGCCAGCTCAATATTGACAGTGTATATCGTAGTTTATCCTACCCCTAATAAAAAACGCCATAGGTTTAACATTGACTCAATGTATTTGACATAGCGTTGGATAAAGTGTTATTTATGCACCGAGGTGAATAAAAAAAAGAACCAATCAGGGACGAGATAACGAAAGTAGATCCTGCAGCATTGATAACTACTAACATGGATAATTACAAATATTCTCTGTATATCAGTGAGATGGGGTAGGATAAATATGAAACCAAACTCGAGTTAGCCTTCTCAATGTTTATACCACTCTGGTCACGTCTGTTACTCACTACACTTGGCTACGCCTCGTGTAGTAATACACAACCTGCCCATCATGGCATAAACATTGGCAAGGCTAACTCTCGTTTGGTTTCTACTAAATATGCGGGCGAGCGGTCAACGCGCGCCTGGGGAACAGCTCTCGGCGTGCTCTCGGCATCACTCTCAATGTAGCTCTTGGCACGCCGGCCGGCCTGCCGGGGGCTTAAAATCAAATGAATCAGTTTTCCTCTGGCAGGGCTGGCGGGGGACGTTGCGCTCATAATGCCCGGCCGGCCTTGTCTGTGGTTATCACTATATTTTGGTGGAACACCTCCAAAATGGGCTATTGCACTGACTATTGGCCCAGGCTGGTGGCCGGCAGCCACCAACAGGTCAGCCGATTCTGGCGGGCGATACGGTTTTGCAGGCACGGGGAGAGGCCTGTGGCCGCCGGGGGCCGGCCGTGAGGGGGCTATGAGCTTCATGAGGTGTTCTACCAAGCAGATTATCGCCGGCGGCGGGAGGTTTGGGCCGCCTATTGCCGCCGATCGCCAATAGGCGACCACAAGGTGCCCGGCCTGGGCTTGTGCCTCGTTGGTGGAATAGCCGCATTAGTTGTGTCCATTTATATTCAATATCTCTTCGTTTGATCTCTTTTTTCTCTGCTGAGCACCGATGCTCACCAACACCAAAGCCAACTTAATGCCTACATGTATAAAAAAATACAGGAGGATCTGGATTTAATTGATCTTTGGTATTTACAAAAGAAACTATCTATAAATTCTAAGAAAACAAAGTATATGGTATTTACTTCGAACAGAATGAAACATTGTTTTTAGCCCAGGGGATATCTTATAAGTATTTGGGTATTGTTTTGGATACAAATCTAGACTATCGTTTTCATTTTACTAGTGTTGTTAAGTGTTCGCTATGAATTATATCAGTTATCCAAAATGCGCCCTTAGCAGATGATTGTATTTTGTCTTTGGACTCAATAAAGAAATCGTTATAAAAAGACACGTGGAACACCAACACTTACCAAAACTTATACCCACACCCAACAACCCCAACACCTACACCCACCAACACCACCACCCACAACCATCAGCACCCACACCCAACAGCACCAACACCCATCAACCTGAACACTTATCAAAATCTACACCCATCAACAACATCCCGGACATCAACATTCACACCCTCCAACCTCAAAACTTACAAACACCAAGAAGAATGCTCACATTCATCAACCCCAACACCTACCCCCACTTACACCCTCCGACCCAACACCTAACAACTACATAACTCAAATGCAAGGTAGGCATCACTTGAAATACGGTCACAGTTAGTCATGCCATGACTTCCAGTCCAGTTTCTCCAGTCAGATCTTTGGTATGTAATGGTCAGACACCATTGTCATGTGTCAAACATATGATAAGTTATTGTCATATCCATCCAGTATCAGTGCTGATGAATATGATGAATATAGAGGGGATTTGAACTCTCATGTACATGTGTATAGGGAACGTAGGTATGCCTCTGTAAGGTTCAAAAACTGAAATAGAAACAAACTCAGAAGGAGAAAACATGACAATTGACCATAACAATTATCTGCAGTAATCAGTGCAGTAGAACTTTCATTGGTTCCTCAAAGAATCTCTGTGACCCTAAAAAAAGATAAGACAAGTTCTATTTCGAGGGGATCTATATGTTCATTATATCTTGAAAAAGAAAGTTCTTCTCATATCCACCCAGTGTCAGCACCGTGGTTAGATTATACCAGTGCAACCAAGTGATAAAAATCTATGAACATAAAGGGAAAGGAGAAAAGAATGACAATATAGATTTTCAGTTATGTGCAGTAATTACTGCACTAGAACTTTTCTTGGTTCCTCAAAGAATCTGTATGACCATGGAAAAAAATAAGACAAGTTCTGGATGGAGGGATTGGACCATTCAAGCTTAGGTTTCCCTTGCAGACACTCCACTTCTAGTTGAACAAGAGGGGAATTGAAGTCTCAGCCTGTCATATATAGGGGATGTCTACATAGGTAGGTCTCTGAATCAAAATATAGAAATAGAAAAGAATTCTGAAAGAGAGAAAATAACAATTTAGATTTGCAATTATATGCAGTAATTACTGCACTAGAACCTTTATTGGTTCCTCAAAGAATCTTTATGACCATGGAAAAAAATAAGACAAGTTCTGGATGGAGGGATTTGACCATTCAAGCTTAGGTTTCCCTTGCAGACACTCCACTTCTAGTTGACTGAAACTGAGATGTAGAGGGGACGTTTAAGGGGCTGATAAATGCATAAATCAATCTGGTTCCTCACATTACACTAGATGGCAGGCCCTCTCAATCATCAGATTAGTTCTTGACATATCCACCCAGTGTCAGTGCTGTGGTTAGACTATACCATTGCAGTCAAGTGATAAGATGAACATAGAGGCGATTTGAACTCTTAACTTAACATGTAAAGGAAAAGTCTAATTAGGTATGCCTCTTTAAGATTCAAAAACAGGAAGTCAATTATTTAAATGGAGAAAAAGTGATTTCCTTTTCAGTAATTAGTGCACTAGCACTATGATGGGTTCCTAAAAGTATCTTTATGACTGAGAAAAAGATGAATCCTGGTGGAAGGGGATTTGACCTTTCAACCTTAGGTCTCCCTTGTAGACATCCTACTTCTAGAAGACTGAAAGTGACATGTAGATAGAACGCTAAAGGAGCTGATAAATGCATAAATGAATCTGGTTCCTCATGTTACACCTGGTAGGATGCACTCTCAATCACAACATTAGTTCTTGTCATATCCAGCCAGTCAGCACTGTGGGGAGACTATATTATTGTAGCCAAGTGATAAGAGGAACAAGAGGGGAATGGAACTCTCAGTCTGTCATATGTAGGGGATGTCTACATAGGTAGGTCTCTGAATCAAAATATAGAAATAGAAAAGAATTCTGAAAGAGAGAAAATAACAATTTAGATTTGCAATTATATGCAGTAATTACTGCACTAGAACCTTTATTGGTTCCTCAAAGAATCTTTATGACCATGGAAAAAATAAGACAAGTTCTGGATGGAGGGATTTGACCATTCAAGCTTAGGTTTCCCTTGCAGACACTCCACTTCTAGTTGACTGAAACTGAGATATAGAGGGGACGTTTAAGGGGCTGATAAATGCATAAATCAATCTGGTTCCTCACATTACATTAGATGGCAGGCCCTCTCAATCATCAAATTAGTTCTTGACAAATCCACCCAGTGTCAGTCCTGTGGTTAGACTATACCATTGCAGTCAAGTGATAAGATGAACATAGAGGGGAATTGAACTCTCAGTCTGTCATATGTAGGGGATGTCTACATAGGTAGGTCTCTGAATCAAAATATAGAAATAGAAAAGAATTCTGAAAGAGAGAAAATGACAATTTAGATTTGCAGTTATGTGCAGTAATTACTGCACTAGAACTTTTATTGGTTCCTCAAAGAATCTTTATGACCATGGAAAAAAATAAGACAAGTTCTGGATGGAGGGATTTGACCATTGAAGCTTAGGTTTCCCTTGCAGACACTCCACTTCTAGTTGACTGAAACTGAGATATAGAGGGGACGTTTAAGGGGCTGATAAATGCATAAATCAATCTGGTTCCTCACATTACACTAGATGGCAGGCCCTCTCAATCATCAAATTAGTTCTTGACATATCCACCCAGTGTCAGTGCTGTGGTTAGACTATACCATTGCAGTCAAGTGATAAGATGAACATAGAGGGGATTTGAACTCTTAACTTAACATGTAAAGGAAAAGTCTAATTAGGTATGCCTCTTTAAGATTCAAAAACAGGAATACAATTATTTAAAAGGAGAAAAAGTGATTTCCTTTTCAGTAATGAGTGCACTAGCACTATGATGGGTTCCTAAAAGTATCTTTATGACTGAGAAAAAGATGAATCCTGGTGGAAGGGGATTTGACCTTTCAACCTTAGGTCTCCCTTGTAGACATCCTACTTCTAGAAGACTGAAAGTGACATGTAGATAGAACGCTTAAGGAGCTGATAAATGCATAAATGAATCTGGTTCCTCATATTACACCTGGTGGGATGCACTCTCAATCATAACATTAGTTCTTGTCATATCCAGCCAGTCAGCACTGTGGTCAGACTATATTATTGTAGCCAAGTGATAAGAGGAACAAGAGGGGAATTGAACTCTCAGCCTGTCATATGTAGGGGATGTCTACATAGGTAGGTCTCTGAATCAAAATATAGAAATAGAAAAGAATTCTGAAAGAGAGAAAATAACAATTTAGATTTGCAATTATATGCAGTAATTACTGCACTAGAACCTTTATTGGTTCCTCAAAGAATCTTTATGACCATGGAAAAAATAAGACAAGTTCTGGATGGAGGGATTTGACCATTCAAGCTTAGGTTTCCCTTGCAGACACTCCACTTCTAGTTGACTGAAACTGAGATATAGAGGGGACGTTTAAGGGGCTGATAAATGCATAAATCAATCTGGTTCCTCACATTACACTAGATGGCAGGCCCTCTCAATCATCAAATTAGTTCTTGACATATCCACCCAGTGTCAGTGCTGTGGTTAGACTATACCATTGCAGTCAAGTGATAAGATGAACATAGAGGGGATTTGAACTCTTAACTTAACATGTAAAGGAAAAGTCTAATTAGGTATGCCTCTTTAAGATTCAAAAACAGGAATACAATTATTTAAATGGAGAAAAAGTGATTTCCTTTTCAGTAATTAGTGCACTAGCACTATGATGGGTTTCTAAAAGAATCTTTATGACTGAGAAAAAGATGAATCCTGGTGGAAGGGGATTTGACCTTTCAACCTTAGGTCTCCCTTGTATACATCCTACTTCTAGAAGACTGAAAGTGACATGTAGATAGAACGCTTAAGGAGCTGATAAATGCATAAATGAATCTGGTTCCTCATATTACACCTGGTTGGATGCACTCTCAATCATAACATTAGTTCTTGTCAAATCCAGCCAGTCAGCACTGTGGTCAGACTATATTATTGTAGCCAAGTGATAAGAGGAACAAGAGGGGAATTGAACTCTCAGTCTGTCATATATAGGGGATGTCTACATAGGTAGGTCTCTGAATCAAAATATAGACATAGAAAAGAATTCTGAAAGAGAGAAAATGACAATTTAGATTTGCAGTTATGTGCGTAATTACTGCACCAGAACTTTTATTGGTTCCTCAAAGAATCGGTATGACCATGGAAAAAAATAAGACAAGTTCTGGTTGGAGGGATTTGACCATTCAAGCTTAGGTTTCCCTTGCAGACACTCCACTTCTAGTTGACTGAAACTGAGATTAGAGGGGACGTTTAAGGGGCTGATAAATGCATAAATCAATCTGGTTCCTCACATTACACTAGATGGCAGGCCCTCTCAATCATCAAGTTAGTTCTTGACATATCCACCCAGTGTCAGTGCTGTGGTTAGACTATACCATTGCAGTCAAGTGATAAGATGAACATAGAGGGGATTTGAACTCTTAACTTAACATGTAAAGGAAAAGTCTAATTAGGTATGCCTCTTTAAGATTCAAAAACAGGAAGTCAATTATTTAAATGGAGAAAAAGTGATTTCCTTTTCAGTAATTAGTGCACTAGCACTATGATGGGTACCTAAAAGTATCTTTATGACTGAGAAAAAGATGAATCCTGGTGGAAGGGGATTTGACCTTTCAACCTTAGGTCTCCCTTGTAGACATCCTACTTCTAGAAGACTGAAAGTGACATGTAGATAGAACGCTTAAGGAGCTGATAAATGCATAAATGAATCTGGTTCCTCATATTACACCTGGTGGGATGCACTCTCGATCATAACATTAGTTCTTGTCATATCCAGCCAGTCAGCAATGTGGTCAGACTATACTATTGCAGCCAAGTGATAAGAGAAACAAGAGGGGAATTGAACTCTCAGCCTGTCATATATAGGGGATGTCTACATAGGTAGGTCTCTGAATCAAAATACAGAAATAGAAAAGAATTCTGAAAGAGAGAAAATAACAATTTAGATTTGCAATTATATGCAGTAATTACTGCACTAGAACCTTTATTGGTTCCTCAAAGAATCTTTATGACCATGGAAAAAAATAAGACAAGTTCTGGATGGAGGGATTTGACCATTCAAGCTTAGGTTTCCCTTGCAGACACTCCACTTCTAGTTGTACAAGAGGGGAATTGAAGTCTCAGCCTGTCATATATAGGGGATGTCTACATAGGTAGGTCTCTGAATCAAAATACAGAAATAGAAAAGAATTCTGAAAGAGAGAAAATAACAATTTAGATTTGCAATTATATGAAGTAATTACTGCACTAGAACCTTTATTGGTTCCTCAAAGAATCTTTATGACCATGGAAAAAATAAGACAAGTTCTGGATGGAGGGATTTGACCATTCAAGCTTAGGTTTCCCTTGCAGACACTCCACTTCTAGTTGACTGAAACTGAGATATAGAGGGGACGTTTAAGGGGCTGATAAATGCATAAATCAATCTGGTTCCTCACATTACACTAGATGGCAGGCCCTCTCAATCATCAAATTAGTTCTTGACATATCCACCCAGTGTCAGTGCTGTGGTTAGACTATACCATTGCAGTCAAGTGATAAGATGAACATAGAGGGGATTTGAACTCTTAACTTAACATGTAAAGGAAAAGTCTAATTAGGTATGCCTCTTTAAGATTCAAAAACAGGAATACAATTATTTAAATGGAGAAAAAGTGATTTCCTTTTCAGTAATTAGTGCACTAGCACTATGATGGGTACCTAAAAGTATCTTTATGACTGAGAAAAAGATGAATCCTGGTGGAAGGGGATTTGACCTTTCAACCTTAGGTCTCCCTTGTAGACATCCTACTTCTAGAAGACTGAAAGTGACATGTAGATAGAACGCTTAAGGAGCTGATAAATGCATAAATGAATCTGGTTCCTCATATTACACCTGGTGGGATGCACTCTCGATCATAACATTAGTTCTTGTCATATCCAGCCAGTCAGCAATGTGGTCAGACTATACTATTGCAGCCAAGTGATAAGAGAAACAAGAGGGGAATTGAACTCTCAGCCTGTCATATATAGGGGATGTCTACATAGGTAGGTCTCTGAATCAAAATACAGAAATAGAAAAGAATTCTGAAAGAGAGAAAATAACAATTTAGATTTGCAATTATATGCAGTAATTACTGCACTAGAACCTTTATTGGTTCCTCAAAGAATCTTTATGACCATGGAAAAAAATAAGACAAGTTCTGGATGGAGGGATTTGACCATTCAAGCTTAGGTTTCCCTTGCAGACACTCCACTTCTAGTTGACTGAAACTGAGATTTAGAGGGGACGTTTAAGGGGCTGATAAATGCATAAATCAATCTGGTTCCTCACATTACACTAGATGGCAGGCCCTCTCAATCATCAAATTAGTTCTTGACATATCCAACCAGTGTCAGTGCTGTGGTTAGACTATACCATTGCAGTCAAGTGATAAGATGAACATAGAGGGGATTTGAACTCTTAACTTAACATGTAAAGGAAAAGTCTAATTAGGTATGCCTATTTAAGATTCAAAAACAGGAATAAAATTATTTAAAAGGAGAAAAAGTGATTTCCTTTTCAGTAATTAGTGCACTAGCACTATGATGGGTTCCTAAAAGTATCTTTATGACTGAGAAAAAGATGAATCCTGGTGGAAGGGGATTTGACCTTTCAACCTTAGGTCTCCCTTGTATACATCCTACTTCTAGAAGACTGAAAGTGACATGTAGATAGAACGCTTAAGGAGCTGATAAATGCATAAATGAATCTGGTTCCTCATATTACACCTGGTTGGATGCACTCTCAATCATAACATTAGTTCTTGTCAAATCCAGCCAGTCAGCACTGTGGTCAGACTATATTATTGTAGCCAAGTGATAAGAGGAACAAGAGGGGAATTGAACTCTCAGTCTGTCATATATAGGGGATGTCTACATAGGTAGGTCTCTGAATCAAAATATAGACATAGAAAAGAATTCTGAAAGAGAGAAAATGACAATTTAGATTTGCAGTTATGTGCGTAATTACTGCACCAGAACTTTTATTGGTTCCTCAAAGAATCGGTATGACCATGGAAAAAAATAAGACAAGTTCTGGTTGGAGGGATTTGACCATTCAAGCTTAGGTTTCCCTTGCAGACACTCCACTTCTAGTTGACTGAAACTGAGATTAGAGGGGACGTTTAAGGGGCTGATAAATGCATAAATCAATCTGGTTCCTCACATTACACTAGATGGCAGGCCCTCTCAATCATCAAGTTAGTTCTTGACATATCCACCCAGTGTCAGTGCTGTGGTTAGACTATACCATTGCAGTCAAGTGATAAGATGAACATAGAGGGGATTTGAACTCTTAACTTAACATGTAAAGGAAAAGTCTAATTAGGTATGCCTCTTTAAGATTCAAAAACAGGAAGTCAATTATTTAAATGGAGAAAAAGTGATTTCCTTTTCAGTAATTAGTGCACTAGCACTATGATGGGTACCTAAAAGTATCTTTATGACTGAGAAAAAGATGAATCCTGGTGGAAGGGGATTTGACCTTTCAACCTTAGGTCTCCCTTGTAGACATCCTACTTCTAGAAGACTGAAAGTGACATGTAGATAGAACGCTTAAGGAGCTGATAAATGCATAAATGAATCTGGTTCCTCATATTACACCTGGTGGGATGCACTCTCGATCATAACATTAGTTCTTGTCATATCCAGCCAGTCAGCAATGTGGTCAGACTATACTATTGCAGCCAAGTGATAAGAGAAACAAGAGGGGAATTGAACTCTCAGCCTGTCATATATAGGGGATGTCTACATAGGTAGGTCTCTGAATCAAAATACAGAAATAGAAAAGAATTCTGAAAGAGAGAAAATAACAATTTAGATTTGCAATTATATGCAGTAATTACTGCACTAGAACCTTTATTGGTTCCTCAAAGAATCTTTATGACCATGGAAAAAAATAAGACAAGTTCTGGATGGAGGGATTTGACCATTCAAGCTTAGGTTTCCCTTGCAGACACTCCACTTCTAGTTGTACAAGAGGGGAATTGAAGTCTCAGCCTGTCATATATAGGGGATGTCTACATAGGTAGGTCTCTGAATCAAAATACAGAAATAGAAAAGAATTCTGAAAGAGAGAAAATAACAATTTAGATTTGCAATTATATGAAGTAATTACTGCACTAGAACCTTTATTGGTTCCTCAAAGAATCTTTATGACCATGGAAAAAATAAGACAAGTTCTGGATGGAGGGATTTGACCATTCAAGCTTAGGTTTCCCTTGCAGACACTCCACTTCTAGTTGACTGAAACTGAGATATAGAGGGGACGTTTAAGGGGCTGATAAATGCATAAATCAATCTGGTTCCTCACATTACACTAGATGGCAGGCCCTCTCAATCATCAAATTAGTTCTTGACATATCCACCCAGTGTCAGTGCTGTGGTTAGACTATACCATTGCAGTCAAGTGATAAGATGAACATAGAGGGGATTTGAACTCTTAACTTAACATGTAAAGGAAAAGTCTAATTAGGTATGCCTCTTTAAGATTCAAAAACAGGAATACAATTATTTAAATGGAGAAAAAGTGATTTCCTTTTCAGTAATTAGTGCACTAGCACTATGATGGGTACCTAAAAGTATCTTTATGACTGAGAAAAAGATGAATCCTGGTGGAAGGGGATTTGACCTTTCAACCTTAGGTCTCTCTTGTAGACATCCTACTTCTAGAAGACTGAAAGTGACATGTAGATAGAACGCTTAAGGAGCTGATAAATGCATAAATGAATCTGGTTCCTCATATTACACCTGGTGGGATGCACTCTCGATCATAACATTAGTTCTTGTCATATCCAGCCAGTCAGCAATGTGGTCAGACTATACTATTGCAGCCAAGTGATAAGAGAAACAAGAGGGGAATTGAACTCTCAGCCTGTCATATATAGGGGATGTCTACATAGGTAGGTCTCTGAATCAAAATACAGAAATAGAAAAGAATTCTGAAAGAGAGAAAATAACAATTTAGATTTGCAATTATATGCAGTAATTACTGCACTAGAACCTTTATTGGTTCCTCAAAGAATCTTTATGACCATGGAAAAAAATAAGACAAGTTCTGGATGGAGGGATTTGACCATTGAAGCTTAGGTTTCCCTTGCAGACACTCCACTTCTAGTTGACTGAAACTGAGATTTAGAGGGGACGTTTAAGGGGCTGATAAATGCATAAATCAATCTGGTTCCTCACATTACACTAGATGGCAGGCCCTCTCAATCATCAAATTAGTTCTTGACATATCCACCCAGTGTCAGTGCTGTGGTTAGACTATACCATTGCAGTCAAGTGATAAGATGAACATAGAGGGGATTTGAACTCTTAACTTAACATGTAAAGGAAAAGTCTAATTAGGTATGCCTATTTAAGATTCAAAAACAGGAATAAAATTATTTAAAAGGAGAAAAAGTGATTTCCTTTTCAGTAATTAGTGCACTAGCACTATGATGGGTTCCTAAAAGTATCTTTATGACTGAGAAAAAGATGAATCCTGGTGGAAGGGGATTTGACCTTTCAACCTTAGGTCTCCCTTGTAGACATCCTACTTCTAGAAGACTGAAAGTGACGTGTAGATAGAACGCTTAAGGAGCTGATAAATGCATAAATGAATCTGGTTCCTCATATTACACCTGGTGGGATGCACTCTCAATCATAACATTAGTTCTTGTCATATCCAGCCAGTCTGCACTGTGGTCAGACTATACTATTGCAGCTAAGTGATAAGAGGAACAAGAGGGGAATTGAACTCTCAGCCTGTCATATATAGGGGATGTCTACATAGGTAGGTCTCTGAATCAAAATATAGAAATAGAAAAGAATTCTGAAAGATAGGGGATGTCTACATAGGTAGGACTCTGAATCAAAATATAGAAATAGAAAAGAATTCTGAAAGATAGGGGATGTCTACATAGGTAGGTCTCTGAATCAAAATATAGAAATAGAAAAGAATTCTGAAAGAGAGAAAATGACAATTTAGATTTGCAGTTATATGCAGTAATTACTGCACTAGAACTTTTATTGGTCTCTCAAAGAATCTTTATGACCATGGAAAAAGATAAGACAAGTTCTGGGTGGAGGGATTTGACCATTAGGATTAAGGGGCTGATAAATGCATAAATCAATCTGGTTCCTCACATTACACTAGATGGCAGGCCCTCTCAATCATCAGATTAGTTCTTGACATATCCACCCAGTGTCAGTGCTGTGGTTAGACTATACCATTGCAGTCAAGTGATAAGATGAACATAGAGGGGATTTGAACTCTCAACCACAACAGGAATAAAATAATTTAGAAGGAGAAAAAAATGATTTCCTATTCAGTGATTAGTGCACTAGAACTTTGATTGGTTCCTTAAAGAATCTTTTTGACTGAGAAAAAAAGATGGATTCTTGTTGAAAGAGATTTGAACTTTCAACCTCAGGTTCCCCTCTCAAACACCCTACTTTCAGATGACTGAAACTGACATGTAGAGAGAACCGAGCTCATAAATCCATAAATGAATTTGGTTCCTCATAATACACCAGGTGGCAAGCTCGCTCAGTTCCTGTTATATTGGTATACAATTCCTTCTACTGTGTTTGGTCAACGGTCTGATGGGACCTGTGTACCAGTGGAATAATCTGTTTTGAGCAGTCGCTCAAGCTATAGCCACGTTCATCCACATTTATTCCTGTTATATCCAACCAGTGGCAGGGCTGTGGTTAGACTCTAACATGAATGAGTGATTATACTTCATACACAACATGTGATCATATGAGGACTTCTATGGAAAAAGGACCTCTGCTAGGACGCAAATGGTGCCATTAACAGATCACAGGCATTCCTGGTTTCCTTTGACATCAAGCTTCCCTATCAACCAACCTACCCACCTACCTGTCTACCCATCTACTTGCCTACCCACCTACCCACCAACCCGCCTACCCATCTACCTGGCTACCCATATACATATCTACCCATCGATATGCCTACCCATCTAGCTACTTATCCAACATCCTTCCTATGCATCTATCCGCCTACCAATCTATCTGCCTATCCATCTACCCTTGAAAGAACAAGTCTCAATTGGTGACCTTAAAACCTTTTTCATAAATCTCATGTCACTCACCTGATAAAGGAAATGTGTTGAAACAGTCCTAATTATAAACTATTGTTAACATGTTATCTTGTCATACTGATGTTATGCCTGGAATGGCATAACTATGGTATAAAAGAGCAACAGACAATGTGACCCTCACTCTCAGACACACTCTCACCGTCAGTCCCAACCTCAGACACACCCTCACAGTCCGTAACACCTTCATCCTCAGTCTCAACCTCACCATCACCCTCAGTCCCATTCCCACCCTTTGTCACAACCTCACCCTCAAACACACCCTCACTTTCAGTCACATCCTCACCCTAAGTCATACCCTCACCCTCAGTCACTCCGTCACCTACACCCTATGACACACCCTCAGTCACAACCTCATCATCGGACACAACCTTACCTTCAGTCCCAACCTCAATCTAAGACACTCCATCACCCTCAGTCATACCTTCACCCTCAACCTCACCCTCAGTTACACCCTCCCCCTCAGACACACTGGTCATCACCCTCAGTCCCATCCCCAACCTTGGGTAGAAGGAGTGCGGAACTTTTGTCTGTGTATATGAGGAAAATAGCCCTCTCTGAAAGAATTATCAAGCAGGACCATAAAGGAGACCCAGTTATGAATGGACTGGGTGAAAGGACACAAGCACTAGTAGGTGAACCCGAATTGAATATATATGTTCTTCATCCAATTTCATCCTAGTAAAGCTCACTATATATTTTTTTCTCTCTATGTAACACGTTTATTTATTATACTTATTCCCAAACCTAGTACCTATGTCGATACCAAATGGAAAATATCTAGATGTACCTCCTGGTTTTGAAAGAAACTAAACTGAATAATCGGGTACGGTGGTAGACTACTAATTGTAAAATTGCGAACCTTATCCAATAAAAAAAGCCAAAAAAACAACCCTCAGTCACCCCCCCCCCCTTCAAACACATCCTCACTCTCAGTCGCACCCTTCCCCTCGGTCACATCCTCCCCCTTAACACATCCTCACCCGCAGTCACAACCTCACCATTAGTCACACCCTCAGACACACCCTCACCCTCAGTCACACCTTCCGACACATCTTCATCCTCATCCTCAGTCACACCCAGCTGTGGGCTGCTGTCGCCCCCTGATACTGCCGTCGGTTGCCACCGTCGCCGTCGGTTACTGCTGCTGCCACTGCTGTCTGCTGCTATTGTTGGTCGCTCCTGTCGGCCGTGGCCCACCACCGTCGACTGTCTCCGCTGGCTGCTGTATGTCGCTACCATAGGCTGTCGCTGTTGGCCATCGGCTGCTGCTAGTCTCACAACAGTTCCACAACTATCGTAAAGCAGGCGGGGGTGGTGGCTGGATGGATCAATAAATTCATAAACTGAATATGGCTCTCATTGTCATCCCTTATAGACTATGCATAGAAGATATAGACACAAAAGTAGTATCATCTCATAAATACCGAATTAACTGTAACATTAACTGAACAAATTAACTGATAGAAAAACAAACTAGAGAATGGAGATACCAAATTTATTGTAGCTTTAAAGTAAACAACCGAATACTTTAACTGATAGAAAAACGAACTATAGAAATAGAAAAATAACAGCCATTAATTTCATACTAATACTATTTTTTTTTATATATGAGCTATGCTCTCTTTATTGATCAAAAAGTGGAAAACAGTTTCAATTCACTGACGGTATGAATCTTAAATCTTGAATTTTTTGTTTTAGACATATGGACACTCCAACGTAGCATAATGGTGTATCCCTTAACCCATTCACGCTGGGTGATGCCTTGAGGCATCGACCAGGGCAGGCCGAGTGATGCCTTGAGGCATCATCCAGGGATGGCAAGGTGATGCCTTGAGGCATCATTTCCAAAATATTCGCTTTTGTCAATAAAATTGGAAATATTTGCTCAATAATCATGAATTTTTCACAGTATCCAGGTATGATATCATATTTAATATTTCCATGCAAAATAAAGAATAATATTAAGGATCACGTGTCATGTCACGTGATGCAAAGATAAAATTATCCCAAATACGCTTCTATACCAGGCCTCAAGCGGTATTCATTGGCAATAACTACAGAGTATTGACAATTTCAAGCAAATGATATAACTGTGAGATATGCTGTAATTGTGTATAAGTGTATCCGAAATAATGACTGTGGCAACATATCATCATCCATCCACATTACATCATCTGCCCTATCACCCCACACCCTAACCCCAAACTAACCAAATACTGGAATTGTTGTACATATGGAAAGAATTGTATGTTTTCGATGTATGACCCAGAAGAACTTCGCAAGGAGAAAGGGAAATAAAAACTTAATAAAAAAATAAAATAAAAAAAAGTACCCGGCTCCATGCCAGTGCTATTGCCATAGGCACCTGGCGCGATAGGGCTAGGCAACATGTGCACTCTCCATCGTTGCACAATTTCTGAAAAAATTAGGACGAATCAGCATTTTATGTATTTAGTAAAGAATATCCCTGAAGGTTTCTTGAACTGTAAATTATACACATTCATTAGCGAGTGAGTGGAGTCCTAAACCTTATCAGCCTATTAAATCAATTTTAAAATTCTAAGTTCCCACATTGTTCCTGAATCATCTAAATCATCTTGCAAGCCAGTCAGTTCATATAATCCAATCAATGACAGGTGATTTACTTTGAGATAAGATAATTTTCCGTAGCTATTTTCTTTGCACTTTTCCTTCCTTTTTCTTCCCTTTCTGCTATCCCTTTCTCTTTTCTTCCACCCTCCCCCCTTTCCCACCTCCCCCTCACCCGATATCTCTTCAGTCCTAACACTTTTCCCCTTCTCGTTATTTCACCCTCCGTTGGCATCTTGCCAGTCTTCATTTAAATCACTTAGGTCAGATTAATGAATTGTAACCATCCTGTCATCTCCCTATGAACCCCATTCATGTCAGACGGATACAATTTATTCCAGATTTTCCCCCGTTTTACCATCCACTGTTACATCAGTAATCATTCCGATAAAGTCCAGTCTTTGCATCTAGAATGTACTAGAGTATAAGCAAATGTTGTCAGAAAACCTCCTTAATACTCTCGTAAAACTGGATGAGGTTTAATCTTGTCCACCGTATTCCACGACTGGAGTTTGGCAAAGTGACTTCATGAGGCGAAGCCGAGTGAAGTCCGGAGCCAAAACTTCAGGAGTGGAATGCGGTGGCCAAGATTAGAACGAATCAGGTTTTGATTTTATCCTACCCTATCTCCTCAAATTTGGAATATTATGTGATAACAATGCTGTATGCCACTAGTGGCATATAAAACTCTGTATTGCTAGTCAGCGTGGCATATGGAAACCCAATGTCAAGCCTATGGGATTTTATATTAGGGGTAGGATAAAGAGCGGTCTAAGCTAAATCCTTACCCTGGTATGTGATGCATCCCTCCATTTTCCCCTAGCTAAAGAACCAAACAGTCATCTTTCCTTGTGATAAACAGTCCCAAAAGAAAGAAAAGAGGACCACAATGTCCCTGAAGTCTTATCTCTAAAAGGCAACCTTAAGTTTAAGGGGAGTACATGGCATTAATAACTAAATACAATACATCAATGGTTTAGAAAAATATATTGCAGCTCCAGATTTTTACCCTTTATATCATCTGCTGTTTCATCGTTAAACCAGTCTGATAAAGTTTACTTTTTATCATAATTTTAGCCAGGTATCAATCCACTTCTTATCATTGTTTAGGCAAGTGTCAAATATGTCCTGAGACATATGTAAATGTTTATTAGAAAGCCCTCTTATACAGAGCGGTCTAAGCTTAATCCTTTCCCTGGTATGTAATATGCCCTCCCTTCCCCCCCCCCCCCCCCCAAGGCTCAAGCTGCCTTCTTACATCATAATATACTACAGAGAAATAAAAGAGGACAAATCTGTCCTCAAAGCCTTTTCTTTAACAAACAACCTAGGATTTAAGAGCAAACCAATGCCATATGATCAATTAACAGTTAAAACTAGAAGACATACCATATGATTCCCTTTGTTTGAGGTCTTCACGTTCGATCCAACCCAGATTTCTTGGTAGACCCCAACCCGTTTTATTACTCTTCCTCATTTTGTCATAAGTACACATCTGCCACCAATCCAATGATATGGGGACCTTACACACCCTTTACCCCGGTTGGTTTTAAATGCTTATGTGTCTCCCCTTCAAAGATATGAGGACATTGCAGGGCGATCCCATCCTATGAAGACATTGACAATACATTGGCAATACACCAATAAATACATCAACGACTAGGACAAAACAATACCACATTAAACAGACCAAGCCATGTGAGAAAACATAAGATAATAAGCAGAGGAAAAGAAGAGACTCAGAAGAGAAAACCCCCCCTATCCCATCGCAGTTAAGAGCCTATCCCATTTTTTGAACTTGTAATCTTTGTTTTCTAGCCTGCAAATATGCTTCTCTAATAGAAGACTATTCTTAAACTCTAGGCTCCAATTGTATAGGTCCAGAAATTTGTTCCCAAAAAGTTTCTGCCTATAAATGTAAAATTTGGTATGGGCAACAATATAATTGTATCTCTTCACTTTGTTGCTTTGTCAATGGTACCCATCATGAGATAGCTGTCACTTAAATCTAAAGTCCATCCCCATATCCTCTTAAGCCAATTCTGAATTTGCTCTCAAAAGGCCTTCGTTCGTTCACACTTCAAGAAATTCTTCACAGTATCAATGCACTCGCAAAACGAGCACACCAGTGTATCACATACTTTTCTCTTAAATAGGAAGTTATTAGTTGGTATTACTCTATTGATAATACGGAAGTGGAGAGATTGTAGCTTTGTGACCCTAGTTGCCCTATAGATGTTTCAGAATATAAGCTTCCATTCCTTTTCTGAGTATTTGAGCTCATGAAGGTTTTCCTACCAAGTCACAAAACCCGGAGAGACCACTTTCTCTTGGTGAATGAGGTGGCTGTAGATCTTCTTATTTACACAACCTATGGCATTATAACACCCTCCATCCAAATCTCTAATCCATAATTTCCTCTGTGCAGTCTGCAGGCTCTAAACTCTCAACTCTGCAGTCAAGCAACCTCAACCCCCTTCAGCAATATCTTGGCAAACAGTCTGATGTGCCACTTTATTAACCAGGCTTTGCCAGATAAAAGCATCCGTCATTCTTCTGAACTCTGTGAAGACTCTCTTGGGGGTATGCGTAACCGATACCGGGTAGAGTAGAATCGGTATCATTAGACCGTTAACGAGTGTGACCTTCCCTTTCAATGATAAATGCTTATTGGACCATTGGCCACAGAGTACCTCTACTTTCTTTAATCTTGTCTTGAAATTGAGCGAATAGTTCTCATCGTTCGACATACTATTTGTGACTCTAATACCTAAGATTTCCATGTCGTCCACCACCCCCAAGGGGAGTAGGTAAGAACTGTTTTTCGGATGCTCCCCTATTAATAGGATTTTAGATTTTCGAGTGTTAATTCTCAGGCCTGTGAAACTACCCAGCTGCTTGATGGTGTCCAGAATCTCAAAGGTTGAAATGGGGTTCCCTGCAAAACATAGGAGATCATCTGCAAATAAGGATGTTTTTATTTTTCTCCTAGCGATATGTATACCCTTTGTGGTGTGCCTTTCCTGCATAGTAACTGCCAGGACTTCCATAACCATAATAAACAACAGAGGGGAAATACAACACCCTTGTCTGGTGCCCTGTGAGGGCTGGAACCATTTGGTATAAAAGCCATTATTGGACACACACACCTCCGGGTTAGCATAAATGGTTTCAATCCATCTCCGAAAACCAGCGCCAAAACCAAAAAGTTTTAGCGTGTCCCCAAGGGCAGAGTCAAAGACCTTTTCAAAGTCCAAATTCAGCAGAAACCTTGGCAGTTTTCTTTGATTGAGGTGATCAATACAATCTTGAACCATTCTTATATTAGTCCCTATATACCTGCCCCTCAGAAACCCTGTCTGGTCATCAAAAATAATAGATCCTATACAGCTCTGTAATCTAAGAGCCAGAGCCTTTGTAAGAATTTTGTCAGTATTAAGTAAAGTAATTGGCCTCCAGTTCTTTATATCGTCCTTAGATGAACTCTCCGTTGCTCCATACTAAGCTCTGATTGTTCCTGCGAGTATAAAAGCGATTGAAAAACCAGAAGTTGTATTTTCCCCAGAAATACCTGTAAAACTCAGGTGCTAGACCGTCTACGCCTGGACACTTATTGTTATTGAGTTCCTTTAAAGCTGATCTCAATTCTCTGATTGTCAGGGGAGACTCCAAGTCATTCCTATGCCTGTCCGAGAGGGTTGGGAAGTTAGAGGGGTCAGTAAAATTGTGTATGTTCTGAAAAAGTCCTGTCCTCTCTTTTGCTGTGTACAGATCCTTATAAAAATCAAAAAGTGTATCACTGATGACCATGGGATCTGTAGAGACGTACCCCTGTTGTGTTTTGAGCTGAGAAATAAGCTTATTATTATATCTCACTTTTTTTAGATTAAAAAAGTACCTAGTCGGTTTCTCGCTGAATTCTACCTAGTTGGCCTTTGATTTGAACATATCTGTAAAACTGATTTTTTTGGGTGTATATATACATACATGTAAGTGTGTAAAAGTACCATGAACCCCATAGAAAAATCCCAGATCGTACAGTACACGAAAGAGCACAGATTCAAGAAATAGTATGTATACAGAGAACAATACATAAGATTAATAAATAGTATGGGTATAATAGATACATGTATAAGAATAGCATTACATGTTGAAAATATCTCACCATTACCATATAACAATTGTCTGTCACTATCGTGCAAGTCATGGGGAAATTGTCCTCTCTTGACAATGATGTTGCATGCTCCTGAAGGTTCATCAACATTGGGCCAATGCACCTCTTGCAGGAGGCAGGAATAAGGGGCTGTCCATAAATTATGTCACACTTTTTTAAGGCATTTTTAGGATCACTCCACCTGTCACATTTGGTCACACATTTCGTACCACCCCTAAAAATATTATGTCACACTTTCCGACCCCCCCCCCCCCCCACCCTCCCACCATTTCTCTCTTATGTACGATAGCATAACATGACAGTAATTACATCTTTGACAAAACTACTGTAAAAGATAATTTTCTAATAATATTACATGAGACAGAACTCCTGATCCCCTAGACCACAGAAAAGCTATTGATACTTCACCATACTTCACTGTAGTAATTATCATTTTAGACCAACCAATCATATGCAGTGTTGAGCTATTGATCATGAAAGCATAAATCTAGTCTGGTCTGGTCTGCTCTGGTGAATTACTACCAAATCAACATTTTCCTCATTGTGGTACTATGCATCTTCCTCCACCATGTATATGATGAATAAATGAGTTCAACCTGCCCACGAAATGGACACTTTACAGAAGTTGGCAGGTGGTGCATTTGGGGATTTATCCTTGTGCATAATCATTGACCCCATAATGGAGCATTTCCACCAGGGGACTGCTTAACCCTTTAACAGCAGGAAGATGCCTCCAGGCATTTCCCTGGCTCTGACAGGAAGATGCCTCCAGGCGTCCCCATGGCTACGGCAGGAAGATGCCTCCAGGCATCTTAGAGGTATCATTGATACAAGCAAAATTTGATAGATAATTGTTTGATTTAAAAAAAATTTTGACAATGCATAAGAGCCATATTGACCTTCGATTTGGTGCCACAAAATATCACATGACACATCACATGTCATTGCCATTTCCCCCAAAAAGGTGCCTGCCGTAGCAGGGTCGTTTGGGCAAGCAATGCCTGCCATGTAATGCTGAGCAGGGGATCAGGGTGCTGCAGGGAAAGGGTTAAGCATGTGATCCACCAAGAGTGAGTTAGGGCCGGACGATAATCATGTGGAGGAATTGTGGACGTTGGCCGCCCAAATCGCTCATCAGCTCAGATCAGTAAATCGGCCTGAATGGGCCAGAACAGTCCATTGAAAACGCTGTCGCCTGCAACCATGTGGTCGTCGCCTCTGGCCAGCTGGCCCTGTATAAACCAGCCAGCTGGCCGCCTCTGGCCATCTCTGAGCATCGATTTGGTGGATCACATGCTTTAGCCTTCACTTCATTGGTTGGGTGAGCACAACTTTTATCTCACAGAGAAACCTGAAGATTATCCCTTCCTAAGCTACAGCTGAGTATATATTTCCAATAGACAAACTGGTGGGGTTCTTATATGTGTGAATAGGGTTATGGTAGAAATCATCATCAAATGCATTTATGGTAGAAATCATCATCACTGAGGGAAAGGGCTTCTTTTTTCATGGGAGGTGATCACTGAAGAATCGCGAATGTGAACCTGCAGTCTGCCACTGATTAAATGTATCCAGATACTTCTGGCTTAGGGCATAATGGATGATATCACTGCATCCTAACTTTATTAATATCATCTGCTTTACGAGTTTTATGATGACATCCTTAGGGATCTAAGATGTATCTATAAAGAAATGATTGACCTGAAATTGTTATCTCCTATACCACCTGATAATCATCTACCCAAAGTGTCAAATAGTCAGTGGGTGGTGCTTGATGCCATAATCAGCCAAAATCATCAGGTGAAAATGTGGCAATAGTCATCATGCCTCCCTGGCAGAAACCTGTCCTCATTGATCAGAAACAGGGAAATCTTCCAAGTATAATAGCACTCCCTACTGTTACACTTAACCACTTGAAGCATATGCATGTACTGACTTTCCTTGATCTGGACATTCTCCTATTTAGCTGCCTTCTTGATTAGGTGTTTGACTATTTTATTGATTTGTGTATACAGCCTTAACAGGATATCCATCCACAACCACTTATTATCATACTTTTCCTTGCACCTTTTTAGCATAGGCAAAGTTGCCTCTTAAGTCTTTGAAAGGTGCCTCTAAAGTCTTGAAATTAGGTGACGCATGTTCTGTCACATCTCTGGACAGCCCCCCTGTGATTTTTAGGCTGTCTCACGCTTTTCAATATACCCCCCCCCCCCCCCCCACCCGGCTAAGTGTGACATAATTTATCGACGGCCCCTAGCGTTGTGGTCATCAAATTCATGGTCCACCTCTTGCACATGCACAGGCGTTGTCTCAGACAACCATTTACAAACCCACATCCTGTGTCTCTCTCTCTGCCACCTCGATCGACTGCTTTCAGCTTCCCTTGTCAAAACCAATTGCAGCAGCTGCTCTTGGAGCCTCTGTCGCTGTTCCTGCTGCTGCACGTTCAGTTGGTGGGTGCCGCATCCATTACCATGTTAACCTTACTGTGTTGCCATTCTAACCCTGTTAGCATGTTACTGCTGTAACCATGTTACTGCATTACGGTTACTTCGGTATCAATACCGCATTACCATTCTCAGTTACCACATTCCCACATTACCGTTACCACGTTACCATTCTAACCATGTCACCACATTACCATAACTGCATCATACCGTTCTGTGTTACCATTCTCACCACATTACCGCATTACCATTTTGACTCCATTACATCCTAAACCCATTACCACTTTCCCAATCTGACACCATTACCGTTCTAACCCCATTGCCGCCTTACGGATCTAACAGCATTATTATATTTATATAAACCTTACCCTAATCTAAACCCTAAGGGGGCCCTCCCACCTACTACGATCAACTCTATGATTAACTCTTTGGCCTCGTCTGCGACAAACTGAAAAAATTCATGGAGGTGTCGCCGACATTTAGTCAGGTTTTGTCGCAGAGCTACGCACCCGGCGCCGATGCCTTACAACGCACTACAACAGAAAAAACGTTAATCGTAGGGGATCTACAAAATTCAAACATGTTTGAATTTCGTAGCGCGTCGTACGTAGCATGTCGGCGACAAATACGGCCGGGGAAATCTCTTATATGTGAAATACTTGACTGAAAATTATGAAATTTGGAGATCCGGTGAGTCATATAATGAAGATACTGCACTACAAATTTGGTGTCATTCGGTAAAGACTATGGGTCCCAAATCAATCATTTATGGTTTAGCTTGGAACTGAGTCTTGTCTAAAAACCCATGATATTGTTATGTATAACTATTAAAAAATCATTATCTAGGAATTATAACAATGCTTTATTTCTTTGAATTATAACAGATTTTATATATGCTACCTCAAGTAGATAGTTAAAAGTTTTCCTGCTCTTTTTTTGCTGCGGACCAGCCAGGTTATAAAAACAACCCTCCTAATACACTACAACGCACTACAACTAAGTCCCCGACTGCAGCATGTGTTGCCGACATTGACACCGACATGCGCTGCCGTCTGGAACTTAATCCTAGTGCATGATAACGCGTCATAGTAGGAGGGAGGGTCCCCTAACAGACATTAACCCATTGAGGGTGGGTGATTCCTTGAGGCATTCCCTTCAATTAAGTTTTATCAAGAAATAATGGATTAACAAACATAAAACTTGCAGAGAATATTTATGATATGGTATTTGATATTATTAGGTAAAACAAATAATTAAGGTTGAAGTGTCATATCATCGAGAAAGATTTGAGTCATAACAATCGGTTTACTTTAAAATTTCTATTCTTTGAGGTAATCAAAATTAAATTTAAAACAAAACTGATTGCAAGATTGGTGAAAACATTTAATTCTTTTATACTCCACGATCACCAGTCGTCCAATTATCTAACGTTATCCTTGATTTTTTTTGTGGAAAATTTCTTTATTGAGTCATAAGTTTACATAATTTCCCTGAGTTGGTACATTACAATTCTCAATAAAAAAAATTTTCCTGAATGCCCTATGGAAAGCAAGCCAAATAGATCGTAACGATCTCACCTCAAACGCGAATGTGAAGAAGGCGGGTACACCACCAAATATCTTGGTCACTACCTACCATCCAATCTTCAATGATGTATCAAAAATCGTCCGAAACAATTGGGATATCCTAAATCATTCATCCAAAATTCGGGAAATCCAAGCCCGACAACTGGTAGTGGTACTCAGGAGGCCCCCAGACCTAATGTCCGCCTTAGTCAAGGCAAAACTAGATTACAACATAGGCAATCAGCCAAAGCATAATGCTGCGCTAAAAGGCCACAGCATCAACACATGCGATAAAGTGGCATGCAGATACCATGCACACACCTGAACAAGAGTGGAGAAATAACCTCTTCAAGCAAATATCAAGCAAAACTCAACCTGAGTTGTCAAAGCTCGAACCTCATCTATTGCCTCTTGTGTAAGCGATGTGGCATACAATATGTGGGCCAGACGAAGCGAAGACTCATAGATCGCTTCCAGGACCACTTCTACAAAATAACGTAGAACCCATGGCGTGCCGCAACCCTGTGAACCACACAGGGACCTTGAAAAAGCCCCCCACTGAATGTCTATTCATTGGGCTTAGATGCATATTTTTTATATTTTCTTTATCATTTTATGATGCCCAATGAACTGTTTTGCAGCGAAACCTTGTACACACCCCTTCAACAAGATTTGACTTGGATTGACAATGGCTCTGCAAACTTCAATTTGTTGACGGTTGCTGTCTTATCCCAGTTTCTGGGAAACAGTGGTTGTTGTAACTATAGCTGTCACCATACTTTCAGTGAGGTCACAGTTATGAGCACGCCATGGTTATGGCGATGGTTGAGAACGCTTTGCGCTCTCACTTCAAGGTAGCATCTTCCTGGAGACAGACATTTCAGCCTCGTCCAGTAAGCAATTCTCAAAAAAGAGGTTTGGGCCTCAGCCTATACATAAGGCTGGTTTTCATGGCCTAACCTTTACTAATCGCGGTAGTGACATGTATCTGGTTTGTAGAGCATTTGATTCTATTAAGCAGTACTCAATGACTCATTTGTTCAAGTAATTACCAAGATGGATCTAGTCTATGACACATAACAGTAGTTATTTATCACAAGTATATTGTGTCTTATACAAGTCGTCCATATTTTTTCTAGGATCAATGATATCTTATAAAATACTATATGGTAGTTTCAAATCTCCCTTCAAAGTCTTTGGTTCAACGGCTGTAGGTGTTGGTAACTGTGCTAGTGCTGACTGGATTATAGGTTCGCAAAAAATGATCCACAATCATAAAACATAGACAATCAAATTGTTTTCATTAATTAGTTTGCTATCATTTTTGGAACATCATCGTTAATGTTTTTCCAACTATGCAGGCGCGACATTGATGACGCGTCTGACGTGAGCCAATCAGCAAGCTTTCCATCGAACATTCCAAACACGCCACCTGGAATATAACATGTTACATCAGTTACATCCTCCCGCAGCACATTCATAATCATATTGTTGTTGGGATTTATCTAAGCTTAATTATGTTTTACGCAATGAGTTTATGTATGCCAATAACATTGTGAACTAGAGAAAAGGTTTTGAAACAAAACAAAAAGATGGACCATACTGACCCCAAGAAATGGACATAGGTGTGGGAAAATAAAAATTGTCATTGCCTGATGAAGTCTTATTAAAGAAGACGAAAGCGAAACGTTGTAGATATCCCCACATCTCAATGTATTATCACCCCTAATAAATCACCTTTAATTACAAATCAGCTTGTCTGGTTTTCTGTGGATTTCTTCACAAACTGAAAATACAAATTGCAAGTTGATCTTTGTTGTTTCATACCTGTATGTATGAATAAGATCCTCTTTCCTTTGAAGCGCCCTGGATTGTCCTGTAGCTCATTGACAAGTCCGTATACGGCCTTTCCACTGTAAACAGGGTCAACCATGATGCCCGTGTGCTGCGCCACCTGCCCAACAAAGTCTGTACCAAACATAATGAAATTAGTCAAGTGCATTGCGTTACGTGATACATTACAGCAGCAATTCTGAATATTTTCACAATAGGATGAAATTGTTACATGTTACCAGTATTGACTGTGTACTTTCAGGTCCATGTTACAAATTACGACCACACATATCTACGTCTATAGATGTCTGTATCAGAACCACAAGTATCTCACATCTCGTATCTACATATCTGCTATTTAATTATCATACCTAATTCTTCTTTGCGTGACAGCCCATAGCCAAGACCTTTGTATCCCTCCACAACATCCAGTATATCCCCGGCCGCTAGAGGCCCAATACCATGGAAATCAATCATATCATTTAGGGCAGACTCGAAGTAATTTCTGTCATCGCTAACAACAATTCCATGAATCCTGCAACATAGGTTAATATACTATATAAAGACATAGACATGTATACATTGTTCATGTGCTTGTTTTGTTGATTTGTTGATTTGTAGTTTAACTAAGCCAGAAATGAGTGAGAGAGAGAGAGAGAGTCAAGCCACTTAATACTGTTATGCCATCTTGAATCGTCTGTTTATTAGCTTCCTCACTGCATAAGTTCCTTTACTTTCCACCAGAGGTCAGACATGTACTATCTCAAAGAACATATCAACATCGTTTCTTCTGGAAAAAGGAGATAGAAATAATCGATGTTCTAAATGTATGTATCCTTCTCTGACCAGCACATGTATCCCAACGAGGAGAGTACCCATAGGATGCAGGGACTGGAGCCAGTCCAAGAACATATCAACATCCATGTCTATAATGAATGTTGTTGTATAAAACGAAGGACCAATATCTTTAATGATATACTTAACTCCTGTTTGAGCAAAAACATGACAAGCTACAGTATGATAAATGTTTGAACTATAAACATTGACCTATATGATAACATACATATGAATGTCCCATTGTTCACGTCCAGTCTTATCAACATTCAAACAAACACTAACATGAAGCTCTTTGGATATACGTGGATATCTCGCTTTTGATTTAGAGGTCACAAGAAAACGAGACTGGGGTCTGTTACATAAATTTTGAAAGATCATGTAAAAGATCGTACAATGGTCGTAGGGCGCATATCGTTACATAAATGGTTTTGGTCGTACACGTACGACCTTTGTACGATGCGATCAAATGTTGTTATATAAACATTGACCTACATCGCGCATATTGTCTTATATTGTCCAAAATCGTCCTAACATACGACACCCCTAGAGGGTGTCGTGGTTGTTGATTCATGTATTAATTTCATTTATTCAGATCTAAAATTAAAATATGGCTTTATTAATGTTAAAATACACAGCTTTTATAACATGAAATCCTAAAAAAAACAAACCGCTAAAATACACTGAAATTGCTAAGGCTCAAGTTTGTGCTGTTAGTTTAACACCAGTCTACAGCTGAATGATCGTTAACTGGAACACAATATTTCATAAGCAGTGTGTGGATGGGAGGGTGGGGGTGCATGGCTTCCACATAGTAGGCCTATGATCCCTTACGATCTATGTCAAAGATACGATAATTTGTACGAACGATATATGTATCTCCCTACGACTTTTTTTATGTAACCCAATTGGACGTGGATCGTCCATGAGGTCGTATATTGTTGGATAGATTGTATCGTACCATAGTCGTATCGTTCAATATGTATGTAACAGACCCCTGTATCATAGATACGCTATGTAAGACATGAACTGTCAATACTGTAAATATATACCTGCTCCCATGCCTGCGATAAATATTTTTTATATAAATACCCCTCCGCGAACATAATATCATATTACTTCAATCTCAACAGAGCAAACACCATACTGAAACATGAGATACATGTATAATGACGACCACTTACTTAATGTCCGATTCACTCAGTTGGTTGCCGATTGCCAGTCCTTCTGCAGTACCACCACTTCCACACGCAAACACGATATCATCAAACTTCTCGGCAACATCCTGTAAAGAATAGTCCATACGTGGATGTAAATTAGGGAAATATAATCTTAAAAAGAAAGGCAACACATATTAAAATAATCTATCTAAACATCCTTCTTATATCAATGATAATTATGCTATTGTTCCAAAACTGCTGGCTTTTTAAAAACTAATGAATTTGAAAACGACTGACATAAATTAACTATGTACTAAATGGTTATTATATTATCAATATCTTTCATCAAATGAGACACTAAATGCGCATCTTTCAATATCACCTACATAAAAAACTTACAAAAAAGTTCTGAGCTCGGAGACATAAGTGGGATGAAACTGAAATTGAAGATCGTGTGGGATTTAGACTGGAGAATTCACCTGCTCTATTAACTCTTGGAATGCACTAATGTATCCCCAGAAGCCGACCGTGTTAGAGCCTCCAACTGGTATAAGGTAACTCTTCTCACCAGACGCCTCCCTGAAAGAGAAGAGTGTAGTTCTCAGAACCAGCATTTATCATAAGCGAATTAAGGTGAAAGTATCAGAATGCGTCCATTTAATAACATATGAAGACAGGGAAAGGATGGCTGATATTTGAACTCGGTACGTCTAAACACATCTAAACAACGATGACCAGAATCTATTCAGCCATCCTCACCATGTCTTTTTGTTATTATGAACATGCGAATATAATTAAATCACCATTTTATGACTTACCATTTGAATGAAAGCAAGTCACATGGTTGGGAAGGACAAACTATAATAATTTGTCACAATGTGAGAAATGAAATCTATAAAGCTAACCCGTAAGTGAATATAAAAAGTTTTATCTCATCTCTCATGAGAAATATCTTTAATATAGCTTAAACAACGATTAATTCTAATAACCTCTAGGAAAAGCCCTTCTCCTATTCTTCGATATCAGATAAACGTGTAAATGGTGGGGAAAAGATGGGACAGAGATGTAGGGTGGGCAGCCGGTAGTATATTCCACACTACAGTGGACATTTATCTCTATTACAACTACCATGAGCAGAATGGATGCAGAAGTACAATAATGTAAAATGCGTAAACCCTGTAAAACCTACTCTATCGATGCTGCAAGCCTCTCCATACGGGGTTTGAGGTGTGTCAGGTATGGTGACTTTCTGGGGACAAAGTAGAGCTCGGCCCCGCTGAGTCTATCCAGAAGAACGTTTCCATTATTCTCAACGGTCTCAACGTCCTCAAATAGGAAAGTCAAACAAATGTCAGAAAAATGTATGTAATGTGGGATACTTCTGATGAAATTTCAGCAGAAGAATTCTGACACAGAAAAATGACAGCAAATGAATAGAAATTTTAACAAATTTATTATTTTGGAAATAATGCGAGTGAAATCAGGCATATAATTTCAGAGTTCGCAGAAATACTCTTCGGACGAGGTTAATGCCCTCACCTCTATATCGCCCCTCAGTAGAAGATGCGCGCGCATCCCTAGCTGGGCGCAGGCTACGGCCACTGCCCGGCAATGATTGGACTGGACGCCGCCACATGTGATCACGTGAGAGCAGCCACGCGCATGCGCATCCGCAAGGAGAAACTCCAGTTTCCGAATCTGTGCACATTGATTTTCACTTATCAGAAGTTGATTATGGTAGTCATTGGATAAACATATGATACATGAACATCTAGGCCCCCAAACATTAGGTGTGTTTCTTGTTATCCCCTCCCCCTTCACTAGTAATGTTTTACTTCGACAGTTTGTGATGCATGCTTTATCACGGAAAATATGAAGAAAAAAAAGAACAAAAGAAACAACAAATAATTAACTCAACACTATTGGTGTTTTTGAAGTGTAAAATCCCAGTATCATATGAAGTATTTCTATTGAGGTGCAATTGAGAATTTCGAGGGATAACATTAGATATGCCTTCAAATCAAAGGATATATACATGTATATATATATATATGGTCGATATTCAGAATTTGACAGCACTTCAATTTTAGAGATGGTCAGTGCTGTATCTCTGGTATAAATGGATATATTTATGAATTCTTATGACCATTGCATGTGCCACGATGGGAGCTTTTGTGCCATATATACTTTTACCTATCTGTGAGTAAAATCTGGCTTATAATAGCCCAAAAAGCATGAAAAATAGTCATTTTTTCAACAAGAAATTGCATTTTTATTCTTTGTTTTCCTTTCTTATCCAAAAAACAAATAAGTTTTATTACTGAACTACTTCCACAATAAGATAACATTGCAGAATAAGTAAAAATGGGCATTTAAAGATTTTGGGGAGGAAATTGATCTCCTTTCCATTAATATTTCCATTGGCTAAAATGGAATTCTGCCTCCGTGTACATTATTAAGGGGAGTGAAATATCACTTCAACATTGATTTATAGTATATTTAATATATTCATTAGATAAAGGAAAAATGTCTCTGTACTATGCCTCAAATCAAAATGATCAGAAATATGTGTACTTTGAGCAATAGAGCAGTAATGGAAATGGCTAGAGTGTGCTTCTGCCTCTGTGTACACATGTAATTATCAATATTTCAATAAGATCTGCCAATATAGTTTGAAAAAGATATCATATGAGTAGGGTATGATCATGTCTGTTCATTTGTGAAATTGCATTAAAATACCCCCAACCACTATGGAGTTATGCTGGAAAATCATGTACATGGAGGCAGATTCTGCCTCCGTGTACATTGGTCTATCTCTGTTTTCAAACCAGAAATAGGCCTGCTATGAGTTTTAGTATTGGTAGGTGTTGCTGTGGGTACTGGTTGATAGGTGTGGGTGTTGGTAGGTGTTTATGCTGATGGGTATTGGTGTTGGTGGTATGGAAATGGCTAAAATGTGTTTCTGCCTCTGTGTACACATAATATTAATCAATGCTTTCATAAGATCTGCTAATGAAATTTAAATAGGATACAGTATGTTTATGGTAGGACCACACCTGTCTCTGTGTGAAATTTTCTTTGAATCTGCCCAAGCACTAAGGAGTTATACTGGAACATCATGTACACAGAGGCAGAATCTGCCTCTGTGTACACGTTTTTATGACAAAAATAGGTCTGTGGAATGGATTTGAGACCTGACACATCATGAAGCACCAGACAGGCATCATATCTAATCAAAGAATCCATGAAAAATATTCATTTTCTTGGTCAGACATTAAGAGGAAATAAAGATATAATGGCTTTCTAGAAAGATTAATTTTCATTATGAAATTGCTTTGAAATAACATATAAAACCATACCAAGTATACCTCACACACATCTACTGATATTTCCTGTCAGAAAACATTCAGAAATTGTCATACATGAAGGGCACAGAGTAAGTAAAAATATTTTGTTTCTGCCTCTGTGTACAGATTCTACCTCCGTGTACACCCTTCTGCATTTTTTAGCTCCCAGCTGAATGATACCTGATCCTTGAAATTAACCAGAGTTATAGGGGACATGTTCAGCTACCTGTACATATTTTTTTCAAATTTGTTAAGGCACTTTGAAAAAAAATGCAGTATTCATAAAGAAATGTCAAGCTCTGGGAAAAATATCTTTTATATGTTTAGTAAACCATGTTTTCATTTTATTAGACAGGGCATTTTTTAAACCTTATTTCTTATTGAGCATATTTTTTTATGCAAAACAAACAAAAAAACATCAGAGTTCTTAATTGATATAACTATGTACACGGAGGCAGAAATATAAAAGAGACTATTACTTTAGTATGGCATGCTGAACCCAAGATTACTCCAAACTATTAGCCATTTCGGGGATCATACCACAAAACTGTCTAGATCACATGGAAGAACTCCTGAAAGGATCTGGAAAATATCATTTTTTTACCCTCTAGGACAGAAGTGCTGTCAAATTCTGAATATCGACTATATATATATCGAGAGAGAATTCAATGTTTAATTAAATCACTGCATAATAATAATAATAATAATAATAATAATAATAATAATAATAATAATAATAATTATAATAATAATAATAATAATAATAATAATAATAATAATAATAATAATAATAATTATATATATAATAATTATATATATATATATGATATTACTGCATATTGATACATATACATATATATATATATATATATATAGCATATATTTCCGCTGGAAATGACAATGTAGAAGAGGGGTGGGGGGTTGGGGGGTTGGGTAGCGGGTGCGTCTTATAGGGTTTTCCCAAATTTGGGGCGTCTTATACGCTGGTTTTTACCCAAAACATGTCTTATACACAGGAATTTACGGTATATCCCCCCACCCTATGTTCGAGATCTATCAGAAAACTGAACCAAAGTACTTTGGGAATATTCCACTATTAAACTTTAGGTAAGACGTGGCATGTGTGCTTTCATTGGCAGCTACCGCATGAATGCGCTGTCAGGCAGTTTGACAGCGACGTAAAAAAATTAGAATTAAACTTTAGGATATAAGCCATATGCTATTTTTAAAAATGTAGGTTTATCTAGATCCTAATCTAGTCACAAGGGTACTTTCGAATAATGGTACCTTATTTCCAGACAGCGTGCTTCCTGTCAAGTCATCTCTCTTGATGTACACCTGTACGTCATCAGGAACCCCAGGTAAATGCCACCTGTGAATTGGCGTCGGATGGCAGGTCATCTACGTAAAAGAACACATTCTCATTCATTTATCATGTAGGCTTCTTCAGGATAATCCTTTAACTATAAATTTTAAACTTCCATATACACTTTATCTGATTGGTTATTGCTTCACTGGGCTGGCAGTATGGCTTCAAAGGAGCGTTGCCTAGCCATGAGAGACAGGCAACGGTGAGCTTTTGGGGTGGAAACACCATCCCTAGAAGCTAGTGTCACATCTACTAAGGTAATGTCTCTGATATTAAGGTTCATATGTAATATTCTTACATTTGATGCCAGAAATACTTACCCGTGTGGATTCTATTTGGTTTATATAGTTTATAAACCAATTTAAGGACACTTTTAGTCCAGGGCCAATCTGGGAAAAAAGCCTTATTTAAGGAGTTGGCTGCCCCCCCCCCCCCCCAGAAACATATGTTTTATTGTTTTATCTTGTAGATTCATCCTTCTAGTTAACATTTCCACTTGTTGTCACTCTGGCAAGTGGTCAGATTACCATGACAACAGTTGTTGAAAAGACCTCCCATCAAAATGCCTGAACGCCTATAATTCTGAGTGCTGAAAACTATTACTTGGTTCTGTGTTCTTTTAAGTATTACAATGACTCATTAGGTGGCCAGTGTAGCCCTACCCTCACGTGACCCTAATTTATGCAGCGACCTCGACCGGGAGGTGGGAGGGTGCACTGGCCACCAGAGCAGACGATTGCTATGACGAAATTAAAACGCCGATATCTTCGGAATGGTGTAGCCGATCTTCTTCATATTTGCTACGATTATATGTATCTACGACTATGTATCCCTTACTCGTGTCAAAGTTTCATGGCTTAATTCCATCGGGAAGTGGAAAAATCCTATATATACACACAGTGAGTTAGACTTTTACTGTCTAAGTATGACACTTTTAGCGGCGATCTCCCATGGCGCACTACGATACCATCTATAGCACACCGGCCATCTTGTGTCGTCCAAACTGTCGTGATATCGCTGGTAGATCGTGGGGTGCCCTGAGCTCACAATGGTCGTGACTAAAAAACAGGGCCCTGGGCCCTGTTTTTTTTGTCACAACATCGCAGGTTTATGATACCCTAGGATCGTCCAGGGAATCCACGTCATTTTGGATGACAAAAAATGGCTGGCGTCCTATAGGCAGTGTCGTAACCTAGAACTGAGATCGCCGTGAAAAGTGTCGGCCGTTATGACAAGTTTAGAATTGTCTTAGGTTCTATCAAAGAACCAGGGAACCGTTTTGGTTATATTGGCAGATCGGAGCGCCGATGTTCTTCATAATTTGGGCGATTAAAGATGGTATAATTCGTGTTAAAGTCATGTTAAAGTTTCATAGCTTAATTCCTATGGGAAGTGTGTGAAATTCCACGTCCGGTAGTCTGTGGTAGCAGTGCCTTTAGCCCACCAGAACAGATATTTGCGATGCACTTTAGCTTTGGTCGGATCCGATAGAGGCAGCCATATATATATATATATAAAGCTGTTGTGCTTCCTGCATCCACAAACTGAAATACACTCTTTACTTCAAGAGGGGGGCTGGCTGGGGCTGGAGATTGGATCTGACCAACCCCTAATTTGTAACGCAGCGTAGAAAGGGGTTGGTTGCCAATCTAGGTGGTTAGCATGCCCTCAAGCGGTTGTGAAAGAGACTAGATTGCCTTCAGATCCCTGAATCAGCGAATCTCAAAAAAGTGCAGTTAATGTCAAGGTCGCTGCATGAATTAGCAACCGCTTGAGTACACTGGCCACTGGAGCAGACGTTTGCTATGACGAAATTTGAATGCGAATATTGGTGAATCGGAGCAGCTGATCTTCTTCATATTTGGAGGGATTATAGTTTCATTATAAAGTTTCATGATTTAATTCTTAAGGGAAGCGAATTTCCGCATTCGCTATGACATGTCCATAGATGTCTAAAGGGGGTTTGTTTGTTTGTTTGTGTAGTTTTATGTCTCGGTAGGCAAGTTACGTCCTTTTGAGACTGACTCATTGGTTGACCTATCTGGTTCTTGACAGGCATATCAACTTGACTTTGGTCTACTTGTAGCAGTGGGACCCTATGCCCGTTTTATAGTGCTGCCTCACTGAAGGGCTGTGCCGCAGACCTTTTTTTTTTTTTTTTTTTTTATTCAGGAGAAAATACAGACATCAACTGTCGTCCGAGGACGTTCTTCCCAGTTTTAGCCAAACGTACAACACAAATCAGTTACACACACAATCATACAAACAAAAGAAATAAGTAATAATAAGCAGAGGAAAGTATTAATAGTTGATAATTAATAACATGTGTTGTCTAATGACAACCTTCTAGTGTTACTACGAAGTTCCATCCATTACCTTCATTCCATCTTGTGTATATGATTAAAGGTTACATATAACAATACAATTCAGTCAAAGTAGTCTATAGCTTCCCGTTCAAAGATTTCCAACAGATTGGTCTTCACCTTTTCCTTGAAGTTATCCGTTTTATTTCGTTTTTGTGTTTCAGAATCCAATTTGTTCCAGAATTTAATACCTAAAAATAGAGCACTGTTTCTAAATTTTTCTTTTCTTGGGCGCCTTTCTTTCAAAACAATTTTGTCATTTCTTCTAGTTCTATATGTCCTATTTTCATCTAGATTATCTTTATTACTTGACCACCATTTAATCAGGCTCAGGGTATGTACAATCCGACGAAATTTGAGACTACGTATTCTACATTTGGCAATTAACTCATCATTATGGATATCTCTTGGATTACGTATTTGTAAACTACAGTGTAAAGCGTGATTGAAGTTAACCTGGAGTGACTTTCGCATAGAGGCAGTAAAATCCCATTGAATAAAATCAGAATATTCCAATATAGACAATAACATCTGTTTCACAATTTTTAAACTTTGATCATAGTCTAACAAATACCTAATTTTCCTAAATTTAAGAAGCTTCCATCTAAATTCACATATCATATTTTTAAAATGTTCTTTGTATAGTAAATGTTTATCAATTTCTACACCAAGGTATCTCATGGTATCTACTGACTCCAGGAGATTTCCATCTAGAAAAATAGGGGGTTTAGGCTCAAATGCACTTCTCTTGTTAGTAAACCAGATTAATTTACTCTTTTTATAATTCATAGTTAGTTGTCTATCCTTTATCCAATAACTGAAATGTTTTAGATCATTGGTTATCTTTCCTATAATTTCTTCGTTAGTATTACCTTGTTGAAATAAAACCATATCATCAGCGTATAACACTATTTCAGATTTAATTGGTAGATCTTTGATGGAATTTACATAAATAATAAACAAAATGGGTCCAAGAATGGACCCTTGGGGAACCCCAAAAGTTACTTTACGCAAATTTGAATTTGTTTCTTTCCCCTTCAACATTTGAGTTCGCATTTCTAGATAATTTATCAATAATTCTATCATAGATCGGCTAAGGTCAAGGGTAATCAATGTATTTATTAAAATTTTGTGGTTGACACAGTCGAACACTTTTTTTATATCGAAAAAAATCCCCAGTACGTTATTATTATCATCGAACGATGTATGGATATAGTTAGTTAATGTGAAAATTGCTTGTTGAGTAGAACGCCCTGGAATGAATCCAAATTGATTAGAAAACAAAATATTCTTTTCCAATAACGTTTTTAATAGTCTACTGTGGATTGATTTTTCAATAACCTTTGATATAAACGGCAACACGCTGATAGGCCTCCAGTTAGCAGGGTCTGTTAGCGGACCTTCTTTTGGGATTGGAGTAATCAGTCCATTCTTTTGACTGTTAGGAAATTTCCTTGTTTTAAAAATTGTATTAATTAGGCATACTATAAGTGGGATATTCATTAATAACATTCGTTTTAAATATGTCGAATTTAAATAAGCAATACCCGTGCTTTTTTCATTATCTAATTTTCGAATGATATTAGTAGCCTCGGTGTTTGTAATTGGTTCAAGATCTTCATTTTTTAGATTTGACGTTGAAGACAGTATAACGGGTTGGTCTAGCGTTATCTTTTCTGATAATTTATAACCTATTTCTGCAAAATAATCATTTATTATATTCACCGGTATATAGTTGTCATTGAAGACAGTCTCGTTATTCCCTCCCGGGTCCCAAACACGGTTCAGTGTTCGCCAACATTTTTTTTGGTTATTTCTATTTAAGTCGAAATTTTTTTGAATCCCTTTCCTTTTCTCGTCTTTAATATCCTTACTGATTGTTCTTCGTAACTCTCTTATTTGTTTCAAATTTTCTTTATATACTGTGTCATCTTTATTTGCATTTGAAATATTTTTTAAAAGTAATTTCCTTCTCTCTATTTTTCGTTTTATTTTTGTTGGTAGTTCTATTCCGTTATTTATTTCTAGTGTATATTGTCGTATTGGGTGATGTTGGTCAAGATATTTATTTATATTATTTATTATTGAACTAGCATTATCTTTATTGTCTCTTAAGTCATTTTCACTAATATTACTAAAAAAAGTTCCAAAAACATCCCAGTTAAAGTTTTTTAAGTTCCTACCCTTTAATTCAGTTTTCTCGATGCGATTTTTAATTTTCTTCCGTATCACAAAAATTGGGACATGATCCGAAATATAAAAGTTCAGATTACCAGACAACGTAACATAAGGACAATTTGTGTAAAAGTGATCTATTCGAGATTTTCCCTTATTATGTAAATAGGTTTCGTGTGTATGCGGTAATTTCAAGTTATTTCGTGTTAAAAAGTTTCTCATTATTTGACACAGCACTCCACCGATCACATTATACTGACAACTGCAAACCAGTCGCTGCAACATACTAATCGGGTCAGCAAGCTGACGAGTATGAAGCTGCTCCCTGTAATTGGCTACAGGTCAAGCCAACTGACAGTTTTTGCCAACCTCCCGTACCGGACAGTTTTGGCCACTAAAGGTTCTCTTTTGTTCATTTCTATAGCTTTTCGAAAATCTTTGTTTCACAAAGAAACTTCAGAATTTCTTTCTTCCCAGTGTTGCTGAAAACACTGGACATGGATGTTGCACATTGAATGTACTTATCCCTGCTTTTCTTTGTTGCTTGACAGTAAAGCAGCAGGTGCTCAATTGAAAGAGGCACCTGACAACGCATATGGGTTATTCTCCACCCTGCATGAGGTGCCCATGTGTCAGCAGTGAGTGACCTATCCGAAGACGGGTCAGTCTTGTCACTTCACTTCTTGTCAAGCCTGCATAGTCTTGATTTTTACCAACTGATGGTTCAATGGCATATAGTTTGTTGTCCTGGCTTGAGCTCCAGCGGCTCTGCCATTCATGTTTAGTGTACTCTTTGGAGACTGGGACAAGGTCTGAGTGTGGGACAGGGGCCAAACCTGGTTTCCAACTCAATGCTGTTTTGGCTGCATGGTCTGCGGCCTCGTTTCCCTCTATGCCGATATGGCTAGGGAGCCAGCAGAACACAACCTCCTTATCCTGTTGCTCCAATTCCGAGTAGGATTCTCTTATTGCCTGTATAACAGGGTTCCTTGGCTCATGCTGACCAATTGCTTGTAGGCATGATTTGGAGTCAGAGAAGATGATATATTCTTTATGATTTGACACCTTCAACCATTCCAAAGCACTCAGCAAGGCATGTGCTTCAGCAGTGAAGATGCTGCTTCTTTGATGTAGTGCTCCTTTGCATTTTGCATATGGAGTGTGCGCAGCAAAGCCTACACGGTATCCATCTTTCGAGCCATCCGTATATACCTCTGTGTAGTTTCTATAGAGGTGATGGATTTTGGCAAGTTCGTCTTCATATATGTTTGCTGATGTTTCTGCGTTCTTGTTCTTACATAGATCAAAGATGATGGTGGGTGATGCCATTCTCCATGGAGGGGACTTGGCTGGACCTTCTTCCATAGACACTGTGATCATTTCTGAAGATTGTATCATATGCTGGGTTTCTTTTGTTGGCTTTCACTTTGATGGCATACTGGAGAGACAGCTTCTCACGCCGCAGATCAAGCGGGGGAATTCCTGCCTCCACATGAAGGCTTACAGCTGGTGAGGATCAGAATGCACTGAGACACAGCCTCAGTCCCTGGTTCTGGATAGGTTTAAGCCAGTCCAGATAGGACTTAGCAGCTGATGCATATACTACTGATCCATAGTCCAGGCGGGACCGGACATATGTCTTGGAGAGTGTAAGCAAAATCACCCTGTCAGCGCCCCATTGTGAATGGGAGAGCATTTTTAGGAGATTCATTGCTTTTTGGCATTTCTTGCGGAGGTACTCAACATGGGGTTTGAAAGACAGGATGCGATCAAACACAAGTCCAAGGAACTTTTACCTCCTTCTCTAAAGGGGGTCTTCTACCAAGCAGACAAACACATTGTACAACGCTCATACAACGGTTGCTGGAACATCTCTTGGAATTTTGTTTTTGTCTGTTTGTAGGACCATCGCGCCGCACGATGCCCATCTGCCAGACATCTGCTCTTGGTTGCTGGGTTAGTTGAGTGTCTGATGGGGTGGCTGGCGCATCGCCCGAGGGTTGCTCACTGTTGCTGCAGGGTTGCTGGGACCTGGGCTGTGGCGTCTGTTGAAATGATAAAAATTGCGCTTCCACCCGCCAGATTTTCCAGGCGATGCGCCAGCCGATGCTCCAACAACCCTCCAAGGGATAGAATTGTAGCATTGGCCGAATAACTGATTTATTAGTTTTTTGTCTGCTGGAATTGGGTGTCTGGCTGATAGATTTGAAGAGTATGGCACCTGCCCTCGAGCTTTGCCGGGACCCGTGGCGAGGAATTGCCGCCAACATTCAGTGGCTGACGCCGGCGATGGCCGAAGCTGCGAACCGACATAGAAAATTCTGATACTTTCGGTATTTTTTGCAGAATTCTAGCACCAGAGCGTGCCATACACATTCATAACATCAATCCTAATCTGTGTTTACTTTCATTGTTCGATTTAACATGGAATTACGCGGTTATTTGACGTTCTCTGACCGTTCCCGTACAAATCCCAACACAGGGGCACAATGCTCCGCTCGATAGGTGGGTTTCGTGGGTTCAGAGCGTCGTAGTGTATCGCCGCTTGCCGCGCCGCCCATCGCCTCAGCGGAGAACTCGATAACTGTGTGAAACGTCCACCAGATGTCGCCACTGTCCGCACCCCGCTGCTCTCTCTGTAGCGTCAGCTGGGACGTCGCCTGGAAGATCTGCTGGAACTTTGGGCTATTGTCCGAAACATCTCTTCGGTGGAAGCACACGCCAGACGCTCGTACGGTGAACATATGAGCATCTGCTGGGGGTTTTGGTGGAGATGCGGCGCATTTTGAGGCTATTTGGCTAGACGCTTCAACTGACGTCTGTCGAAAGGTCGGCTGGAACATCCTTTTGCTCAGAAAAAGCGGTTGTTTGGTGGAATCACCCTTTTAGGGCTACAACACTTTTGGCGACATTTTCCGCTTGATTAGACACCGACTGTCAAGACTGTAGCACACCTTTCAGCTCCCTAATTTTTTTTTTTTAATGTTTCTTTATTGAGTTCTTCTCTTTTTACAATCGTTTACCAACCAAGAAGAAGAAATTATCAGGTGCATAATATGGATAACAACAAAGCGGGCATCCACCAGCCACTACATGAGGCTGGTTTCCATTGGATCCCTACAAGGTAATTACCAGCAACTATCTTGTTGGGTACTTTTTGGGTAGTACCATCTACTTACCATTCATAGAGTCAGGGTGGATAACCACTGTTCGAATAAACATTATAATTTTGTTTCAACACGTATACAATATCCGGCCAGTGAATAACAGGTTAGAGCATAAGCTGTACACATCCCCGGTCAACCAAGATAGGATAGTCAGCAGTAAAGCTGTGGAATAGTATTTAGCATGTTTTTTTTCCGTTAAACTCTTGAATTCCTTCAGTGTTTCTGTGTGCCTCACTATGGCTGGAAGTGAATTCCAGTTAGTTCTGCAAACATACTCTGGGCTACATAGGTATACCTGAGTGTTTGGTCTGACTACCTTCAGAGTTGGGGCAGCATTTTGCCTAGTAAATATATTTAACTGGTTCAAATTCAGAGGGTTTTGAGCTCTGTGATAGGCTAAGTTCATAACATGGGCATGCCTACGATTATCAAGGGTTGGCATTTGGGTAAGGGTGTGTACAAATACTTTGTTGGATCTCTGTGAGATACACTGGGTTACCTAAGGCCCCGCACCCACTAGTTATGACACACTCCGACACGCTCCGACAAGCGTAATTCTCTGTCATAGCACAATCGCAGCACTCTTGTCGGAGCGTGTCGTAGCGTGTCGGAGCATGTCGGAACGTGTCGTAACGTTTTTTTTTTTGGGGGGGGGGGGAAAAGGAGACCACGGAGTTGACACGGGCTACGACACGGGCTACTACAGGATACAGTTTTCCTCAATTCTTTCAAAAATGATGAGAGTGACCTATGATTTTTAAAACCTAAATAAGTAGTATAACACATATACTATACTCTGGTAAATTTTGAAGAAGATGGTATGGGTTTCAATGGGTAAAATGGAACTTTTTAGATTTCTAATATATTCTATTATCAAATATTTTAAAACTCTTGGGTTACGGAAAGGGTACATCCTGATTAGTATGTAACCGAAGTTTTGTCGAAATTTTCAAAGTATTAACGGAGATATAGAGGAAAACATAAATGCCCATTGACTTACTATTGCTTCTATAGGCGCTAGTGTTAAATATCGTGACTCGTGTCGGAACGGTGTCGTAGACCTTGTCGGAAGCCTGCCTCCACTAGTGCAGAACGCTACGATAGCGTTCCGACAGGCCCCAACACGCTGGGACGTGTCGGAAGCGTTCCGACACACTATGACAATTCCAACATGTTGGAATTGTCGGAAGCGTGTCGGGAGGCCTGTGACAGGGCGTCCGTGTCGGAGCGTGTCGCAGGCCATGTCAGGGCATGTCGCAGTCCTTGTCGGAAGCCGAAGTCCACTACTGGGAAAATTTACACGCTTCCGACACAACGTTCGATTCTGTGTCGTAAGGCCTATCAGGGGTGTCGGAAGCGAAATTGTAACAAGTGGGTGCGGGGCCTTAAGACACTGGTTTTGTAGAATTTGGATTTTAGAAAGTAAGTACTTGGATGCATTTGTGTATAAAGTCCCCGTAATCCATATTATAGGGGAGAATGGTAGCTTTATAGAGTTTGAGAGCTACGTTGTTCGATATATATAGGGTCTCATTTGGTGAAGTTGATACAGGCGGTTGTTTACTTTTCTTTGTATATCTCTAACATAGATATCAAATGATAGCGTTTGGTCAAGAGTCACCCCAAAATATTTGTAGTTCATAACCGATTTCAGGATTACATTATCCAGAGTTAGCAGTAGGGGAGTCTGCCTATTCAAACGAACATGGGTGCCAAAAGTTAGAATTTTTGTTTTTTCAGAGTTTATAGATAATTTGTTTATAAGAATGTACGACGATTCGCACTGGAAGCCGATTCGCACTGGTACTAGAACGATTCGCACCGGATGATTCGCACTAAGTACCACCATGGTAATGGGATTGTTTACAATGCGAATCGTCGGGTGCGAATGGTTTATCAGTGCGAATCGTCTGATACCCAGTATGGGTGCTGTGTGGCCATCGGCCGGCTAGAATTCGGTGGTTAGTGGAAGTGTGTGGTAGAAAAAACGCCATTTTCGGCTGGCCGAAGACGATGCACCAGGTTGGAGCTCGCTTGAGAGGCAAGCCCAGCATCAAAAGAACATAGTTGGTGGAACATGCACTTAACGTCTTAAGATCTAGTCTTCAGAAAGTTTCTTGAATACCGGTACCGTACTTACTTGAAATTTCGTTGTCGGGACCTCCCTCAGATGTTTAGCCCATTCAGGAGGAGTAAAAGGAACAATAAATTCCTCCGTCATATTTGCAGTATATACTGAAAACCCTTTCCACCTTTGCGCCCGAAAAGTAGATGTTTGGAATAGTACAGCTGGCGCTTGGGGAGTTGAGTGTTGCAGTGTTGAGAAGCTCCTACTTGTCACTGTTTTAAATGACCACAACTTGTACTGATCATGACTAAAGTCCGTCCTTAAACGAATCCGCCCCTTTTTTAACCTTACACTTCCTAACACGCTGGTAGAACAGACTTTGACTCCTGATCCGAATCTTGACATGTCAATTTACTATCTTGGTACCACTATCTCTATAAGTGGCGAAACTATTGACGGGAAGATCAAGTTGAAGTGTGTAATCAAAGTGAACTTTAGCATGCGGATTTGTTGGGGTGTTCCCCGAAATGAAAGCGAGGCTAAAGGGAATTTCTATAGTACAGGCTTGAGACAATAGAGGGCACCTGCAGTCGTTGTCCCACATACGTTGGTTCTCCAGTCATTCGCGAGGGGGCTCGGTGAAATTAAACACTGCAGCAGGGGAAACTAGACAAAATTACCATATTCAAAACCCACAACAAACCTCTTTGGCCCAAGAGGTATCTTAGTGTTTTGTTCATTTAATAAATCGACGTTTTTACTCCATGTTATTTAAAGAAGTAACCGCCAACTTGTAAAGGATTAGCTGGACTATCAAACTATAACCAAGAGTGGCCAGGGCTATGACCTGACTTTGGCATCTCAAAAAGGCCCAGTTTTGGCAGTGTATCTATATATAGATTACGAAACGAAATACTGTCTTTCATTCTCCTTTTGGTAGTTTTGGATATCACTGGTATATTTCAACCATATAGTGATACTTTGGGAAAAACATGTACATATTTTATTTGAATTTTCGGCGCTTAAAAATTGTTGCCACGGGAACATTTGATGCCGTAGGGCTAAATGTCACTTTGGCACCATGCCATGAGGTCAAATATCCAACTGGCTTGCCGTTCAAGCACATAATAGTGTACTATTTCTCCCGGCTATTTATGCTGAAGAGATATGTTATTGCCATCATCGAATTACCTCTTAGAAATATTCAATGTTTATAATGTTATATCTAGTATTATGAGAAAACGTGGTTACTGAGCCCGTACAGGTGGCTGTTCGAGGTCATTTGATGAAAAAATACGGCCCGATGCCGCAGGCTAGAGGGCCGTATTTTTTCATCAAATGACCGAGAACTTACACCGTACGGGCTCAGTCACTACGTTCTTATTACTATACACCTCCACCGCGAACATTATTTATACTACACCCCCAGCAGCGGGCAGTATTTTATGCATATATGTTCGGCCATAGGTGTATAGTAAAACCTAGTTGTGCAGCGTTGGTTAGGTGCTAGAATGAGGTGTGACTTCATGGACAGAAGCAGTTCAAATGGAATTTGTATGATGGGATTTTATGACAATAAAACAGCAAAGGTAGTTTAACACAATATGCCTTATGTGTAACGAATATTCCTCCACTGCATTATTTCCGTGAATATTTTTCTATCAAAATAGAGCCAAGCCGTATGAAAACACACCCGAACAATTCCTGGAAATAACGAATAGGGTTCCTAGATGACAGCAGCCTTCCATACCAGTAATTTGACAGGGTTAATTGGGCACTTGGAGCTTGGATAGAAAAGGGGTGAGGTCGGTAGTACCTGGACTGTGGTACTTAGGTTGTACCAACAATATAACATCCCTAGCTTCCAGCGACCCATATATCTACATGTGCGTTACAGGAAGATTCAAATTGAATTCGAGGTTCGGATCCAACCCCAATGGACAGGGGTTGGGGTGGGGATGGGAGGTATTGAAATTATACACTAAAATATGACATCCAAAACAGCCTGGCAATTTACGCCCCATTTCTTATTTGTCAGTGTCAAAATTCCTCAAATATGCAGTGCATTGATTTCCTTGATAAATGAATCAATTTGATGTAGTGAACTGATTTTCCGTCTACCCGTTTGATGCCTCTGACGGATGTAAGCATGGGCTTTGTAAGAATTAAAAAACTATGCCGTAGAGGCCGTGTTCGCCCGGTTGCCAGGGTAAACATTAAGGAGGAGACAGATGAAATCAGCCCAGACCATGTTTGTTCCATGATGAGTCTTTTCCCTTAGAAGGTTGGGCAGATGACAGTACCGAGTTCATTTATTCAGGTGTTTTAGATGGATTCAAAATCGTTGACGAAAGCTTTGATAGAAGTTATCATAGGGGAAATTATTCAAGAGTCTTTTGTCCTGAGACTCGGGTAAAAATGGAAAAAACTATTGAAATGGAAATTCAAGAGCACAAGATTACTGAGGTAGAAACGGTTCCATAATGCACTCATTCTATAGGTGACATTGAAAAGTAAGATTCTAACAAAATTCATTCCATCACGGATTGAAAGTGTCCCTTAGATGAAAGTGTAAATTCGGCCATGGATTTTTTTCTTATATCAATATTGTTAAGGTGGTATAGAAGATTACTCCGGGATGCGTTTTCTTTGTAGTTGACATAAAATATGGGTACAGGGTTTTACTTGTTCACCCCTCTCATAGAACTTTTCAAGGTTTTTCTTGGAATTTTTCTGATGGAGAGGGAGACAGATTTTTTTTAATCAAACCATTTTGTGTTTGGTTTAAAATTGTCCCCTTACATTATTCTTTTAGCAAGTATCAGGTTCTGTTGTTCGATGTGTAAATAGAAAGGTCATCCAAAGTATTTTGGTTACTGACATGATATTTTGGTTACTGGCCAAACTTATGATGAATGTAAAAGGAACTTAGAAATTCTTTTAAATTTACTAGGGAGTTTGGGTTCTGGGATTGCATGGGAGAAGGTTGTCAGTCCCTGTCAAGTTTTCACTTATTTGGGTATTGAATTAGACAGTACTCAAACGGAAGTTAGACTTCCCGAAGTCAATGTAGGAATGTTGAAGGAGAAGGCTCGGGAATATTTACAGAAGGAAACGGGAACTTATCTGGAAGTATCAGCCCTAGCGGGTCATTTATCTCATGCTTCTAAAGTAGTTCATAGAGGACCTTTTTTAGAAGAGTTGTGAATTTTGTAAATTGCATGAAGGACTTGCTCAAGTCTTGCAGGATTCATTCATGGATGAAGGAAAACTTGCACTGGTGGGAAGGCTTTTTATCTATTTTTAATGGCTCTGAAAAAATGTTGGTAGCTACAGAATGGCTGACCCACCATGTCGAGACTGATTCTTCATTTTCTGGTTTTGTTTTAGCCTGGGGCACCGATTGGGGTTTTGGTATATATTGGAAGACAAATTGGATTTAGTCTCTTATTGGTTTTTTTCAATAATCATCATTGGATGGATCCTGATTCGGGATGTCATGGTTTGAACATCAATGTAATGAAGATGTCGCCTGTATGGGCTGTAGTCCTGAGGTGGGGTAAATTATGGACAAATACTCATGTAGTAGTTATGTCTGATAATAATCAGGTCGTTACAGCCATACATACTGGGAGGAGCCGAAACTTTGAATGATGAGATGACTTAGAGTAATTTCCTGGGTGAGTGCAGTGTATAACTTAAGTATCAAGTCTAAATATATCAAGTCGGACCAAAATGTTTTTCCAGACTTCATGTCTCGATTCCTCGATCCTAACATGAAGGCGGAAATTCAGCCGTGGTTTACAGAAATCTTTTGTTGTTTTTAGGATTGGAATTGGAGATGCATCAGTATCAGTCGAGATAGATGTCCTCGAATACCTGTATCACTAGGAGAGGTAGCTATAATAACGTCCTCTACCATCCCTATATACAAAGTGTTAGAGGGCAAACATAGCCAGCGTCTGAGCGTCTAGTCGTACCTCAGTTACACCCATTACGGATGGAGAGAGAGAGATGATTACGATAATGGTTATAAAACACCTCGATAGTAACCGTAGAACAATGATCGTTCATTCCCGGCAGGTCCCTGACACAGTAGGAGCAGAATAGGGGCCGGCCCGGTACCAGCCAGTGCTGGCCCACACATCGCTCACTAGGCTAGCAGGTCTGTTGGGATACTACGGTACGGGCGTACGTCTCTCTATGATGTTGCCAGCCATCAAACTATAGCGACTATGGTCAGTGCATACAGTTGCAGGTTATGAATCATATCAAATATGCAACTTTGTATATATTTAGTATGCCATAACAAGACAGAAAAACTGGAAATAACCGAAATAGTGACATTTATATACTTGTATCGCCAAATTGCATGCAATTTTACCGCCAATAACCTGCATTGCAAAGATATAGGAATAGAGCTAATTCTGAGAGAAAATTACAATTTCTATAAATTTTCACTTCATAACATATGCATCTTGTGAATTTGTAGGCCCTACTTCTATTTATTGACATCACTGTTGATAATTCAATATCTACGTCCATGAGTGTTGTCGCTTTGCTTATGTGTGTTGCCATTTCCCGTATTAGCGTATACAGATGTGTTGTATATAAGTCACCACTTTGTGTTTTGCAATCATTTATCCTTCGCTTCGCTTATCCTTCGCTTGCATTTCGCTTGCGCTCATTTATCCTTCACTCGCTGGTTCATCACTCACCGGATCACTCACTCACTGGTTCACTCACTCATTGGCTCGCTGACGAGTTCACTCACTCACTGATTCAGTGATTCAGTCCCTGACTCACTCCCTGACTCACTCCCTGACTGACTCACTGACTCACTCACTGACTTACCGGTTCGCTCAGCCACCGGTTCGCTCAGCCACCGGTTCGCTCAGCCACCGGTTCGCTCAGCCACCGGTTCGCTCAGCCACCGGTTCGCTCAGCCACCAGTTCGCTCAGTCACCAGATCGCTCACTCACCGGTTCACTCACTTACTACTGCATGCACGACTTCTTCACTCAGTTCTCCACTCACAAGCATTCATTGATTCACACACTGGCTCACTCCCTGAAGATGGGGTTTTCTATGTAGAAAGTGACTACAGGTTTCGCCATGTGAAAGCTGCACAGGAGACAGGACTTCAATCGTAGGTGATGTTGGTCGGAGTGTGAGGAGTATGAGGTGTTGGGCGTGGGGGGCTGATGCGGCGTGGGCGGCAGACAGAGAGGGTTGGTTTTTCATACCTCCACACCTGTCAGCATCCGGCGGGCACAACTGCCAGCGCCGCCACGCGGACAGCATGAGAATCTGCCCCTAGCCAGGCCTGGAGAAACTGCCCTGCGGGCAATCTGCTCCACTCCTATAGCCAGTGTGCACGTATAATATAAGTGTGTGTTGTTCTGCCAGTGGTGGCTGGATGGTGGCTGGTCCATAGCATCTAAGTGTCCTCGGCCTCTCTTCCGGAGGACTAAGCTCTATAGTCGTGAGTGAATATTACTGCGCCGATCATCGCTGGTAGTATGTAGCGCATTCTGCCGTATACTCCAGGGCAGCCCGGCAGAGCTACACATAAGTGCCTGCTAGCAGCATCCCACAACCCAGCCAGGACCCACACTTATAGCCCCCATACTCCAACTCATTTCGGGAGCAGCAAGCATTGCAAGGCTGGAGGGGTCTCCTACTGCAGGGAATCCATGTGTAACAAAAACGGCGGGCTGCGGAAAAACTGACGCAGAAGGAAGGAGTTGGAGAAGTAACTTTTCTATCCACGTTGTGCAGAGGCAAGGAAAGGGTGTAAACCCTCTCCAGTTGACTTCTCACAGTTCCAGGGTACAGAAGAGGCCGTCTCGAGGAGGAATATACGGCTGGAGTATTCTTAGTCTTATCAGTGACGGACGTTTATTTCATAGTATTACGTACGTGGCCCATGCCCCTTCAATGTGGAGGTTTGACGGGTAGGTATTTTATCTGAGGTGTTTCGTGACAATATTTCATATATATGCTTAAGATTGTCCGCAAGAAGATTCTCACAGCGCAACGTACGATGCAGTTTCGTATATATGAATAGGAGGTGTAGTTTAAAACACATATATCAGACGCACAATGTATGATGCAGTTTGGTTTATATGAATGAGAGGTGTAGTTTAACCACATGTATAAGATGTTCATGGAAGCATGTAGCGCATTCGCGCAGTAATTCGAGGGATGGATAGCGCAGGAAGAATCTAGTGGATGTTGTACTTAATTTAAAATCCATCTCTTTCTGAAGCAGGCTTATGAAACCAACAGGCTAATGAAACCGGCAAAGGCGGAACGTCATTTGTATTAAGGCAGTTACATATAGAGAACTATTAGGATCAATTATGTAGTTCTGAATTGAAAATGAATAGACAATACTCCACGAGTTTGGATGCGCCGCATTCATCATCGAGGCAAAATCGAGTGACGATTATGGTGCATCCAAACGGATGGAGTATTGTCTATTTTGATATTTGAGTGTGGTTCTGCATTTGTCTCACACCTTTCACTGACATTAGAAGAGCATCGCATTATTAGAATAATTCAAATGACTTTGCAAAGCCAGTTAGAAACGTACAAATATCTATGTTGATGTCTTTCTCAAATCCTGGCCACTGATTGGCCACTCGATTATGGCGTCATCTCACATCATTTCGCCACGACCATGGCATCATCCCTTTACGTGGGTGATAGTGGCATATGTTCTTTTAATGTTATTCCTATGGATAAAATTGTAACAGGTGTGGGATAATTGCTTAGAACCCCCCCCCCTCCGTCATCATGAGATTACCACATTCTCAGGTGAGTTATATAGTTACCCACGGACTGTGCCGAATCATGTTAATTATGCTGTTTTCCTTAAGACAATTTATCGATAATCTGTAGCCAGAAGTACTCACATTGGGACACTATTTTGCTGGTGTTCCACACAAATATAAACCTAATCAACAGATATAGAATTATGGTCCAATATCCAAACGTTTTTCATAGTTTTAATAATCTATTATTAATTATGTTTCCCATTTGGTATGTTACTTACATAATTTACCTATTTGCCTGTATACAGGAAATGGCAACACTTGGAGCCCATCACTCCCCTGGTATGGATTTTAGATGCCAACTTTCATTTTCCCTGAAGGTGTAAATTACAATAATTAATTTAGCCCGACTACTCTAACATCAAAAGGACACCTGTTTTAATCGAACGAGGTGTTGGTTTGCAACAGACGTCTGATTGGTCTACATTGTTTTCGAGATTTAACCTGGTGACATTACTTCTCCCCCCACCAGTGGATCATGAATGCATGATACAGTTAAGGCGGACACATTTTAGTTTAATGAAATTCAAATTTGCAGTATTACATACATACATGTAGTAGAAAATGAATTAAGTCCTGTTGCTAATGGAATAACACTCAAGTCTCGTGGTTACTGGATACTCTTCAGTTGGTCTCTGTGGATCTTAAAATAGTTAGTTAATGGTTCCTCAAAGTATATCATCCGTTGCCGTAGATGTTTCAGCTAGGGTCTCACTGGTAAAAGGCATGCAATTATATCAAATCTGTGAAAACCCAAAGGTTGATTACGAAGGAATATCTATATCAGCCTAATTGATTATAGATTTGCATCAAAATTCAGATATTTTCAATTCAAGCCTGAGGCGAATTTGTCCGTACACACAGCCTCTATTGTGTTGACAGGTATTTTAGAGCCTGAGGTTTTTATTGTTAGCCGTCACCCTAATCGCCTCCAGTGGGTAAAGCAACGTTTGCCTCACGTGCAGTGACTGGTGCAATCACATGTATTAAACTAGTTTATTATATACCCATAACATATTTTTTGTAAATACTCACCGTTTCGCCATATAACGTAAAAATACGGCAAACTACGGACGCGTCAATTGAACTATTGGTTGCATGTTAGAGCAAAGTAAGGTAATCAAAAGAAATATTTCAGGTACGAAATTCAGGTACGAAACTTTAAATCACGTAACAAAACGAAGGTATGTCATGTGCAGTGACCAAGGCAGCATACAAGCAGTGATCGAGACACAACTTGTCTGTGACCAAAACACATCACATGAATTGATTGAGACACATCACATTAAGTGAAGACCTGATTCACATCACATGTGGTGACCGGGGCATCATTTGCAATGTCCGTGGCGGATCACATGCAGTGACGAAGATACATTGAGTGTATAGTGAATGAGATACATTATTATGCAGGAACTGAGGTACATCAGGAGTAGTGTCATATCTCTCCACATACCATTATGCCAGAATGTCTATGAAATACTAAACCGCTGCTAGGGGTGCAGTATGAATTAATGTTCGGGCTCATTGTGACGTAGTGAATCGGCTATGAATCCATGAATCAGTAAGTGAATGCAATGGCGTGTTTTTTTTTCATGAATATTAGTTATATAATGATAATAAGTAAATGTAGTAACTCAGACCGTAGGTATACCATTCTTGGTTATTTGTAGCATAGATACGTCTCTCCGATTCCGGCGTCAGGACGTAGGCCTGTGTAATGTGATATAGAAGACCTTGAGCAGCCATCCCTACGGGCTCAGTAACTACGTTTTCTCTCGGTAACACACACATAACGAGAAGCTCATCCCAGGTCCTTTCGTGAACACATATCGTGCGCAAAGTGGGTCTGTCTAGATCTGTTACTTTATGAATGGCCTATTCGTAGATGGTAATTTTGTATAACACCGCCAACGATAATGTTCTCTGTGAGACATCCTACAATGCCTATGTTGTGGTCTTTGGTTTGGCAAACACGTCAACTTTACCCTGAGGCAAGGCTCAACCACATAACACTGATTGATCCTGGCCCCAGGGCATCTACACGATGAATACAGAATAGTGTATGCACCGTCTGCTCACTTGGAGGTCTTTGAACACCTCCTTTGCGCTTCAATATGGGACCATCCATAAAGAATGTCTGCAGTGAGGGTGGTAAAAAATGTTGTTAAATGATGAGACTGGAGTTTGGGAACAATAAAGGTTTATTATCATTAGCAAGCCGCGCGCAGCGCAGTATGAGAACACACACTTATGATTAACATATGATTGCATAAAAGCTGTATTTAAGCTTGTGATATACATGTTGGTCAGACAAAGTTAATTAGACGACGGCTATGCTATATAGTTCAGTTCCCACATATATATCCTTTATTGATGCTGCCAGCACCAGTCTATGGTGTACCCCTCTAGCCATAAGTCCTCCTGGCAGCGGGGAGGGTGCTGGTTTTAGCTGGAGGCTGCGTGGGGGTGCTGACTGCGGGCGTGTGCATGCGGGTAGGGAGGTTGACTGGATAGTCTTCCCTCTCCGGTGACCCTTGACCTGGATACCACCTGAGAGCAGCTCATGCGCGAGGGCCCCCTGGTGTCCTCTCATATAAACTCACATATCTCCTGTATGTCTCCAACGTTCTGCGGACATCCCTTGTCTAATGTGTACAATGTGCTGAGGGCGACAGAAATTTTGCGGGCTTACTTAATGGATAACTCCCACGGACACCAAGTATGTGTGTGGGCAAACATTTGCACACAGGTCATATCACGTATTACACATCAGCATGTGTGATATACAGTAAAACCCCTCCTCCGGGACACCCCGCTTAAGGGGACACCCTGCTTAAGGGGACAATTTGCTCGGAACGGAAATTTTCCCCTCTATTAAGAGTTTATTTTAACCCCGCTTAAGGGGACACCCCGCTTTAGGGGTCAGTTTTTCGGTACAGAAATGCGTAAAAACCTCTAATAAGGGGACAGTTTTGGAGGGACATCATATCAAAAAACTGAAAATCGAGTTTATTGTGCTGTTTGTACGGGACAGACAGTTGTCACAACCAGAACAATAGACTGAAGTGAGTGGATATTAGTATGAGCGACTTCGCACCCGTTGAGGGTAGAGGTCTGCTTACAGGTTAGCGGTGGGTGGTTCAGGGCGGACTGGCGGCTTTGAAGGTGTGGTATTCAGTGAGCCGTCGCGGCTCTGGGCGGCTCATGGTGAGTCGCTTATGCGGCCGCTGATTTCTCTCAGCCTAGACACTCCCTTCAACGAGGTGGACCTCCTGGACCTCCTGGAGAGGGCCATGAGACACTACATGAACAGAAGCGATACTGAGGTCGGGGGATGTGATGCATTGCATCGGTACTGTTAACAGGAATAGAGGTCCTCGTCCACCGAAAGTGCAGTCCACCCTCAATGCCTTCCTGGGACTGTGAAACTGTATATACATTGTAGTGTACATTTACATTTATTATCTATTTATATTCATTTATATTGTATAATTTATATTTATTTGCTTATTTGTATATTATTAATATACCTTTTAACCTAATAACCATTGTTTCCTTCATTTATGTAGCTATTCTCTATTGTATAACCATTGGCAGACTGAAAACCCCGCTTAAGGGGACACCCCGCTTAAGGGGACAGTTGGCCCGGAACGGAGGGTGTCCCCTTAAGAGGGTTTTTACTGTATATGACAGGACTATATGAACTACCCTTAAGGTATTGATAAATTATCTTGAAGATAAATCGGGATTTTCGTCGAGGCAGGTGAATCAAATAAAATGACTTCATTGGTGTAACTAATATATGGAGACATAGTTAGTGTGCCTGAATGAAATCTGTTCTGAGTTGGAAATCATTTAAAAAAAAACGCCATTTTACAACAACGCACGTGGTACGAAGTGCACGAATTGTAGGTCTGGGTGCATACATGCATGCATACGAAATCTGTACAGCTGGCCAGTAAATTTAAATAGTGTGTGAGATTCGCGCACAGGAAAAAAATAGTACATGTATTGCAAACACGTCTGGTGTATGCATGGCCCTACCATTGATACACTAAGTATATGGAAACGGGATGTTAACTCAGGAAATGCATACATAATACAAGATCACAGATATATAGCGACGAGGCAGACAAACACCCCCAAGGTTTTGTTCATTCACAATGTGTCCATCTACATTTCCGCTTCCATACTATTGTCTCTCTTCTTCTTGTGGTTTTTTGGACGATTTCCTTTACACGGCATTCCTATTATTGCCTTATTTTCTTTTATGTTATACCATATTCATATCCTGCTCTGAAAACAACCTTCAGTCATCTTTTCCCTTTATTCACGGATCATGTGTACTTTTTAAGATGTAAGGGGGAGATTTGGCTGGATACGATCATTAGCTATTGCAAGTTGCAATTTCCCCTCGTCAATATAAACGAAATCATATATATATATATATATATATATATATATATATATATATATATATATAAATATATATATATATATATATATATATATATATATATATATATATATATAAATATATACATATATATATATATGTATATATATAGTATCTTATGACAAGCTGTAAAGTCTAGAGCCCAACCTAACCCAGGATAGGCCTTAAAGGCCCCTTAAACGGTCCATCGACGGGATTTATGACCGCAAATGCGACGGATCCATCGCACTCAATCGCAAGACCGGCATCAGGATGTATGTGATCAACAATTTCACCGCATATTTTTGACGTACGAAGACAGTAAGCCAGTTTCCGTATATTACACATAGTAAGTGCTATCTTGCTGCAGGTAGATCTGTTTGTTTGTTTGGGTAGTTTAGTTCTATTAAACTTACTTTGGGTGTGACCGAATCTAAGAAATGAAGCCAGGTAGAAATCTCACCCCTACACAGTTACCGAGGTGAGAGTTCTTTTTCTTCCCACACCACATAGACATGGTATGAGAAGGATTGGCATTTGATATAGCAGTAAATCTACCACTGCTGGGTGTGTAGGAGAAAAGTGGCTGCAGTGAGACTCCAATCCAAAAGTGTGACAACCTTCGGGAGTACAAGTCCAGTGCTCTTTAACACTGAGCTAACTCCCTACCCTGGTCACTTTAGTTCTGCTTGCGTGCAAGTATACCTGGCCTGCACCATGCAGAGGCAAGGCGAGCTTGCAAGCTCTGTATTGTAATTAGCTTATGAACCAACAACTAATGAGGGATGTCCAGTCTTATTATGGTCTGTTGCACATGTCAGGAGGGCTACACATGTCACTGACAACTCAAGGTGTCATGTTAGCGTGCACTTCCCCCATGCCATTCAGAACATGGCTGCCAAAGACGGAGGAGCTGCTACAAAACTGTGACTGTCTTAGTGCAGCCATTGGTATTAATAAATGCAAACAATTTAGATGATTAATCATGGAAACTAATATAATTGGTCACGCTAGGGATGTAGACCCTATAACTTTACAAAGCGTCACAAATGATAGTGATATAGAAGACATCAATGAATGTTATAGACTGTAGTGCAGCCTACATACATCTGCAACTTATGGTTAGAGCATTGCCCATGGATAAAGGAAAAACAAAGGAAATAAACAAATAGAGCATAGGAAGAAAACGTATATGCGGGAGAGGAGAGAGCTGGACATGAGGAAAGGGGAGACAGAATAGAAATGAATAAATCGAGACAAAGAGAGACAAGAGTATATGGTAGAGACGTACTAAGACTATATTAGAAATATTGTCAGGCACACGCGTCCTATGACATCATAGACTTTGTGAAATACGATTACAAACAGGCACATCTGAACTGAACATGTGCGATGAATATGTATTACTCTTTGTTGTGTCGAACATAAAAGTAATAAATACACGTGGCGAACAATAGGTGGGTAGATAGAAACAAAGAAAGATATAGTAGGAGATTGTAGATTAACATCGAAGGGGGCCCTGAGGGCACACTGGGACCATCAGAGATTGAAGCATTTCCCTGTTTTAGGTGTATTTCAGGCAATTCTCTCCAATGTTTTCAATAATACCTTTAAAGTATTTTTAGCGGATATTCTATGACTTCGTTGTACCGGCTATGCTGTACAGAAGGAGATCTATCAATTCTGAATAAACAAAGGGAAAAAGAAAAAAAGAGACACGTGAGAGTGCCAGGCGAGGGTGCATTTAAGTGGTGGTGTGAATACTGGAGAACTCGACCCGTAAAAACTCGACCCGAAACGAACTCGACCCATTAGAAGAACTCAACTCAACTCTCGTGGGTACGGTAGTAAGAATGCTATCCTGGCTTCAAATCTGATCTTTAGCGGGGGGGGGGGGGGGGGGGGCAATCAGAAAACCCGATCCCTAGGCCTCACCCTATCTCTAACCCTAACCTTAACCCTATCCCTGATCCTAGACCTAGCTGAACTTATTTTCCAAATCCCCAGGTTTACTCGTTTAATTGTAAACCATGAAGACCTTTCCTTTTATAAGAAATTCTCTTATCCATAAGTATCTAAAACGGGTCGACTTCGCGGGTCGAGTTCAGCAAGACAGGCTGAGTTTTCCTGACAACGGCGGGTCGAGTTCGTTTCGGGTCGAGTTCTCCAGTAACCGGTGGGGTAATGGGTGTATGTATGTGTGTGTGGGGGGGGGAGGGGGGAGGGCATGTAAGACCCCTCCCCCGCTGCACCACCCTTACCATAATTGACACCCTCCTGATTAGTTAGTACCCTTTGCATTATAGCCCATGGCCTCGGTCTCTGGATGATTTGATATCGAGCTCTCTTTTTTTCACTCACCAACATCCCGGATGGGGCGCGATTTGTCCGCTCTCAATAATTCAGGCTCCTCATGGCGTAGTTACTCGGGCCAGATATACCCAGGCCACCCTCTTACTGTCCAACCTGTCCTAAGCCCCAAACAAACGTCCTGATAGGTAATCTAATTATAGATATTGATCTTGGTCATTCATACGAGTTGGGGCTTCATAGGTTGAGGAAAAACAAGTAGGCTGAATTCATGTTAGTAATTTTAATGATGAAGTGAACAGTTGTGATGCAGCATTTATTTTTCTAAATAAAATACTTTATGTAACACATTGCAATACCAACAAAATTAGTACTATAGATTAGAATATCGATAATTTTATGGGGAAAACAGTAGATATAAAACGTTTTATGACCAGCAAAACCATGCGCCATTGCAATCTTTAGATTACGTTATTTTACACGCTAGATATCTTAATTAAAGTCTACTTTCATCCACATGGCCGACATTTACGACAGGAAGTGAGGACATTTTGTGAGGAACCAAATTGGGACGACATTTCGATTTCTATATTAGCTTCTGTCACTTAGGATTATGCGGGCCATGGACACCTACCAAGGTCACTTCTCACAATACAAGTGGGTCATTCTGTAGAATGGTTGCTTCCATAAGTGACCTCGGCACCAATTGATGGTGACCAAACCCTCAGATACACAGCATTTAGTTCTATGGGGCATGAACTGACACAGTTGTACTGAGTGAACAGTGAATAGCATCGCCAAAAAACTATACTATTTGCTAAGGACAATATACTACCATTTCGTTACTATAACTACTCATGAGAGCAATCTCTTTGGGGTTGTACAATCTTTCTTATATATGCAAATTAATATGTAAATATTTGAAGATTTACACGGATTTATTTCATTGATGAAATATATTTGAACAAAAGGAGAACGTTTGAAGTTGAATTTCATTGTCATATAATCTTCAGAATTGAATACAGTACACCCATTAATCTACTTTATTGTATGACAGAAACGGCAAACTTCTAAAATGAAAAATAACAACGTTAGTTCTTATCTGTGAAAAATGAATGAAGATTGTCTACTACGTTTTGATATTTAACTATTTTGCTACGCTGCGTTGCCTAGAGGGATTCCCAGGTGTAGTAACCTAAGCCATGATGCCTGGAGGTATTCCCAGGCTTAGTTTTATTTTGAATTTCAGTAATTGCTATCTTTTAATGAAGTTTTGAAATATTTTGACAACATTTTCCCGAATTATGTAGAATATATAAAATTCACTATCATTGATATTTTGTTTTAGAAGAAAATCCCAAATTATTTTGATTATCATGTATTTGTGATAAAATGAGGTCAAAGAGGCTATCATGAAAGTGCCCGCGGTTCACAGCGGCTGAACAAGATACTACTGCAGTGTATCTCTAGGTGCGTATTTGCTACTATACTGCGTAAAAAGGCTAAAAATAACTTTCGCAATGGTACTCACGTACTCATGTATACATGTATGTAGCCTACAACATGCCGTTAGAACTTTTTTAAGTGTACCTTACTCAAAGAAGGTCGCCAAAACAGGAAAAGGGGAAGAAATGTCTTTCTTGGAGGCCCATACACAATTCTATACATTTAAAGTGGAAAAATAACACCTTTACAGGTTTTTTAGAGCGTGCTTGCACGTGCTATATACTTTGCATATTAAAGGTTAGAGTGCTCACATACACTTTCAACATGCTGAGAAAAATCTATCCCTTCACTATCTGCGTGTTATTCACTGTGATAGTGGGAAAGGGTCAGGGTGTCAGTGTCTCAGGGTCTCAAAGGCATGCCCAGTTCTGACCATGGCCAATCACTAAAGACCAAAACCTCATTGACCCACCGGTGCTGATATGTTTGGATCCTAGACTCAGGCGGTTGCAGAAATGGGTTGATTGGGTGCAAGTGGGTTACAGAAAACTATCCATAGACCGACTGAAACCTTTTATTATTATTCATTCATAATTGACCGCTCATTTATCAATGATGAACATACTATTTGCTCCTAGTCTTAGAGTACCTCGTGAATTTCGAGCCTCCATAGGGAGTGACACCTTTCTAAATGCTCCGCACTTGTTCATATGGAAGCGTTCGATGTTTATCGGGGGAGGGGATCCTCGGAAAATATAATTGGTGATGTCTTAAAGCAAGTATGATGCGTGTCTGAAATGAAATATGAATAGCTCCATCTTTTTCTTGATGACTAGATTACAAGAATTCTAGTTTAATTGCATATATTGCTATCTACAGATTGTACACACGTGCAGTTGAATCTTCGATGTCCAGCATATCTCGTATCTATGAATTTCATCATGCATTTACTCTTCTAGCCCGGACTAGCGGGGAATGCCAAAGCGCTGAACAATTACTAATTGAACAATTGATAGCCTCTGGTGCACAGCCGAAAACGCATAACGTTCTCATGTAATTCATTCTCTATTCAAATGTTTTTTTTCTCTTTTCGGACTTACTATCCGTAGCAGCCAAATAAATACAAATTAAGTACAATGTATGTGTTAGTATTTTATTATCTAAATGTTATTTTAGAAGTGTCTTTGTAAATTAATGTTACACTTCTTCCAATGCCTGCTGTACTTGTTGGATAGATACAAGGAAGAACACCCGGAAACAGGGCGAATGTACGGTATCAAGAGACGTCACACGTTTGAGTTAGATTTTATCCTACCCCGTTTCCACATTTTTTCAATATCAGAAAGTAGTGACATAAACAACACTTTATGTCACACTCGTAACATAAACAAATCACATGTTAAGCCTATGGCGTTTTTATTAGGGGTAGGATAATATACTGATCCCATCAATTGATTAAACAAAGAAAAGAAAAATATTCTGCGATATCCCTTTTAAATACTTACCAGCTGTTTAACAATTGTAAAATAGATGTTTAAAATACGTTTCAAAGCTCCCCAGTTATAAATATTGATCACAATATATGGAATACTAGATCATACAATGCCCAGGTGTTAACAATATACAAACTTAATTTAGATCATTCCTGTCATCAGTACACTCCTACAGAGGCAAACTATGAAACGAACAAACGGCCTTAGTACGGAATACGACCGGTTTGAAATATTTCAAATCATTAACGCGATAAGCTACACAATAGCTTATCGCGTTTATAATACCAACAATTACTCAAATGTATGTACTGTTTGGCATTTGGATCATGGATATACATGTATTACATTGTGTAGTGGTTAATGTATATCTTGTATGAAAACTATATTTAACCAGTAAAGGAGGTTTTCAGTATTTTATGCTATTCTATTATTGTTCTATCATATACCTCAAGCAGCACTTCAAATATGTACAAGTCTAATGGTAGAGCCATGAAAATCAACTGATTATAATTGAGGCTTATACCTATTTATTGGTATTCACTGGCACCTAAATATGGTCGATGACAAAAGGATCTATTGTACACGAGAGGATACAACAAAAATAGAAACTTGGGTGTCAGAGTGAGTGCAACCCTCTTCTAGATTCCACGAAGCTTAGTACGTATGTACCCTTCATGAAAGTTCCTTTAATCTATACTTTTCACATTATATGCATGTCTGTGGATGACCCATGGGACATAATCATGGTTAGTGGGGTAAGATAGGAATTGATCGAGAGACACTTTTAAATATGAGCAGTAATTCAGGTTAGACTTCATAGTGTTTTAGAATAGTTGAATTCAAAAGGAACGTTTTTGTTTGTCCACAAATGGTTGAGAAAAAACTGGAGACATGGTGTGAATGTGTTCGTTCGTGTTCGGTATTCTAGTCATTTAAAATGCATTGCCCGAATGGCCTTCGGGGATTGTATGGAAGCGCTCCCTCTCATATTAGAATAATGTCCGTCATAAACCCATTACCAACGGTGCAGTGTTAGGAAAGGTCACGAGTCTTTAGTGGGCCGCTGTTGAAACCATGCAAATTATTTATCCGTGCCACAAAGTAAACTTGATATTTTCATGTTGTTCCATCTAATTTCCATATCACTGTCTTAAAGGATAATACCGGAAGGTCCCATTGACTTGTTCACTCTTTAGATATTTAGAGAAAACTGGTTTAGTGTGCCAAAATGAAGGTGTGGATCAAGTTAATATACGCAACTTCCAAATATCGGCTCGTTTATTACGGATTTAGTAAACTAACGAGGTCCGGCCCTTAATCGATGCACACTAAATTAGTTTTCCTTTTATCATATCCCTTTATAGATACAGTCTCCTTAAATATAATTGATTCGTAAATCCAGTCCCCTTTTATTGCAAAACATGTAGAAATAGCATTCCCCTTCACGGCCAATAGGAGCAGGCCAATTTAGAGTTATACCAACCAAAATCAACTATTTCAGTAGGTTTTTTTGTCAACAACAATGGGGAAGTGTTGGTTTCTTTTCCAACCTAGGGGGATACCCCCCCCCCCCCCCCCACAGGAACGAAAAAGATTAAGAAACACAATGGGGAAGTGTTGTTTGAACTCAAAATATTCCATGATTAGAAGACTTTGGAACATCTGATACATTTGTATTAGGTGTGAAATAAATGTAATTAGGGGCCATCCATAAAGTATACATATGCGCACTGGGGGCGGGATGTCTAAAATTTTGAAAAAATTGCGTATGCTCCATTGTTCTATTGCCTACAAGATTGGGATGGATGTTCCAAATTTCAGAAAATTTTCTATTTTTAGATTTGCACAAAGCGCGTATCATGGCCTCTGCGGAGCGGGTTATCTGGTCATGTGTTACAACACTTTTTATGTAGCGACAGTAACCACCCACTATCATTAATCATGATATAAACAGAATTTACATGTAACGTGATGGTGATGAAATTGAGTAACCAATTGACTACCGAAAGACATTGTTCTTGAGCCATATGCGAAACATTTGATACAATTCTTTCACTTTCTTTCTACTCTTAAAATTTTTCCATTTTTGAAATTAGTAGAGTGATCCCTTATGTATTTTTTCGCGGTATCTCTTACCATGGTAATATACCAAAGTACAATGCACTCCGCTTAAAGAAAGAGGTTCTGGGTCTCTTTATCCTAATTATTCTCCGAGATTGATATCTTGTTCTTGCCAACACACTTCATGGATGGCCCCATGGAGTGATAGTCATTCTTCAAATTTCCTGACAGAATCAGAGAGTGATTCGAGAAGTATAATGATCGTCACTGATGGAACTTAACTGAATTCTCTTTCTGATCCAGGTCTATATTTTCAAACATGTGGATGCGGAAGACTAAGCGTGTCCCAAAGACAGACAACATTGAGCTCCAGGAGGGGCGGTCTCTAATGCACAGTTTCTCCCAAGACGAAAGCACTTTTACGTACGCACGTGCACACAGAGGCCTTTATCTTGGCAGGGTGCCTGTGTCTGAAGCGGGGGGCAAAGGGTGCACAGAGAACGCCGTGTCTCTGCTCCTGGATAAAGCCAGCCTGGAGTGCGGCGCGGGCATGGATTACATGTACGTGGATGTTAAACCGCACGGGTTGGTTCTCTACACAGTGGACTTCTCCTGTAAGGTGACCAACACCAAGTCCTTCAACATCTCACGCATCTCCTACTGCAGCGGTGAACACTTGGCGGACCCGTGTATTTTTGCTTGGATCTTCCACCAGGAGACAGTTTCTGGCTTCCAGCTTGAATGCCATGCTGTGCAGGTAAAGAGTGATAGACGCGCCCGATTCCTCGCACACCAACTCCAGCGCGCTTTCCGTGCCTTGTACGAGGATGTCCAGGCAGCCCTAGAGTCGAGCAAACTGTTCCATGCAGCTCTCACGCGCAAACAAACTGAGAATACGGAAAACCCGAACACTGAGAGAACAACTGATGTCCGCGCACACGGCTACTGTGACCTTGACATTCCCGGCAAGGAGAAGACATCACTGCCCAAGCCGGATCTAGTGTCCCATCCTCTCACTCCAGAATGTTTTTAAGATGATAGTTTTCGATACTTCGAACACTGGATTTATATATCTAAAAAAAATAGTAGCAGATTTGTTGTGTACATTTCATGAAACAAAAGTGCGTTAATTGAAAATGTTTAGACTATCAATGCTTTGAAATGAATAAAATATTTAGTTTAACACCAGATGTCGCTACAGTAAACTCCATGAACATTATCTGTAGATACTGGTATGCAATTGATAATTCATACCAATGTCATAATCGGGATAACAGCATGTTCGCTTTCATTACAAATTATAGCACAAACACATTCCAGAATTGCCAGTGAGCTCTAGAAAAAAATACCCCGGAAAATATTTGAATCCTGAACATATCCACTATTTATCTCTAACACGATCCAGACAAAGTACACTAACAAAACCAGGGAACTGGGAAATAACCGGAAAGCTGACGTCCTGACATTCTGTTAAAAAAATATGGCTTGAACACCATGTCTAGGTATATATTCAGTTCATCAACAACCTCAACCTCGCTGGCGTGAACACCCTGACGGAGCGTGAGTCATTGGTGATCCTTGCATCATCACGGGTAAAGTAGGTTTCTGGTAGGGAGAGGGCAATAAAGAGAATTCCGCCACCAAACAAAACATTGAACATTGTTATTCAATTGAACACTTTTATTGTAATCTACGGGGAGCATGTCGTCACTATCTCGAAGCGTTGCAGTGACAACACGCATATACAAATATAAGACATTATGATATTGTGTACATCTGAATTTGCTTCCGAAGGAATGAAGGTGAAATCGAACCAATTATCTAATGGATATAGGGGATAGAGGAATTTTCTTTGGTACCTCACGACATTATACTACTACAGACAGGCCTTCAAATTATCAGAGATCTTTTTGGCTTGGTGGTAAGACGTCGTCTATGTTAAAATGTTTCGACTTGGGCTCGCGAGGTGACGTTCATATGACATGTTATCTTTGTATGACGATTATAAGCATGGCACACTTTTCTCTCACTACAATAGTGATAAAGAATCTTACATTTCATTTCATATACTTATATATCTGATATAGGTTTCCTAGTCAAGTTTATCTGTTACCGAAATAAAGTCTCTCCAGACCCTTCCTTATTCACTACAAATACAGGAAATAAGAACACCATGCGAAATTCACTGACATTTATCTACAGCTTAGCCCAGATCATCTACAAGTACACATGTACTGCAACTCAGCGGCAAGAGGGTAAGTCACAAATACTCAGTTGGTAATGAACAGCCAAGTACTTCGCATTAACTTTGTTCTGTTAAGCCGAAAACCCAATAGTGCATATTCATGGGTATTATGACACAATATATCACCTTGAAGCCACATCACATCGTTCGAGCTCATTCACTTCGATCTTGCTGGGCTACCACAGACCGCTCAGGTCATCACATCGTTTTTTTCACAGAGCTTTTCAGGATCAAGCGATCGCAGGAGTCGGAAGTCCCGTAGATACCCATCAGCAAATGTGGGTTCACACGCATAGGAACACCTCCACACCATGGATTCTTGGGATTTGTCAAATAAAGTTCAAGTAAGCTTCTGTCACAAGATACTTCCATTATTCCAACATGACAATCTTAAAATATGATACTAGTCGAGAAGCTTTCCTGCTTTCTTGGCAGAAGATGACGTTATATGCAAAAGATCTGATGCAAATGAAGTCAACGAACCCCTATTATTAGATACCTCCTGTAATGGATAGGTTACTATTGGCATTTACAAAAGAAAGTATATACAATACCTGGTTCGCCAGTGTCTATCACTGTATATTCATCGGCTTTATGAATAGTCTGCGTTACACAGAGGTAGTAATCAAGTCCTCTTTAATCGCTTAGTCAACACACCCGCTTGTAATGGAATTACACCCGCGTTACTCACGTCGAATCTCACATGTTCTCTCAAACTTTTGCCACATCGTGGGACAAGCTTGTTTGCAACGATGATGATTGAAATACCCAGATAAGATGACACGGGAAAATGGCATCCTGATGCTTCAACCGATGGGGAACATTCCTCTCAGTCTGTTTTGTGTTGGTTTTACTATATCTGCCTTCATGTCATCACCATCTATCAGTATCTCCCACTATTGTCTTCAAATGAGACCGGAGTACGAAGAATCTGCTGACTACTGCTTAGCACTAGATGGCATTGCCCAATGTTTTGTATCGCAGCTTCTGATTATAGGATGCATGTCCTAGACATATTCAAATTAATACCAACATCGGAAACGCCCGATATATAGGAACTCATTTTATAGGGTTTTTACAATTAATTCGAATATTAGATTATCTTTTGCCAACTATTCAGTCCTTTACATATTTTCATCATGAAACATTTCAATTTCCCACTTGGGGACAGTCTTAAACTCATTTGCCCTCAACTAAATTTTGCGAGCCAGAATTTCATCTAAAATCTAAGAATAAATAAGAAAGACTTCAACAACAAATATCGACCGCGTACTATGGAATGTGACATGTACGCTATATTTGCAATGTGTAAGCTTCCTTTCTGAACAACTCGTTCCGCTTTCCTCTCACTGCCCGGACTGAACACTTATTGCTAGCAATGTATACACCACAGATCACATGATTTGTAGTTCTACGTTTTAACTACAACTGACCCTCCGGTGTCACGTAATACTGAATAGGTAGGCGACCTGCGGCACAGCCCTCTGTTGGTCGGGGTAACAGCAAATGGAACCAGCGCGACAGCACCAATATCTTGGCTACAGCGACGGACTAAAACTGAACGCACTACTTTTCAACCGGAGATAACATGATCTTGACAGGGCTTACATACTGATATTACCATCATACTTCGGGTATTTTTCGTCAATATCAGAAAATGCTTCGCGTGGGAAACCTCAACATATGTATACATATATTCTAATCAACAGAGGAATATTTATCTGGCCCAGGTCAACCCATGTAATATAATATCGTATACTTGACAATAGAATAACGGCAGTCTAGATGCTCAGAACCTCTACTGTTCCTAAAAGGAAGAATTCCACTGCTTATTTTACTGCAAGTGAATTCTGCTTAAACATACATTTGTAAAATCTGATCACTCTCGGCGACAAAAGTAATTATATTAGAGTTAAAATCACATACATCGCTACCAAGACGGCCCTAAGTACAATCCTACAGATTTTTCATCGTAATATTTCGCATCCAAATAGTGAGGATAAATTTATTTCAATATGGGGATATACACCACACAAAAAACATCTTAAGGGGACCAATATTCGGGGGGAAAATCAATAAATATCAATCAAAAATGTATTTAAATTATGACACCTGGCGCATATTTGACACACGGTTGAGAAGTCATGCACAATGCGATGGTTTTTCTCATATTAAATCTAGACAAATTGACGAGAAACGGGGATGAATACAGACTACAAATCTAGAGGAAAATGGGGATAGGTAACGACAAAGTGTTTGAAATGGAGGATAGTACCGTCCTCCCGGGAGCCCGCCCTAGCACGTCTCCCCCCCCCTACTTGCATTGCCTCCAGTATGAACTGTTACCATTCAACGGGGCTGTGACCACCACTCAACGGCAATTATATCCACTCACTCACTCTTACATTTAAAACCACACGGACACTACCGCTCTGCACTCCAGTCAGGCGGTAGTCACCCACCTTAAACGTTCGTATTTACACTTACAAAACACTCAATGTATCCTGTTAATACTCGTAGTAGAGCGCTGCTGAACGCACCCGCAGTCGTTTAAGCTGCGGGGTGCGGTTGCCGGGCACCTGCGGCAAATTGTCAGATCTTGCTGCGCTATTATTACTGGAGCGCAGACGTAGTCTCTTGCGCATGGGCGTGCGCTCGGGCGTGCCAGGCAGCGAGTTGCCGTCCAGTTCACACGGCTCCAGGGTCTTGCGTTTCCTCGCGCCACGTGCTTTGGGTGTCGTGGGCGCGACGGGAGTGGTGTCCTTCGTAGTGGATGCCCTTAACCGTGCACGCCGCTGTTAACAGAGAGATAGCTCATTCAGAATGGGGTATGCAAGATTGTCAAACCAGATGGCATCCACATGTCGGAAACAGAATCTCACCAAACAAAAGTCACATGTTAAAAATATCTATCTAATCACGGACCTTCATTCAGGTCTTCCAAGTCCGTGATTTGATATTGATTTCTATATCACTGTTTTTTAATATATTGTTAACATGGCAAGGCAAGAGACCTAGTGAATCTAGCCAAGGCACCAGGATGACAGTTTTACAAGGATAACTGTTCACATTTTTCACGTGGTTACAAAAGCACTTTTTAGCACAGTCGGAAAACATTGAACATGACGAGCTTTAGTCCACCAACAGGAAAATAGAAAATTTTAGAAATCAGAAACATATTCTATTACATGGATGTCAGAAAAAAGGTGGAAATATTGTTTTCCCTGCATCAGAGGGACTGAGAAAACATTGAAAATGCCTCGGAGTCGGCCGCGGCCCAGGGTCTGTGGAGAGGTTGAAACCTCTCTTTTATTGGAGTGAAGAAGCTCAATTAATACGATCTTTGTTTCAAACAAGGAAAAAGAATTTGGTATACTAATAAGGAAAATATGTATTTCCGTGGAAAAATGGAATGCTACTGTCTCTGTTATAAAATTCGTCTATACCTGTAAGTTTTCTGTGTCAATTCGAATTTGTGTGTCTAAAGACAAGGGAAGCTATTGTATCACCTTGACTGTCGTAATGGCGTTTAACATCACAATGTCCAAAATCCCAAAGCGATACTTGTGTGCAAGCTAGAGTATGCTGGCTGGAAACAGGGTCGGAATAGATGAATGCCTCTTGCAAGAATTCACCAATATATCAATAGAAAGGCCGGTGCATAAACAAATATATGAAGGTGAGTGAAATATTTGTCTTCTGTTGTCCTTTTTTCAAATCGGTTGATGACAGAAGTGCATTCGCCACGTTTTCTCAATCAATATTTGTCTTCTGATTAAAGCTCCAATTAATAAACTCAAGACAAAATTCTAAATTGTTAAGTACGAAAAAGTGTGTCCGCTTCTTTGTGTTGTCTCTACTTTCATAATTCAGGGATGTCAGTTGGGGTCATGAAAAAAGAGAGGAAATATTTTTCATGTGAAGTTTACTGCCTCAGAGAGACTGAGAAAACATAGAAAACGCATCGTTATTGGTCATGGCATGGAGCTGTGGTGTGTTGGGGAGGTTTGAATCACTGTTTATTGATATCAATGAATACTTATTCTCACCTTGCTTTACATAAGAAAAAAATAATTGTATAGACTGAAAATGAAAGCAAGGAGTTCTTTGAAAAAATAAGAGAGCAAAACTGGTATCTCTGCATCATTGCAGGCAATGCTGTGAAATGGATATAATCAGTCAGTATTGACATTATATAAATGAGAAGAAAACATGAAAAAACCTATTTTAAATCCGCGCAATAAACTTAACCCATTCCTACCAGATTCATAACTTCATGGATGCCAGTGAGGCGAATGAGGATTATTTAGGCTAATATATTATAGCATAAGTTTCACGTTTGGGCGGCGCCCTTTATGCTAAATACCGATAACTATATTTGATCAGCCTTTTACACTTATCGCTAATATAAATTGGTTGTCATCTTACATCGATATTATTCAAAATATAGTATTTTGAATGATAAATTTGGTTCGAGCACAAGGTCTAAATCAAGGATGCCAGTTGGGTCATGATAGACACTGATGTCGAGGGTACCTTTGTATCACTCTTCCTATACAGGTCTGGTGTGGAGAGTTCAGGGAATTCAGGGAATTACTGTACTCTATGCAGATTCACCATAAGATCAGTGTATTTCCAGGAAGACTTTCTGAAGCTGCAAAGCCCAGGGGCTTTCACTCAGAGTGCTGTATGCCTATTGTTAGGTGTAGTTGAGTGATCGCTGCCGTCAGCCAACGGGTGCCACTAGCCACTGATATTGTGGAGTTTTGAATACGAATCTTCAAATTTAGACTGGCTTTTAACATATCATCGAGTACCTATAAGACTTAATGGATATCTATATAGCTAAAAAAACAAACCAGAAGAAAAAGACAAAGAAAACTTCGAATTCCCTTAAAACTGTCATCCCTTTAACTTGGTGGGTAAAACAAAAGAAAAAATGTCTAAAGTACTATTGCCTCTTCCTGCAACGTCAAGTATTATATATATTTTTTTTATATTACTTGACATGGCAAGTATAAGATTCAGGGTATGATGGACGAGGAAGCTTTATATAACAGTTTTAAACATTGACTTACCGGTCTGAGCTCGCGCCGTGAGCTACTCTGGGCACTACTCGTGGTGCTCGTGCTGACACTCGCGTCACTCGTCTCGTTACTGGTGGGCCGGTTGTCAATGCCGGAGTCCTGGCTGTTGAGACATGGCGAGAGTACCGGTGGCACCAGGTCTCCGCTACGCAGGGCCTTCTCAGCCTCATGTCGACAGATGTCAACCACCTCCACAAGCGTGATGTCTCGTTTGTCTACATGCTCCATCATAGTACTGTGTAAAGAACACCATATACAAATTATTAATTTAATCTTCCTAAAAATGTCTAGAGCTACTTAGCGGGAAAACTATTTCTGGGCAGCTAAATATCCTTTCATTGAGGTGAGAAAAAAAGAGAGACCAAATCCATCATTTCTACTAATAAGTCCTATCCTGGTTATCAGAATTCATTCCCGACTCTTGTATTATGTAAAAAACAATGTAAATGATATGCCTATTTCGGTGGCCTGGCGATGTCTGGGAGGATGAAGGAGACTTGTCGATATTGCGAATTTTTTGTATTATTATACTTGAAAATCTTAAAATTTCCGATATCTGTAACTTATTGGAATACTTGCACCCCTGAGATCCCGCCTAATACCTGTCGCTCTATTTATCAACTATGTCACGTGCCCTGAAGAAGGAAACTGATGCTTTGGCCAGTGTTGATATTTTCATGTGCATTATTTCAGTAGCATTCACTAAGTCGAGATGTGGGATTTACTTATTATTCCACTAGTTGTGAGTATCTCTTCTCAAACTATTTATCAACAATTACAATGACTTTTTGGAAATATGCAAAGTAAACATGCATCATCACAGATTAAGTGTCTTATGGAAGGTCCTCAGCACAACCAAGATCTATAGTCATGAAATGAAAGCTCTATATGGGTCGGATTTTTGAAACCTGCTAAATTACGCTTTCTTCTTGGGATCAGACACTCAAAAAATAATTTTAGAATACTACTTCATTTTATATTTTATATTAGTCTCCCACAACATACCTTCCAGAAAAACATTATTCCAACAAAATCAGACAAATGGTTCAGATTTGAGAGCCTTTTGAAGTTGTGTATAATACTGCATGTTGTCCACCCCCCTAAAATATTTGAAATTTCAAGAAACGTTATAAAAGCTCATAATTTGAGGAAAACTAATATTATATGATGACATATGTCATATTTTACCCAAAACACCTCTATCATATATTGGATTTGAAACAAAAGCTCTGAGCCATATTTGGGTTTGGTCCAGGCTGGGGTGTCGGACAACACGCGGGGTGTCGGACAACACGTTTTTAAAACTACTCAGGACACTGACTAAAATAAAATCAGTCACTATAACCCTTTATATTCTTAATGAAATGATAGAAAGCTATGTATTTCAAAGCAAATCACTCAATAACTGATAAGAAACAACCCCAAAATCAGGATTTATATCAGAGCGTGTTGTCCGACACCCCGGGGTGTCGGACAACACGTTTTCAGTTTTTGAACCACAAGAAGTACATTTTTTAATTCAGGAAAAAAGTAAACTTGGTATCTATAAGTGGTAGGAATACTTAACATATACAGGGGTATTTGTTATTCTATTATGATTATTATTTCTTCTAGACATCTTTTAACAGGCATATTGTCCAACACCCCGATTATTGGAAAAATATCATCATGGAATCAGAATGTTTTAATATCAAAATGAACAATCCCATTGTGTTGAAACTTTCAGGTATCATAGTAGGGATTTTGGTCAACATCTCACATAAAAGGAAAATTAATTTCTCATTGTATATTTCATTAGTATTATGCTCTCAAAATTGGGATGTCAGACAGCATGCTCTATAGGTCTCTCTGTTGGAAAATTTAAAGGTCCTGGATAGCTTTGACCATTTTAATATTTTTTCAAACTTTTACCAATTTTCAAAACTATAATGTCAACACTTCTCATGACATATGCTTTAAACATGTTGATAAATATAATTGGCTCAAGATTGTATCCCCCATATTTTGAAAAAAGTGAAAATCACTAGAAAATCACTGTTTTTGTTGATTTTCGGAAGGAAATATTCTTCAGGGCTATACAAAACCCTATGTTGGAATGAAAGACGATCAAAAGATGCACACAAAAATGCCACTTTTACATTGATGAGATACATTTATACAACATCAGCCGTAAATAACCCTGTTTTTGGTAATTTAGCAGGTTTTAAAAATCCCACCCATATAGTGTACATAATATCTTCGAGGTAAATTACTTACCAAATCATGTTCTTGAACGACTTGGACAGTTTTATGTTGAACCTGAGTGTGGGTTCTAGGATTTCCTCAAAAAGAGCTCTGCCCAGTATTTTTCTCTGCTTGGCTGCGTGTAAGTTTTTTAACAAAGCCGGTAGATCTTTCGACTTCAGGAAGTCTGATGAGTGCAACTAAAAAGTAAAATGTTTGTTAACATTAGTGGTCATCTTACCATGTCTCATACCAAACACATTTATAGTTTATGGAGGTACACTGGGATGTCAGTTGGGTGATGGAAAACTGAGGAAACATTTTCATGTGTGGAATTCACTGAAAAGTAGTCTATGAAAAAAAAAAAAAAACCAAAATCGATTTTCATTCGTTTTTTTTTTTTGGGGGGGGGGGGGGGGCGTTGCATATATATATACTATGAGTATGCAGGCCAAAGGAAACGACGAACCATGGATAGTTTCCAATGCCATTTTTACTATGTGCAATACATAAATATAATGGAAACAGGCATCGGCCATATGGATACCTTCCTGACGTCTGCTTTAGAATCCCGACATTTGCACATATATTAATAGCCCCATCATTTTCCAGAGGGGTAGACATACTATTATGGCACACATTAACAATTGTTATTTAGTGAATCCAGACAATACTCTTTGTCTTGATTTTATAAGAACTACATTTATACCCCTTATACTACATACCTCATCTAAATTGGACAGTCTAGACCTTGAAGCCGATTACCATATTCCAGAAAAGCATAGTTAGGACAAAAGGGGCATTTTGAATAACTTCTGCTCCATCTAGTGACACGAGGCAGTCAGGTACTTGCTACGACATATTATTGTTTACTATGATTCAAAGACTATAGACACGGACTAGTTGACACAAAAAGCGATTGAAATAAGTTTTACGAAAAAAAAATGTAAAATGGGGTTTTAATATGCCGACTAACTATCCCCTAAGAGGAATATAAAGTGGGTATTTCCCTACTCACCATAATGGCGAAGGTCACCCCAAGCATGAAGACGTCGGCCCGGAAGTCGTGGGAGTCATCAAAGAGGATCTCGGGCGGGTGGTAGCCGTTCGTGCCAAGAATATCGTCACACACTACCTTCTCTGTGAAGACACGCTTGCCCATGCCCAGATCAATGATGCGCATCGCCACGTGCTCAGCCGTGCCCATACAGTCCCGCACAATCTGAAGTACACCAGAGAACGTATTTATGACATTATTTTGGAACAGAATCACCATCAATTAATATTTTGTTTGTCTATTCTGTTTTCTATGAAAGCTCCCAGGATAAAATGGGATTAACATAAAAGTCAGTCAGAACTCAGTGCAAATATATAAACAACGGAACTCAGGGGCAGCTTCTGTGACATAATCTCATCTCATTTTCATGATTTCCTTATACTAAAAATTCTGTCAGTTTTCGGCAAACTTGCACCCTCGGTTTTATTACAATAGGGTAATTTACCTGAGTGTTTTTGTGGGTTTCATTCATCGTTGAGACTCGTGTGAGAGAGAAGAGTCTTAACGTTATGAGAAAGTTAATTGGGTTTACATTTTATCTCAAGTCTACTCGGGTGGACAATTTTATTCATTTGGGGCCATCCATGAAGTACGCACGCACTCGGGGGTAGGTGGTCAAAATTTTGTACATGCAAGATACAAGATTGGGAGAGTGTAGGAGCAACAATTTTAGAATTCATGTTTTATGGAAGGCCCCTTTCTCCACCCACAGATTAAATGCAGATTACTCACACTGGTGATGAGGATGTTCTCGGGCTTGATGTCGTGGTGTATGATATTCTTGGCGTGCAGCGTGTGGATAGCCGCAGCCACGTCTCCAAAGAGTCTGAAGAGCACATGATGGGGCAGCATCTCTTGTTGGACCAGCTGGAGGGAGTTCATTAAGCCCGCCTCGGTGATAATCACCAGGCGGCCCTGGGTCCGGTTTAACGTGTCGGGCACGGCCGCCACTCCGTACACCCGCAGTGTGGTCTGGATGATCGGGTCCTTGGCCAAACTGAAGAATTTTGAAGTTATTGGTAAGCAACAAACACGTCGTACTCGGGGGACTTCATTAATAAAATGTTTATATATAAAAGCGTGCCCATATTGGGCACTTAGGCACGTATCATCTAGGCAGCAGGAGCTGAGTATTGTGAGGTAAAGCGTGTAAAGTGTCGTTAGATATTACCCCACTTCCCTGACCAGGCATGACACGGTTAGCTATAATGAGCACGACTTTGTTCTCACAATTTGTCACAAGTTATCCATCCTAAGCAGATATTTTTTTCAAATCAGTATCTACGCAGCATATTTTTTTTCTTAAAAGTACATGTACTTGAATGTGCTGCTAACACCTCTTAGGAACAGTACATTCTCCACTTTATGATACTTGACGCATAATACAGAGATATGACAAATAGCTGTACTACCTTTCGAGATAACCACACCACACTGATTTGCTGGTAAAATGGGTCACTTGATAAACAATATTTAGTCAACTCATAATCACCAGTGGTTAATCTACTGTAACATAAGATAAAATGATAACTACTAGTAAATACGCTCCAACATGCAAAAGTAGGATCAACAAGTACTGTTCTTTTTTTTATTACTAATAATCAACTTATACCGCTAACTAAACTCGGTGAGGGGGTCAATCAGAGGGGGTTGGAAACCAGAGTTTTCATTATTGGTCTTCAAATGCCTAACTAGCAGGTGGACCCTTCAATACTGAAAACAATATTAAACGGCAACTTTTCTTGTTCAAACATCATCAGCCCGGCTACACCATTGGCTATGTACATAGACACATAGAGAGGTAGCGGGGGTAGCGGTCGTGTAGGCAGATGTCTAGGGACTGAAGTCAGTCTACTGATCAATCATAGGTGGTGGGGAATGGCCTGCATTGACAGAACACTTGAATGGTGGCCTTGGAGAGGGAGCTGATTGGGATAGATCTATTTCAGTTCTGATTTCTTTGAAATTTGGCTATAAATATGCATTACAACCTTACATTCTTAGGAGGATTTTTCTATAAATCTATTATAGTATACTAAAGTAACTTTCGCTGTGATTTATAGAGATAACAATCTTCATGGTTTATGTAACAATTGCAGCAAATAGAAATCAGTTATGCATTTGAAAAGCTGACAAGATGTTTACCCACCTCTACCCCCTCCCCCATCTTTTTCTAAGAATACATGAATATCACAGTAAATATACCTATTACCAAACATATTCCACTTCTTAACATGTAGTGCATCTTTCAAATGAGCCGTATTGTGTTATCATTGGACCAGTTTCAAGTTTCAAGTTAGTAATGTTTGGATTTGTAAAGCTGACCACATAGCTGCCAAAACCACTACACCCCTCCCTTTTTTTCAAGAATACATTTCAAGATAAACATGTACTGAAAATGAAACCATGGATTTCTATGGTGAAGTGGAAAACTGCGATCTTTGGTGATGACACATCCATTAAGGAGTTCTAAAGAATGAGCCTTTAACGAAAAAGCTAGGTGTAAACTGAAATCACATTTTCAAAAATTATTACATACCTATGGCCGAACGTCAATGAAATACTACCGGCTGCTAAGGGTGCAGTATTGATAATGTTCGGGTGAATTGCGCCCGTAGTGAATATTTGGGAGCACCCTGCTCATAGTGAACGCCCGGGGTCAACAGGTACATAAAATGGCTCCCCCCCCCCCCCTTGATATTTGGTATGTAAGAAAAAGAAAATGTAGTGCCTGAACCCAGAGGGATACCATTCTTAACCTTTTGCTACAATAAATATGTCCCTCCGCCTGCTGCGTCAGGATATATTTATGGCATCAAAAGACATAGACCATCCATCCGTACGGCCTCAGTTACCACGTTTTATTTCTTAATATAACCCATGTTAACCTACAAAATATGATAGCTGTAGGGTCATATATTGGCACTAGCGACTTTTTCGCACCGTAGTTGCTGCACCCCTCCCCCCACATACACACCTCCAATAGCGTGTTCATATGCACTGCCGACAAAGTCACTATTCTCAAATATGAACATTCCTGGTGGCCCCCTCTCTTGGGTGCAGATCCCACTAAATATACCGCCTTAAGACTCCATCAGGTGGCGTGGCTGTATGAGCATGCCAAGTCTCAGAGGTTCTCTCAATGTATAAAGTAAATCAGAAAACCACATCATTAAAGTCTGTTTTCGGCAAGGTTGGAAATATATCATAAGAGAATAAGCACATCAGAGTAGAGAAGTGAAAAAGGAAGAGCAGGTTTGAGGTTTTCTCGTGACTTCAGTCTCCAAGCCTAAGTCTGATTCACTCTATGTGTGGGGGAAACTTCAAGCGGATCTGACCATAATAAAGGCAAGGCACCAGCGAAAGGCTGTGGTCTCATTGCTTTCTCTCAAGGATATGAGATAAGAAAATTACAGTATTAAACTTTGATTTGAGCATGGGTCGAAATAAATCATAAGAGAAAAGGTACGTCTGTCTATCAATCTGGAAAAAAGAAGAGGAGGTTTAAGTTTGTCACTACACGGGAATCCAACTCTCACGGCCCTTCAGTCTGCAGGCATAGGTCTGGTTCACTATGTCTTTATGTGCAGGAAAAACTCCAAGCAGATCCAACAGAATTTTAACGTTTTATATGTGGTAGGTAATAAAACATTCTGATCAAACTATAAATCATATTCCTACCTGTGCTTTGATAGCATCAAAATGGGCAGCTCATCCTGTGACACTAAATCATTCTCAATTAAACCTCTTTGTCTGGCCAACGTTTATTCAGTGCATATTACATTTGTATTTGGTACATACCATAGTAGCTCGATTTCGTCGAGGGTGATATTGATGCAGTCATCTGAGTTATCTAGCAGCGTTTTGACGGCCCCGTCCACTGGCAGGTCGTTATATGTGACCGTGCACTCCCGGACGATACCCTCCCCGCCTCGTCCAAGCACCCTCCCGAAGGCGATGTCCTCATGGTCAAACACCTCAAGGTGAACATTGTGCTGTAAAGGAAATTAGATTTGCGATTCATAATACGACCAGTTTATGGTTGGGCTAAGGAAAACTCTCAAGTCATGGGTATTATCCTACCCCTAATAAAAAACGCCATAGGCTTAACATGGGATTTGTTTATTTTACGGGAGTGACATAAAGTGTTGTTTATGCCACTACTTTCTGATACTGAAAAAATATGGAAATGGGGTAGGATAAAATTTAGACGCCACTCGTTTGAGTTTGAGCTTATTTATGCCACCTGTTTTGTTGGCTCCGTAATGTCACTCGTCTTCGACTCGTGAAATTATGGAGCCAACAAAATGCGTGGCATAAATAAGCTCAAACTCAAACTCGTGACGTCTCTTCATAGTATACACAGAAAGTCGAGCAATTATTTTATGCTTTTCCACAAGTGAAATTAGGCTTAAGGAGCATACAGCAGTCGGGATTATAAAGGTAGGTATTTAAACAGACACGTCTCATGCGGAAAATACTATATCAACTTCTTAAAACTTCGCCGAATCTACTCAGCCAATACAAATTCGTCAAACATTACATCAATTATTGTTGGTCCATTTTTCAACATTATCGAGTTATAAGTTTTCAAATGTTCCTTTCTCTGTAGGACCGGGAAACACGTCGGTGTCAGCCACGGCATGGGTTTGAGGGTCATGGGGAGGTTTAAACCAGTTTTATTGGTGTGAAGGGAGTTCAATCAATATCTTCTTTGTCACACACAAGGAAAAAATGATGTATACTGAAAATGAAAAATGATTTCCATGGAAAACTGCCATACATAGTATTATATCATAAAATCTGCTCTAAATTGTTTGATTATATCATATATTTCGATAACCAGTACTCAGAATCGCAGATCAAAGCGTTAAGCCTCCTATGGCATAATTGTATGCATACGTCATGACAGGGTTCGTACATAGACAGCCCAATAAAATTCCAGGCTTTTCCCCCCCAGGCTTTTCCAAACTCTGATCTTTTTTCTTCAGGCACATCTGGTAACTGTTTTTAAAACCACATCTGATTCATCACCAAATTTAGTTAAAATTTTCTCCATCTCCCTCACTACCTGTGTAATTTCAGTGGTTTGGGATAGATATCTTCAATTTTAGTTTTTTCCACTTTTAAATATGAATACAAATAATCAAATCCATGCTGAATTATTAGCAATTAGCTATACATGGTGAAATTTTATAGGCAGTCTAAAGCTAATCATGACCAGAATTTTATAGACTAAGAAAAATTGTTTTTATGCAAAACTTAATTTTCCAGGCTATACCAGGCCTGGAAATCCCAAAAGCATAATTATTACAGGCTTTTCCAGGCTCTGTACGAACCCTGTCATGATTACGTTAAGAAACAACCAGCCAGTCTTGATTATCGATCTCCTACCAAATAAGAGTATAATCCAGGTTGTAAACATACGCCAGACGTTGCTATTTTCACGGACTAAGATCCCTGAATGTATTTTTATTATTAACACAGCATCAGATTTAGCGTCAAATTACCTTGTTGAGCTTGGCTACCAGACGCCGTATTTTCTTGTCGAGCAGGTCCAGCTCCATAGTTCATGTCCACTCCATACAGTCAGCTGAAGCGAGAAGATCCACTTTAGTAATATGCACCACGTGTTAAAAGGTTTAGAGACCGGGGTAAAGGTTATCATGTTTACCTTAAGCTCTTCCGTGGATGACACTAATTAGGGCACTGAATTAACCCATGCGCAAACAGACTACATGTGGGGTAACATGCGTAACAATAATCAATAGATTTGATATTTAATAAAAGATATGCCTCTACCCATGTATATTCTAAAAGCTGGTTGATAATGTTGTCAGTTCTTGTCTTAACTTATATTATCACGTAAGCTCTAGACTTACAGGACATGCAACGCACTGCACCCTCACATACATTTACAACACCAACATAACCCAAAATACCATTATACCTTTACCAGCATATGAAACGAACGAGATAAGCAATATATAACTACCCGTACATAAATATTAATTGAAGTAAAACGGGGAACTTTTGTAACCGTTCAGCTCTGGCTATCGGTAGAAATATAACACGAAAACATTTCATGGAGCATTCAAGCAGTTAATACAAGCTGTAGCCTAGTCAGAATACTCCACAACGTAGCAAATAGAGGTCACTGGGTCAACTTCGGGACACTGTAAACAGCGATACACCAACGAAGATATAGGCTTTCTACAGCATGACATAGAATGAAGAGGTAGAGAAAAATCTTATAATTTCGTCTATAAGAAATATTTATAAAAACAGAAACATTCTCGCCTCTGTAACCATATCGAGTAAATATAAATATTCTATAAGTCCAAGTAATTTATAATACACCCCGTGTAGGGATGTCTGTTGTGGTTAGGAAAAAGTGTGAACATTTTTCGTGTGGAATCAGCAGCCTTAGAGACCAGGACAACATAGAAAACAATTGGCCACGGTATGGGGCTGAGGTATCTGGGGAGGTTTAAATCAGTTTTATTGATGTGAATGAGGCTCTGCTAACACTGCACTATCTTTGTTTACAAAATGGAAAAGAAGTATATATATGAATGAAAAGTATGTAAGTATGAAGGGTAATTCATGTTCTTACAAGCCTAGGCACTACGCCGGTGTCAAGAGGGACAGGTGAAGTGATTTCCATAAAGAAATGGAAAACTGACATTATGAAATCTAATTTAGACATGTCCCACCGTCATTTCATGGATATTGATCGACTGACACAGCATGTCTCACTTAAAAAGTTTTATATACATTTAGGTCACATTAGCTGGTCAAGGTTCTTTCATCTTATGTGGGTATCACGTAGGATCACCTCTATCAGTGTCTTGATCAACAACTTACAAAGAGATAAGGCGAGTTCAGTGTGATTTTGATTTGCTTCTTATCCATAGCTTCACTCTCCACATCACAGTACATATTTGATTCTATTGTCAGAAGGACTAGTCATATTTATAGAACAGTAAAATCAGTATCGACGTTAACATAATTTTTTTAAACTTTGAAGCCGGTAACATTTTCCCTGTTGGAATAAGAATTTTTGTTCCAACTTTTGGCGAACGCAACAAGGTCATTTTGAAACTTGGCAGGGAAGAGCAATTTGTATTGGGGCAATGGATAAAGTTGTTAACATAAGAGCAAAACACATATGGATGGGATCTAAAATGTCGAACTCTCATGGGATGTCCAACTTGTTTGAGTCCTAAATTGATAAATAAATTGCGAGATAATGACTTCGTAAATAGCAACAAAAGGGAACAGCTGATTTAAGGGATCTAAAGAGCCTTACTTAGGCAATGTGACGGAACACTAAAGTAACGGAGTGGACAATAAAATCATTATTCATTCATATAAATGCATACAATATGTGGCATAACGTACCCAGGATACAGGAAATATAGTCCATGCCATCTATAATTATTCACCCCATCGTCCACACAAACGTGTGGCCACCATCCTCTATACTGTTCAATGCTCTAGATGTTTGTTCACCAATACTTTATCAGCTTTTAAGGCCACGGTAGAATGGTACGTTTCTTACGAACTATTTCTTTTGAAATATCACGAGATAGCCAAGGTAGAAGAGGGGTGCCAGTTGGGGTCATGAAAAAAGATAGGAAATACTGTTCATGTGGGATACTGCCTCAAAGCATGGACACTGAGAAAACATGGAAAACAAATTATTGTTAGCCATGGAATGGGGCTGGGGCGTGGGGGATATTCAAAACGTGTTTATTGGTGTGAAGGAGGCCCAAATTATTCTCTTTGTCTTACACCAGAAGAGCAAATTTTGTAAACTGAAAATTAAAACAAGGATGCCATCTCTGAATGTAAGAGGTCACAATTGAGATCTAAAAGGATTTTCTTTATATTACAGAAAGAACGGTGTGAACAAGTCTACCTATTTACGAATGCTACAATTTCATTAGTTTCAATGCAGATGCATATTTTTAAAAAGAAACTTCCACCAAACACCAATATAATTAATTGCATGCATACCAAAACATTGGTACTGCGTGAATATTTGGCAACTCTGGAATTTTAAATGCTACTAACTACTGAGCACCGTCATTTGTAGAACGTTGGCTATCACTGCAATAATCTGTACTAGGGGCCATCAATAAAGTACATACGCACTGAGGGGGCTAAGGGTGTCCAAAGTTTTGGGAATTTTGCGTATGCCTCCTCTTTCTTCTATTGCGTACAAGATCGGGAGGGGGTAGTCCAAATTTTTAGAAATTCTGCGTACGTACTTTATGGATGCCCCCTAGTAAACCCAATGAGAACTGGCCGGAGGTGCCAACTACCCGCTGCCTGGATGCCTGGCCCCGGAGGATGCGGAGGCTGGGGCCGGGGCGGGGCGGGGCGGGCGCCGCTCCGTAGTCTGGCCGTCCAGACAGTCGGCCCTCTATGATAATGAGCTCTAGGTCTAGCAACTTTAGCAGTCAAACAGACTTCATCAATGACAATGCTTCTGATGAGTTTTCCTACCAGACGGTTGCATAATCGAAGGAGTTTTAATGAAATCGTCTATCGCTATGTTCTTTACGTCAATTATTACAAGAGCTTCCTGTGACGAACAGTCAGGAGTGTTTGGTAAACGGTAAACCCGATTATGAAAACAAATATTTACATATTTAATTTACGGGAAGAAAGAGCCGTTAACGATACACATTCAGATACCTGGAACCTCATATTTGTTTATAAACACGATATCGAGAGTAGAAATCCTTATAAAGCGCTAGTCTGATGTACAAGAACGTTCACTCAGAGGTAGCATTTCTTTCGCTAATTCAGCCTCAACCTACCTATGATTGGTTGACATTGTCCCGTCTCCTCGGGGTTGGAGCCTTAAAACCACTGCCGAGTGCAGCGGACGGTCTCAATACAACATACCGGTAGTGGCTTCATTTCTATCCCCTTACCAGACCTATCTGATCATCGCCGGGTGCTTGCCCAGCCATATTGTGTAGGCTATGTGCGTGTGTGCATGTGTGTGGCAATGGTGGTGCAAGGAGAATGTATCTGCCTCGCCGACAAGCCAGTCACCAGCTGATCGTGCTCACGTGACCAAAGCAGGGTTCACCAGAAATAGGTCACAGGCGTCGACCCGTTCATGGAGGTGGCAGAAGTGACAATATTCCCAGCATAACATTACGATTCGTGATGATTCTAAAGAAGGGTGTATATTATCGAGAAAAGAGTGCAGTACCTCCGTGACTTATCAAATAACTAACATTAGTCCTATTCTTTACGTATTGTTATTTTGCTTCTCATTCAAAATTAAAATCATGTTATCATTCTAGAATATCAAATAATCAAACCAGACAAGATTGATTTCCTAAATCACATTATAATTAAAATGCGGGTTATTTCATGCCTAAGTGTGGTACGACAAACAAGGAAATTTAGGTCAGCACTAGATTGTAAATACCTGTTTGAGCATGTCCTGAACTAACAAAAGTTAGACCGGTCTGAACAATCAAATATGACAGTCAGAAACATTCTGCTCTGATTGAGGATGGATCCTTTAAGTATAGTTTATGTATTTGAGAATAAAATAGGACTGCATATACTCGTGTTTGATATCGCGAAAAAAAGTATAAAATACAAACAGGTTCATTCGAATAAAATTTCGATGTAGAAGTAAAGGAAATTTCAAATATTTTCCTTTTAAAACAAACGGTCAGAGATGTCTGATACATTACCCAAAACAGCGACAGTACGTAATACATTAGTACGTAATAATAAGAAAGTACGTAATACATTGTACATATAACCAACGTAATAGTTCTGGTATGACTAGATTTTTGATACAATAGTGTTCAGTTCAAGGAGCTGAGTGACTTGTAATTCTATAACATTTCTCAGTCTAGACAATATACTCGTTGGTTTAGATCAAAATAGCAGAATAAATATGTAAGGGCACGGACCTATGCCATCCATCCATGTCCGTGGTTATGGTCTGTGGTCTGACATACCGAATAAAAACATAGGAAATTAACAGAAAGTTTGTTAAACAAGTACCGTTACTCATTCCATTAACGAATACCAGGGGTCATACAGAAATTTTATTAGAAAAAAACCCACAAAGATTCGAAAGCTCTCTGTTGGAAAAATAAAGGCCATCCCCCCCAAAAAAAGTAATAATATCCTTGATAAAACTATATTACAACTTAAATTGACAAAATTCAAATACCAGTAAAGCTTTACAGCCATTGAGAAGGTAATATGATCAGGACTCGTGTGCAAAGTAAAAAATATCACCGACTGTCACCAACCTGATAATTGAAGAGACTCTAACAAATAACAAAAGATCTCGAAAAATTGCAAGGGGTTCAGAGGGGCTACATGGACCCCAACAAAGTCCAGGGACAGAACCCCTATGGTTTCCCAGGGGCCGAGGCCGCCGAAACTCATGCATTTTCAGCTTTTCTAAGGTGATTACTGGCCTTAGTTGAGAGCTAAAATGTTTTTTTCCCTCACGAAAATAGCTTCCCATCACCCCCACATAGCCATGCCAGCCACACCATACACCTGTATAATTGTCTTTAGCAGGCATGAGAATGGCATTTTGAAACAGAAATTAAAACAAGGACTTCCTTGGATAACAAGAAATTTCTACATGCCTGATATAGGGACTATCTCAAGGTTCAGCTATTCTCACTGGTTTTAAGCCACAGGAGCAGTTATAAAAACTAAAGAGGTGAGTGTAGGCTGAAATCCCTCACCAACACGTTTACCCAGTTGACATTTTATTCCACTTCATGCACAATATCGACATGGTTTGACAAGGAGGGCATTGTTTTCGCAAAAGTTTAACACATCTAGAGACCAGGCATGGGGAGTTGGAAATTGCACAAAAATCTGGAAAATAAGCAGAAGCTCCCAGTAGCAAAGCCCTCAGAAACTCAGCTATTCCAAATGAATTTCTGGCCTCAGCTGAGAGCTATATGTATTGTGCAAATATTGCACAAATCCAAACTGCTTAGTTTGATATACAAGCCCTCATGTAATGCTAGAAAATCGGGTTTATGGAACACGGAATGATAAGATTGAGTTTATAGGGACGATTCTAGTGTAGTTCGTATATTAGAAATCGCCTAGTCGTGGCGACCCAAACAGCTACGTTCCCGTATTTGACTAGGTGCCCCCCCCCCCCCCCCCCCCAAAGCAATGCTATCTTGGATTAATTTGGGAACTTCCTTATCACTGTAAACGTGGTGCACTGTCAGGTGTGACATCACAAGCCTAAAAGTTAGATCAACAATTGACCTGGAATACTCTCATTATTGTATATAAAGGCTACAATAGCTCAATTCCAAAAGGTTTTAAATGCTCCTGTGTAGCCCTTAGACCTTGGATTCATCAACCTGACCCAGTCTACATTTTGGAAGTTTTGATAAAGAGTTCCGAGACTTTCTAGGTAGTTTTCTAAATATCTTGGTGTTTAGACCACAAACGAAAAGTGAGTCAGAATATGTTTGACAATTTTAATAAGGTTCCTTCGTGATACAAACAGTTCACCAGTTGTTTGTTGTTGTTCAATAAGTAGCAATTTGTACAAACTAGTTTCAGCTTCTGGCCTTCTTCAGGGTTACTAGCTAACTGACTGAGCTGTTGTGGAGCTCTCCCTTATGTACCCTTCTCTGTACTATTATGGGATGGTAGTAAAAAAGACCCCGAAAAATTATTTGGTCGCACCATGGGAAATGCAACTGGCGGCGACATTATTACCCTGGCGGTGACAATGGGAAGTATTGTTATAACATATGTAGTTATTTTTTCCATTAGATAGAAAACAGTGTACCGCTACGATATTTCGGAGATGATATAAGGTGATGAATTGTAGTGCCACCTCTTGAAATGAGTATCCTAAGATGGATTACATTGTTGTTGTTATTTGTTTTAGAAAATAAATTAAGTAATATTTGAAAGTCTGGGAACAGTCTTCAATATGGGGCTGTCGTTACAGGTGGTTTCGGCAGCAAAATTAGAATTGACTCGAGTAACAACGTGAGGTCAAAGCGAATAGTGTGTGAATATTCAAAGTGAATATGACACCTCTTTGAAAAAGTAAGCCAAATGCTTATAAAATGCTACTTTTTTTCTCTAGAATCTCAAACATAAGAACAATCATTAGAACTGCAACTCAATGTTCAGGGCTGGTTCCACCAACACAATGGATTTGCTGTGGTATATCTTGGTGTATCTTGTTATATCTTATGGTGTCAGGATATGTCTTACATCCGTTGTCGCAAAGGGTAGCTGTGCGGTGTCGGGTGTATGTTTTGGTGCTCCACCACCGCGACCCCTCCAAGAAACATCGTGACAAAGAGGCACACGATTATTCAAACCTAGCAGGACTTAGCAAGACACACAGATTGGGACGAATCCCGCTACATCTTGTATGTTGGTGGAATCAGCACTTTAAACATTAAGAAGTTACAGCTGTTGACAAATATGAACAGGTCACGTAGCTTGCATGGTACCACAATATTTTTCATATTTAGGCTGTATGACATTATGGCTAAAATACCAGATATATTGTAAATTATAAATCAACACGCTTTTTAATAACTATACTGGCATTGTGAGAAATATAAGGCATTGTGTAAGATTCCCATCAATTAGGTCGATTTGAAATTTCATAAATACATCTAGAACATTTAATTAGTTGAAGTCAGGGCCATAAAAACTAAATTTATTATTGAGTATTGCAGGAGCTACATATGCCTTTCTATTCTATTTCATTTTAATAATTCGTATTCATTCTAAATGGAAGGTTTCTATCGGGGCTAAGGGATCAAGATGGTCAGCAGGTTCTCTAAATGTGAAAACAAAAATTTCTCAAGGCTAAATCTTGAGTAAATTCTAAATTGATTGAGGTATTGTCTCGATTGAAAAAGTATTGCATTTCTGTCAATGAACTGCGTCCTTTTAATGTCACACTATTGGGAAAAAAAAGAACATTTATAATCTTTTGTTGTTGATCAATAGTGACAATACGGTGAGTACCACTGTATCTGCAGCTGTAATACAATAATGTAGCTTGAAACTAAATCTAATAGTTGCCATATTACTCCATTCGTATTTATAGTACTTAAGTGTGGAAAATGGCAAGTTTTTCAAAGGGGGCGAGAAAATCAAGGGGCGAATTCTAATCTAGCACAGAGCCCAAACTGTTTCCAGAGTGGCTTCCATAACTGACGAACCTCACTGGTAGTGGTAACACAAACAGTGGTATGGCATTATTTGGTTATCTAAGCTATTACTATTCCACCACAGACTCCACAAAAAAAGATTTATATGACTGATGTTCCTTTCCGTTTTATTTTGTATTTTGTTGTCATTGGAGACTCACAGAAAAACAGAAGTTAGTCTTCGACCAAGCACACTGTCTAAATCGAGACCGGTCAACACGCCAGCCATGACAGTTTTGAGGATTGTTTTGTTCCAGGTTCTGAAACATACCAACATATATTCGCTTCGTCAATGTATAATTACCGTAAATGGTTTCAGTTAAGTCGGACTTACTTCATATCCCGACTGAATTTCGTTTCGTGCTATATATCGTCCTTCAAGGTAAAATAATCCATGTACAACATCTGGCCCGTCACGGGCCTTGACAAATATCTAATGTCAAGGTCGGGTCAAGCTCTAGCTACCTACGCCATCACAAGTTTGAATCACACTGTTGGATTTCCATCAAACTGCGGATACTTGGAATAATGCCAACATCATCTAAACAAAATGGTACATACCTTCACTTGTGACAGATCAAATCCGGAGAGAAATACTCATTTCAGGCAGGGTATCTGCCTATTTGTTTAAAATCCGAATCTACCAGCAGACGTTTAAAGGTCTGAGTGAAATTTTCATCGAGCCCGCCAAAACGACCGTTGCTCTGTTGCACATGCGCGGTTTGGGAGGAAGGACTTCCGGGTCAAGGTTATGTTTACGTTCTTCGGCTTCCGCTAGACCACCACCCAGGAAGCCAGCACCTCTCCCGTCGTACGGGCCTACGGATTTCATTAAACATAGCCCACCTTGAAGGAGTCTTTTTACTAATACTTAATGAATACTACCCTTCAGACGTTACTTAAGTCCCTGATAATATATCGTCCCGCGTAGCTAAAGCCTAGTAAAGGTAGTCCGACGAGTCCGACCCTAGTGTTACTGTTAGGGTCGCCCACGACTAAGTAAAGGATCCGTCTGCCCCCCCCCCCCTCCCCCCGATGCCGTTTTCCTTTTTCTGTTCTAACGCCATGGTGAAGCTGGTAGATACCCGATTTCAATTATAACTAGCGACTTCGTCGGGATGGAGTTGGGTGCCACCCCTACCTATCCTGCTGAACATACTCCACGGGAGACTTTCCTGATAGTGGCGCCCTCTTTCGGATGCAGTCTCCACTTAATTAATATAGCGCCTTGAAACTCCATTAGGTGGCGCGGCTGTATATGAGCATGCCAAGTCTCAAGGTAAAGATGATAAGAAAATTACACTATCAAATTCTGTTTTGGGCATGGCTAGAAAAATATCATGAGAGAATAAGCACATCTAAGTGGAGAAGTGAAAAAGGAAGAGCAGGTCTTCAGTCTCCAAACTTTAGGGAGCGTTCATTAATTATCGCCCAGGAGGGGGGGCACAGTTTTTCGAACACCAATTCAATTGGTAAAAAAAAAGTTTGCCCCCCCCATGGGAATACCCAAAAGAATTTGCCCCCCCCCCCTCCCCTATTGGAATAGGGTAAAAGCACAGTGGAGGCTAAACTGATGTAGCATTTTTTCCATGAGGCTTTCCTTCTTTGCTTTAGAACAAACCCAGCTACATTCAGTCATTTGTCAAAATTTTGGCCAATCTAGGTGGCTAAGTGGTAGGGGTGTTCACCTTAAGCATGGTAGGTCATGGCTTCAAACCCCGGTTGGGTTATACCAACAACTTACACAAAAATAGTAGCCACTGCTCATTTAATGCCCATCATGTCTATTATCAATATATTTAACTATCCTAACTATGTTAAATCTTCACCCCTCACATGTACCTAAGTGCCCAGTATAAAGTGCATTTACTTCTCAGTCATACTGCAGAACAGCGGGTGGGAATGTCTGGGCGAGTGACACCTGAGTAATGTTTTTCAGATAGCGACGTTTTTATTAGTTGTGATAGAAAAATATTGACCGTTTTGGCCACCGATAGGACCAGTAGGAGTAACTACTACATTGTCCCTCCACCATACTGCCCTTCCACCATACTGCCCCTCTACTATACTGTCCCTCCACCATACTGCCCCTCTACTATACTGTCCCTCCACCATACTGCCCCTTTACCATACTGCCCCTCCACCATACTGCCCCTCAACTTAACTTCCCCTCTACTATACTGCCCCTCCACCAATGCTGCCCCTCAACATAACTTCCCCTCTACTATACTGCCCCTCCACCATACTGCCCCACTACTATACTGCCCCTCCACCATACTGCCCTATCACCATACTGCCCCTCTTCTAACATGCTGCCCCTCAACAATGCTGTCCCTCCACCATACTGTCCGTCTAAATTACTGTCCCTCCACCATACTGCCCCTTTACCATACTGCTCCTCCACCATACTGCACCTCAACATAACTTCCCCTCTACTATACTAGCTGCCCCTCCACCATACTACCCCTCTACCCTACTGCTCCTTCACCATACTGCCCTTTCACCATTCTGCCCCTCTACCATACTGCCCCTCCACCATACTGCCCTTTCACCATACTGCCCCTATACTATACTGTCCCTCCACCATACTGCCCTTTTACCATACTGCCCCTCTACTATACTGTCCCTCCACCATACTGCTCCTTTACCATACTGCCCCTCTACTATACTGCCCCTCAACATAAATTCCACTCTACTATACTGCCCCTCCACCATACTGCCCCGTTACCATACTGCCCCTCCACCATACTGCCCTTTCACCATACTGCCCCTCTACCATACTGTCCCTCCACCATACTGGCCCTCCACCATACTACCCCTCTACTATACTGTCCCTCCACCATACTGCCCTTTCACCATACTGCCCCTCTACTATACTGTCCCTCCACCATGATACTGCACCTCACCAATGCTTCCCCTTTAACATGCTGCCCCTCTACAATGCTGTCCCTCCACCATACTGTCCCTCTAAAATACTGCTCCTCCACCATACTTTCCCTCTACTATAATGTCCTTATGAGGGGCAGTATGGTTTGGGTCAGTATAGTTGAGGGTCAGTAACATGAGGGTCAGTATGGTTTGAGAGGGAGTACAGTTGAGGGGCAGTATGGGTGAGGGGCAGTATGGGTGAGGGGCTGTATGGTAGAGGGGCAGTATGGTAAAGGGGCAGTATGATGGAGGAGCAGTATTGTAGATGGACAGTATGGTGGAGGGACAGTATTGTAGAGGGGCAGTATGCTGGAAGGGCAGTATGGTGGAGGGACAATGTAGTAGTTACTCCTACTGGTCCTATCGGTGGCCAAAACGGTCAATATTTTTCTATCACAATTAATAAAAACGTCGCTATCTGAAAAACATTACTCAGGTGTCACTCGCCAAGACATTGACTCGCCCGGACATAAAGGTTATTCCCACCGGCAGTATAGTGGAGGGTCAGTATGGCACAGTTGAGGGGCAGTGTGGGTGAGGGGCAGTATGGGTGAGGGGCTTTATTGTAAAGGGACAATATGGTAAAGGGGCAGTATGGTGGAGGGACAGTATTGTAAGGGGGCAGTATAGTGGAGGGTCAGCATGCTACGGGGGCAGTATGTTAGAGGGGCAGTTTGGTGGAGGGGCAGTATGGTAAAGGGGCAGTATGGTGGAGGAGCAGTATTGTAGATGGTCAGTATGGTGGAGGGACAGTATTGTAAGGGGGCAGTATAGTGGAGGGTCAGTATGGCACAGTTGGGCAGTGTGGGTGAGGGGCAGTATGGGTGAGGGGCTTTATTGTAGATGGACAATATGGTAAAGGGGCAGTATGGTGGAGGGACAGTATTGTAAGGGGGCAGTATAGTGGAGGGTCAGCATGCTACGGGGACAGTATGTTAGAGGGGCAGTATGTTAAAGGGGCAGCATCAGTGAGGGACAGTATCATTTAGGGTCAGTATGCTGAAGGGCAGTATGGTTGAGGGGCAGTATGGTGGAGGGGCAGTGTGACGGAGGGGCAAAATTATTCAGGAGCAATTTTGGTGAGGGGCAGTATGGTTGTGATACTGCTGTGATACTGTTGTGAGATTGGGATTGAGGTATATAAACGGAAAAATGTCCGTCCGAGTGACATTTCACATAATTACAATGTCATTTCAATGGGATTTCTCAGGTTTTCACAGATTTTTGCCCCACTAAAGCTATATACTGCCTCAAAGTGTGTCCCCTGGGGATTTTCCCCCATATAATTGATAGTGCCTACCTAACTCTGTACTCCTGTTAACCTAAACGACAAGTAATGTATATTTAGGGACCTAAAATTAAGGTAAAATACTTGTCATACCCCTGTATGAAACAACTCAGTGCAAAGGAAGATACTCATCACCAGAACACTCAAAACCTAACCCTTAGACACACTTCAACAAGAAATATTAGAAATGGGCAGTAAAATCATATCACACATTTTATGGCTGCCCCATAAAAGGAAAACACCCAAATGTCACTCGCCCGGACATCGTTTTGAGGGTGTATAGGTTCACTGAGTTGCCATAGCAACGGTTTTCATATTTAACTTATAACACTTCATGAGCAGGTGACCCAATGCGTATACATTACCCACAAGAACGACCTTTGAGATACTCCAAGGTTTATTCACAGATCCCCCATTTTACACCAGAGCCCCATATGCACCCTTTCTGTGATTCATGACCAGGGGATAATGTCAGCCCAAGGTATTCCTTGGCCAGTTTTACAGGAGAGTCCTTGGAGAGCCTATATTATATATGATAGTATCATTGACATGCAAATATGAATGTTCTGGCAATTTGTTATAGTCTGACATGGTGTGAGGGATCTTTGGAATGAGTGGATCAATCTATGATGTGGCACTACAGAAGGAAGTCCCATTTTCTTGCAGGCAGAACCCCTTTAGGTACTCAATGCTCTTCCATGAATATGGTAATCTTATTGAAATAAGCAGCAACAGGGGGATTTTGTAGCACTTGATGTTGTAGTAGCTGCTCCTAATTCATCAATGTTGAAGAAAAAACTAATGATCTTGTCAGACTGCATTGATTCTTGGACAAATGTTAGTGTTCATCCATTGTTCTCTCCCTCCACATAAGTCTGTCAGACTGAGGGAGGGTGGACACCCATCTCTAATTGGCAAACAAGACTGTTACCATAGAAACAGAACTCCAGGGAGTGAGACAACTATAGTTACCTTGTGCATGAATTATTATTATAGTTGTATAACTAAGCTGATTTCTAGTGATATGATATGAATGCATTTCATAACATCAATTCTTGTCCTTGAACACAAATATGGGAGTTTGCCTCCATGTTTAGCTAAAAATGTCGACCCCACGACTGAATTAGTGAAAAATTTTGGTCCCCCCCCCCCCCCATGGAAATACCCCCAAAAAGTTGCCCCCCCCCCCCCTTTGGAATACCAAAAAAAATTCTGTTTGGATTAATTATATTAGGAACATACTGAATGAATCTGGTCTGACATATATCTATGGCAAGAACACCTTGCAAAGTTGAGTGGATTAAAAGATCTGTTGAGCAAACACTAAAGGAACCATTTGTTCAACAGTGGCACATAGACATGGATGAGTATATAGTTCATGCACCCTTTATAAGGAAGTGAAGGAGAATAGTGTTACCAAAGGCAAATAGAATTGCTCTCACCAAGCTACACACAAATAATACAATGATACAAAAAATGAAGGGAAATTATATGAAAAACCCAACACTCAACACTCACACTAGGTATATGCAAAGCATGTGATGGTGGAGAGATGTGTGACCAATACCACCTCTTTTTTATTGTAGAGATAAAAAAATAGTACAGCTGCGCAAACAACATACTAAGGACTATGTAAAAAGACCCAGTATGTACAGACTAGTCAACAACTTTATTTATGGTATGCTGTATTTGTATCTTGTTTCATTGCTTGTATTTGATGAATTTGCTGTAAAATTGCTGTCATTTACTATGTAATCTCCATACAGTAGTATGAGTCTGAGTTAAATAGATTGAATTGAAATTGAAATAGAAACTTCAAACTGAATATCATTTGGTACACTGAAGTTTCCATTCCGAGATTCGGCTTTCCAATTTGAATGGATTTATAAACTGTTTAACCAAAATAATTGTGGAATATGGCTTAAGGATATTTTACCATACAACGGCGATAACCAGCCAACACCGGACCCTGTACCCAGACTTTTGGATATGTATTTCCCCTGGACAATGCGAAAATGTCAAATTCGTTTTAGCCTGCAATCCAGGCGAAGACCTGACTTTTTACAGACATTTCCCAGTTTCACAGTAAATCCAGTGGAACAGGCAAATTTGACTTTATACCAAGAAGAAAGTCAACAATTTTTCAGCTCACTCCCCCACTTTCAAAAAGTTCTGATGCCCCTATTCCCGTATTTACAAGTGTATAAGGTCAAACAAGTCTGATTACCCTGGACTGGGCTAGGGAGTGTTCAAAAAGACTTGGCTCCCCCCCCCCCGTGGGAATACCCCCAAAAAATTGCCCCCTCCCCTTGGAATCCCCCGAAAAATGTTGCCCCCCCCCCTTGGAAAGCCCCTCCCCCCCAAAAAAGTTGCCTTTTCCCCATGGGAATAGGGTAAAAGCACATGAGAGGCTAAAATGATGTGGCCCTTTTTTAGATGAAGCTTTCCTTCTATACCCTAGAACTAGCGCCTTTGGCCCTGGCAACATCAGGATGTATTACGGTCTATTCAAACCATGAGAACTGACAGCCCCCTAACGCCTGACCAGTGAACCAGCATAGTAAAACCAGAGCAAACACTTGAGGCAGATCATGAATATTGGTGGTGAGGGCCCCAGTTCTGAAGGACGCTGCTATGTTTGATTTCAGCGTGATTTAGGGACCAGCAAAACTTGCACCATTATAAGATGGCGGAGAAAGCCACACACTCGTCTCAGGCAAAGGAGATAACAAAACTACAGCATTAAATTGTGTTTTCAAGACTACTAGTAATAATCTGTAAGTGTTAAGGTACACCCTTATAGACCTACAAAAAAGAAGAACAGGTTTGAGTTTTTCTGCACACGAGAATCTCACTCTTGTAGTGTTTCACTCTCCATTCACAGGTGTAGTTCTGTCGTTCTCTATGTGGGGGAATAACTCCAAGCAGATCCTGTTGATATCGTGCCTTTTCATATATAGTATGTAACAAACCCAGTTACAGTCAGTCATTTGTCGAAATTCTGACCAAGCTCGGTGGCTAAGTGGTAGGATTGTAACAGATAACGTATTCTGTGTTGTGAGACCTGAATAAATACATTCAGAAGGTGCTTCAATTATCGTTCACACAGGTTCTTATTCTTAGAATTAGTCCTGACAAATCTAAGTGATATAAGCAGAATTACATGGTGTCAGAAGTAAAAAAGACTAAGGTGCAAAGCAGCATTGAAGCCAGCAGCAGTCTGTCAGTAAAACCAGGCCAGTGGTAAGCAGTAAACATGGAAGTTTCAAGCCCCCACCAAATGTCAGCTTTACTTCAGGCAATGTAGTTGAACAGTGGGGAAGGTGGGAACAACAGTTCAATGTGTATTATGAAGCAGCTGAGTTGGTGAAGAAGGGAGCAAAGACTAGGGTAGCTATTTTGCTACACTGTGCTGGTCCAGAGGCACAGGATATTCACAGTAACTTTGTGTTTAGTGACAATGAGGGGGATAAGGCAGATGACTACAAGGCAGTGCTAAAGAAGTTCAGAGAGTATTGTGAACCAAGGAAAAATGAGGTGTTTGAGAGATATAAATTCTGGCAACGCAATCAGCGTGAAGGTGAATCAATTGACTAATGGGTAAATGATCTCAGAATATTGCTGGGAAGCTGTGAGTATGGGGATCAAAAGGACAAAAATCTCAGAGATAGGATTGTGTTTGGGGTAGCTGACACACGTATCAAGGAAAGGCTACTATTGAGCCAGATCTGACATTAAGCAAGGCATTAGATATTTGTCATGCAGCAGAGGCAAGCAAGGTCCAGTTAAAAACTATGACAGGTGAGATGCAGAAAAGTCATGATGTGCACACCATAGGCAGGAGTAGGAAAAACTTTAAAGGCAAACCCTCAGACTTCAAGCAGCAAGGTTCAGGGGACAGAATCTATAGGTCCCAGCCTCAGCATAAGGATGGTAAAGCGCACAGGACTCAAGGTAATGATTGTGAGTATTGTGGTGGTAGGCACCCCCACGTAAATGCCCAGCATATGGTAATACCTGTAACAAATGCGGTCGCCTCAACTACTTTGCCAGTGTATGCCGTGATGGTAGCTTTGTCAGAAAGAAGGTGCATGTCCTCGAGCAGGAGGAACAGGAAGAATCAGAGGGTACTGAGTATGAAGATAGTGACTATTTTTTTGTTGGTTCATTATATGTGGGTGCAGTAGCCGAGCAAAAGCGTGACAGTGATGCTAATATGTGGTATGAGACTGACTATTGGAGGTGAACTGGTATGCTGCAAACTGGACACTGGAGCAGAAGCAAATGTATTGACCGAATCATTTGTATGCAAAATGCAGAACGTAAATATAAAAAGCACCAAGACCATTTTGAACGCAGTCGGCAACTATCAAATATACCCGAGAGGCACAGTGGTGTTTAAATCATCAGCACATACAGGCCAGAGTGGGAATTTCAAATTCTATGTTACTGACAAAGCAGACACGCCACTTCTGGGACATGAAGCGTGTGAGCAGCTGCATCTTGTAAAGTGTGTGAATATTCGTACATGTGAGCCAAAGCATTTCAACATAACGAAAGACCATGTAGAAAAAGAGTATGCTGATGTCTTTAGGGGAGTAGGTCCATATGACACAGAGTATGATATGCAGCTAAATGAAAAAGCACAGGGCACAATCCAGCAGCCCTGCAGAATTCCCTATGCAATGCAACCAAAGGTAAAAAAGACACTTGCAGATTTAACGCAGCAAGGCATCATTGCCGATGTGGACAGGCCTACAGAGTGGGTCAGTAATCCAGTTGAAAAAAAGAATGGCTCACTGCAGATGTGTCTTGATCCAAGGCCATTAAACGAGGCAATCAAATGTGAAAGATATAATATCCGTCTCCCGCAGATGTACAGGCCCATTTAGCAGGCAAGACTATCTTCACAGTAGTAGACATGAAAGATGGTTATTGGCATGTTAAACTCAGCGACCAGGCGTCATACTATTGCACATCCAACACTCCATGGGGACGGAAGCGGTTCTTGCGCATGCCTTTCGGCATCTCTTCAGCAAGCGAAATTATGCAAAAACGCAATGAAGAGACATTTGGTGACATCAGCGGAGTTCATGTCATAGCTGATGACCTTATCATTGCAGCAGCTTCCGAGCAGGAGCATGACTTGATTTTGCGCAAGGTCTTTGAGCGAGCAAGGGACAAAGGTGTGAAATTCAACTACTCAAAAGTCCAGTTCAAAGTCAATGAGGTTGAGTACATGGGCAACCTGGGGGGCGTTTCACTAGTAGAGATAAGTTTCATTGTTCCTAACAGTGGCAGCAGAGCAGCAGTGTGTATATCACTAGTAGGTGCAGCCAAGCGTGAACTGCACTTGGGACATGAGCGTCACCAACAGTGGCAGTGACTGTTTCATGAGTAAATTGGCTCTCGCTGTTACTGCCACTGTGGTACTGCTGTGGGCGAGACAGTCGACCCTCTTGTTGGTTAGGTATATAGAAGGTTTTCACCCACTTCCTGTAGGAATTAAGAGATGAAACAGGAGTAAGGGATACATATAACCTATAATCGTACCAAATATGAAGAAGATCAGCTGCACCGTTCCGCTGATATTAGCATTTGAATTTCATCATAGCAAACGTCTGCTCTGGTGGCTAGTGTACTCAAGCAGTCGCTAATTTATACGGTGACCTTGACATTGACCGCACTTGTTCCTGGTTATCTCTCTCTACTCTGTGACTGTATCAGCTCTATGTTCCAAAAATCTAACGCAAATTTCAGTGCAGCGGAACGTTCGATCTTCTTCATATTTGGAATGCATCCCTTACTTGTGTCAAAATCTCATAGCTTAACTCCTACGGGAAAGTGGCAGACTGTATCAGGAATTTCCCTGCTGTCACTGTACCTGAATGCAGAATTTCACACGTCGACACAGCCCGACCCCGTTTGGGTGATTTCACCCATGAGTTAGGGAACTATATAACCTATACACGTCCTAAATATGAAGATGATCGGCCACACCAATCTGCGGATATTACCGAAACGGGTCCCTATCTACTCTGTGGAATATCCACAGCATAGCGAGACCCTATGCTCACTAAGTGGACTATGCTGTAAAATATGCCAACAGTGAGAGTTGGTCCCACCTCAACAGCGAGAGCGCTGTTGAAACGCGAATTTGGGCTTGACACTGTTGGTATCGCTGTTGCTGGCACTGTTGCGGCTTAAATGCGCCCTTATATTTTCACTCAAATGACGGAATTTATAATTCGATCAATGTATCGTAGAGGCGTGTATTCTGTTTTTGGTTATCTGGACGATTTTATAGTATTAGGTTCATCCAAGGAGGATTGTAGTTCGAAATTGCAAATATTGGAAAATTTCGTTACGGATTTAGGATTCCAGATTAATAAATCAAAATTAGTTATGCCCACTCAACATGTTACTTATTTGGGATTCCAAATAAGTAGTCCGGAAATGCAAGTACGCCTACCTGAAGAGAAGTTAAAATCATTGAGTTTATTGGTTTCTTCATTTTTAGAAGACGGCAAGACGTCGGCCAGTTAGAACGAAATGGCATCGCTGGCAGGTCACCTTTCCCATGCTTCTATGGTCGTCAGGGGGGGGGGGGGGGGGGGGGGGGTAGAACCTTTTCCAGGAGAGTAGTGAATATTGTAAATTACATGAAAGGAAGATTGGGATATTGTAGAATCCAGGTTTGGTTGCTAGATGATTTAAGATGGTGGAACTCGTTTCTTTTAATTTTCAACTGGTCGGAGAGAATATTGACCCCATCACATTATTTCAGTTATAGTATACTCTGGAAACCGACATGTCTATGTCAGGATTGTGGGTGATTTGTGGTAATGATTGGTTGTTTGGTGTATGGAATGAAGATGTATTGTTTCCAATTTCCAGCGATACGTCTAGTAATCATTGGGCCTCATCACCGGCAGAGAAAATCGATTGGAACATCAATGTTCTAGAGATGTGGCCGATGTTGGCGGCGGCTCAAAGGTGGAGCCATCTTTGGTCCGGTTATACAGTAGTAGTAAAGTCAGACAACACTCAAGTGATCAGAGTGATTAATACGGGCAGAAGCAAAAATTTGCAAACAATGCAGTGGCTGAGGGAGTTATTCTGGTACAGCGCCATACATAATTTTCATTTGTCAGCAGAATATATTTCGGGATTGCAGAACATAATTCCAGATTATTTATCGCTAATTTATTATCCTCGTTTGTTGAATCATAGTTTGCGCCATTATATGAATACCTTTTGTTGTTGCAGAACTGACTCAAGAAGCTAAAGTTTTGCAAGCAAGATGGATGTCCCTGAACACTACAATTACTCGGAATTGCCAATGGAACCATTTTATTAGATTTTGTTGTCTTTTAGGTTTTAGAGGGTTACTTCGAAAATATATATCAATAATGATAATATATCAACCAAACCTGTCATCTGCATTTTCATTATATATATATATATATATATATATATATATATATATATATATATATATATATATATATATATATGTATATATATATATATATATATGTCTGAGGTGATAACATTGGAAGAATAAGTAATGATAATATATATAATTCAGATAATATATATATTGTATAAATACATAAGTATTGGTGATACGATGATAAACATAATTGATTGAAATAAGACAAAGAGTGAATACGTTTGGCAAAGTGTGATTTATTGTGACACACCTGCCAACCGCCAAACGTTCACTCAAAGATTTTTGTAATTATGAGTTCATCCAATTCACACTTTTTCTTCAAAGTCTGTTGAATATATAATATCACGGACCAACTGGTCCAATCCCCGATCTGTTTAATGTCCAACAGGGGGATGCCAGCGTCGTGTAAGGCTGTTGCCCCACCTCTTCTCAAAGAATGCGAAGTAAAACCACTTATTCCGATTTTGCCACATAGAAAAATGAATTTGTTAGTAAACCAGCGATACGTTGCCCTGATTTTTACGTTCCCTGACATATATGACAACAACTGACCCTTTTCATGATCATATTTGACCAATTACAATAAAGAAGAAATCAAAGTAAATACACAGAAAGGTGATCCCGGTATCCTTTTGAAAGGCAGGATCAATTCCCTCTCGTTGAATTGAATCGTCTTAGTGCGATTTAAACTTATGTACATATAGTTATTTTCAAATTGAACATCTTTTTTCCTGATTGCTAAACCTTCTTCCGATAAATTTGATTTGCGCAACATTCCTCTAAAACCTAACACACATGCACTCCAGAATACCAAATTCTGTTTCAGTGATATCTAACAAACGAAAAATTGATAATAATTGGTTTCTACTGATGGGAGGTGCTTGGTTTGTTTTTGAACCAATGGATCTTTTGATCCCTACTAGCGTTTGTTTGATTGAAGAATCTTCGATATCTATGTGGGGTATACCGTTAACTCGGTGTAGTACCCACACGGCTGATAAGTAATTAATGATAGAAGGTTATTTAAATTTTTTTGCCATATACGATAGATACATACATATGACATATGATGTGGCTGGTAATGGTGTCAATTGGTATTCGCCACAAAATTTCAAGAAATGTCGCCATTGACAATGTCTGGTCACGCACATATTTGGTGCCATCCAACGGGACTGAAAACGCCGCATCTCCGTCTCCAACTCTACAAACAACAAAAAACGTCAGTTAACCACGGTGGGATCATTTTGGGATCGAAGTAACGGGACATAAAGTCCGGAAAAACGTTATCTTCTGATCTTATGTGTATAGCCGAAATACTGAAATTGTATACCGCGCTTACCCAAAAAGATTTCCCTATCCATTGCATTGATTCAATGTTGCGGCTTCGACCTGTGTTTAGAGCTCTAACCACCTGAGTATTGTCTGAATAGACAATGACATGATGATTCTTCCAACCTTCACCCCACCTGTGGACCGCAGCCAATACAGGCCATAGTTCTAACACGTTAATGTTAAACTCTGGAGTTTCTGTTGGTGGATTTATCCAATGATGACTATCCCTGAATATTTCAGGAATGTCCTTGATGTTTTCCGACCATACACCGAATCCCCAATCTGATCCGCAAGCTAAACCGAATCCGGAAAAAGATGAATCTGTTTCGACTGCATGGGCAAACTTTTCTTTTGGAACTAAGATTTTTTCCGCCCCATTGAAAATCGGTAAAAACCCCTCCCACCACTGGAGATCCTCCTTCATCCATGGTGGAATGTGGCAAGCTTTTAGTCTGTTCTTCATGTAGTTAACAAAATTCACTACTCTTCTTGAAAATGTTCTGCCTCCATGCACCACTGTAGAGGCATGGGACAGGTGGCCCGCGAGTGCCGCCATTTCGTGATAAGTAGCTGTGTCTTTCGTTAAAAACTCCCGAACTTTTTCTTTTAGGCTACGAGTTTTCCCTTCCGGCAGTCTTACTTCCATACTCACACTATCCAGCTCTATGCCCAGATAAGTAACTGTCTGATTTGGTGAAATTACTTTTTCCCATGCGATTCCAAATCCAAAATTTCTTAAAAGTTCTAGTACAACGCCAAAAGCACACATATACCCATACTCAGTACCTAGTATTGTCCCTATCTTAAAACTGAGATAGACTGACACACATACATATACAGTATAGTATGGTATAATTTGTTAAACTTTCGAATCAGGAAACTATAACTATAACTATGATACCGTTCCATCATTATTATTATACCCAAACAAGAATTGATTTCCATCCCGGACCTCTACGCGTGAACCGTGTTCAACTCTTCTTGAACTATACCGACTCACCCTACGGTCTGTAAACCTTTGCTTGCTGTTTATACAGCAGACAAACCTTCTACAGTCCCTCTGCCCATCCCTGCTTTTTATTGCACTATTGGGCAATCACTCTTTGTAAATAATTTTCATAATTGCTTCATCCTTATTCATTTATCATCATAAGATAGTATGACTATATCGGTCAATGAACTTAACGAGAGCAAAGGGCTATGCATTACCCACATGAACTGCCAGAGCCTTTGCAACAAGACTGATGATATCTTCTACATGTTAAAAAGGGCAGATATTGCTTGTTTCACAGAAACATGGTTCAACTCTAACTACACTGATAGTCTCGTTCACTGGCCAGGAAAAACACTATTTAGACTGGACAGATTGGAAAGAATAGGCGGAGGCCTAGCTTGTTATATTAATGATGTCATTGCTCAGTATAGCACTCTAGTCGATGAACACAGTGCCATTACTCCAGATCTTGAATGCTTGACGGTCGACATTAAGCAGAAACACACTACCCCGATACTGGTAGTAGCAGTGTATATTACACACAAAGGTAGGATAGAAAATGCAATAACTTTTTTAGAAAACATACTTATAGATCCCCGATACAATAAACACGAATTCTGGTTACTGGGAGACTTTAACGTTAATTTTCTAGACACATCGGGCCCCTCCCTAAACAAATTTAATGACTTCTGTCGCGATCATACCCTAAAGCGATTAATAAATCAATGCACAAGACCTTTCAGTCTTAAATTACCTTGCCTAGATAACATACTAACCTCTTGCTTGCGAGTTGATAAAAGTGGAGTAGTCAACTATCTTAACAGTGACCACTTACCTGTTTATGCAACCAGGACCCAAAGGCAATCTGTAAACAAGACAATTAAAGTGACTGGCCGCACTTACCTTAAACACTCAACTGACAAGCTAAAGGAATGGATACAACACACGTATTGGGATACTTTCTGGACATTAAATGATGTAAACGCTCTATGGGATTTTTTACTTGAAACTCCCACAGACTACCTGGACTACTACTGTCCGAAAAAAACCTGATGCACTAAAGAAAAAAACACACCCTGGATGACACAGGAAATACTCTCAATGATTAGGGACAGGGATAAGTCATTGCATCTATTCACCCAAACCGGGGAAAGAAGTTTCCTGACTGTAGCTAGGAAGTTGAAATTAGACGTCAGGCGGGAAATCAGGAGAGCTAAATCTGAAACAGTCAAGAAGACTTAGAAGAGAATTCACATGACCCTAAGAAAATATGGTATGGGAATTAAAAAGCTAATAAAGACAGAGACTAACAAACAAGCCCCAAATCTAGTTAACCCAACAAACAATGAAGAGATACCTCCAGAAAAGGCAGCGGACTACCTAAATCAATATTTTCCTGGGATCGGTAAATGTCTAGCCGAACAACTGGAAGCTAAGAAAAACTTAGAACAAACTGGGGGAATCAGAGAAGCAAGTCAAATAAACACTGCTGATTTTTCTGACAATGAAAATGAAAATGAAAATGGAGCACATCAAATACCCCCTGACTTCATAGTTGATAAGAAAGATCTTTATATGTTGTTTAACAAGATATCAACTAGTAAGTCGTCCGGGCTCGATAATATCAGGACATCAGTGCTCAAAGAGTTCATGAAACAAACACTTGACCATTTTACCTTCCTGTATCAACTGTGTATAGACACTGGTAAGTTCCCTGACAAATGGAAGTATGCGACCGTAATTCCGTTACCTAAGGCTGGGAATACCAAGAATCCTGGGGCCACTCTTATTCATATTTTTTATAAATGATGTAGATGTAATTTTCAAGAATGCAAACTACATCGTATACGCAGATGATTTAGTGGTCTATACTAGCGGCCCTGATTCTACTGAGATTGGCAGAGTAATGCAAAAGGAACTAGACAAATTTATGGACTGGTGCAGTGCAAATATGCTGACCGTAAACACGACCAAGACTAAGGCATGCTGGTTCATACCGCCAAACAAAAAGAAAAAAACTTGCACCCCAGATCTATATGCCGGTATAACAAAACTAAACACAGTGAACGACTACCAGTACCTAGGCCTCGAGCTAGACTCTGCTTTAAATTTTGACAAACAAACTAGGAAAATAATAAAGCAAGTCAACCACAAGATTTTCTTATTTCACAAGATTCGATATCAACTTACCACGAAGGTTGCTATACAATTTTATAAACAGGCCATATTACCGGTTTTTGATTATACGGCTCTGTTTATGGATGGCACTTCAAAGAAAAATTTGGACAAATTGCAGCGCCTTCAAAATAAGGCACTGCGTGTTTGTCTAAATGACAGGTCCATGGTCTACACTGTAAACAAGCTACATGAACTAACAAATGTTAGACTGTTAGAAAGAAGGAGAAAGGAACTTTTATTAGTATTCATGCGTAAGGAATATATCAAAAAGTTTGGGGAGCTCTCACAAACAAACACCTCAGATGAGGATGAGACTGACCTTTCAATCTCAATCTTACCTCTAGACTTAGTATCAAACTTAGATAGGGATGCTGTACACAACCATAACCAGCACAATCGCATTGCAGAAAATGGTGTCACCTTGAGATCTCATAAGAAACTTAATTTCAAGGTACAAAGACCCAAGTATGAATTTTTTAAAAGGTCACCCAAGTACCGCGGAGAACAGTTATGGAACAAACTGCCCTCAGAAGTTCAAAAATCACCAAGCAAGGCAAGCTTCAAACGCGCAATTGCCAGGATAGATATCTTATAAAATACAACAACCCTGAAATCCCACCATACAATTACCCACTCATTTCATCTCATTAACCAACTCACAAATTTGCTACATATGAGAAGAAAACCCTCACTGTCTTGTGAACTGTCTGTTCAAACTATTTACACACGCGTCATATGTCTCCTCTATTATTAGAAAGTCATCTAAATAACCGAAACACTTATTGACACCCTTCTTATGGACGCACCGGACAATGAAATCAGATATCTGTTGGAAAATATACGGAGCGCACTTCAATCCGAATACTAACCTATTGGATTCAAAGATTCTTTCACCACAACCGTCCCCAAAATCCCAAACGAAACCTTGAACTGTCCTATGGGATGGTTCCACCGGGATTGCCCTATAGGCATCCTTTATGTCTATGATAGAAAAGAAACAACCCGGAGTTATTTCCTTTACTACCTCGTCAATCTTTGTGTACGAGAACCTTTCACAAACGGAATTCATAGCAGAATTTATGCTATCACCTAAAGGTCTCTTACAGTCCGTAATAGGACGAATCTTGTCTGTCCCATTCTTTTTAACCGCGCCCATAGCGTGAATGCACTGCGGAATGTAATCAACTTCCGTAACCTTTTCCTCCATTATTTCCGCTTTGATATTTCTGGACAGTTTTTCATTTACCACTGCTTGTAGAACACTTGAATAGTTATTTTTTCGATAACCTGTTTCAAAATTATCATCAATAATTTTGAACCCATTTAGTATTCCGTCATAAATGAATTCTGCATTTTCATCTGGTTCACCATTTTCCGGAAAACATTCCCGGAAAAAATAACACGTCTTGAGTTGATTGAAACGGTTACCTACCCAATGTTTACCTTGACAACCTGCTGCACAAGGATCAACATGGTGGTTTCCTGGAACTATGTTTTCGATTTTTGAACCTTGGTCAGCATAAACTCCGGCCTGTGAAAAACTATCATCAGAATTCACATGTCGTTTTTCTCTCCGGAAACACCTGAACATTACTATCCATAATAGACATATTCTCTATGTGCTTAGTATTGTTGTCCTGTTCTACATCTTGACCAGAACCACTGTAACCTCCCTGCGCTACCACCGGAAAACTCCCCCTGGAATTTACCTCTTGCGTCATTGCGTTACTACTGTACTCTGTGTATGAAGAGTGTTCATTACCTATTCACGCCCCTGCACAATGGTGACTTGAATCGAATTCCGTTTTTTTCTCAGAAAATTTTGTTTCTTCTGTGTTACTACCATTTTCTACTTCCTTGTGAACTATAACTGATTTCTGTACGATTTTCTTAGCACTAACAGAATCGCAATTGGAATTGCGAACGACCACTGGTCTGGACAATGGCGATGGTACCCACATGCTATGCACGCCCGTCTCGAGGTTAGCAGAATTACAATCGTTTTTTCTTCGTTTGTACACATCTAGATCAATCTCTTTGTTTGACGATTTTGTTAGGGAAATCGACAAACTGGCCTTATCCTATTTTTCCTTTTGATCTGTTCGCGGTTTTTTGCAAGTAACAGCCGCGTGGTTTCCTCCACACTGAGCGCAATCGTGCTTATAAAAGCACAATGAACCAAAATTGCACCCGTCCTTGCTACTAAACCGCCAACACACTTCACCTGATTTTTGTTCACCTCCGGAGTTTTTCCTTGCTGGTTTCTTTTCTTTCTCTGTGAGTTCTTTCAACTTTTTTGCAAGATTCACATAGGAGAAAGTCGACTCAAAATTTAAATACTTCTCTGAAAGAAACGTATCCCCATATGAGAATCCTTCAACTCCGTATACATCACATTTTTCCCGAACCGCCTGGTCGTAGTCGACCAGTGATTTTCCGGTATGAACCGGTCTTCGATCTACCATGTACGCTATATGATCAGCATAGCCACTGGTATCCATACCTGCCCTGTTCAAACTCCGGAGCATACCCATTTCCAACTCTGGCCGTGACCAGATCCGGGAGTGAAGTGAAGGCTGCCAGTCGCGACCTTCCTAACTCCTTCCTCTACCTGTGGTGGAGCCACCAGAGTCCAAATCTATTAGAGAGACATCTGGTGGAGAAATACATCACTAGGAAAACTATACCTACATAAATGAAGCATTTATATATACTATATATGTATATATATTTATTATATGTATTTACCTATGGCTCAATGTAACGATTGAGGATCTTTCCAGTTTTATGAGAGAAATAAACCCACGCTATGGAGGTTTATTTAAAGTATAAAAGGGAAGTACATTCCGGTCCCCGACGCTAGAGGAACTTCAAAGGACCGCCTCGTAAAATATCCGTAGGAGGGGGCGACGGGCGCGACACGTCACGCCTCACTGACTAGGACGGAGAGATGCCAGAGATCCAGAGGAGGTGTGAAGCGTAGCGCCCCCTATCGTTTTGGCATGGTCTCAAATGACAACTGAATGCGGATTCCTATACTAAAATAGGCTAAGTAGTAACAGCTACTACATACAAACTGTTAGAGCTCTATAAAAAATCTTTTCAGATATTGATAGAGTGATATCTAATGTACTCCTAACCACAATAGAGCTCAATAGAGCTCCACGTTTTATGGCTGTTTGGTCTTGTGGAATAAAGCCTTATTTCTCATAGGCTATGGCTTGCAAGCCTCACGCAGTCCTTTCTCAAGAGCTCCTTCCCCTCTGCTGGCAGGTTTGAAAGTGGCGCCTTGAACCCTGCCGCGATCGCATATATGAGTTGGGTGCCTATAGGGGGCGCTACGCTTCACACCTCCTCTGCCAGAGATCGATCTCTCTCTCCTCAGACATCAACGGGACCAGACGATATATATATATTTATCATATCTCTTTCACCTAGTTGGTGTTTTTACAAAGTAACAGTCACACGACTATGTTACAGAAGTATCAGTGCACATAACGCTCGTTCAAGTATCAAAATAATTGAGCATTTTTCATCATTCTCTTACATTATATCAAACTGTTATTCACACACAGATTGAAAAAGATTTTCCACACAAGATACTTAGCTTGCATTACATAATACCATAGCATAATGTGTATCATGAGGTCACTTTAATTCTCAACCACACAATGTAGATAAGTTCTCCTAATATATCCTGAAATTGGGTTCCAACTTGAATTATCTTAATTGGTCGCTCGACCACGATATCCCATATACACATGTATGACCTTATATTTCGACAAAGCCGATTTATACATCACGACCAATATCATCAGACAAGAAAATAATTTTGTTTGACAACAAGATCAGCTTTTTGTTAAATACTATCAATATTATTATTATTGTTCCTATTTTATGGTCGTTCCTTTACCATTTGGGAACTTTTATTTTCACACAAGAAACACGGTTTTCTACCACAAGGATATATATAACATTTATCAACATTTCCCAAATACTCATAAAACAAAGACAATGACACTGGGCCGATATTTACGGCAATCGAAGATACTTTCAGAAACCTCCAGTAAAATTCTCAAAGAATTTTTGTTGACACAAACAAACAATCCACACAAACAGCATAAACTTTCCATTATAATAACTCTAGTTGCCTTTTAACCACAGCTTCTTTGATTAGCATTTTCAAAAGTTCTTTATTCTGTATTATAAGGGCCGCTTACTGATCTGTAGGCTACATATATCACCTAGCCAAAGACGGATACAATGATTCTACTGAGTAAAATATGGCTTTCCATAATCTACTCAGTAGCGATCTGCAGGCTACAGAGCTATATTTTATTACCCACCCAATACAGAGTCTCCATACTAAGCCTATGGAGCCTCCAGATCGCTACTGAGTAGAATACGGGAAGCCATATTCTCCTAGTGGAATACAGCTTTTTCGGCCACCTGACGGCCATAATAGGAACTATTTTATGTAAGCAATGCACGTTGCTTGGGTCGAATTTCTAATTATTTACAAAATTATCTTCCCTGATAATTGGTCGGAAGGTGAGTAATAAATACAACATTACCATGATTTCAATCTGTGTGGCCGTATTCTCCTTGTAGTTGACGCTACGCAATACTACGCGTCAATTACGCAGAGAATACGGCCACTCAGATCGAAATAATGGTAATATTGTGTATTTATATAGAACTGCATCGAGAATCGTATAAATAGATTATACTCCACGGGTTTGGCTGGGCCGCAATCGTCATCGAGGCGAAGCCGAGTGTCGATTATGGCCCATCCAAACGAGTGGAATATTGTCTATTTTACGATTCGAGTGCGGTTCTGGATTTATCTCATCCCTTTCTATGATGTTAGATAGTATCAGAATATCAGAATAGCTCGAATATACCTAGCGAATTCACTACGCCACGACCGTGGCGTAGTATTGTCACTTTACCGTTGAGTATTTTTTCCTAATGTTATTTCTATGGCGAAGCTTGTACCAGGGGTGAGATAAATATGAGTATTGTAGTACATATAGTAGATTGTCATATTTGTGTGTCACCACCTGGTGGAGAATTCAGGAACAAGATCTGCACTTCAGTCGTCGGCTATCTGGCACTTAGAGTCTTTTTTGAGCGCGGGAAAACGCGCTCATATACGTCATCTAGAAGTTAGAATGCTCATACAGGCTTTCAGCCTACTGCAAAGAATCACTTCACTATCCATGCCCCAATTATAAAGGCCTGGTGAAATGGACAGGTGTCCAGTATCACAGTCTGACCATACCCCTGCCCCACTACTGACTTGGTTCCTAAAAATAGTTCAAAACTGATGGGACACACCTAAATACATTGTATTCAAAGTGTCACATATGATTGGGCACACTTGAGCATGTCATAATCAGACCCACTTTGCAGAGAGCTATAAAACCAGTTCTCCTTTCTTTGACCCAGTGAGCCAGTCCAGCGTCTGAGACTTGACCATTATATATTACTTATACCAGACACATATATATACTAGGAGCAAATAGAATGTTCATCATTGATGAAAGAGGTGCTATTTAAAAGAATAACAACTAAACTGTTTGGGTTACATTCAGTCTATGGATAGTTTTCTGTAACTACCTGCACCCAGTCAACTTACCATTTCTGTAACAGCCTGAGTCTATCTATAGGATCTAAACATTTCAATCACCAGTAGGTCAATGAGATATTTCAGTCTTGATTGATTGGTCATGGGCAGCTGGGCATGCCTCTAAGACACTGAGACACTGGCTCCCTGCTCTGTTCCCAATATCACAGTGAATAGCACACAGATAGTGAAGGGATAGTTTATATGCAGTACCCTGAAAGTCTATATGGACCCCTCTAAACTCTAGATGATGTATTTAGCGCGTGCAGACACGCTCTAATAACGAATGGAAGATGTTAGGTAGAGTACCGGTATATGAAATGGTCTCGATCAATAGATTGGTTAACCTAGGATGATACGAAGGTAAATACTAAAATTTCTTTGATATATGGGTATTAGCAGGGATAGTGGTAACCTGATTATCAACTGAGGATGATATATTATGACTAAATTGTTATTTACTATATACCCATGCTGTATTTACTGTAAATATGTACCGTTTTGACATATAACGTAAAAATACTGTACGGACCACTGGTCCGTACACTAAAATACGGACCACCTTGCCAAACAAGTTTATTAACATATCGGTTGTAAAATAATAAATTAATGATTTTTTTTAAAATTTTGGGTATATAGTAAATATATAACGTCCAACCATGCTTGTACAATTCACAGAACTCGATGATAATTTACAGTTTGTACGGAACTCGGCATAAATGCCTTGTTCCATACAAACCATAAATTACCATCTCGTTCTGTGACTTGTACAGCATGGTCAGGACGTTCTATATAAATACTAGATGAATGATCGGGGTATGAGGGTGTGGGATATAATGAGCTTAGAGTATAATTGAGTATGCAAGGATTGTGCATGTAACGTTACTCGTTGTAGGTATTCAATGGAAGAACGCAGTATCTTGTGGCGAATTGTATATCGTTATGCTTGTTGATCAAATAAAAAAAATAAAAAATTATGTCCTGGTTAAAATCAAATGATGCCTTGAGGCATCTTTCACCCTGGGCCAGTCTATACCTCAAGGCATCACTTGTACTGACCAGTTGATACTCAAGGCATTATACATCATTGACCATGGTGGGATGATGCCTGAGGGCATCACTGAGTGTGGCCTGGTAATGCCTAAATGCATCATTTTCCAAAATGATACAAAATCACAGTAAATATGTAATAATTTACAGAGTATAGCTCTATTATTTCTTTGTTAAGGACAAATGATGCCTTGAGGCATCATTCACCTTGGATAGGATGAAACCGAAAGTATCATTTGTCCTAGGCTAGTTGATGCCCAAAGGCATCATTCATCCTTAATCCCTTTGTGCCTGGTGATGACTAAAAGCATCACTGAAAATGGCCAGATGATGCCTCAAGGCATCACAGAGGGTGGCCAGATGATATCTTAGGGCATCATTTTTCAAGACTTACAAAATCTGTCTGTTGCAAGACTGTTGCAAGATTGTTGCAAGACTATTGTAAGACTGTTGTAAGGCCGATACAAGACAGTTGCAAGACTGTTGCAAGACTGTTGTATGACTGTTGCAAGACTGTTATACGACTGTTGTAAGACTGTTGCAAGACTGTTGTAAGACTGTTGCAAGACTTGTTAGACTGTTGTAAGACTGTTGTGAGACTGTTGTAAGACTGTTGCAAGATTGTTGCAAGACTGTTACAAGACTGTTGTAAGGCTTGTACAAGACTGTTGCAAGACTGTTGCAAGACTGTTGTAAGACTCTTGCAAGACTTGTTAAGCTGTTGTAAGACTGTTGCAAGACTCATGAAAGACTGTTGTAAGACTCTTGCAAGTCAGTTGCAAGACTGTTGCAAACTGTTGTATCTCTGTTGTAAGACTGTAGTAAGACAGAAACAAGAATTGTAAGACTGTTGAATAAGGCCTATACAAAAGAATGATGCAAGATAAGTTATAAGATGGTTGCAAAACCGTTGTAAGACTGTTGTAAGACTCATACAAGGCTGTTGTAAGACTGGTACAAGACTGTTGTAAGATAGTTGTAAGGCTGATACAAGACTGTTGCAAGACTTGTTAGACTGTTGTAAGACTGTTGTGAGACTGTTGTAAGACTGCTGCAAGATTGTTGCAAGACTGTTGTAAACATTTTTAGGGTAAAGATATACAACACAAGGTGATCCCTACCCCAGAAAAATTGGAATTATAATGTGAGAGTTTATTGCACTTTAGAAGTACCGCGCTCATCCATTGTAAATGGAAATATCATTAGCTCCTAGTTTAAATGTTACTCAGCTGCATTAAAACGTAATTTCATGCACTATGGTTCGCTCAATACAACAAATATATATATAGTTTATTAGGTGGGTAATTGATACACATTATTGCCATGATTTGGATCCACGTGGTCGTATTCTCCGCATAGTTGAAGCATAGTATTGTATAACTTCATCTAAAAGGAAAATACAACCACATATATCAAAATTATGGTAATATTGTGTATTAATTACCCACCTTTCATAATCATAATCATTTGAAAAACGAATCGCGTAAATGATTAGAAACCCGACATATTAAAGCGCTTGTATTGTTTATATAAATTAGTTTCTAAAAGGCCAGTGATGAGGCAGAAAAAACCGTATTCTACTGAGTAGAACACGACTTTCCATATTCTAAGTCCGTAGCGATCTTTATTATATATACCCATGCAGTATATTTGACAATTATGTACTGCTGCTCTCTATGCAGTATAAATTATACACTGAACCCTGTGCAGTACACTGTTATACTCCACACGTTTAAGGATAATCAGTATGTCGGCTTTCACGCTGACATGTCTTCTATGCCAATATATGGTAAGATTTTATTAATTTTGGGGATATGATAAATGTAGAACGACCCACCATGCTTGTATATGCCACAACACTCGATGGGAAATGATATTATTTATAGATTGAGGCTTGGGGACTCGTTCCATAAAAAAGACAATACTTCCCCATCTCGTTTTGTAGCATGTGCAGCATGGTCAGGTCATTCTATAACGCTATATAGGTTTAGTATAGAGACTCCACATTATACGGAGATAGGGTTACTCTGGCTGTATGTGCTAAATATGTGGTAAAATTGATATTAAGATGTACTGATGTCAAAGGCAGAGGTTCATCTCATTGTCAATTTTATCAAGTATTTATCTCGTACAGACACAGAAGGCCATATGTAGGACATACAGCCACAAGATATAATGATAGGGGAGTAATAAAAAATTGTAAGTGTCTTTGTATTCTATGTAATCATGAACCTGAGTGAGTAGATTACCAGTGAAATATCTGTCTCGCGAGTCTGATCCCGAGGAAAGGAGATAAGAAATCAACATCAGCAAATTTAGTTTTTCGGCATGACTAGAAATGAATCATAAAGGCCCGACTCCATCAGAGAGACCGATCCGTTGCAAGTCCATAGAATATAACGAACACCGGGTGAGGGAAATAAAAATGGTGGAGTCAATCGCACCACACACAATCGTACCAGTGGGGGTTGACTTGCATGCTGGTGAGATGGGACGAATCCGCTGCATCGCAAATCTTGAGATGTTCATGGCATGTGACGGATCCGTCACACAAGCATGGGGCACTTCCTATAAAAAATAGGCATAAAAGCTTCTTGTCATCGAGCTAGGGAGGCCATACTACTGGTACATTGTGTGTGCTGCTGTCAACCACTAGCACATATGAGAGCACAAGGTCTCAGAAGGTGTGATAGCATCAGGCTGTGACTGTATGTGGCTGTCTATTTATTCTTTTTCCTTTGCTATATGTAATTATCAGTGTGTATCTTTGTGAATATAGATCATATCTAACATCTTTACACTATTTATCAGTATATATATCACTGGTATAAGGGTCTGCCACTAGGGCTGCAACGATTACGTCGCACCAGTGTGGCATACCCTTTATCCTACCCCTAATAAAAAACGCCATAGGTTTAACATTGACTCAATGTATTTGACAGAGCATTGAATAAAGTGTTATTTATGCACCAAGGTGGATAAAAAAGACGGACCAATCAGGGATGAGATAATGAAAGTAGATCCGGCAGCATTGATAAATGGGGCCATGGTGTCAACACGCTATTAACATGGCTAATTACACAATTTTCCCTGTATATCAGTGAGATGGGGTAGGATAAATACGAAACCGAACTTGAGTTATCCTTCTCAATGTTTATACCACTCTGGTCTGGTCTGCTACTCACTAAACTCGGCTAATGCCTCGTGTAGTAATACACAACCTGCCCATCGTGGCATAAACATTGACAAGGCTAACTCTCGTTTGGTTTCTACTAATTATCTCACCCCTGGTACAAGCTTCGCCATAGAAATAACATTAGGAAAAAATACTCAACGATCACCCCCGTAAAGTGACAATAATATGCCACGGCCGTGGCATAGTGAATGTGAGATGACGTGATTTGGATTTGCTGGGTATATTAGAACTATTTCGATATTCTGATACTATCTAAGGGATATCTAAGGGGTGAGATAAATCCAGAACTACACTCGAATCGTAAAATAGACAATACTCCACTCGTTTGAATGTGCCATAATCGTCACTCGGCTTCGCCTCGATGACGATTCGGGCACATCCAAACTCGTGGTGTAGTGTCTATTTGTACGATTCTCGATGCAGTTCTGTATGAGTACTTCACTTGAGATTGGGTGCAATAAGTCATAAAACAGGATCGACCATGGGCCCATAAAGAAATATGCAACGAGTCTCTCAAGTCGAGTCTGGCCATTAGGAAAAAGGTACATGTGAGTATAGACGTTATAGCAGGTTTGATTTCTTCCCCACATGAGAATCTCACTCTCATAGTTGTTCAGTATTCATGCCTAGATCTAGTTGACAAGTCACTGTGACTTTGGGGGTTAATTGCAAGCAGATCCAGATGGCCTTGGTATTCACGAAATCAGTTTGTGCAGCTTACTAATAATACCTATTCTTATGACACTTATTCATGACTTACCTGAAACTCATGATAGCGACCAGGGAACTTCTCATCGAATATCAATTACTGAAAGGGAGAACGTTGTTTTGTGTTATTGTTTAATGATATTTTAATATTTTATATGTACCAATTTTAAAAGTGTCACTGTGCAAAATTAAAAATAATTGTCAAAAGCTAGCCCCTTTAACAATTATTAATCCACTGAAGCATTAACACATTCAATCACCACTTAACTCAGAAACTCTATCTTTAAGATTGCAGATTATCAATGATTCCTCAATAGAATCTCATTTCTATTACCCTTATGTATATCTGCATCATATTCAAATTTTCTAACTTCTATACCTTGGAATCTTACTATATTCATTGATGTAGGAAGATTTATTTGCATACTATCGGCTACCTGCCTGTGCAGAAGACATATACTGATCATTTTTATATCCTAAAGGAGCTAAACCGTGGCTATACTCTGTTTCATTTATCGTCACCACTGTCGTAACTGGCATCGCACAGCATCTATAAATAGACCAATACAAAAGCTAGTCTCTTCCGCAGACCGCTTGGAGGCGCATGGGGCAGCCTTACATGAATGATGCCGTCTGTTGAGAGTTGGCCACACTGCAGGCTATATACAAAGATGAGTCTCTACAGCGACCCCATCGGCTTGTGCCTCACCTAAAACCACAGTGAAACGGTTCAGTATTCATGCACGACTTTATTGAAAAACATCTTGGAATAGAATATATATGGTGTTTCCTTAATTTGAAAGAATCTTTGAAATTTCCAAGGACTTTTACCTTATGGTTTTTGAATTTATTGTATAACATGTCACATAAGGTTTTCTAATCCGTTTTAAACAATGCCCACGTTCCGTGCTCTAATGAAATGTGTCATTAGTAGTTATGTAACACAAATAGGCTTCTGAGACGAATACCCTACGATTTTGTTCCTTTCCCGAATTGTTCTTTGGGCCACTCCTTGATATCATCTTCACTGTAAATCGTCTACTACTCCTACAATTTCAAAGAGACGCAAGACTATATGATCATTAGAATTACTAAAAGTCCCGGAGCAAATGGTATGTTCATCATTGATAAATTATCAGGGAATTATTAAAAAATATCCCAACATTTAAGAGGTTTGGGTTATATTCAGTCTTTGGTTCATTTTTTGTAACCCACTTGCAACCAGTCAACTTTCCATTTCTACAACTGCCTTTTCAGAACCCAAATATATGAAGCACCAGTGCTTTTTAAAATTCAAGTTGCTTGTTTTCAACAAATGTTTTATTGTATTCTCATGGGCTCTGCTCAGGGGGAGTCATTGCCTCCTCCGGTGTCCCCCTCTACCGCGCCTCCCGGGCGCCCCTCCTGCCCCCTCGCGGCTTTCTCACCCACCACGAGGTCACGTGGTACAGCCCGGTCCGGACCCCGGCCTCACTTCTCCTTCAACCTCCCTGCAGTACACACGTACTCGTCCAGTAAGGTCGACATAATTTTACTTACTATTATTCCATATTATTCCATAAAATTAAATAAAATTTTATTCTTCCAAGCCACTGCTTGTCTACTTTTATCCGGGGGTAGGGTAATGAACAATGTCTTCTTTGTTTCCGTAGTAAGTTACACTGGCGTCACACGTCTTTGCTGGCCTAAAAAGGGTCAGCTTCTTCAAATTCTACTGAATCAAGGGTAAAAGCAGTAGAATTCAGAACCCAAACTGCTGATCTTTTTTCATTGGAAAATGTCGTTCTGATTTTGTACTAGTCTGGTTTATAGACAGGAACTATTCCTGTACCAGAAAAGGAGGTCAAAGTCTGACCTTCTAGTGTGTAATGCCGCGCGTCCACCTACTTCGGTATGGCTCCGATATGGCCTACGATGCACCTTCCGATAAAAAAATCTAAATCGCGTCGGAAGGTCACCTAATATCGGGGCAGTTGATTAGACATCGATAAAAACCCCATACAATGCGTGGTGGATTGGCATGTCTAAACATATGTCTACGATTTTGCACCTTCCCGATATGTCTCCGATATTTGGTTTTTGTATCAGTACCATATCGGTAGGTCTAAATGTCTATCATAGTAGGTAGACACCAGGCCTTACAATGATAAAGTCATCCCTTTTCAGCATAGAAAAATATCAAAGACTGACAGTAATTGGAGTAATTAGGGTGGAATTACATGGCTGCACTCTGTTTGGCTACATGTGGCATCCTAAAGAAATAATATCAATGGATATAGATTTCAAACCTCCATATGTTTGATATATTCTTAAACAGGGTAGGTATTTGAGTAAATAGAATTGGCAGTTACCAGGGTTTCAAAACATAAGAACCATGTGCGAATCTAATCCACACTTGAACTTGGTAATTCTAGTCAGAAGTGACAGCATGTGACAATGGTATCGGATAGCATAAACCGACATGATTTATAAAGCGACATCTATATGTTGACAATACACCATTTAACATGATTAACAAGTTTAGGGTACATACCATTCCAAATTGAGTGTATGCTGACAACGCATATGTTGTTTGATGCTTTAATTTGAGTTACAACAGTGCTTCACTTTTTCGAACCCTTTGTTCTTAGCACATGGTTTGAAGCTGTAGTTCAGCAGTAAATATCTGATACAAATAAATGATGTTACCATATCGACACCAACAAATATTCATGCAAATACAAGCACATAAAATATATCTAATACACCTTGTGTTACAAAGTTTTTATTGCATTCGACATTGCTCTTCCTTGCAAAATTGACAATGATTCCACCCATCACCAACAATAAGGATGGGTTAACTTAAAGAGGCCAGAACCGGCGACCGCTACACTATCATAGGGGGATTATTGTCAGTTTTTGCTCTTATTTTGATACTTTTTGCATCAAGAGTGTTAGTCAATATGCCTGATGTGCCAGTGGCTGAGAGTGACACTGCAAATCCCCTAGGTAAGGTATTCACCCCTGATCTCTATTAAGGGGTGAACATCTATCCTATGTTTTTAGGCGAGGCGCTGTGCAGTAAATGCTTAATATGGGTGTTAACATTTCTGCTTCCCTCATAGAAAAAATCAGAGCCATCCAAAATGAAAAGCAACTTGGAGTCTCTTGAACAAAAGTTTAGGCTGGCTGGTTCTACTGTAGACATGCCGCAAGCCTCAGGAAACTCTTTGTTTTCTGAAGTTACTAAACAAGATGTAAGGCTAACACCAGGTACTTTTTTGCTTAAAGGGAAACAAATGTTATTATCCAAGGGTCCGTGTGGCATATGATTCTGATCTCAAAGTTGTAATTAACATGCTTTGTACTGAGATGGATATCTGGTTCTCCCCTGGAGAACTGCTTAACACAAACGTAATCATAAATGTTAACAGACCTCAGACGACCAGACCGCCACCAATTATATACTCGTGTGCAAGGCTCCTCTCTAGAAACAAGTTCCTTACGTATGTCTCCAGGGCTAAATTCACTTCATTTGGTAGGCTTTCTATCAATCCGGATGAATTATTGAGACAGAGAAATGTTTGTGGGCTAATGAATATAATTCGTGGCTATCTTAAGCGTATGGGCACGAATGCTACATTACGTGAACATGGTCTGGTGGTTGAAGATGAAGAATTCAAGCTTGAAAAGATCGAACCCATTGCTGATAAATGGCTCCCGCTGGATCCACTGGTTAAGAACAAAAAGGGGAATTTTCTATAATTTGTTTCTATTAGACATTCCCTTTCTAGAGTATATGCCAGTTCTTCCAGTGGTAGTACAAAGATATTACAAGATATCAATAAGGTACAGATATACAATGAGAAACAATAAGGTGTGCAGTGCCAGGGTTGAGGTTAAAAGGTGACTTATAGCGTTTTATATCAGTAACTCAATAACAATTGCAACGTATCGGAATGAAGAGAGAGATTTGGGCAAGTCAAGTCAACCAGACCGAGCACAAATGTCAACCTAGCACCCTGTGCAGCTGAGTGGGACACATTCTGCGACCCGACCTCATGTTATTATCCAAGGCATTTTCCAACTATTACTAGAAGCACGACCGAAACACATTTTGTATAACTGTTTGTCCTCTGATGTCGTTGTATTGTCCACATGTTCCTTCAATTTGCTGATTAGCAAATTGCACTTGCACGACGGCATATAACAACGCCCTTTTAAAAAGAAGTTCACAATAAGGACATCTCGTTCATCATGTTCTTCCTAAGTCCTTTGTAGCAGTTGTCTTTAGGGTGTGTGTTATTGATTCTGGGGACCTGCAAATTCGCCAATCTCTTCCACCAACTCGCCTATTTCCAACCGTACAAAGACCTCATCAGGTACACAAGGCGGCAAGTTCCCCATCTCTCCATCGCCGCTGACCCACATCACCACATCACTAGTACCCTGTTGATTCGATAGGATGCACACATTTAATGCCTCCACACACTGCGTTATTCATGCTCTGCAAAAGCTGTGCATGAAGCCGAGCAGTGAGCCGCCATGTTGGGACTTGTGTGGGAAGGATAATAGCATGGTCATCTCAGTCGCCTCATGGATGAGCGGAAATCCAGAAATTCAATGCAATATTGCTACCTTCCTGGAAAGGGAACTCTCGATGCGGTAATAGACTTCGCTAATGATTTATTTTGTGTTAGGATCGATGGGGTGATAACTGGCTCTGTCTATATCGACTTCCAAAAAGCCTTCGACAGTGTGCACCATGAGATCCTACTAGAGAAGCTCAAGGCTATCAACGTGAGTACAAAAAGCCTGGTGTGGGTGAATCTAAAAAAACTATAAACAGCATACAGAATTTGGCAGCGTGGTCACTGACTGGGAGGAAGTCGGATATGCCTTACCCCAGGGGTCAGTTATCAGCCAGTTGCTTTTTATATTCTATGTAGATGTTATTTCTGAAATCCTGAAATCCCACGGCCTTAGCTATGAGATGTATGCCGATGATCTCATGATGTATTTCTCAGTGCAGAAAGCTGATGATGTATCATTTAGGTTGCAACAGGAACTCGACCGTCTCTGGGACTGGACAAGGTCAAATTTCTTAAGCATAAACTGTAATAAAACTAAGCTAACATGGTACGGCTCAAAATCGAAGATTTAAAAAGCGGCACTACCTGATTTGTATATTGGCATGGTGAAACTACCATTGGTACAAGAGTAAACTTACCTCGGCATAGTGATAGACTCGCATCACCTTTGATAAGGACTCACAATGCGATAAACCAACCGGAAAATATATATATTACTGTGTCGTGTAAGGCACCTCTTGAGCACAAGAGCAACTTGTCGCCTGTACAAACAAGCCATAATACCAATAACAGACTATGCATGCATCTTTCACTTGTGTGCAACAAAATCCCTGACAGACAAATTACAACGAATTCAAGACCTTGGGCTGCTGGTGGGACCCATGGTGCACACTGTCGGGGAGCTGCACCAATGCACTGGGATACCCAAACTGGATATTAGACATGACCACCTTAGACTGGTTCACATGGGGAAGCCAGTCCTAAAAGAGCATGTTGCGCACATGTATACCCGGCGTTTTCACTAGACGGCTAAAAACGGACTGTGGATCGCTTAGCCAATAATCGTCACGTAGTGCTAAATGAAAGTTATCTAGTAATTCGGGGCATCTGTCCCTCACATCATCATCAACCAGGAACCAGCTCGCTGATTACGCTACTCGAGTCCCAACGCTCTTTGATCTTCCTCTGCAAGGAACTTATGATTATTGTAGCATGTGAATTTGATATCATAATTCGATAATATCTTTATATCTATCATCGATGGCTAAGCCAACACTATGTGCAGTAACTTTGCTTGATTCTGGATTTATCTGTAAATATGAATATGGATTATCTTATAAAGGAGGCATGATAAATTGTTGTCAATATTGTCTGTTCTATGTTATCCTTGACCGAGAATCATAAGTTCTGGCTTCACCAAGCCAACTTGATGACTTTTTACTATGTCTATTTGATGGCTGGTTATCCATGCAATAATTAGCAGTTATGGCCCGAATGGCCGATAATCGGTATCGGTTCTGAGGGCCATAACGCGTTTATCATATACATAACAAATATCTTTGTAACTTTATAACGTTTTGTCATTATGATATAGGAATCATGTCTTTAAGCTAAGCAGATTGCACTGTTAAAAAGGCTGCTGTTGCTGGGGTAACAATTAGCATGGCAACAGCAGCTTTCAGGGCATTCTTCAAAATGTAAACAAAGCATCAAAATGTAAACAAACAGCAAAAGTAACATTGTTTACATATAAAACGAATATAATTCAGCTTAGTTTTTTCATTTATTTATACATTCTGTATTGTTTGCCTAAAAACAAAAAAAATCTTCGCTGCGGCTGGGAATCTTACCCGCAATCCCGAGATTAGCAAACCGATACTCTAACCACTACACCACCAAATGTGTTGCTCTGGATTCCGATTGAATGGTAATATAACCATGGACAGTGTATCTCTAACTAAACAGTGTTGGTAGGGGTCGGCCATATGACCAAACTTACACAGAGATATATTAAATCAAATTCCTATTCAAGCGTTTTGAACTTGGAAAATATAGATATTTCACTTATTTTCAGTTCGCCCCCCCATAATTCTACAGTGATTCAGCACTTTGAATTTAGTTTATCGAAGGAAAACAAAATGGCCGCCGATCTGTGCTGTCACGTCGGGCGGAAAGTAGTTCTGGGAGTGCCATACAGAAATTTTTATGGAACGGCAAGAATGACACTGCTCGGTATATAATAATAACAAATCATATCTAAGAAATAATATTTATTGTATGCTGACGTATCAAATACTAGTACTAAATGCGGATCGGCCCAACTTGTTTAAACTGCTGTACACATCTATCATAATATTTAACCTCATCATCTTATGACCTCACTATATCATTCTCAAGCTTTGTAGCTGTATGAGAAGTACATGTATAGAGATGCCTCAGAAATCCCAGCCAACGTGATATGGATACTGGAATTTCACAGCATCCCTCAACATCACTCATTTAAGCAACACACCTATTGCCACGAGGACATACATGAAGATGGATATATCTACATTTGTTATAGATTATAATGGAATCAAAACGCTCTAAAACATCGATCCTGATGGGATACTTGAATGTCCGCACAAACATATTGATTAGTTAAGGATTCTATACAATAAAACCGATTACGCCGGTTCAACCTGGCTAAGTTCTCTCAATCTCCCAAGCTATTACAAAAACTTGACAGCACAGGCAATCGTCGGCTATTAGAGGCCGACCTGATTTGTATATTGGCATGGTGAAACTACCATTGGTACAAGAGTAAACTTACCTCGGCATAGTGATAGACTCGCATCACCTTTGATAAGGACTCACAATGCGATAAACCAACCGGAAAATATATATATTACTGTGTCGTGTAAGGCACCTCTTGAGCACAAGAGCAACTTGTCGCCTGTACAAACAAGCCATAATACCAATAACAGACTATGCATGCATCTTTCACTTGTGTGCAACAAAATCCCTGACAGACAAATTACAACGAATTCAAGACCTTGGGCTGCTGGTGGGACCCATGGTGCACACTGTCGGGGAGCTGCACCAATGCACTGGGATACCCAAACTGGATATTAGACATGACCACCTTAGACTGGTTCACATGGGGAAGCCAGTCCTAAAAGAGCATGTTGCGCACATGTATACCCGGCGTTTTCACTAGACGGCTAAAAACGGACTGTGGATCGCTTAGCCAATAATCGTCACGTAGTGCTAAATGAAAGTTATCTAGTAATTCGGGGCATCTGTCCCTCACATCATCATCAACCAGGAACCAGCTCGCTGATTACGCTACTCGAGTCCCAACGCTCTTTGATCTTCCTCTGCAAGGAACTTATGATTATTGTAGCATGTGAATTTGATATCATAATTCGATAATATCTTTATATCTATCATCGATGGCTAAGCCAACACTATGTGCAGTAACTTTGCTTGATTCTGGATTTATCTGTAAATATGAATATGGATTATCTTATAAAGGAGGCATGATAAATTGTTGTCAATATTGTCTGTTCTATGTTATCCTTGACCGAGAATCATAAGTTCTGGCTTCACCAAGCCAACTTGATGACTTTTTACTATGTCTATTTGATGGCTGGTTATCCATGCAATAATTAGCAGTTATGGCCCGAATGGCCGATAATCGGTATCGGTTCTGAGGGCCATAACGCGTTTATCATATACATAACAAATATCTTTGTAACTTTATAACGTTTTGTCATTATGATATAGGAATCATGTCTTTAAGCTAAGCAGATTGCACTGTTAAAAAGGCTGCTGTTGCTGGGGTAACAATTAGCATGGCAACAGCAGCTTTCAGGGCATTCTTCAAAATGTAAACAAAGCATCAAAATGTAAACAAACAGCAAAAGTAACATTGTTTACACATAAAACGAATATAATTCAGCTTAGTTTTTTCATTTATTTATACATTCTGTATTGTTTGCCTAAAAACAAAAAAAATCTTCGCTGCGGCTGGGAATCTTACCCGCAATCCCGAGATTAGCAAACCGATACTCTAACCACTACACCACCAAATGTGTTGCTCTGGATTCCGATTGAATGGTAATATAACCATGGACAGTGTATCTCTAACTAAACAGTGTTGGTAGGGGTCGGCCATATGACCAAACTTACACAGAGATATATTAAATCAAATTCCTATTCAAGCGTTTTGAACTTGGAAAATATAGATATTTCACTTATTTTCAGTTCGCCCCCCCATAATTCTACAGTGATTCAGCACTTTGAATTTAGTTTATCGAAGGAAAACAAAATGGCCGCCGATCTGTGCTGTCACGTCGGGCGGAAAGTAGTTCTGGGAGTGCCATACAGAAATTTTTATGGAACGGCAAGAATGACACTGCTCGGTATATAATAATAACAAATCATATCTAAGAAATAATATTTATTGTATGCTGACGTATCAAATACTAGTACTAAATGCGGATCGGCCCAACTTGTTTAAACTGCTGTACACATCTATCATAATATTTAACCTCATCATCTTATGACCTCACTATATCATTCTCAAGCTTTGTAGCTGTATGAGAAGTACATGTATAGAGATGCCTCAGAAATCCCAGCCAACGTGATATGGATACTGGAATTTCACAGCATCCCTCAACATCACTCATTTAAGCAACACACCTATTGCCACGAGGACATACATGAAGATGGATATATCTACATTTGTTATAGATTATAATGGAATCAAAACGCTCTAAAACATCGATCCTGATGGGATACTTGAATGTCCGCACAAACATATTGATTAGTTAAGGATTCTATACAATAAAACCGATTACGCCGGTTCAACCTGGCTAAGTTCTCTCAATCTCCCAAGCTATTACAAAAACTTGACAGCACAGGCAATCGTCGGCTATTAGAGGCTACCCTGGACCCCCACTGGGGGACGGGCTGTTACCTGCAATCGAGGGAAATACATCTAGGCACCTATAGAGGTGCTAATGTGGGAGGAGCGATACTAATGGATGTGCGGAATGAGCTGTGCCACCGGTCCCCCCTCCTCTCACAGCGAGCGCCACCACCTGAGCAGGCACTGGATGTACCTGACACAGACGCCTGGTCCGCAGCAGGGGAAGAGGCACTAGACCCGGCTCAACTCTTAGACCTATCGACGGCAACAACTGAAGCTAACTAAAAACAAGGGCTACTATCTTCTCTACTGAATACCCTGATGACAGCAAGCCATCAATACCTACGATAAGTGATAATCATTGACTTATAAAAAGCTGTGTGTTTTTCCCCTAAAGGTTACGCTTGCGTTGCAACGTTACCCCACACGGGAAGTTCTATACCACTAGCCTGCCCTCGCTGAAACATGATTGCTCTGATAGTTTCGGACTCTAGAGGCTTTAAATTAAAAAATAACTTACTGACATATGGTGCAATAACCTACCACACTCACTCCTTTCCGGGTTATAAGATAGAGGATCTGGTCTCACACGCAGTGCGATTGGCCATCAATCTTAACCCGAACTTAATCATCGTTTATGCCGGAGTGTGCAGTATCACGTATCGTAACTCCATTACCAAACAAGTTGCCCTCAGAACTGATAATCCAGAAGAACTTTCTGCATCATTACTCTGGGAAATATCTAACGCTTATGAGGAACTGAAATCCAAAACTACCACCCGGGCACTATTTCTCCCCCTCATCGGAATGGATCTGGCCAAGTGCTTTGTCAAAAGTAAATCTCAAGTAACCAAGTCAATCGGACCCAAGTGCGTTGGAGGTGAACCCATCTCCCATCCCCAGCAAGACAGCTTAAACCTCTGTGTCACCCTAGTCAACCGACAGATAACTGACTTTAATAAGGCCAATGGACTCCCCACTCCATTTATTGCATCGCTTTTCGACAAATGCATGGGGAAAAAAAGGGTATCACACAGATATCAAAGCTTGTATGATGGTTGTCATGTTGACGACTCTGGGAGCCAACATATTGCACAAGTGATTGACTCTTGCCTAAAGGATAAGATGTGGGATATTCTGTCATTAAACTAATTCTCATAAGAAAATAACTTATACCAGTTGACTTTGATCTCTCTAGGTACTAGAACATTTGTGTAGTAACCACTTGAAAATGTTGTCCACTGTTGCATTCATGTATGCTCTGACATCAGAAGTTCTCTGATCGAAATGCTCTATTGTTATCAGCCTTACGATGAACATAGTATCTCACTGATTGTCACAATCTTTCATCTTCATTCTCAGTGACACTCACCTAGACTATTCCTGTTGAACTCTTATGGAGGATGTTGATACTATTCACTCATTGAAAGGTCTAAAATTTATGAGTATCAACATATACAGTATTGTGCCCAATTTTGAACTATTTTATGTACTATCTAGACCTTTCGATGTCATTATGGTAAGCGAAAGCTGGCTCACACCACTATACCCCACAGAAAATATAATGCTTGAAGGCTTCCAGTTAATTCGTCTTGATAGAAAGCCACACATCAAGAAAAAGGGAGGAGGACTCCTTGTATACGTCAAAGATCACCTCTCCTATGAAGTCCTCGAACACCATACCACGATCACCCCTGAATATGAAATAATTTGTATGCTCATCCATGCCAGCACAATAAAATATCTAGCGATTAATGTGTATAAGGCGCCCCCCACTCCCCCCTCAGTACTTTACAGTCTGCGTACTGGTATTATTGACACATGTCCCCAACATCGAAAAATAATAATCATGGGGGATGTAAACATTGACAATAATGACCAATTATTAAGGACCAACCATATAAATAAATTTGGTTTAGACTACAACATAAAGCAGTTAATAAACTCCCCCACTCGCATTACCGAAAAAACAGCTACCGTTATTGACCACATATACACTAATGCTGACAATATTGCCCTAGCCACAACGGTGAATTTTGACATCAGCGACCATCTACCCATAGCTCTTGTCTTAAAAACACGAAGAAATACCATCTTAAAAAAGAAAGTAGTTGCCCGCTCCTATAAAAACTTTGATAAGACTGGTTTCTTGGACTGTTACTCTAAATGTGATTGGAGTAACTGCACTGTAGACAGAACCCCAGATGATCTATGGCTGCAAATGCTCAATAACATCGAAGTATCCCTAAACCGTTCAGCGCCATTAAATAAAATCCACGTTATGGTAGATAAGCCAGACTGGTTTACAGATGAAGTGAGGAGAGAGATTAAGAATAGAGACTACCATTTTCATCGAGCCCGAAACTCTAAGAAGTTAGATGACTGGCGAATTGCCAGATTCTATAGAAACAAAACCAAAGCTCTAATCTACAAATCTAAATCAAATAACATTAAACAACTACTTAAAAGAAACAAGAATAACCCTAAACAATTTTGGCTAGGAATAAGGCAGTTACTCCCCAAAGAAAAACCTCCTAAGATAGTAAGACTAGTTAACCATGAAACTGATGCGGAAATTCCAAAGGGAGAAATGGCAGACTACATAAATTCTTTTTTTGCCAATATTGGTGCCAAACTAGCAGCAAATTTACCGATCATACAACCGAATAACCTCCCGTTCCCCCCCAGAGACATTGAACATTCTATCCTGAATAATCCAATCTCACTTCTTGAAATTCAAAAGTATGTTAAAAAAATAAACTGTAATAAATCCTCAGCAGTCCCTAAAATCCGAACATTTATATTTAAGATAGCTTTCAGATCAGACCCCGATAAACTCTTTGTACTCTTAAACTCTTCACTCTATCACTCCTCATTCCCTGAATCATGGAAATCAGCTACGATCACTCCTATACCGAAAAAAGGTAACCCTAACAATGTAAATAATCTACGTCCCATAAGTATACTCCCTCTTCCTGGAAAATTATTGGAAAAAATTATAAACGCAAAACTGAAGTATTATCTAGAATCTAACCTTATCCTCCTTAACGCACAGCATGGTTTCAGAGAAAAACGCTCCACAATCTCTGCTATATCCTCCTATCTTGAATATATCTTTAATAACACCTCTAAAGACAATAATCTCACCTCTCTATTTTTAGACTTTAAAAAAGCCTTTGACACTGTCTCTCACAATATACTATTAAATAAACTATATGCTTTAGGCTTAGATAATGCCACCTGCTCCTGGTTCAATAGCTACCTTACTAACCGTAGACAGCGTGTAAACCTTTATGGTAACCTATCTAGTTATTTACCAATCACCTTCGGAGTCCCTCAAGGGCGGTTCTCGGCCCGACGCTGTTTGTAATCTACATTAACGACCTTATAAGTGAAATGAGTAACCATCCCTGTAATCTGACGCTATACGCAGATGATACGGTAATTACCACAACGGAACCTGAAAAGATGGCAGACCTGCTCCTTACCATAGAATACTGGTGTGCAAGCAACTTGCTTACTTTAAATGAAAATAAATCCAAATGGATGGTTTACTCGCCTGTTCTAAAACATCGACCTGACACAATCCCCCTCAAAATGAATAACAAGACGCTGGAGAGAGTAGAGAATTTCAACTATTTAGGCCTAAATATTGATAGTAAGCTAAAGTTTCGAGAACATAAGAGGTCAGTAATTCAAAAGGTAACGTATAAAACCTATTTATTGTCAAAAATTAGAAAATACATCGATATACCCACTGGACTCCTGATTTATAAAACAACCATTCTGCCCTACCTGGATTATTGCGACTTTGTCTATGACGATAGAAAGCAAAAAAGTATCCATGATTTCCAGTATCTTCAAAATAAAATCCTACGAATTGTTTATAAAGTTAAGTTGGGCCCCGCACCAACTTTTACCACTAATCAAATGCACAACGAGTCTCATATTCGTCTACTAAAGGACAGACGAGATATCCACCTGATACATTACTCTTTTACTCTTGCTCAGACAATAGAACTTCGGGACCTCAGAAACTTACCTGTACGACGCAAGAATGGTTTGAGGCTTATTCAACCTCCTTTAAAAAATTCTGTCTTAGATAACTCCTTCTTTATAAAGGCGATTGAGTGTTGGAACAATCTGAAAGAATCATATACTCTAATAGACACTAGAGATCGTTTCAAGTTACTAATGAAAAAAGACTATCCCCATTGCATGATGACAATCCCTGTCTAAATTAACCAGAGTAGGATTTTAGGGAGTTTGCGTTGCAACACCCTCACTAATCAATATGTCCCTGTTTCTACAAACCCTTGAAATCAAGATCGCATTGTATGACCGCTTTGGAGAGATTGCGTTGCAACTGTCCTACCACTTCTGTTATACCTCCACGACCCGACTCGGTCTTGGACTAAGATGGTTATTATAATTTCTGGATATTAGCTGCATCTATAACTCATTGTGATCTGGCTAACACTGAGCAATATGTGTGAAAGGGTAAGATCAATATTGTGGGGTAACCATAAGAGCTGGATCTTATTCAACCACGTAAGTGCGAGGCCTCATATCCCCCCCCTTGTGAAATGTCATGGTTAAAGGGCTACCAGATTGTGTTGCAACGGAGTCCAGCCTAGCTTAGAAATTACCTGGAATCGGACGGGCGGGAGTAACTACTCCCACAGGGTTGATGTTTCTTGAATGTTTGACTATATAAAATTTTGTACTAAAGTGACTGTGAAAGTGTATAACTCATCTCATCCCATTACATCATTATACGCTGGTCATCTATGGCTACGACAAGAGAGATGCAATTTAAACTGATGTCTACCCAACATATGGTATGTTATTCAGAACAGGTCCTTTCTAACCTTAGAGGGACCGAGCGGAAGATCGGCCTATGCCGAGCTCTGACGAGCATTCTTGTATGTTTGATAACCCTAATAAAAAGCAAAAAAAAAACAACAAAAAAAAACAACTTTTGTTTTAGCGAGACTTAGTTAAATGAATTTCACACCCAAGGTATGATAGCCATTGATGGTTATTATACAGATAAAATAGGTGGAGGGTTATGTTGATATATTAAGGAGAAATGTTATGTTGATATATTAAGGAGAAACATAGAAGATATTGTAAACAAAAACAGAAAACAAGAAAATTTTAATGTGTTTTATTATCGACCCCTGTCTGGGGACCTTGAAGTTTTTTTTTGACAAATTAGATGATTTATGCACCTGTCATGCTTACAGAAATTATGAAAAGCACTAAGGAACAGTACTGAGAGTCAAAAGCTACTTAACTTTATCAAAGAAAATAATTTGAAGAACTATGTTTCAGACATAACCACACCTGAAATTGGCACCTGTCTTGACCACATGATGAGTTATTGTGACCAAACACTTGATGTTACTTTGGATGACGATTTGATCAGTGACCACAAAGCAATCATAATCCGCAAACTAAGGAACCGTGTGAATTTCAGGGGAGGTCCTACTGTACTTATGTTGCCTCCTTCTTAGAGCAATTTCTTTATCAACAAGATTTTACTAAATTTTATCAATCAAATGATCCTAACTATCAATGGGAGTACCTACTAAAGTTAATTACCTTGTTTGTTTCTGGATGAACATTGCCCGCAGAGAGTTTTTAAATTCAATCAAAAACGAGCAGAATGGTTGACAGAAGATATGAATTTATTTAGTGAGAGACAAGAACTAGTCAGCGAAATATCTATAAAGTACTATGAGAGACTATATATTAGGTTGAAAGAGACAAAAAGACAAATAACGTCTTTAATCAAAAGAGCTAAAAAGAACTACTGGATAGAAAAATTGGAAAGTGAAAAAAAATGACCCTATGAAATTTTGACGCCATTTTAAATCTTTTTACAACCCGCAGGAACATGGACATATGACTAGTTTATATAAGGAGGAGCAGGGGAAAATAGTAGAGGGACAAGATATGGTAGATTAGCTGAACCATTACTTTGCCAATGTTGGCAATAGCGATAATTTGGAGGGGAATTTATTTGAAGTAAGCGACATGGAGAATGCCCTAGTTGAGAATACTTTGACTGGATCATGTTTATGAAAGTGTAAAGAACCTAGATGTAAATAAATCAAGCAGAATACATTGAGTAAATACCTGTAACTAGCTTAGGCACTTATACCAAACAATCGTAGATAGGTCTATTTTTCCAACATCTTGGGGTCACGCAACTATTATACCTATACCTAAGTCAAACAACTGTACACTTCCAGGGGACTGGACACCTATATATTCTTGCTGCCCATACCAGGCAAAATGTTTGAGCATATCATACATGGTTATTTGAATGATTATATAGAGGAAAACAACCTCTTTAATAATCTTTATGAAAATTTCTCTGTGGGTAAAACTTTGACTAAATGCGTAACTAATTATTTAGAACATAGAACTCAAAGCACAAGAGTTGGCAGTAGTCTGTCCTCATGTTTACAACATTTTTCAGGGCCTTTGTTGTTTAATTGTTTCATAGATGATACTAAAAATCTACCAGTGTTGTGTCAGCATGTATTCTATGCAGATGATCTCGTCATATATACTAGTGATACAAGATTGGATAACAGCATACATAGAATATGACATGATGTTAGCTTAATCGAGGAATGGTGTACCCTAAACGAAATGAAGATTAACAAAAATAAAACTAAGTTGTGCATTTTTGGTTCTAAATTGCTACTAACCAAGGAGGGTGAGGGTATAAAAGGCAGTCATGTGTACATCAATGGTAGGGAGATTCCATATTGTCAGACATTTAAATACCTAGGGTCATTCTGGACTGTTCATTAATCTGGAAAAAAGCGATTAATGACGTTTGTAAGAAAGTGAGTCAAAGGTTGTTCCAATTAGCAAAAATACGTAAATATATTGACGAAGCGACTAGCCTAAAGATATACAAAACGTTCATATCACCGATTTTTGATTAATTTATTTATGGGGAGACAAATATTTTACTCGATAAACTGCAGAAAGTTCAAAACAGGGCATTGAGAATATGTACTAGGAAAAGAACCAGAGACATCAGCATATATGAGCTACATAAAAGGTGTAATATTATTAGACTGGGGGTAAGAAGGATTCTTGAATTAATTCATATGAAAAGGTATGCAAGAATTGTTGAAAAAGACACTCAACCCAAAACTAGAGGACAAACTAAAAGAAATATCAGAATGAAGCAGCCGCTAACAAATTTCTACAAGAAAAACCCTAATACGAGGGAATGTTGTACTGGAACAGCCTGCCTATTGATATACAAGACACACTTTCAATACACTCTTATAAATATCATGCTAAGGCAAAAAGTAAGATCCTGTTTGAGGTAGACACCTGAAGGACCATTGACGAATTATGTATGTATGTATGTATGTATGTATGTATGTATGTATGTATGTATGTATGTATCTCTATCTCATCTCATCCCATTATTATTCATAATCACTATTAGCTTGTAATTATGTATATAGACCCTAGGTCTAAGTAGTTCTGTGTTACCTGAGAATGTACTTGCCCAAGGAAAGGCATACAAAACCTGCACTCAGCAGACTGCCTGTATTTTCATTTCTTGCACACAAAAAGACCTCTACAAAAATTGGGAAATTGTCAAATAAATAACCACTAGGCCGATACCAGGACTCGAGATAACACTGATATCTAGACATGCTCGAGACGCTGAAGAGATCACTGCCTTTGATCTTTCCCTGACTCGGGAGCCAAGATGGCGAGTGGTCAGGCGCACCTTGATCTACAGCGAGGAGTACAAAAAGACAGTGGTGTCCCCTAGATGCAGAGGTCGGAATTATGTGTGTATGATGGTAAGTAGGACTAACTTATTTACGCAAAATCCACAGTGCCAAAGGGGAGCAGTACCTGAAAACAGCAAAGGGGCTCACATGGGGATGTCCAACTCGATGGGGCGAATGTGGGCTCTCCAATTCCTCAAACACCTTTTCAGATAACCATGTTACATTACCATTAATGGTTACCCTGTCAACCAAGAAAATAAACTGTAATCCAATACAATTGTTTGTAGATTACGCAATATTGGCCTCAAAAGTCGTTAACCCAAGACTTTCCTCAAGCGTTTACACTAAACAACTTTTTATAGAACTGTACGACCACTAAGTTTCTACAGAATCGTCAGATCCCTAGACAACTAATTCAAGCCGCATTGAAATAGTCGCTGCCATCAAATCTTTTGCATAGTCACCAGCTTGCGTAATTTAACGTAATAGACAATATGTAGTCGTCACTCATTTTGCGTTTACACAAGACGATTTCTAGCCATTTACAGGTGAACGTCGTCAGATGGTGTTAAATTCAAGAAACGTCTCCCATACTCGTCTAGTGTAAACACCGCTACATCTGACCATCTCCCATTGCGGGATATATGGGATGGGTCTCTTCTATAGTCCCACTGTATTTTATTTGTACTAGCGACTTCGTCGAGTGCGAGTTAGGGGGAAAATATTGAAAATGAAATCACGGGCTGCCTATAGCTGGGTTAGAACTCCCGACACTCGTATTCCCAGGGAAAAACCCTGCCGACTATTCCACAAAGTCAGATGCTCTAATAGGGTCAAATATTTAGGCTGTTGGTGGGTGGGGGGAATCAGCGGAGTTTTGAAAGTGGGGCTACCAGCGAAAGTTGAGATCTCATTGGTTTCTCACGAGAAAAGTAGATAAGAAAACTACACTACTAAACATCGATTTCGGCATGGCTCGAGATAAATCATAAGAGAAAAGATATTTCTGCCAATAGATCTACAAAAAAGAAGAACAGATTCTAATATTTTCCTCCACGAGATTCTCACTCTCATAGCCCCTCACTCTCCAAGCCTAAGTCTGGTTCACTCTGTCCTTATGTGCGGGCAGAAGTCCGAGCAGATACTACCAGAATCGTAGTTTTTAGATATAGTAGGTAACCAAGACCATTCTCATGCAGACACCCTGCACTGTCCTCTCCCCATTCGTCATCGAGTCCATCGGTCACTCATCTCTGACGTTCAACACGTACTCGTACATATTATTGTTTTATCAGTCAGTCTCTCAAACACAATTTAATGTCTTGATTGTCAATGTTCAATGATTCGTCGATTCTGAATTGCTCGCTCGCGTCTCTCCTTATTCAGCGTCTCTCCTTATTCACTGGCTTCTTCGTTCATATCTCGTTGGTTCAGTTGTTATTTCTCTCCGCACTCAATAAATCCAAATTAGCCTTCTCTCCTCTTCACTGATTTGACTCAGTGACTTGATCTGTTCTTTCCATGTCCACCTGTTATTCAATAATGTCGCCGTTCTGTCTTACCTTCCAAACCTGTCTTTTCCCGTTCCGACCTGCCACATTGTTCTTATTGTTAACTTACTCGATTTTCAGTCAATGGATCACCGTCATCCTATCTTTCTTCCAGCAAACCCTTCCTTCAAAGACCAAAACACAATAATCATAGCCCTTGTTGCTTCTGCCCGTTCGCACACTAGTGGTGGAACAGGAGCCGGTGATTTCTTCCCCACGGGCGTCCGTCCGCCCAATGGGTGGTGGGCAATAATCAGGGGAAATATGAAATATTAGCTCAGATACACGCCATTTTGTGTTGGCGATTCCGGAAATCGCTATGTGTTTCTCGCTTGGGGTGACATCAGCATAAGAAACATTCCGGATCCCTTGTGATCTCTGCCCCTTTGGAGGAGCAAAGTCACCAATAAGGTGTTTGGGTATACTTCGAACTGTCTTTCTACTGGCACTCTTACTTAATAAATATCCAATTTTCTATTTCCTGTGGGTGCACCCACAATTCCTCGGATTTATTATAATTCATCTTCTTGTATCAGCACACACAGCTACGCTTTGGTGTAAACTTACACTTTTTTAATTATCATTTTTTATTCAAAAGAATTTAGGACATACATTCGCCCAATGATTCGGCGTTCTTCCATTTTGTGTGTGTAAAGTCTTTATTGCATTCGATTAGGTACAAATCGTTCTTCCTTGCAATGTTGACCAAGTATGAACAAACAACAGTAACAGGTGATGATATATACAATGACTCCATGAATGAGTCCAAAACAGATGGTGCGTTTGTAGACGTACAGGTTACAGGTGTACTACAAGATTCGTTCATTTACTTGTTCCAGTATCAAACTAGATCTTATGACTCTGTCTTAGTAGACCGCCCTGGACCATGGAGTTGTCCGCAGTTCACCGGGGCTAGAACGCAACTCACCGCCACAGTACCGCAACTCGCCGCCCCTACGGTCAGCCGGTGCCGCCCCAGTGGCACTCCGGCGACCCGCGGTCTCCAAAACGGGATGTAACCCACCGCGATGGAACTTAATTCACCGGCCTTTTTTGGGCCGAACAGAGCAGAAGTCATAAAAATTCTATAAAAGTTCCCCGGTGGACTACATTGTGACCTCCCTTGGCTGCCGGGACTGTCGTGAAACAGGTGTGAACGTAGCCTCATAATTCCCTTATGTCTGATTTTCCCCCCTCCCTTCATTGTGTTATGTTCATTGTACCGTAACACCGTATAGTATACGGATGTTCAGATTCTGAATAGCAATATAGGACATACATACATTTTAACAATATACAAAGACATATTACATGGACAAAGGATGTTGGTTGAATATGTTGACTTAAAAAATATCATAAATTTCTTAGGTTCATATATTTAACAATATGTTGAAAATTCCTGAATCGGTATATGAAAGAAGACCATATGCACTACTACTATTGGCTGACAATGGGGCACCTTTTTTACAAAGGGCAGAAATCACAAATCATACTCAAATTCAAGTCACTTTGTGAACAACTTAACTTGCTGCAATTCACCCCCTCCCCCAACCTCCGTTCGAAACTGGGGCCCATGGCCAACCAAGCAGGGGGCACAGGAAACAGGGGACCAAGGAAAATACATCAAACATGTTTGGTCTGAAAGTCGAAGGCAACTTTTGCCCTTTTGAAGAGGCAAAAGTCGACAAATGCCCCAACAGCAGTGGGTAAAAAGGGGATGCTATAAATTCGCAAGGAGAGGAATCACAAGTAATTCACACTAGGAGATATTGTACCAGTAAAGGTCGCAAGGGCATTTTCGCTATAAAAGGAGCAGATGTCGGTAAGCATGTATTGATCTTAAGAGGATTTTAGACCTAACCCCTTCCTTGACACTCCATTAATCACATCCTGTCTCCCTTAGATGGAGTTATTCCATCTCCATCGCTCTTTTGAATGATCGTTATGCATGTATGTAAGGGACTTCTTCCCAAACGCATATCAAAACCATCTCTTGTAACCAATAAAATGGACAGGTATTGTTATGACCCTCTCCTTTCCGACACGAGCTCACAGGTCGGCCGTCTTATTGAGCCTGTTATTTTCAATAACCACGGAGAACAACGACTGTAAAACTAGACTGGCAATGGGGAGAAAGTTCTGAAACTCATCTATTGTCTACTGAAGAAATTGCACGAAAAGCCTGAAACTGATCCCTTCGTATACCACACATCAATTCAAAGTCCTAAAATTGCAAAAGAACTTCATGTAACATATGTTATTCTCTTCAAATGAAAATAAAAGAAGAGAAAAGAAATAGGTCCATCCATTCTACCCATCCCACCCCCTTCAACTTGGTGATGCTCGCCTTGCAGCTCAGAATGATGAGTCACGTGCATGCACTACAGCATGCAGCGAGCTGCCTGCACGAATTGGGGAGCAGGCAGGCGGGCAATCAACTGTTGGGTGCTGCGGGAGGCGGTTCGTCAAGGTACAGCACAGGGAGGGTTGGCCGTGTGAGCGGCGGGCGGCGTAACGGCGGGTAAAGCGGGTGGGGCCGGGCGCCCATCATCGACCAGTGTGGGTAGCTATGTTCCCAGGCGGATATCGCACCGCGTACACTGAGCGGCCGGGTGCGGTGGAGGAGGAGCAGCAGGAGGAGGTGTAGGTGTCGGGTGGTACAGCGGGGGCTGGGAAACGCGAGTCCCGCACACAGCGAGGGGCAGGCTCGACCACCTGTCAGCTCACCATTCTCGTCACTGGCGGGGACGTGCTATACGGCTATAACCAGCGGCGGCCGTGGTGGTGGCGTTGTTGTCGTGGGGATGCTGACTGGCACAACTGCAGCCACACTGAGGACAACGCAGAGCGTGATGCACAGCGGTAGGGTGAGCGGGCGGCGGCAGCGGCCTTAGACCGGGACCGGAGACCGTGTTGCCGGCGCCCGACTGTCAACAAACACCGACTCGACTGGAGGGGGCTGCTGTCGGAAGCTTTCAAGCACTTAACAGCCACCTCGTGTTCCCGGGCCGTCGTGGATCCCCAAACCAACACTCTACAAGTGACAGCCGTCTACGCGAAATCTAGGAGATACATGCGCACACATTTATAAAACCCCAGCAGAGTTATAAAGGTATAGGGTGAAATACCCGCTCCCCGTCACGCCCTGCCCTCCACGTGTGAGTGGTGTTGGACACAGATTGATAGAAGGCATGACGGGGTCTGGGGTTGGTAGGAGTGAGGTGCACCTCCTGGTGCTGGTCCTTGTCTGGTGGGGCTGTGTCACAATCCTGGACGGCAAGGTGTACGTCCACCAACATGAGACTGACCACCGCCCACTCCGCTCGGATCTCCCCGGGATAGAGCGCCGGGAGGTCGGGGAGCTGGGATCACGAGCCCGTCGATCCGCGGCCACTGAAGGGGGTGCGAGCGGTGGGGGAGGGGTGCCGCTTAATGAGAACGGGGACAAACTGGACGTGGACGTTACCAAACTGAACGACACCAAGCACAATGAGGCCATCGTGCACTGGTCAGGCCAGAAGAATAATGTAAGTACCGATGTCAGTTATGTATGATCTTTACCACATGATGCTCTTTAGCATTGCATATAACATAGTTATGGACCTACTGGGCCAGCATATGGTAGTTGTTAAGAACATAATAGATTTATGACATATATACGATAATAAATATTAATATGAGATAAAGGCATGTTACTCAATAGACATTTACAGCAGTGTAATAGATTTCTGGTAGATTATGCATACAGTTTTACACAGGGTCCAATAGTCTATGAGGTAATCAATAATAATGGTTTTACAAGGCACACGTGGGCTTTATTTTATCAATTTGTGGGTATGTATAAGCGTAGTGAGTTGGAATTGTGTTAGTACCTCTGTTGTGAAGGTTAGAAGTGCACACACGTTCACACTATCATATATATATATATATATATATATATATATATATATATATATATATATATATATATATATATATATATATATATATACATGTACGTGTGTGTGTTCCCCCTTTGTCCGTCACCATGACAGCTTGCACCTCGCTGACCGAGCCTGGGACCCTGGGTATAATCAAACACTCACACACGATGGTTCCAGCCCAGTCTGACATGTCTAGAAGCTGCATCGATCCATTGCCTACCACATTGGTAGATCGATATTCTGTGTATCTCCAAGGCAACTCACCTGAAGGCCCACGTCGCCTCGGGACAGGCTGCTGCCCAGGGAGCACAGATGCACCCCCACCACACAGTTGGGTGTGTGTGGTCAGATAGGTGGTCTAGATCAGCAGCCATGTATGTCAACGTCTGCAGACCTAATAACCTGTCTACAGTCAGTAAAATCGGTTCCCACTGTCTTGAAAGTCTAGATCTATAATCATGTATCTAAATCCGTCTCTAGGTACATTCGAGGCCTTGCTTTACAGACATCTTCAGTCATATGCGGTTACATCCGTGGTCATTGGCAGTTAGATAGCTGTATTTTTGTTGTTGTTTCAAATTTTGTAAACATGTTTAACGACAAACAGTATTCGCAACTATACGGTGCGATGTTCCATACAGACGTCACAATGATGACAATTCAATACACTATTAAAACAAAGTAAGTCGTGTATTGTATAATGACAAAGGAAGTCTCGAGTAGTGATGCAATTCTGAAATCGGACTCTTGACTCAATTAGTAATAGAGATTTCCAGTTTTTGAATCACTCAGGATTATGTTAAAAAAATGGTTAAAGTGGTCATCTATCTTCTGCCAGCAACACAAAACCTGCAGCGTCGAGGACATCGTAAATTCAATCTTTCTGTCAGCTTTTGTAGGTCTGGACGAACTTCACCCTATAATTAAAATCAATTGTATCTAGTAATCCATAATCTCTTACTTCGGACATTTAAGCTTAAAAATATTTCTGAAATCGAGCACTATAATTATATATATAGTGTATGTAATGTATTTACATCAGTGACATACACATTTCACGATAGTGCAACTACAACAATCAAGAAAAACAAATGGGTTGATATAGGAGTTATTGATATAGGAGTTATTGATATTGTAGTATTGGAAGCACTCAATCCGAAACCATTCCATATACAGTTGAACCCGACTAACGGACACCTCGCGTAAGCGGGGTCCCCGCGTTAACGGACACCTTTGCTCAGAACGGATCCCTCTAGAAGATGTTTAGTTCTACCCCGAGTAAGTGGAGGGTGTCCGTTTACGCAGGGTTCTACTGTATATATATAGTATATGAATATATATATATATATATATATATATCCTCATACAGCTGTGTTTATGTGGGCGAGTGCTAGTAATTTACTTATCCTAGGGTGTGCATATATATCAGACGGAAAGTGGAGAGGAGCCACTCATAACTGGAGAAGCCATCATAGCATCTTCTACAAAGTAGCGGCATGGTATATATACATATATATCTATATGTATATATATATACCTGGGGCGGGGAGGGGCCGTTGAGTGCGATTTGCGGGAGACGGGCGGCATGGGGGAACCTGGCCCGTGGAGGGGCGGCATGTGAGTAGCGGGAGAACAGTGTGGAGAACCTCAGACAGTGGAGGAGATAAAAGCTGTGCCTGATCCCGTAAAACAAAGAAGAGAGCCAGATGTGTCGTCCTTTTTAATCCTCCGAACAGGGTACGCGCAGTGTTCGTCAATCTCCTTTCAGTATCCAAAGCTGGAGGTAGAAGGAAACTCATGAGATGAAAATAACTTGGTCCGTATTTTAAAAGTGGAGTAATTCAGGAAGCGAAGCTGAGTGAACTACATAGCGGTTACACAAGATGGACTGCGAACCAAGTTTTTTCCATCGAGTAGGTTTCTGATTTTATCTCACCCCAAATACATGACCAAGAACATTATTATTCAATAGAGTAATTCATCCAATTAGCCATCGGATATTGGGCACTTTCATGCCGTGGAGGATGAGTTCCTAATGTTACTTCTATGGAGAAAAACACGGAGGTGACCTAACAAGTGAAACTTAATCTGAACAAGGAAACAGGAGGAATATGAGAAGATTGGTCCTCACCAGGGGCATCCAAAGCATTGAGTAAATATCTTGACCATTTTTTCCACTGGCATCTTGATCCCACTGCAATTACTAAGAATGTAAAACAGAGCTGCTACATTTAGAGATCTTTAATCCAATTGATCGTAAGTTCGAGGCAAAACGTAGGAAAATAATAACTTTTGTTGTATATAGTGGTTTATCAAAATCTAAATCATTTATATAATCAACTGACAGTATACGGTCATATCGACTTGTGCTTTTTGAGGACTAAAACCCTAAAAAAAAAAGCTTTGAATATAGGAGCAAGAATATTTAAAAATGGGTAAATGTTTTTGTTATGTAACGTCCTGTATTTATTTTATTGTTTCTTTGTGACTGATGTGAGGAAGAACGGCCTGTGCGGCGATTGCATTATGTCGTTAAATCATGTTTTTTTTAATAAAAGCTAAAATAAAACACATTAAGGTAGAGAACGAGAGTGACGCGATAAAAAGTGAGAGGGATATAGCGACAGTAAGACATTGAGTTAGGGACAGAGACAGACAGGGACAGGGAGATAGGGACAGAGAGACAGCCAGACTAAATCACAGAGACACGCAAGTGCAGGAAGAAATGGACAGGATCCTTCCAATCATCGATTCTGCAGGTTTCCTTCGTCTAATACATAAAGGATGCTCTGGCGTTTTGATGAATGCAACAATACAAACATGTTCCAAGTGACCTCCACCAACCCAAGCACTCAGTTACCAACGACAGATGCATGCAGCCAACAATTGGTTGCGCCTGTTTTCATTACGCTCTATATATTACCAATCAACATCTCAGCAAGGAAAGAGAAATTGGGGGAGACTAATCAAACAGCAAAAAAGGTCGTACTGGGAGGGATGTTGGTTCACATCAGTGACGTAGGAGATATAGGAAATCGATGAAAGATTGAGGCCGTCTAGTCCCATGGCATGCATTCACAATTACCAACCTTTGGCTGCTGCCAACTTGCGCCATACCGAAGTCGTCCTGGTAATGATAATACCACCTCGCCTGTTACCACTCTGCTCTGAGTATGAGGTTAGTAAAGGCAAGAAGGGGAAAATGGAATAGATTCTCTCTTTTAGGTAGTGGAAGTAGATTAGTTTCGTGTTGATTGGTTATAGAACAATCCTTAAGTACTATTGAAAAGCATACACATGTATATATACGCGATATAATTGCACCTTCCAATTGGCTCTCAGATCTATGCACGGAATAAAAGACATTGTTTTGATTCAATCTTCAATTTAAACAGTTTGATTGACTCACATCAAATTACCACATTGCATAAAACTTATATAAAGGCTACCAGTACATATAAAACCATTCCAGGTACAAAAATATCAGATTTAACCTTGCAATACGTCTGTCATTATTTAACATGTATTAAGTGCAATGGGTACCCCAGATCAGAAAATATTTCGCAGCTTTCTGAATCCTATTTAAGACAGTCTTCTAGATGCCTAAAAAATATGCCGTTTATAGCCAAATGGAGATTTGCATTGGGGTTGGGATATTACGATCATTCTGTTTAGCGAAGACAAGAATTCATCAGCCACGCAGCCTTTACTGATCCCGTGTGCGGCTACGACGTTGGAGATTCCGTCGTTGGCTTCCGTCCCGATAGAAACGTCCGCGGGTGGTACCTACATGAGCTAGGTAGTGGCTGTGTTTAAACCACGGTAAATCTTGCTATACGCGACTGTTCTATTTTCGAACAATTTCTTTATTGGGTTATTTCATAAGAATGTTCACAAATATTGATACAATCAAGTCACATCGTATTACATATAACCCTCTAAAGGGGCATTTGCCTCAATTTGCTTGCAATTGGTTTTCTTGGCTCTGCCTTATGTTGTCACATAAGCCATATCATAATTATCTTTAACAGTCGTAACACAAGCGTCTATGTAAATAAACTAAAGTTTACATGTGAACATTGATAATAAGAATTTCAAGTTGTTTTTGGCAAATCCACAAGTTATGTTTTATTGGGGATTGTAGGACATGGAGATAGGGGGGAGGGGACAGGTTTCATATGCACGACGTTTCGTCGAAATATATCAGACTTCTTCAGGCGATTGATAACATTATAGGAATTGTAAATGACGTTTCCTTTGATCTAATATCGTAGTTTAATGGCAGAGTTTGTCTAGAACAAAAGGAGTTTCTTCCAACAACAACATAAGGTTTCATTCGCGATAATTGATAAATTACGGAACATACTTTTTTTATATTTGCTATGTGAAGTTTATGATAAAGTTGCACGTCCAAAATTATTCTTAGATACTTATATGAGATCACTTTTGTTGATTTGTGATTATCAATAGATAAATTACCATAGAAAATGAGATTAAAATCAAACCACAAATGATTAACATCTCCGATTCCATACAAATGTAATTTTTATATTAAAATAATGTGGTCCACGTCGTCAAAATCCCTCATGAAGTCAATAAAAATTGTGACAGTATCATTACCCCCATTTCTAGCAATAAGCACCTCATCTGTAAAATTTGAAATTGCAGCTAGAGTTGAACAACCCTTTCGATTTTACTGACAAAATTCATAGGACTCTTGATAGCAACAACTCTACTAGTGCAATATTCAGGAAAAGCATTAAGAAAGCATTCGATACAATGGATAATCAAATTCTCCTAAATAAACTATAACACTACAACTTCAATTTGCATTCCCTAGCTTCTTTCAAAAGCTATCTAACAGAACACAACAAGCAAAATGTAACAATCTCATCTCAGATTAAGATATATTGACTCCCCCTGGACAGGCCAGGGGCTCCAGCAAGGCCAGGCCACGCTGGGAAACCAAAGGTTCACTGAGTTCCTGGAAGAAGGGAACTCGGCCCCAGAGAACGAAGACGAAGACAAGTCATCTAATGACAATGACATGGCACTACTCCTTATTCAATTTAGGAACTTGAGTAAGCCAGTGACGAACAATACATCCTCATCCTATATAACCTTAGAAAAAAATCTATTGTTCTTTAGGAGATATGAAATTCATTTAATGTGCATGTCAAGTATATAAAGTCTATAGAAAATGAAACAATCACAGTCCATACGTAACAGATGTTTTTGATTTAGAAAGATCACTGGAGGTATAAGTAGGCTGCCCGTTATAGCTAACAATGTGCAGATTTCTTAGTAGCCAGGTTTTTATCTACTTAGTTAACAAATCAAACGTGGCCACCCTTTTCCCGGTCGATCCCTTCGGTAGATACCTTCAACTGCAGTGGCGGTTGATTCCAGGCCAATATCGCCCAGCAATTGATTAAATAAATCACGCAAATTTTCGTTCTAGTTTCCCTGTATACCATCAATCATTTGAATTTGTCTCCTGTTCGAGTTTTTCATATTAGGAACTCGATAACGTTCATATCAACGTTAACCCTGGTCATTTCTTCAGGTATTTCTTTAAGCTCAGCCAAATCCTTCTCGTTGGTATCCATATAATCCACTACGTCTTTTGTTTTCTCAAATCTATCTGTCAGTTATTTGATAGGTATAAGTGAATCGTTTTGGATTTTATCATTTATATAGATTTTCTGGTTTAGCCTGTTCAATATATCCATACTAGCATTTATCACCTTGTCTTGGGCATTCAAACGGGATTCTAGCTCTTTGATTTTGCTAACCACAGCCACGTTGGTAGCCTCAGGTACACGGACAGGCAGGGTATGGTAGCAGGTACGTGTGCTAATGGCTTGTTCACTGGATCAACACTTTCTTGGGAAGGCTGATCGTCGTCCTGCTTACCTGTTGGGATCTTGCTTTCCCATTTAATCTTGCCATTCTTGAGGTGTGGCCACTGATAGCCGCCCACTAATTATCTACAGGCTCTGTTTATTGAGCGTGGAACACATGCTAATGTATGCCGCCTAGGTTTAATAGGGAGGGACTATATACTTTTCGAATGCTGCAAAAACCTTCCCTTCACTATCTGCATGCCAACTCTGTGACATTGGGAAAGATGCAGAGGGCCAGTGTCTCAGTATCTTATAGGGGTGCTCAGCTGACCGCTATAAGTCACCAAGGACCGAAATACCTCATGACCCACTGGTGCTTGGTATATTTGGACCCTATGAAGGCAGTTGTAGAAAATGGCAGGTTGGCTTGGTGCTAAGTGGATTACAAAAAATGGCTCAAATAGACTGAATAAAACCCAAACCCTTTAATTTGATATTTCTGTTTGTATAATTCCACATGAATTGAATGAACATACCATGTGTTTCTAGTTGTCTCTTATATAAACGATTTATATAATATATATCCACTGAGTCAACCAAGCGGCAGTGTATGGACACGCAAAAGGAAATTAGGTAACATTTTTATGATTATTGAAGGTTCCTTTTCTAGTTACACCTTACAGTTTGATTTTTTCATGAGAGCGGTTTTTGTTTTTTGTTCTAGAAAATAAAGAAAGCCGTGCAGCGCTGAAAGGTTAACCACAACTCCTGTTGTTTTTAATCTGTGCAGAAACAGAGTCTGTGCCAAATGGTCGCACTAGGAGATGCATGCCTAACAACAAAAGTCATCTGGTGCATCGTATCCGTGAGAGATGGCAGGGCATGCTCAATGTGTTATGAAACATGATATTTATCAGTTGCCATGGTGAATATTGTGAAACAAAGAAAATGAACCTTTATGGTATGTGTTTATTGGACCTGCTTTGAAGCTCCTATAACTATCTGTCCACAGGGAAGGTAATGTGATAAACTGGGCTTCATTTACATCACTAAACAGTGGTTCAAACCTCTTCACACGCCCCAGCTTCCATTGTATGGCCAAGAAGGATGTGTTTTTCATGTTTTCTCCGTTTCTCAGAGGCAGTAAATTCCACATTAATAATACTTACTCTTTTTTCATGACCCCAACTGGCATCCCTGATATCATGTTTACCTCCTTTTTCTTTACTAGATAATCATAAATTAGTGCAAAAATACAGTAATAAATGGAATCGAGAAGGACTTTGGAGGGCACTAGAATGAATTTAGAAGGCGAGTGCAGGAAACGCGCACATTTCTGAGATTCATAGTTCAGACAGAATGCCAACATTTTTTAAAATAACTTCGCCAATTACGTTTCGAAATGTCCAGGAGTTCAGTCGATGGAAATAAGGAAGCATGCTATCCCTCTCCCTGGTGCTATAAACTGGGCTTATATTCTGCCAATAATCCACTCGGTCCTCGGTGTCTCATTTCTGATACCTGGCTATTGCAGGAGCATAAGCTCTGCCACTAACAGATCATTACGGACATGAACACATTTCTGGCGGAATTAAAATGTCTGAGTAAAGGTAAGATACTATGCTTTGAAATCAAAATAAGGTTCGTCGGAAAGAAACGTTTTGTAGTATACCAACTATTGAGAACACAAAAATTATAGAAAAAAAATATCCTCTTTGACAGCTGACTGGGTTGTTATACCTTTGTAACCTGGAATTCAATGTTATAAAATCTGGCCATAAAGTCCGTGCCTAGCTCAGAACTAGGTAAGTCCCCCGTTCCCAGGTACGATGATGGCAAGAGAAACCGGGTCTCCGCGGCAACCATATTTGGCACCCCTCGCCTTGGGCCACCATCGATAGTAATTGATTGCCACTCCTCAGCCAAGGGTTGGCAAGAAAATGGGGTGGTGAATCCCTCTAGACCATCCTGCCCATACCTAGAATGGACACAATCCAGACCCTGTTCACTGCCTACCCAGGTCCCAGTAGGCTTGGTTATCTTGTCTAGAATTCTTGCATGCTTCCATGCAAATACAGCACCTTTGCATTGCTTCAAGTGGTCTTTATATTGGTTCGCTGCAAGGACATCTCCCCGCTGCCTATTAGTATCACGATGAAGGCCACCCCAACTATTTAGAATCCCTGATATGATATAATATTCAAAGGATTTTATGATTTTATCTTCTGTGTGTGTTATTGATGGCTCAATCATCCGAGTTTCCTTAGTGGATGGAAAGATGGATGGAATGACAAAATGAAGAAAAAAAGTTCATTGGAGGGTGCCCAGAACTGATTGGATGATGGCCTGCCACTGTCTACTTCGTCCCCACCAGCAGACTGAAACATCCAAGTTCTAAAGTTTCATTTGATTCATTACTGAGTAGATTAATGGGATTTTTCATGACCTTTCCACATTTCCTTCGTGCCTTTGTCTGATATTGATCCGACCACTAACACCGATCTTACTTGAAGGTTTTGTAATAGTTTTGTGGTTCCTACTTTCTGTAAATGCTGTCTGATGGCTGCAATTAGAACACTGTCATGTACATTAATGGTCTACTCTCCGGCATTTCCATTCATTGAAGACTGCACATACTAATATCGATTGCACCGAACATTAATACTGTATGGTCGAGATGGCAGTGAAGGAAATTGCTATGCATATGCACAAGCCTGTCTGCTGTGATATATCCGTAATCATGTATTGTCTATCAAGTACAGATATAGTATGTGATACATGACTGGTAGGTTGCATTTCATTGTCTATTATACATATCTGTATATGATATTATTTATCCAATATAAGTATTATGACTAGGAAACGTTGCGATGATAATTATAACGAAGGCGTAAGTTGTGGAAAATTAATAAAACAGGGTTTATTCAAGACACAGTGGGACCTACCCCAGCCTAAACATCTGGAAATACATGTAAGCTAAAGCTTTAAAGATATCGAAGTAAGATTAAAACGTGTTAATTGGTTTATCTGAAGCGAAATGACAATGATGATGATAATAATAATAATAATAGTAATTAAAGTAACAACAACAATAATAATAATGATAATGATGATGATGATAATAATAATAATAATAATAATAATAATAATCAAAAAAGAGAAATAATAATAAGACTTGAAAAAGGCCACTCAGAAGCCGAAACGTTGTAAAAGAAATGTTCAAATAAGGCCTACACAAAACCGAATTGGGCAGCAGTTGAGTTGTACTTGTAATTCAGCAGAACCCCGCATAAGCGGACATCACAAATTGGAAATAGAATTCATTCATTTTCCTCCAGCTGTGGGTAACTAGTATCTGAAAAACAACAAATTATTCTCCCCATGAAAAGAAGTCAGAGGATACCGTGATGAACGTATGTTTACAAATGTTCAAGGTCAGCGGTTGAATGCGTGAACAGTTCACGACTGGATACACATATCCTGAAGACGTCATCACCTGTTGAGCAGGCTCGGCGATTTATCGTGGAAGGTCAACATCCTCAAGCACATAATCCAGGCAGAGGTAATTCATAGTCTCCTGCTGTGCTGAAACGGGTCTATGAAACACGCTGTCCTGACATAATACAGGCCAGAACTATGCCAACGAGATAGACTTTGGCTAATGCAAAGTGTACCCCTGCGTGGTAATGATAAACCACTGGGGATTTTATATATTTGAATTCATTTGGGATTTAAATGGAGCAGACTGGTGGGCAGACTGGCAGGTGGACGGGTTAAGAGACCGGCTGGCGAGCGGACGAGCGGACGCCTCGTCTGTGTGGGTCTGTGTACATAGACAATCGACGTTTGTTATACACGCCTCAAGAATGTGTGACAAGTTAGTGAGCGGTAAGGTGAGCCCGGCCCCCGGCGGGCCTCCCACCGACTCCCCCGTATCTCTCCGCGTTCCTAGTCTCCTGGCAAAACCTAGTTCCCACTCACTGATATACCAGGCACAGTGCCATAGTACAGAACACTCTATTTTCCCGGCATCTTCCTATATTATAACACGATTATCACAACGTAAATGGGGTAACTTAGAAATGGAATCTCCATAACACTGCTTCGTAAATCAGTTTTTTAATACTGGTCTGGAAGAACCGCCTGAAGTTTCCCGCATCTATTATATATATATATATATATATATATATATATATATATATATATATATATATATATATATATATAAGCAGTTTCATTCACGGATACTTTATATGTTATTATAACAATTTCTGTGCAGTTGGCTTTTGTGGAAATCAATATCCCACTTTTCTACATACAGCAGGAATCTAGAAGGTTAGCCTACTGTATCAGACGGTTATTGATAGGTACATACATATTTACATAAAGAGTTTTTATTGGGCACAGTTCGCTACGTAAAGCGATGTACCACCATACTCAGTCTGCCTCTGGAACTCTAATGCTGTAAATAGCAATAAAATGTAAATGATGATAAAAGTACAAGTGAAATATGAGGTAATGATGAGTGATGAGTGTTTTCATGATCAGGTATACCTAGTATTCATAAGAATAACCAAACAGTGGTTGGGCATTTCACATTGTCAATTTTACTTATTTCATACGCTACATATGATCTTGTATCACGTCCGTGTTTAGGCTAGATGCTTATGTGCATTTCCATTTGAGCCTAATGTCTTTCTTGCAATTCTTTTTATTAAAAGCCAGAGATGACGGTCAGAATCGTTGGGTGGAAACGCCGCATTATATTCACTCCCCTGGATTATCTAAGTTTCTGACGCACCGTTTGAAGATCTTCTTTGTCCTAACTTCTGTGCATTCATAGCTTTGTACCGTCTGTATCTAGGGGATTTCTTCAAAAACCCGACTTTTGGTCTTGGCTGTTCAAAAACTGACATGGTCTGGCGTCTGGTCACCATGCTATGCGGTCTATTCAGTGTATCTCTACTAGCAACTTCACTAGTGATTTAACCTTCTCTGGTCATATTATTGGGGCCTACGTGGCCAGTATCTGCTTCAGTGTTTGTATCTGTTTCTATATCTTGATTGAGGTATTCTGGAATCTCAATAGTTTGGGTCATGATGGCAATTTTCCTCATATAGGTTAGCAACATTTCAGTTCTGCGTCTATGCATTGTTGGGACTCAACATATCTCTTGTAAGTCTTCCACACTATGTCTGCCAATTCTTTCATACAAAGAGGTCCCGAGACCACAATTCTCTTCTCTCTGGAGTTTATCAAAAAGCTTCACTGATCCAGATTCGTGGGTCAGTGAGGTGTGGTCTATAACTGGCACTGGGTTTGTATATTCTGAAAACTATAGTTCTGGTCATTGTTTGCCGTATTTTCGAGAGGAAATACAGTTTGTGGGTCAATTATTGAATACTAATTTCAGATCTTTTTTAAATGTAGATGATTATCGATTACTACACCTAGTAGTTGTAGTCTCTCACTCAGTTCAGTTTGTTTAGGCCTATGAACAAATCCCGAAAGATATTCTTGTGCAACTGTATTTAGTTGCGGAAACCGAACCATGTTACCTTGGTTTTGTTAATGTGTGTGCATACCAAATAAAAGATTCAGTCTTCGATGTTCCACATGTTTACATACAAAGAGGCAATACACCATATATTTTTGATGAAGCTAAACATTGACGGTAAATCGTCTTGATAACCTAGAGATGTGACAAGAAATGACCATCGTTATCAATATAGAGCATTTGGGAGTCTTCTCATCTCATATCCCACGGAATACCCTATGAAGTCGTATTGATGACCTGCTTTCTATCAGCTACTGTCAACGATTTCACTCGGCTATGAACTACGACCACGTGACGATCTGTTTTTGACCGCCATCAGTGGGCTCTATGTCTATACACAGAGTGGCTCCGGAGGTGAAGAAAATCACCAGACCCTTACGTGAATAACCAGCAGTCTTTCCTTTGGCCACTAAAAGACAATATATTATACCCGGGGGTACTCGTCTCTCGAGGCTTATTTATACTCAATGAAAGTGGACGGCCGAGCTTGGGCTGACTGTGGGCGGAGGCGGAGGGTGTAGCTTCGTGAGCAGCCATAGGAGTATTCCTTGTCGACCCTCACGCACAAATACAAAGAACAGCTCTGTTGAATGGTATTCATAGTGAGCACAGCGAGGAGAGGCGCCGCTTTCTACCTGCCTAGGCTGGCTTTTTACAGTATCGCCCTAGGAAGCTGAGATAGTACTTCGGCTTCAGCCTTCCAAGGTCCTTAGACTTTGGTGAAGCCACTTGTAGCAGAGTAGGCTCAGTTTGGGCAGTCACAGCCGCACACTCACATCCACATTGCATGTCGACTCTCTGTTTAACCTCGCTTCCTGCTGGTCTTCCGTGAGCTGCTCCGGGGTCTGCCTTGTGAGCTGATCCATGGTCTGCTAACGGAGACGCAACAGAGATGGATTGACTCAAAACTTCCTGTATCTATTTCTCCTTCCTTTGTGCATGACAATGAGGAGCAGTATTAGCTCATTGAAAGTTTGACTTCGGATTATGTACTCGCTATCTGTTCATACTATATACATGTATATATGTATGTATACCGGATATGATAGTATTTGCTTTGCAGTTCTCTCTGGTCTAACTCATGTGCACCTCGAGGTTTCAATGTATATCGTTATCGGGAAGTTGGCTTAAGGATTGTCACATGGCATCATTTTTGCAATCTGCTTCTCGACTTCAAACTAGCCATTGTGCTGATAGTATAAATAAAGAATATAATTCTGAGCGTCTCTCTTCAGCTAGAGAAGAATATTGTGCTACCGGTGATATTCTTCTGTTTTTGCTTTTAGCAAACCATACACTGAAAGATTCTGTTATGCATTTGCCATTGATTGATGGCAAGATGTTCTCCGGAAAGGCTGCCAGCCTACACCAGTACAAACATATATACGAGGTGATGTGGCAACCCAGTCTGACATTTACCACCATTAAGAAGCGTGTACTTGATTTCCCAGGGAACGCCACAATGGGGCTCTTCAGTGTACATCTATGTCCGTGAGGCAAGTAGTGGGGAAAAGATAAAGTAGAAGGGCAAGGTCATATTCACACGTGACACTCCTCTTTCATATGGCCAAGTCATAATATTAAAGGCATATCGAACAATTTATCTTGAATATTACAACATATGTTGACCATTATCACAGAATTCAATATGATGATCTCCAAATGTTGTAGAACCCATTCCTATTTCAAAGATTGGGGGTAGCCGTGCTTGTTTTTGATCTAGAATCTGATATTATGATAGTATTATAATAAAATATACAGAAATTACAAAAAAAAGTTTGATTTAAAACCATGTCATTCCAGTTTAAAAAACTATATATTGGTCACCGTCCTTTTTGGGAGAAAATTAAAGAAATCCATATTTTTCATTACATTTGTTATATAAATCAAGCAAATGAAAACGGGCCTATTATACCAGGTAAGGTCAAAATAGACAAAATGTTATATTTTACTCATTTGGCATTAGAATATATCACAGCAAAACAGTTTGAACTGATAATCATCAACATTAAGAAAATAACCAAGTGGCGCCATTTTGAATTGTAGGATATGCCTTTACGTGTATGTGTATAATTTCTTCGTTCCATTGGATTTCCATACGGAATCCGTGGTTGGAACTCGCTAGGCCCCGTGCAAAACACATATGCCTTTACGTATAATTGGAACCATCTGCATTGACTGATTTTATATTCTTAAAGAAAATATATCCATAAACTCTGTACCCTGATTACTATCACTTTACCCATTTGCCATCTCTTACTCAACTTCCCGCCCTGATACTCTTTCCGCAGCTTCAGATTTCACCGACAGGCAGTTGTCCAAGTTAATTAGACTAATAGATATATATTTGATGGTAATATTTAGTATGGTCAGTGTCTTGTTAAACGACAGTATTGGTTAGACTTGCTCAAGTATTTGATTATGAACGTTTATTAAATGAATAAACACAATCAGAATAAAGTTTATTTAGTATGTATCCTTCTCTGACTGGCCCATGAATCAAAGACTTGTCCAATCTGAACCAAATCTCCTGTTTATGGCCCCAAGCCAATCCCTGTAACCCTATACCTCCTACCCCTCCCGCCTCCCCTCTTCCATTTCCCTGGCCGCCTGTGTTGTCATAGCAATGAATTTTGCCTGGTCCTGATTATGACCCAATTAAGATCAAAGTGAGAGGCTAACAATCTCTCAGCAGATATCCTGACCAGTAGCCAGGATATCTGTATGGAGAGTTGGGAATACTGGAGCTAAACAGCGCCAGAAATCCAACAGCATTACTGATTGTACCAGCCCCTGTATCCCAGCGAGGAGGGTAGGCATAGGATGCAGGGACTGGAGCCAGTCTAAGTATTGGTCTAAAATCACACAATTCTTAAAAAACAAATGCATGTCAAGTGTCTGGTTATATGGCAACCTTTGACTTGCTCTGCCATGTCCAGTGGTCAATATTAGCAAACAAGGGTTACAGAAGTGTCATGTTGATTCTCCATAAGATTGGTATTTAAAACCTGGTTTATACTCACGAATAAATTTTGTATCAATAAGACTCACAAAGTAAAAACTGTGTAAGTTGATGACATTGGAATAGTTCCATTGTCCAGGTGTGAGATTAATTTGTACCTTTCTACCTATTTCTGCCCTTCTCAGCGACTGCACATGGGTGACGTTTCTTTCTGGTATTTTACCACATATTTGAGTTCTCAAATTGCCCTATCTGCCACTAACATTTAGTTCCTCTGTTGGGTCGTTAATATGTGGCTAAATCTCAAGAACCGATGTGAAAGAGAGGACAAAAGAGAATCATACTCTGGAATCGATGTACATCTTTATTCACCTTACCACTATTGCATCATGGTCATGTGTGATCATTAGAATGTAAGGTAGAAATTCAGATTCCCACTAAGTTTCTTTATTGCGGCATTTTCACCTGACGACTGAATCCCACCGATTATGTGGTCGTTGTAAAATCAGTCATCGGCAGGTGGCACTTGTGCATTTATCTTACGTAAAATTGTCAACCTTCACAGCACACACAATGTTTCCACCTGGCTCACCGAATATTAGCCATGTAGGAATAGAAGCCAGAATCGAGATCCAGAATCGTCATGAAACGCCGAAAATGAGGAATATTGTATATTCTAATATATGTCTCTATGTTTGAGATAATTCATCGTCCCCCTGTAATTATACAATTTTTGTTTATGAGCTGTTTGTTAGGTCCAATATTACGACGAAGTCTCCGAAGAAGGTTCCTTAATTATAAAAGTCCTTAGAATTTACAAATATATAGAGGGCAAGAGGAGTATCGTGGAAGTATACCGCTTTTATATTGCCTTCTTTGTTACTTTCACATATGTTTTATGTAGTAAGGAATGGGTGGTACCTGAGTCTAACGTACACCGCCCTGTTTGATGTTGCTTCTTTACTATATAGGTAAAGGTTGATGGGTAGATATTTCAGTGATTACAAATGTGGATCGCTTGACTGTGTTCTAAGATTATGTTACTGTGTGTAAAAGTATCTACTTTTCCCGAATGATACTTCCACGAAATGCAGAAAACCGATAGCGAGTGATAACTTTACATGTTTAAAGATCAGATCAGAATTTTAAGAACATGGGAATCATTTTCTGTGAACTGCACCAACATGACCGAACAAATTGTTCAGAAATAATCTGAAGTGAGAATTTTAGGATTTATTTTAGCTACCTTCTAATTAAAGATATAGTATTATGGGATCTTGGCTGGGTCTTTAAAACACAAAAGAGCTGCACATGTGTCCCTCGTCCAGATAAGGTTTTGTAAAGGAAGAGAAGACAACGATTTCCAGATGGAGACGTATGGCTGGTGGTGGGGCGTTGAGCAAGGACGATGGAGAGGTAGCCTGGTACAAAGCTACCTGCTGGCATGATCTGTCCGTCACCGGGCCCAGGGACAGGAAACTGCAGTATAAAATCACAGGACTCGCATAAGTACAGTCCAGACGGTGCAGCAGGGTAGCTACCAATTACATGACATTTGCATGCAATGGAACAAGAAGCAATATGGTGCAGAGAGGCAATGCCGGCTAGTTTGCCCTGCTCAGTTGTACACGGAAAGTATGAAAACCTAACATTTAGATATAAAATCCTTTCCATTCTTGTAACTGAGTTGTGACCCTTGTTCTTATGATAGAACGCTCAATACGAAGGCATGGTTGAGATTCGTCCTCTGATTGGGAAAGAATTCATTTTCTACTGGCAGAAAGGCTTATAAGAGACAACGGTTGATGCATATATTCCATATGAGAAAAATTATAGTTTGCTTACCAGTCGTTTCAATTAAAACTCAGTACAATTTGCACTGCACTTAATAGATTGTATATCGTTCGCGATATCATTGCCTACCAACTTGGCAATGCGTCTGTGTGTACGGATATTTATTGCGTATTGTATCGATCAGGCCTGACCTTTTGATTTCGCAATGTATAACCAATCTGCTTAATGTATTATTGGAAAATCAAGGCACCCCACCATTTCATGATACACGGGCTGAGTGTTTCAGCCTTGTCATGTGATACCCTCTTAACGATGTTCATTCTGGACTTTTAAGGGTATTTTAGCATGTTTCGGGGTGATTCCTCTCGAACCTGGGAGGCACTCGCGTGTAGTACGAGCAGTACACTGCCACCGCTGACCTCTGTAGACCGCCTCAAAATATCTGGTCTAACGATTCCCAGTAGCAAGCCTACTATTTCATTATACCTATGGACATAAAAACTCCGGTATACAAATGACTCTCTTGCTTTAAAAGTAGCAGTCATCACACTGGGGAGCTTATATGTGGAGTTGATGTCTTGAGTGAAACCTATCCATGATTATTTCTCTTCAATTTGGCAACACCCAGGAATCATGAAGACACATTCAGATATCTTCCTCAATTGGAGACTGACCTGGCTCATAGAGGTTCATGTAATGTGGTTCTTTAACGTGTGTTACTATCAGCTGTTATTGATAGTAATCCAAATGGAGGAGTCCATGTTATGTTCCAAAAAGGCTTTATTGCCGATGTTATTTCAATTACGGCTAGCTGTGGACTAATACATCGAGATGCCGCGCAATATGGTTACTCTGTGATTTTGCGTCGGGGCGACGATATACTATTGATCGTAACTATAGGGGACGCCCCTCGCGGAGTGGTACACGGGGCAGGCTTGACCAGTAAGGCAAAGGGAAATTGGGATGAATTGAGGAATAGAGAAATAGGAATGTAACAAACGCCAATGACAATTGCTCAGGTTCACAAACTACTCCCATTATCAGCGTCCATGTGCATAATACCTTGATTCTCTAATCCACGGAGGTATAATTCCATTGAGTGTGGCGAGACTGCATGTTCTCTTTTAGTGATTAGATTGAAGTACATGAACACTGGCTACGGCGTCCCCTACTTCCAGCTACTCCTAGGGCAGGCATCTTACCGCTTATATCATGCATGGCGTCATCGCAATGGCTCACAAGGGGAGTGGCGATGGTCCCTTGCTAAGAAGATCGAAACCGATATTGTCTATGAGGTAATATATCATTAAAGGGCAGTGATATTGTCTGTCAAAAAGATAGGGAACCGACCTTATAGGGCAGCATTGTATTCCACTCTTACCGCTACATCACCGCGCTCTCTCCCTACCAGCGGCCATTAGTAAGGCAGCAGACCCGAATTAGGTCCGCATTATCTCCGTCTGACGAAGGACAAAGCCGCTGTTAGGCCAGCTGGGCCTTGGATGTATCCGCCGCGGGTTGATCCACCCGGCATTGTACACGCCCCAATACCTGCAGCCCGCGTGGTCGGCGTCTCGGTGATCGGGTGGATCGGGCGGAGATGTGGCCCGCCGCCCGCCGCTCAACGCCCACCGCCCGCCGCCCGCCGCCCACCGTCCGCCGCCAACCGCCCGCCACCCGCCGCCCGTCGCCAAACGCTGATCGGTGTCGGAGATCCGGGCGCGCGATAAGTGAGATCCGAGATCAGCGGCCCCGCGCAGACCCAGGCCCCCAGGACAGAGATGGATGGACCTCCGCGTTCCAACGAGTGTGGAGTCTGGTGTATGATGGATGGCTTCACGCCACGCTGCGCGCTGCATACACAGGCTGCCCGTCATCTCAGAGTGTTCGTCCACCATGTGGTATAGAGCTGAGTGTCATATGGCACTTTTACCCACCTTGTGTAATGGTTACCTACTATTCATGTTAGCGGGTTTGTCCACTATAATAAATAGGTGCCTGTCATGTGGCAGTTGTACCCACAATATGTTACAGTCGCCTGCCACGTAACTATTGTCTGCTATATACTATAGTTGCCTGAAGTTTAGCAGCAATACCTGTTTTGCCTGTAGGTTTGTCTAAAAGATGATAGTATTATCAGCCATATGCTATTTGTACACTGTATGTGTCATTGTTGCCTCTTGTGCCCGCATGGTGTACAATTTAATAGAAGGTATCGGGGCCACCTGTCTACAAAACCATCGACTATTGTCTATAAATACATAATATTGACTGGTTTCAGATACAGGCGGCCGTATGCTCCGAGAAGTTCACGCGTAGTTATATCCGAGCAAATGCAAAGAAATTTGCATAGAGTCAACTCTGAGGAGCATACGGCCGCTTGTATCTGAAACCAGTCCATATTGTATTTATCATTCACCCTTTCTGAACAAGTGGCATGTCAATATCAATTTTAGTTAGGCACTTTTTTCCATACGCACTATTTTTCCGTATGCGCTACCCGGAGCATACAACATATCCGTATGCGCCGGGGAAGTCCATACACACTCCCAATGTGTTGTTTATGGACACTTTGCATTAGGTGGATGATAAATACATGTAACACATAGACTATGTGACTATCACTTGTCGGATATGGGATGCATATAAAATTGGCATTGTGCTGCGTTCCTGCTATACAAGTGGTTATATAACCTTGTTATTACAATCCTCTTAATTGCAATTGTGTTGTTATGAAGAATAACCATACGTACCTTTTTATAAAACATCTGCCTTAAAGGGTCTGCACCTATACGGGCCTCCAAATTGCGTTATTCGCAAAATGGTCCGGCTAGATAACTGCCATGAGGGGATGAGCGCCGTGTATTGGCTGTGTTGTGACCTTAGCTATTACATCAGCATAAAACCAACAAAATGCCATCACAACATCAATGACATATTACCCCTGCTGATTGCCATTGATGAAACCATCAGCTACAGGTCTCTGACCTCAGGCCTGATATTACTGTGCTAATTCTCCAGTCAACATTGTGCTAATTCTCCGGTCAAATAGTTAGACTAACGAGGCGATGTTAACTCCTGTGAACGTTTGAGCAGAATGGGTTTTATGCTTTGTTTGTCATCTCTCTGACCAATCGACAACTGGGCTGAGACTTTTTTACAGACAGCTAACTCGATTGCGAAAAATGAACCTGCGGCCACGATTGGATTTTCTTTATACTTGCTTTTAATATTGTCTTTATTCATCGCACATCTCAGAATATACTTTCCCTTACTTGTGGAGCCCTGCCCTTTTTGATATCTTTACTAAGCCCCTCCTGTATATCTACCCAAGTCCATGATCTATATATACCGAAATGCAAATATCATCACATATCCATTATAAATAAATAGTTATAGAAATGTTCGTATGGGAATTAAGTAGGCCTAATTGTGGGTACTTTGTTACTGTGGATGTAGTCAGATAACTGCCTTAATACCTCCTCTGAAGTACATGCGTATCCTATAAGTATACCATGCACAAAGTCGTAGTCTAAAATTAGTCAATCTTGGGATTACACATTCTTAATCAACTTGAAGGCGATTCTACGTTGTCAAATACTAATATATATATATATTAAATTTTAAACCTTTAAAGTTATATATGTTTTTAACAGTTTTAAGCGACTATATATATACATATATAAAGGATGTAATTGGTTGTTAGGAGAAATGGGGTATGGATAAGGAAAGTAGCATATGGGAGGCAGTATGAGGTTTTCTTTATTGTGCGACTAGAGGCGTATTTCTTATTTCTAATTTTTAGGAGAGAGAAGTCCATTGTTGTTGTTGACTGTGTGAAATTCTCTATTGAAAAATTTCTGCCATAAGTGACATGAGGTAACCAGGGAAATATTTTAGAAGGACTGTTTCTACAGGTTGTCAAATGGGGGAGACATGACAAGTCTCAGTAGAACGCCACATTGAGACATTCCCCCAATCTTAGAACTAAGTCTGAGGGATCGACCACCTTCTCCTGCTTGATTCCCAATGGTATATTGGGTAATTGAAAAGGAGTCGGAAGGTTCTGGTTTTGTTTGACCTCCTGCCGAATCGGGTTTACCTTGCGCTTTGGTCCGGCTATCCAGGCGAGAGTAGAATTCTCCGGGCCATACGTCTGAGCGGGATGAGCAGGGAGCATGCTACCTTTCTCCACCATTGCTATATATATATATATATATATATATATATATATATATATATATATATATATATATATATATATAATATGAATTGTTATTCAATTATATACTGACAATTATTCACTACAGGACCCTATTTACCTTTCTATAGATGTAATATACGTCACTTCCACACCTCTATTTAACCGGATAACTAATTAATGCGATTACCTGCGGGTGACAACCTGTATCCACGCTTATTCCGCTCCTGTTCGTTGTCCGTAGCTCATGTTTTAACCTTATTAGGGACTATTTGTCCCGTATACCATGGTTTTGATACAGTTATGGTATCTGACAGGTTTTATATAATGGGTCGTGGTTTACTGAGTCCCCATACATTTTCAAAGGGGACTTTGTATACGATGGATAATAAATATGATGCCCATCTCGTCTCTTTATGTTCACATTTTTTTTATTCATTTACGTATATTCGTTTATCTTCAACTGTATTTATCGTTGGCTACGCTGTTCGTGGGTATGACTCACTGACACAGGTAATATATGCATGGATTAGAATCAATAAATGGACTGATAGCATATTTACTTTAAAATTTTCTGTGGTCCAATGCATCACTACAAATACAAAACGATGCAAATCTGTTGACTTTTATTTAAAAAAACCATTCGGATCTCCTTGTCGATGATATTCCTTGACGTATTCTATAACAGATCTAAACAAATTGGATTTATATCCTAACCGTCGCAGTAATTTAAAGTTTGAGCAAGGACAATGGGAAGTGATTCTAAATATTTCATGGAGGTAAATGTGAAGAAGATATGTTAAAAAGGGAAGGGATGGATAACCAAGTGATGACTGAATGCCATGATTCTTCGTATTACAACTATTCTGCTGGGTTACTAGCATAATGATGCTGATCTACATATGGTGCTTTACTTAGTAAGAAAATACAATATGATAACGATAGAATTTAAAAGAGAATAATGCTTTCCATAATGATAATCCTAGTCTTGGATACCGTTCGTGTACATACATTAGCCTCGGGTCTATCTGGTAGAATCCGATACTACCATTATAGGCTCTTCAGAGGTAATGGAATGATTTCCCACTACTAGGATATGACCCCTCATAAGAGGTCAGACGTGTTAGGCTACAGATAGAAAATTCCCGTTTTTCAAAGACAAATGGCATTCTGCAAGGAAAGTATTAGCTGATTATTCACAATATTGCTCTTCAGATGGGTTGCACTCTTTTTCCTAGTCTTTCCCGTTTTCTATACTTCATGAATCTAGTTAATGTAATTATAGTGGCAGACATTTCAAACGTCCACCAGCATTCATAATTGTTTGAAATATAGAGTGGTAAGTATTCTTAACAGTACCTATGACCCATGAGAATCATCTACATAAGTTCTATCCCTGTGAAAATAGAATAGGTGTTAGAAACAAACTATTTTTCCCTCGTAATGCACAGACCGGTAGTTGTGGGTTCTATTTCAAAATGGCCGATGTAGACCAATACAGAACCACCAGGGGTCACTCATACTGGTCAGCGATCCCGCGCCTATCAGTCACTTGGGTTGGAGCCAGAGGTCGGGGGTGCTGCACACATGAGAGGGGGGCATTTAGTGAAGGGTGGAACGCATCCTTGTCTCCCGCTGTGGTGATGGTGAGGATGGGAATGTAGAGGACGTGTAGTGGCTGATGCGGCGACCGTAATGAGTGGGGAATGTTAGTGGCAGTGGTGGTGATGGGCATGGAGTGGTACGATGGCGTGGCTGGGTCTGGATGAGAGTTTTATAAATAGGATTATATTTTTGTAGATATATGTTTATCCCGGATACGCCCAGAGTAGGATGGCCATCACATCCGGACCATTATGCCTGGTCTGACGTCGCAATCGCCCGCATCAAATAAGGGAGGTGGATTGGAAGATCATGTCCGGATGAAAAAGGGGTTGCATATTCTAGTGGGCAAGATCCACACATCAATGAAATATGAATAATAAAAACACTCTCTCAGATTTGTTTATTTGGGCAAACAGCTCTGTTCTCGATATTCTAGGTAGTTGCACATGACAGCACCCTTTAGTGATGGGGGGCTGTCAGAGTAATGGCCCCAATTTATGTATTGGAGGGTGTATTGGTGCCAAAGGTGCACACCATATTCTTATTGTTTACCCTATGTCTATTTGTTAAATGTTGAGACAGAGACTGAAAGTCCAGTATTTGGGGTGTCTTTGAAAAATAAACTTGATTGATATTAGACCATAAAAGCTTTACTATCGTCAGGTCTAGAAATTTAATATAGGTGGTTATGGTAGAATGAATAAGTCGAAGCCCTGTTCCTCTTATAAATCACCACAACACAAATATCGCTTCAGTATCTGTTTTAAAGATACTTGGAATCTGTTACAAAAGCCAGACCTCGAAGTTAGGGCGGATGGTGGTCAAGAAAAGCCGCTTTGACAAACATGTATCGACATAGAACACACGAATGAATAAGGGAAAGCGAAGAAAAGGATTTCAGGAAATATCCAACTTTCATGCATTGAAAGTTACTCACCGTTTTTATAAGACATGCTGGTGAATTATCATTTTCGTACAAACGAAATGATATATCCCGTCTACTATACTAGTCCCACTGGCAACATATCTAGGAGCTGTGTTCTATGTTTGGCGTCCCATATCGTGCATGTAGCTTTGACACGCCAGCAGATAGAAAACCAGCCCAGGAGGGTGCATGTCGTTCTCAGCATAATGAATCGCTGAGCACGTACCTTCGGATGAGCTGCAGACTCTCCAGGCCCTCGTTAAGACAGGTTGTAGTGATACATTGAGCCCTCTGCCCCCAACCCGGTGGACAGTGTGCCTACTTCAGCAGGAAAAACACACCCCTTTGCAGTGCCATGCTTAATCTCACCACTGGAGGTTTTCTTCATAGACCTAACATTGGGAACTTGTAGAAAATATTCAATGCTGGATGATGTAAGGAGTACTAGTCAATCAGTCAGTGATATGGTTGAGATAAAATCTGAACCACACTCGTTCCACAGTTACTAGAAATATGCCATTAATTTTGGTATACGACGCATAGCATACCCTCAGTGGCTCCGGATCTCGATGCAGTTCGTTCTTAGTCTGTAACAAGCCATTCAAATAGAAACGTGCGGCCTCTATAGTCATATCGTAATTTTTGACGTCATATCGTCGTCGCTTTTTCTTTATCTCATTGCGATACCTTAAAAGTTTGTGGACAGGAACTTGTTTCATCAATAGTTCTACTTTTGGCTAAAGACAGAGCACATATACTGTACATGGAGAATGTATTCTCTTCTCCCTTAAAATATTTCATTCTCCGAGCTTTTTTCAACAAAAGACCCATTCAGGAGTATGCCTAAAATAGCACACAAAACGTTAATGCTCAGCATAAAGAATGGGTGTATGGAGCTCCTGGAGTTAGGGCTTATGGTAAGGACAGCTCATCTTCAATGTGTCATAAGATTGATTTACGGTAAGAGCCACAATTGAACCTTTCTACTGAAAACCATGCTGGGAAATCCGACATCACTGTTTCACTTTTTCCTCTAGAAGAATAAGAAATCAAAACTGGAGATAAATATAGTTCATTTTACAGGGCATTATTGAAATCCTTGTGAGGTAACATGTATATCACCACTAATTAAGCTGAAACGACAATAGACCAATTGAAATCCAAAGGAATGAATCAGTTCTTATTTGATGAGAAGGGAATGCTGACATGTACTGAGATGAATCGCAAACACATGACTAATTTGACTTTTCATGATCTGTTAAGGCTAAGGGGTACTATCTTCTTTCAAATATCTTGAAAAATTACACGTAAGACAACCTTGTACTATGTACAGGGAAATCATACGGACTGCTTTTTAGCAGAAATGCAATGATCCCTAAGTCTGTTATGAACTGACCTAGATTAACATAGCCCTGAATAGGATGTCCTTTATTTTATTATCCATCATATACAAAGCCTCAATTGAAAATGTATGGGGACTCAGTAAACCACTACCCATTGTATAAAGTCTGTCAGATACCATAACTGTGGTATACGGATTCAAACCTGTGGTATACGGCCTCAAAACCATGGTAGACGGGAACAATAGTCCCTTTGTGCTGTAGAGCAAAGAAATAGTCCCTATTGTTTTACCTTTTAATATGGCAATAACTGGGTTTAATTCATTCGAAAAGATGGATGATAAATGCAACAAACGATGATTTTTGTAAACCACTCGAGGTTGACGTCGTAATACACTCGCGAGCGCTCGTGTATTACTACGCGTCAATCTCTCATGGTTTACGGCCGCCTGTCCACAAAACCATCGATTGTTGTCTATTTATTCCATATAATTTACCTCGGGAGATGAAAGTTCACCCCTTTGAATAAAGGGTCATCAATAGAACTATTACTTGTAACTCATACTTATCAATAAGAAAGATGACCGAACTTTCGATAGATGATTGGAACATACTTGTACCATGTATTTGGTCTTATGTACTTCTACCTCTCCATGTATCATGTAACCAACTATGTGAACGACGTGACTAGAATTGTGTAGACGGGGATAGGACGAGGAACGGTTGGTCCCGATGCGGACTGTCTCTCTAGAATGAGAGTTAATGTCACAGAGATTGGCCTTACCAGGGTAAAAATAGTCACCGAACAACAGATTAATTATTGTCTTGGGAGCATGCAGCCATAGAACGATGGACACATGCCTTAGGGCCTGCGGGACGTTGATGAATGGACTATGCAGTTGTTTTATTGGTTGCCTAACATTAAGTAGGACAATCTAAGATGTGAGCATGGCAACCAGCTAACTGATCAAATGTTGGAGATAAGCGCAACAGGATATATAATTAGGGGCCTTACCTAACTTATTATTAAAAAATGAAAAGAAAGGGAGATTCATTTCAGGGAAGTTCATTGTCTCTGATTGACAGAAGATACCTTGAATATTTAGTGTTGCCATGTTGTAAAAATGTAAGATCGATAGCCAGTATGAATCTTTGAAATCGGAATTGCAGATAAACACCCCTGAAGGACATGGGGTTATGCTGACCCAGAACTGGGGGAAACATAACTGATCTGCCATTTAGTAGGCATATACATGTATTTTATGCGTAATTGATGGTAGATTCTATTTCTTTTAACATTTCCTTTAAAATATTGATTGTTATTCTCATAACAAAGATTGTCCATGCAAAGTTGAATCATGATTTTTTTCAAAACCCTTGCTGAGAAACGTTACATGCAATTGTAACAAATAAATGCCGTCTGACACCTCTAAATCATACATTTGATTTCATGTCATCCAACAAACCAGTTACTCCTAACATTGAGAATGCAAAAATTATGCACGGGTACGTCCCTCAATATCCAGTACCCGCATGTGGGGTTACACGATTTTTGATTGAACGAAAATCACGACTGATCTTACTCATATCAACCGTTAGCATACTATAGTTTGTAAAATAAACAGTTTCTGGTAATATGCTGGTCTTTCTGGTCAGCATAAAAATGAACAGGAGACTTAATCTTGATACATTGTTACAGAGATCATTCGGCTGTAACAACTATAATATGGAAAACAAGAAAAAAAGGATATTTTGGATATGATGGTGTGGGACAAGGCTGCTTCGCGACAAGCGGTAAATTTTTTTCCTTGACGGATCGAATTCCTCTCCATAACACCAACGTTTGGTTGACGGAGGAAACCCCAACCCGACAGAGAAGATTTAACCACATTTATTTTGGATATGATGTTTGGCTAAGCTGATATTCTATCCTATAAAACCCAAATGTACGTTGAATAATCCCATGCACAAACTGTTCAGGGAACATGGTACACGCTGGGACGATTTTAATTTCGTCTGATCTCCATAGAAACATAACAGTCTTTGGTGAACCGCGAGTATAACGTAAAAATGTGTAGAAGTTGTACTACTTTTATTGAGCCGGTCCAATTTTTCAAGAGAAGAACAAAGCAGGAGACATAACCGGCGAGAACAAAAGGGAGGGATGCTTTTCCAAAACCGTAACAAAAAAGGTGCAGAGAACCTATTGCATGGTGACAGCTCGGCAGTGGATGCAATTTCCCGCCCATTTCCCGACATCCCTGTGAAGTACAGAGACTGATGGCTTACATGGTGCCTGGGTCTCATTATGGGCGACTGAAAATTATTATAAAGAGGGAAATACAGTCAGAAAAAAAAAGAGAAATACGATAGGGTCTCCAAGGTCACTGCTGTTTTCGTTGCGTTCTAATCTGGGGCTATAATGAGTCAGTCGCCGGCACTTACACCCGGCTAGCGTTACCGCTATTCTGCTTAATCCCCGCCCCCAACACCCATCATATACGCCCCCATAACCCAACTCTATGCCACCCCCAACAGCCAGCAACTACACCCCAATAACCTAGCTCTCCGCCACAACCTACACCCACCATCTAAACCCCCATAACCCAACTCCGCCACCCCAAACATCAACTATTTACACCCGAATAACCCAGGTCTCTGCCACAGCCAACACCAAGCATCTACACCCCTATAACCCAACTCTCTGCCGGCCATAACACCCATCATTTACACCATCATAATCCAACTCTCTGCCCCAACACCAAGCATCTACACGCCTAGAAGCCAACTCCCTGCCACCTCCAACACCAACCATTTACACCCCAGTAACCCAACTCTCTGCCACTCTCTGCCACCCCCAACACCCACCCCCTACACCCCCATAACCAAACTATCCACCCCCCCCCCCCACACACACACACACACATCTACACTAATAACTAACACCCCCATAAAAGCTATTTTACATTGGTCGATTATTCTCCGCCATTTTACTATTGGGAACCACCGATCAATCTTTTGTGAACACAGACGGTGAATGGAAACAGCCTGGCATTTGAAGTGGTCACCGATTAATTTGGCAAAGGTTATGCAATGAGGCGACTAGCGAACGACTTAGTCAACGACAGACAAATTTGAAACACGTTGATTTCTTCAGTGACACTGAAGGTTTCAGCATGTACATTAGATCGGTAGGCACCTGTAAAATACAGGTGAAACAAGGTATGCACTGGACCTTCCCCGACTATTTGATACCGAAGTGCAATGGGTGGTTACACTAACAAACCTTTTAGCAGATCTCAGACAATCTGTGCCTGCCGTTTTGTTGGCCAGTATAAAATGGTCTTAAACCAACTGTACGCCATCACCAACAGCAACACCACTATCAACACCTTCCCCAAAATAGTGCCGACTCTTCATAGGACAGACACTTCGTACATTTCATAGCTGTCGATTTTCCCTATGCTGTTAAAAGGCTTTACACATTTGTGCCATCTAGGTAGATTTATTTGGATACTATTGTCAATAAGGACAATTACCAAAAAGGAACCCTGCAGCATTTTCCAACACGTACAAAATATTGGATGAGTTCCGAGGAGAATGTGAGGACACAGAAAGAATTCATTCATCACCAAGGTAAAATAAAATACCTGATATGGTTATCCGCAAATACAGAAATACGTAATTTCGTGATGTGGTATGGCAAGAACTGTTCCCCAAGATCCTGTGATGTGTGAAAAGGTGCCTTACAGCGTCTAATATTAGTTTGGAGAGCATCTGAATTTTAATCATAAGAGGACACTTATGATTATTCATAATTTGCTCCAGCCCTTGATCTGCATTTCGCATTAAGGGTGGACTCATTGTGGCAGTAACTATTTAACATTTGAGTGGGGGGGGGGGGGGGGGGCAAAATTTGAGAACGTACATACGGTAGGATAGCCCCTTCCGTGTTTTGGCTTATTCTACATTATAAGAATGAAAGCAAATGGACTGCTTTGGGTAGATGGCAAAAAAATAGAGTAGCTTATAATTTTGTCTTTTCTTTCTTACCCGTAAATAGTACTGTTTTGAAACATAATGTCAGTATTTTTCTAGGCATGCTACATTCCGATCCATGGTTGAACCCGCAATACCAGTTGAATCAAACGATTGGCCCAGAATGATCTGCATGATGTATCAGTTTCTGCACCGAGTGACTCATCATTCGTACAAGCTAGTAGTTAGTGTTAGCGTCAGGGAACTTATTTCAATATGAGATGCTAGTTGGTGTTGTGAGGCCAGTGGTAATTCCAAGATCTCCAATGCATCCTCTTTTATAACTACCTTTAGTATATATGGTGTCGATGGCGCGTGGAGATTGAGTAATCGGAAACACTTATAACTTTAAAAGACAGCTTAACCTGGCTACAAAACTCAACAAACAGGTCAATTGGTCCGGAGGTTCTCCTAATTGGGACACTGGTAACCAACGGCTGTTATCTAGTTTCTAAGGACTAAAGAATTAAGTGAAGTTTCTACATATGTGATCACATCGGAACTGAATGAGGCCAAATGAACATTGCTTTCACTTTCAGGTATTATACATCTCCACGTATAACCTCTCGATGATTAGAAATAAATTGTATCCACTTGAAAGTAAAGTTAGTGAAAAGACGAGAGGTTGGTTCTCATTTTTAGGTCCATACAAGAGCAACATCGGTATTCTTTATAGACTTGAGAAAGGAAGAGTATATCAGGTTACCATTCTATTCTGCTTATTTTTCCTGATGATATCAATTATCGAGACTAGTGTGTGGCATATTTTCCTGAAAAGGAAGTCTTAGCTATCAACATGTGATTAGTTTGAGCAATAGAAGAGCAAATGCCATTTGCTAGCAGGGCTTCATCTATGTGATAACTTGTATTAATATCATCTGAGACGACACAGTAATGGCTGACCTTTTGTATGTTATCGATCTTGTTTGAAAAGTGAAAGAAAAAAAGATGAACTTTCATCCATGGGAGTAATATCAGGTTTAACTTCCCATAGACAAGTCACCTGAAGTAGATTACAATCAGAGAAGCAGTTGTACAGAGAGGCAGTAATAATGCAGCGCCCTGGTTGCCTGCGTCTCAATAGGTACTTAAGCGGTGAAGAGAGTGGAGCCTGTTTCCATTTACACGGTAACTGATCGCCAAGTTCTACCCTGCCTTCTCACCCCTGGGTTGTGCTGATACATGACTCTCATTCGCCCACCTGTAACACGACCTACTTCATCGTATCGTCCCCACCCTACCTTTCTCAGCGCGGAGTAATATATAGGCCCCATTGAAACAACAGATTGAGAACGATGGCGCCCCCTGCCGGGGCAGGAGTTCTAAGTGCGGCTGGACTGTAGGCGGCGCTATGTACACAGTTGATGGAGGATCCTGGACACTTTCGCGTCGCTGGATCTGAAACGAGGCTAGCTTTGGCACGGCCAACATGCCTGCCACTCATATAGTGGGAAGTTTCCTTTAAGAAGAAGATGGTCGATGTTTTGCAGCACATATATGCTGGATATAACTTAATAAGATGTGAACATTTTATAATCCACCTACTACGGAGTCTCTACGTGAAACCACGGAACATCATTTAAAAAAAAAAAAAATTCTTCGAGAAACAGAGAAATATAGGGTCATTTTGAGCCCAGTACTCCTTAAACAAGAGGGTCATTCTGTATCAATCTTCGGACCTATTGCACCTGGGAAGACTGGACCATGGTCCTTAGATCTAACAGTTTCAAGCCACCATCCTTTAGGTTCATGGTAAGCGTATCATATGAGATCTTTGAGGTACCTCCATTCCAGAGGAAGCCAGTGACAATTCCCTTAAAATCTCTAATTACCTGTGTATATTCGAGGCCGGGTATTGAACCACTGAAATCATCAAGGAGTTAATCACACAGAATTTGCCTTTAAGGGAAAGGCTTCTATGAGCCAAGTTATTCAGTATCGTTCTGCATTTATCGAGCCGGGGTGAAAAATTCAAACTGATATGGTCCTCAAGACTAACGTCTCTACCAAAGAAAAGCCAAAAAAGTTTAATTCTTGTGACTTCATTGAATTTGCGATTGATTATACCCTCTTTTTTGAGTTAAAAGGCAGAATCTTGGACTTGTAAGTTCTTAAATTCTAATCTTTCAAGCATAGTGTCTGATCAGGTATCTTTTGTTTTTAGATTTTTACCACCCCGAAATAGATTCTATAACATAAAATAAATCATGTATTCACGCGAATCTCCTTGGTAATGTGACAAGCAACAATAGAAGCAACATTCAAACTGTGCAACTGCATGCATAAAACACAACAGAATATAACTGAATATTTCAATGCAGTCCACATTTATACCTAGGATTTCCAACGGTCCTTATTAAATGTCTCTGTCAACTTTCATCACTTATGAAAGCCGTTGTTGTGACTGTATCGGCCATGGTCTTTTGAAGTGTCACAAGCTAGATTCCCTACTCAGCAGAGGTTGGGGTGGGGTAGAGGGGAGTATACCATGGAAACGGGTAGCCTAGGTCGTGGTAATGGGACAAATATTTGCTCGCGAACACTATGCACTCGTGTCTGGGCCATCACAGGTCAGGAGCATGGTATAGAACAACTCTCTAACCTCTATCTGCATGCACATTCCCCTGGCTCAGCCATATACTCCCTTCTCTATCCGCTATGCTGTGCCATGTGCCATTGAAAGGCATGTGGATGATACTCTGATAGCGCATTGTGTTGGAACAGGCTAATCTGTCTCACTGAGGCTGGATACTTGTTAAATCCGTGTCTGTTATTATACTTATTTACTGTATTGCAAAGGATTCTTATGAATATAGAAGTAATGTGTGAATCATACCCTAGTTACTTGTGACGCAAAGGCGTCAATGTAAAATTTACTTAGGTAGGCACCATTACCCAAAAATAAATATAAAAATATATTGGAAGAGATGTGATGGACGAAGTATAATCCTTTATTCTAAACTGCATTTAGGCCAATCGATCTGGGCAAATCACGATTTAATTGGTCGTCGGAAAACTCATAAAGATCACGAAAGAGACTTCGAGCAGTACACCCCCTTAATTATAGAATGGATAAGTTACCGGACTATCTATGTCTCTGGAGCTCTAATGTCCCCATTTTCGTATGATCCACCTAGAAGGCAATAGAGAATTCCTACCCTAGATAACCAAACGAAACTAACAAACAGCACAATCCCTAAAAATACGCATGAATATAGAGGCAGAACGGATTCTGGCTTCATAGCTAACGTACAGTCCTGTGAATCCATGTCATTCGGTCAGTTCTCCTTTATCTGTTATGCTCTGGTAACTTCCTGTTCGCTCACTCCTTCATTGGATCTCATTTTGATGTGACTGTGAATTGCTATACGGGGTTAAACCCTACAGTATCATCTCTGACATTACCCCACCGGCGTAAATTTACATAAACTGATAAAAACAAGTCCGACATGGTTGACCATCTAACTTTGCACTTGATTTGCCACACCTCAGCATGTGGATACCTATAAGAATCTAGCGCCTGTTGAAAGTTGTCCCCCTAAAATACAGGGTCCCGTTGGATAATTATCATGACATGCATAGGCATTTAAAATAAGTTTGATTACAATGTACAGGTAATGTGGTCCATAATAAAACATATTGTAAATAGGCTCTTAAAATAGCGCGAGCTAGATGTATACATATTATTGAGCCCTATTAAGAATAGCTGTCAATTGTTTAACAATCATTATTTTTGCAGATATATAAAGTTATATATATATATATTTAGATGGGAGATGAGGCTAAGGGAAGCGGGGGCGGAGACCCCCACCACGGGGTGAGACATGCTCGTCCATCTACCTCCTGGGCTCCAGTCCCTCGCCCTTCTGTGCCTTTAACAGTCGCGATATATATTCGGCAGATCTATATCCTAGTTGGTTTGAGAATATTTTCTTCTTGGTTCATTCGAGATAATGTCCTCCTGCATGCCTTCTCCGCACCTAGAATAGAAAAGCACACTGGTGAATATTATGAGAAAACGCGGTTACTGAGCCTGTACGGTCACCGAGAACGGACACCGTACGGGCTCAGTCACTACGTTTTATTACATAGCTTCTACTCGGTTTTAAAACGCCGTTTTATTAACTTTCCTACTACACCCCTAGCAGCGGGTAGTATTTCATAGATGTTCGCTCACAGGTATATAGTAATACATAGGTTAGATAAATTGCATCCATTCTGCAGCTATGTATAGGGGGCCGCTTCATGATAACAGAAAGAATAAGCGTATCCTAAACGACTTGATAATTTCAAAATTATTGCCCAAGCTCGTACAGACCCTGTTGTGTACCTTGCGCAGTCGTTAACGTTTAATGATATTTAAGTTTGTTATCCATGACAGTCTTAGTTGTCCATGAGGTCGTCCATAAGTTTTGAATATAGTTGACGCACATCATCCCTAGGTTTTCTCTGGCATACAAGGGTCTTCATGTACTAGCCTAGATTATTAAACAGGGCCCAGGGTACAAGGAGACCTTATATGAAGGTTCTTGTTTAATAAAAATTCAAGCTCATTGGCTAAGACAGACCTAGCTGATGGAAGGTCGTCCATAAGTGCTGAATAAAGTTGAGACACATTGTCCGTCGGTCTCGTCGGTTTAGAGAAAAAAGTTGTCATGTACGGCCCTAAATTTGTCAACAGGTCCAGGGGGTTTAATGATGAACTGGAAAGGGATAATAGAGTCATGACTCCTCTGTAGACTCTTTATACAACACCTTGCACTAACATCCATGTTACCTGGGAGTATTGGGATGTTCTTTAAGCACCACCAATTCTTCAGGTGTACTTCCTAGCTAGTTCCTTCATCTCAATGTGTCTACAGGTCTCCTTAACGATTCTTTTCGCAAAGGCTCTCTCTTTTTTGTATCTACTTTGCAAGTGAAGCTATAAATCTACCAACATCTTCAACTTGAATTGCCAACTCATCTCAACGTGAAATTGGATCTCCAGAGGGTTTTCTCTCTGGAAGGTCATTAAGCTCCAGTGTGCGCCTCATACACACTCCTCCACAATGCACCACTGACACTACACCGCTCAAACACAAACAAACATACAAACACACACACACACCATACAGTTTTATATCCCGCGCTCAAATCTTCAAATTTTCCAACCCTTCCGCACCTATATCATTATTGTCATGGCATTTCGCGCATCCAAATCATGTCTTATCTTAATTATCTAATATTTTCAATGACACAAGGAATTACTGCTTGGTATGAATATATTACCTCACTCCGATATTTTTCTCCATAGTCTTAACGTTAAGAACTAATACTCCCTGGTTGTGAAGGTAGTGTAGCCAATACTCAATGGCTAATGACATCACAAACGCTGGCTGCCTCAATGTAAATATCCGTTAAAATGTGTGTTTGTCTACTCCCATTCAGATTAATTTAGGACATCGGCATATTGTTTTGAATTGAATAATCCAGTATGCGTGTCTGTGGTTTTCTCTCATACAGCGACATAATCAAATAAAGTCAGAATACTGACCCATTTACAAGTAGCCATAGTAGCCTGAGTTGTTGATACGTTTAACAACAGAGGAATAGAGAGTCGACAGCTGAATTTGTGATTGTAGTTGTATTTTATAGTGATTTTATTCCTGTCCATGTAAAAATCGTGATCCGAACACCTGACACGGGACGTTCACAGACCGGTGTAAACACCTCGCTGTAAACGTCCCGTGTCACGTGTGAGACTCCCAATCATTATGTGGTACAACTTTTTATTTTTACTATATGCCTCAAAAACATTCATATATTTAAGTTGTAAGAGCCATTTTAGTCAAATTTGGGCACAGAACAGTCAACGTGATCCGTGGATTTCACTTCCACCGTGGAATGTGGCTGTGACGTTGTCGCATAGCAACACGCATAGCAACCTACATAGCAACACTTGTTGTCGCTTGAATGTTTATTCACGTTTTTATTACTTTACTTCAATGTTTTTTCGTAATTCATATATGCATTTCGCAGTATTTCACCATTACCAATGTCGAAGCGTTAAACAATGTTGGCCATTTTGAAGTAATAAAGTAATTCCATTAGTTGACACGGTAAAACTAACTTTGATTTACTAGATACCCATGCCCATTATCATTTCATTTTGTAGCATATACAGCATGGTCAGGACGTTCTATATAATGACTGCAGTACATTGTGGAGAGCAACGTGTAGTATTTATGTCACTCACGGCTGTAGGTTTAGGGTAAATATTATTCCTATATACCTATGGCTGTACACTCTATGCTTACACCACGTACTGGGGGGGTGGAGTAACTTACGGATACTACCCAAGGTTGCCGTATACTACCCAAGGTTGCCGTATACTACCCAAGGTTGACATTTAGACCAATCAGATTGTCTCTTACAAAATTCATATGAAAAGCGCAGTGGGGAGTAAACATAAACTGTCAAGTTACTCGATAAGGTTGGATCTGGCTTCAGGTTTGATGGTGGATGAGCAAATAACGCTAATTATCGTTATTAAACCACATTTGAAGGTATATAGGAATAGGGAAACCAAGTACCAGTGAAAGGAAGTCAAAATTACTCGGTAAGGCTTGGAAAAATGACTGCCCGCGGCCAAGGCCTTGGGCAGTAATTTTTCCAAGCCTTACCTCGTAACTTTGACTTCCTTTCACCGGAACATAGTTTCCCTCTAATACCGAAGTGATTATACTATTCACACACTTTTCAACATTTCATAGCGAAGTGCATTCTTGTCCCAACGCGGAAGGTTCAACCACCTCGCAGATGGTTTCAGTGACATGGCTTTACTTGCACTTGACTCACTCGATCAAATAGGAGGAACTAGAATGGATAATTGTGTATTCTTAACTCGATATAGGTGAGAGTTCACATAATTTTATGTCTCCAGGGTGACGTAATCAGAAACCCACTCAATGAAAATAGCTTGGCCCACACTCCATCTCGTGTGGCCAATGTTTAATTCACTCAGCTTTAATTCATGAGTTACTCCGTGGTCAAACCCAGTGGAGTACGTACCAAGTTATTTTAATCTTGGGAGTGTCCTTTTAAGATCCTCATAAGGAGGTGCTTGAAATAATAAATAATCAGTAAAAGACCTTGATGATTCCATTTGTGCAATTCCCAATTCACTTTTAGCACACTTCTCATGATAAATTCCGGAGTATCCGCATATTAAATGCCACATCTGTTTATATAAAACAGATATTAAACAACAACATGAAAACAGTATATTGCAAGCTGCAAAGCGCTTTAGACGAATCAATATTGCGTTGATGCGGTTGGAATCAATACAAATTATAACAGTCCAGCTTTTACTAGCCATCAAAGAACAGGCGAAGCAATGCAAACATGGGGTTTCCCGACATGTAATCACTTTATCCTAACTATACAATGGAAGCTATTGAAGCGTTTTCCTGAATGAGAAAAATGTTAGGTAAAGTTGATGCATTATTCAATAGGAATATCGCGAATTAATCAAGTTATTGTTGAAATAATGTTAAGTTTCGTGTTATCGCTTATCGATGAGATATCTCTCCCGCCCTGCTATATGGTGAAACCAATTAGATGTATTACATCTTATGTGTAACTGTTTCATGCCAATGAATAGAGATTTGTCTAATTCGCCAATTGGCTAACTAACTAACTTAGCGGATGAATCTTTAGATTTGATCAGTGTTGGCATATGTCCATATCCAAATCTTCCTCAATACGTTTAGCGTCATGCTAAGACGTGTCAGCATTTTGCTCAGCATTCCCAAAATACATCAATTCGTTTTATACCAAGCAGACAAATCTAATCGACGCAACCGTGGCGTTCTCCAGGGCAATTCACCTTAAATCTGCACCTTTTACTAAAGTTTTAAGTGCGTCTTATAATGGATATATAAACATAAAATGTACCACTTCATTAGAACCGCTGCAGATGTGAACTAGCAGGGTTGGGGGGTGTGTCCTGCAGTTTCTTCTTGGATCGTAGTTAATCATGTAAGGTCTCCTTGCTTCATTAACCCCATGGGTGGAGCCCCTATTATCGCTCACAGGGGGCTTTTCCACCATGGAATTCTGAAATGATTGAATAACTAAACGACTACTTCTACACTATGTTTGTCAGAATTCATTGTTCATGTCGCTGAGATTTGAAATACAGTAGATGTCAAACAACAATAACAATATCAGGTAATTGGTCTTTCAGAAAATTTACTTCGGCAAAAGTCCTGTTTGAGTTTAGACCTAGAGGAAGATTTCCGTCCCTGGAAACGGCCCTGGGCACGTGACGTTCAGCGGACACTTGTGTATTCAGGACTTACAGTCTGCCCTTTCAGCAGGTGAAGTTCCCGGAAAAAAGGCAGATCCTGCCAGAAGTTAACATACTTGTCGGGAGTTCTGCACTTCATTATTCACATTAATAGGAACAAATGGTCTTTTCATCTCTGAACAATGACATTGAGAGTGCAATATAAGAAATGGGCAATAAAAAAGATTGGATTTTATCTAGTCAACATTTGGTTCATTTGCAACAAATGTAAGACATTTGGCACTGAGCCAACGAGCTTTCCCAGGGCCAGTTCGATAATTTGTGCTCGTACCCTCTTCAGTGCGTCAATTTTATTCAACACTTATGGAAGACCCTTAGTCAGGTAGGACATTCTTAGCAAACGAGCTTGAATATTATTAAACGGTAACCCTAGTACAACATATCCTTGTACCCTGTACTTTCATAGACATAAATGAGTGGATCTTGTGCACAGGAATAAACAAAGGCAGCGCGGTGTGCAGTGTATATATTTGAACGTGGGGACCACACTCCTAAAGACATGTATAAAGAATATCGTTTAAAGACAGAACTGTCTTGCACAAATGCAAAGAAACATCAGTAATAATCTTCAAACGCCCTCTCATGACCATATATCTTTTCTGATATTACGCGACGCTTTCTCGGTAATCTTTCTCGTTGAGTTCTAACTAAGCTCTTATTACCTCCGTGAAGAATTTTTTCCCCAAGTGAAATAAGTCATGGAGAGACCGTGTTTATGCATACATTTATGAAAATTTCACTTGGAGGTATAAAAATATTTACATTGAAGCCGGATATAATTTCTTCACATACAAATAATGGCCAAAGTGAATGATCAATTTCTGAACCTAAAATTGGAAGAAGCTACTTCATTCCCAACCAATATAGCTAACCATCGTAGCCCCTTGGTGAGCTATTGGTCTGAGTGGTAAATGACTCTGGGAGCTGGCAGAGCAGATTCGTGTGCTCCTTTTCCTAACGCTGTCGTAGTGTAATTGGCTCTGCCCCGCGCCCCTGTGCCTTCCCTTCTATCTAATTTCAGACGGCTCATTGGCCCTGTTGCCTCCTGCTGCTGCTCCGTATTGGCATGCTGATTGTTAACCACACTTCTCCGTGGAGATTACCAGCTTATCCCCTCCCCAGCCGATTTGTGAGGATGACATCTTCACTGAAGAGACTAATATTTGTGTTCACATGGAGGTATTTCCAAAGAAATAAAATTTTGATGAAATACATAGAGTGATATCTTGAATATACAAGATAACATTGGTTATGTCTTTCAGAAATTCATGTCTAAAGCCGTCTCACAAACCTTTAATAAGTAACCCTTACCACCATATCTAGATTACTAGCATTCCTCCTAAAAGCCGAATCATGTTCCATTGCTGACAACTGGTCTCTCCGGCATTAAACTGCTCTAGAATCGTCACCCCTGCCAGGACCCCCCAGCGGCCACCTGGCGGGGCAGAAGGAGTGCATCCTGTCCGATGGTACATCACTTGTTATCAAATTGCGCATGTCCAGCGGTAGTTAGTGGTTGAATAAAAAAATGCCAATGAAGCAGCAATGAACCACCGTACCCAGCGAGCATCGGTAATTTACCAGATTTAAGGTCTGGGCAAAGAACTGGGCTGAATTCGACCATCTAGACCACATATAGTTTTCAGAATTCGTTATCACATTCCTTTTTGTATCATTATTTGCATTGATTATCTTCACGAAACCTATTATCCCATGAAACCTACTTAGGGGCCCTAACCACCACAACTCAACACTGAATGAGCAGCTCGCGATGGTAAAACAAAGTCTAAATCTTCGGTGCTGTCTGTGTAAGTGCAGCAATGAGGGAGATCCATTCATGAACAGTTGACACGAAAACGAATAGGACCTAATGGCGGAGTCAGTAACGTGTTTACTGCCCACTTCCCTAGTGCACCTTGGTTTTCCGAGTGCATGGGCAAAGCATGCCGAATTGCATTTGCTTGCACGGTCGCCTCAGCAGAGAGCCATCTGTTGTCCGCCCTTCCACCATCCAGAAGATTTTATGTCTGGCCAAATGCTTATTGTTTTATTAATGTGCATGCATTCTACAGTGGCATCATGAGAGGTTGCATTGGAGGTGTCTTAAATGGGCTTTATGAGAAGAACATTTGTAATGTTTGATGTTTAACACCGTTTTATGTTTCAAAAGCTTTCATGTGCGCCATCTAGGGAACTACAGTGATGTGTTTTACTTCATATTCTAGAATATAGTGACTTTATTTATGCAATGGTAACAAAAGATTAACGAAACATCCTTCTAGATGTATAGAGACATATAGCATGGAAGATCGCCTCAATAAATTGAATGTTATTGTGGCAAGAAACACTACAATTAAAAAAGAATTAGATGCACATTCATTCAGTCTTATCTAGATGTGATGGCTATGAATTGTTTCCCATCACATATTCACGAGCTCATGAAGATTCGATTTGATGAAGTAGTGTCCTCGCGAGCCTTTGGTAAGAAACCCATGGGATAATTCTGACGCGATCCTTTGAAGATCTGGTAAATGAATAGGAATGTTAGTCATTTCCAAAGGTGTATTTGCCTTAATCGTGGAGCAATAGGTGGATTTCTGTTTGACCCCCCATCCCTCCCCACTCTGTCTCAACAGACGTTGTGACTTGCGATTTAAGCAGAGACAGAGAAAGAAGGAATATGCACAAAAACAAGATACACAGCAAAATATGGACTTTAAATCTCAAAATGTGACATATTAGAATTGAAACTATATTACCATGTTACCATACCTATTGTAGAATGTTTATCATGTATTCATTACCAATGTTCCCTATTAAACAGAATTGCTAAAATGGTTAAAAGCTATACCCATGTAAACTTGCAAAATATGGACCAGAAACTACTTTATTGTTATGTTACTATAGTAATCATTTAAGAAAATTATTGCCCCATAATCATACATCAATTGACTCAAAAGTATACAATGTACACTTGAAGAAGTCCACAAAATAACAGCCGAAATGTGGTGTTAACATTATTTTTAAATAACCACATACGTCATCAACAGATTAAAATATTCAAACTGTATTACCAGTGTTGTTGGTCCTGTGGTAGAAAACATTCAGACATGTGATAAAGAAATGCCATTTATTTTCACACAACTAATATTTTTAGAGATATTATACATTAAATTTTTTTTTAGAAATTGTGTTTAAAGATATTACATGCAGCCAACGTTTGTTTGAAAAAATGTGCTTGTACTCCTAGTAACGCTCTCTACTACATGAGATGCCGGATGGTGATCTCACCGAGCACTGGGCATAACGCCGAGTGGATAGGGAAGGGAAAATACTGCCACTATCCCGACATTAGTTGTTTAAGGACCTTGTTGTATGGAGGACCAGAGTCAACATTCTGGGAGGTGACTTATGGTTGATATTGATATGATTCAAAACATCAGAGGCCTTAAAGTTGGACACATAAACGCATGGAGTCTCAACAGTAAGATAGATTTTATAAAATTGCAATTTAATGATACTTTTGATGTTTTGTGTGTCTCAGAAACGTGGTTGACGACATTGTCACCAAGCTCATTAGTACGACTTGAAGGACATGACTTAATTAGGAAAGATAGATCATGGTTGGACCCAGCTAAAGGAGGAATAAAGAAAGGAGGAGGAGTAGCCATTTATATTAGAAATAACATTAAGTATGAACTGGTTAGCGACCAACTCTTGACAACCTCTAATGTAAATTTAGATGCGATTTGGGTGAAAATTAGTAGGAATAATCACAAAGACCTGCTCCTGGCAGCTATGTACAGACCTAGGGATGGGAGAGTTACTGATATGGTTGATGACTTGAAAAGAATGATAGATTTGGTCGATGTAAGTAAAAAGGAAATAATGTTATTAGGGGATTTTAACTTAGATTGGTTGGATGCGAAGAATGTTCTAGTTAAAGACCTTAAAAACTGGTTCAAAGCACGGGGCATTGTCCAATTGATAAACGAACCGACACGGAGTAACGAACTGACACAAACCTGTATTGACTGGATAGTCACTAATATTTACCATCGCACAAAAGAAGGCCTACTCGATATTAGTATTAGTGACCATATACCTATTTTTGTGGTTAGTGGTAAATATCCGACGGTGCATGATAAAATAAATTTCGAGGGACGTTCCCATCGGAACTTTGATAAAGATAGATTTACAGAAGAAATTAGAAGTTAAAATTGGGAGGAATTTTGGAATTCAAATGACCTTAATCATGCATGGGAAATTATGTATAAAATTTTTGTGTATTGCCTGGATAGGCAATGCCCATTAAAAACGTTCAAAATTAATCAAGTAAAGGAACCTTGGGTCACAGGAGAGATACTTGAATTGATAAAAGACAAGGATAGGGCCATGAAGAAGGCAAGGAGAGTAAATTCTGAAGATAATTGGACAAAGGCCAGAAAATTAAGGAATAAATGCAAAAAAATAATAGAGAAAGTCAAAGCGAACTTTATAAAGGAAAATATTAACAGAGCAAAGGGTAATGGACGAAAGTTTTGGAAAGAGGTCAACTCGCTATTACCGACCAAAAAAGACCACACCAAAATAACTTTGTTGAACGCAGATACGGGGGACGGGATAGAAGCAAGGAAATCCCAAACTATATAAACACATTTTTTATGGAGATAGGGCCGAATCTGGCATCAAAGTTTAAAGAAAGGTGGGAACCATATGGGGAAAGGAATTTTGACCAAATATTGGATGAAGTTGTAACAGATGTAGATGAGGTCTCGAAATTTGGTAGGGAAATGGATATATGGAAGGCATCGGGTATTGACAATATTTCTTCAAGGTTCATGAAAATGGCACTATTGGCTGTTCCTGAACAGGTCGTACATCTTTTTAACAGATCACTGGCAACTGGGGTGGTGCCTAACGCATGGAAAATAGCTACGGTTGTCCCATTAGTCAAACAACAGGGCGGGAGGTCAGTCTCAAACCTGAGACCGGTCTCCCTCCTGCCAGTTATGAGCAAGTTAATCGAAAAAATAGTCCACGATCGTATAGATAAGCACTGTGAAGCCAACGGTTTGCTCACAGATCTGCAGGGTGGTTTCAGGGCGGGACACTCCACAACAGACACTACAGTTAAACTAACAGAAGAAATATTGCAGGGTATAAATCAAGGGAAATTAACTTTGGCCACATTCATAGATTTATCTAAAGCATTTGATACAGTGAACCACAATATATTACTAAAAAAGCTGGGTTTAATGGGCATTAAGGGGTTATTGCACAAATGGATAGAAAACTATTTAAAGGACCGTTGCCAAAAAACTTTTGTAAATGGGGCTAATTCGGAGGTAAGAAGTGTCTGTTGTGGAGTGCCCCAGGGGTCTGTCCTGGGGCCTTTGTGTTTCCTGGCCTATGTGAATGACATGGTGGATGCTGTTGACGCCTCAAAGATAGGATTGTATGCCGATGACATGGTTATTTTTAACAGGGAAGTGAGATGGCACAAATGACCAGAGTGATGAATGGTAGACTGGCCAGCTTAGCGCAATGGTGTGAGAAAAACCAACTTACAGTATATGCGACTAAAACAAAGTTTATGATTTTTGGAACTCACCAGAGATTGAAACAGATAAATACACCCTCACTGAAGCTCAGTGGTGTTGAGCTGGTCAGAGTTTACTCATACAAATACCTTGGCTTTACGCTTGATCCATGTTTAAAGTTTAACAAGCACATTGAAAATAGTTTAAAACTAGCCTCACATAAAGTGTACTTGTTAGCTAAGATCTGGAAATATCTCGATGTTGATACGGCTGTGTTGCTTTATAAGGCTCTTGTGGCGCCATACTTGGACTATGGAGACATTTTTTGTGGTAATGCGTCGTCAACAAAATTCAAACAATTGCAGAACTTACAAAACAGAGCACTAAGAGTATGTTTAAAAAAGGACCATAACACCCAAGTTATTGAACTACATAGAGGAGCAAGGGTGCCCTTCTTGATTGACAGAAGACGCAATCATCTAGCAAACTACATGTATAAACAGACACCACATAAGGAACTTTTGGATAACAGGGCTAGACGAACTCGCGCCGCGGACAACGTGCTGTTTAAGGTTACACATCCTAAAATAGAAGCGTATAAATCAAGCGTGATGTACAGGGGAGCATGCCATTGGAATGGCCTTCATCCGAAACTGAGAGCTATCGAAACGTACAATAGTTTTAAACAAAGACTTAAAAAGGAAACTGAAATCATGTTACTAAAGTAAGACACTAAAGGTGCCACACTAGTTTTGTGGATGGTTATCATATTTTTGAGATGAGCCATTGATGTTTTGTTTACATGGGTGAATGAATGTAAAACCTATTTGTACTTAAGAGCTATTTGCCAGTCTCTTGATAATCAAGCCCCCGGGGCATGTTTGACCTGACAATCCATACACTAGTTTTAAGCTAAGGTAATATATAGGAGACTATCTCCCGACTTTGATGATCTCATTGTATAGTATTGACAAATGAACGGGTGATTTTCACTATTCAGTAATCGCATAACGATGGGTTATTATAACTGATTGTACTATACTAGCGGATAGCTCATAATTATCCGCTATTTTTTGTTGTATGCATATCAAAGTAATGAGTTGATATTTTCTGTCATCTAAATTACAGTGTAGTATATGAAATAATGGGCGTACCAGTGGCTGTAAGGGCGCTCACACCGGCTAAGGCTGATGCCTTTACAGTGTAAATAAATGAAATAAAAAAAAGATAAAAAAAATTAAAGTCACTGTTTCAGTCGTATACCTAAGAACATAAGTGAATATGGTCTGCTCAACTTTGGAGATTGTATAATTTTTTCTGCATCAACGAACCAGAGAGAGCTAGGAAGGAGAGATCTCACAGGACGGGTCATCAAGCTCCTTGCTCTGAGGCAGAAATTGTAATTCAATGGCATACAATTCCAAGCACATTGAGAGTGAACCCTAGCTTATCGAAGAATAAACAGTGCTCAATGGTTGACAAGGGAGAAACTGAGAAGCAAATTTGGGGCATCTACTTCTGAGGGGGGAATTCCATTTCTTAGAGTCTATAACCTAGGGGTATAGATGAAGATGAAAATTGACATAGAGAACCTGTACTGATCACATTTTTCACAATGAAGCTATCATTTGGAGTAAGGTATCCGGTCAAAGCCTCCCCGAAACCTCATTCTATGTCTCCCCCATTGGCCAATTTGAAATTAGTTACTATTCTGGTGCACTGGCAACACATGTCATATTTGCGTCATTCATAAAGAATGTGTGCAAGAAGGTTTTCACCCACCTCACCTATTCTCCATCTTGTATTCAAAAGAATAGTTGGGGCATGTTTAAAATGTTTCAAACCTTTGGACACATATTTCCCTCACTGCCTACACAAATGTACATCATGAATGGCCCCGATATCGGAATCAGATACACACACAGGATTATCATATTCACCTCCACGCCGATTTGCTAGCCCTTTTGTGATTAGGAGGAGATGAACACGCATTATTAAGGCCAGTTTCCATTGGCCGATTTTTCGTCACTGATCTATAGTCAGGAACCATCGACGGACTTTTAGCACTGCTCGTGATATGACCTACTACCTTTTCTGCTTAGATCATGCAATATGGCATGGTCCACCCACCACTGAGTGAAAGCTTGGTCAGAAGTTGGAAGAAGGCCCATCGATCTGGTTTCAAATTTTCGGAAATGTTAGAACACTGCAATTACTAGTAACAAACAGTAGTTAATAAATACAATATATCATAGTTTCAGATAAAATCGGTCGTAATTTCTTCGGACCAGACTACGTAATATCCTCGCATGCTCTAGGGTATTCCGACAATCTAATATTGCGTATTAGTATAGTATAATCTTCACTCCCAGGAGGTATAACGTAGAAAATACTGGAGGGGATTACATGACTTGGCTAAATCAAAACATAGTTATGATTATCGATTCTGCATTAAATTTCTATCTACTAATCTGTGTACACTAATCTGGCATATGGAACTAATTGAAATCTTACTACTGTTTCCTGAAACCAATATTCACTGTGATAGAAAAGAGACAAGCTAACATGGTTTTGAAAAATCATGCTTATTTATTGAACTCTCGAACATGTGCTAAGTGTCTATTTTTTCATGAATTAATGATTTAAAGCTGGTATAATAGATTATTTTTGGCGATTTCAAGGAGGTCTGGTCAGCATCAGATATAATTCTAAAGGATTTGAATTAAGCAGCAACTAACATTTCTCTGTGATTGCCTTGGTTAAAAATACAGCATGTTGGTAATTAAGTTGTTAGGAACTTTTATTAGTATGCTCAAACGATGAAACCATTTTAATCATAGCTTATGGACTTGCAGGTAATTAACTAGTCTACTCAAGGGACATTTTAGCAATTTGGAAATTAAATGACAAAAATTTGCTCAGAGAGTCTCCTAAAGAGGTTTCCTTTACACACACGTAGGCGTGAGTAGTAAGGATGATAACAGTGCATCTAATAGCCACTAAGTGTTCTCGTGATGATTGGAGTTTATATAGCAAAAACCTTAAATTATCAAATTTATCATCCACCTAATACAAAGTGTCCATAGAAAACACATGGAGAGTGTGTATCACCATACCAGGAGCATGATATGTTGTATGCTCCGGTTTCTGATAAATAAACAATAACGGTACGCCACTTGCCAGTATAACATGATAAATACAATATTGACTGGTTTCAGATATAAACGCTTGTATGGTCGTCGGAGTTCACTCTGCGCAATGTCCACGAATACGCTCCGATATTCTCCGTGTCAACTCCTTAGGGCATACGACCGCTTCTAACTTAAACCAGTCAAATTTATGTAGGCTCTGTATTATCCTAATTAGTGTCGGAACAACTTTGTCACTTTTATAATGGAACCGACTCAACCTTTCACACGTCAAAGAAGAAGTATCCCTCAAATATTTATCCATATTATATATATATATATTTATATATATATTATATATATTATATATATATATATATATATATTATATATATATATCTGACAGGGGTGAACTAGTTATTATGCATTCGAAGATCTGCCGTTAGCCATATTCAATTTATCGTTTCTGTTCTCTTTGGGGTCCGACACCACGAGCCGATCTTGCAAATTAATTAGGCCTCATTTGCTTTCTTTAACGATTCTGAATTTCATCAATTTGAGTCCCAGTTTAATTTTTTCTCCTAGAAAGGTATTTTCCCCATAATCACATTTCGAAGGAATCGATTTGCAAACTTGTATCCACCGCAGTTTTATCGAACTGGCCGGAGTTTTCTGTGTAATGGTTTGTTTTCATCGGAGACATTGCTGCTTCATGGGGACCAGAAGGAAAAAAGACAATAAATGTTGATAGGGAATCAGAGAGGAAACTGCTAGACAACTTCAAGTCCAAATAATGTAATAAAAACATAACAGTGTGAGATTATGATGACAAAACAATTCTGTATGCCACTAGTGGCATATAAAGCTCCGTATGCCAGTGAGCGTGGCATACAGAAACTCAATGTTAAGCCTATGGGATTTGATATTAGGGATAGGATAAGAATGAACACTACACTCAATTTTAAAAAAATCATATTTTTAAAGAGAAACTTGGTTCAATTACCTATTTTAAAAATTGTTATTATTGAAATCACATAATCACGTGACTCCAGCCTACGTGGACTTGAAGTGAAAGGGATTTCAGCCTGTGAGGCTGCCACATTTTAGTTGAAAATCGAGTATAGCAGTCGGTTATAAGCAAGGTGGCCGAGTGGCACAGTATCAGTAATTTTCACAAAGGAAATTAACAAAATGAAATTTGGAATAAAAAGTATTTCAAATTATTTCCGGGTGAGAAATATTTGTGGGTACATATTCTGTGCTTTTTACAGCATTCAAAACGGCTGTTTGGTTTGGGGGAAAAACCCACAAAAAGTATACCATTTGATGACAGTATGTCGGGTAGAATCGGCGGAACATTTAAGATCATTAACTTTTGTTTGAAGGAAGCATCGTACCATGAGAACTGGCAAGCATACATATTTAATCAGAAATCAGAATAAACCAGTAACCTATTTTTGGTGTTGGAAGAGGGGCTATGTTGATTTTTGAGAAGACACACGGACCAGCATGTTCAGCACCGATCTAATCAATCACAATTTGAGGTGCTCCTTCACCAGAAAAATACGCTCCTGCACCCCTGATACGATTTTTACAATTTTCATAACTCTCAAATAGCCTATTTCGGTTTATTTCGGATTAAATCTAGGTCAGTGGAGGATTTAGTGCTTTATCGCAACCCGGCACATATAACATATCTGGATGCGCTGGGTATTCGGATACACGGTATTTCTGTGGATGCTTTCCATTAAGATGATAGTAAATCGAGAGATTGAGCCTTTATAGAGATTAACTGCTACCCATATGGGTTAGATATATTTGATTATTTCTTTGAGACAATCTGGTAATATCTCTGTTTCTGTCGATGAAATCTGTGATGAAACACACAGGAAATATTCATTCCACACGGTGCATGGTGTTTTAACAAATGTCCGTGTCCCTTGGTCTATTTTGAAAGACGCAGTTCCATTATAAAGGTACGGAAAAGAGTGCGTATTTCAGTATCTTCTCGTCCATACCCACCATTCAAATTCCCAAAGGGTTTATCTGCAGCCAATTCAATCAATAACACCGTGGAACTCATCGCTGATTGATTTTTTTAGATTCCTTGCGTCAGGTGTAAGGATGGAGAAAACATTTTCATCATTTCTCTATAAATGTATTCATCTGCGCTGCTTTATGCACGTCACTGCACACTGCTTTTATAAAACATGATGATTATTTAAACATGTATGGATTTTGTTACGGTCATCTGCGCGACCCTAAAGTGGGATTCACACGATGGGATTCATGTACCTCACAGGGCTCAAAATCTCATGCGATTTTGTTTCTTTTTAGGGGAAATATCTTTAACAATTACAGGGAGGAAGGGAAATGAATCCCTATAATTCAGACGAAGAAATTGTGTTCGAGTACAGAATCTCAGCAAGATTTGTCTCAGAAAAACACCCTGTGAGGTACATGAAACCCATCATGTGAATCCCATTTAAAGTGAGAGCTGGTGGCCTGCACTTTGTTGTAACAGGGTTGGTTTTGTGTTCCTTATTCTATTACAGCCAAAATGTACCTGAAAGTGCCCTCCTCAACCAGACGTTATTTGCCACCAAGGCCACTAAAAAACAAACTTGTTTCTCATCACAGTGCGCATCAGCAAAAACGTTTTTGGAAGATTATTTTTTTGTAAGATGAACCTTGATGGAAATTATGAAGGGTATGTGTATTTATTATCCAATTAAAGCTCCTGATGTCAGGGATGCACTCAAGTCTTTTCAGTCGAGAAGATGCAGATATAAAACAGAATGGTATTGTGGACAGACGGCTCAGTAAACAGGTGGCTAACGCTCATTGCTCGTCAACCTCTCGTGGTTTATGGCTGTCTGTCCAGAAAGCCATTATTGTCTATTCTTATAATACTCTGGTGCTGTACACACAGCTCACTTACACTCCTATGAGTACGATTACTCAACCAGACGTTAAATAGAATGGTTAGTTAAGGTGTTGATGTTGGAGGATACCACCCTACATGGCCGTATCTATACATTTGTTTTTGCCAGTCGAGGATGAGTATGCGACTTGAAACGGTACCATCGACCACAGTTTTGTAAGTCCGTACAGAATAATTCAGCAGATAGTTCTACTTTTGTGTCTGGCAGGCAGCATAAAAAACTCTCTATGAACATCTGTTGAAATATTGAATATTTTACAAAATCATAATCTGTCACAATGTCTCTTGTTTTATAGTAAGGACATGCGCTAGAAATCTGTGGCAGCATCAGGTCATGTAACGCTATCTTTACCTTGCAAATGACCACAAGTGATGGGTCAGCCACAAGGCCATGGCAACGCTAAGGTCATGTGCTCCCGGATATTTGACGATACTTGATCACGAAAACACACCTATCGAACGCCAATGTGCCATATTCTAATCATGGCTTCATAGTGAATGTGTTCCTCGTAGCCGCAATGGTAGACCCTGCTAACTGAAAGGGAAAGTGTTAAGCCAGGCACCTACTGTTTGCGACACAGCTCCGCCATGGCTAGGACATGGCTATGAATCAAAATTCCTGCATCATAGCCTTGTCAGAATATTGAAAAAGTCAGTTCCATGGAATGTCAGAGTACGAAACTAAAGGACCAGATTGTCACTGGGTGGCGGTTACGGTGGCAGCGGCAGGTCAGTGTGGTAGCGGTTGTCTGTACAGGGGACTGTGGTCAATCTTTATCTATGTCTGAATATGTGTATATCCGAGGATTGAAGGTTTATCTATGATTAATGTTTACTATTATTTACTACAGTTTACGCTACATATAGGTGGTGTATTTGCGGGGGCGTTTGTAGACGAATATAGCGGATCGTATGCATGTGTATACGCCAGGCCGCAATTATAGCCATTACGCCAACGTCAACTGGCGTCATCGAGCATGTATGCGCGTGAATGCGCCAGGAAAATGACATACATGCTTAGTAAATCTGAAATCTTGTGCAGTGATACAGTTTAGTGTTGACCAATGAATCTAATCAACCGAGAAAAATGATCTGAGGCGTGGGAAGGTCAGGATTGAGTAAGTACTTTGTACCTTTTGGAACAGAGCAAGGACCCTTCAAAATAATAAGACAAACAAATCATTGGACCTATTTTCTACTCTAAAGACGAAATCTTGTTCTCTCAAGTACATGTTCATGTATACCTAATCCGACCAATCGCCGAATAGCCACGAACAATTATTCAGAATCCCAGCCGATCAAGCAAGAATTTGCAACGGGCTCGTCTGGGAGACGTCGGGCTGCTGGAACCAGCACCTAATGTATGTAGCTCAGTCCCAACAGATAACGATGGGCATCGATGATGTGCTTCCCTATTCCGGGCAGTGTAAACGTGAATATTGCTTCATGACTCGTATTATTGTGATTTGATAATAAGTGAGTGCTTCGGTATAAGAAAATGCCGGCACCTTGAAATCCAACACGGTACATATACCGCATTTCACAGGCAGTCACCATCTCTGGCATCCATATAAGTACTGCTCGACCTATGCTATAATTCAAGATGTCAAACTCTATCATAATATTCCAAATAAGACATCGCCTGATTATTAGGAAAATATTGCTAGCGTATCTGCAAATCTATATGCCGCAGGAATGAGAGTCTCTTTAACACCTTCTTAAAAAGGAGAATTGATTAAAATCAAGAAAATGATCCATTGGAGATGAAATCACACGAATGGGAAGTTATTTGCCACCAAGGGCACTAAAAAACAAACTTGTTTCTCATCACAGTGCGCATCAGCAAAAACGTTTTTGGAAGATTTTCTTTTTTAAAGATGAACCTTGATGGAAATTATGAAGGGTATGTGTATTTATTATACAATTAAAGCTCCTGATGTCAGGGATGCACTCAATATCGTATTTTGTGCACTGTGTGAAAATGCCTACATTTTATCTATACGCCACCACATAAACACATATATACAATAAATATTGATATGTTTATGTATGTATACACCTATATTGTGCACCATCGCATAGAGCATATACAACTGAGTTTCTCCTTGTATACATCAGCATAATGGCTGCATTTGCCACCCAGCATATATGAATAGAAATATACTATGCGCAATATGTATGCGCTGGTCGTATACATGTTACTTAAGTTTGGCGAATACATGTATATAGATGAAAAAATAGAAACGGTTTACCCGCTCCCCTTACAACCACACCAACCTGCCCACCCTGGTGCCATCATTATCACTCTCCGCTTACTCTCTCTGTACCCCTGCTCTAACACCCAAGCCTGAGCCCAAGCCTGAATCCGTGGCCAAGCCTATATCTATAACCACGGTCTCCTGATATAGTCAAGTGTAAACTTGTGCATTATAAACAGACCTAGCCTAAGCTTCATTGAAAAATGGTGTTTTGAAAATAAAAACTATCAAATATTGGTTAAAAAATAAAAGAATGCTGGGTTTATTTTATGGAATAAATCAATTGATACCCAATCAGGTTTTAGAAATTATCTATAATAAAAACTTGTACTGTAACATTGGATCTTCCATATGCCAGAGACTTGGATGACTAATGAAAATGAAATAAAAACAATAGTGGCGTAAACATGATATTCGCGGAAATTAGATATATGTAAACTGAAATATTTGCATTGTGTATAATATGTATGGGCATATACATATGACACGAACTTTGATGAAATTGTTCAGTTCATTTCACACCCAGACTTATATACGACTGCAACATAGACACATATATACAACCATAGATGAAACACATACACAATGGCAAATAGGACCTAATTATTTATGATGAATGATAGACATATACGCATGGCGTAAACATATGCAAAAAAAACTCTTTTTTTAAAATTCAGTCGAAGCATCTCTCAATTTCTTGAGTTTTTCAGATACATTCAACCGTGGTATGAGTGAGATATTAAGAGTTTAGAGTGAGAGTGCAAGATAAGACCTAAATAAGTATCTCTGAAGCCCATTTTCTGACACTTTAAAAGCCATCTTTGATCCAGCAAAAAAACCACCCCAAAACGCTCTCGTCATATTTTTCGTGGATTGGTGATGAGAAAAAGCTGTTTTTTTTGAGTGGCCTAAAGTTTGGCCCACAGTATTTCGAGCCTATTTAGGGTGTACTCGGTAGGGCCTACATTACTGCAGAGGGATTTCATCTGGGGCTACGATTTATAGGACGCTGTTCTTATCCCACGTGATTCTGGAGACTGTATGATTAATGACTAAATTAAGAAAGGAATATTGGAACAGATGAGACGAGGTCTACCGAGCATTATCTGTCCCGGTGGGTGCTTTAGTAGTATAGGATTGTGAATTTGAAACAGGCACACTTTGCTTTAATAATTGGGGAATGCATGCTTGCCAGCTGACAGTAGTGGAAAACAGTTTCTTGTTTTGATAGAAATTTTTTTTCTTCAAGGTATTGCCAAAATAGACGTATCAAGTTCTCTGTCCATGTATTTCCATATTCACGTTCATTCTCAGATTCTTATACATTTTGTCACAACAAAGGCTTCAAATCATAAGGCTACAAACGCATTACTATCCTGGTGGAGCATACCAGTGTATACACAACTGAAGAAAATACCACCATACATCAGCACCCACTGTTAAAACTGTCCTGTTTGTACCACATTATGTGCCGTACCTCGTCCGTTAGAATCTCTACGTTGTTTTCTCTGCAGTATGGGTTTGTTCGGCGTGTTATGTTTCTGGAAGTAAAAACACTGTGGTCCTCGGATATGGAGCGTGCACACGACTGACAATGCTTTCACACTTCCACCTGAATAGCTTGACATCAGCACTGGGAAATCTATGGCTTCACGTTTAATAGGACACAAGGGAAATGCGTGTCTCCTTTGTCAGACCATATCGTGGTGTCTGTGCTGGTCACCGGAGACACTATGCAGGTTATAGTATGTTTATGTAACGAGTGCCAGATATTGTATCGTTGTGTTCTGATACTCTAGATATATTCTATCGGTCATGTTTGATACTCGACATCCAGATTCATTCGCTTCAACAATTCCCATTAAATGTGCTCCTTTTTACAATTTGGCAGGCATCCTTGTTGATAAAACATGTTTGATCGATTCGTTTCATAAAATATTTTTAAACGCAAATAATAGATTGCAACTTTGCTGGTTATTGAATAGCGCTCGATCTGTGAAAGAGTGAGGCAGCCATAGAAACCTTGTCCACGGGGAGAGGCCGGCGAAATTGGTATGATTTAAATTTCTGCCCCCTTGACTCAGGCGCCCATTGGGTTTCATGGTTGAGCGCTTTGCGCACGGCAGCAGTCGAAATCATAGTTCTGTGGAGGGCCACTGTGGTTGTGACTGCGTTTACACCTCAACAACGAGCGAGTATTCTTTAAAATCCATCACAAGCAAACCTCTCATATTTGGCTCTCTAAGCCTTTTCAATATAATATGGTCCTTACTACTATCATACCCCTGGTATCGTTTCCCTATAGACTTAACATTGGGTACTCAAAGCCCATGAAACAAAGCACATCAATTCGTTATGGTTCACTTTGATTTGCCTTGTGAGATTACTCTGCAACCAAAACTCAAGCAATATTTTCAGTGGCTATGAATCTCGGTGCAGTTCTTTCTTAATACTACCCACAGTCATCAAACCAATGTCAACATGTTTTAAATTGATACAAGTTCCGTTACATGACCCCGGGTTAGAATCGTCCATTACATCTGGTTAGGAGCCACAATACATTACACTTGGGGCCTGTCATCTAGGCTCGAACATGAAGACACTTTTCTACACGCCAACGAAACCCAGGGACGAAATGGGTAGACTTTATTCAACATTGAGGTAGAACCTAGCTGAACGAGCATGAACATTAATAAATGCTAACCCGCGTACGAGGTTTCTTTACACATTGTCCTTTCGCAAGCGTAAGATATTGAGCAGACCCCAAGCTACCTTATTGGAGTTGTTATGCCGGATTTACACACCTAAATGCTTGCTTCCATTTAGAGATGAAGTAAGTATGGAACACGTATTCTGAATATTCAGTGAATGAAAATATCATAATTACACTATATGATAGCTCTGTGTAAGTAGGGAATATATAACAATAAACGGCAAATTCTCTCCCATAAACTGGTTGCTTAAAGCAAACTTTGCTACCGATTCGTATAGCTTTGAACCCTCTGGAAAAATATGATCTACCATATAAGCAGGATTATAAACACATGTCCCTAGAGATATTTATCTTTTTATTTCCAACGGTTGGAATTCTAATGTACATATCAGAGAGGGAAAAGATGGGACTGGTCACTGTTATAAGAAATCCCATTTAGCTTGTTGTGATGATAACCACTTGTAAACCGAAGGGTGTGCTCAGCAAAAGGAGCAGGCCGCCGCTCCATTCACCAGTCACCCGCGACTCGCCACGTCGACGCCATATTGTAGCTGTGAAATACAGATGATAGATCATATTTGTATTGGAGGAATAGTGGGCGATAATGGGGGTCTCGTAGGGCGTCGCTTCCCGTTCGGAGAGCCTCGTTCCCAACTCGATTGATAGCGCCATCATGTGGGAAGGTAGGTATTAGGGATAAAAAGGATCCAATTGTGCCTGTCGTAGACATGCCACAGCTCTTAAAGTTACTGGAATTCGGACTGAAAACAGATTCTTAGAAACTAGGAAAAAACAAGAGTGGTTTCCAAATTTGACTTGGGGGAATGCGTGAAAAAAGCCCTGAACGTTGGCAGCATGCTTGAAATCACAGACGCCAATTTATCTGCGGTCAAAAGATTGGGTGTCGGAAACTCCCAGAAGGCTGGTGGATCTGTCGTTTCTAGTTAAGCACAGGATTTGCTTGAAACCTTGAGCTGGAATTTGCGCTGTAGGGCTTGCTTATTGGTTGGTGCATGATGTATTCATCTGCAAGTCCACTTAATGCTTTTCCCATTCGCCAACTTCCTGATTTGGTTTCCTAACATTTGTGTCTGACTTCAATCATGGGAAAACAACTTGCTTCCTGACCACCCTTTTATTTTTTTGTAACTAACCGAACGTCAAACATCATTAGGTTTGTGTTCAAATGCTGAGCGCTACAAAAGCCACAACCTGTTTCCAACCAACAAGGATACAAATGGTAGTTAAACACATCAGTTTCTCATACGAGTAAATGATATCTATTTTGTTATTCCATACTACTGGCTTCGTTTCGATCTTATGAAATGTGATGGAAAGCCGTTACTTTCAGACAAGAAAATGTATCATTAAATTGACATTTCCCAATATAGTTCTTGTAAGTTGACTTTATATCATACACCATTTTTATTCTTTAAGCCAGCACATCTCCGGGACCTTCCCATAAAATATCAAGATACGTAGTAAAATGAATGCTTTTCCTTCAATCAACCCTATTTTGGAACAATCCCTTTATCAATTTCAAACTATGAAAGGTTCAGGGTAGATATTTTCGGCCTGGAAGTACAATAATACGTATAGGACTTTCCATGTTACTTCTGCGGGGCTTTCCAAGTCTAACGGGAATAGAGCTGTGTTGTGTAGTAGAGGCGATCAATACCTAACTTAGAGGGCGGTATTGTTGGGGCTCCCTGATGCAAGTGAGAGCTACCTATAGTATTTACATTAGTGTCTGCTAGGTACAAAAAACATCATGCACACTCATGAATCTATGTTTGTTTTAACGTCAATATTCTCTATGTACTTGTATGCATCCATCACATTAATCGCGATAACAATTGGCAACAACGCCGTACTATAAAATTCGCTGTTTTGCCTATATCTTACAGCAAACATCATGTATATCAATGTGAGATGGGTCTGGTTCATAAAGCAAGCCTAAACAATTATGGAGAAAATCAATGGTATCTGATATTACCAAATGTAAATCATTTTTACCAAAAGAGGCCGTTAGTAGCCTCCAGTCACATAGCCATCGTATAAAACTTCAATTATCCGTCCCGAATATGTAACTGCTTACAGCCTGCCTCTATTGCTTACTTGTCTATTGTGAGAGCAGGCGGATGGATCGGCGATTCAGCTCCACAGTAATGCTCTTTGATGCCTGGAAGCCACTCTACGACTGTCAGCATGATGAGAGTCCGTCCTTTGTGGCTTCGATGTGGCTCCGAATGCATCATGTATACTAGAATAGCTTTAATCTTGACAAGGATGGGCAACTTCGGAAATATATTTATACCCAATACTGGACCGCGAATTTAAGGCTTATTTACTAAGTAAATTTGTCAAGACGAAGTGAGTATTTTATGGTAAATTATCATGCATTATTCAAATAAGTAGCATCCGAAGATGGGTTTGCATGAATACCTAGCAATTCAATCACCACCTTCTAAACTAATAATATAATCAGGTTTGAAGACAAGTGCAACTCGACTGCTCCCCAATTTGGTTTTATGTCGGTTATTATAATGATAATACGCGGTCCACTTAATTACGAGATTCCGAATATAATTAGGAGGCAAATATCATAATCCAACAAATGTCGAAATCTCACTATCTTTTCTCATGGCTCACTATCAATTTCTATGTAGTTTCTATTCTTGCAATTTACTTCAACAGATCTAAGAATTAGATCTGCTTTTTCAGAATCTCACCTTAATGCGTAAGGTTTCCTTATCTAATTAATATCTTCAATTAGTCGTTAATGACATCCTGGATCATATTGATGTTCGAGTTCGTCATTGCAAGGCGGCGGTGACTGAACATAAGGGCATCAATGCAGGGTAGCCGTGAATTATATGTGGTGATGTTGATAAGATTGCTCATTGATAAGTCTGCTCATTGTAACTTTGAAGATAGTTTATCAGTCTTTCATGTTTCTGGTCTGCACACAATTTCTGTGGAAGTTTAGGCTGAAGAATAGACCGGGGATCAGGTACCTGTTGAATAATCTAGGCTCGTACATGAAGACCCTTTCCTTTATGTCAACGAGGCCCAGAGACGATGTGGGTCAACTTTATTCAACACTTATGGATGAACTTCCGTCGTCTGGGACTGTCTTAGCGAATGAGCTTGAATGTTATAACAATGATAAACATTAATGAGGTCCCCTCGTACCGAGTACTCTCGTAGGCTTAAGTTATTCAACAGACCTTAGTCACGTTTGACAAGTGGTGCCGTCCATAGGTATAGAAATCCTGTATAATTAGTCTCCTACATGTGAATTTGATCCTAGATAGGACAAATAGCCTGTCAGACAGTTTGGGTGTTCTTTAGGAGATGGGTCCCTAAGAACTGCAGGTAGTTCCACATAGTAGTGTAGTGGACCACTGGTCGTTGAGAGTGTATTATCACTCTCCTATGTATTTCTACCTTACCAGTAGCAGAGACAAAGTCACTCCCCGTGCTACCGCTTCCGCACGGGTTGGTTGGGAATGTTCCGAGGTAGGCTGGGGAGACGCGGGATCTACTACCTAGCTTAGCCTAGAACAGAAAACCAGACTCCGGACACTTCAGGTATATAGGTTTTATTAATACCTGTTCCTTACAGTTCCTTGGTGCTGCGGGGCACCAAGTAAAGCCAGGGAAGAGATTCTGATCTCTTCACCATTGAAGGGTTTCCGGAGAAACCTAACCAATACTGAGGCTCCAGGCGTTCACTCAACTGAGAGGCACTGCGAGAAGACCTGTCAACTTGCTGCGGACTCAGCCTATATACTGACTGAGTTACGTAATGCGGGCGACCCCGTAGTATTTGCTTACACAGGTCCACCAGCCTTACCGCACAGCGGGGATCGGCACTCGCGCCACCTAACGTGAAGTGAACCAAAAGCTGCTCGACTACCTTGACCCCTACAGTAGTAGTTTGTTAACTAATTTCATCATTTATAGTTATCAATGAGTCTAACTTGAGATAGATATTCACATTTATTGATAGATAAGGGTGCTCTTGCTAGTTCGGTTCACCTACGAGACACCAGCGTGTTTTGTCTGCTAGGACACTTTTCTGGAGCTGGACGAGGGTATGGAAGATATGGGTCACTTTTGTTAAACACTTATGGCCTATTTGCGGCGCTTGTCTGCAGAGACAGTTACCCACCAAGATTATCTTTACACTCAAACGCGAAGCCCCGTAGGACATCTCCTACAGTCCTATACTCTCGTTGGGCAGCGTAATTAAAGGGGCCCCTGAGGATGTTAGTTCGCCAAAATGAAGGTAACATAACTCTATTGCCTCCAGATCAAGGGGCCCACTATTCTAGCCGCCTCTGACACCTTCGGAAATACAGGAAAGACAAAAACAGAACCTTTGTAGAGAGTGTTAGTAAGAGAGAGTGAGAGAGGTGGGGATGCAGAGGGGGTGTTGTGTTTGACCTTGAAGGTAGCTGTCAGTGTTCATGGAGCACATTTATAAAATATTCGACAGGAAGACTTGACACAATCATGCATAAAAAGCCGATATCTCTTTCAAATGAATTGGTAAATTTGGCACGCTTTTACTAATTTTCCTATGACGCCTTCTCCATGTCCAATGGAAACTTATTCATGTTTCGTTTTGGTCGCCCCTTTGTTCGGTTCGCACATTACTAAGAACAACAGAAACTAAAGTTCATTTGTAAAGCTTTCTGAGTTTTCAGGCATTTGAACCATGAACAGCATCTTTATGTTCGTATTTTGCTCTTCTTACGTATTTGCAATATCGATGGATTCTATCTGTAAACATTTGCATTATGTATGCTAATAATTCTTCTGTCTGTTATGAGGATAGCTGTTCCAATCACAGTGAACCTAAACATCATAAATGCGGTATATTAAATACTATTTTGCTAATAATGAGGCATCTATCGCTTACGACTGGACTTCTGACATTATAAATATCATACATGTATGTTAAACGTACAGCTCATTGTTGTGTACTTTGAAAGTAGAATCCACCCTGCACTCTTCCATTCTGGCGCAGCGTAGTGGTCGTATATCTATTATGATTATGCCAATGGGATGATGCCTTCAGAAACGCTAGAACAGTCGTGATTAGAAATTATGCAGACTAGGGTACGCTGATGGGTTCATCGTGGGTCCTGACGGCCCGAAGCGGAGAGTATTAAGTCTACATTGTGCAGGAATTATGGGATAGCCGGCGTGTACATTACACATTTAAACTGCACTTAACGCTACTAGGCTGGGAAATTCAATCAGGGAGGTAATCTACTATTACTGTTATGCACCCTGGGGAAATGAAGATAGCTTGGAGAGTCTGAGCTGAGGTTATTCATTCCAAAGAGGTATAAGATAGTATGAACGGTTAGGACATCCTTTTAGCAGAAACAGTATCGAACATACACGTTTGTGTAAAGCACATGTTTCAACTACACGGGCTTTAAAAAAAACACCCATAGCTACAATCTAAATATATATGCTCATGACTTTAATAGCTTGTCATTTTTCTGTTTTTGTCAAGGTGTCTCCACTCTATGAGATCATTACGGCTCTGTGTTGTGAAATGTCTGCTTAGCCCTCTGTCTGGTTTTCATGTAGTTTCATTTAATGTAACACTAAAAGTGTCTCTATTAATCCCTCTCCACATATCCTCTTTAGTTTAGTTCATAATAAAAATACTGAAAGCAGACATCATACCATTTCACGCCTTTACCTTCAGTCTTAAAATGTGATTCCATATTTTAGTGAGAGGAGTATCAATAGACCATTATCACAGTACCATTAGCTTCAGGCCACATCCATCAAAGCACAATATAAAAACCTGGTAAATAGACATGTAATGGAAAATCCAAAAAGGTGATACCACCTGCAGTCTCATTCATTGTAAGAGTGTTATGAATTGTAGATAGTAAACCTCACTTTATTATCATATACCTAACCTGTGGTTGAATGTGAATGAGATACTCCCCACTCCTGGGGATGCATATCAATCATGTTTGCGCCCGCTGGTACTACTTTTCGTCTCAATAAAGAATGAGCACATAAGTAAATATAATTGCGGGTTCTTATTCAACAATTTGAGGTATATGATAATAAGGAAACGATCTGATTGTTAATGCACCAGTCTCCATTCTCAGTAAGTCAAGTTCATACGGCCTTCCGCGTCCAGCACCAGGCCGTATCAATTTGACGACTAACTGTGACGGGAGATCGTTTCGTCAACAATAAGGTCGTTTGCTCATGGTAGCACATCTAATAATCATGTAGGAATAACGCTAGCTGAGATTCGCGTTGGTGTAATTGTTTATTTTCATCCTGGTTAACGAGTTTCCTCATTTTCATTCACGTGTTATCATGAGGACTACTAGTTGTTTGTCTTTGTTATATTCAGAATAATCTTGTCTGAACCATTTGAATATTTACAGTCACGTACTTTCGTCTAATACAGAAACCTCACATTCAGAAAAAAAAACCTTTCATGGTAAAATTTTCCACAAATATAAACTAGATATTGCTACAATCTCAATGTCAACTTTAATCACATATATAAGTCCAAGGCTCACAAATTATCGAAGATTGACGTCTCAATGAAAATAATCTTACATGGAAGAAAGGCGTTAAATGTTTTGTGACAACCGTCGTCTCGGGGCTCAATCACAGAGACAAGTGCCCGCCCCAAAGCGAACCGAGTTGACATTGTCTTGACAGGCGGAAAATTAAAATCTATCCATATCAGTAGATGCCTACGGGTTAGCTAACTCGGGCACATGAAAATAGCGTAATATACGAATGTATAGGGTCCCGAGGTAAAACACGTTTCGGACATGAGTGTAGCTTCCCATGACACGTGCATAGTCCTCATTACTAATCGATCGTTATTGTAATTATTGTTTTTTTATGCCATCTTCATCTTAAACACATTATTCATCTAAATTCACTGCTTCTTCTATTCCATATTAGTGCATGAGGGCCATATCAGTGGATTTCTTGCATTAATGGTTTAGTTCCAGAAAAAAGGAAAAAGACTGAAAGATATAGCCAATAATCGATGGTTTTGTGGACAGGCGGCTGTAAACCACGAGAGGTTGACTCGTAGTAATACACGAGCGCTAGCGAGTGTATTACGAGGTCAACCGCGAGTGGTTTACAGAGCTGCCTGTCCACAAAATCATCGTTTGTTGCATTTATTATCCATCTTTTCGAATAAATTGAATCCAGTAATTGCCATTTTAAAGGGTTTACCAATAGGGACTATTTCTTTGCTCTATAGCAAAAGGGACTAATTTTCCCGTATACCACGGTTTTGAGGCCGTATACCACAGGTTTGAATCCGTATACCACAGTTATGGTATCTGACAGGTTTTATACAATGGGTCGTGGTTTACTGAGTCCCCATACATTTTCAATGGGGACTTTGTATACGATGGATAATAAAAAGGTAAAGTACATGGACTAACAGTCTTTATCTTAGGACATTTGCAGTTTATTTGCATTGGTATAGTCCAGTGCAATATGATGATTGACCATGTCGAATGCTTTTCGCTGATTGATAAAACATACCACAGTTAAAGTACCATCGTTCTGTAGCTTCAGGAAGTTTTACACCTGTGGTCGAATGTCTAGGTCTAGACCCTCCCTGGTTCTCGTTCAGCAACTTGTTAAAATCACAGTACTCCATAATGTGATGGTCTGACAGGTTTTCCAATAGTTTATCCCTGAGAGACAGAAGTGAAAGGGTCTCAGGTTTGTGATCTGTTTGTTACCCTCGCCTTCTTTTAAGGAATGACCATGGCGGTCTTCTACTTTTCATGAAAGATACCAGTCTGAAGAGATAGATTGAACACTTTTGAAATTGTTCGCTAGTGTGAGTGTAGCATAACAGCTGCATCGCATCATTTAATCCTAGTATGACGACAAATCCTCAAGGGGAATCAAATTCATGGCAGAAAATTTCGCTTTTGTTGTTATGACAGAATGCTCCATCATGGAAAGACCTCGCTGCACTGAAAGAAAATACCCATAGATAACGACATTAAGCGAAACGACTTCAAGACCTTTCATACTACGACCATCAACTTGGGTTACGCAACTTTCTTTTTCCGGGGCAAATTGCATTTTCTTTCACAAATTCTGAATGCTTATATCACTCGTTAAAGGAATAAATCGTGAGCATGTGTCTTCTTGATAGGATCACACAGACACAGACTCCCCTCCCTCCCACACCCACGTGCACCCACGAACACACCTGTCCACCTAGGGATGCAAGTTCTTAGGACTCGTTCTCCTTTTTGGTTCCCGCCGGAAGGCTTCACGAGCCACAGGAGCATTTCTTAATGTATTGGCAACACGTGATGAGTGATTTAAAAGCATTGGTTCACGATGAGCCTTCATGACTGAGGAATTGGCTGTAGACAATAGATGTTGTATTCTCTCTGTATGCTTGCATTGCTCCGCTCATTGTGGAGGCTCTTCTGTAATGCACGTTGGATCTCAGTAGGGCATTATGTAATAGTCTTAGAAGGATCAGTTCGGTATGGGGGTAAACGAAGGGTGTCAGAAGGGCTGCGACATAGGAGCGTCTGTGAAAATAATTCATGCTGCATGGAAAAAGGAATTTGTTCCCACAACATTAGGATGGTAGACAATCCATTCTAATTGTGCTGGAGTTGCATGTGTTCGTCCAGGATTGAGTGCAGCTCCGAGAAACTACATGTACTTTGCCAATAAAACTATAACTGTTTCATCGGGTTTCCCCTTGTATTGCAAAATATTAAATGAAATAATTGCATTGATCACCTTTAAATGAGCCTTTGCGTAAAATGATCCCAAATGGAAAACTTTATTTGTTATGATAAAAACACAGTAATTAATTAATGTTTCCTTAACCGGCAATCCTATGCGAACCCATGATAACAAAATAATTGTGTTAATCAGTATTTTCCCAAGTTGGAGAGTCAGTCAATTTATGGTATTCCTTAAGATATAAACCCTATATTGACACTTTTCTATGTCACTTTCCCTGCCAAGTATAGGTATATTTCACGGCAGTTTATTTTCTATTGAACACCTACCCTCACAACGTAGCACCACTCGGTCACTCCAGTAATCCTGTCAAGAACCATTAACCATGGAATGATCGACAATATCACGAGTAAGGCCGGAAACAGTGGACAGATACTTCACACCAAGGTGTTGATCCTTCTCACGCCGTCACACCTGACCTGACACCACCTGATAATCACGTCCTGGCCGCCATGGCTCTAGAAGTGGCTACAGAGAGGTTCTGCTTTCAGTATCTGAGGGAATCTTCCAAGGTGTGTCTCTAATTCTGGAAAGTCCCCACATTTATTATCCACCTAACCTGTCCATAGTAGACATCTTCCACATAATGGAGTGGATGAAGGAGTTTCCTGCAGAATCTATTCAGGTCAGGAGTTGCTAAACTGTTCCATTTTGAAAGCTTACTGACAAATAGATTGAAATATTTGTAAAATACTAAATTAAGACTGCTGAGGGGAATAGGCCCATCATGCTAGAAATCTCACCTGAAACATTCCTACAGCTATGATATGCAAGAACCCGTGTGGGAGAACCCTTATCTTCTGAGCCTATCCAGAAATTTCGTTTCAGAGGATAGCTGATTACAAAGCTAAGTCTCTGATTTCATTTAAAGTTTCCACCTACTCCTTACACTGATAGTAAAATGCGCTTACAGTGTTCTGCCTAAAGTCTAATTAATCACATAGTAGTCATAATGATATTACACATTTGCCGAAACCTCTTCAGACATACGGCTCTGATGCTCTCATTATCAAGTGAGCTCTTGTTCCTTGTCGCTGAACCCTAACCTGATTACCTAAGCACCTGTTGTTGTAAAAAGCGCCACTTGAACACATGGAGATGCTTTGGAGGAGGACGCAACGATAAGGCGACACATTTTCACGTTGTCATAGCAACGAATAGGAGGTTGCCCAGGAGGAAAAATGTTTTAATCAGATTTACTGGAAGAAGTATGAAAAGAAATGAGATCCTTTGACCGAGTATTTGGCCTGACGCATTAGAGTATTCTTTTCTTGGAAATATAGATTCTGTGACGCATGTTGGTTCGGTAGAGCAAACAGGAACGTCACACCTGCACACACACCTGCTTTATAAGAAAATTAGTATATATACAATACCCAACCAAATCATCTGCCATATGCTTCTGTAAACAATGATGACTGTTATTAACTTTCCACTCTTCTAAAACACATGAAATTCACAACATATAAGTCAGCGGTTTTCTTCTGGTTCGCAGTTGTCGCTATTCTGTGCTTTCACTGTGATGCTTTCTCGTAGAGGATGTTTCCCTCCATGGTGGTGGATCAGCCTGACTCATCACTCTATATTGGTGTCGCAGGGAGCCTCACTCTCCCGACACGGCAATCTCCAGCCTCCCTGGAGGTGAGCAAGAGGTCACGAAATGACCGTACGTCTGCTAGTGGTCTGAGCTTATGTTTTATTCATTAGGCCAAAAGGGGAGCACACCTCCAGGTACCAGTATCCTCTGCAGCTCAGGCTGGCTTGAGCAGCTCAGAATGATAGATCCGAGTAGCCAATTGGTCATCATCCCAGGCCCTTTTGCCACCCGAAACCTGGGCACGTGCCGCATATATATATATATATATATATATATATATATATATATATATATACGAGTAGCCTCTTTCACTGTCCATGGAGGTGGAGGGGTGGGGCATGGTTTATAGACTGAAGATCAATTTCGGTGTTGTGTGGTGATATGATGACCGCATGACACGAAACTGCGAGTGCGGAAATAAGCAAACCGCCGAATTCATGTCACATTTTATATGTAATAGGTGACTACTATTACTCTTAGATTGCCTGTGTCACAAGAGATCCTTATGATAACTTATATTACTCTGTCTCTAGTTCTTTCATACATTCTATTACGGCGGAAATCTATATATAGGTATCAAATTGGCCAATTCTATGAAATAGAGTATTGATGTGTTGTTAATGGAAGAACAGTCAAAAGAAAGTAATAATAAGGAATTGGTAGGCTATGGGCTACTGCACTTAGATTGAAAGCATATAAAGATTTTTCTACAACATTAATTGGCACTGCTCCAGTAATTTGTTGATCAATAACTTCCCACACCAAATTCTCAATGATATCAAGACTGATGATAATTGACGAAGGACCGAAATGAGAGTGTCCCAGCTAACGGTGAGGGGACGTTATATATGTGGGAAGTCACTTGGGGGAAGCCAACAAAATGTAATGTTCATAGTAGATGCCACATGCTCGCAGCACCGACCTCTAAGATCCCAATATATGTCCGTCTATGCTACAATATCAGCGACGAAATTTATAAGATACATAGACGTAAAACACTTACGATAATCATTTATCTATGAAATCATAACTCGAACCTACTCCGGCAATAATATCGTTCAGAGTGAATGGTTTTCCAACAATATCCAGATCAACTATGCCACTCTCCCTGGACCAAAACATTTGTCTTTGTGGTCTCACGATGGACTAATGTCTGTCACAGAAGGTAGGAGGGAATCCAACACGGCAATCAGAATGTGCTGTGTTCCCGGAAATGGTCGGGACAGGTCCAGACAGCACCAGGAGACAATAGCAAAAGTACACGCTAAGAGAAAACAGTATAAAGAACAGCGTTCCCAACTAAACGGCGAGCCGTGGATTAAACTCTTGCGTGACACGTGATTGATCTGGGCCAATAGGCAGTGCTGTGAGTAAAGCGTAACAACGTTCTGAGACAGGCGTTTTTATTGGTTGTTCCCGCGTAATCCATTTCTCTTGCACCGCCGTCAGGAGCAGCAGTGTTGGGTACTGTGCGCTGTCATTGAATATTGCCAGCTTTCCATGCATTATTCACAATGCACTCGGTCAGACCATATTCAACAATTTTATGACCTATACTGCACAGGTACATATTGATACGTTCCAATTTATCTAAATGGAAAATATATGTGCACTTTCTATTGGTCTAACTAATCATGCTGCCTCGACGTAACACTCTACAAGGGGCGTTCCTTGCTTACGATCAACACGGTCACCCCCATGTGTAAACACAAAGCTAGGCCCTAGGCAGCATCTAGATGTATCACCAGTCAAGTCGCAGCTAGCAGTCATTGGATGAACACCATCAATAAAGTTTGTAATAGGACAAACTCTTTGAGTCACTCAAATAGATTACCATCCACACACGATAGTAACACGTGATAGTAACAGTATAAAGACCGTTTCCATTTGCCTATTATATTCATCAACGAACTGCAGTCGGGAACCACCGATAGATATTTTGGTACACTCACAAATTGGTGAATGGAAATGAACCATGCAGTGAATGATTCTTTGATACCAACATACAGTCAATGCCATCACCGACAGACTTTTAGGGTAACTTAAAAGATCTCCACCATTTTTGTTGTCCATTCGAAACGGGCCTATACTAACATTAGTATTAACCGCCTCGTTTAATGGATATAAACTGCAAGCCATCCCGGCGAAAGCAAACTGGATTTCAACTTTACTCTAGTTGACTCATAGTTGGAAGACGAGTATTAAATTTAGCACCACTTGTAGACTTTAAGCAGTAAAAGGCTAGAAATTGTCTAGTGTGAACGCCAAAAGAGTGACGACTGCAGGCTGTCTGATTACGTCAGACTATGCAACATGTCACCACCTGCCGATTAGCGTTGACGCTGACATCTATCTCAAGGCGGTACATTCCTATAGAAAATCGTCATGTGTTAACGCCTGAGGAAATTCTTGGGTCGACGACTATTGCGGCCAATATTGCGTAATCGAGCACCACCTGAAGACTATCGGCTAGACGATCTACAGTCGTCATGTTTTCAGTCATCTCATGTCAACACCGGGATAATCTGAATTTCGGGTGAATGGGAAATTACTTCATTATAGTCCCCCCAAGAACCGATGTATTATAAAGGGGACAAACAACCAATAAAAAAAAAAAAAAACCACTACCACACGCTGATCGATGAAAGTAAAGGAAATCAATGGCAGTACCTCACTAAAGAGCGGAGTTCAACCTTGTTGATGTCTATCTTCGGTTACTGCAAGACTTTTGATTAAATATAGCAGTATTATACCCCTAACACAGAGGTCATTGTAATTGTAGATGTGGAGCAATTAATACAATAGCATTACTATATCCTAACAAAGTAGTTTGTCTGTCTGACATTTATCTTTTGCCATGAGGCTAAATGCCCATTTATACCACTTATGTATCAAAATATCATTGTCTTTGTTTGAATTGAAGTTCAGTAAAAATGCAACAAAGTGATGGTAATCCTAATAATAGTAAGTTTTCATGGTCTATACACTTGCGCGTACAATAATCACTCCGTCTTCTTTAATCACAATATGGACTTTGATCTTCAATAACCAATTGCGCTGAGAGCTTGTCAGTTACATTGAGGGCACCTTGAATAATCAAGGCGTGTACGTGAAGACTGTTGAATAAAGTTGACCGATATTGTCCCTGGGCTTCCTTGTGAATCCCTTCAAGGTAGTCTCTGCATAGCGTACATACACAATATTACCATGATTTCGACCTGAGTGGCCGTATTCTCCGCGTTACGTAATACTCCTCGCTATCGCTCGGAGTTTTACTTCGTGTCAACTACAAGGAGAATACGGCCACTCAGATCGAAATCATGGTAATGTTGTATTTATTACTCCCCTTTAGAGTAATTATTAGGGAAAAAATCTTCCCAATTCGACCCAAGCGCTCTGCATTGTTTATATACATTAGTTCCTATAATGCCCGTCAGGTGGCCCAAAAAGCCGTATTCTCCTAGTAGATTCCGGAAGTCCGTATTCTACTCAGTAGCGATCTGTAGGCTCCATAGGCCTAGCATGGAGACTCCGTATTCGGTGGGTAATAAATTGTGAAGCCCTTCCGGATAGTCCCTGAATTGTGCAACTTGTCCTCTAGATAACCTCTGGATAGTGCAACTTGTGAATCCCATCAATTAGCCGATTATTCAGATCAGTGAATGGAAACGAGACGTACATGTTGAGAAATGTTCACGAACAATTGTGCATAGATTATGCAATAAGGCTACCACCCACCCACCTGGTTAATAACTAACAGGATCAAAACCCTTTGATTTCAACGGTAAGGCTCACGGTCTTAAGGGGAAATTTAGATTGGTATTGACGTATAAAATGGGGTAGAAACAAGGCAATCACAGCACCCTCACCGATATCGATATCGATATTGATATTACGTTTGCGTCAGCCAATGGAAAATGGCCTATAGCTGCACACTTGATTTCAAACACAACTATGAATATGGGTTGTGCTTCATAGGGAGGAATAGTTGCCTATTCTTTTACACCCCACCCCTGGCTTCAGCAGGTGGTTGGCCTGTTGTGTTACTTTAAGGTTGTTGTTTTTTTTAAGGTTTTTATTTAGACTGGAGGTGTCAGCTTGGGTAAAATATACCCTATACTCTGCTGGCTCCAGTGGCTAGATCCTTGAAGTGCCTCCCTTGTCCTATGTAGGACTTACATGAGGTCTTAACACAACATTGTTTGTACATATCTATATTTAGACAACGCTAGTATTTGGAGAAGAAAAGAACATCTTATACGACTAGAATTTATCATAGATTTAACCAAAAAATCAAATGTGATGAGCTCTAGCTGATACACTTCAGCTAGTAAAAAATTTACCTTGTGGCCAGGGCTTCAGCGTCCTAGTTGCACCACTTAACCTAGATATCAACAGAGTATATGGTATGCATACTGATGCACCTTCGCACTATTAAATTTTCCTTATATGTACAGAATTTATTTGACAATTACAGGTCTTCCAAGGGCATACTGCAATGTGTAGTAGGGATTTGTCACACAATCTTATGCCGGAGTATACGTTTGCGGGAGGCCTTGAAGGCGGCCAGATCAACTATGTTCCTACTAACGTTATCCAACCTGTTCCATAACGAGCCTGCTTTGAATTCTACTGATGATTTATATTTACTTAGTTTTATATTTGGCTCTATTTTCAGAACGGGAGCTTTAAAGAGCCTCGTGTTCCTGGGCCCCCCCTCAACATTGCATTCAAGTTTAGATCGATTAAAGGCGGTGATGAGCAAATGCATTTCTCTCCTGTCGTGGAGTGTGTTTAACTTGGCAACTCTGTGTAGCTCGTTTATTGAGGTATCATGTTGGGCCTTAAGACATGTTCTCAATCCCCTCTTCTGGAGCCGCTGTAGTTTGTTCAACAGGGTGTCGTTTGTGCTATGGATTAAGGTCCCCGCTTGCTCCAGATAGGGCAGTACTTTAGTTTTGTAGATTAATAGCGATTGATTTTTAGATAAGTACTTTCTGATGTAAGATAGCTGTTGTAGTTTATAGGAAGCTCTAGAAATCATTTTATTGATGTGGGTAGTATATGATAGTTGCTTATCTAGGGTTACCCCTAGGTAGTCAAACTTCTCTACTTCATCTATGTTTGTATGGTTCATCGATAACTCTACCGGTGGGCACTTGGATGTTTTTTGCTTGGTGCCGAATAGCATTGTCTTGGTTTTGTTGGGTTCACTGATAGTCGGTTGTTGTAACACCAGATTGAGATTGCGTTGAGGTCTGTTTGTATTTTTTTTGTATAGCGTTTAGGTCTTTGCCCGATTGATAGAGTACCGCGTCATCCGCGTAAAGCTTGAACTTACTGTTTGTAATGGCTGAGTCAATGTTGTTGATATATATCAGGAAAAAAAGAGGCCCTAGTATAGATCCCTGTGGGACTCCACATGAGATGTTTAGATTTGAAGATAGTACGTCATTTGCTATGGTTTTTTGGCTTCTATTTGTGAGGTAGTTATGTGACCAGTTTACAACTTTTTGGGTAATTCCTATTTTTTTTAGTTTATGGATTAAAATTTGATGGTTAACCGTGTCGAATGCTTTGGTCATGTCAATGTAGGTTGCTATTGTAATCTCCCCCTTGTTCATACTTTTAAGAATGTCATCAGTCAGCTCTGAAGCTGTGCCTGCTGTGGAATGCAATTTCCTAAACCCGCCCTGATGCGTGTTTAAGAGATCGAAGTCCTCCAGGAACTTGCTTATTTTTGCATGAACAACCTTTTCCATAAGTTTACCTGTGAGCGGCAAGAGTGAGACTGGCCTCAAATTATTGACTTCGTTTTTGAAGTTCCCTTTTTTGAGTGGCACCACTGTTGCATTTTTCCAGCTAGCTGGGAAAGTTTCTGTCGTTAAAGATTGGTTAAAGATGTGTTGCAATGGTTGAACAAGTACCTCGAAACTGTCTTTTAAGATGTTGGCTGATATGTTTTCTATAGAGGACGCCTTTTTTCGTGTCAATGTTCTTAATTACTTTCTGGACCTCTTCCTCGCTAATCTCGACATCAAACATGACTGCCTGAGTTTCATCACAGTCATCGACCCAAGGTCTGTCAAATTTCTTTGCCAGTTTGGGACCTATTCCTGCGAAGGAAGAATTTATTATTTCAGAGGTGTCCTTATCATCAATTTTCGTTTGGCTGTCTTGGTCTACAATAGAGATTCTGTCTGACTTGCTTTTTTGAGGTATCAGCTCGTTCATGCAGTTCCAAAACTTTTTACAGTCTTTGGTTGTGCAACTCTGTATATAGTCTCTTTTGGCACTGTAAATCATTTGCTTCACACGATTTCTCTGTGACCTGGCTGATCTTCTAACTTGTTGCTTTTGTAAGCTTTACGCCACGCTTTGTTTTTGTCCAGTATTGCCTCAATTAGGTGCTGAGACATCCAAGGTTCGTCCTTGAACTTGATTTGGTGATTACGGATAGGGCAGGATAGGTTAAGTGTTTTTTCAAGGTTAATAATCGAAACAACAATTATATCTATATATGAAACAGAACTATTCAGAGAAATGTATTGCATAAGGAAATAGAGTACTAAGACAAAACATGGTTACTGAGCCCGAAGGGATAGCCGTTCGAGTTCTTTTGATCCCATACATACGTCCCGAAGCCGTAGGTGGAGGGACGTATTTATGGCATCAAAAGGCCGAGAATGGCAACCCTACGGGCTCAATTACCACGTTTTCTTATTATTACATACCTAAATATTTTAAAAAAACCACGTCATTTCATATTCTTATTTTATGTAGCTATTGACCTGATATATTCACTTTGGCACAGTGCGCCCGAATATTCACTATTCACTACAGTGCGCCCAAACATTATTTATACTGCGCCAGAGTAGCGGGTAGTATTTCATAGACGTTCGGCCATAGGTATGTAATGATAAAACATCATAAATGGGTGTGTCCAGAACGGCCCCCCATACCTAAGATCATGGAAGATCCTCAGTGTTATGAACATATTAAGTGTCAATAAACACGTCTGTTGAAAAAAATTCAAGGTATGTCGTATCATTGGCTATGCCTCAGTCGTACCATGTATATGACGACTGGTATTTCACAAAGAAACTTGCCACAGTTTAACTTTCGTATAACCAGTGACCTTCAGCGGTAGTAATTGAACAGCTTATGGGGCTCTTTATCATAGTATTTCCATAATATCCCTTGACTTGACTACACCAGGTAGAAGTCATACTCATTCTTTTGAATCATTACACAATATTGAACTTGAACATCGTAAGTCCAAAACGCCACCGGCAAAAAACAAGCTTTCATTCAGAATGCACATTATGTTTAGGAAACCAATGGTATAATGAGCTTGGCTGAGTATATAACAAAGATAATGTACATTTATAAAAAAAATAAAATGAAATGTTTGGGGGAGTGTTCTTGATTTGCTATTGGTGATGATGGGTATTTTCATACAGGTAAAATATGCTTAATGTACACATCAATAATGATGATTCTCATCCTTTTCTAGGTGTGTTGGCACATCCATAGAGCTGGAATGCTATACAGATTTCAAACTTTCAATAACTTTTCCCATTAGAGGCCTTTATTAGTCATGATAGTGGAAACTGCATAACAATGATTATCAATGCAATTTATCCTGATTAGATCAGAGTCATTACACTATCGAGAAACGCAAAGAGTATCCAATTTATCCATACCCCTGCCTCGTCAGCGTATACTTGTTATTATAGAATGTCGTTTAACATCGAATGAAGCGCGTCAGTTATATTTCCCCACACACAGTGCTATTCATCAGCCATATCAAAACCCCCGCTCCTCATATGATAAAAACAAACTTCGGGACTAATGGCAGAAACGGCAGTACGTCACGCCGCCTGGCGCCAACACCTCGACGCCGCGAGCAGCTCGCCCAGCGTCTCTGACTTCTAATCCCTCTGCAACTGCTCAAATGAATGTCAATGAGCTGCTCATGCTGCCCGCGGCTGCCATGGCGTGATCGGGGTTGTGGAAGCCCGGCGGCTGCTCGCAAGAGGCTAAGGCTCTCGTATAAAGTGCCCGAGGTCTGCTGCCTCAGAAGATAAGCTTCTTACTGGCTAAAGGGTGAGGCAGAAGTGATTAATCCACACGTTTGGCCTCCGTCTATCCTTCAATAAAGCGCAGAACTATTATTTTGCTATCCAGGACTTGAATTCATGCTTGCCCAGTGTGCCTGCAGAGAATGTTTTTGTTGTGAGCTATAGTCGAAGTGTGGCGCACCTATTGATTGCTGTGGTGGAGAAGTTCATCAGATATAAAACGCATGACCAGCGACGGAGAAAAATTAGCCTCATGGGAAAGTGTGCGCTTTATCACGCAACCACCCAGAGAATTTAAGGTTGGAGTGGATGCAGAATTGACTTTTACCACAGCATGAAAAGCTATTGTTTATTACGGGGAAAACTACAATAAACATTCATCTGCAATAATATGATATCTGTTTTATATCTGTTATTGTATTACTCATTGGCGAATAGTTTGGATATTCTCTTTCCACTGCATTCACGTGTATATCCTACCGCTAATACAAACTCCCATAGGTTTATTATTACATACCTATGGCTGAATGTAACCACGTTTTCTCTTAATACTGAGTGTATATATGCCACGGCATACGGTGTTTCTTAAGCCAGTGACATAAGGGAAATTGAACATGTGACCCAAGTATTGACCAATCGGTAACCAGAACTACTACCAAAAAAAGTTGTAGTTGCATTCATAAAGCGTCGATTCAAATGTTTGGTAGTGATAGAGAATATTACGAGTGATTTATGAAACCAGCTCGATCTTAAACGCCATTCTGATATCAACAATGATCTGACAGTGTAAAGGCTTCGCAGCACGATTATGATTTAAGGTCAACATTTGTATAAAACCTTGTACATGTCTATCCATGTTGAACGCCGTTAGAATATTAGAAAATCTGTGTAAACCCACCAAAACCCAGATAACGCTTTGACACCAAATTTAATTGTTGCTAAAGCAAGATGTCTTGACGGCAACAGGTCGAGGGGCGGTTCCCCAGATTGTTTCCACAGCGCGCGTAGTATAGGGGTTCGACAAATTAATAATCTAGTGTCATGGCAGGCAGAGGAGTTCACAATGAGCAGTATATCGAGTTTGACATGTGATTTCTAATATATAAATCCAAACATAAGGCGTGCGTGTAACTAATACAATATCAATTGGCGAAGTCACAGTTTTTAACTTGATCTCGAGCTTCACCAGTAGGCTATTTGCTGAGGCTGCCGGTTCATACCCATTCGACGTTGATTTTATTGTCAATCCGGATAGACTAAACAAAACAGTCTATTGAGTTTGGTGTAGAAATGTCTAACCTATGAATCCAAACATAATGCGTGTAGCCTCAGCTGGGGAAACAATGTCTGGTTTACGCGGCCAGTTCGACAAGTATCTCTGGGCAAAACTTTAATCAGGTTGGCCCTAAATTTTGATGTCATGGTTTCTATTGCCGGGATGTATCAAGCCGAATAATGCTGGCTGCATCAACATAGATATCCGTTAAAATATGTGCTTCCTTCCATTCCAAGGTTAGCAGATCGGTGGTAATTACGTTAGTTACGGCAGTAGGTGTATAATAATAATGATTTTAATGATGCTTGTAAAGTTGAAGTACATGCAGTTATATAAACTCAGGTCAGGATCCACCGGGTTCTCCGTGGATGCTTTAGTGATGTATTAGGGATACTGTATATATGTTCATATGACCTGTTGTTTCCTAATCAAGACTGCTTCAGGCTTCTTAATATCCTGTTTTCCTTTGTTTCTTTACAGGTAGTATTCGTACTGACGAGGGAACACTACAGCAATGGAACTGTTCCAGACAGCACGCTGTACAGGTAAGACATGTGTTTATTTATAGTTTGCATGTAGGAGGCATCATGGAAGCGCACCCCTGCTTTGTCAGTGTGCAAGTGCACACTGGGGATGACAAGATATTGGATTATGTGGGCTGCAAGGAATCTTTGTCACATGAAAAGACTTGCAGATGATGTCAGATAATGTAATCTACCTGTGTTATTGAATCTAAAAGACATTTAATGATCCATTCGGACAGGTATCATAAACGTAGTAACGGTATCTAGAAATAAATCGATTCAATGGGCAGAAATAATTAAGGACTTGTTTATAATGCTGCTCAGTGTCCTTGTGTTAATGGCTTTTGAAGATAAACATAATCTGTCTTTGCCAGTGTGAATAATGAGGGAATGACATCGATTTGCAATTGATCATATTATATTGGCTGTACGATCTACTGTTGACGAACGCCCGCCTTTCTAATGAAATATTAGATATGATATTTCATCCCCCTATATGTCGAAAAGATATGTCTTAAGTGCATTCCACTAATCGTGCATATACATCTTCTATTTTCTAAAGTTTTATTAGGTCAATTCGCTCACGTACAGTTGCGGTCTACCACCTTCCCATGTTACATAATGTTTCAACCTTAACATATTGGTTTCTTTTACCACATTATCTAACATAATAACATACTATGAAATATAACGCAGCTTAATGATATGACAATGCGGTTAATATATCCATATATGACAACGGGGCTCTTTTACATATAGTATATGGAGGGAGGATCCAATTCCCAAAGGTAAAGTAGGGATGGCAAGACGAGACTATAGTCAGAGGCTTATAGTAGTGGCAGTGGTAGTAAAGCAGCCATAGCACAGCCTACCCTAGCTTCAGAAGCTGTCGGCGGCGAGAGGATCCAGAGAGCTACTCCTCAAATCAGTGACTGGTCCGTTATCGCCACTGACAGCCTGTTCTAATCTCTGTAGTCTTCCACTACTGGACACTCACCTCCCCGGGATAGAAACACAAGAGGTTTCCCTCCCGTAAAGCGAGACGACGTTCTCTGCTTCCATCCCCCCTTTCCCGATCTCATAGCGGTTCGCCAGCTTTGAAGTGAATAACAGAGAACGGTCTCCTGGCTCCCCTCCTTTAAGGAGCAGCTCCCACTGAGCCGCTCAATACTGGCGGATGAAAAAGACGTTTTACCTCTAGCGTCATTCATGGGGCTTTGAGGAAGGCATTCACAGAGATTTTCCGAACGATGTGATTCACAAAGGTTGTTATTGTTTAATGGTAGCTGTGAAGGTCCCATGTGGTCATAAGCTATTAAACTGATAATTCAAAATATTGACTTTTTTTTAACATCGTTGCATATAAATTCATTTCCTTTTATAATCATGAGGCACTTCGTTTTATAGACAAATGTTCGTTCGCTTTGACGAAAATTTAGTAGCTGTCCCTTTTGCGTTGTCCGAAATGAGCAATAAGTTGTCCTCATTGAATATAATGGTAAGTAATCCACAAAGTGTGAAATAGATGAATCATTGATAATAGATTGATATGAAAATGAAAGATAACACACCCACTGAATCGATTAGATCCGTGTTGTCTCTAATGCCTCTGTCTTTCCTGACCGCCATTCCGATTGAACTGTTACTTTACCAGAAGTGGTATAACTGTGGAATCCCCACTTATCCGTCACTTTGTGCTCTGCTTCGTTAGAGTACGATGCAGAATGCCCAAAATTGTAGACCCATCGGGAAAGTCTGTATCATATGTGGCGTTTCTACATGCCGATCATGACCATCAATTATGGCATTTAGCACCGGCGACCGATTATGTGACACTTTTGGTGCGATAATCAGTGAGGGTCAACCATTCTTGTCCCCAACATTGCACGATACAGCGATGATTTCTCAAATAGAACCACCGATCGAGTGCATATAATCGGTGGCCTTTTCGTCGGCAGGTGGAAACGCCACATTAGACGTCAGTGCAGAATCAGCGAAGCCAAATCCCCTGGATATCTGCGTCGTAGACAACCAGCGATATTCCACCGATTTCACTCTGATTCACGATAATGGTCTGCGACAATCTAATATGGTTGTCGTAGACACCCTACACTGAGATTTTCTCTGGGGAAAAAAACCTAGACTGCCATGCTGCATCGGAATCGCTGCATCGGAATCGCAAAAATGTGATCAACTGCCCCGGTCTCAGCTTTCCTTCCGACGTAATTTGGATCTTTCATCGAAAGGTGAATCGTAAGGCCTATCGTAGACGATTTTAGCTCAGTGGATGCCATGTATGAGGTTCTCCTGTTTTAACAAGTGTTCTGCTGCATATACATGACGGTACGTTGCGCCAACATAAAAGCTATTTTCCATTGACCGATTATTCAGCACCGATCTGCAGTGGGGTACCACCAATCGATTCTTTTGACATACCGATGCCAGATTGGTGAATAGAAACAAGTCATGTAAAAAATGCTCATCTATTAAATGTGCATAGAGTATTTAATAAGGCCACCACCCACGGACTTGGTCAACGACCAAAAGAATATAAACGCTGTGATTTCATCGAGTCTCAAGGTTTTAGGGGGAAATTTAGATCAGTATGGACATATGATATTGAGTAGAAACAAGGCATTCACAGCACCCTCGCTGATTATTTGATACCGGCTTGCAGCCGATAGCACCACCGACATACTTTAAAGGAAACTCAATTAATGGGTGCCGTTTTCGTTGGCCAACAGAAAATGGTCTAAACAGGTACCAGAAATGACTGCGTAATACCGGTATCTCCCTGAACATCTCATACACCACCCCTCCTTTCTCGACCCCTTCGACCGCTAACCCCCTACGGAGCGTGTAGAGGTCATCTCCCCACGTCCCCCTTAATGCCATTTCCGTTACCTTGGCAGCTGGGGCATGTTTGCTGACCAAAGGCCTTGTATGGTCAATATAGCCAGTCAGACGAGGTTGACCGGCTTTCCACTCCGCCTCTAGCCCACTGCAACCCCTACCCTAACTCTCGACCATAACCATCCATCACTCCTTACTTTGCCATTCAGACCTGCCCGACGAACACACATGCCAGCCTGTCGTCCCGCCTGCTCTCGTTTTTGTTATCTGCCAATCAGTTGTTTGGGAATTGGCGAAGTTATTGGCACAGCCCAGTGACCTGTTCCACCTTTCGTTACTATCCCTCGTGAGGATACCTCTTTTAAGGCATTTGTATTACGTGAGCCATGCTAAAGCCATGCTCATCACCGGGCTGACTCTAAGGGTAGTATTTCATGTTTTGTTTCAAATCATTTTTGGGAAGAGGTAACGCGGGCATTTTTGGGACGAGGTAACGCGGGAAGTGGGCGGGCAGGCAGTTGAAAATCAAACACTTGATCAATTCTCTGTATCCAGAAAGGTTCTATTTTCCAGGAGACTTATTCTTTCTCCAGGTCTAGTTTCTAATGGTAATTGCTTTATGTGGCTATAAGTTATGCAATTGCCAATCAGAAGATCTAAAGAACTCTGAGACAAAAGCAATTAATGAAAGTTAAGATAACTTGCCTAATTACCAGGGACCCGTTTGATAGTCTTAGATCTTACATGTAGACCTTTTTTTGTATGTCATAGAGACCCAGGGACGATGTAGGTCAACTTTATTAAACACTTGTGATCGACCTTATGGGTGGCTAATATATACTTCTTTTTTTTCATTCAAAGTTTTATTGACAATATTGACGAGCAGACTTAGATATCATTTAATGATAACCCTTGTAGGAGTCACAGAAATGGTTCTTCATGCACGATCCTAGATTATTAAATGGACCACTCGTAACTTCAAAGCGGCTCTTCGCCGAGGTAGGCCCTAAACAAGCTGTACATTTGCAAAAGGTGTATGAATTGTTCGAGCTCTTCCACCAAATTTAAATCTGCCACGCATGGTGAACAAAAATAAACAAATAACAAAAAACCCCGGAAGTTCTGGTTTGTTTGAGGAGGACAGGGAAGATAAAATCTACATACCTGATACCATTAGTTTTCCTGCTGACATCTCTGAATCTCCTTCATTTAGAGTTTCAGATGATAAACGATGTGGCCATTGACAAAAGTGATTTCGGTCCCATTACCTTATTAAGGTTGATCTCCTAACTGTCTGTCATCATGCTAGTGGCTTCACTTTGTCGTAATGGCTTCCCTGTAGAGGTCACGTGCCGTGATGGTATGCTGGCCTTTCAAAAGCAGGCCCAGCTAACGTCAGAATTGCTGCGGCACATTCAAACATGTATACGACCACGTGACTCTTTTGTATTGTTTCCTGTGTGTGGGCTAGTCGTTCGTGTTTCATATTTTAGTAGGGGACGTGCTGTACTGTACTGTGGAGGCAGCACAGCTAAAGGTATACTATAATCTCATTTAGATGAGAAACATTGCTCCATACCTTGTGGAATCATCGCATTCCTAGTGTTTCTCATAAAGTTAGTTGTACGATCCAATCACATGTCACATACATCTGAGTTTTTAGGAATCCAACCAAAAGCAATAGTTTAACTTATCCCTATGGTATTACCCTCGGGTATCATGGAGTATATATACATGTATTGCATGGAGAGATGAATGGCATTTCAAATCAATCTTCTTACAAAGCCTCTCAATGCGATCATCACTTGAGCAATAATTCTAACTTCTATTAACCAGTAAGTACAGCGATGATATATCCTTGTAATGAAAAGATGCATATGCATGTATAGCAGAATGACCTTGACTATTGCTTCATGCTCCGCGATGTTTGCCTTTTCTGCCAATTTCCAGACCAGCGTTGGGGCGCCGGGGCTAAGGGCCAGGCAGGGATGACAACTAGCCTTGTATGGGGGGCTCCTGTGTGTTTCGAGTAGCAGCACTTTGAGGGGAATTGCCCCGTGGGTCGTATCTCGCTTCACAGGATGTCATCTTCACTTCTCAACACCAATATGCACTTATGACCCCTCTAGCGCCTCTGCCTCAGCACTGGGGTAGACGGCCTTTGAAGGTCCTTCACGCACAGGTGAAAGGGGCTTTCACACCCACCCTGAGCCCTGGTAGACGAGACTCCCCGGGCAAGCATGCCACCTGGCGAAACGAGGAGTCAAAGGGATGGCTCAGGCTTCTAATGGGATCAGTAGAGTGTTGGGCGGAGGTCCCGAGCCCACGCCTTCACTTTCTGAGAGGAGAAAAAGTAGGGTTCATATATGTTCATCGAGGTTTCTTTACGTATCTATACCGGTTGTTTCCGCAAGTTTCTCTATCTTTTTTGTGGTTAGAATTTGTATTCCTCTCAGAATATGATACAAATCGCATATAAACTGTCTCATTTTCCGTCTTGTTACGAAACACTTAGATTGAAGGAGTTTTACACTTGTCTATCTCCTGACTGACTATTCAGCTTGAGATTGCCGTATTCTACTTCCATAGAAATACATAGAACACACACAAAAATCCTATGGTCCTTGTCGCACACCGCATCGGGAACGCGTATACATCGACCGAAAAGTTCTAACCACATTCTTTATCCCATTTCTCTAATACACATCCATCTTTACAACTAAGGAATCTAACCAGCGTTCATATGTTGAGAAATAACTTCGTGGACTCACTGGAAAAGCAGATATGTAACATCAACATTTGTAGATGCTGTTTATGGCCTCGAAGGGATAATAGTGTAGAATCCACTGCGCGACCTAACAGTATGAGATGTAATATTGTAACTTGACACTTGGTTTTATAAGGCATTTTCCATTTGCCGACGATAATGGTAGCAATTGATCCTTATAGTCAGGTGGCCAAAGACTGCAAGTCAGAATCTAAAAATCGGCGAAAGTGCTGTGCATGCCTTCTGTCGCACTTGGCAGGTCCATATCGATGTTTTAGTCCTCCAAACTCAATGACTGCACTAAAGTTTTTAAACCCCTTTGATTATGTCGGAGGGTAAAGAAGTCAGTGGGTGGTGGCATCATTGCATAATCTATGCACAATTAATTGTTGGGCACTTCTCTGCATGCCTGTTTCCATTCACTAATCTCGCATAAGTATAACTTAAAAATCTAACGGTGGTTCCCGATTGCAGATCAGTGGTGAATAGTCGGCCAGTGGGAAATGGCTTTATCACCCCTTAAATACAGCTTTTCGTGATGATGTGGCATCAGAGAAGGCATCAGAGAAGACCGAAGCACTGCCAAACGAGTATACTCAATGTAGGTAAATAATGCAGTGTGTGAACGATGACTCGCTCTGACTATAACAAATAGCAAATAGACATCCGGCATGCATTTCGGGTCGGTGGCTGAATTTGTATTCACTTTTTTTTGTTATCTAAAAGCGTAGAGAGGGATAGGATAAATCTAAACTGAACGAGAGTTAGTCGAGTGGCTGTTCATCATATTGGCTGGTTCTCGCCTGTGTACGCCACGGCTTCTAATTCCACCGAGCCCCCTAGCGGATGTCCGGGGACCCAGCGTATTCATCACACGACGGGCAGCTCACGGATTACTGCGCGAGGCGTTATCCTACCCCTCATATAACTCTCCATAGACTCAACATAGCGTGATTATTTATATTCATGCAATATTCCCTGTTCTAATTATACATTTTAATATCAAAATATTACCTGCAATCTGCATTGGTACACTGAGTGAATCGTAATCTTAGTCGGTTCCGATGCACTTCGATACACATCGAAAGACTGGGATTAGATTTTCGGGATACCTTGAGATACACCACGATTTTGCCATTTTTAATCGTAGTGTATTGGGAGGTTTATCGTAGTGTGTCGGCGGCAGTGGGTGCCGGGCGTTGTGTATCCACGATCTTGGTTTTTTACTTAACACTTTTTCACCTGGTTTTTTGACTAATTGGTAGTACATACATTCACATGAAGTTTAGACAAAGTTACTCTAGGAATCGTCGCCCATGGTCGTGTAGTGTATACAGAAGGACGCAATACGTTACTAATTTCAATGATGATGAGTCATTTAGGCCCGGCGTCCACCTACTACGATATGGCACCGATATGGTCTACGATGCACCTCCCGATAAAAAATAAAAATCGCGTCGGAAGGTTACCTAATATCGGGGCACTTGACCACGTTTCTGCGATTAGACACCGATGAAACCCCCATACAATGCGTGGTGGATTGGCATGTCTAGACATATGTCTACGATTTTGCACCTTCCCGATATGGCACCGATTTTGACATTTTGTATCGGTGCCATATCGGGAGGTCTACGATTCTATCGTAGTAGGTGGACGCCGGGCCTTAGAGTAAACGCTTGAGACACCTCTAGGGTGGACGATTCTTGTTGATGATTTCTCTCCGGAGGGCACCCCCAGACGGCTATTTGCTAGACGATCTACAGTCATCACGTTGAATTACACGACAACAGTAGCTTATGGCCAGCGATGACAATAGCAGCGATACAGTATAAAAACCGGCATGTCTTCCATTAATCAGAGGCACGTTAAACCTTTTTTCCATTCAAATACGAGAAAAAATAGGACAGGTTATAATCGCCTGGGTCGGCGTTCTTCCTTGTATATTTCTTATATATATATTTAGATATTAACATATTACATGTAAATTCACAACACAACAACACATTTACAGAACACAGACATGATTACATAACAACGATTTATTCCAGTTTTCGAAAAATTATTTGTTTTACAATGGAACATGATGCTCTTTCATCTAATCCATATCGGAGCTTTCTAAACTTGAATGTTTTAATATATTATTAGTATGTTCTTTGAAATCCAACAACGTGCCTACAGTTACCCCTGGATAATAAGACCTCGATACTTCCTTTAGTGTATTATCCTTTATATTTTACAAGTTCGTGTTGGTATTTGCTTGTTTCTACTGCAGACCTATATTATATCTGATTTATTACATTAACCGTCATAAGTTGTGATTCTAGACATTTTTTTATATATTTTTTTTATTTCAGGATAAACATAATACAGGCATTCTGCAATCGGCAGGTTTTGTATACCTGTCTGAGATCAAGTTTTATAACGTTGCTAACAATAACTATACAGGACATAGTACATGCGAAAAATATACAATTTGAAGTGGTATGAGCTGATGAGATGTGATGGTTCTCGTTTCATATTGTTATAAGTCTAGTGATCTTGTCCAAGCATAATCAACCTACTTTTGGCTTTTGCATGGCGTTTGAAAGCATACATCGAGGTGTTATCCTGTATAGCCATCGGTAAACCATTCCACAGTGTCATTCCATTATATAAGGGGTTTCGCTTAAAGAAACTAGTTCTAGGTCTCTTTAGTTTAACGTTTCTCTTATTTTGACCTCTAGTTTTTGGGTTCTTCTCCCTTGCTATAAGTCTAGCGTATCTTCTCATAAAAACCATCTTTAAATAAGTGCGTCTTACAGATAATAAATCAGTATTACATCTAGCATGAAGGTCCTCAATGCTAATTTCTCTGATATGAGTCTTAGTGCAAATTCGCAGAGCCCTATTCTGCAATTTTTGTCGAGTAAATATAAGGACGCGCCGTTAATAAAGTAGCCACAATGGTCAAAAATAGGGGCAATTAACACTTTATAGATGCTAATACTAGTACTCTCTTTAATATATTTGCGTATTTTGGATAATTGATATAGTCGCTGATTTATCTTACAACAGACGTCATTAACTGCATTTTTCCAAGATAGGGTACAGTCAATGGGGACTCCTAGATACTTGAACGAGTCACAATGAGGGATGGCTTTTTGGTTTACGAAGACAGGTGACTCCCGTATTTCATCTTTTTTGCTAGTTAACAGGTTTGCAGAACCATAAATACATAGTTTCGTTTTTTTTTCATTAATCTGCATGAAGTTATCCCTACACCACCCTTCTAGGAGGTTTACATCATGTTGGAGTCTGTTGATACTGTTAGAAACATTAAAATCACTTGTGTAAAGGACAAGGTCGTCTGCATAGAAGATATGGCTAGACAGGAAAGGTAGATCTTTAAGATCGTCAATAAAACAATTAAATAATAACGGTCCAAGGATACTGCCTTGAGGAACACCTGTATTATTAGGGAGACTAGATCTAACTGGCGTTTTATACATTCTGGACAGTTTTATTTTACTATAAGTATTAGATCGTCTGCATACATTTTTATGTGGGCATGTTTTAATACTACATTTACTAAAATGATAAAGGATACAGGTCCAAGGACCGATCCTTGCAGTACTCTACACCTGGTTGATACAGAGAAACATTTTTGTAATAATAGGCAATGATTCACTGAATCAAAGGCCTTGGTTATATCCACGAATGCACATACATAATATCATACCGTTAATACTTTCCATTAGACGGTCTAACACTCTGAACACCTCTTGTGCAGGGCTCCTCCATATTTATCTTAGCCTGGTATAAACATCAATAGGCTTAACATTACTCGTACTCAATGCGCGAGTATGCGAGTATGGTAACTCATACTCAATGGGCAATAAAAATCAGAAACATATTCGTGTTTGGTCTGAGTCCGCATTCACCATCTGTTTAGAGCGCTTCAAAATAGTCACTCGGTTATCGCCTCCAAATTCGATGGCGAACGGGGAGACAGACCAAGCACCCATCAATTTCTTCCATAATAGCGCACGTCACCATGCAAGGGTTCCACCTGATCCGGCGTGCCCAGTAGTATCAATACTATATTTTACTAATTTCTCTCTGGTCTCTTCTTGTCGTTGTTAAGCGCCACATCTGTCAGTGATTGGTGAGAGTTGGAGTCTGTTGATTAGGCAATCGATCACTTGATAGGCTTCTCCCTGCGCCTTAGCAGACAACATCCGGCTGGGCCCATTGCCTCAATGAGACACCTTTAATTAGGAGGAAGCCACATGGCTTCCGCTTAAAAGAAACCCGGCACTGAAGCTTGCATCTCCCGATGGTGTTCCGGAGCTTAACTACTGTATTTGGTCAGGTGGGCTCAGCCTGTTCCTTCCCTTTTATATGATAGGAAAGTTGGCTTTTGACGTTTCTGTTAAAGACATCACACCATGGTAGAAGTCTATTACGAATATCATCTTACCTTGACCGAATCAAATAATAAAATCTAGAAATATTGAAAAGTTTCCATCCTTAGATTTGTTCAATTGGCAATTTCCCAGTAGTAAAATACATGTTTTTATCTTTTGTTGTAATATAACATAAGTAAAACGCATAATGTGAATATAAGAACCATTTCTAAGAACACATAGAACTGACCGAATTGAATCACGATGACCCCCCTGCCTTGGAAGCCTGAGATCGTATTTTTGTCCCATGGGTTTAACTCGTTCTCAATGCCCCTAGGAGTATTACAGTCCATACTCTGTGGTCTATGATGTCATATATCCAGTGTATTGGCCTCTCTTTCAGTGCGTACAGGGGTGAGATAAATACAGAAAGCTACTTATTTTGGTCAAAGTCGTCGTTCTCCAACTCTTTTGAACGCTAGGCGCTTGTTCATATTGCAACGAAGGCTTTGACTAAAAAGTGTTGGTTTCCTCTTTAGCCTTACATTGGGATATGACATAAGGACTGCGTGGGCAGTACACAGCGAACCGTCATTCTGAGTAGCACAGTGCTATAAGGTCAGACCCACATGCTCCATGGTAAACGTAATGATTATAAGAGATATAAGAGTGGCTCTATCATATCTTGAATTAATAGAACCTGAGAGATCCTGTTACTTCATATCGGGAGCAATACAGTTGATAAATTCATATTCACATAAAAAAGATTATTTAATTTTTTTTAATTTTACACACAAATCATCACGAGGATGGTCTTCCTTTGTGGTATCTCCTGTCGATTACAATATCTAAGAGTCGATGTACATAGATGGTTCATGGTTACATATGTCCGTTAATGGACGAGATAAGTCATTTAGTATTAATGTTAACTTATACTTTGCATCACAGTGATGCCCCTCCACCATACATGGATTTAACCAACACAGAATGGTGATAATGAGATGTTATGTGAGATGAAGAATATAAAGTGAATATAAAATATATACGGAACTCCAGATAATAAGGAATAGATAATAAGGCATCTTCGTAGTATTATCCATATTGATGTCTTTACAGCTAGGATAACTCAATAAGTGTGTCTTACTCTGTTCCTGAATGGCCATTGCTAGAGCATTCACCTTCCGCCGCAAATAGTCAGAAAGCAGAGGGTTGTAATAAACCGGGCTCCTTCTATTTTGGCCTGCTTAATAATGTTAATTAATGCTTGACCAGTAGGTTTACCTGGCCGACGGCCTCGTCCATCAACACACATGCATACACCTGAGCAGGTCTGAGCAGTTCCACTGGTCACAGGCGTGCATCAGGGCTCAGGTGCGGACCGACAGGAGTCGCTGTGAAAGGAGTAATGAGACGATGGAGCCATTCGTTCACAAAGAGGGGCAAAAGCGAACCAGGTGAAAACGAGATACCTCCACTGTGGAGTCATCACATCATCGAGTGCAGGAAAGCTCCGATGATTATATACAAAGTACTGGTTCAGGTGTACTACCCTTTGGATAACTATCAGAACATCTTAAATATAATAGTCTTTGTCGAAGACGTAACACTGTAATGTCACAGTACGCATGGGAGTGCATTATTAACCTGTGCGGTAATCGGAATACCCTACATGCCCTACATGCTATACATATAGTGGTTTTACACCGCCCTTATATATACTAGGAGCAAATACAATGTTCATTTTCAACGAATGAAGCGTGTCTGTGCCACATGTGTGTGGATTGGCAAGGACAGGGTCCCTACACTCACACCCAAACTTTCTCTTGACACTCACTGGAAACACTTGCAGTCTATTTTCAGGCGATCATGTCGGCGGTAGATTCAGCTAAAACGGTGACCCTGGCATTCTGCACCACCCAGTGCAAAAGTGAACACAGGGTTACCTCATGGAAGTATGACTAGTCACTGTGTCCGTGCAGAAACTAATAATGGCACTGCATTATTGGAAGTGTGAGGTGTAATGTCACCTGTCATCCTGTCTAGATTCTGCCTTATGTACCGAGAGAAAACGTGGTTACTGAGCACATAGGGATGGCCGTTCGAGGTCTTTTGTAACATAAAATATGACACAATAGCGGAGGCGAAAGAACATATTTGATTTACAAAATGCCAAGGACGGCATCCTCACGGGCTCAGTCACATTTATCTATTAGATATTGTGTACCCAAATATAATTTTATTCACTTACGGAGTCGTTCACTACGGCGACATTTACTTTAGGCACAGTGCACCCGAACATTATCTATACTGCACCTCAGCGGTAGTGTTTCGTAGACGTTTGGCCATAGGTGTATAATAATAGATTATTCCCTTTAAGCCTTCTCTCACTCATCTGTGCCACTGATGATTGATCCAGGTTACATAATGTATGTCTTCTTATCTTCTAAGACGCCCACTCTACCGCCTTTCTACTCGTTCTTGCCAGACGTTCCGATAAAAAAACATATGGTGCAAAAGATGCTGGTTTTGGCATTTAATTTATGACATAGGAAAAGACATGCAGTTTAGGGAAGCGCATACCAACCTACTAGTTAGCTAATAATATCAACCAATTAATTCATGTTTTCCGGTTTCGTTGTCTGACGAAGTGCAGCTAACATAATGCGTTCATCCCATTTAGGCTAGTACATCCGAAAGCCCGAGGACGTGAATCAAATATACTGGTGTGCCATGTCTGGCTAAACTAATACCATACTTGAAATGTAATTCTTGTTGATGGCATTGTGAAATACCATCAACATTCCATTGTAGCTTTTTCTGTGTTGAATGAGGATCTCCGCTGGCAAGAATATGAGATTACGAGCAAAGAAACTGGGTTCTGAAATATGTATGAAGTCATGTGTTGTTGTAGTAAAGGACTGACACTCAACTACCTCTCAGGTAGCAAACCCTTACAGAAAAACCATGTCATGCAACAACTGGAATACCCACCGCCTACGCTGCAATAGCACAGACATGAGGGGTAGGTCGTGTGGCGGCTAATGGGTTCTCCTTCGTCGGCACTTTTTAAACTTCCATTTTAGCCAGTCAACTCCTCGTACCTCTCCGACCAATCTCCATCACCCTCACAAAAGCCTGGTGCTGACGCCTGGCAGCGGCTTAACCCATCACGGTGAACCTTTCTTTTTGGAAAAGCCTATACTTAAAGACGTTCTTTAGACTTACTTTTTATCCATTGAATAGTTACCTGGGTTACTGAATATGTTCAGTAGCCCATTCATCTATTTAGCGGATAAAGAGTGAAGCCGGGCTCCCACTACTCTGACACATTCCGAATGTGCTACGATTTTGCTACGATAAAAATGTTCAGATCGTAGGCGCATCGGAAGGGCTCTGTCTGAGTGTGTCTGGGTGTGTGGGAATTAAAGAGAGACGACCGTAGCGACACATGCCATGATATGAGCCTCGTGCCATGATTTACAAGGTATCATAGATACACAGGTGCTAATCCTCTGGATTCGCAAAGGTGACTGGTGTGATCCGTAAAGAATCAGTGACATCATACATTACGGCAGTTTTCTGAGATACCGAGATACCATAGCAAAACATGTTCTCCGATGTTTGAAGTTATATAAGAATACGGAAAGAAGGCCTCGTGAAGTAGTTTTTCCGATACTTGCTGTGTAATTTTGACTTTCTTTCACCCTGGACTATCTTCCCTCTATCATTTTCCTAACGCCTGACAGGCCCAGGAAAGGTGGAGGTGGTGATGGGGTAGTACATGTTATCCTACCCCTAATATAAAATCCCATAGGCTTAACATTGCCTTTCCGTATGCGCCCGTATGTCGCATACGGATAAAAAATCGCTCCTAGGAGCATACAAAAAATGGACCAATCAGAGATCAGCAGCTGAAAGTAGTTCCAAGCGCCTGCAGAGCAGCAAGGAGAGCTATATGGAGGACTTCAGAAAGGTTTTATCATGTTTTTTGTTATTATCCTCACATAAAAATATCGTTCACAGCAGGTAGGATAAAATCAAAACCTTAAGGCTCCGGATATCACTACGCCAAACTCCAGTCGTCGCATACGGGGGCCCAGATTAAAACTCATCCGGTTTTACGATAGTATTTCCACCTGCGGATGAAAACCTCGCCGATCATGTGCACCCTGTACAATTTGTCTGTGCTAACAATCATTAACCTCAGAGTACTCTCTGTTTCCACCTGATGACCGATTATTTGTTCCATGTACATCGATTGGTCGATATGTATAGGACCTGACCAGCCTGAAGATTAACCCTCCCTAAACTAACATAGAAATCGGTGCCGTTGAAAAAAACCCACTGTTTTCAGACGGAGACGGAGATGGCCACCGACCGATTTTTGTTTTGTGGCCTCAAAAGTCAGTCTGTGCTGCCATAATGCAAAATGTTAGTGAGTTTCCTTACGTTAAATAAAGGTAGGCTTTGATGAAGAGTTGCTCCTACTCTAAACTATTATAGAAGAGTTCCATCTGAAAATATAATCGATATTCCCTCAAATTCCTAAATGACGTACACTATGTACGTTTATCTTCGACAGTGGCTAATTCCAGATAAGATTGCTTGTGGATTGTAACTAAATTGAATGACTCGTTGTCACCAGTTATGTACTATTAACATAATGGCAGACGGTACTTTCGTGTGGTTTATTCACTTCCGTCGGCCAAGCTACCATCGTGATCTCATTAGCCCCATCAGATAAGGACGGCACGCTACTATGGTCGGGCACATGGCATGTCCAGGCCAATCTTCTCCAATACCGATCACGAATTAGCACGTCGTGGATGGTTATTGTACCTGTAATTATTGTTGTCATCATAGCCTTATTGTGCTGTTTTCTCCTCCACACATGTTGCTTGAGAATATGAAACATGCCTATTAGCTTGGTAATATGATATCGTCTTTCATTTGAAATATCATATTTCCCAATAACACTGACTCCATTCACAGTATTACTACTTAAGCCATACATATTGGATTCACAATGAGTCCACATTTCTATAGTAATAATATAAACATAAGCCGCATTAGAGTGACGTCGTTCTACCCGCCCAGACAGGTCTTCCACGATGCGGGGACAAACAGAAAGCTGTAATCTTAATAAGTAAAGACTCAATGCCGTGATGAATAACATCGAATTTATCTTACTTTGGTGAATTGTTGAATACAAAGAACCATATGTACCCCTAGAATAATATCTGAATTTAATCATGATGGTATTTGTTAGAGCTATCATACGCTCTAATAATAAGAAAACATAGTGACTGAGCCCATAGGGATGCCATTGCGTCCCTGGCCACGGTGTCTGGACATATCTTATAGGACAAAGGACCTCGAACGCCAACCCTACGGGTTCAATCACTGTGTTTTCTCTTATGATCCTGCTACCTGCTAGTGAGCTTTACATGCTAAAGTGATCGTATTTTAGAATGGTTTTCAAATCACACAGTCACTTGGAGCAAGTGATGATACATTATGTTTTATTTCAAATATCATTCATTTTTATATACTACCATTGTCTTAATGTTATATCTACCATAGCTTTCAATCAAATCTGACTGCGGAAACAAAGGTTCATTTGGTTACTAACAACCTTTGATTATTGAATCTTTCTTTTCGTGGGCAGTTGTGAAAATATTCCTCATGCATTCCTCGTGCCGGGGGCACACCGTGTGAGTAAATTTTAAAGCTGTGATCTCTGGAATCGCTAATACAAAATAATATGTATGTTAGATATCATTTCATAGTAATATCTCCCACCGATAACTTAGCGCCTCAGAAGCAATAATCAGGTAAAATATAAAACAATAGCTCACATACTTGCCATTTTGTATTGGCGATATTGAGAAATTCAGCGATTTCCGGAATCACCAACACAAAATGGCGTGTATGTGAGCTACTGTTCCAAATTTCACCTAATCATTGAGCACTTCTGAGACACTAAATTAGCAGTGGGAGATATTGATAGGAAATGATATTTCACATACACGCCATTTCTGGAAGTCTCTGCGTTTCCCGCTTAGAGCGTATCCGGCTTTACAACCACGAGGCTTTGCAAGTTAGAGTGATGTGTCTGGCGTCTCAAGCTGTGGTATATCAACCAAAGTTATTACAGGAAGGTCAAATATACGGTAAATGTAGTGGAGAGTATTTGTCTTGTCTAGTTGTTATGGTTTCAGCACTAACACATATCCAATGACAGGTCCCACTCATCTATTATTTTACCCCTCCTCCCTGACTGTAGTAGGGACACTTATTGACGCTCCACTTTGGGCCACAAGAGAACGATGGCAGTGCGTCAATAAGCCATCAGGTTTGCATGGCTCATTTCTCTGTCACCAATATATTATGATTGACGCACGTGACACTATTACGTCACTTCGAAGGACCACATGAGAGTCCTCTCAGGGCAATGGCGGAAGTGCCCATCCAGAGTTGACATGTGCTTTCTTCTCTGGAACATGCCGAAATCAGAATTCACCGGCATATTTGCCACCTCCGAGAAAAGAAAAATGTCGTCTGCCCAGTGTTTCGGAGGAACATGACGGCAGCCAATATGAGAAAGGAAGAATGATTGAAACCTTCCTATTGCTTCGTTGTTTTCTGTTTCTTTTGCTTTCTGATTACGATTTAAATTGATTTTCGGAAATTTAATCTTTAAGAACTTGACATGTCTTTGGAATGAAGAACTTCTCCCCCTTTGCGGAACTTGGTAATGTTGCCGAGTCATTGCCATTAAAGCAGAAACAATTGGATTCACCCAATTAGTAGGGTATCGTGATTTCAAGAATTGTAATGTTAAAACCTGTACTAATTACATTTTAACATCATAAATGATTTTCGTCTGAAGCTATTTTCTTAGTCCCTGTATACAGGATATCTTAAAAAATGTTCGATACAGAATAAATAACAGTATTAGTAATGTATAAGTGAATAGCAGTAGACTCAACTCTGAAGCCTCCAATAGCAGACAGTTACCATAAAAAGAACTTGTTCCATACCGTCGAAAATATGCATGAAACCTCGCCGGGCCTCTCCCTGACTTCACATTGGGCTATTAAAAGATGCTTGCCGGCATAGTATAATTGTAAGGGACCAGATACTTTGAAATCGGTTTAAAATCTGGTCCCCTCCCGGTCTACATCTGGTATTGTTCCTGGCCTCCTGGGGATGTAGAGGGGTCCGCTTCAGGTACGGACCGGTGGCCGTGGTTTAACTTGCCTGGCAAGAGTTTTATCATCCATCGTATGCAAAGACCCCATTGAAAATGTATGGGGACTCAGTAAACCACGACTCATTATAATAAACCTGCCAGATACCATAACTGTGGTATATGGATTCAATCTCTGGTATACGGCTTCAAAAACCATGGTATACGGGAAAGTAGTCCCTTTGTCCTATAGAGCAAAGAAATAGTCCCGATTGTTATGCCCTTTAATATGGCAATTACTGGGTTTTATTTATTTGAAAAGCTGGATGATAATGAAACAAACGATGGTTATGGGGACAGACAGTTCTGTAAACCACTCGAGGTTTACGTGGTAATAGAATCGCTGGCGCTCGTGTACTACTACACGTCAACCTCCGTGGTTTATGGCCGCGTGTCAACAAAACCATTGTTTATTGTCCATTTAATTCCCGATTGGAATCCAAATTTCATCGGGAAAACAGACAAAATCGTGGAAGTGGACCACACTTTCCCTGAAACAAGTTATTTCCCCCGCAATTATTGGCGATAATTACCCCTAACCAGGTATAGAATCTCATGGGATTTCTATCAAAAGTGGGATTCACACGATTGGATTCATGTACCTCACAGGGTATTTGTCTGAGACAAAATCTGGTGTGACTCTGTACTCCAACAAAATCTTTTCATTTAAAGAGTGGGGTTCCATTTCCCTAGCACATATTTTCCACCCTGTAATTGTTGGCAATATTTACTCCTAAAAAGGAACAGTATCTCATGAGATTTTGAACCCTGTGAGGTACATGAATCCCATCGTGTGAATTCCACTTTAAACACGTTTGAAATTCATAGGAGCATTTTGATGAGACAAATGGACCCACTGCTGAGTCGCAGATTGAGTACCCAACCTAGCCAATAGGAGGCCAGCAAATAGGATCCCATGCTCTTCACACCCTCACCTCAAGAGTACATGAGAACCAGGGTGAGCGTACACTGGCTACAAGTTCTTCAGCCGATTCTCCGAAGCCTTGCTTTGAAAGGTTCCTTTCCAGTGCATTGTGATATAAACCTCCACCGTGTTGGGAAATCCACTCCAGCTTCGCTTTGGTGCCGCTCAGAATAGTCGACCCACTCTCCCAACAGTTTTCTTATGGTGCTTCCGCTAAGAAATCTCTGCTTCCTCCCAAGGACATCGCATAGAGAAGCCGCAATTATGATTAAAAAAGGGTAACTGTCAAGAGTTATGAAATTTAAACAACTCATATATCATAAGTATTGATAAATGAGCTTCACAGACAATCGGGTTGTTTCTTTTTCACCTTTTAAACCATTGTATAATGTCATTCCGCACTTGATTTGACTGCCCCTTTAATTGAGCACATATGACATTCTGACGAACAAAACCCTGCAACAAATGAGGGGCTTTCCACTGGGGAAAGTAATACCACAGTCTATTTCTGGTTTGACATCACAAATAATAGAAATGAGTGTACATCATTTACTATAAATATGTGCATCTCTATCTACAAGTAAAACACGTAATACTCCCCAAATTGCTCAGAAGTTAGGATATATGACAAACATACGGACATATGGAGCAGATTTTGCCCCCAAAAGACAGGTCAGTGTAGAGAAACAAGCGGGGCTGGAAGCAAGGCACAAAATCCATTCCGGGAGAGTGTAGTCGGGCGTCATGTGATCGCTCACAAGATGGCGTCGTTGGCGAGACGAAGAAAGGGGATTACACTGTGGGGTGGTCTCTGAAGGGCCCCTTTAGGTCCCTTTGTAGCGGCCTAATGACCATACACGTTCCCTCCCGACCGCTCTCCGTGAGTTTCTTCTCATTAGACGCCAGTAAATCACTTTTGCTCTGGGCTCTCTCTGTCTTTATAGTATATTATCTCCTAAGTGGGGGTTAGCATGCATAAGGCCGCTAGTCATATAGCTCTCTGTACCGTGTATAGAGATGTGGGGACTGCTCTGAAGCCGTATGTCGGATTGGGTTGCCCACACGAGAAATACTGGCGGCTGGAGAGGAGAGGTCGTACTTGTAAGTAACGCTAGGTGCGTTAAGTGACAACTCCCACGAGGTAACATGTCCCTTCGGTAAGAAAGTCGCGTTCCTTTCCCAACGTTGTTTTATATATAAGAATCCCCTCTTGATATAGAAACACATACATCCCCTTGGGTTCTGCTAACACGAAAGAGAATTCCCGCACTCCAGGGCCCTGTTTTTTAGTCACGACATCCGTAAGTTACGACATGTTTCAGCTGCCAGTGTCCTATAGAGCTACGATCTTAGGCTGGCTGCGACACTTGCTGCAGATACGACACATAGGGAGGTAAAAGGTGTGCTATAGTCACGACACTCGGTGGCCACCGGACCGGAAAATGTCACCCAAGTGCCGTAGGTCTAAGACCACTCTGGACATGTCGAACTTCACTTCCCTTTTGAATAAAGCGATGAAATTTTAACACGAGTAAGGTATACATATAACCTATCATCGTACCAAATATGAAGAAAACGGCTGCACCGTTCAAAAGTTATGGGCGTTTGAATTTCGTCATAGCAATCTCTGCTCTGGTGGCCAGTGTAGACCTTGATATAGACTGCGCTTACTTCACTCTCCCAGCAGAGATTCGGCGCGCTGTACCGCGAAAGATCTGCTAGGAGAGTGCGTGTACGATATCCGATCGATAGCCCGATGTTTCAAATTCAAACGCCGATAACTTCAGAACGGTGCGTCCGTTCTTCTTCATATTTGAAACGATTATAGGTCATATGTATCCCTTACTCCTGTGAAAATTTCATTGCTTAATTCGTATGGGCAGCACGGAAAATCCTCTATATACGCACAATGAGGTTTTATAGAACCTAAGACAGTTCTATACTTGAGACACTTTTAGCGGCGATCGTCCGTGGCGCACTATGACACCGTCTATAGTACACCGGCCATCTTTTTTCGTCCAAAAAGGTCGAAGATCGGCTGTGGGATCGTAGGCCTGCGACACTCACAAATGTCGTGACTAAAAAACAAGGCCCTGTTGTTCATAGAGACAGTATATTCAAGGGAAATGCAATACCAAAGCAGCTATATTCCTTTATTTTCAGGGTACGTTTTATTGCTCTCTAAATGTAGACCGAATATTATATTTTTATTTGCTAGTACGGAATATTTAGAACTACACTCAAATATAACACCTGTGCTTATCAATATCCGCATAGGAGGGACGAGGACAATTCTGGCATCATTAGGAGGGATTTATTTCAGTAAAACAAGACGAGATTTTGTATTTTCCTCAATTAGCTCAATAGCATTGATGGACATTCGAGGTGCAAGTGTGGTTACTGTTGCTACAGTGTGTAAGACAGGGAAACGTCGTAATAGCTGTCAGAGAGTGCCTATCTGCTGACAGTCACTGCCCTCCCCCCCCCCCCCCCCTCTCATCAAAAGACTCAACATTTGCAATGCTGACACAATAACCAAGCCGGCCGTGGACCAGGGCCCTATCCAGGGTCCTCGTCCCGTTCACAATGGTGAAGTCTAATCCCGCCACAGGCCTTTGGTGTTCGTCAGTCTTAGACAATGCCCCTGTCTCTTGTCAGAGATTTCTGTGGCAGCCACCATTTGTAATCAGTATATACACATCATACATGCTCCTACCTAATGCACCATTGTTGATTGAAGGTAGAATCACCTACACTTGGATAAATAGCTCTCTCTTATTTTACGCTGTGATTTTCCTGGAATATCCAACGAAAGGGAGGAACCTTAATGTCAGGGTAAAGTTGTATCGCCATGAGAGGCCTTTAGATCTATTCTTTTGTGATATGTTACACTAACTATTCACATAAGTGTGTAATGATGTCCCTTTGCTGTGAAGTCGAATATCTATAGCGGTGCTTTTTAAATTCGATGTTGTTTGCGATGTCAAGGTACTAGGATGAAGTATAGTTCGTGGGGAAATGCTATAGATTTATGCCCATATGTAATGATACCACAACACCTGTCACTACTGTTTCCATTTGCCTATACATCGTGGTAATGGTCTCTCGCGACAGACTATGAAATTATCGAACACGCCAGACAAGAACATCCATTAAGAGGCAACACTCTCATCTACGGAATTTTTCCCCTTGAGGTTCTGTACATTCCGTACCCTGAGGCACTCAATCAGGACATCTGGAGTTACACCTATCCTGAGAAATAATTTTGGCAGCATGTCTGACAGCATTCAAAAGCGGAGTAATTGTGAGGCGTGCATTAATTTCTCACCACGAATCGCATGCGGTGTGTAACCAGAAAGGGTGCCAGGCATTTGCTGCAAATATTGTATTAGACCTTCTCATTGATGGCTTTCTGTGAGGTTCCTTTTAACCCAGACAGCACACCAACATTCATTTCAGGTCGGCAAATAGGGTTCGAGGTAGTTTGGGAGTTGCATGTAGTCTAAATCCCTTGATCCATGGGATCCCGTATCAAAGCCCAGGCAGGATGGTCGAGCTAATGATGCATGGTGGGTGCGCCGTGCTCTTATCCCGGCATATCCCGGCGCCCTGTTGGTTCGCCTGTCGCTCTGTTACCGGCTTAGCTTCACAGAACTGGCAATTAAATGGAGTGCTCCGAAGCATGCTAATGGAAAGGTATTACTTCCACAGATCCTGTCTGTGATAGCTGAGTTGCTCATATGAACATCAAGTATAAACACAGTCTTACTAAATGAGCTCAAAGTGAGAAGATAATCTGTATACATATTTTGCTGAGTTAATTTCTCGTTAAAATTGCAATTGCATGATTATCAACGTACATATGTGTAGCGTTAATAAGGACGTGATTACTATATTATTCTTTACTTAAACCTGGAATACCGTTTAACCTATACAGATGTCTCTCTAGTTGAAGGCTACACTAAGAGAAAACGCGCCTCCAGTGTTGTACCTGTCATTCATATAAGTTATATTTGTGAAATATTTCAATAACCCTGACTAGAATCCAACCATTTTAGCGGTTATATGAGATACAAGATTATTTGGAATTGAGATGAAGAATAGCGTCGCACTATGAAGGACTTACATTTGGTGATGGTTTTATTTATACATCGTACATGTATTTGTGTAATAAGAATCCATGGGGGATTCCCGTCTATATCTGCCACCTACTCTGACCGTGCTTTGTCGAATGCAGTACTGCCATTCCCTATTGTGCTAAGCACCTCCTGAATACGACCCCCGGGATGGTCCCTGACCATTATTACCGTTTCTGGGAGTTGGTGCGTGCCTCTGTGTGTAGCACGGGCCCGGCGCACTGCGGTCGGCCGCTGACTCTGCGCTAGGTGTATGGCTGTAGATAAGGGCGTTGGGGAAGGTTGAGGAGGTCCGCAATACCATTAGAAATATCGGTAGGTTGCGTGCTGCTGAGACCCGTGGGAACGGGTCGTTTGGCCATTGGTCGTACCTGCAGTTTGCATGTTCAAAAAGGGGAAACCAGGCACCATCTTGGCCCTTGTTGTGCCGCCTAGCTGTAGTTTGTTGTTTTGTGTCTGGGCCTATTTATAGCATCCAAAGTGTTTTTCGTAAAAAGTTGGTGACAACGTATACGTATATTTGTATTTTACGGTAACTAAGGAACATACGGCATCAGGGCCCTGCTCCACTGAGCTCCCCGCACATATTTGTTTCGTAGCCGTACCGTAGCCGTGTGGGCGAATGTCCGTATTGAAGTATTGTCGAATTTAAATCAGTTTTGGTTCAGCTGTAAGACTCATGGTGAAAGACACAATGAAGTTCCCGATTCATCCTGTCTGAGGGGTCTTATATACTGCGGAGATCAAAGGTGGGTTCAATTTCGTACTCTAGTAGAAGACGACAGTCACGACGAAGGATACCTCCACGAACAACATTTTCGGCGAGAGCTCGTCAATCGCGTTTATTTAGCCTTGTTGTCTGACGGGGGAAAGATTCTCATTCATAGGTCTCGTTCATGTGACCCCGATCATTTGTGCCAATAAAAGCGGCCTAAAAAACAGGTCCTTTATCTGATTAAAATAATTTTGCTGTCACGTGACCTGGTCCCATCTTATCCCATTTGTCCCTTACAACAGCACGTTCTGTCCTTGGTAAAATTAATTTTACTTCAACGAACCAAGGTAAGTCTCCTAAAATCCAACAATTAAAACGAGTCCCTGGGCAGCTCAACTGGTGTGCATACATTAAGATTTATCGTGGAAGTGGCATAAGGATCATAAAGTATTTGCAGCTACAAATTCGATGATAATTTATGGTTAATACGGAACTCGGCGTAAACGCTTCGGTCCGTACAAATCGTAATTTATCATTTTGTTTTGTAACTTGTACAGCATGGTCAGGTCGTTCTATATAGATACCTTTTAAGTATTGGACCCCTGCTATAATTTATTCAGGCTAATGATGTCATCACAGGGGTTCCAAGGGATTGCCATGCATTCCCAGGTCATGGGTTTGCTATGGTATCCATAGGGGATTGTGTCCTAAAATCACCCGTGGAAATAGGTCCTGGGGCCCGTTTAAGTCTCTTGGGGGAGGATAGTGCGGACTACGGGGACAATCCTGGCGAGAGCTCGCCAACTGCGTTTAATCACCCCTGTCGTCCATAGGGATGGAAATCCTCGTTCATACTCTCGTTAGGTTGACTACTACAAAATGATTTAATATAGTACATTTAGACATGTAGCATGTATCGAAATTCGATACCAAATGTTCTTGATATTTTAATAGATCGTTGTGGTGTTTGAGAGCATAGTGTAGATAGTCTACATGGAATATACAAAGTAGAAAAACCAGAGGACAGAAGAACAAGGCAAATTCTAAGTCTAATGTATAAACAACCAAAGAATTGCGAAAACATCACGTCAACAACCAGAGGAACTAGATGAGACATTGAGATAAGATTTAATTATTATAGGTTTAAAACCAACGGCTATATAAAGAGGCTTGGCTCCAGTTAAGTGAGAAATACAAACCATGAACCTTTATTTCAGAACCTTCATGAGACTTCCATGCACTTCCTATATGCCTCACATCGTTGATAACAATCCTATATATTTGTGGTACAAAAAGGAAGTTGTGTTCCAGTAGAAAATCTCAGCAGGATTTATCTCAGACAAACACCCTGCAAGGTACATGAAGCCCTCCACGTGAATTCCACTTAAGGGTGTGCTTGGGGAAGGCACGCACGCTGGCCATATGATGAATCTATATCGTGCTTGTGGATTATACGCCATTCTTTACTGGTTTAACCTGGATGAAGGCTGATGAAATATGCATTCTCTGAGCTGGTTGGGTAGGCCCGATAACAAGCACTGTCTATGTTTACATTATTAGAGTCTGGGTGCTTGACGGGCAGGCAGGGGGCCGACTGGCAGACTCAAACTGGACGTTTAGTGAGGCAAACAGAGTGGCGCCGTTCAGCAAGACCTGCTGCAGTGTCCTGTGCGTGCTTCACTATGGCTCGGGAATTTACCCAATGAATCGATCTGAGCATAAATTCCGCTGTTATCAGCGTTGTCACGAAGCGTTGCTGTATGAGAGGTAAAGGACAACTTAGTTGTTATACCTTAGCATTCACGACGGGAAATCAATACCAAATGTTTATTGAAAAGGTATTAGGTACTTAGAAGAGACTAGAAATACGGATCATCGGGCCTGGGTTTTGTTTTGTTCTTAGTAATATCTAAGTACATATCATAGTAATTTCTAAGGCCATATCAAATCTACCAAAGGTAAGAAACATAGCCGATACCCGAAGCATACTCTGTATTCCATACATTTTCCTATTAAATGTAGTTTTAATAGATACTGAATTAAGAAATTTGTGATAAGATATCAGAGAGCTGATCGTTTGCA